>OX494432.1:14030903-15418481 GCA_950381575.1 Plusia festucae | reverse complement strand
TGTAGATACTTATACTACATCTACGACCCATGTATACGTACTACAACCGACACAGCTTACAGAGTTAGTAAGCTGAATTGGCAGTGGGCTGGTCGTATAGATCTGTCGACGGTCTGATGGCCGAGTCCTCGAGTGGAAACCGCGAATCGGCAACCATAGTGTAGTAGACGCTCCCAGCCAGATGGACCGATGGCCTAAAAAAGGTAGCTGGGTTAGACTGGATGCGGAAGGCGGAGGACTTGTGGCGCAATTTGGGAGAGGAATAGGTCCGCGATAGGCTGATTTGATTGAGTTGATATACTACGTTTGATGATATATTAAATTTATTAATCAGCATTATTTTTAGACCCTAAAAATTGCCTCTCTGCCTTTCGGCTATCTTTGAGAATTGTGAGTAAACAGCTGAAAAGTAATTGGAAAATAATTTCTGGCTGACCAAAGGTTAATGAACTCTGAATGCCTAGGGAGATACTATGTTCGTAATTGATAAAAATTCTTTGTAACATGGAACTGTAATTTTATAGAGCGCCGTCTCTCTATTAGACAATAAATATTAAGGTCGATGGAAAAAAAATATAAATAAATAAATACTTATTCATTTTTTTCACAACTTGCTCCCAGGATAAGACAGCGTCATCAAAGTGTGGTCCTTTCAATTGACGCACACGCGGTATGACAGTAGGTACAGCACGTATCGATAACTTATCATAATAACTCATCGGAGATTGTTTAGTCACCAGATAAAAAAATAACTAATTCTTCAATTGAACTTCGCAATTGAATGAGGTAAAGCTAAGCCTACACTACTACAAAATGTTCAACTTCAAATGGAAAACAAATTCCTTTAATCTTGCTAAGCATGTGTCTGTGTGTCCCAAACTTTCGTTCATTTATGATATGATACTGAATGCTTACATATGAAGCAGTGTCATATTGTAAACGCAGCGCCAGTTTGTTACGCACAGTGCACGTCAAAGGTATCAACAACACAAATATCGACCGTGTTACTTCCCGAACCCCGCATGGAGTGTCCTTAGTGGACGTTGCTAACATAGTAACTGTAGTAAGTTTTTCTTAACTCTGGCTGGAGGCCTTTTAAGCTTACGTCAAAAGTCAGGTGGAGCGGAAAAAGCTTGCGCTCACACCAACTGCAGTAGACCTCACCAATAAAAAGAAAGTGTTTGTACTTATGTACGCACGAAAGATGCTTCTTTATCGTAACAAATGATGAATATCTTCTACAAATTTAATCCTTCGCGATATCCTACGTTTGTAGAAAAAAATTCACTGACTAGAGAAAAAAAGAATTGAATAAATATCGTGAATACAGTTGAAAGTTCTCACGCAAACATACGTAGATGTATTTATTTTACTCTGTTGGGAATCTTTTTTTGAAAAACTAAAATATTGACTTGCCAACTTCAGAGTGTCGGTTTATCGTGACGGTGTGCGTGCTCAACGTAAAAATTTACTCTTAGAACATTTCCATAACGCGCCAACAAAAGTACCGTCCTAAACCGTGCTACTATTTTAAGGCAAAAAGTTTATAATTCGTTTTCCTCTGACATATGGTCGAACGTGTAAAAGGCGCAGTTGTATCCGACAAACTTTTAGTTAAATAGCGCTAAATGTTAGTATAACAAGTTGCCTACTGCTCTTTACTTAAAAAACAGCACCTGAACTAAAGGCGCACTTTCACAAGTTTACCCAGATTTTAATAAAAACCGAGTTACGTGACATTGTGCACGCGCGTACCTTACAGGATGACGCAAGATATTACAGGGGATTATACATTCGTTTATAAATAGCAGAAACCTGATTTTCTAATATAAGTATTCACCCTAATAGTAATTATATTCATTTGTATTTTAAACCCTTTGATTTCAACTAAAATGGATGGGGAATTTGCATGAGAAAGCTAGTTACGCTGTTGGTAGCGGATATAAGTTTATTTCAAAGATTTTGAAAAAACTGAATGATTTCACTTCACAGACTTCAGTGTACGGTAAAGCGGAACGATTTTCAAGAAGTCTTGACTGCATGCAATACTGATTTATAAAATATATAAATATAAAATGTATTTATTTCAGACTTATACAAATCCATAAATTGGTTAGTAATAAGTTAGTAACAATTGGTACTTAAATGCTATGTTAGTATTGTTAGTAGTTTACATTAGGTATTTATTTTATTAAACCTATAACTACCTCTACCAAGTGTCTTTGGATGGGGCAGTCCGGTCGTGCAACAAATGTTTTCAGGATGCTATTACGAGTATTACGCAAGCGCTGCAGTAAGGAAGCCGCTTTCTTACGCATGATGGCGTGAAAGCCATCTGTACGGGCTTCTGCAAACATGCCCGATGCACTGCAACGCCACGGCAAACGCAACAGCATCCTGAAAGCGTTGTTATATTGCACACGCAGGACGTTATAGGCTCGGCTTGTGTATGACACCCACAGGCCGCTCGAGTAAAAAGACTGGCAGAACGCCTTAAACAAACTGACTTTGACGTCTGCCGTGCAGCGAGCGAACCTACGGGTGAGCATATTGCTCCTCACCGCTAACGCCCTGCGCTCACGCTCAATATCTTTATCATCCCTTAGGTCAGTGGTAACAATGTGACCTAAATACTTAAAACTACTAACCACTTTGAGTTCTGCACCGTTAAGACATACTAAATTTATAATAAAATATAAAATCTTACAAACTATGATGAACTAGGAACTTTTATAGTCTTGATAACTGCGATATTTGGAAGCTTAGATAAATTTAAAGTAGATAAGCTATTTCATCTAATCTTCTTCTGACTTCTGCCTAACCTTTTCCCAAGCCATGTTGGGGTCAGCTTCCAGTCTTACCGGATTTAGCTAAATACCTTATTTTACATGGAGCGACTGCCTATCTGACCTCCACAACCTATTGCTAGGTAATACAGTATTAGTATATAGTATGACTGGTTGTCAGAATTGTAATGACTTAACGACTATCAAAGATGCTGTATAACTACTACATACTACCAAATTCATATTAGCCACGAACTGAGAAACAGCTCACTACTGTAAAAGACGATCTACTTAAAACATTAAAAGGTTCTACTTGGTATTTACAACTTATACAGTTAATTTCACTTTCGAAAGCCTTGGGCCATCTTGCCTAGGACTTACGTAATTATTCTCGTACCTACACTAGAATAATTTAACTGTGAATATTTTTCAATGTCGATGGTGTTCAGCGCTGTAACTCAATACAGGAATGATAAGATTAATTAGTCTTGAACCATTAGCCTTTGACCGACATATCATATGAGCCAAGTGTCCGCCTCCTACGCTCACGTATATCAATAACATTATTAATGACTATTGTCAAGACTGTTTTATTGATGTACAATCAACAGAAAAAGTAGATGATGAATTGAGTATATGACTTTTGGAGCCAAATCTGATCACAAATATATTTGGCAACTTTACTATGTTTGGTATAATTTACAACCACATACTTTTGAATCACTTTGACGCCACACAGTTCTGACGCGACTCCGTTCATAGTATTGAATTTCTGATTTTGATCATCTTCTTTTGCTGACTGTACCTACTTATCTCGCAGACTTACTTCCAATATTGAAAAAGTTTCTATTGAGATTCTACCGTTTGTGTCAGCAGAGAAAAACTTCCGACACACTTATTTAGTCACTGTTACTATCTCTATACTAACAAAAAGATTATTTACGAAGTCGGTAAATGATAAAAAAAATATCGGTCTAAAATTTGGACAATTAAAAATCTATCAAAGCAGAAAAAATTACTAAGGAATTGACTGAATTCCAATAAGCGCTCTGGATCAAATTTCAGATATTCCATTACACTAAATTCTTATTTATGTATACTTAACTAACCTGAAACTTGTAATTCTTACTTAAATTATAATTTACATTCATAATGTTGTGCAAAATTATGAATGTAAATTATAAGTTTTATATTTAAAACATTTTGTAACTCATTCAGGTTTTAACAGCAAACAGAAGAATACTGAAAAAGAGAAATTATGAAGTAACTAGCTTCTGCCCGTGACTTCGTCTGCGTGGACTTCAGAATTGGATTTTCCCTCGGGAAGTACTTAAGGAATCGGGATAAAAGTAAGCCTATGTTCCTTTCCAGGTCAAAGGCTACATGCATGACAAATTTCATCGAAATCCGTGCAGCCGTTTTTGCGTGATTGATTAAAAACATCCACACTTTCACATTTATAATATTAGTAGGATAACTTCAAAAAGACTTGAACAATTGTAATTTTATGCCACGCGCCTTCTAGAGTTAAGTTAAATAACTAAAAATTTTAAGCTTACACAAACACAAGCAGAGAATATTGTATCACAAACTGACAATTAACTTCGAGTTACAAAATAACAGAAGTCGTGGTGTCCTAGCGGTTCAAAGAGCGGCTTCGTATGCACTTGGTTGCAGGTTCGAACCCGGGCAAGTACCAATGTGATTTTTACAAAGTTATATGTACTTACCTACTTACTTAATCATTCTAAGACATCATTGACAAACGGTGAAGGATAACATCGTGAGGAAATCCAAAATCTATCTCTATATGGGAAGAACCCTATGCCCAGCTGTGGGACGTTTACAGGCCGGTATTATTATACCAAATAACTCTGGATTAAGTTTTTCAAGCAAGTGGTCTTAATTATAGGCAAAGGCTGTATATTCTATAATTGGTGTAATAATGTTATTCTAGAAATGAAACATTTTTTATAGTGCCACTAAACTTAATCTTATAAAAGATACATTACTAACTCTCAGCTATCTTCCGAGTTCTATATTAGTAGTGTTTATTTGCTAAAGTTTATGGTTTTTTACCGGTTCTTTAAAAAGTTACCCGAATGAGTATAATATTCAAATAATATCTATTATTAAAATAGATACTGATTGCAATAGTCAATGAACTATACTTATAATCCTAGGTTTTTGTGGAATGGAATGGAAAATAAGTGTACCTAGTCTATTTAGCCCGTCTTTCAATCAGTGTAATATTGATAGGGAGCTTCAGGGCGCTAACTCCTGAAAAACCCAAGTCAGTTTAAAGAACAAGCCAAGTATTAGTTTGTGGGATATATTTAATTTATCAAAATACATTAATTATTTGGCTTATTATTAATTTGCGCGAATTCTTTTTAATATTATTAAACATTATCATGTAGGTAATTATTATATTTATTTTAGGTAATTATTTTTTCATTTGTTTCTCTTTTTATAATATCATAAAAATGTATTGTTAATAGTAAACACGATTATAATATATCTGCATGACTAACTGGCAACGAAAATGACTGGACCAATGATTTCAATTTGTTTACGTTGTGTCAAAAAAAGTATAGTTGGGTCTTCTGGCCAATATATTATGTCGTATGCCCACATACACACATATGATGCATAATAAAACATGTTTTTGTCATCAATGACTAAAAGTACCAAGTTTAAAGATTTGTGATATAAAACTGGGCTCAAGTCAGTTACAAAATGACCAAACTGCAAGTCAGCATTTTTGTAGTATGTTGCACAACATATTTAGAGCCAGCAATAAAATGCTATGCTCGATAACAATATAATATATAATCATTTCAGTAATTTATTTTAAGTTGCACGACGTATGATAAAGTGATTCTCACGAGCGGCCCAAGTAAACCGGACAGACAAGACATCGTGTGATCGTGTCGCTCTCAACCCTTTACCGTTACATTGCATACTTGGTTACCAATTTACGGACATGCTCTCTTCTATAGAAACCAAGCGATGTAATCCATAAACAAATTCTATTTAATTAAGCGGCTTTACTATCTACCGTGGGCATTATCACCGTTCGTCGACAACGCTAAGATGCATAGCCCCTGGGTACGGCGTCACTGCTACCAGATGACGCCACGAAGGTAGAAAATAGGGTCAGTTCTGTGTCGTTGATCCGAGCTGCGAGCCGACTGCGCGGCGCAGAGAGGGGGCGCCCCCGCCCCGCGCTGCGGCCCGCGCCCCGCAGGCTTCACCCTCCTAGCCTGCTGCGAGTGCGGATCCCCACCGCGCTGCCGCGCAGCATTCCGCACTCGACGCGAGGGCGAAGCGCACGCCCTGCCCTATTCGATCGCGTACGACGCGCCGCGCGCTCGCGGTTAGACGACCGCCATGTTTGACGTTTTCGGCTCCGTGAAGGGCCTTCTCAAGCTCGACTCTGTGTGCATCGACAACAATGTGTTTCGTTTACATTACAAAGCCACCGTAATCATCCTGATTGCGTTCTCTCTGCTCGTCACCTCACGGCAATACATCGGTGACCCCATCGACTGCATTGTCGACGAAATCCCGCTCGCCGTTATGGACACATACTGCTGGATCTACTCAACTTTCACCATCCCGAACCGGCTGGTGGGCCGTGTTGGCAAGGATGTGGTGCAAGCCGGCGTGGCTTCGCACGTGGACGGCCAGGATGAGGTGAAGTACCATAAGTACTACCAGTGGGTGTGTTTTGTGTTGTTCTTCCAAGCCATCTTGTTCTATGTGCCGCGATACCTGTGGAAGACATGGGAAGGAGGCCGTATCAAGATGTTAGTGCTCGACCTCAATTGTCCCGTCGTAGGCGACGAATGTAAAGACAGCCGCAAGAAGCTTCTCGTGGACTACTTTCATACAAACCTGCATACTCAAAACTTCTATGCGTTCCGCTTCTTTATATGCGAAGTGTTGAACTTCATCAACGTCGTCGGCCAGATTTTCTTTATGGACTTCTTCTTGGACGGCGAGTTCTCCACCTACGGCAGTGACGTTGTCAGCTTCACTGAAATGGAACCTGAAGAGCGTGTGGACCCGATGGCAAGAGTGTTTCCTAAAGTAACCAAGTGTACCTTCCACAAATACGGTCCCTCAGGTACCGTGCAGAAGTTTGACGGTCTGTGTGTGCTACCCCTGAACATCGTCAACGAAAAGATCTACGTATTCCTGTGGTTTTGGTTTATGATTCTGTCGATCCTGAGCGGGATCTCGCTGATATACCGCATGGCTGTAGTGGCCGGCCCCCGCGTGCGCCTTTACCTGCTGCGCGCGCGCAGCCGCCTGGCCCCGCAGGCACAGGTGGAGCAAGTGGCGCGCGAGCTGCAAATCGGCGACTGGTTCGTGCTCTACCAGCTCGGAAAGAACATCGATCCTCTCATTTATAAGGAGTTGATGGGCGAGCTGGCCGAGAAGTTCGAAGGGAAGGACACTGTGTAGTCTGTCGGGGCGTGTGAAGCGGCTAGTGGACTTTGGGTCGTCCGTGTGACGTGTTAATAGTGATCGAGGGCCCGGTTCGCGTGGCGGGCGCTACCTGCCTGCGCCCGCGCCGCGTACCGGGCGGGGCGCGCCGCGCACAAAGAACGCCGGGAGCGGCTGCACGCCGACATTCCATTACCCACGGCCGGCGCGGGGAACGACCTCCGCCTGGCCGCACTCCTTGTATTCCAGAACCGCTTTCAAAAACTTCAACGCTACCGAAATTTGAATAGGTGATATGACTCTTCCAAACGCAACACTTTGACTGAGACGCGCCTCACACGGCGCGCGTGCATTTAGCGTAACGTTATTGGGGCATGTTTATACTAGTAGTCGTAGATGTAGTTAGATCTCGTGCCTTCGTTTTTGTATTTTGTATTATTTGTGTGCGAGTGTATCATGTTGAAGGAACGTCTCATTGTGATATGTAATTATTATTAATCTAAATTAAGTGACTAGCGTGTACGAAATAGAACGTGTGGACGGCTACACGATACGATATTGTATAAAGCAATAATAAAGCTAAACTGTAATAAAACGTAACTGAACTATTAATTGTAAGATAAAGGCTAAGTATACAAAATGAAAGTCGACAATATTATACTATATACTTATGTAATTCGTACTGATTTGTATTAAACTTTTTTACATGATAAAATCGATAAATACCTACGATCATGGTTGATATTTTCTGAATATATTTACTGCCACATAAGTTTTGTATTATTTCGATAAGAACACCTCATTACAAATGATGATTCAACTAATCTTAGAGATAACAATAACAACTGCTTTGTTCAGCTAGCAGCGAGCATGCTTGACACGACACAACACACAAAGCAAGCAGGGAGCAACAATGGGCACTAGTAACGCCATCTCAAAGTTACTTGTTATACTACTATTGTCCATCGCTCAACAGATGGCGCTTTTAGAGTAGCTGCATAACTGCATTGTCGTTACCCTTCCCATAAATGGCCCACCTTGCGTGTCGTTGTCGGGGTTTCGGTGCATGATAAATAATAATTATCCGAAACTTATTTTCGAATAATTTCGATACAGCACATTTTTAGCAAAAATAGAATTACTTTGTTAAATAAATCGGTAGGTATAAAACAAGTGTCATACACAAGACTACAATAGTAACGTCGCCTTTTTAATTAACAACCTGGATTCATAATGTATTTACTTATTTTAAAAAGCGCATAATTGTTTGCTCATAAACTAAATTTAATAAATTAATTTTTTGATTACTTAATAGGCAACATTAAGGCAATTAATCAAATAATTATTAAATTAGCGAGCGTATTAATGTGGACTACTTACCTACCTATATTGTTATTGGAAGTAGTGACGTAACATTCTCAGTAATCTTACAGACTGCAAACTGTTATCGCGTAATGATACACATGTGTTTTTACGTAACGATTGCTCTGATCCATTAACTAGGTATAACAGCTGTAATTATGAAGTAGGTGTGTCCTATTGATAAGCAACTTGTATATTTTTAAATCTGTTTAGTATCTGGGTACCTATAATAATTTTGAAATAGCACGTTAATTTTTATTCATAGCCTTTTTCATACATGTTGACCTTTTAAATGCTTTTAGGTACTAATTAAAATGGCAGCTCTTTCGAGTGATTATTATGTGCACCTATACTTGTGTACCCTAGCCTACGTAAGGGACAATAACTAGACTTAATACTCCGTTTGCTATAACCACAGGCTATACCTATCTACCTACTGTTCCAAATAATCCGAAAATATAGTGCCAGAACATGGACTTCGTTGATTAGTTTCATTCATAACCAATAATAACCAAATAATTCATAAAAGGTGGTAAAATAAAGAAACAAAAAATACATGGCATACAAGCAGAGAATAGTGAGACGTGTGAAATATTTCACTTGGCCATAATTATTTGGTGTCGGTCGTTATGTTTGTTTGCCGTCTGCGCCTGCGCACACCGCTGTTCCGGGAAATGCTCGTTTACCTGGCTAGAACAAACGGCTCAACCCTCGCCGGCGACAAGCTATGTACTCAAATATACCTGTTCTTATTGTACATTTCACAGGTTCACTTACAATAGTTCTGAGTTTTAAGTAGAAATATTATTATTAGTTTATGGAATGTACTCTATGACAGATATTTGGCTGATTTGAATATTGGCCTAAGTTTGCATTAAAATAAGTTGCAATATTTAGAGGTATAAAATGTAAAGTACTCATAAGTTATACCTATTAAAAATATCCACTGTACAACCTACGGCTTCATAAATTCAATAATTATCACACGTTTTTTATTATAGTGTCAAGACGTCGAGGTCCATCAAGAAGCATGAAACGGGCTTGTACCAGTATACCTACCTAATTATAAATGCCAAATATAACATCAAGGTACAGTCACCGGATCATGTTAGGTAGATAAAAGCACCTAAAAGAATGTAAAAACTTTTGCATTGTTACACAATGAGCCTGTAACACGATGACGGACCATAAAAACTCATTAATTAGACGCGAGACCTTGGTACCACATGACTTCCTATACGAATTGTGTCTATTGTCTACGTGAATTATTCGACGTTCTAAATCATGATAATAGTTAATAATAATTTTAAATTATTCCCCCATTACAGAGCTACTAAAGATAACGCCTGTTTGGAACGGCCAATGAAAACAAAGATAATAAACTTTATCCTTTAAAACTGCGAGAGCGTCAGAGTGTGAACGTATGTTTCTATTGGCTCACGGTTTGTTTGTCTATACTAATATTATAAAGAGGAAACCTTTGTATTTTTGTATGTTTGTATTGAATAGGCTTAAAAACTACTGGACCGATTTCAAAATTATAGAGGGATTCTTCCGAATCCGTATAGGCTATATTTTATCCCGGAAAATAGATGGGATTTTTCGTTGTAGTGAAAATTGTGGAGTAAGTCGACGAAAAAACTGCCGTACGTTAACGATTCTCGCGAACGCTGCCTAAATGGTTGACTTCTATAGAAAAGTTGTAGAACTCAATAATGCCTACAAAAAAGTCCGCGATAGTATAAACCAAACATTTATATTTTAGCCATTATAACCACTTTTCCATAGAATAAAAGTAATTAAAATTATTAGCCTATGTTTATTGATCATATTATCGTCAAATACTAATCCTTATCCAAATAAACTGTTTATTGAGCAAGATTGTTTCAATAGCTATAAATTAATTTTTATTTTATTCCAATCGGACAATTCATTCAAAAGATATTACGAATTTAAAATTGTGATTGGTATTAAAATAAATGAATGCCGCCGGCCGATATGTGTCGCACGACTCGCACGGCGAAACCGCAGGGGAGGGGGTTGCACATCTATGAAGAAATAAATGTCCACCCGTGCGAAGCCGGGGCGGGTCGCTAGTATATTATAAGACAATAGGATAGGTAGATAAGTAAAGTTTATTATGCCTAAAGCCAAAAAAGACATCTCCTCATAACAGAATTCCCCTTTCCCCTTGAAATCACTCACGATGACTTATCGATTTATTACGGATTATTTAGATTCATTCCGGATTATTGTGAGAGATGATAACTTCAGGGGAATTTTCTTCGAAAGTTACGTTCAAAAAGTTACAAATGACCCAGGCGAAATAAATTAAGTTTGCTCGAATAATTAGCTTAATCAAACTGTTTGTTTATAAACATTTGGTAACGTTACGGTTCGGTTCTCAATTTTGAAGAACATGCAGAATATTCATGAATATTGCAGAATAAGTACTTACATAAAGTTTATTTTTTTATTGTGCAGAATAGCATAGGTACAGTAAAAAAAGGTAAAATGTTAGAAGCTAACGAGTTTATTTTTTATCTGACATGGATTAGACGATGGGCAGCGTTCCTCGCTGAAATGAGAAGAGCCGGATCATAATAAGTTGATTATCAAAGTAAGTATCCATGTTTGTATAATACCTACATCAAACAGACTAATTGATTCCGTAACTTGATATTTTAAACTAGATTTCGCCCGCAGCTTCGCCCGTCGGTATTGCGGCAGAGAAGCGTAAATATCCTTTCTATTATGAGCTAACTCGTTACCAAAATTTATCAAAATCTGTTGTGTGGTTTAGCTGTGAACGCTGAGAGTCATTTTCACATGTATTAAATTTTAATATGGACCTGCGGAGGGTGCGGACCCGCCCTGGCTTCGCAGGCGTAACAATTTACTCTAAATACTTATGAATTCTACCTTTGATTTGATTTGATTTGATGGGGTGGATTTCAAAAATCGCTGAAAACCAAGTTTATTTATATCCAACCAGAAACTCATATGTCAAATTTTATGTGTTTGTCTTTGTAAAATAACGGATTTCCATACAACAGTTGATCCCATTTTTCACCCCTTAGGGGTCCAAAAACCCCTTCATAGTGGATGTTTACACAATAAAATGCATGGACTGTCAATTGTTTATGCCCTGCGTTGGTGAGTCAGTCAGGACAATTTTTTTGTATACCTAGTTCTATAAATAAGTATTTTGCGTAATTTTTTTTATCAAGCACCAACTTTAATTACTCTACTGCGCAGTTTTTACCAATGCTAACCATTCATTCCAGTCTCACAAGGTAAATTTCTTTTTGTCCTGTTGACACTCGCAGGAAGGCTGATTCCACTCCCATGTGGGATACATAGTCGGGAAGAGAGACAGTCCTGTTGCCACTCTAATGACTTCGATGGGTCATATATTATGTACCAACCAAAAGCACACCGGTACCGTCCTTGCCTTTCCTGGAGACGCGGGATCGCTTACGCAAGCTCTACGCAACACGAGATAAAACCTGGTAGCCACTTAGTGCCCATATCAGTGCAAAACACTATCAGTATAACAACTTTATATATGTACCCATATTAGCAAATAAATGAATTATGAATTATGAAAAGTTTCTGCAATCGTTTCTACGTGACAATTTCATAAACAACTCTGCAACGAACGTACCTAAGCCAGTTCTCCTGCAATCGGGCCGCTGAGTTGACAAAACATTGTAATTCTAGCCGTGATAGACGTAATCATGGAAAAATATACGTTCACGCAATAGTATGTTATTATAAACAGGTACAATATGAAGTACTGAGATTAATAACTCTCAGGTGGGATAAAAAATGGGGTTAATAATGTAACCATAGTTTAAACCAATATAATGTATGATAAGCTGTAGCCCGGGCTCTACCCACAGTCCCTATTTTCTCCTAGTAAGAAATAAGTATAGCCTGTTATGTAACTCAGGGATATTGCAGCAGTAAGGGCCCATTTTTCCATCGACAAATAACTTTATTCGAGGAATAATTAAAAAAAAAAAGTTGTTTCATACAAAAACTGTCAAACCTAAGTTTAATTCTGCTGTCCGTCCGTCGGCGTCGGTCTGTCACCAGGCTGAATCTCCTTAACCATGAACTGATAACAGCTGAAATTTTCTAAAAATACTAAAAAACAAAGTAAAATAAATATTTGAAGGGGCTCCCATACAACAAAGGTGATTGTTTTGTTCGTTTTACTCGATATTGATAATGGCAGCATAGGCGCTTGAAATTTGAAAAAAAAAAAAAAAAAAAAAAAAGTAGTGTTCCCAAATGCGTCCATACAACAAACGTGTTTTTTGCCGTTTTTATAGATAATGTCGCACTAGACCGGTTTTATAGAGCCACAGAACAGAAAATAAGTACCATACCTACCACATACTCTTTGATATCTACAAAATCTTGTGAAATCGCTCGCTTAATTAGGTCATTAATCGGTAATTAATAATGAGTAATACTTGTAGACTCATAACTACTCACAAGTCATACTCATCATTTCACTGTTTTTTTATCACTTTTTTCTTTTATCAATCATCGGTATGGTTTCACAGCTCCTTTCAAAACAAACTTCATAACAAATAGGTATATATCTGTGGATATTTACCGCATGAATTAATGCGAGTGGCGGCGTCCAGCTTAAATTATAATTGTAAAAGTTTTATGTAATATATATAAGTAGGTATTCAGTTTTTGTAAATATTATATTAAAAGAACATTGTTGACTATTATTTCAGCTGAGGTGTAATTCTAGTAAGTATTCAGCCCTATCAAATTAGCCCGCAAGCTGACCCCAACCAAGTTTAGGTTTAGGATTATTTGAAAGGGGGTGAAATGCCTCATCCTGCTGAATTTACGACATCTTTATTATATTGTAAAAAAAAGGTTAGGACAAAAGTAATAATAACTTTTGTTTATGTCTATCAGCTGTTGATGCTAATTAAAGATTTAAAGCTTGTTTTAACGAGCAGTCGACGCGTAAAATGTTGACATAACATCACAGATAACAAGCGTGATAAAGCGAGATACGAGATACCTACAGATTTTATTACTCTGTATCATTCTAGTTTCGCTGAATTGAACGCTGAATAATCATCTATGCAGAGAAGTAGGATGACCAACAGACCAGATGTTCCGTAGTTTCACGGGTTGGTTATTTCAGGCACGTTTTCCCGTAATTTAGAGGAGGTTGAAGAATTTGCCTACCAGTATCATCTCACCTGAATAACCCAAAATAATACAATGTTCTATATATTATTATATTCAATATAAAAATAGAGGGTTGGCCTTATTTCCCCTGGGATACCAATATCAGATCCTGATTTGGTGACTATGGGACCAGCTCAGAACAAATCTTTCGAATAAAAAGAATTTGGAAAATCGATTCACAATTTAATATTTTATTCAACTCCTACCTAGCCATTTAAGGAGTTGTACCTTCCAGGACCAGTTGATCATTATGACTGATTACTTGAATAACTTTAGAAAAAACATGACAAAAACGTAATATTCACAAGTGCTTATAAACTCTGAGGGTTGCTCTCGATCCCTGCTGTGATCTCATGAGAAGTTCTGTCTGTCAGCTCCGAAGTTGATCATCAGGTCAAGATAAAATTTAATGAAACCATTTCGGAGTGCAACCCACTCGATCAAGAAGATAATTTTGCAAATCAGAGGGATTTGATAACGGAGTTATGCCCAAATAATAGACATCTAAATTAATAACCTCCTCCTTTTAGAAGACAGTACCTAATAAGCGTCGACGAGGGGAGGGAAGACGAGCACACGAGCGCCCCATCCTCATTCTCGTACGTACTCGTGTTCTCTCGTGTAGCCTCGTGGGGAGTCTTAATGGGGTACGAGCACAGATGAATAAATAGTTACTTCGTAACGAGTACTTGGTACGAGAGTGAGCCAAGTCCGCTCGTGTCACATGAACAAATAAACCGATTTATTTATTCAGTGCTCGTGTTCCCTCGGCTTCCCTGTCACTCCGCTTTGTGTCGGTTTTTCAGACGCGAGTCAAAGAACGTAATCTATACATAATTATAATAAATCTGTAGAAAAGTCATTTTTGTACATTGAAGAAATTGAAAAAAAAAATAGCCAGCGTGTGAAAAGATAACTAACAGAACCCATTTCTATCATTTTTGAAATTTTTGTCTGTTTATATGTTTGTTTGTGCGCGAATCACGTAAAATCTATGAATATCATGCAGACAATGTTTATATACAAAAATTATACGTAACTTGAGGTATAACTTAGTTTTTGTTTCATCGAAATCGGTTCATAAATAAAAAAGTTATGTACATTTGAATCAATAGAAAGCGATATCGGCGACACAAAGTCCAATTTAGGATGAGCTCTCATCAATATGGTCGTCCATATAAAATAGGGATCAAACTCTAAATTTACACAATCTCCATTCATCTGTACACGTAATCTATCTATATATCTATATCTATACTATCTATACTAATATTATAAAGCTGAAGAGTTTGTTTGTTTGTTTGAACGCGCTAATCTCAGGAAGTACCGATTAGGTCCGATTTGAAACATTCTTTCACTGTTAGATAGCGTACTTATTGAGGAAGGCTATAGGCTACTTTTCTTTTGGAAATCTATCCCCTAAGGGGGTGAAATAGGGGTTGAAAGTTTGTATGGGAAGTTCGGTATTTTCAATGACAGACACATGAAATTTCGTATACGAGTTTCTGGATAGGAATGAATAAAGACGAATTTCAGCGATTTTAAAAATCATCCCCCTAAGAGGGTGAAAAAGGGGTTGGAAGTTTGTAGGCATATGAATTGTGTTGTTTTCAAAGATATACACATTCGATTTCATACAAGGGTTATTAGTTAGAAATAAATGAGATGTATTTCCGAGATTTTAGAAAGCTACCCTCTAAGGGGATGAAATAGGGGTTGAAAGTTTGTATGGGAAGTTCGGTATTTTCAATGATAGACATATGAAATTTTGTATACGGGTTTCTGGATAGAAATAAATAAATACGTATTTCAGCGATTTTGAAAATCAACCCCCTAAGAGGGTGAAAAAGGGGTTGGAAGTTTGTAGGTATATGAATTGTGTCGTTTTCAAAGATATACACATTCGATTTCATACAAGGGTTATTGGTTAGAAATAAATGAGATTTTTTTCCAAGATTTTAGAAATCTACCCTCTAAGGGGGTGCAATAGGGGTTGAAAGTTTGTATGGGAAGTTCGGTATTTTCAATGATAGAACATGAAATTTCGTATACGGGTTTCTGGATAGAAATGAGTAAAGATGTATTTCAGCGATTTTAAAAATCATCCCCCTAAGAGGGTGAATAAGGGGTTGGAAGTTTGTAGGCATATGAAATGTGTCGTTTTGAAGAAGATATACACATTTATTTATTTTTCATATAAATATATTCGTTAGACAAAATATTAAATGAGATGTAAATCCGAGATTTTAGAAATCTACCCTCTAAGGCGGTGAAATAGGAGTTGAAAGTTTGTGTGGGAAGTTCGGTATTCTAATGATAGACACATGAAATTTTGTATACGGGTTTCTGGATAGAAATAAATAAAGACGTATTTTAGAGATTTTAAAAATCATCCCCCTAAGAGGGTGAAATAGGGGTTGGAAGTTTGTAGGTACATGAATTGTGTCGTTTTTGAAGATAGACACATTCGATTTCATAAAAGGGTTATAAGTAGTGTCCGACCGAAATTTCGGTTTCGGTTTCGGTTTCGGCCAGTTTCGGCCAAAAAATCAAGTTTCGGCCCGAGTTTCGGTTTCGGCCAAAAACGGCCGAACCTTTCGGCCGCGCCGAAACTTACAACATCGCCCCTTCGGGTCGTGGTCGGCTAACGATTTGGTTATATGATTAACAATTTGATTATTTTGATTATCTAATTATATTTGAATTAGCCATTCGAGGCTAACTGATTGTGATATTTGTGAGTATATATATATATATTTTTTTAATAAAACGACGCCCGCACTAAGGAATTTAATCCTTGTGTCGCGGGGGATTCACAAACATTCAAATCACATGCACAAAGAACACCCAGACTCGGAACAAGTATCTGTGGATCACACAAATGCTTGTCCCATGCGGGAATCTAACCCGCAGCACGTCGCGCACAGTGGTAATTAGCGTGGTGACCTTTACCACTCGGCTATCCGTGCAGTCAAAATGTAAGTAACTGAAAATAAATAAACATAATATATGAGCATCATATTTTAATAATAAATTTGTTTTATTTTATACCACCATTAAAAAATCGCTAACTTTGTGTTACAAATAATGTATTTTTTCACTTTTTAAGGTAGTTAAATTTTCAAACAGAACCTCTGTAACTGTGCTGAAATTTCATTGTGATAAATCTTTGAAAGTAGAGACTTGTAATTATAGGTTGGCGAGATATTAATTTTAGAAAAAAACGGGCTTACTAACATTTTTTCGACATTTTAAGGACTTTTTTTTTTATAAAAGATTCGGTTTCGGTTTCGGTTTCGGCCGAAACTACAATGAAACCGAACCTTCGGTTTCGGTTTCGGTTTCGGCAAAAAAACATGTTTCGGTCGGTCACTAGTTATAAGTTACAAATAAATAGATGTATTTCCGAGATTTTAGAAATCTACCCTCTAAGGGGGTGAAATAAGAGTTGAAAATTTGTGTGGGAAGTTCGGTATAGACACATGAAATTTTGTATACGGGTTACTGGATAGAAATAAATAAAGACGTATTTTAGAGATTTTAAAAATCATCCTCCTAAGAGGGTGAAATAGGGGTTGGAAGTTTGTAGGTACAAAAATTGTGTCGTTTTCAAGGATAGACACATTAAATTTCATACAAGGGTTATTAGTTAGAAATAAATAAGATGTTTTTCCGTGATTTGAGAAATCTTCCCTCTAAGGAGGTGAAATACGGGCTGAAATAGTTGGTATGTGAAGTTCGGTATTCTCAAAGATAGACAGATGAAAAGATAAGTAGATTAGATAATGACCATCTAAGACATAGCTATGTGGTCGAGTGGCGTTCACTCCGGTTTTTAAGGTGTCACCAGCTCTTAAGTCCCAGGTTCGATCCCCGGATGGGTTCTATGTAGAAAATCAGTTTTCTACATTGTCTTGAGTCTGGGTGTTTATGGTACCTTAGTTGTCTCCGATTCCAGAACACAAATGCATTTGCTACTTACTTTACTATAATTATTATTTTAACGCCATAATAGTTTGTGAAAAATTTTATTCATACTCCTTACTTTGAAAATCACAGAATACATCCATCCATCACCTTTAATACTACTCTTTACTTTACGCGCGAGCGAAGCCGCGGGCAACAGCTAGTGTATAATAGGAGACGTAGCGGACAGCATAAAAAAGCTAAAGTGTGGATGGCTAGTATCCACACTGGCGTCTGGGTTTAGGCAAGATGAGTCTGCGGCCTGCGAACTCGCCAAGACTCCAGGCCTCACAAAGCTACCAGGAGGCGCCTCGCGGTTGTCTGAATGGGGCATTATATTTATACCTTCCGTAGGTAACGATACGTCGTCAGCCGCTAAGGGCCGAGAGCCGTCGCGACGTGTCGCCAGACCCCGACAAAACACAAACAAAGTATTTATTTGTGCGTAAAGAAGCTTAGCAATGTGGATTTTACCTGCACATTACTAGTATTCCTGTTAGTGACCGACCGAAACATGTTATTTTGCCGAAACCGAAACCGAAACCGAAGGTTCGGTTTCATTGTAGTTTCGGCCGAAACCGAAACCGAACCTTTTATAGAAAAAAAAAGTCCTTAAAATGTCGAAAAAATGTTAATAGGTAAGCCCGTTTTTTTTCTAAAATTAATATCTCGCCAACCTATAATTACAAGTTTCTACTTTCAAAGATTTATCCCAATGAAATTTCAGCACAGTTACAGAGGTTCTGTTTGAAAATTTAACTACCCTTTAAAGTGAAAAAAATACATTATTTGTAACACAAAGTTAGCGATTTTTTAATGGTGGTATAAAATAAAACAAATTTATTATTAAAATATGATGCTCATATATTATGTTTAATTTATTTTCAGTTACTTACATTTTGACTGCACGGATAGCCGAGTGGTAAAGGTCACCACGCTAATTACCACTGTGCGCGACGTGCTGCGGGTCGATTCCCGCATGGGACAAGCATTTGTGTGATCCACAGATACTTGTTCCAAGTCTGGGTGTTCTTTGTGCATGTGATTTGAATGTTTGTGAATCCCCCGCGACACAAGGATTAAATTCCTTAGTGCGGGCGTCGTTTTTATTTAAAAAAATATATATATATATACTCACAAATATCACAATCAGTTAGCCTCGAATGGCTAATTCAAATATAATTAGATAATCAAAATAATCAAATTGTTAATCATATAACCAAATCGTTAGCCGAGCGCGACCCGAAGGGACGATGTTGTAAGTTTCGGCGCGGCCGAAGGTTTCGGCCGTTTTTGGCCGAAACCGAAACTCGGACCGAAACTTGATTTTTTGGCCGAAACTGGCCGAAACCAAAACCGAAACCGAAATTTCAGTCGGACACTAATTCCTGTTAACCCCTCATGCAAAGCTAAATGCTGATATTACGAGTGGGTTCACGTCAGTGTTGCAAGCGATGGAATTCGAACCAGCAACCACATGGTCTCAAGTCCGTCGGACTAGTCATTAGGCTACCGCAGCCATTTAATGTACATTAATTTATTTACAGTAATTATATAATTCAATTTAAAAAACCTTTTTTTTTCACTTGAAGCTCAATAACTTTTCACCTGCACGCATTTTATTAAAAACTTGAATTGTTAATGTTAACAACTTGTTACAATGGTTGGGACGTAGGTACCTAACTCGTATAAAATGCCCATTCGTTAAATTTTAGATTTATCTAAATGAATTTGTCCTAGATATGGGAAACGTGCTGATATGACCCGCATCACGCATAGGTACCTTGCTGAACAGCGAACACGATAAATTATTTATGGCAATCGATTCACAAGTCAAATGATTCTCGTGATAATGGGCCAACCTTCGCGTAATCGCAAATAAATCAAGTACGTCACGATAATTTTATTGAAATACTCTCAAAATTGTTAAGATCAACACCATAGTGGCATACATGAATAAATTGTTAAAATAATAAGAGTTACTTTCTGTATTTGTAATGTGCTATGTGGAAACACGTCGTAATAATATCCTAGTTCGATTATTATTAATGAATGATAAACCCCGTACTTTAATGACAGGTGATAATAATATTTTCAATGCCATCTATCAAAACATACGCATTTCTTTTTTATACCTATAATTAATTAATTATGTAAATCATTGCCCGTCACATAGATATAATTACATTTCACAGATTTTCGAGAATACCAGGCATAGATAATACACTATACCAGAAAAAATGAAACAATTATTTCAATTGTATTGCAACACTGAACGAAACGAATTACATCCGAGAACCACCAATGACGCACGGGCTACTGGCCTGTGATTGGTGGAAACAGGTAAATTGACAGATAGACTTATTGCGAGACTAGCGATCCTAGCGGATTTTTTATTTACGATGCAAACATTTCATTTTCACTCATGATTTCTTAAAAACATTCATTCATTCATTTCAAACTTAGCTTTCTTCAGGATCGCCTCGTTTGGTACGTCACGTCACGTCATCTAATAATTTCCAAGTTTTGTTACTTTTGTTAGCCATAGCTAAGAAATAAATGTTTGTTGATAAAGTGAACGCACTTACCATTCGTCTGGATTCAAAAGGTATAAAAACGATTAGTAATCATGGAGATGAAAACCGATGAAACCGAACATGTCCGTGAAAACGGTGACATATTCGTTCACCGCCTGAAGGATTTGACTGATGAAGAAAAACAACGTCTTGAAGCTCAGAACTCGCGTATCTTACCAGAAACTAAAGCTGCTCGATTAGAAAAAGAAGCAAAACGGCATTGGGATTTGTTTTACAAGAGAAATGAGACTAAATTCTTTAAGGACAGGCACTGGACTACACGTGAGTTTCAAGAGCTTATCAATTTTAAAGCTGATGAAAGAATAACGTTCTTAGAGTTAGGTTGTGGCGTAGGCAATATGGTATTCCCGCTAGTTGAAGAGGGCTTCTCGAATTTCTATTTCTACGCATGTGACTTTTCTCCACGTGCAGTGGAGTTTGTGAAATCGAACAGTTTATATGACGAGAGCCGCATGAAAGCATTCTGCGCAGACTTAACAACAGACAACTTATTCGAGAATATTGAGGAGGATTGCATCGACATCGCAAGTTTAATCTTCGTTTTGTCTGCAATTCACCCTGAGGCGTGGTCTAAAGTAGCGCGCGTAGCTTACCGGTCGCTTCGCCCTGGGGGAGTGCTGTTATTTCGAGATTATGGTCGTTATGATATGGCACAGCTACGGTTCAAACCGGGCCACAAGATTGCTGATAACTTCTACATGAGACAAGATGGTACTAGGTTAGTTTATTCTCTACTGAAATGTTTGACACATGTTATTTACTACATCATGTTTTGTAAATTTTATTAATGTATGACCTCTGTTCACAGGAGCTATTACTTCACGGAGGAGGAACTACAGAAGCTGTTTACCGAAGCTGGCTTTGAGATCATCATGAACACTTATGTGCAGCGACGGACTGTTAACTTCAAGGAAGGAATTGATGTCCCCCGCATATTTGTGCAAGGAAAATACAAGAAACCCAGCAATGGTAAGCATTGACAATTATTGAAGCTAAGCACTAGACACAATAGTGTCTAGTGCTTAGCTTCACCATTTTCAATAGAAAATGGTGAAGGAAAACATTGAGGAAATCTGGATTCCAAAAAATGGAATTACCAACCCACAATGAAGGGACAAGGCTTGTGCCTAGCAGTGGGACATTTCTGGGCCAGTATTATTATTTACTACATTTATGTAATAATTTTAAGAATAACCTTTTAATAAAAAAATGTTTGATTCGAGCAACATACTATTATAAAAATGTTCTTAATGATGAAAAGTGCTAACCATTGAAAAACCATGATCTTGCATGTATATTAGCTCTATCTGAATGAACAACTACTTCAACTGTATCTATTGTAACTTGCCTTTTTTATACCAACTTTTTATATTGTTACAGGTTGAGAATGATGTACAATATTGCTGAGCTGCATGAATTTGCTTGGTAAGTCTATGAACTTGACACTTATTCCATTCAATCCATACATTCCATTACACCTTCCCATCATATTGATTTATTGTCACTGCAAAGACCTAACTTGTATGATATGTTTAGATGTGATTACTGAAGCCTAATTTAATGTAATTTAACTTATGGATGCAAGCATACCTGCATAATTTGAATAATACTAATTTCATCTTAGTTCTATACCCTATTCATCCTTACTTGGCCAAACATGTAAACAAATATGGCGTATGTAAGAAATGTCAATAAGATTAGTGATGGGAAACTTTGTGTGATCTATTCAGAATTGTACTTCAATGTTCATCCAGTGAATGATATGATTTATAAATCGAGGCCGGTTTGTTTACTATTTGTGCCAAGTTAGGATGAATAGACTGTACATTCATTTAAATAGGTAAGCATGCATTGTGATTAAAACTCGTAAAGTATTTCATGCTCCAAGGAATGTTAACACTACAGCATTGGGAAAGTCACATAACAAAATGTCTGTAAGTGCTTGTCATCTTTGAAAACATCAAAATGTTTAAATATATTTCATAAGTCAAGGCGTGGTGTTATAAACCTCTTTAAACTTCTCTCCGTCTCCTTTAACAGCATGATGAAAGAGCAGTGCAGCTGAAAACCTTCAGTTGACTCATGACGGGCTATCTTCTAGACTAGGGCATCATTATTATTCCATTTAATTAATAATTTAATCCATGTGGTTAGCTTTTGCTTGCTAACTTTTCATTTTTCTAAATTGTAGCATAGGGCAGCCTGTTGTGAGGTCTGATGCATAGCCAAATTGCTTTTAAAGCATACTGACTCTCAATTTTTATTCAATATTGTGTAACTTTTATAATTAGTGATTTAATATTATTTTGCTATTGTTTTAGGCACTTAATGTGGCAGATTAAGCTATCGACTTTACGGGTAAGTTGTGCTTAAGTTTTAAATATGAAAGTTAACATAACTAAATGATGAGACCATAGTTCATCTGAACTCTTTGATGTATAACATTTATTGTCTTTCGCTCCTATCTGATATTATTACAAATTTTAACATTAACTAATAGCCAATGCAGAGGATTATAGATTAATTTCGTATTTCAGGTTAAGCAGAAATTATCCTTACTTTGCAGTATGGAAGGAAGGCCACAGGTTAGTATTTTTTTTTAATCATGAATTAGGTAACGGCAATCATTTAAAATAATTATATGATGAGACCATAGTTCATCTGAATGCATTGATGTACACACATTTATGTCTTTCGCTCCTATCTGATTATTACACATAATAATCCACTCAATATAATTGTAGGTATCATCATCCTAATCATTGCTTTTATTATTTTCAGAGCTGGAAATGATCAATCAACCATGTTATGGAGAAAACAAGCTGAAAAGTAAGAATGTTATAATATTTCATACTATTGAGAATTTACTAGCGTGATATATTTGAAAAAAGTAGTTACAGACAATCTATTTGAACTATTAATTACGTTTATAATGATGAATTCAGATAGGGACATCTGATTATAATGCTGTTAACATAACTATCTCAACTGAATATGATAATAAACATTACATTTGTATGTTGTTCAATATATCTATACTAAATAAGTGTTTTGTTTCAGATTACCACCTAAATGAACTGCAAGAAGTGACTGTGAGTAAGTTTTTAAGTTTAGACATTTTCTATGATTTTATTTTTAAACTAAAAATGTTTACTATGATGACTCGACCTTCAGGTCTCCCTCAACAGAGAGAACCCATAAAACCATGTTGACCACAATACACGTCTGAGTAATAACTTAAAAAAATATTTTCAAAACAAAATTATTATTGTAGAAAATTATAACTCAACTTTTTTTTCACAGATGCTTGTTTAGTTTGGGGGTGCTGTCTTACACCATATCTAATGTAAGCATTTATATAATGGTAACATTATATTTATAACTTATATTTTGCTTATTCAAATATTACAGTAATAAAACTAATTCACAATGATGAATCCAGATAGGGACATCTGACACATAATGCTGTTAATATAACTATCTCAACTGATCATTATAAGAAACAAAATACTAGTTGTCATGTCTGTATCACATGCTAAACATTTTGTTCTCTTGCAGAACCCTGTATTCGGAGCAGTTACAAGGTGCAGAAATTTCAATCGTGAATAATAAACTAAAGGAAATAAGGTGTGATTTGTTTTTTATCTATTTAGTGGACTATATGTCAATTATAGTTCAGTAATTTTAAGCAAATTTATTACTTATAACTGTGTAATGTAGGATTGAATATTGCACTAAATCAACACTAGAAATTAATTATACTTTGGGGAAGGAAGTACTGCTGCTTGCCATTTTGTGATGCATATTTTTAAATAGTCCCTACAATGATGACTCGACCTTCAGGTCTCCCTCAACAGAGCGAACCCAAACCACCATGTTGACCACAATACACGTCTGAGTAATACAATAAAACAATATTATAGATTTGTTCTTAGCATTTAAAATTCTAAGTAAAAAAATATTTTGTTTCAGGTATTCTTTTGCAACATGAAAAATTTGGCGTCTCATCGTATATTTATGTGGACAAGTAAGTTTATCTTCATGACCAATTTATTAATACATCTCTAAGTCAAACTCCAAATTCTATAAAATTTACTATCAATAAGTTTAAACATATTAGTCATCATCTGCCTAGCCTTTTTCCAAGCTACAATTTTGAATAGATTTATGTCTCGTTACTCAATTAGAATGCGTTTTCATTTGAGCAATTCTAGAACACGAGACAGATATTAACGTGGTCAAAACTGCCGGCGACGGCGCCCACGCCGCCACTCCGGTTATATAGGCGCACTACAAGAATAATATTAATTATTTATCCGGGTCCCTTCCTTTGTTATCGTTTAACAGAGTTTAATTCTTATGTTTGTTGCAGGATGTATGCACCGTACCTATCGGACTAGACAGCGGCGCACAGTGGGCTGAAAATAGAGCTTCATAGTCATTTAAAACTTTTTCTCATTTACATTTTTTTTTAATTGTGTAAGGCTTCTAACGCCTTCAGCAGTCATGAATATATATATGGAATATCATTTCATAGGTAAACTAAATTATAAAAAAGTATAATTGAAAATTTTGTATGGCGCCAAAGTAATAAATCCAAATATCTTCAAAACCGCTGTCTTAACCGTTATATCCTTACAGATGGTTGTTCTACAATTTATTTGTAAATTTTTGGTATACTTCATATAACGGTGACAGCTGCGGTTTTTTTTTTAAAAATACATACGTTTTATAAAAAAATGGTTAAACTAAAATTTGAATTGAAATTCGTACCAATAGGTATAAATACTAGAAATTTTGCAGAGAGTTGTCTGTAGTTTAGTGAAACACTACCACATTAGCAAAATTAAGAAATATCTTCAATGACATCCAGAAAAAATATTAAGTGATAATTTAATTACGCTTTCTAAGAACTCTTTTAACATTGTATTGTATGATCGTTAACCTCTAATTACCCAAATTATATAATTTCCCTTTTTTTTACTGTATTAGTACTTAATTATTGGGATTATGACATTAATTAGGGTGCTTAAGCTAAATATTTTAACATAAGTGAGGGTAATTAAGCAAAATATTTCAAATAAATAGAAGTGCAGTATATTCTATTACTTAGTTCGTTTCTGTCTTTCACGTTGATTCATTATTTACCGAAGTGAAAAGTATGGAGGGCCTTATTATGAACCTAGATTTGTTTGTCATATTAAAAAATTCTGATAAGCAGAATGATAGTGAAAAATTGTTTGATGCAGTGGTATCTCGCCTGGATCATAGTCTTTCTGACGAAGACAGTTTGACTTTGAAAATCTTTTGCCAAAGATTCACGAGAGCTGCAATGATGAGATGGAAAAAATGCCAAAGGAACTTCACGGATTTCAAAAAAAAATACGGATCTTGGCTTGAAGCAAACATCGACTGGCCTAGTTGTATACGACCAACAGTTGAAAGTTCTGAAAACTGTCCTGAACCTGAACCTTCGACATCAACCACATCATCGGTTGGAACGATGACAAAGAGAAAATCAATACCTCGAAAACCCTTTGAAGAACTAAGTACTCAACAGAAAAAGAGAAGAACAATGGACCAGAAAGGTCGCGATAGCACTGAATTAGCATTTGCAACTGCAGTTCAATTGAGAGAACAAGGTCAGGGAAGTGTTGCAACTGTAATTGAGTATATGCTAAAGAACCCCGAAGCAGCTGACAAATTTATGGATATTATTAGAAAACCATCTAAACTTGTGTTTACGCCCGAAAAAGCGCTAGGTCTACTTCTTTCGTTAAAGCTTTCGAAATGGCAATATGTAACTTTGAGGGAAACAGCCATGAGAGAGGGTGCAAAGGATATATATCCTTCTTATTACAAAGTACAGAATGCAAAATTAAAGTGCTATCCCCCACAAGCAACAATCACTGTGACAGATTATTCAGCCAAGATCACATTGCAAGGTTTGCTTGACAAAACAGCGCAAAGAATCTTAGAAAGTTTGCCTGAGGTTATGAATGACAAGTGTTTGACTATGATATGCAAGTGGGGATTCGATGGTGCGTCTAATCAAAGTAGATACAAACAGAGTTCGAGCGGTGACCAAGACGATTCAAGTGTTTTCATGACTTCCCTGGTACCACTTAAAATCACATGTGAAGAAGATACTGTTTGGATAAATCCAAGGCCATGCTCATCGTCATATTGCCGCCCAGTGCAATTCATATTTATGAAGGAAAGCAAGTTTGTTGTTACTGAACATCAAAAGCAGATGGAAGACGAGATAAATGCACTTAGCCCCTCAGGTTGCGGAACTAATGTGGTCAACCATATTTTAATGATGACTATGATTGATGGAAAGGTTTGCACCTACCTATCAGATGCAAAATCAAGTTCCAGCTGCTACCTTTGCTTAGCAAAACCTTCAGACATGAATGAATTAGATTCTGTGAAGGTAAGACCAGTGTCTGTCGACCTTTATAAATTTGGACTATCAACATTACACGCTCGTATCAATACTATGGAATGCCTTTTGCACATAGCTTATAGGCTTGATCTCAAGAAATGGGCAGTGCGTGGAGATGATGACAAAGTCGTATTTAAAGCAAGAAAGAAAGTTATACAAGATCGTTTCAAATCTGAGCTAAACCTTTTGATAGACATTGTCAAACAAGGATCTGGAACAACGAATGATGGCAATACAGCCAGAAGATTTTTCGAGTTTCCTGAAAAAACTGCAGCAATCACTGGGCTAGACGAACAGTTGATTCGTAGACTTGCGGTCATATTACAGGCAGTTACCTCTGGACAAGATGTTGACCCTGTAAAATTTAAAAAATATGCGTACCATACAGCTGCTAGGTATGTGGAACTATACAATTGGTACTATATGCCTGCCACAGTGCACAAATTGCTAATACACGGGGCAGATATCATTGCCAGTAACGCAATTATGCCAATCGGGAGCCTATCAGAGGAAGCGTCTGAGTCACGCAACAAAGACTTTCGTAGATTTAGGGAACACAATTCGCGAAAGAAAAGCAGACAAAATTCGAATGAGGATATCCTCAACATGTTACTCCTTTCATCAGATCCAGTTATTTCTGCAATAAGACCCAAGATGAGTTCGAAAACAAAGCAAGAACTTTTCAGCGAGACCTTGGATTTGTTGAAACTTCAGGAGAGCGACTTCGAATTTTTTGATGTTTCTCATTTAGACACTGACTCTGAGTTCGATTCTGATTCTGAAAACGATTTTGAAAACTAATTTAAATGTCATCATCAACATCATATTATCAGCCGTAGGATGTCTACTGCTGAACTAGGCCTCCTCTATAGATTTCCAATTAACAGAACCGGTTGGAAGCGGCTTGCATCCAGTGATTCTGTGGTCTTCATCAGATAGGCTGTCCACCTTGTGGGTGGACGTCAACGCTGCGCTTGTCAGTGCTTAATAATTAGTTACTAATTACAGTAAAAAAAATATAGTATTTATAATAAAATTTGGGTAATAGGATCACGATCATACAATACAATGTTAAAAAAGAGTTCTTAGAAAGCGTAATTAAATTATCACTTAATATTTTTTTCTGGATGTCATTGAATATATTTCTTAATTTTGCTAATGTGGTAGTGTTTCACTAAACTACAGACAACTCTCTGCAAAATTTCTAGTTTATATACCTATTGGTACGAATGTCAATTCAAATTTTAGTTTAACCATTTTTTTATAAAACATATGTATTTTAAAAAAAAAAACCGCAGCTGTCACCGTTATATGAAGTATACCAAAAATTGACAAATAAATTGTAGAACAACCATCTGTAAGGATATAACGGTTAAGACAGCGGTTTTGAAGATATTTGGATTTATTACTATGGCGCCATACAAAATTTTCAATTATATTTTTTTATAATTTAGTTTACCTATGAAATGATATTTCACATATATATTCATGACTGCTGAAGGCATTAGAAGCCTTATACAATTTTTAAAAAAATGTATAAGAGAAAAAGTTTTAAATGACTATGAAGCTCTATTTTCAGCCCACTGTGCGGCGCAGGCGGCGCACGAATAGCCGCGGATCCAATCTACATATAATATTTTTTGTTATGATGTGTAAATTTGGAGATAAAAAAAACATTGTAAAAATAACTTTTTGCCTTTCTGAAATGAAAATAATAAAATTTGATATGACTTGTACTTGTTATTTTTCATAAAAATACACAAATCCCTCGCCCTGTAAACACTTTTTAAAGTAGGTATAGCAAGAAAATCTGTAATCAGTGAAAACTGTTAAAATAACTTTTTATTGAAAGGGAACAGCGGTACGTGGAGATGGCCAGCTCCCTCGACAGTGTCCATTTCGTTATTAGTGTTACGGACCAAGACGTTTTCGATCAGTTGACGTCTGATTGCTAGCCGTTCCTTAACCGCGGCAGACAACCTCTGCTGGGGTTCACCAGAGATGTGCGCGGATGTGTAGCATTAAAATCGTTTAGAACCAATAGAATTACTTCATTTACCTAGTCACAGCGCATCTTTGGTAGAAACGGCTCTGCGAAGCGAGGTTTTTGTACATATTAACGCAAGCGGCGGCGGGTAGCGCTCGCACCCACGAACGGAGCACGCTAAACATCCTTGCACCGGTCAGCGGTAGCACGTCTCTAGTGGAAACGCTCACACCGTTCCACAGCCTCGTGCTCGGCCCAGCTACCTGGATCTGGTGGAAGGCATCCTAAGGCTGTCCGCACGAAAACTAGAACTTACTGATTACTATATTTCTAGTCACACGTCCTAAAAAGTCGGATGTAGGTTTTTGCTGTCTACACAAGGGTTAAAAAACAGGATATCAGTTCGACACATTTATCCGCCCTGCCGCCTCACGGTAGATTCTCGGATATTTATTTCCGAGTTTCCTCCCCAGGGTGGTTTTTATTTATATGGTGATAAATGGAATAATAAAACAAGTGACTGATCTTACAAAATACTTTATTACGTTGATAACATCCATACATAACTTATAAGAAGAACTTTCTCCTCGACGTCTCCATTTGGTGCCTCCTGCCGGCGATGATCCACTCGTAGTCTCCGCGCTTTGAGTCGAAGGTCCCTTGCTGCAGGGAGATTAGTTTGAGCGTAAAACGCGGTCCCAACTCGCACAGCTTAGCTCGCTTGCCATCCGATGTGAACTCGTATCTACAATGGATAAATATGAAATACATCCACAATTTGTTGACGGCATAAAGGGCTGTGTGTCACTACGTCAATTTGCTGCAGGTTCGATTCCCGCAACGGGACACTATGTGAAAGGACTGGGAATCCCGCGATATAGTTAAAAATTAACACAAAAATAAACTAAAATTTCCTCCTTCATTCATAGGTAACATACATAGCTATGGGTACCAAGGGGATTCCTTAGCTCACTCTGTACGAGCCAGTCATAATTATTTTTTCATTGCATGTAGATGGGTATGAACTATGTGAACTCACCGATGATGCCTAAAGAATATGTAGTCGCGTTGGTTGTGGAAGGTGACGGCGCGTCGGCCGCGGAACTGCGGCTCGTAGTGGAACAGAGCGCCCAGCATGCGGCCCACCGTCATACCCAGGCGAGTGCTGAAGTTATTCAGGATTACCTGGCAAAAAAGCAACATAAATTACGCAACATAAATTTGACGGGCCTCTTGGTCTAGTGGTTAGTGACCCTGACTGCTAAGCCGGAGGTTGTGGGTTCGATTCCCACCCAGGACAAATCTTTGTGTGATGAGCATGATCATTTGTTCTGTTTCTGGGTGTAATTTATCTATAATATGTATATATTTAGACATATATAAGTACGTTTATCAGTTGTCTGGTCACCATAGTACAGGCTATGCCTAGTTTGGGATCAGATGACCGTGTGTGAGTTGTCCCGAGATATTTATTTTTTTATTTATTAGGGACTCAGCAAAAAGATATCTACACCTATTCATTCATTAAATGTTGGTCTAAATTGTAATCTGATCAGTATACTATAAGTGAGCATTCATGGATCTTGGCTATGCCTTTTAAATAAACTGAATATTTTGCCCAGCAATGAGTCAGTGACAGGCTGAATGAGTTTTCATAATACATTTTAACACCCACCTACCCTGTTACCCATATTCTTGCAAATAAATGTCTTTATTCTTATAATCATGTAAATCTGCCACCTAAGATATCACATGGTAAAATTTTATGTATCCTACTAGTATAAAACAACTTTGGACAGTCATTACAATTTATTAAGTACTAGTATTATTATACACTTACATTCACCCTGTAAAATGAATTCAGGATTGTGGATGTTTGTAAGCAACCGCTCCATATAAAATATGGTATACTTACAGCTTAATCTGGCCTTGTGGCGACTCAGTACTTGTATAACTATTTACATGATGCAAAATTAAATTAATTAATTTACATACCTCAGGTCTATGGTTTGTAATTTCCTTGTAGTCTTTCCTAAGCTCTGGAGTGATTTTGCAGCTAGATAGGCGAAAGTGAGCAGTGGGTCCGTTAGGCAAATGGATCAACAGGAAGCCATTGGGCTGTTTCTGGTTCTCATTAACTATAATTACATCTGTAACTTGCTCCCGTATTGCTGAATTGACAATGCGCTTTACAGATGACCTGTGAAGTGACAGTATATAAGTAATATAGGAGTGCTTACTCAATTATTTAACCCTTAAATATTCTAATACAACTAATGTTTAAGCTGTACTTCTTAAATATCTGTAAGTGCAACGTCACACAACAGTGACAGAGGAAATATAAGATTTAAAAGAGTCTTGTATGAATTCTATAAAAGTTATCTTAGACAGAGACTTGAGAGTCTTTATAGGAATTTAACATATACTTGTAAATCATAATTAGGTAATATTATAATGTTGACTAAACTTACCTCTGCCTATATCTGGATATAGAGTTTGGTATGATTCTACAGAGCTCCTTACCAAATATTCTTGTCTTATTATGTGGGTTGTCAGAGTATGTGATTAGTACTTTTGGCTCGTAAGAATTTTCATAGTACGAAGATAATTCATCTAATTCCATATCCTTTTGTGCCTAGAATAAGAAAATAAAAATGATATTACATTGGGCCATGTTTTGGATGGTTAGCTTTCAGAATGTGTGTTGAAAGTAGCCTTAAAAATAAGTCTGCTTCTGTTTAAGACGTATTAACCATACTATGTGAGTAGTGAATTCTTAAATATAACTAAATTTGGCGAGGTTACACACAATATAACTTTCTAACCTCCAACTTCTCTTCGTCATCAACATTTGCCAGCATAGTCTCATCCTTCTCACGGAGGGACTCCAATGTGTGGGGTAACTTCTTCGGGACATCATCTCCTTCTTGTTTCTTTTCTAACTTGCGCCTAAAACACCACGATGTTAGTACCAGCTACCAGCGGTAAAGTAAATAAACATAAGTATTTCGTAGTAGTGCTCGTAAACTTACTTTTTTTTGTCCTTTCCACGAGCCATTTTGATTAATATAAACCTGTGCTAGTCTGCTTAATGTTTAACCGCTTAAGTTTAGTCAGTAACTTAGAACTTTTACAAATATTTGTATACGAATAGGAATGTCACACACAATCCCGAACATGCTTTTTCGTTTGACATTGACATTTAGTTGAAGGAAGGAGGATGAATAGATCATAGATTAAACACATACACTGGTGTAGGATGGTATAGACAATACAGATAATAAAATCACACTTCACGATTGTTCAATTAGAATCAAGCAATCTCATGTTCTTTTAGAATCGAATTTTCAATTTTCGAATTTTTAAAAACTTTTTAAGACCGAAATTTTGAATTACCGGTACTCTGCTAGAAAAGTCATGCAGCAAACGAAGTAAACAAAAAAAAAACACTTCTCGGTGAAAATACAATTTATTTTCCATTCATTCATTTTCTATTTAGATATCACATCAGGTACAATAAATAATACGACACTTTAGTAGGTCATTATATTTAATTCAACTGAACGTCTTGCCGGGCGAGCTCTAACAACATAGGGTCGTCGAAGAACTTGTTGATGGAGACGTCTTCACTGAGACCTTTGCGACGTCGCGTCTTGATCATGAACTCTCGCGCTAAGTGCGTGGCAGGCTGAGGTTCTAGCGGTCTGGAAACACAATTTCAAGTCTTTTACTACAATAAGAGGGGCTCGTAGATTACAAAGAGGGGCTTGTGGCTAAGCGTAAGCCGTTCGTTTTCACCTATTATATGAATTAGCCGCGCTCGTCGCGGATGGGCCGTGGATGGGTGACCATTAATAAACATACCAAGACCCTTCCGCGCCTCGCCTTCAGGACCCAATTTCATACGAAAATCGTTAAGTCATTACAATTCTGACAACCAGTCTCACTATGGGACACTGTATAACCCAGCAATGGGTTGTGGAGTTGAGATAGGCAGTAATTCTATATAAAATACGGTATTCAGCTACATCAGACTGGCAGCCGACCCCAAAATAGCTTGGAAAAAGCTGATGATTGATTGAAGATTAACATACTACAGTAAATTCGAGTTTCTCATTTAAAAATTCCAAATTAGACTTTCATTACATTAAAGTTTCTCTTTTCTTGGAGTACTTGTTAAAGGTCACAGCACACATATCAACTCGGAAAGGAATCGACACCGTATCGTCTTTCACCGTAAGCACGGTGTCAAAGCGGACCAGTAGCTCCGGAACTTCGACTTGGCACAGTTAGGCGACGAAGCCGCGACAGCTTGTTGACCACTTGACAGCACGTGTTTGATGTGGCAGGTAGACTGCCGGAGGGGCGAGCAAGGGTGGACAACGCCTTAAGCGCGAGGACGACGAGCCGCAAGCGCAGTAACTCCGGCTAGTGAGCTTGTCCCGAGGCGAATCGTTTCGGTATCGGTTCCGATTAGTGTGCTTTTCAGTAGGAAGACGAGTTGATACGGTTACGATCCGTTTCCGAGTTGATATGTCTGCTTTGAACCTTTAATTCCTCGAATAACTGTACCTTATAACAATGCTTTTGTCGAGAGGATCGCCGGGCACGATCTGCCAGTGATGGAACACCTGCAAACAGAAGGCCTGGCCCTGCGTGTGCGTGCGCAAGTCCGTCTCGAAGCCGAAAGAGTCTATCGCCGGCACGAACGCCTTGATCGTGTACAGCGGCGAGCCAGGCACGGGCGCGTCTTGGGTCACGTGACCTGAGGAACAAATTAAAGAGTTTTAAAACTTCATTTTTTTTACAAAAAGTATTTTTCCTAGGATATTCGTTTTTGTTTTTTTTTTTATAAAGTTTTCTAGAAATGTGGGTTGCACATTGCTAAGCTAAATGCATGTGATTTTATGTCGTTAGTGCAATGGTTCCAAACCATCCACTTCATCGCAAGTCGATTTAGCCATTTATGTTCATTTACCCCGGAAATTGTCATGGACTTTCTCCGAAACTGCAGACACATATCCGCTAAAACCGCCAAATTTTCCCTTCTATGTTACCAGGGACCATGCGGAATTTTTTAGACTTCCGCGTTCCTTACACCCTCAGGGAACTCAAGCTAACTCAAGTAATGTTTATTCCAAGCTATTTATTAAAGTGCATTCCTTCTATAGGCTGTGGGGAAAACAGGATACACACCTCTCCTCTTAGCTAGTACTGTGTACACAGCGGACACGCAGTCGGCCGGCGCTTGCACTTCCACAAACAAGTAGGGCTCCATAAGTCGCGGCGTTGCCATCAAGAAAGCAGAGTAGGCAACCTTAAAAGAAAAATATTATTAATTACGTGTTTAAAAAAATGGTAAGAGGTTCTACACTTTGTATTTAAGTAAATGAAACCAATAGTAATATGTGGAAACGTTGTTGATTGTATGTTAACCTATTTCATTGGATTCTTAGATGTAAGACATAATGTACAATTGTTTGTCTTCCCAAATAAAATAAAAATACACTAGTTTATTAGTAAAATAGAAAAATCAATCATCTATTCCAAATGGTAAGTATATGTGTTACTGTTGGCGTTGTGATAAGACCAAATAAAACTCAGAGTGGACTGTATAACTAATTATTAGGAATTATGAATTAATGCACAAATTCAATGCCGTTGCCAGGAAAAGAATATAAAATTAAGAGTAAACAAGGCGCGAGCGCGGTCGTATGTCAAGGCAGGTAACAGCTGACTGGTGGCCGGCCGGTGAGGTCCCGATGACGCGGCGCGCGGCGAGCGAACCGGTTTCGCCTGCGACCACCGCCCAGCGCCGCGGCCGTGTTGAGTGGATGACTCAACAGTTACGAACATTGTAACGATACAGTCGTCACTGTATTTTACACGCAAAAAAATATCCGGATGCCAAACTAGCTAAACATTATATTCATTTATTTAATATAAAGTTATAGTTCTAAGCTGTAAACAGTCGATTGCTCATGAGAGCACTGTCACAAACGTCATCTTTATTTTGAAGCCATTAAGGTTCATTTCAGTAACGTACCCTCCTAGCTGTGGGTATGATCTGTCCACCGCCGCGGTGCAGAGGTTCCTGCGCGATGACGGCGTCCAGGATCTTAAACTTCACGTTACGGATTGGTTCCTCACACAGCGGGCCCTCCCGCGTACCCCATTGGAAACCTAGTTATTAGAAAGATATGATCAGTACAAGAAAACACAAACGAAAATTTTATTGAGGACAATAAAATTATAAATGTCATACTAAAAAGGCGTTCACGAATACTTGACAACGCTAAAAGGGAAAAGTGAGGGAAATAAATACAGATGGAGTAATATAACAGAGGCAGACAACCACTCTTGTATGTGTATTTTCATAAACATGAAATATTTTTTTTAAGTTCTTTTTTATTTTTTTTAAACTTACCTTGTACTATACTATCTTTGACAGAGGCTAGCAGGTGCTTGTCGACCTCAGAGGGTAAGGTGTCGTCTACGAGAATGTTGGGGCCAGTGGAGTCGGGACCGAAGGCCCAGATCGAACGCGCCGCCAACAAGTCCCAGTCGTACCTTACACAAAAAAGAATATTCATTGTAGAAATAAAGACATGGCAAAAAAAAACATAGTGAAAGTAGAAGTAAATATGTTAATATAATGGCAACTCACACACAAATAACCAGAGCCTGTATTATGGCAACCATGCAACTAATAAACATACTTATATATTTTATTTTATATTACATCCAGACACGGAAACAATCATAGTCTCACAAAAAATTGTCCTAGGTGGAAAATGTGGAAATCGAACCCACGACCTCCAGTTCAATAACCACTAAACCAAAAGGCCAGTCTAAAGTAGGAAAAGGTAAGCAGAAGGAACTTATGGCTACAGGAAGTGGAAGGTACAGGTTGTTATGTATATTTTGGTATAAATTGTACAATAAAGAGAATTTAGTCCATATTATAAGGAGCTTAAGGTGGTATATCCAACTGACTTAGTCTGGAAGAACTCGCCGAGCCGCTTGCGGTCCCAGGTGACGCAGACGGCGCCGGCCTCGATGTCCTCGGCCAGGCCGCGCTCCAGCGGCTCCGCGATCATCGTCAGCTTGTTGCGCTTGTTCGGCGTCTCCGCGAAACACTTGAGCGAGGATGTTTCTACGACAGTCTCACAGAACGATACCACGGGGTCGGCCACTGCGAGAAAATTATTCATTAGGGATATAACAAATCAAATTTTTTTTTTTTTCCTAGAAAATATATCGTAACAAGCGTCCTTCTATCAATGATCAAGGATCTTGGAGATTCATTCAGCTATGAAGTAAAAATATTTAGAATATTCAAAATGGAACCCAAATCGATACACTTAAGACGAAAGTTACAATAACTGTTCGTATTATCCATGTAACAGAATATAATGTGAAGTTTTTAGAGGGATACCTTTGATATCGATTTCGGAGTACATGTTCCGGAGGTCGTGCATGACGCAGTCGAGGTACAGCTCGCCCGTGCCGAGGATCACGTGCTCGCCCGACTCTTCTACGCGCGTCGACAGCAAAGGGTACGATTTGTTCACCTAAACAACATATACTATGCTTAATACAGTATTTAGTTGATATATTGTGCTATGTTCAGCTAGAATTTTTTTTTCATTGTTTTTATCATATCTATAATAGTAGAGCATCAATTTTCAAGTTCTTATTATGTCCCGTCACAGACTTGTACGTCCACTGCTGACTTGCTGATAATTACTAAACTGATACCAAACTGTTCGAAAACAAAAATCCATAGTATTTTCAAAGTTAATGTATGTTTCAAGTTAAGTGAGTTTCTTTGTCCACAAAACTTCTAAATTCAGGATCAAGTTTGCATATTTTAGAATTTTTCATGTTTTGGGTGGGTTCATGTTTTTATTTGGTATTTTATAAACTATCTACTTGTTACTATTTAACCCTTACCTTCCTCAATCCATCCAACATCTTTGGCAGCTCTGAAGGGTTGACAGGTTCGACAGCGATCTTAACGACGGCCTGCGTGTTGAAGCGCAGTGGCGTGAAGGTGTGCAGCTCGGCGTCCTCGTCAGCAGACACGACGGTGCAGGTCTTCACGATGGGCTGGTCGATGCCCTCGATCAGCGCCCAGCAGCCCGCTGGCACGCGATTCAATTCCACCTGGTACCCGGATTTAATTAATTTAAAAATTAAAAATAATAGGTTATCGCACATGTTTGACTATGAAATAAAACAATTTTAAAACGGATTCTATTACGGTTTTATTTTGATTTTCAGTTCCTAATGTTTCTACGTCTTGCAGGTGTAATGGTCGCGGGTAGACTCCTCCGATTTTATGATGAACTTGTTGAGAATATGATTTATGTGACAACTAACCTTATATCTGGCTTCGTATATCCAGAGGCGGCCCACGTTCATAATGCGCGAGTCCTCTTCATCCTGCGTGCTGTAGTTCTCGCCCAGTACTCGGACTGTCTGACCCGCGTATAGCGTACCCGACATTATTCGAGCTAAAACCTAAGATGAGGAAAACACTTAGTACATTCTAGATATTTTTTATAAGTAGGGTACATTATGTAGACTGAGAGACAGCGTGTTACTGGGGAGTCTGTTGTGCATTTTCTCAATAGCCGGAAAACTTAAGAAGTTGTGAAAGTTGGACAAATTAGGGATCTGTCTTTATTATGTGCCTCATTGATCGCAGGGTGATAATTGTTTGACTAGAGAGTTTTTAATACGCTTACGCAACTCGAACGAGACGCAATGGCTTATTTTGTAGAAATATTATCTTTATATTAATGGGGGCTAGTGTCACATCATGCGTATCTGTCATTCTCCACCAATGAGAGACAAGCTGGCCTGCGGTTGAGAATTGACAAGTAGACCTGCCCTCATAGACAAGGTATATTTCTAGAAGCGTTAACGATGGAAAAAGTCGCTTAAATGACAATGAAAGAAAATGATATTTCTTTTCGATAAGTCACGTGACTAAGACTTATTACTCATGCATTTGAGCGATTCGATCAGCGGTAACGATTGTAGAAATGTACCTTGTGTAAGGGGGCTGGTGCGACACTAGCGACCCTATCGGTAGCCCCCACTGCTGACTCACCAGGAAGAAGGTGCAGTCGTCGGTGGGGTACATCTTGGTGGTGTGCGCGACGAGGCGGCCGGACTGGTCGCAGGTGAGCATGTCGTGGTGCAGGCTGCCGGAGCTGCTGCTGCTGCAGCCGCGGAACGTGTGCGCCACCTTGCGCGGCGCCGCGTCCAGCGGGGACGGCACGTGGCGCGCCACCATCTCCACGAAGCCGCTGTAACGTCACCCGTATTATACTCACAGGGTAGTGAGAGCGTGCTTACATATTCCATGTGCAACAAAAGCTTAGTTTTATTGCGCGCCCCGTGGTACTGTCACGGGGTGGTCTATGGTACAGGCTCGATAAAGTATAACCAAATCTTAGACAAGAAATTTTTCAGTGTTTAAATAATTTCAATAGAAATGAATTGGATGTATCTATGTCAAGTATAATATTATTAAAATATAGTCTTCCATGAATAAAAAAACACTAAATTGCATAATATAATTAATTTTTGACATACTGGTACAAAATATGACTACATACCAGAAATCTCCAAAGAACCGGCTGCAGACGAGCCTGAGTAACGGACGCACATTCAGCTTAGATTCCTGCTTAGTTAACTTAATGCCCAGCTCTGATAACACAGCAGGTAATGTGTCATCCACATCACCTACCACCTGCCAACAAAATAGAAAACATTCTTATTTTCTTGAGGAAACAGATGATTGGAACATTTTACCACATAGTCTTTATAAAATCAATGTGTTTTCGTTATAGCTAAAAAAAAATTAATATTAATCTAAGAAACAATTAGGTATTAATTTAGAACAGTTTTGTACAAGTGGTCCTTCAAACTACGTTATGTTTTACCTGCTAAAGAAAAGCTTTATACATATTTGTTACTACTAAAACCTCCATTTTGTCACTCTTTTTGTCCACCTTTGATCTTGCAGGCTTGCTATTTGCCCGGCCCACTTGCATTTTAGTGAAAGAGCTTGTGCTAATACGTCTGTTACTTTTGTGATATTGCATATCATATTTTTGGATGCCTTATTATTTATAGTCATAGTAAATGTTTACCTGAGCAAAAATCTTATAGAGGGGCTCCAAAATGAACTCGACAAAGCTTCTTTGTGCTGAGGCGTGCGGCTGCTTCTTGGTGAAGCGCCTCGTCTTGGCGTTGAAGTAGACGTCGCCCCACAGCCACGCCGCCATGTCGGCCGCGCGGAGCCCCGAGCCCAGGTGCGCGCTCGCGTACATCGCCGCGAACGACTCCACGCTGAAGCACACGTCGTACAGCGACGACGCGAAGCACACGTTGCCTGGTAACACACATACCTATTATACCACGATGCATACCTATAATAATATGATGTTCGAAACGGGATATCTGCTATTGTTTAGTCTGATTCTAAACTACTTAGACGTCTTCAATACTATCGTCATTAAAGTCGGTTTCTAGTTTCTAATTAGATATGAATTTCTTGCAAATGGTTATTAGGTCGAAAAAGCCTTATAAAAGGCCTTATAAAATACGGTTAGGAACCACCAAACAATTGAGACTAAGTATAGATTAATAGATCACTAAGATAATTGAAAAAAAAACGGACTGAGAATGAATGAGGTCTTTTAAGCCAAAGTTCAAAAACAGCAACAATATCATTAGTTCTAACATACCTAACAGTGGCGAAAATACAGTAGCAGGTTCATCTGGATTATCCTGAGGCTGGTTTGTCTCCAACATGGAGTTCAGTTCATCTATAATGTGTCTCAGCTTGTAATAGGCGTCTGCGGGCGGCAGCTTCAGCTCTAAGATGAGTCTGTCGATCTTGTTGATGCAGAGCGTAAGAGGGACCCGTTCCTGGACGGCGTGGCGCAGGAGGCGCTCCGTGTTCAACATTATACCCTCTGCTGCGTCTACGAATAGGACTGCACCTGTGGGGCAGAATGAAACATGTAGATATTAAGTTAACAGGTGAACTGAATGGGAGTAATGCACAATAATACATGTCTTGACATTACAGGTTTAGAAACAATATTGTATATCTGAAAATTTTCTTGTGCTTTCATGACAAAGTTTTTTAACTACTAGAAACTTTTAAAATTTTAATCCTAATTAAATATTACATTTCGAAATATACACAATTACAGAAGGACAAAAAATTGCTGTAACTTTCTGGATTTGTTGCACAAAAACAATACTAATTAAAAGAATTTAAGATAAATCCTATCAGTAAGGAAAAATATAAATCATGTCTTACCATCTGAGATCCTCAATGCTGCAGTAACTTCATCACTGAAATTGACATGACCTGGAGTGTCCATAATATTGAGTAAATGTGACTTTCCCTTAATATTCTTGAGCAGTAGTGTGACGGGCATGGACTTGATAGATACACCTCGTTCCTGCTCCACAAACAATGTGTCTGTGTACCGCATCGGTATTGTGGTGTCCGTGTTTATCGTGCTAGGATGTGTCTGCCTGATCAAGCAGTCTACAAAAGATGTTTTTCCTGGAAACAGATAAGAATAAATTTATTACTTTAAATGTTTACAGTGATTCTCTAACTTAACTTTAAACAATACTAGGTAATGGCTAGAAGACATAAAAATTTTGGCTGCGGTCCCATAATAATAATTAAGGTACATTAAACTTGAGTAACATACCATTATGTAAGTGTCCCATGAGTGTGATGTTCCTCATGAGATTGGTGTTGTCCAGCATGTCAGCCATGTACTCCATGTCGTACCTCGTCTCCGGCAGCTGCTGCTCCTGAACCTGGAACTTTTTGTGCTTGATAGGCTCCACAAGAGGCTTGTCTAAGGCCTGTGTGTCTTCTTCCTGGACCACTGTTTCCACATCAGGCCCATACACTTCCACTGCTTGTGGATAGTATCTAAAATTAAGATGATTGTTATTAATTTATTGTGGGCATAAGTGACACTTAGATAAATTATTGTTATTGTAATAAAATTAATAAAGTGAAAAAGCTAAGTAAGGCCACCCTCCCACCAGCAGCAGAGTAGGTATGAACAATAATTTTGCCGTCTAAAATTAAATACTTAATCTCCTCTAGTAACTTGTAAACGCGCAATGAATCAAGCGGAAAAGTGCAGAAACTGCCTAGCAAAACCATCTACTTTAGTTTCAAGTTCCTAGCTGATTGAGTGAAGATGTTACTTAATTAACAAAAAATAATACCAGCAATAAAGAAACTCGCAATATTTGTAACAATTTAAGGTATACAAGTAATTACAGGTTTTTCTTAGGAACATTCTACCTGTAACATAACCAACAACAAGTTTGTAAACAACTATTTCCAATATAAACTGATGTTCATAAAATCGTACCGTTTATCTTCATGCAGCACGACGGACATCGGCGCCGCCTCGGGCTCCGCGTCGCCATCCTCATCATCATCCATAGCATCCTCGTCGGCGTCCCTGTTGTCCTGACCGTAAACACTCTGCTCATCTTCAGAGTCCGACTCGAGGTCCGGCCCTATATAATTACCAAACTCATCGTACAAATCACCGTCCATTTTTTACAATGAAAAAACAGTTTACAAAGTCTAGTCTACAAAATATTTTTCAAAACCGTTCAAAACAAATGCCGCCGCAAACTTGTCAGCACATTTGACGTATGTATAACCTCAAAGGATCATCAAACATAAAACATTTGATTTGATGGATTTGTTTGCTGCTGCTTGCCTGACACTAGCAACACTAGCCTTCTTGACTCGCTATTTGAAGTAAAATTACCTTTTTTCGCACCAATATCACAGGTGCTCCAACTGCCAAATAACAAAGAATAAATTTTAATGTAAATCTTCTTCTTCTTCCTGCCCTTATATAATATTCGAGAAATTCTTCTATTCACGAGTTTTCCTAAAGTTAAAAAGCTTGTTTCAACTCAAAATCAATTAAATTAGTTGGGCAATACTCAAAATTTAAAAATGTATTCCTGAACGTACCGTTTTGTTCTCATGTTGTCTTTCCTATCGTCTGTCTGACAAATTCTTTTCAATACAAAAATGGCTGCTGCACAACAAAATTTTTCTAAAATGATATCTGCACAGCTACGCAATAAAGCAAATGAGTTTTTGAACTCTAGAAAACATGCTAATAACCTTGCCGATATACTACAGATGTTCGAGGTAACCATAATAATGATAATGCCGTTTAAAACGTTGTGATAAAACTGCGTCATAGGTTACGTTTTTTATTGTTGGTTATTTATTACATTTCAGGCTGAAACGGATAACTATACGCCTTTGTTGCTTACTGTAGAAGTGATATTTACTGAACTGTTGCGACGAGGCGATCTGATTGAAGGAATAGTTCCATTAAAACCAGCAGGTGAGTACCTAAGGTGTATACACTGGTATAGATCATTTTAGTAGTAATATTATTGATTTTGCGTGTGTTCAGACACTCGGGCCGTCGTTTTCCTAGTCGTAGCGTAGTGTATGCCTAAGCTTATTTAAGGATATACGCAATAAGGATGTTGTGTGGGATGTGTCCTGTGTGTTCACATTTAGCGACATGTGACGTTATTTGCTTATATAAATGGTTGATTCGGCCGCTTATTTCGTAGTCTTGTGTAATTGTTCTATATAATACCGACGTAAGGTTGCAAACTTTATGTTTAGCTTTAGATATCAAAATTTATAGAGTTTTGGTTTCCACTGTGGCAATGCCAGTATTGTTCTGTGACCTGTGCCATTGGTCAGTGTCCCAAGGTCACGTACATGTAGGTATTTGTATACCTACTCACATGTTATAATAATATTGTAGGTTGGAAACTAAATGTTTATATCCTTGTTTACTTTAAATTGTTTGGTGGCTTCCTATGTAGCAATGACAATTTATTAATAGGTATTTGTTTACAGCTGTTTAAACACTACTGAGACAATAAATGATCACTTAATAAGTTTGATACATTTCACTCTTTCTTTAGATCTTTTACCATTTTATATATTTTCTTAAACAAAGTATTCAGTTCAAGAAAAAACTACAAATTAATAATTATCATTCAAATGAAATCAAGAATGTTCCAGAGCATATACATTCCAGTCCTTCTCCATAATCTAGTTGTAAACCACTTAAATTCTTTAATATTGTTTTCATGAAGTTTGTTTATATTGCTTGGAATTATGTTTGTACACTATAAATAAATCTTTTTTTATACTATACCAGACCAGACTATCAGATCAACCCTAGGTAGCACAATCATTAATGTCTATAATTATACATAAAAACATTCCTCTTAAATCACTCCTATCTATTGCTGAAAAGTGTACTAAAATCAGCTGCTTAAAAAGATAATCTTAAAAGTTTTTTTAAGCTATTCTTTGTTCCAATATTTTTTCTTATTAATCAAAAAATGTATAAAAAAAATATCAGTACACATCTGTAATTGGACCATAGTAGAGGTGTGCGACGCGCCGACGCGGCGCCGCCACTTGACAAGATTATTCTTGTAATTCCTGCTACAAGTACGCCGAGTAAGGTTAGACCTACAGGCGTCAACAAAATTATTTTGATCCATGGTGCTGATGCGCCGACTAGTTTCTCTCAGCCCGCCGCCGCCGGGAAATATTCTTCGGCGCCCACCTCTAGTCCATAGATATAATACAGTCCAATATCATCCAATTATAATTCTCTTTCACATTGTGCGCAGACCACAGTCCAGAGGGCGAATACAAGCGATGGCTCCGTCAGTGCTTCGAGGCGGCACAGACGCGCGCGCTGGAGTGCGTCCGTCGCGGTCGTACCAGCTCTCGGTTGCAGGCACTCGTCACCGCCTGCAAGCTCATGCAGGCCGAGGGCAAACACCCGCTGGAGCAGTCCACTGGATACTACTTCCCTTCTATTAGGCTTAAGGTAACGCCTATATCTACATTCACCCAGTTTCTGAATTTAGAATTCTAACTTAACTATGTACCAAACTGTACTTCGCCCTTGTGATAAGTCAAGGAATGTCACAGACTCATGCAATATGGGTGAGGATTTTATTTTTACATTTTCAGTTTTAGAAAATGAATAAAAAAAAATTGACACGTATTTTTTGCTATTTCTCTATCTTACTTTTGTATAGTATTAATATCTAAGAGATGCAACTGTACCTACTGTCTATCCCATATAAGTAAATTATATAAGACAAGTGAATACTACCTGTCCTGATACAGTTTAGAACAGTAAATAGATAGTTTGTACCATGTTTGCTTATTAGAACATGCAAAATATTCTTGTTTTATTTACAGCTATAGAGATACTTCTGTAATGTATAGTAAATTGACGCGCACCCTAATTTGTAACATTTGTTGTAGAACATTTTCACCGTGTTACTGGACTCTGAGATGTCGATGTCGGCGCCGATAGCTCGCTTCCAGGAGTTCACAGAGTATAGAGATGTGCAGCAGTATGGACTCAAAGTTCTCTCGACTCTGGCCTATCGCAAGTAAGGATATTTTTTATCTCACCATTAGCAAAGTTAATGCTCCTGCATACATAAACAATTTTCACTATTGTCTGTAACATGAAGTTGAAAATATTTGTGAAGCCAACAGACAAGGTTGGTTTTATTTGAAGCAAGCAAAAAATATGTTATAATAATTTTGTCCAGTGCTTTTTGCTTAGGCCCAGTTTTTTGATCCCTAGTTAACTCAACCATTGGTTAATTAATATCCTAATTAATAATGGTTTCATACTTCAGTAGAAGATCTTTAAAAATGGTAACATAATTAACTACAACTTATTTGACCCTTTGATAGACAATTAAATCGCGTTTTACCGAAATTTGAAACCATTAGTTAGCATATTTAGCCATTGGTTGAGTTAACTAGGGATAAAAAAACTGGACCTTAGTGAGATGAAAATATGGTTACAATGTAACGATTATTGCACAGGTCACCAACATCCATATACATGCAAAACTACCTGGAGTTGCTGGACCGACTGCTGTTGTGTGAAATATCCGTTGAACCGAAGACCAAGGCTAAGGACCGCGACAATGATGAGAAGGAGGAGAAGCTGCTGTGTGGAGCTGAAGGTAAAACATGATTATTTGTTCTGTGTCTGGGTGTGAAATTTATATATAATATAATGTATATAGAAATATATGTATAAACAAAGTATATTGTTTTATGAGGTTTGTGTTAGTGCGAATGTTGGAATTTGAAATAAAACTAACTTTTAAACAGATTCTATGGCGGCAAAGACGGTGAGACGCCGGGAACTAAAATCGAAAAAAACTGCGGTGAAAATTGGTTTTACTTTATTTATTTGTACGTTTGTGCAGACAAGGCCCCGTTCCCGTACAACCCGGGCGTGTGCCGGCGCTACGCCAACCGCTGCTGGGGCTTCGCGTGCCAGTGGCCGCTGTGCGAGGACTCGCGCGTGCACCGGCGCGCGCTGCTGCTGCTGGTGGAGCGCCTCATGCCGCTGCTGGCGCGCCCGCACCTCGCCACCGACATGCTCTGCGACAGCCTCGACGCCGGTACCTACTCACACGTTACCAGCACACACACACACACACACTAACTACTTTAACGAACTAACGAATGGTAACTTTAACAGTATCAACCAGTTCTAAAAAAAATTAGCAAAAAGTAAAATAAAGTACCGAATCACTGTGTCATTCAGACGACACTCTATGTGCACAGTACAATAATTGTGTAATCAAATAAAAAAAAACAGCCAAATTCTATGTGTACTGTTTTATTATAATAAAAAGTATTTCCATCGTACAGGAGGTCCTATCAGCATGCTAGCGCTCCAGGGCGTGCTGGAACTAGTGCGGCGCCACAACATCGACTACCCGGACATGTACGATCGACTTTACGCCATGTTTGAGCCCGAGATGTTTGCTACTAGGTATAAGAAGCGCCTGTTGCATCTCGCCGACATATTCCTGAGTTCCACGTAAGTAAACTTGTTTGTCTACTTATTTGTTAAAAAAATCGATTTTTGATCATCGTCATGATGTTAGACCACTCAATAACATTTCATAGCAGCGCATTAACTTCTCAGGGAAACTCTTGAAAAAAATAAAACAAATATTATTTATAATGAGCGTAAAGGGGACGTCTGGTTCAGCAATAGAGATATTTTAAATATGTCGGTGTATGTTCATACTCAACTGACGTGTGTTTTCAGTCACTTGCCGGAGGGCCTGGTGGCGGCGTTCGCGAAGCGCCTGGCGCGGCTGGCGCTGCTAGCGGCGGCCGACGACGCGGCCGCGCTGCTGCAACTGCTGCACAACCTGCTGCTACGCCACCCCGCACTCAAGCGCATGATCTGCCACGAAGACTCGCCTGCCATCAGTCAGTACCTACTGTTCTTTTCTAATACCTGTTATTTGATTTGATGTGAATGTTAGACCAGGGCCGAAGCCTTCAAAATTTGTAAAAAGTGAAAAAAAATTACAGTAGGATGAAACCAATTAGAAAAGGAAGGGAATGTGATAAAAATTAAAGAAAAAATAAATTACGGTCGATCCGAGTTTGGGAAGGGGGGGAGGGGGGGGTTTTAAGGGTAAAAAATGGTTTATCTTGATTTCCAGCAAATCTACAAGTCCTATGGAAAAAAGTCAAATAGCAAAGTTGTAGGTAATAAAAAGATCTACAACTTTTGTATTTACACTTTTTTCACATAACCTCAAAATGAATGTGAAAAATCCAAAAAACCAAGTTTTTGGTTTTTTATTTTTATCTTTTTCAAAAATATTTTTTTTTTCACGAAATTTGGTGAAAACTTACCTTTTTATGTCCCAAATACGCTGTAATTTATTTGATTAAAAATATTTATTTTTTCACCTTATTTTGAATTAATATAAAAAAAACACCCTAATTTTCAATCGAAAATTCACCCGTCAAAATATCAGCTTTTTTAAAAAAGTATGGGGGTTTTTTGTTCGTTGAAATCTCTACTTTCTGATGGTGTAAAAAAAATATACATTACTATAGTAAATGCTCTCAGAAAATGCATAATCACTATGTACAATTTCATCAAAAAAATGACATTGCTTAATTTTTTTTTCAGTTTAAAGTTTATTTATTATTCGAATTACATTCATGTCATAGAAAATCTCACAAAATGATTCAGATGAAATTCTGGATGAAGAACCAATGCAGACTGGAAAAAATTGAAGCAATGACATTTTTTTGATGAAATTGTACATAGTGATTATGCATTTTCTGAGAACATTTACTATAGTAATGTATATTTTTTTTACACCATCAGAAAGTAGAGATTTCAACGAACAAAAAACCCCCATACTTTTTTAAAAAAGCTGATATTTTGACGGGTGAATTTTCGATTGAAAATTAGGGTGTTTTTTTTATATTAATTCAAAATAAGGTGAAAAAATAAATATTTTTAATCAAATAAATTACAGCGTATTTGGGACATAAAAAGGTAAGTTTTCACCAAATTTCGTGAAAAAAAAAATATTTTTGAAAAAGATAAAAATAAAAAACCAAAAACTTGGTTTTTTGGATTTTTCACATACATTTTGAGGTTATGTGAAAAAAGTGTAAATACAAAAGTTGTAGATCTTTTTATTACCTACAACTTTGCCATTTGACTTTTTTCCATAGGACTTGTAGTTTTGCTGGAAATCAAGATAAACCATTTTTTACCCTTAAAACCCCCCCCTCCCCCCCTTCCCGAACTCGGATCGACCGTAATTTATTTTTTCTTTAATTTTTATCATATTCCCTTCCTTTTCTAATTAGTTTCATCCTACTATTATTTTTTTTGGTTTTAACAATTATCGGCCCTGGTCTATGTGGGTAACGTAGCGTTTGTCGTGCAGTGTCGAACGACCCGTACGTGATGGAGGAGACGTGTGCTGCGGCATCGCGCGCCCTGGGGTCGTCGCTGTGGGAGGTGTGGGCGCTGCGGCGGCACGCGGCGCCGGCGCTGGCCGCGGCCGCCGCCAGAGTGCTCGCCGCCGCCGACCCGCGCGCGCAGCCCCTCGCGCTCGCGCCGCCAGACCTCGCCGCGGTACGTATGTCGCGTCCCCCCCCCGGGGGTCGTCGCTGTGGGAGGTGTGGGCGCTGCGGCGGCACGCGGCGCCGGCGCTGGCCGCGGCCGCCGCCAGAGTGCTCGCCGCCGCCGACCCGCGCGCGCAGCCCCTCGCGCTCGCGCCGCCAGACCTCGCCGCGGTACGTATGTCGCGTCCCCCCCCCGGGGGTCGTCGCTGTGGGAGGTGTGGGCGCTGCGGCGGCACGCGGCGCCGGCGCTGGCCGCGGCCGCCGCCAGAGTGCTCGCCGCCGCCGACCCGCGCGCGCAGCCCCTCGCGCTCGCGCCGCCAGACCTCGCCGCGGTACGTATGTCGCGTCCCCCCCCCGGGGGTCGTCGCTGTGGGAGGTGTGGGCGCTGCGGCGGCACGCGGCGCCGGCGCTGGCCGCGGCCGCCGCCAGAGTGCTCGCCGCCGCCGACCCGCGCGCGCAGCCCCTCGCGCTCGCGCCGCCAGACCTCGCCGCGGTACGTATGTCGCGTCCCCCCCCCGGGGGTCGTCGCTGTGGGAGGTGTGGGCGCTGCGGCGGCACGCGGCGCCGGCGCTGGCCGCGGCCGCCGCCAGAGTGCTCGCCGCCGCCGACCCGCGCGCGCAGCCCCTCGCGCTCGCGCCGCCAGACCTCGCCGCGGTACGTATGTCGCGTCCCCCCCCCGGGGGTCGTCGCTGTGGGAGGTGTGGGCGCTGCGGCGGCACGCGGCGCCGGCGCTGGCCGCGGCCGCCGCCAGAGTGCTCGCCGCCGCCGACCCGCGCGCGCAGCCCCTCGCGCTCGCGCCGCCAGACCTCGCCGCGGTACGTATGTCGCGTCCCCCCCCCGGGGGTCGTCGCTGTGGGAGGTGTGGGCGCTGCGGCGGCACGCGGCGCCGGCGCTGGCCGCGGCCGCCGCCAGAGTGCTCGCCGCCGCCGACCCGCGCGCGCAGCCCCTCGCGCTCGCGCCGCCAGACCTCGCCGCGGTACGTATGTCGCGTCCCCCCCCCGGGGGTCGTCGCTGTGGGAGGTGTGGGCGCTGCGGCGGCACGTCCGAGACGCGCGAGTTGAGACGAACAGACGCATGGATGCAGGAAAAATGAGTAGCGCTGATGCCGCGCGTATGTTAATGTTGCAAACGCGCGACGGCGCGCGGCGACGCGTGATTGCGCGCTTTCATATGACTAACTCTAAAGCATCTGTAAAAAAAATGAGTGTAAATTGTATGAGAATTGTTTTAAATTGTTTGAGAATTTCACAGAAATTAATTAAGAGTAACCTAGTGTATATATTATTTTACACTGTTAACTGCTGTACACAGCTGATCAACAAACAAATCAGCTGTCATGTTTGTGACACTTCATTGTAGTGTTTTATTTTCTACACAGTCATTCGACGCTGAACTAAAGAAGAGGTTCAAGACGATAGAGATGAACTTCGTGCGGCCGCAGGGCCTGTCGACGCCGTCCGGCGAGCGCGTGATGCAGTACTGGGAGCTGATGGCCTGAGCGCGCGGAGGTAACTGTCGACTCGCATTTACGAAGCGCCGGCCGCCCGGACCAAACTCCTGCCTCTAGGGCAAGCACTATTTATTTTACTAACAACCTGGCCGCTTGCTAGTTATGTTGATCCCAGTTCGTTAGACGATAAACTATCTGTGACACGTGGGAGTATTATAAGAGTATTGTTTGGTTTTCAAACCGAGCTTTTGATATTAGCATGTACGCATATTATTCTGGACTAACATTTGTTTAGAGTGCAATAGGTAATCATGTTATATTTCTCTTGTTAAGGGTAAGATTGTTTACCTTCTAATATAACTTACTTCAGTAACTTTTATTGGATTCTATTTTAGGGACCTTTTCATGATTTTCAGGTATATTAAAATTTATCGAATATCAGTCGTAACGCGACGTTACCGATGTCCATCAAAATTGCATGATCGAAGGTATTTGATCATTCGATTTCGATTTGAATAAGCAGGGACTGTGTACTGTAAAACACTGTTTTCTGAGACCACTATCCTCAATGTTTGGCCTAGATTCATCAAAATTATGTTTCGCTTAAGTAAAGGCTTATATAAACATTAATATTATTGATCATGATTAATATGTAAGGTTTTAGGCTCGTTTACATATTATTTAGATATACAAACAATCCTATTTGTATTGGTAGCGAAGAGTTTTTAAATGTATTGCCAGTAAGAAACAGACTCCACTTCCTAACATAAAAGTCATAATGGTATAATATAAAGTCGGTAGTTATAAGAGTTTTGAATAAATTTTGCACTATAATGTTAAAGTTGTAATGTGAGTGAGTTTAATGTTGTAGGTTGGTTATAATTTTATTTTTTTACGAACGGCATGTTGCGCCTGTGATTGTTGGGCCCGGCGTCGGTAGCGAGCTTTATGTTCACTCGTTTATTTATTTTAACATTACTCATGTTAAGTGGACATAATAAAATGAAGCCAGTAATTTACATTGGTTACATTAGGTGATGTAATCCCACTGTTGGACTGTTGACAATGAAAATGACATGAATTATCCTTTCAAAGAGGGATTGATATTAATGTTACACATCGGTAATATTCTCCTAGTGATAAGTAAATTATGTCTATGTAGTTAAGTATTAAAGTAATTTATTGTTTGTTTTGTAGTCAGGAGACTTAAAGCTAACTATCGACATTTGGGTGTGTCTGCTCCGTACACTGGATTTATGAAACTCGTATGGAACAGCGCATAGTTTGTTTAGGAATAGCTAGTGACTAGTGTGTGTCAGACTAATAATTATCACTACTATTATTTAAAGAGATGGCAACCACCACGACATAACCAAATTTAGAAATCTATGTAAAAAGCAAAGTTTATATTGACAGATCCACAGAGTAAATAACAAGTGGAGTGTTACGTAAAATGTCGATGTTGTACAGTTTATGCCTGGCCTGTAATACAGGGTGTCTTTTCATGAGTCTGGGCCAAATTAAACTGAAGGCAATTAAAATTATAAACTAAATATCGTCAAACTGTTATATCAGTATCCCTAGTTAGCATAAAATAGTAAAGATTCTTGTTGAACTTCAATTGAGTTCGAATCTAGTGCAGCGTTATCAAGCGTTTGTGTAGTTAGTGAAAGAGCATACCGACATGTTGTTGAGGTTTGCCGCAGTGAGCCGCAACGCGAGCTGCTATTGCATCACCGGTTACACTCCATGCGTTATTTAATCTGTGTGCAAGGAACACTGCCTTCTGACACGCCTAGTTCACTTGGATCGTGATGGAAGGTCCGTTAGTTAACGTTACTGGCATAGAGTACCGTCTTCCCCACATACCTGCAGTTAGTTTCATTCCAATGAGAACACTTACTTTCTAATTTCGTCTTAAGGTTTCATGTAAATTAAGAATTTATTTTGTTAACAATTAGATATAATCTGATGACTTCCTGTTTATACGTAGCGACAGACGGGGGATGTTTTAGTAATACAAGATGATACATTTATACTTGTAGAGTATTGTTAGTACGAAAAAAAGTTGGTCTATGAATAAAAGTTTATCTCACACGTCACCCCGCCTCGCTGCCCTACACAGGACGCCAACTAATTGTCCTGTATCATGTATATATGTTTATATCAGGTATCGTGACAAGCAACCGCCATATTTATTTAACTTTATTGTGTTATGTTTAATTGTTTGAAGAAGCCTCGCAGTCTTGGGCGCGGTCGGCCATCGAATGTAACATGGGCCAATATAATTATTATTTTAACTGCAGTTAAACTATGCACTAGCTTTCTCTGATGTATATGTAACCCTTAGGTGTTACAAATTGTAAGCTGTACCTACATTCAAACAGGATACTATATGCATGCAATATATCTTGCCTAATCATTACAAATGACGCTATAAAACAGAACACCAATATACTTGACTTACTCTAAGTAAGAACTTTATTAACAATGATTGCGACTGATGGCTAAATGAATTGGTGTTGGCGTAAGCTGCACTGTTTTTATTAGTGCTGACTTTAATACAAATATGTGGCATTTAGCTTAAACTAATGTAGAGTCCGTCTCGCGAAAGTCTTGCAGACACGACAGAATGTTGCCAGCTTCTACTGCTGTAATCAGGTATCAGCGGGACGTACGCGGGGCGTGTAGACAGGCTGCAAGCGTCCTCGCCTCCCGCGCGTTAGTGCGAGTGTATGAGTAGTGTGTTTGAGAGTACATAACTTGCGCATGGTACACTCATACTTCATAGTATGAGTGTACCATATGTAGTATGAGTGTACCATGCGCAAGTTCGTACCCACGGCTACATTCAGAGCGGCCATAGTTGACGAGTGCTGTACAAGGATGAGGAAACCTATAAAATATCATAATTAGTTGTACTTTTTGTCGTGAAACGGATTCTACATATAGTCACATGAGCCATAAACAAGGGTTGAGCTGCGAAATTATAATTCGTTACGAACAGTCTTGAAAAGATTATGTACTTTGTAATTCGCTCTAAGTCCTCCATTGTACTTCTGTGTACGATCCGTTTAAACCTGTATTAATGATAATTTACAGGTAAATAATTAAAGACTACAGACCTCGTGCAATATTACATAAATAATTGTACATTTTATTAATAATATCTAGTCTGTCAGGGAAATAAAATTAAGGATTTACACATTCAATACTAATTAATACAAAAATATTTGACATAATAATTTTGACTTTACGAAAGGTGATTTAAATGGATCCGTAATATCCTTCGTAGATGTGAAGTTCCATAATACACAGCAAAATCTGCACACTACAGCCCAGTTTATTTAGTTGTTTTAAAATAATCATAAAAAATATTAAAAATAATGAAAGAGTAAATTTTGCACCACAAAAATTTATTTTACTATTTTAAGAATGCCCACAATTAAAATAAGCTAATTTGGGTCGTGTACGCAATGTTCATATTTTTTTCTGGTAAGAAAAAATTGCCTATTATTCTTATTAATTTTATATAAAACGCAATTAATGCGTAAAAAAAATAATATTTGTATTTATTTACAAAAAAATGCCTATGTTACCTACGCAAGAACAATGTAGCATTCTAATGTTGAACCCATTGCATAATTATTGTTAATGGGCCAACATGGGCCATTGTGTACATGAGCCGGTATTCTCTAAGCATTGAACTAACCCCACCAGTTAATGTCCTAAGACCGAATACTGAAACGTCTCTCAGTTTTTTTAGTCGCCGTTAAGTATAATGCTGTCTCTATCACTTAGGTGTAAACTAGTGACAGATACTATTTATAAGACCGCCTTACAGTTGTGTCGCGTTTGAGTGTTCGAAGATTAATGTTATATAGAATCTCTACCACGTAAGAAGCCGCCGCGCCCGCCGCATCATATTGTGATTATGTTGAAACAAAATATTAGCTGTAAGTTAGGTATAAGCCATTATTTTAATATCATTCATTTAATGTTCTATTATTATATTCATGATGATAAATAAAAGTATTATAAAATATTAAATTGTTTTTTTTATTCAGTAGATATCTGAGAATTACTTACCGCTTCTTTTCATTTACTCCTGGCCACACAGATTAGTTGAGAAAATAAAACACATTAAAACTAAAATATTTCATCTATATTTATATCCAACAACGGCAACAACATTACAGTGGTGCCTCTATTCACAACTTGAACAAAACTTACAAAATTTGGCACGACGCAACTCAACAATAAGGCACTTTGAATTATCTACTACACAATATTGTCGCGTGGAGCTCATTACGTATAAATAAGGTACAGTCGGCGTATAAATTATAATGAACACAACTTCGCAAAACAAAACATCGAAATTATTACTAGCACATCAGTCAAAATTGTTATTTGAGCTAATTCCTAGACATACAAAACAAAGCGATATTTTATTTACTTTTTAAAATCTTCAACCGGCTTTGGAAAGGATGAATTCGAACAGAATGACTAGCGACACTTTTATAAATCGTCATTACAATATTTTTTAGCACTCGCCAATATTTTTTCTCAGCCTAAATAAGTAGTTTGGAATAAAATACATTGTTCAGTGGTTGATAGGAAATAAAATATAGCTTTATATAATTCATTAACAGTTAATATGATTGTTCGTTAATATTTGATTATGAAAATAATAGTAACCCACCGGAATTTAGGACATTATAAGGGTGTAAATAATTGTGTGTGTCCATTTCCCTAAACTCTATCTCCAATGCTGAAATAAAAAAACCAAATATATTCTAAAGCCAAAGAAATTTCAGCTGCAGTCATGATACAATCTTGATATCTATTCACTCTCTCATTCAGGTAATACGTACATGATTTTCTATTACATTTCATCAATAACATGCAATAAATATGGGTTAGAGCCGGCAACTTAGAAATCACTTATTTACAACATATGAAGATTATAATAGTCTTTTCCCCGTCAAACAAAAGATACAGTAGAACCATTTGTTAAAAGAATATACGTTTAGGATTGCATATATAAGCTTGGAGTAAATGATTTTAACCAATCAAAACGCACTGCGTCAGCAATCCACCAATCGTTATCACTTTAGCTAGATCGGAGTTCAGAACCTCTTCTTGAACAATAGAAAACTTTAATATGATGTACGGTAGAGAATCCGGCACATCCCTAACGCGCTCAGTGATATGCAAATACAAAAAACTTAACAACTAATAGTAAAATATATCTCTGTACAAATAATTAAATAGTAGGTAAACTTGTCATAATTAGTACTAACTTGTATACAAGTGACGTCATACTGTTTGGGTGTCGTACACAGTCCATATCTTATGCTATTTCCTAGAAGAGTCAGGAAGAAGGAAGTTATCACAGAATCGTAGTGGTTGTGTTTGTTTGTTTGCTTGTCACCAATCTAAAACATTGGAAGACAGATTCTTAGATAAAAATACTCAAGGTGTTAACTTTTAAAAACTAGTTTTATACTTTGATCGCCGTATCTTTTATACAATTTTCACAGTTCAATTCATTACCAAATATCACTATATATCTAAAATATATTTTAATCCGAATTCACAAGCAAACCACAATCGCACCCACAACAGCATGCTCCGCTGAGCCGCACACGGAGCGCGTGTCACTGTCACTTGATGATCTGCTCCTGGCTGTCGCTGGGCGCGGACTTGGAGTTGTGGCAGCACGTGATCTGCGGGCTCTTCTCCCGCACGTCCTGCCTCTTCTCCTCCACGGCCTCGTCCTTGCAGCAGCTCTGGCTGGGCTCGTGAACCATCACAGTGGTCTCCTTCTTACAACACTTCTCCTCGGGTGGCGGCTCCTGCTTCTTCTTGCAGCAACCTTGCCGCTCCGTCCGCAGAAGTTGAGCGTCTTCTACGCTAGGACTATCTTCTTTTTCGCTTTCGTGGTGGCAGTGCGATGTGGAAGCTTGCATTTTCTTTGCTCTAGCGACCTTCGAGGGGCATTTCTTGGCGCCATAGAAGCAGGTGGCGTTCTGCTCGCTGGGGCCGCCATCTTGTGACGACGCGGGGAAGTAGTGCGAGGGCTGGATGCAGGTGCGCGTCTGACAGATAAAGAAGTCCGACTCTGAGCTCATTGATGAGTCCAGTAAGGGCGGCGTCGTATTTTCAGCTGTGAAAGAGAGTAGTTGGATGTAGTTCATGAGCGACAGATAAAGACGGGCGAAATTTATATGTATTTTACCTACAATGAGCAGATTCAAGCATGTGTGAAGAATTTGGTTTAGCACATGCTAGGTTTTGGTGTTTGTCGTCTGTTAAAAACCATGCATAATCATTTAAAATTATCCATTTCACGTGTACAAATTGGTTTAAGTACGCAGTACCAACATATTTCGTCAATAATGACAAAGCGTGCTTAGTTTCGCAGGTGTATAAACATGCAGCATTGATACATAATTTTTTCAACATTTATCTACATACCAAACACAGAAATTGAACCAAAAATTAAAAAGACATTAAAACAGAAAGCAATTTAAGTTTCACCAGCGCGAATATCAGACGATTATATAACTTGCTATGTGGATTTTATCATACACTGTCGTGAGTCGTTTATGAATATTTTCTTGGCTTCGCCAAACAAAACGCGTCTTATAGCCGCGCTATTTGACCGATTTGTATAGTGACTTGGAATTGGAAATCGGAACTGTAAATACATAGATTATTATGAAAAGCAAAAAAAAATGTTTGGGAAAAAACTCTACGAAGACCATAACTACAAAGTTACAGTACATACTGCCTACTATACTATACACAAAATAAGTTCTACAGAATATTATCTAGACATAACTGTCGTACATCAGTGCCTGTGGTGGTACATTTCGTCGTTTAGCGGCGTGTCAGTCTGCTGCAGCTCCACCGCGTCCATTTCCTTGCAGAGCTTGCCTTCGCACACCTCCCAGCTACACTTCTCCGTGTTACAACGATCTTACCAAGGATGTTAAATGTTAGACTGATGATGCGTTAAAAATATAGATGGCGCTGTTATCAATTTTAAAGTTTGATATTTTTCCGATAGATGGCGGGGTTATTGAGTTTAAAACTACCCTCAAATGCAACCAAATTTGAAAGTTAACTTCACAGTGAAGCACATTTATACATAATAGTGTATACTAGCTGAATAGCTCAGTTTTACATGCTTCCCATGAGACAGCGTGCAGTTAGAATGTTAAAAACCCTGTAAATTGTTGGTATTTATTCTTACCAGTGTCGTCGCACTCCGGTGTGCAGATGACCACTCGCTTGGTGCTGAAGCACTGCATCTGCAGCCGCGTCAACTTAGTACCGAATAGGAAATATCCTGAAGAAAGAGATGGCTTAGATTAGCGTATAATGTCAAAGTAGGTACTGAAATCACATCACCTCTTTTCGTCAAGAAATTATTTTGATAAAATGTCTTATGTCATAAAAGTGCCTTCATTGCAAACTGCAGAGATAATTAACATAAGGAGAGTGTAGCAAGTCTTACCCAGCATCATGCCGAAGACCACAGCGAGCAGCAGGTGCACGTTATAGACCATGACGGCCAGCATGAGCAGGTAGCCCACCACGTTGTGCAGCAGGAACACCAACGACTGGTGCGTGTTTACCAGCGCGCTGGAATCCGAACTACACTCATTATAAAATCTACTATTTACCATCATTGCATTCTTTATCTTTCTCTATTGGCGCTTATTTAAAATAAGAACGAGTTTTCATTGGCTAAGTAGAATAAAAACGCTGTAAAAATTATAGCAACCTATTCAAAATAAGAAGTACCTTTACAGTCTTGTGTAGATATAATTGAGCCCTAAATTGGCATTAGGATTATGGTCCTACGCTATGTAGAATTATATTCTCTTTTATTCCCTTCTACAGAACTTTAAAATGACCATTCAAGGTTTCACAATCATTTCATATGTTTATACGAACATAACAGAGACTTAAAGCAATTTTACTGTGCTTCACACAAATGCTTTGAAGCTGTAGCACTTAGCTTAGGTAGTTTTGTGACATATTATTATGACTGGCTTCCGTGCAGTTATCCTTGGAGCGGACTATTTTATTTCCATGTCCGGTTTTTAGGCAATGAAAAAATTAATAGACAAGTATTTTTTGCTTTTTAGAAATAAAGAATATCTACTTAGATACAGCGAATTTCAGTTAAGGAGTGGGGGTTCGCTAAGTCCCTTGTGGCTACTATTTTCGCCTACTTGAGACGTCACAAGCCCTCACGTCTTATTATTGTCAAATTTTGAATTTGAAAAAAGTTTGGCAAAGACATATCGAATACTTTTCTATTAACTATTACCAACTAACTTATGGACCAAATAGGTTATAATTTTTCATACCAAGTCCGCATCTCTATTGTTATTTTGATATTACAGTGGAAGGGTAATGGTAGCGATTACTCACCGCACTCTAAGCGAGGCCCAGCGGCTGACCTGACCGGAGCTGGTGTTGCGGCTGGTGGTGGGCTCCATGATGCTGCCCCGCTCTCTGCAACCAACCACATCATCTATAAACCAACACCATATTATAAGACTCGGTAGAATAATGGCTGCGATCAAGTGGGTGGCTGGTTGGAAACCCACCCATTGCACAAGCGACGCGACGTGAATCCACTCGTTAAAACAACCATTTGGCACGAAGGATTATCAAGAGTACTAGCCTACTACCTAAGGTGTGACCCAAAATTGCAAACAAGCTTATAAAAAGAAAAAGAACTAGAGAAGAGAACTAAGGCTAAAATTTAAGATTTTAATTTGTATGAGGGTCAAACGTAACTTACGTCACGTCATACAAAATCTCTATTGCATTAAAAAGAACCAATAGAGTATCCTTCATTATCCCTTAGTATTATGCACTTGTCAATCAAGAAAGAACAAGATTGCTAAGGTATTCTTATTAAGCAATAAGCAATATGCAAGTAAGCAATATCTAGAGGGATCCATCTTTGCCCTAGTCACCACGCTGGGCAAGCGGGTTGGTTACCGCAGTATACTGTCAGTTCTATAGGAGAACGCTGCTGCCCTCTTCTCCTTGTTTATATATCGCCTCTTACGACACTCACAAATAGAGAGCGGGAGGTTCTATTTTATGCCGAAACCCAACAGTGCATCGGCGGACCCATCTTAAAGGTGGGTATTATACCTAAGCAGAAACCAAAATTACGTCTTACTACGTGTTAGATAAATTAGTTTCAAGTCATACCTACTGATAATCATAAAATACATATTTCAATGATATTGATACCTTATACTAGAAAAGTAATTAGAAACCTTGCTATTGCTCATTCCCTGATGGTATCTACACTATCTTAACTATTAAATCTTATCGAAAATGGGCTGACATATTTGGATTATCATGTTTCTTGAACTTTCTTACATCGTGTCCGAATATTTTATGTGCCTCCGTTTATAAGCAAACTTTGAACCTTACGCAACCTTTACTGCTATTCAGAGTTTTTGTTCAAAATAGATTTAGGTCTTCGTCTATTCTTCACATTCTTATTTTATTTTTTTAGTTTTAAATATTACTAGCGATGTGGGTCGCACATTAACGAGATTACTACTAGTAATCTAGTAATCCTCGTGCTAAGCTAAGATGCTTGTGTTACGAGTGGATTCACGTCGGTAGTGTAATGGGTGGGATTCGAACCCGCAACCACATGATCGCAAATCCGACGCCCTAGCCATTAGGCTACCGCCGCTATAAATTATAATATTAAATGGCCGAATACTAAAACGTCAATCAGTTTGATACCACCGTTAAGTGTTGCTGTATCACTTTGTAGTAGCGACAGGAAGACATTTGAGAAAGTTTTTAAACTTGTCTATAGCAATATTCGGGGCTATTGCCTGTAATTTCTTCGCACTTTAATTTCCAATTTTAATAATTGATCACGTTTTTTCATTTCGCACCTTCATGTCCTAGGTTCACCTCTGCTCGAGAAGAAGCCTCAGCTCTGAACCTAGAAATGCAGGCTGCTAACATAATTAATTTCCAAAGTTATAATTGATTATAAAAAATAATAAGATTACAGTCACGCCACATACCGTTAACAATATGTTTTGTTACCTGTTTCGTAAGTTATTGGAACGATTATCGCTTAGTCGATACCTCGATAGTCATGCTCAATCGACTCTCACTTATTTTATGTTTTTACAACATCCTTATTTAATATAAACCTAATTCAATTTTAACTCTTATTGATATGACTATAGAGTGAAAAAATATGCAGCAGATTAATATTATGTGTAGTTAGAGCTAATTTTCTAAATTATATTTGATTATTTTTGGTTTTGCTTATTTTTGTCGAAAGAGTGAAGGCCGTTGGAACAGACGACTCCTTGAGTGGAAACCACGAATCGGCAATTGTACTGTAGGAAGCCCAGCCAGATGGACCGATGACCTGAAAAAGGTACCTGGGTCGGACTGCATGCAGAAAGGGGGAGGACCGGGTGTTCTGGCACAGCTTTGGAGAGGCCTATGTCCACCAGTGGAGAATAAACTGAGTTTTTTTAATTAAGGTTTCGTACAGACCAGCAGCCTAATTTTTTTGGCTGAGACTGTTTATCTAGGGTTTGCTCGCTCAATAATCAGGATTCAAGAAGTGAAGATCGGCCGGTTCCTAAATTGAGAATACCAACTTGACATCTCTTGACGTCTCAAATTTTCTTAGACTACGTGATATCGATTGATAGGTCGATCAATGTCACACAATTGGCTGATCAGAGTTTGAGATGATCTCAAAGTCCATTCCACTTCCATACTTGCGGACTGGCTTAAATCAAATCGCAAACTCATTTATTTGAATTAGGCTACCAAGTAGCACTTTTCAAATGTCAATTACAGTCATTATGGACAGCACCGATTCGCCCACCCTAAGTTTTCTAGCTGTGAAGAAGAAACGTTCCAAAAAACTCCCCAGCAGCCTGCTGTCTTTTGTTAACAATATGTACATATTTACAGTATAAAACTTACAAATAAAAATAACTTAGCGACCATGCCAAATAAACAAGTGTTAGAGGTCAAAAGGTACTACTATGAAATTAAAAGTATTTAAACTAATAACAGATCAAGGTCAACAGGACGACCAGTCACCGCAAGCAGCACCCGTTCACGAGTTTGACGCAAGGGTCAGCCATCATCTCCCTTGCCATATCTGAGGGTAGGAGGTGAACCGACCCAAGACCCCATCACAGGCAGTGACAAGGGAGAATGACGAATCTGTTGGACTTCGTATAAAAAGAGTATAAAGGTCAAAATGATGTCATTGTTTTAACGCTGATTTGGTAATGACCGCATAAATCCGGTTTAACGACTTTTCGCTCAATTATCCTTATTGTAATAAAACTGTCGCCATTGGACCGAATCCGAATTATCTTTCGTTCCAAGTAATTGGGTTTGTTCGTCATGACTCACTTTATTTATTTTCCTATTATCAGATGGAAGTAAATAATGCGCACCAGCAACTGGGGTAAAAATATTGGTCTCATATATGGTTTCCTTTAAAAACGTACAATTTCAGCGAAGCAAATTACTTTGTGCTCTTTTATTTATCAGAGATAGTTCTATACATATTTATTTTTTTAAACGAAACAGGTTATTCCTATTTTATGTTCCGTGGTTTTTTCTTTCGTTCCGTAACTATAGTAGGGCGGTAACTGAATTACCGGTACGTCACAAAAATATTGCATATACAAACCGAAATTCTTGCCAAGTTTAAAGATACTTACCATAACATATGATTACCACTAGGGTACTTCCAGTATACGTTGTATACAAAGACCGGTGTTAGTCTATGCTTGTACTTTAAATTCTGACGCCTAAAAACGGTGCCTACCGGTAACCGCGGGTTCCTTTCCTTTTTCGCGTGTTATCATCACAAGCTGAAATATGTTTCATAGTGTGTACTATAAAACATACAGTTATAAGTTTAGAATGTGAACCCAAATAGTTAAAAAAAAAACCGGGCCTAGTAGCAATAATTTTGGATACAAAATAAATTTAGGGCCCAAACTAGGGCGTGTACGTGTTACATATTTAGACACATACAATCAATGGACCACTGTGTATTAGGTAAGAAGTTTGTCAAGGCCAATTTGCTTAGGACACAAATACCGCACGTAGCTTTGACCGTATGTCGTGTTACACTTTGTCAAGGTACTGACATAGTTACGCCTTTCACTAAACGTAACAAGTAATCTGAGGTAACTGACCGTTGCTCGTCCGGGTTGGTGTAATTTTAAGGTTCAAAAAGCAATAGTATAATTGTATCGTAAATCAAAACCTAATAGCGATTTATTTGAATGCAGCCTTTACACAATACAATAGCAGTTCATATACAGGCCACCTTTAGTTTTCGAAATTTCACGATCTGTGTAAGAAAGCTATGACACTAACGAAGAATTTTTTCATTAAATATTTACCGTTTAGAATATTTTTGCTTTTTTAAACGACACCCGCACTAAGTAAATCTATTCTCGTGTCGCGGGGGATTCTCAAACATTCATATGCACAAGTAACATCCAGAATTGGAACAAGCATTTGTGGATCGCACTTGCCTCTCCCATGCGGGGAGCGAACCCGCAGCACGTCGCTAACAGTGGTAATTAGCGTGATGTGCTACACCACTCTGCTATCTATGTAGTCGAATTAGGTAAGACCGCCGTTATACCCTTTATTAAGAATTGTTGTAATGAAGCTGCTTAAAATTTTGTGTACAATGAAGGATATCTATTATATATGATGTCAATGGCCTCTAGAGGCCACGTGACGTTTAAGCAGGCACGTTATTTCACTCGATTTGCATACGGTCTCTTATTCGCAATAAATATGTGTACACTGGAGCTCCTGCTCGGATATGGGGGCTTACCAGCAGACCCTAATGCACAAATTGTGCAATATTTATGTTATCTCAGTTCTTCACCATGACGTAACTTTTAACCAAGATGTTTATAAGCTCACCTGTCGCACAATAGGTTGCGCCTCTCGTCCGACCGGTACGGGTACAGCTTCTTGTGCGCCGCGCGCTGCACCTTCGCCAGATACACCTGTCACAACATTAGCGTTAACGCATTGTCATTAAAACAATATGTCTATTAATAGATCACAATAGAAACAAAAATAGTTTCTTCAATACAAACAGCTGCGACAGTGAAAGGCACTTTATCTTTATCACATTATAGTAGTTACATATATTTCTAATTTAACAGCTGCAGTTGATAAGGGCCTACAAGTGGATGCAGTATATACTGATTTTTCGAAGGCCTTTGATAGAGTTAACCACCTTATTTTAATTAATAAACTTAAGTCGCTGGGTATTACTGGAAACACTCTATTATGGTGTAAATCGTACCTTGATGCTAGGCCGTCATTTGTTGTCGTAGATGGACAGGTATCTAACGCATATTATGCAACATCTGGTGTTCCTCAAGGTTCAAACCTAGGACCACTCTTCTTCAACATCTTCATAAACGACATAGTAGATGTTTTCAAGCACACCAAACCGTATCTTTTTGCGGATGATCTTAAGTTAACCCGTATAGTTTCTAACGAAAACGATACAAATTTATTACAATCCGACATTGATAGCCTTAGCGAATGGTGTACAGCCAATAAGATGTCCCTTAACTGTAGCAAATGTTATCACATTAAATTTACCCGAAAAAAGAAAAAAATTGACTCAAGTTACAATATTTCAGGGCACTTAGTAAACGAAGTCAGCGTAATTAGAGATTTAGGCGTACATTTAGACAGTCAGTTACGTTTCGTGAATCACTTTGACCATATGCTTAGTAATACTTATCGAGCTCTTGGATTTGTCTTACGAACTACTAAACTGTTTAAAAAGCCATCGACAACTATTCTCTTATATAATAGTTATGTTCGTAGTCAGTTAGAATACTGAGGTACGGCTTGGAATCCAGTATATGAGATCCATGAAAACAGAATTGAAAAAATACAAAAAAGGCTTGTCAAAAATCTAGCTTTTAGATTCAAAACAAGAAATATGGCCAGATCTTATATTAGCAGACTAAAAACATTTCAACTCAAGTCACTTAAACATCGTCGCACGATTTCCGATCTTGTCTTTTTGTATAAGCTGCTTAATAACCACATTGACTGTCCAGAACTCCTAAGTAACATCAACATCAATGTCCCTTCTAGACTTCCTCGCTACTCTTGTTCGTTGCTTAAAGCTCCACAGTTCCGAACCAACTTAGGGAAACATTCTCCTACAGTGAGATTAGCTTACCAGTACAACACCGTGACAGCCGCTTCGGAAGACATAGACATCTTTTATAATTCTATAGGTGTATTCAGAAAATTAATTACTGAACAATTAAATTAAATTAAAACTAAATTATAATTTTCTCGATTTAATAAGCTTATTGACGTACCTCCTAGTGTATTATGTCAAACTGCATTAATTTTAATTTTATTTTTTTAATTTTATTTTTAAATTTTAATTTTTATCTTTTGTATGTGTTACCACGTTTTTTTTTAAAGCTCACAAGGCTTATTTGCATGATGTGGTTACCTGTAATTAAGGAAGCACAAGCACCCTGTAACTTTTTTTTTTGTATAGCATGTAAGGTGTATTCTTTGTTGGTGATCCATAAAAATAAATAAATAAATAAATCACACAGAAGTCGTTGAATAACGCATCTTGAAAGCACGTTAGCGATTTTTATAATTCAGGTTTTCTCAAGATGTTGTCGATAACCGTTTCTATGTCAATAATTGTCTTAATGTTTAAGTTTGTAATGGTACCTGATAAATTGCGTTTACAATAATAACCAGAGGAGTCACATTGCGACATTGGTTTGAACTCATAACTTTGTGGACGCTAGTCTAGAGGTAAACCACTAGGCCATATACAGTTAACAAAAATACAAAATATGTCATGAGGAAAGCTGGATTTCAAATATTGGGATCAGATATTACCAAGTGAGCAAGCGTGGTGATCAATGCTCGTTTAAAATACTAAACAGTCTGAACACGTGATAGTGTTTGTTGATTATATTTTTGGACTTGGCCGCACGCTCTTGGCGTCAAAATACTCACTATAACGGATTTTAATCGTGCAATAAAGCTGCATTTCTTGACAACATTCTTCAGCATAAAATATCAACGTGGTCATCATCATAAGTGGCGAGGGAACCAAGACATTTTTTTTGTTTCTGCTTTATACTCTATCTTACCTTCGAGCCTTCGAAGAGGAGGGCGACAAAGAAGAGCACGATCCAGGTGATGGCAAATGACCAGCGCGAGCTGATGGTGAGCCCGGAGAACATGAACTCTCCGAGGTCGTAGCCAAACCACATCCACATGTGCATCATGGTGTCGGTGGTGCTAGACCTGCACGATAGAAACGACGAGGAGTTACATAATTATTCCAAAAGTTTTATCCGAATAATTGAAAATTGCTGGAAACCAATAATTATTGAAAGTATCAATCTAGTCTATAAAACAAGCGTAGCAGAATGTGAGATAGAACTTGTGCTTTTGTATTACATACTAGCTGCCCGGACAGACTTCGTTCTGTCAAAAGTTAATTAATAAATGTAACGTTTTTCGAGTGATCACGTAATTTTTTTTATAGTATTAAAACCATCTGTCGACTTTAGGGATCATACAAAATAGTCGAATTGGTCCAACCATTCTTGAATTATGCGCTAACCAACATTCATTTTTATTTTTGTAGAAGAAAAAGTTAGATAGTATGGCGTGAATGGAACTCTTTACGAGTTCCGGACAGATTCGAAACTGGGCCGAACGGTTCCGAATGTAGATGCTGCTGAAACTGCTTGTTCTCAAGATCATGCAGTAGGTATTGTAAAAAATATGTTGCAAAGAATTACGGACTTATTTGATTGACTATAAGAGCTTAAGGGATTAAAAGTAACTGTCAGGAGGGGGTGGAAGACTTTTACTACTTAGTCTCAGACATTACATTTGTGCAACAATGAAACAAATCGTGCGGCAAAGTACCTAATTCAAAGCACGAACAGGCCCTTCACTGAGATATGGCAATGGAGATAACATAGTTAACTATGTAAACAATAGTATCTATATGTTATTTAGAAAATATTACTCTTTTTATTTGTCACTTAAAATAAGTTGCTATTAAACTTAAGTGCTATCGAAAACTATTTATTTAAACAGAAGTAAAGTAAGTATTGAATCATAATGATACGTAGTTCATTAATCTTCAACCTCAAGCGTTGGGTCATTGCCAATTATTCAATTGTTTGAAGCGGTAATATGTATAAGAATTAGACCAATGTCCTGTCTTAAAACCGACTGACGGTGATTAAAACTTCGCATATTAGACCAGTTTTTCAGCTTGACTTGACGTAGTGTACCTACCAGACTTTAATAATATTTATTTAATTACGTCATTCATTTTCATTGCTCCACTTTTACCAGGTCAAGTAACAGCAACATTTATATTATTATGACGTAGGTTATGTAGGTATATTACATTAGTAGAACAGGTGAAAGTTAACAAAAATTATGTGAGAAAAACACAAATATTTATCTTAAAACACTCACATTCTGATTTTAGTTATTCGGTGCAATCTGGTCCGAAGCGCCTTTTGAACGATTCGGGAATCGTCGAAAAAGTGAGGTAAATATGTGTTTACTAACATAAACCTGGGACTGGGTTAAATATGTGAATGAACTAACTTTTAAAAACAGTCCTTGATAAAAAGATAAGGACAAACTAATCATTATCCTTCCCCTGCAAGACAGAGTGACAATGAAAATTGTTTACTACTACCACTCTTATACTGTGCTCCTATTGAGGTCTGGTGATTATAGCTGAAGAATAATCCTGAGCATTTATTTTGCCTTTTCAAAAGGCTGCCTATGAAGAATTTCACCGGTAAAGTTAAGTCACCATCGAACATAAATGACGAATCTGGTCGAGGGATTTTAAAATATGAAGGAGATAGGTAGGTACATACCTAATTACCTATACATAAGAATGCATTATTATTTTGATACTAGATTCACTTTTAAAACAAGTTTAACGGGAATAGATACTTGTTTTGTATGAAACAGTCCCACTTGTATATTCAATACTCAATACTCAATATTTATTGCTTTTCCATAATGTACATTGTAACAGTTGGTATGTTAAAATAAATATCGAAACAATTATGGACCCTACTGGGCACAGCATATTTGTAGAGGAGAGGAAGAATGCTTTCTTATACTAATTTAACTTATTTTACTGTTAATTATTATATGTATTTCTTTGTTTACTTATATACTAGGTATATGCCTATAATTTGTGCTTATTTAGGTATCTATACATCTATTTTATTATATATTAACTATTGAATACCATCATGCTATATTATGAACTATTAATTAAATTGCACTTATTAAATTATATTATTAAATATTTTATATATGTATATAAGTAATAATTTCAATATATTATTATTATTATTTTTATATTGTATTTTTATTTTATGTAATAAATATATAAATGTATGTCTATTATGTATTTTTAAGGCTATTCATTAAATATTCATTAATACTGTAGAAACATTTATCTATTAAGAAGGTCTTTAATTTTTTAACAAAAATATCGAATTTAGATTCATTTTTAATTTGTGCTGGTAGCTTATTGTATATTTTTACGGACATGACAATGGGACTAGAGGAATGCATTTTTATCCGGGATGTAGGTAAGTTCAGTCTATTTTTATGCCTCAGTGTATATTTATTCTGAATAGTTTCCCTAGTGTTGTAATACTCCGGGTATTTACGTACAAATTTACAAATTTCCAGAATGTAGATGCAGGGAAGGGTAAGTATTTTTAGACTTTGGAAGTGCGGCCTGCAAGAGTCTGTTTCTTTTATATTAACTAAAATTCTTATGAGTTTTTTTTGTACGGTGAAGACAGTTGGTGCGTCGGTACTATTTCCCCATAGAATTATTCCATAAGTGAACCAAGAATAAGCGTAGGCGTAGTAGCTCATGAGCGCCGTTGAGAGGTCTGTGGTCTTTTTGACCTCACGTAAGGCATAAGAGAATTTTGCTATTTTTGCTCGCACTTTCTTCACATGTGGTTTCCAATTTATATGGGTGTCTATTGTGATTCCCAATAGGGTGAATTCTTTTACAACTTCTAACGTGTGTTCTTTAAAGGTGAAATTTATATTTATAGGGGATTTTTGGTACGGATAAAAGGATATTAATTTTGTCTTTGAAAAGTTTACTTCTAAGTTGTGTTCTTTCATCCAGTCAACTGTTGCAGTGATAGTAGAATTTAGTTTTTCATTTAAATTTACGTTTGTTTGACATGATATTAACAAGGATATGTCATCCGCAAAGAGCACACTAGGTCCCGCAATGATTTTAGGCAAATCATTTATATAGATTAAGAATAATAGGCATCCTATCACGCTACCTTGGGGTATTGAAGCTATTATGTGTTTTTTGTTAGAGCGGACGTTTTCTATTTCATTGTTATTTTTGTTAAAAAATTCAATTTCTACAAACTGCTGTCTATCTGTGAGATACGATGTCAACCATTTATGAGCTAATCCACGTATACCTATTTTGTAAAGTTTATCTAAAAGTATCTGGAATTGCACTTTGTCATAGGCTTTTGTCATATCAAGCAGTATGCCTATTGCATACTGCTTGTTGTTAATTATGTTTAGGGCTTCCTGAATAAATTTATAAACCGCCAATGTTGTAGATTTATTTTTGCGAAATCCATTTTGGTGTTCGTCGAATATTTTGTATTTTTCGCAAAAGGAATATATTCGGGTGGTCATTGCCTTTTCAAAGATTTTTGAGGCTGTGGGTAAAAGGGCAATGGGTCGATAATTGTTCGGATCTGTTTTCAGATTTTTCTTGTGGATAGGTTTTATGACTGCTTGTTTTAGTAGGTCTGGCACAACACCTTCATTAAATGATTGATTTACTAGTATATAAAATGGTATTGTGAGCTCATCTGCACAAAATTTAAATAAAGTAGGCGGGAGCTCATCGATTCCATGACTCTTTTTATTTTTTAATTTTTTTATTATAAGGTTTACTTCCCGAGGGCTAACAGGGTTAAGGAATATAGTATTCTCCAAATAAGGCAAATCATTAGAATTGTTGACATTTATACCCGACACATTTTCTCCAATAGAAGCAAAAAAAATATTAAGGTAATTTGCAATTTGCTTTGGATTAGTTAAAAGTTCACTATCGACTTGTAGTTTTATATTTTGTTTATCTTTTTTTATTTTTTTATTCGTTCGTTCATTTACAACACTCCAAATTGTTTTTATTTTATTATTAGATTTAGAAATTTTATTTTTATAGTGTAATTTTTTAGCTGTGACGACTGCAATTTTTAATATTTTTTCATAACGTTTGTAATATTTTGTTATTATTTGATTATTGGCTTTTAATGCAAGTATTTTTAATTGTCTTTTATGTTTACAAGAGTGCTTAATTCCTACCGTTAGCCAATATCTTTTATATTGGGTTTTTAGTTTTATTTTTTTAATCGGTATACAATCATTTAGAATTTTTAATAATGTATCATGAAACGCGTTATAGTTTTCGTTCATATTTTTATTTGATGATAAAATTATATCCCAGTTTTGAGCGCTCAACTTTGTTTTAAAAAGTTCCATATTTGTTTGGTTATATAGTCTTTTTTTAGTATACCAGGTAATATGTTTAGAGGGTTGGGGAAATTCTAGGTGGATAACTGTCGCACTATGGTCAGAGAACCCAAATTCTTCCACCGTTGTAGATAATTTGGAATTATTAAAGTTTGTGAATAGCAAATCTAAACACGTAGAAGTAGTAGATGTTATGCGCGTAGGGGAATTTATATGTTGTTTATATTTGTACTCTAACATAAAATCTAAAAATTGATTGGTTTTTAAGTTATTATCTAAAATATTTACATTTAAGTCACCTCCTATAATGACATTTGTTTTTGAATATTTCTTATTTATATAATCTAAAATTGTTTTAAGTTGTTTAAAAAATAATTCCTCCTCCCTTCTATTCCAGTATATAGTTAATAACAGAATATTTTCTTTAGGTAGTTCACATGCACATGCTTCTATGACATATTCAATAGACATATCTCTAATTGCTACAATATCGTTGTACTCTATATTTTCTTGTAGTAGAATGCATACTCCGCCGCCGGTGTGGTTGACTCTGGAATACGAAGATGCAATATTGTATCCAGTGATTTGTACGGTATCCATTTTTTCAGGCGTTAGCCATATTTATTATATATATATATACGTTAGCCATTATTAGTACCATACTACCATATATCCTATACAATTTTCCTTATCTGCAGTCAATGAACTGATTAAATAATATCAACTCATATCTCAGAACTTCGGCTCTCCGATTTAACCAATTAATCTCAACGGTATTGATTTCTAATTTATTGAACTCATTTAATATTTGAAAATAGATAGGTAAGTATAGTTAGGACTGGGATGGTGCATAACTTTACTATAGCCCCGTGTTAATGGTATTCAGGTAATGGGTCCCGGTCGGGTCCAGAAAACAGGCAAGTCCGAGAGTCGTTTCATGTTTCCTAATATTTATATTTCATAACATTATAGTATAAATCCGTCACAACAATCACGGAATAACAATAAACGACTCACATTTTAATTGGTAACACATCATCCATTTTATAGTCACACAATCACTTAGAGAACCTTCACAACACCCAGCGTCCCTACACGAATGCATGACAAGGGCTGGTCGTCAAGTGAGGACACGTCTTGGGTCTCTCCACCGCTGTTAGACTACTCTGTTATTGTAAACACCTTAGAACAATGGTACTAATTATAAAACATGTGTGCTCGAATTTATTTTTCGCCAATCCACATTGTGATTAGGTGATGGGTAGGGAGACTATGATTGTCTGTTGAAGCGGGATATCGCTTAAAACAAATACCGCGTCTGGATCTAACTTAATTATTAATGTTGATACTTGATTTATACGATTATTGTCATATTTGTGAAGACTGACGGAGGGCAAGTCCTGGTGATCTGCAGCACAGGTTTTACCTATAGCAGACACCAGTCAGAAAATTGTGAGTCTGTACTGTATCATGCATTTTAATTAGATAATGATATGACGATTTACATGAAGGCTCGTTCTTCGTCTTAGCGTGTCGATCAATGGACAAAATCAGATTTTTTCGGACCAGTCTTTTGTCAGGACGGCATTGTCAATGGTGTTTTACAGGTCCTCGCGTGTATAAACGTTTAACGTGAGAAAAAATTATTTCGATTATTCTTTAAAGAGGCGAGGTCCAATAGCCATTGCTCGGACGATGATGCGGTGCGATTTCATCGTGCAATGAAAGTTTATTATCGCATTCAATCATCGCACGACTCTTTATAGGACATTCAGTAGAATAGAGTATGTTTAGACGCACGGTCGCGGCACGGCAATTCGAAGGCGCCTGAAACAAGGCGTCATTATTTACGACCGCAGCCAGTTTTCTTATATTTATTTTGATTTTAAATAAAATAATAATAAATTATTAAAATATTTGTTTGTGGGCAATAAGTATACACGCACATAAGTGTCCCACTTTGACATTGGTAGTGAAGTTGAATCTGTTTTTTGTTTTAAAGCAGTAAGGTTCATTTTCACACACACAGGCCTTGTAACCATATTCTTTTAAAGTTTTGCATTGACATTAATATAATATCTAAAATGTATATTTAAGGTATGGTTCGGCAAAAAAATCGTATCCTGCTGTTCTAAAATGTTTTGTCACCCTTCAAGTGACTCAATAATTATTATTAGTACACCATAAATATAATAGGGCGGATCGTCAGTATGTTTTGATAATCTAATACTACATTTGTACGTCATTCATTATCTATGTCTATAATATACCATCAGCAAACATTATAACATTCAAATTAGTCATGAAGTCTTCTTCTGTTACAAAGACTTGATATGCTTTATTGTTGTTTATTACCCAATTGTCCGGAGGAATCACTTGAAAATTAATTACAAATAGAAAGGAGTTTTTTAAGGAAGAAATTTGAAGTCTCGGACCTCTGTAGTTTAGTTGGCAAAGCTACGTTGAACCAAGCGCGAGTTCGAGTCCTGTCGCAGGTTCAATTTTTTATTCAAGTACGTTTAGGTCTATTATAAAGTACTTACGTAGGTAGAGTACGATTTTTTATTGTTCGTATTGTGCGCATTGGCCTGTGGTATTGGCTATACCGGTTGCCAACTGAAGTGATAATCGGTTACTAAAAAATCTGTGAAAATACAAACTTTTTATCGTGCAACGGAGATGATCGCCTAATTCTACGTACTTGGTCACCGACGTTAACCGATACTAAAATTGCGTTTAAACTGTTATTTAATTTGCATCCAGTGAACATCACTGGGGTTATCAATTACTGGAGCGAACCAATATTAAACCTCCTGGGTGGAGGCCTTAATATTCGCTTAAATCTGCGCTCAAGCCAAGCTAAACGATGTTTAAAAAGCCAGCCAAGTCTAATGATATAATCCACTATAAAACGTGCAAAAAAATCACGATTGTTATATGGGAACCCCCTTAAATACTTGTTTTGTTACGTTTTTTTATTCTAACTATCACGGTTCATAAGATACAGCCTGTTATAAAGAACTTCAACGACTTATCCACTAGTTGAATGAAATTAATACTGTAACGTCAATGGTTCTTTTCCATTGTGAATTTGTCACTTAAAGTACACAGCGTTTGCAGAAAAACAGTAATAAGAAATACACACTATTTTAGTTTACAATATTGCCCTAACCAACAAATATATCAACAATAAGATTAAATTGATAAAGTGAACAGTACATTAGGGAAAATTGTGATAATTTTGAAATAAAATTTTAATTTAGATTTTGACATTACATACAAGGAGTAGAATACGGAATGTCGACGCACAAAATATCGATAAATGCTAATACGATGCTACAAAATTGCGATGCACGTTACGGCGAAAGACTGTCTCTGCGAAGCCACTACACTTCGATGCACGTTACCGCGATAGATCTTCACTGCGATACTACTTGACTACGAAGCTCATTACCGCGAAATATTTTCACTGGGAAATTATTGGGGGACAATTAGTTTTAGCATTTTTAAGCATTAAGAAATTCCGTAACGAAATAAACCTAACCGCCGCGCTTAAGCCCGCGATAAAAGCTATGCAATAGCTTAAAAATGCTAAAACTAATTGTCCCCCAATAATTTCTCAGTGAAAATATTTCGCGGTAATGAGCTTCGTAGTCAAGTAGTATCGCAGTGAAGATCTATCGCGGTAACGTGCATCGAAGTGTAGTGGCTTCGCAGAGACAGTCTTTCGCCGTAACGTGCATCGCAATTTTGTAGCATCGTATTAGCATTTATCGATATTTTGTGCGTCGACATTCCGTATTCTACTCCTCTGCAACTAGTGCCATTGTCACGAGTTAGGGCTTCTGTCTACTATACACTTACTAACATAACTGCATAACAATTATTAGTGGATTATTTAAGTAGTAGGTACTCTACTTAAATAATCCACTACTAATTGTTATGCAAACCATTTAATAATGTTTTATTACGTATATTCGCATAAAAACTGTCTGCACGTGTGGTTTGTGTTGGAATCTTACTTTCATAATAATAATTTTATAACCTATTAACGTATATTTATACAACTTTAGCTAGGTTGCTTTACTTTATTCATATATACATATAGGCATTAAGTTAAACATGTCTCAGCATTCTGGTCAGCTAATTGAACGCAGGCCGGCGGCGGTTCATTAAATATTTTTGGCCCGAACCGTTATTCGAACCCGAGACGTCGTGCATGGCAGTCGAGCTTGCGACCACTGGACCAACGAGGCAATGTGTGCAAATGAAATCAATATGAAAAACATGGAGCTCCTTAATTAACTACATTTTGACAGAACTCTCATCTAAGTTCGGTTTTAGACTTAGCTTTTAGATGAAGTGCTTATGGCGTCAATCAAACAGTTTGAAGTTTTTAACTTCACGCCAGTTTTCCGGAGGGGTAGGCCAAAGCGTAGATACTTCGAACATAATATTTGTATTGCATTTTCAATTCGTCCGTTCAGTACCTAAGTGTACCGGTTAGGACAAGAGCAGGCATTCTTTCGAGAGTATAATTGATGTGTATTGTAGCATCGCTTTGTATGTCCTGTGCCTAATTGTGGAAAAATTTGCGCGGGCGTCGGGTGTGCATACAGCAAGTTATAATGTAATCCATCTAACAAACAAGAAATACTTTCCTTTAATTGAAGAGTTTTTTTGTTGTTTATTTTAACTGAATTATCAGCTTAATTGAACAAATAACTTTGTATAAATGATATCCTGATTCATTGAATGAGGAAGGTAGAAGCTACTTTTATTTATAGCAAAGAATTAGGGTTCAGCAGAACATTAAAAGCCCATGAAACTACAACAGGTACGCGGAGGAAGTTGTCGGATACACCTATAGGTAGGTACCTACTATGTATGTATGTACATAGGTACTTATATTACAAATACAAGAATGTTGGATTATAATAATATGTAAGTGCAACTACATACAAATCTCTGTTTAAGTAAATAATATCTTTTATATGCGGTAAACATGATTTTCCGTTATCTACCACAATAGAAACGGCGCAATAAAATACCCCTATCTATTTATTGACTATTGTTCCACATAAGTTGATAACACCGTGTGCCATAACAGTCTGTTTATGATTATGGCAGTCATTGAATCTGCAAAGTACAGCCATTGACAACGGTAACATTTAACAACGTGTTGGTTTATTTTAACTGACTTCCGAAAGGGCGGGAGTACTTCTGAATGCATTTTTGTTCGTAATTCTTGTTTCAACTTTTAAGCCTATCACGATTTAGACATTAAACTAGTACACTTTTAAACAAGCTTTTTCTTTTCTTCTAACTATAGTTAAATACACAAGGTGGCGTGCATTTGTAAAAACACCATATTTTCACAGATGACGTATTACCGCTACAACAACTTCTAAAACACAGAATATAATTAATAAATAGGTATAGGGACAGACAACAAACGTGATTTTTTGACGTTTTCATAGATAATCGTACGGACCCTTCGTGCGCGAGTCCGACTCGCAATTAGTCGGTTTATTTTACATCTACCCACATATTATGTTCTGCTCAAAATCACAGATCAAAGTTTGATAAATAATAATGATTTGCCTAATCTTTCAACAAAGACATACAATAGCAATATGATCTAGAGCTACACAATAAACCTAGACATTTGTTTACTGTAAACACATAATTGTTTCATAGAGACTGCATTTTAACTAAATAATACATTTATACTACTATTCAAATAAAATCAGTGATTGCATTGTTCTAATGTTTTTGTGTATGTCAATAGGTACTGCTCTCAAGCTCTGCAATGAGTGCAGCATGGCAGAGTGCATTTGAATATCTTCTTTCAGAATTCTTACCACAAAGAATTTAAACTATTTTCTTTCAAGCATAATATATTGATCCACTGGAGGGATGAAGCAATACCTTTTTTTTTGGGGTGAAAAGCTTATGACCTCGACCCACGCCGAGGGCACGGCGCGCGGCGGGATATGTCGGACTTACACCGACTAAAAACACCCAGGTCATGCACTCTCAGCACAGCTCCAGTAGGTCTCGGTCCTCAGAGGACCCCTTACAAATGGGTGGGTGTAGTGTGACCACCCCTCACTTCTCCCAAAGACGAACGCGTAGGACGTTTCGTTCGTATCCTTCGTGGCCTGTCAGACCTATACCTAAGACTAACTATTCCTTGAACCAGCCTTTAAATATTTTTGTTTCATGGCTATGAATATATGCTAGTGTTTTATTTGGACACCTAACACAAACAAAAGTCAAAATCAGTTATACTTTGTATTGGATTGTCTGGCTTGTTGGACTAGTGGTTAATGACCCTGACTGTAAAACCTGAGGTTGTATGTTCGAGTCCCACCCAGGACAAATCTTTGTGTGATGCGCCTTATCATTTTGTTCTGTGTCTGGGTGTAATTTATGTATATTATGCTTTTATTTAGAAATATATAATATAAGTATGTTCATCAGTTGTCTGATCACCATAGTACAGGCTGCCTAGTTTGGGATCAGATGCCTGTGTGAGCTGTCCTGAAATAATATTATGGAGATCCTTTACACCTTAACAAAATATAAAAAAGCATGTTAAAAACCAGTAATGAACGTAGAAAAAGTACCTAGGCTTAAAAAAAAATATATAGAAGAAAGTACTTTAAGAGTGTCCATTTGTCTAGTACTACCCAAAGAGGCTTAAAGGCTTTGATCTGGCTCAGAGTATAGACACTGTCTTTTTCTTCAATTTGACCAATTTACATGACATTTATTAATTACTAGCCAGGCCACCCTGGCTTCGCACAGGTGGCACAGTAATTAATGCCCACATTTAAACAGAAAAATCTTCCCCTAGAATCACTCTATATTGCCGAAAAATGCATTTAAATCCATAGTAGAGTTGAAAAGATAAGCATACAGACAATGTTAAGATGTCATTGCCACATGTGTTACTTTAGAAGTTAAAACTTTGTTAAGTTAAAAGAAATACACATTATAATAATAATCTTTATTTCCAGTGACATTACTAGGACTTGGTGTGAATTTCAAATTCACTACCATGTTCTAACATCAAGGACATCTGTAGGTATATGCCATGGGCCAGGAAATCATACATGAATTGTACACATTTTTGGAGAGAATAGATCATTAGCAGTCGCGCGCGCGCATCCGTACGTGTCGTGTGTCTCTTGGTTGCGTTGTTGATTTATTTTCTTCCGCAATGACGTCTACACTAAAGTGTAATAATTGTAATCTTGTCGTTGATGAGATGTTGTCCTATGTGCAAAACAAGTTGTCAATAATAGATGAAGACAGTTTAGTAAAAATATGTTTGTCAACGTTCACGAGTGTGCAGATTGAAAAATCAAAATGTTTATTGTTTGAATCCTTACCATCGGATCTTCGTAAACCGGCAAGGAAAGGACAAGGCAAAGACAATCGAGTTTTAAATGATATTATTAGCGTGTTCAAGGTTACCGAGCCTGAGGTGATGCCTGTGTTTGTGGCCCGTGATTTAGAAAAGCTACCTCCTATAACATTCGATCACTTGGATGTTTCAAAGTTATTAAAAGATATCATTCTGTTGCAAACGGAAATCAAAGATATCAAGTCATCGTATGCAACTTTGAACCAAATAGAGGACCTCAAAAAAGACATCAAAACTATGTCTGTTTCTGTCTCACCCCATAACATCAACATGAAAAGAGGAGCGCATCGAGATAGTGAACAGCTATTGTTATCACATACAAGCGGTATGACGGAGCACTGCGAAAATATTGATAGTTCACTGTTAATGATGAGTGATAATAGCAACGGTGCTGGCGATTCAAATTTTTACAAAATTCATGCTGTGGGTAGAAACGACTATGTAGCCGCCGAGAATAAAAACCCGTTACCGAACTCGCAGCTGTGCGCCGATATAGGACGGAGCGTTGCAAATGAGTCATACTCATCGCAGGCAATAGCTATAGATATGAATGATCACCTGAGCGACTCAGTACAAACGCAATGTAAACAAACTTTTGCAAATAAGGCCAGGCAACAATGTCTTGCAGAGAATGAAGGGAAATTTTATCAAGACGGTGAGTGGACCTTAGTGCAGAGTCGAAAACAACGTTTTAAGGAACGTTTTATGGGCAAAATTGGTAAAAGTATTGTTGACACTGACGAAAAGTTTAGAGCGGCGGAGCGAAAAGTACCCATTTTCATTACTAATGTGAATAAAAACACTACAGAAGAGGATATTAGTAGTTATATTCAAAGAAAAACGGCATTAGATATTAAGTTAGAAAAGATCAATTTGAAAAAACAAACTAACTACAATGCATACAAGTTCTTTGTATTAAAACATAATGAGCAAGTTTTCTTAAACAACGAAATTTGGCCGCAAGGAATTATCTTCAGACGATTCGTGCACTTTCGACAAAAACCTACGAATGGACCTAATGTAGGCTCCACAGACGGCCCTTCCATAACAACTACTAATGGATAGTAAGCTGCACAGATTTGCAACATTTAATTGTAAGAACGTCAAACGGTCTATTGATAATATACGACACTTGTGTAAATATACGGACATCATAGCATTACAAGAAACCTGGCTATTATCTCATGAGATATCGTTCCTAAACTCCATAAGTGACGAATTTAGTTGTACGGGAACGTCAGCCGTGGACTCTTCTGATGGAATGCTACGAGGAAGGCCTCATGGGGGAGTGGCGTTGATGTGGAGGCGGAATGTTTATAGAAACGTATCTGTTATTCCGTGTGGTAACCCGCGAATAAGTGCGATTCAAATAGTGCTTCAGGATAAAACAGTTTTAGTGTTTAGCATTTATATGCCAACTGATGTGGTATGTAATTTAGCAGACTTCACGGACGTCCTTAGCGCGGTGAGTGCTATTATTGATTCTAACAGTACTGATTGTGTTTATTTACTGGGGGATTTTAACGCCCACCCATCAGAGCGTTTTTACATTGAACTGCTGGATTTTTGTAGTGATCAAGACTGGTTGTGTATTGACACTGAACAATTAGGTATTACTTCTAACACGTACACGTTTATAAGTCAGGCTCACGGGTCGACAAGATGGCTTGACCACTGTGTAGTAACCCAGGCTGCTGCACATACTGTTAAAAAGATATTTGTGCAATACGATGTCGTTTGGTCTGACCATTTCCCGATGATTATAGAATGTAATCTTGATGTTGTTATACCTAAGAAATGTATGTCTAGTATTCATGTTAAAAACAGGATTATCTGGGGAGAAAGAGACTTGGCACAAATTAATTTGTATAATACGGAATGTCATAAACGACTTAGGTTAATAGATTTTCCAGTCGAGTTCCAACGTTGTTGTGATTATTCATGTACCGATTTAAATCATCGACATCTTATTGATCGAATGTATAATCAAATCGTTCAGGCTTTAAGTGAATCTTCGGTGGCGGGCCGAGATACAAAATGTAAAAAAAGAGTTGTCACTGGGTGGAACACTCACGTTGCCGACGCGCACAGGGATGCTAGAAATAAATTTCTAATCTGGTCATGGTACGGTAGCCCTTCCTCTGGTCCGTATTATGAAGAAATGTGCGAATCAAAAAGAATTTTTAAATCTCGGTTAAAGTGGTGCCAAGTCCGGGAAGAGAAGATAAAAATGGATATCCTTGCGTCTAAACATCTGAGTAAAGACTTTCGTGGATTTTGGAAATGTACTAACAAGTCTAATTATAAACCTGGCCTACCTGTGTGCGTCGATGGCGTGAGTAATGCTCAGGAAATAGCGGAACATTTCAAAGAAAAATTCGAAATCAAGTCCCCGTTGGGTCCTTCGCAGTCGTCGATCAATGTTGAGCCTAAAGAGGTATTAGGAGTTAAAATCTCTGCGAAAGACGTAAAGTCTAGCATTCAGTCGATATCAAGAGGTAAGTCTCCTGGCCACGATGGGCTCAGCATTGAGCATCTTCGGTATGCGGGCCCCCACTTGCATCGTGTCTTGTCCTTATTCTACAATCTATGTATGAGCCATGCTTATTTACCCCATGAAATGTTAAAAACAATAGTAGTGCCCGTAGTTAAAAATAAGACTGGTATCCTAACTGATAGGAATCATTATAGGCCAATATCACTGGCTACTGTGATCTCTAAGGTGTTGGACAGCGTGCTTAATGCGCAATTAAATAAGCATATTGAATTGCATGATAATCAATTTGGATTTCGACCAGGTTTGTCCACTGACAGTGCGATATTGGGCTTTAAGCACGCTGTTAGATATTATACAGACCGCAGTACGCCTGTTTTCGCTTGTTTCCTCGACTTGTCGAGTGCTTTTGATCTGGTTTCCTATGACATTCTTTGGAAGAAACTTACCGATGCTAACGTACCACCTGAAGTTATTAATATCTTTAAATATTGGTATGGGAACCAGATCAACAGCATTCGATGGGACGGAGCATATTCTAGTCCGTACGGGTTGGAATGTGGGGTGAGACAGGGGGGCGTAAGTTCACCCACACTTTTCAATTTGTATATAGACACATTGATACGAGAGCTGAGCAGCACCAGAGTTGGATGCTATATTGACGGCATATGTGTCAACAACTTAAGCTATGCAGACGACATGGTGCTGCTCAGTGCATCAGTGTGTGGTTTGAGGAGACTAGTTAAAACGTGTGAAACTTATGCTGCAGAGCACGGACTTTTGTATAATTGTACAAAAAGTGTCGTCATGGTTTTTGGGGCTGGTGGAAAATACCCTGAAACGATGCCACCTGTCAAACTGAACAATGTACCCTTAGCTAGGGTACACATTTTCAAGTACCTTGGGCACGTATTGACCACTGGCCTTAGGGATGATGACGACATTGAAAGGGAGCGGAGGGCGCTGTCGGTGAGGGCGAATATGATTGCCCGCAGGTTCGCCCGAGCCTCTGAAAATGTTAAAACAACACTTTTCAGAGCCTACTGTACGTCATTTTATACCTGTAGCCTGTGGGTGCATTTTACGCAGAAATCGTATAGCGCCCTCCGCGTCCAGTACAATAATGCTTTCAGGGTGCTGATGGGGCTGCCTCGCTTCTGTAGCGCATCGGGGATGTTTGCAGAAATGCAAGTTGATTGCTTTTTCGCAATAATGCGAAAAAGATGTGCATCCTTGGTGCGCCGCGTGCGGGCCAGCTCCAACAGCGTACTGGGCATGATTGCCGATAGGCTGGACTGCTGTATTGTGAATCGTTGCTCCAGAATTTCAGCCGGAATTCTGAGGCAATGATTCATAATTATATTTAATGAAAAATTTTAAAATAAACCACATCACTGTATTACTAACATAGCTTTAAGTAAATATTGTTACTAACACTATGAGTCCTGGTCACTTGAAATAAAGAGTTATTATTATTATTATTATTATTATTATAGTGGTAGGTAGTAATAGTAAATTAATTGATTATTGGCACAATAGCAGATAGTAGGCTAATGAGTGTTCTCTGATAAACACATGTTTACAGTTGATAAGTATGTTATTATGATCAATGACTTTTATTTCAATTTGTACAGAGTATAAGTTGAATAAAACTTTTGTATTCCATAGGTTTACACTATAAATACACATGGTTTACAGAATATATGGACGGATATTAATTTAAGTAATGTTTATATGTGCTTCGAAAAATATTATTAATCAGTAAATGTTCACTATTCATATTATGTTTTATAAGACATCATTTATTTAAATAATAAGAATAGAAAGAAATAATTATTTTAAATGATAAAATTAAAACAAAACGTTGTTGTTTTCTATTCTGTTTGTGTAACTATTACAGTTAATTTATTTCAATAGTACTCGTTAAATTCAGCATTGTTGAAGAATTAAAATGTATAACATTGCACTCACCTTGTGAATTACCACTGGTATTTTAGGTAGGGTTCTTCAAACCCCTGTCATCCAAACGTTTGTTTGAATAGTCCTCGAGATATCACATAAAACGAACGTCTTTATCACATTTTATTGATAAATTAGAAAGTAAATAATAATTTTAATCACACCCGATAACGTAACCACTTTCTTTATGAAATATTGGATTAAAAATAAGTGTAACACAGATACTTAGACTTTGAATTTTCTATTTACTGGCCTTGCTTGAATTAAAAAATTAGATGAATATTCTTCGCCGAAAAATGTGCACACAAATGAAAGAAATTATCGTACATATTGCTCCATCCAATACAAAAATATTAATGATTAACTGTCACTGTCAAACAGTGAAAAATGTCACTTGAATAATTATATAACAAATCTCCTAACAAATAGTCGATTTTTATGCTACTCTATAAACTTTTATATTACTTTGAGCCCGAACTGTCCCACTACAAGGTAACTAATTTTATAGGCGTAAACTGCAAACTAAATAACAAACATAAAATTGTCTGTCTTACAGTTTTGATGCGCTGCCTAAAATTGATTTAATTAACTATACTTAATTAAGTATACCATGATATGGAAAAGAGTATCAAATGGGTGCAAGTTATGCGAGGAAAATGATTGTAATTTCATCAATATGAAAGAATCAAGAATTTATATTTGGATTTGCGTTTCCGAGCAGAATTTTTGGCAGATGTCATTTTCACTTGTAATAGTTGTCAATATTGTCACTGTCAGTGTCAGATGGTACTATCACGTCTCTTGCGGATTTGTCACTGTTGAAGGATTGTGAATTTTAGTATACTAGTGGTCGCCCAGTGGTCGAAATTCGACCATATTCATCAATACGAAAGAATCAAGAATTTATATTTGGATTTGCGTTTCCGAGCAGAATTTTTGGCAGATGTCATTTTCACTTGTAATCTTGTAATAGTAAGTTGTCAATATTGTCACTGTCAGTGTCAGATGGTACTATCACCGTCACGTCTCTTGCGGATTTGTCACTGTTGAAGGATTGTGAATCTGAATTTTAGTATATTATAAATATTTAGCTGAAAGTTTAATTACCTACTTGTAAATCAAAATTGAAAATTTAGTAAAATGGAAGTCCATAGTCAGAAGCCTAAAAAAAGGCCCACTAAAATAGAAGAAATGACTAAGGAACAAGTTCGCCAAGCTATTTTAAAGAAGCGAGAATGTAACTCAAAGGCCCAAAAGATTGTCGAGACTCTCTTAGAGAGGGGCGTTACTGAATCTTTCTTACTACAGTGTCTGCCGGACATAAATCAGGCCCACTTTGAAGACATTATAGAAGAACGGTCTATCATTCTACTCTGTGGCTATCCTATTTGTGTAAAAAGCTTGTCTGTCAAGGATATACCCAAACAGAAGTACAGGATATCCTTGAAAACTAACAAAGTGTATGATATAACTTCTAGAAAAAACTTCTGTAGTAATTCCTGTTATAACGCTGCAATGTATGTGAAAAAACAGATGCTGACTAGCCCCCTGTGGTTCAGGGAGTATGAGAATATACCACAGTTCCATCTAATGCAGCTTGATACAGCTGGTTGTATGGGTGAGGAGGTGAATTTGACGTTAGTTGAACGAGTAAAAGTATCTGAAAACAAAGTATTTACTTCAATCAATGATTTTGCGGAAGCCAGCCTTCATGAGATGTCACATAATGAAAATGACGGAAATGTTGAAAGCATTGATAGTCTAAATGAAACAAATCAGAAATCAGAGAAAACACCAGAAATGAAATGTGATGGCAAATCTAAGAGTAAGAAAGAATCAAATATTAATAAAACTGATAGTAACATCATAGTACAACCTGGAATTGATAAAACCACAGAAAAGGTTAATCAAAATATTGACAAAGCTGTAAATGTTGGACAATCATCATCTAGTCTAGATGCAGACATAATCAAGAAGAATAAAAAGCCTGTAAGCAATCCAATGAACATTGTTGGTGACATTATAGAGAAACCAGAAAGGAAAATTGACCCCATACTGACTACACCCATCTCCAACACACAAGAGACACAAACCAAAGAAAGAAAAACTACCAAAAAGGTTTCACAGAAAAAGCAACCTCTAGTAACTGCATTAACCATTGAAGTTGAAAAGTGTCTGGCTGAATGGTTTACCTTAGACACAATCCTTCTTCTCTTTGGTGAAGAGAAAGTCAGAGAAATGGTTGCTGACAAAGGAGAATGCATCAAGGAGTATTTAAATAATTATGCAAAAGGAGTATTTTATAGTTCGAATGTCTATGACCAGTATCAAGCTTTATGTAAAAAACTGAACATGTTGGAAATGGAGGACAGGAAGTTTGACAACCAGGCCCTGAAGAGAGAAACAAAGCCTTTGCCAGATTACACAATGCTGCAGGAAGAAAGTAAGAAGATGCAGCTGAAAGTGAGAGCATTCTTCTCAGGAGAGACGGATATAGAGGAATCAGTCATTGAAGAGCCTATTAAACCAGAAGATGTGGATGAAGACAACTTAACAAACCTGCCATTAGTGGACAAGAATTCACAGAATGCCTTACGTAGGAGAATAGTGTGTCAACATTTAAACAAAGTATTGCCGGACCTACTCCGCTCATTGGGGCTTCTTAGTTTCTCAATAAGCTCCGACATTCGTTTACTAGTGAATACTTTTAAGTTAAAAGCAAATAACATAATGTTTAAGCCAATACAGTGGACCTTAATAGCAATAATATTTATAAAACTCTTGTCACTGAGGGATAAAAGGCTAGAGTATTTACTGGAACAGCCTACAGGTTATCAGCATATGCAGCTGTTACTGTTAAGTTATAAGCAAGATGGGGGGTACCTGGATAGACTGATAAGTTGGCTTACAGATGTAGACAGACTATTAGATACTAATGACACTCAATTAACTTTAGAATAAACACTATTTATTTATGTGTACTTTTTTCATTGGTCCTCATGCATGCATTATTCGACCGTCTAGGAATTATATTTCTCGCCTAGCATTTTTTAAATGATACCTCTGGCAATTTAAATAACACTCTAAAAGAACATGGCTTATTGAATTCAAGGTAAATAAATAATAACAAAAGATTAACTTTAAAAATAAACTTTAATAGCAATGAGTTTCACTCATAACAGTCAACTAATATTAGTATCTAATAACGATAAGGCGGCACCTACCAAGTGCAGTGACCCTGTAATCAAAACAGACGATCTATCGACAATTTTAGTTTTTTTCAGGCTGATCAAGGCATCAGCCACACAGCCAGCGACATTTACATCAGTTTTACAGCCTTCTTGGAAGTGTTGCCAGATTTGTGCGTGTTTTTCGCACCTGGCTATTAGCTCTTCATGTTCTACCAGCGAGTAGTTATCATTGTTTTGACTGGTGTTCTTGTGCGCTGTCGGTATTACGAAGTAAACAGTGTTGAATCCTATATTTCGAAGAGGTTGGAGCAGGATTTCGGCGTCCCTGTCTCCAGTCGCACTGAATATCAGTACTTTGTCATGTAATCTGAAACATGTTAAACACACACATACTTTAATCGACTTGATTGACAAGTTTGGCCTACAGTGTACATGTAACATTGCTGTAATAAAAGTAAAAAATAATAATCATAAAAGCTTCAAATCCTACCTGCTGTTATCTTGAAACCATTGCGCGCATATCTCCATGGACTCCTTAGTATGGGCTCCATCCAGGTAAAACTGTGCGTAATCTCCATTAACGACATGATACCGTCCCGGCCATTTACAACACGACAATCCTGTCAACGTCTCCTTCGTCACGCATTGTACTATCGATTCTAATACTGTTCCATTTGTACAAATTTGGTCCTTATTGGCAAGCTTCTTAAGGCCATTTTTTCTGTGCGTTTCTTTTGTTATTCGCATCCACGCGTGGGCTAACTGTATGGCTAGAGAGGCGTTTGTCTGGTAGGCTTCGACGTCGACCGGCAAGAGAGCATGCTCTGTGTTTGGAAATGTGTATGTTTTGTAGTCAGGTACTACAGTCAATGGACACTGAAACATATAATTGAGTCCTTCATTAAAACATCCTTAACTTGTCATAATCTCCCTGACCCTGTCCCATTTATATGGGTTTGTTCATCCATCTCTATTACGCATCTATTACGCAGCATTCAGCCCTTTATTTCTCATCTCAAAATATCCATATCTATTGCTTTATTATGGAAGGCACAATGCTTTGATTATTATCCAATAAATTCTTCTTTTATTAGATACAAAGTTTTATGTTACCTTAACGTTGTTGGCGACGTTCCTCAGCACTTCCATGGCGTCTGGCGGCTGCCGCACGGTGTAAGCCTCGCAGCCAGGCTTCATGACGCCGGCTTTAGCCGCTGCGATCTCCGGCAAAGTAGTGCCTAATATTGACGTGTGATCCAACCCTAAAGCCGTTATACCCACTACCGGTACCTTCCTGAAAAGAATAGCATCAGATATGTCATAAATTTAAGTATGAAAGGCAGAGTACGCAATGCCCACGCGAAAAATATATTGAGTAAAATAAAAGGTCGATCTTTCGATTGACCACAGAACCCACATGAAGCGGGACTCAAAATAGGGATTAACACTATCATTCTCACATGTTAAATACAACGTGATACGATACGAGTATTACATTTAAGTACATGATCACGATGTCATTTGAACAGAATACGAATTCCGCAAATATTATAAAATACATAGTTATTTTATTTATTTTTTATTATTTTATTTATTTTTTCATTTATTAAATTATTTGTTCATAGTATAAAACAAGGCGATGAAAAAAGAAGTGTTGCATCCCTATTGTTAAAAGTAATTGATGTTTCTTTGTAATATAGACAATTACCTCAAGACGTTAGTGTAGTCGACGATCCCTCCGATGCCGACCTCCACTATAGCGACATCTACCTTCTCCTTGAGGAAAACATTGAACGCCAGCACGGTTAGAAACGCGAAGTACTTCGGCATGTCTCCATCGCACGCCTGGAAATGTTAATTTTTGGACATAAATATATTTGTCTTCTTTGAACAATTTTCGCTGAATGAAACATCTTCAGTTCAGATTTAACAGTTAGGTAGTGTAAATATAAAATGTCACTTGTAGTTTGGCAGAGTAATCCGAGTTAACATGGAGCAAAATGATGCCTTGCCTCAAAAAAATTAACTCTGAATCGTTATACATTGCGGTCCTATTGGTGGTCTAAGTTAAGTAGCGAGACCTATTTTACAGCAATCACCGCAATGTATAACTATTCAGAGCCGGAATCCCATTGTATATGAGGCCAACTTCAGTCCTATTTTTATTAAGTTACTATGGCAAACGTTGTTCCTCTTAATTAAAAATATCTGGAGAGGGCCACCCATCACTTAGGGGTATGACAAATAAAAGTTGGCCGATTCTCAGACCTACCCGATATGCACACAAAATTTCATAAAAATTGGTCCAGCCGTTTCGGAGGAGTTTGGTAACAAGCAACACGAGAATTTTATATATTAGAATATTACTAGTGCTTTATACATACCTTACTACCATCCAGCATATCAAAAACTTGATGGAAATATTTAGCAAACTGAGCCTCAGATATGACGCGGCCGTCGAGTCGGATGCGCTCACGCACCGCCACGAGATGCGGTGACGAGTAGAACCCTGTACGGAACCCGTGGTGGCGAAGTATCGATTCGCACATTGCACTTGTTGAACCCTGAAAACAATAAGTGTTTGAATAACCTACGATGATTTGCCATGATATCCGGCGAGAATGTTTATAAACATAAACCTAGCGGCGGACAAAGAAAATATCCTCAGATCACAGAAATCTTAATTAAGTATCATCGTCACCTCAGCCTTTGGGAGTCCACAGCTGGACATAGGCCTCTCCCAAGCAGCACCATAGCACCCGGTCCTCAGCCTTCCGCATCCTTTCCGACACAGCCACCTTTATCAGGTCATTGGTTTCTCCGGCTGGGGCGGGCAGCTTACACTTCGTTTAAATATGGTTTCCACTCAAGAATTTGTCTGCCCAATGGCATTTAGGCCTTTGACATATATTAAGGATGTTTCGTTATTTTTAACCTACAGCTGCATTGCTAGACTAGATTAAGGTAAGATATTTTATATTTGGAGTAAACATATGGTAAATACACAGGCTGTTCAGCAGTAGTAGAGATCAACACACCTGAAAATGAAAGTGGAAGCCTCAAACTACACCTGCCTCAATATTTAATAATAAAGGGTAGCCAGTAGACAAAAAACAGTTTTGGAGTAAGTTTCCCAGGTCACACCATTGTATTCTTATTGGATTATTGTCTCAAAAAACTGCAGAATAAGTAGACAGTTGTCATCACAAATAGGTAAAATACAGAAAAATACAAATAGCAATTACCTTTCCCTTGGTACCAGCTACATGAATCACAGACAGTTCATCTAATTTTGTCATGGTAACACCAGTTCTTGCTAGATAGTTTTCCATATCTGATAAGTTTGTACATTTCTGGAACAAAATAAAACATTCATGTTAAAACTGGAGTAACACTTATTTACATGCTTGAAGTTGTGTCTAAAATCCATTGAATGATATATTCAACAAATAATACACCTTACTAAAATAAGAACAACTAGTTAGGTGCCATCCATAAATTATGTCACACATTAAGAGGGAGGGAGGAGGTAGACGTCGCGTAGTGCTATCATTTTATAAAAAATCATTTATTGAAATAAAATATATTTCGGAACTGTTGCTTTTATTCAATTATTATTTCTAGATGTAAATATGTGATGTCACCCCAGGGACTCAGGACTCAGGGGGGTCTCACAAATGTGACCAGCTGTGACAAGGACGATGAGGGGATCAAATAGCATAAATTCGTATGAAGTAATTTATGGATGTCCCCTAATAGACTTTCTTGAGCTTCCTAAGTACCTAATTTATTTGTTTAATAGAAGGTTCCCGACTTGTACTAGCCCTAGTATGTTAAACCCTTTATGAAATATACTCTAGCTAGGGGTTGTTGGCTTTTCCTACATGACAATAAAGTATAAGGAACTCATCAACCCATGATAAAAAAACATTTACCTTTTTAAGCTGAGGTAGGATGCTACTTACTTGACCTGTTTTTATGTCTCTCCTGATTTGCTCAATGGTTGCCTTGTTTGATTGCAGTACATTTAATTTGCTCACTGCTTCCTATGACCATAAATTTATTTACTTAATATTTCTTATTATCTAGAAGTTTATGATGGCCCAGCGAGCTGTGCCATAAGTTAAAAGGCGGCTGAGTATAAACTCATTTATGATTTTAAACGTTATTACAGGAAAAAAATAGTGTCATAGATTGCACCACAAAATAAAAAATAACAACATATTATTAATTTTTAAAATTTAATTTATCTACATTAATACAGTTTTGGTATATTTATAGGAGATCTATATCATTTTGTCATTTTGAAAAATACAATTAGAATAATTCGCAAATGGGTTTACTGTAATAAAATAAGCAGGTTCTCTAGGAATATATTTTTTTCATACTAATAGCTCACTACTTGCGTCAAATAATACGAACTAAAAAGTCAGACAAAATATGAGAAAAGTTGCAACTAATTAACTGTTACGAACTTTCTAACTTATGATGTGGCACTATTTCCCATAACAACATTAACAACACAAACATATAGTTGCACAACACAGTGCAGAAACTAAATAATCAAATCATAATAATTTATGTATTTCGTACCTCGTAGCTTGTCTTTATTGAACACATCCTACCGACTACACTATTCGCTAAACAACTGCGGAATAAGCGGATGCTGATCATCAGAACGTCATACGTCCGACGGACGATTCAAGGCAATTATTATGAAAAAAAGCGTGACCTCGCCGAGAGCGGCGAACGAAATAAACCGCATGCCGATTTTCTCGGTGTCTTGAATGTTATCGATGATGTATAAGACATTTGACCCCTCATACTAGTTTCTGTCATAACATCAAGCAAAACAAAGCCGGTAAATAGCGATGTTGCTTCCTGAACCAAACAAAAGTTACATAAACATAACCTCAAAATTCAGCATGCAATCTAATGGCAAAACTGACAGTCTGTCTGACACTGTTTGTTTGATTGATTGACAGAAGGTACAGCTGTGTGAGCGTCACAGAATAATAAGTAGAGCGTTCTAAAACGCTATGCACAGAATTGTTAGCTATTTTTTCATTGAGTAGACCGTGTAGTTCATAATTAATTTCTGTAAAATTACAAATAATTTCACAGGGTTTTAATTTTAATTTTCCGGTTCGGTTTCGGTTATAAATAAATTACACTTTGAGATAAATATTTCAAAGTTACTACTATTACAAATAGACAAAATTTATTTTTTGCTGAATGTGCTTTTTTTGTAACTATAACAAAATAGCTATATGGGTCGCACATTATTAATAATCTTGTTAATCCCTCATAACTAATTGTTATTAATTATTGCTTGTTAATCACGAGTGGGCTCGAGTCGGAAGTGCTATGGGTGTGATTGGAACCGGCAACTACATGCTCGCAAGTCCGACGCCCTAGCCATTAGGCTACCGCCCACCGCAATACAAAAACCGACAGCACATTATCTGGCTAAAATCTATTCAATAATATAATAAGGCTACGGAGTATTTTCGTTTAAACGCGCAAGTCTCTGAAACTACAAGGCTTGAAAGAATATTTTTGCATATTATAGTTCAATTCGCGAGGAAAGATAAATATAATACCAAAGGCTATTTCAAATCATGTTTCTTGCCTTGAGAGAAAAGCAAGTCAACTGAAACCGCAGGGCCCAGCAACTAGTAAATAATCGTGTGAAACTAACAAGTATATTATATAAAGCCAGGGGCAGTTCAGTCCATCAATGACTTCTTTCGTTCTTCTACACTCATCCAATTTTTTTTTTGGGGCTATTGTTTTCCTTTCTATTCTTCCAACTTCGACTTACGACTTCGGCTGAAAAAATCAGCTTATAGTATAAGTAGATACTTTTTCACATAAACTTCTTCGTAGTATATTTTAAACGACTTAAATTAGATCAATAATTGACGTTTGTTTATTATTTTGCCGTATTTTGCCAATCGTTTCTAACTTGAGGTGTTTTAAATTGCTTGAACGATTTTAACCTGCTGAAAAATGACGGAAACCGATAGCACCAATCGACCGTTGCAGATGCCGGTAGACTTTCTACCTCATCTCGAAAGATATAGAGTGTACCAAATGTTGAAGGTAGTTTTATAATTTGTATAGAACAACAAATCTGCAGTAGCTAGCTCACAGAAGTGTTTGTGGTACATAAGGTAGGTACTTATTTAAAGTTAAACTCCTAAAGCATAATTACCTACTAAGTAAGTATGTATGTAGGTACGTACTTACATGACATGACACAAAGTAAGAAGTCAAATATTAGATTACCGGCTACATCTGAATTACGGTCTTCTCTGGTTTAATTTTTTACTAATAAATTGGATCGTGTTTATCTTTAGGATATGACGAGGGACCTTATTGTTCACCTGCCGAGGGATCACCTCAAGCATATGAAAGTTTTTTTGAGTCACCACATGCATGCAATCGAAGCACCGCGCATGATCCTGCTCGTTGCGCCTGATCTTAACATAGGTAGGTATTTTAAATTATTATCTTTTACATATATGTAGCCTACCTACTCATTAAATATTATTAAAAAAGTTACAACGAATTCAATGTTATCTTCATTTATTTATCAGATGTGAAAACTCTGGCGAAACAGATGATAAAAGATTTCGGATGCTTCGTAATAACACGTCGCTACGTGATGGATCGCTATGAAAAAGTAATAGTTGACTAATGATTGTTGCATAAATTAATATTGTTAGATTTAACATGATAATGGACAATAACGCAATGTGTTCTACAGCACGATGATTACGTCCCAGGATGTGTGTCTCCGACCCTGATGTCGGAGGTCACCAGAAATATCCTTACGAAGGAACCTGTCCCCCAAGCTGGATGGCTTATGTTTGGTAACCCTTAGTTTAGCTGCTTCGCTCTATTCTATCTCCCATTATACCGTTTAATTACGCAAAATTTGATAAAAAAGCAAATAATTGTTACAGAACTAGCTACTGGCTTAGGTACTGTTCTTTTTTTGTTATTGTCATTTGCACTCCCTTCGTCATAGAATAAAAAAATATCGACTGTACTTCATATAAGTACAGTATAGATCTTGTGGTAGTTTCGTAAACTGGCCTGTCTATCTAATATTTATTGTATTAAACGCATTCCACTTGCGTTACAAAACTTACAAATAGTTGTAATTAAATACAAATCTTGTCTCGGACTTGAACCCGCTACAACCGGTGTGCGGTGTGTGCGGGGGTGCGAGAGTAGCGGGTTCGAGTCCTGTCAGAGGTTTTAATTTTTATTTGATTGTAAAGTAAACCTGACATAAACACCTTTTTGTAAGACATGTAGGTACTTATTTAATTACTTAAAGTGGCTTAAATTAGCACAAGGTAAGAATACAAATAAGTTGTTAGATCATCCGTGCACGGTCCGCGAGGCGCGCTGCCTGCAGCAGGACGGGGTGTTGCCGACCGTGACGATGGTGCTCATGAAAACTCCTCCCGTGGCGCCACAGACGCCCAGTAACCTCACCCCCTCGAGGAACTTCTTTCAGCAAGACTTTGAGGGACTCAAGTTTGCGTACAAAGCTACGTTGAAGGTACGAAATTAGAGGGAAGTGCAGTATTGGGTAGTATGTAACATGTAGGTATTATAAAGGAGTTACATGTTATTAATAATTTAATAGGTACTCTAAGGATTTTAGGAATAATACCAATATTTAAATTCATCTTTCTAAGTAAAGTTAAAGAGTTTAGATATAACGTGGGACCTTTAAAAAATATTTTTTCCTTGGAAGGTAATAACTTTTAGCATTGGCAACTTGTAAGATCACTCAACGACCCACAGAAGTCGAGCTAAGAGCTGGGTGAAATTGGAAGGCTCGGATAGTTTCTCTGATAGGTAGGTACTTTGGATGTAAAAAAAATAACCAACTAACTTTTGAACTTCACAGGAAGTACACATTGACCCTGAAGATGATGCGGATAAGATATCGACGAAATGCTTCAACGCGGTGCGCGCCTTTAGCTCTGGCGCTCAGGGTGCTAAGCAAGGCATCGGCGTGGTGGGGGCGCCAAGTGTATACCGGGTGGTGCTACTCGGGCCGCGGGGCTCCGGCCGCAGGAGTCAGGCCTACCAACTCGCTAAACATTTTGGACTGGTTTACTGTAAGTTTGGTCTGTCCTTATCATGACAAGTATCTAAGTATTTAAAAAAAAGGGACGGCTTGTGACCAAAAATAGTAGCCACAACATAGTGTTGAACCCCTACTCCTTAACTTAATTCGCTGTATATACGTAGATATTCGTTAGAAAAAGCAAAAAAAAACATGTTTAGGTAATATTTTTTCTTTAAATATCTAAAAAACTAATAATGAAAAAAAAAATAGTCTGCATGCCTATTGTAAGAAGCGTCACACTATCTTACAGCTACGTACCTACTTATGGCCCAGGAGCTGCCCTATAATTCTTACCTTGGTTTTGGGTTTGATATATCGGTCTCAATTACTGCTACGTCTATGACAGTGCATTTCGACGCGTTGTTCAATGAAGCTGCGGCGAAAGATGATGACGTAGGTGAAAGAATACGAAAGTTTGGCACGAGCATCCAGATTAGAGCGGAGGCGGTCAAGAGGCGGCTGATCAAGAAGGTAAGTATTTATGAGAATAGAAATGGACATATTAAATTGAAGTCAATTTGGGAGGTTCCTACTTAATTTTAACGTTTCTCTTTTATGGTAGGACTGTGTTGACCACGGCTGGGTATTAACTGGGTATCCAACTTGCGGTAATGACTTCGAGCTTCTTGACAACATGCCTACTCCACCCAACCGGTGTGTACTGCACAACTTTCACACGAACTTCTGTACCTGAGGAGGAATGTTTTAAACGCCCGGGCGCCCGTTTGGACTGTTTAGATCTCCTTACGATTCAATGCATAGATAAAAGAAAGTATATTTATGTGGTTCAATGAGAAGTTGAATAATTTGTTATGCTCCAATTTAGGAGAAATGCGAGCTCTTTTATACTCAAACCAAAAAAGCACAACAATGCTTTCTCAAATGTTTTTATATCTACTGAACAACTTTCACTTAGAAAGCAGTTTTAGTTCATGAAACCAGTCAAGATAGGTCTTACTCACCCAACTATATTACAATTACAGATGTCTATAAACACGCAGGTGCCATTTGTCTCGTGCATTATTTTTTTAATATATAGTTTATGATATATTTTACTTACTAATACAATGTGGCGCGCATATTACCTAGTATTCTTGTTAACCCCTCGTGCTAAGCTAATAAATGTTTGTGTTACGAGTGGGAACTCACTTCGGTAGCGCAATGGGTGGGTGTGGAACTAGAAGCCATACGATCGCAAGTCCGTATATATATTACTAGATTTTGCGCGTGGCTCCGCCCGCATGGGCGTCGGTTATCACGGCAAATTATACCCTATAACCTTCTCAATAAGAAGGCTATCTAACAGTGAAAGAATTTTTCAAATCGGACCAGTAGTTCCTGAGACTAGCGCGTTCAAACAAACAAACTCTTCAATTTTATAGGTAATATTAAGTATAGATATTGAAACCAAGTGTAATGTTTGTTCTTCTAGAATAATATTCCTGAACATAGATTTAGCGACGTGTCGACAGCGGTCGAGAAAGCAGGGCGTAGACTGGTGCACTGGCCAGTATGTGCCGATTGGCTCTGGGCCCAGGGTAAACGTCCACCCTAATTACGATGCTGAACGTATGGAGTATGAGGTAATTAATAATCCAATCGTTACTTAGTTTAGAGAAGAAGGAAGACTGGTGAATTTTACATACATTTCAAGATGACTGCACGGATAGCCGAGTGGTATAGGTCACCACGCCAATTACCACTGTGCGCGACGTGCTGCGGGTTCGATCCCCGCATGGGACAAGTATTTGTGTGATCCACAAATGCTTGTTCCAAGTCTGGGTGTTCTTTTTGCATGTAATTTGAATGTTTGTGAAACCCCCGCGACACAAGGAACAAATTCCTTAGTGCGGGCGTCGTCTTATAAAAAAAATAATACGAAGATAATAATCAAATCACTATTGTGGGTATATTTCTCATCACTTAGTTTAGCGATATTTAGGAAGGTATGCTAATATCAGTGCTAGTAGATACATATTTGTAGAGTCAATGACATCAAGTCTCCAGCTAACAGTAAATTAGGCTACGATGTTAATAGATTTGTGATAATTTTGGAGGCCCGTTACCGCGTGTGTTTATAATTTATAGTAGGGAAATTAGTTGCAAACCTATAATTTATATGCATTTATTTAATGTAGCAGTAGATATAGTTTAGGTCTTATTATTATGGAAATAAGTAGTCTATAATATCCTGTCTTGGAATTCAAGTTTAACCCATAACAAGTTTCATCAAAATTGGTTTAGTAGTTTAGTCGTTAAACCGCAAGAACAGCTGGGAAGGCTGACAAGGTTACTTTCACATTTTTAATATTGATATTTGTGCCTACGGTAATAACTGGGGTATAAAGAGATCACGTATCTATGATCTACCTGCCTACTTACACGTGTCTAATAGTCAGTGTTAGCAAAGTAAATACGAAAATCTACCTTAATTACATAAACTGCTTGGATAGAATACGTCTTGTAAGAAGAAGGTACGCGACGTAGGTATCTTTAAGCGTACTGCTAAATATGTATGCATATTGTCTGTAGATAGCTATACCTTATTATTACAATAAATAACAATTGAACAACGACTTGACCTCGTGATGGCTTCAGATAGATAAATATTGCTTGAATTTTCCCCATCGCGAGAATCTTGAATTACAAATGTTTTGCCGTAGGTAATGGAAGTTAGTATAGTCACGTAGGTATAAGTATGAACGTACTTTACTGAACAACCTGTGCCTAAGTACTTATATCACAGGTTCACAGGCAGTCATATTGTGTCTAAGTACTATACGATTCTATAACTTATAAAATATCGTTGTCGTAGTCATCAAGTATGTGGCGGACTTAGGTACCTATCTAAATAACTTTATGCACGAAACAGTTCTGTGTATCGAATGGAGTTTTAATTGATTTGTTTTGCATGCTTTAGTGGGATATATACTTCACGGAGTCATTAGCGGAACTGCGAGCAGCAGCCGGCATCACGGCGGCGGAGGTGGACGCCACCGAACCTATTGGTAGGTTAAGCTGTTGAAGCACAACCAAAAAAACGTACAGGGTAAAATTAGATGACAATTAGAACTGCTTATGGAATAACACAAAAGAAAAGTGATAACATTTAGAAGATACTTCTTTTTAATCTTTCTGATACTTCTTAGTGATGCCGTGCGATATTTTCTTATATCTCCTTACTGGGAATACTCATTGACTTCCTCCACCCTAAGGGTGACGGCGGGCAACTGGGCTATCCAGGACTCATCTATCTAAGAACTTAGCCTTGTTTTCTTTTTTCGGAGGGCCACAAGTGAAAACGTTGCAAGCTAACGCGGTGCGCGACACTTAATTTTTGTACAAGTCATCATTACTTATTACTCTATTTTATTGTCGGTATGCTTTACAGTTTACGTATTAGAAACGAAAATGGAAATGCCTCGTATTAAAAAAATTGCTCCATTTACTCATAATATTAGGTGAAACTACGTCATAGTTTTCGTCATATTTTTAAAATTAAGATTTTACAGAACGTAAGTAGCTACAGGTAATTACCGAGCCAACTGTGCCCTCTGCCTACTAAAATACCTACTTTGAGGTCAATGACTGTCGTCAAGAGCGAAACGTATTTACTAGGTGTAATAGTTTCGTTCTTGACGACACTATTTTCACATATTATAACACACCTGCCGTATTTGCAAGATGTTATACGGTTCAAGAATCGAAAAACTAGTTGATTTCGATATCGTGCATATGCGGTGCAGATATGCCTTTTTCATCACTCAGTACTGGTAAGACTGCACGGATGGCCGAGTGGTATAGGTCACCACGCTAGTGACCACTGTGCGCGACGTGCTGCGGGTTCGATCCCCGCATGAGACAAGCATTTGTGTGATCCACAAATGCTTGTTCCAAGTCTGGATGTTCTTTATGCATGTGATTTGAATGTTTGTGAAACCCCCGCGACACAAGGATTAAATTCCTTAGAGCGGACGTCGTTATTTTAAAAAGAAAAAGAAAAGAAAAAGTAGTTCAAGACATGAAACCTAATTTGTTTTTTGTAGAAAAAGTGCAAGTAAAGATTCAAGCAGCTGTCATCGCTGCACCACCTTTCGACATCGAGTGCTGTTCCCAGCTGCGCAATGTCCGCGCCGATTAACTTTTATTATGTTATATTAATTTTACACGATGTTATTTTATCCTTTAGAAATAAAAGATTTTGTCGTTAGAAAAATGTTTTATTTATGTACTCCTCCGTACTTCAATTGAAATTATTTAATTACTACATAATTATTTAATTATTCTGCTAATTATGAACTAACAATTCTGCAGTCTCAAAATAATTACATACATACAGTTAAGAACACTGAGGTAGTCTCTAGGATGTGATGAGACTCGTATCGGTTCATCGGCCGCTGGCAGATAATCGATAAACGAAAGTCATGGAAACAGGCCTCTCGCAATTCACACGCAAACTATTGCTTTCTCTAAAAATAAAAATGCATCAATTTTTACAATTAAGTTCACGCCCCAGTCAGACGCGCGTGCGCAACGGCAGAAACTCGATCAGATCTCGGCTCCGTGACAGAAGGCCGCCCGCCGCACACGCCACACGCACGCGATACACGCATCCATCCGACACTCATACAATAAATATACACAACACGAGCATAAACACTCCACATCCGTGTTCCGTCACAGACAGTGCACTAGCAGAGTGAAATGCATGATGCACAGTCTGTGATGACTCGGATCACATTTGGTTATGATCACACGTATTAAAGTCTGTTAGGTTACAACTCGTCTTTGAAATCTTCTTCTTCTCCTCCCGCACCAGGCGGAGGTACTCCTCCTTGACCTTGGTAGAGCTTGGCGATGATGGGCTGAACCACATCTTCAAGTGATTTCTTCTGTTTCTTGTACTCTTCTGAGTCAACATCTTGATTGTCTTCCAACCATTTGATGGCAGCATCAATAGCCTCTTCCATCTTAGTCTTTTCATCATCGCTCAACTGTAGACAAAAAAACATCAATATTAGTGCTTTGAGTAGATAGATACTTGTAATCAGAAAAGTATAAAACAAGACTACAGTATAATTATCAGAGCATAACATCTTAAAATGAAATGATTACAAATTTAAGTGATACCAACCTTGGCACCAAGTTTTTCCTTGTCCTGAAGCTGGTTCTTGATGGAGTAAGCGTAGCTTTCCAGCTCGTTCCTGGACTCAACGCGCTCTTTGAGCCTCTTGTCCTCATCGGCGAACCTCTCAGCGTCCTTGATCATCCTCTCAATATCTTCAGGTGTCAGTCGGTTCTGGTCATTAGTGATCACGATCTTCTCGCGGTTTCCTGTTCCTTTGTCTTCAGCAGATACTTGCAGAATACCATTAGCGTCAATTTCGAAGGTGACCTCGATTTGAGGGATACCACGTGGCGCAGGAGGAATGCCAGTAAGATCAAATTTGCCGAGTAAGTGGTTGTCTTTGGTCATTGGACGTTCACCTTCGTACACCTGGATAGTAACGGTGTGCTGGTTGTCACTAGCCGTAGAGAAGATTTGGGACTTCTTAGTGGGGATGACAGTGTTACGTGGGATGAGCTTGGTCATGACACCTCCGACAGTCTCAATACCCATGGTGAGAGGGTTGACGTCGAGGAGCACGATAGCGTCGGTGTCTTGTTCACCGCTGAGTACACCAGCTTGTACGGCAGCACCGTAAGCGACAGCTTCGTCGGGGTTGATGCCTCGGGATGGCTCCTTGCCATTAAAGAATTCCTTGACCAATTGCTGAACCTTAGGGATACGAGTAGAACCACCCACCAATACAATCTCATCAACATCCTTTTTGTTCATGTCAGCATCTTCCAAAACCTTCTGTACAGGCTTAAGGGTAGATCTGAAGAGGTCCATGTTCAATTCCTCGAACTTAGCTCTGGTGAGGGTTTCAGAGAAGTCTTCACCTTCAAAGAAGGATTCAATTTCGATCTTGACCTGGTGGCTGGAGGAAAGAGCTCTCTTAGCCTTCTCAACTTCACGACGCAGTTTCTGCACAGCACGGTTGTCTTTCCTGATGTCCTTGCCCTTCTTCTTCTTGTATAGTTTGATGAAGTGCTCCATGACCCTCTGATCGAAGTCCTCACCACCCAAGTGGGTGTCACCGTTGGTGGCCACTACTTCAAAGACTCCATTGTCGATTGTGAGCAGAGACACGTCGAAAGTACCACCACCCAAGTCAAATACAAGGACGTTCTTCTCGCCCTCTTTCTTGTCGAGACCGTAAGCGATAGCCGCGGCGGTAGGTTCGTTGATGATTCTCATCACCTGGAGACCGGCGATAGCACCAGCGTCCTTGGTGGCTTGACGCTGAGCGTCGTTGAAGTAGGCAGGGACTGTTACGACGGCGTGAGTTACTTTCTTGCCAAGGTAAGCTTCAGCAGTTTCCTTCATCTTGGTGAGGACCATAGCAGAGATTTCTTCTGGAGCGAAGATTTTGTCACCCTGGGAGGTCATGACTGAGACATGGGGTTTGCTGTTCTTCTCAACCACCTTGAAGGGGAAGAATTTGACATCATGTTGGACAGTAGAGTCACTCCATTCACGACCGATAAGACGCTTGGCGTCAAAGACGGTGTTTTCAGGGTTGGTGGTCAGCTGGTTCTTGGCGGCGTCACCAATGAGACGCTCACCGTCAGCAGTGAATGCTACATATGAGGGAGTGATACGGTTACCCTGGTCATTAGCAATGATCTCCACACGGCCATTCTTGTACACACCCACACTGTGGACAAACAAATAAATTGCTCTATACTATCTGTTAGCCAAAAATTTTTAAACACCAACAGAGTAGGAGGTACTAAATGTTCAGAAATTGGCAAGAAAACTTTTTTAACATATTTACTGTAATGAATTTACTTTAAAATTTAAAGTAAATTATATGAGTTACTAGGACTTGCTTTAGCGGTACATTATTTAAATAGTTCTAAGCAACTTAAGTAAAAACCAACAGCAACAGGTTGACAAATAAATATTTATTTTCATTTACTGTATAGTAATGAAGTAAATTATGGCTTTATTAATCATAAACTTAACAACATAAATCAAAGAACAAGCTAATATTTGTAGGTAGATTGCCTAGATAAAACATTCGAATTTGATTATTCTAACTAGAAAAAAGGGGGTGGATATAAAAAAATCTTACCATGAGTAAGTGGTACCCAAATCGATACCGATGACTGTACCAATTTCCTTTTCTTTATCCTTCTTGTCGTCGGCGTACACCGCCACGACCACGCAGGCCAATGCTAAGATACTCCACCGCATTTTGAGCATGCAATATCTCAATTTTCTGTAACAAATGAAATTAATATTAGTGATTAATCATTTACGTGAGTACACTAACAGCAGACAGCTGCTTTACTGTTGATAATAATCTTCAAAACTCCCAGATGACACCTTTTAGAAGAGACACGTAATCGGTAAAGGACACGTCATGTAGGGCGCCGGGCCCAACTCGACCAGATTGCAGGTCATAGAAACTAAAAGTAACCCGTTACCATTCTAACGGCATTAGAATCATAACGGCACCGTCCAGCGGCAACGGGATTATAATATAGGACGCACCGACGACCCACTCGGCGTCGAGAAAATTCGCTGACGTTACCCGCAAGATAAGTGAATTTTGATAAGAATGTGAATGGATTACCATTACAATACGCTGTATTTATGTATTATATCAATTAAACATAGGATCTCTACGAAATACGTTACAATTTTCTTGTTAGATATTCCCAGTAATGGATGAGGTTAACAAGGCATAGCGACACAGCGATGAGTACGCGGCTCAAAAAATATATAATATGTTAGGAAATCTAAGAATATGGCAAAGCAGAAAGTATATTTACCAAATACTACAGCTGATTAAAGTAATTGAATTCCAATAAGGGTAATTCACAGCCACGATACAAGCACTTCGAATGAGATACACGACTACGAATTCACAATTACGTTGTTCCTTCACCTTCGATTTTTCAAGAAAAACTGAAGTCTCACACGCGGCCGTCGCTATTATTTAGCGCTAGTATCTATCGTGGGTGAACGTGATTGGTCCACAATGCGATGACGTTTCATAAACTTCCCAACGATTGAACCGAGTATGGGTATTTGGCGTAATCTGATTGGCCCACGTTTTAACGTGGCCCTGACTACGACATTCCGCGTAGCGGCAATTTTGAATGAAGGTTTAACTTTTATGTTTATTGCGAAAGAGAGATGTTTTAATTTTTTTCTATACGTGCGTTCTAATATGATTCTCATCATCATTTTATTTTAACAAGAATTAAAGATAGAGAAGTTACCATAATCACGTTATTTGTATATTTTCTAGAAACTTCTTTATTCACCTTCTAGAACATGTAACTAGAAATGTTCCTTTGATACGGTTAAACCGTTAAAGACGTTAAACAAATATAGTAATTACATAAAATTATATTCTAGACAATTCCTACCTCATCAGGTATTATTTTCATTTATGATCAGCCTAAAAAAGCTTACAATGCAATATTTTATGTCCAATATTGCATCATTTTTGTTTGTACCATCATGATCGTCTGATTAAGATGATATTCAGTAGGTACAAATAGGTATTTCACACACCTTTTGAAAACATCTAAGTACCTACCTAGGTACTTAGTATTTTTACAAATCGGCATTTAAAATTTTCCCGTAGGCCTGAGAGTTTCTAGCCTTACTTAACGACTAATTTCCATTCCTCACTACTCTTAGAAATCTTGAAGGTTCTCTTTCGGGTAAAGTCGAGATTTTGCCTAGCTTATCCAAACGTGATTTTTACAAGTTACTGCTGTATTTGGACGGTTGGTAGGTTTAAGATAGTGCCTGTAGGTATCTCAAGGACTGTAATTATAATACACAGTTCTAGCTTTCAAGGTTTTCTAAAAATTGTAACGTTTTTCAGTATGAGAATATTATTATTATATCTGGGTAAAAGGTGGCAGAACCTCTTTCCTTACGAGCCTTCACCTGGGGTTAAAATTGAGAACGTTCCAAAGTTCGATTACGGCGGCCATGTCTCTTATTTCCATAGTCCTATGCTCGTCCTATGGGACTTACTTGTAGATGGAGGACTAGAGCGCTTGTAAAGTTACAATAGGTCATCTTTAGTTTTCAAAAAATAGGTAAAGATTATTGAAGATTAGTAGGTATATATTCATATAATCTCTATTTGACGACCTCCGAGGTCGAGTGGCGTCCAGGTGTCGCTACCTCTGAGGTCCCGGGTTCGTACCCCTGACTGATAAGTGTAAAAAAAACAACACTTTTCTACATTATTCTCGGGTCTGGATGTTTGTGGTATCTTCGTTGTCTCTGATTCCATAACACAAGTGCTTTAGCTACTTAGTTTGGATTCGGAGCAATGTATCATGTTGTCCACATGTATTTAGTCATATCTACCATCAGATCGGTATATTCTGCATCTAACTCCATCCTTTGCTTGCGTAACAGCAATTATTCTTATCGGAAAATCTGGACATAGACATGTATTAACTAACTCATCTCAGTCGTTTAAAAATGAATATTGCAGGACGCTTGTCATGATACATATGAATTGGAAACAGTTTATTTTAAGCCGCGTTTCCACTAGGCAACAATTGACGCGCAACATGTTGCACAACAAGTTGCCCAACATGTTGAAAGTCAGCGCGGAACTTTTGTTGAACAACGTTGTCTGTCTACGCATAGCTCCAACTAACGATGCTCTAAAACAAACAACAAGCCGCGCGTCATGTTGCGCGCCAGCTGGTAACGTCGCGCGCTGTTGTGCAGCGTTGTCGTACATGTTGAGCGTCACGTGTCCCGCGCCAAATGTTGCCTAGTGGAAACCCGGCTTTACACGTCAGCTTCAGCACAACAGGCTAGATAACAAGTTACGGGTATTTATTAATTTATATTTCATTTTTAACAGCTGTTTTAATTGTAAACAATTTGTCTCAGGCGAACATAAAAGGCATTAATTCTATCAATTTGTAATTAGAACAAAAGAAACATAATTTCTGTTTAATATTTCACAGCTGTCTATTTTAATTGTAAACGATTTGTTTCGGGCGAAAATAAAAGGCATTATTTCTATCAATTCATAATTAAAACAAAAGAAACACTTACGTATTTATTTATTGCATAATTATTACGTGTATCGTCCTCACACCTATTGTGCATACATACTGTACAAAACACCGTTAATTTTAAACAGCTTGTAGAATGAAGTAACTAGTAAGTATACATATTACTATGAAAGTAGCGCGATATTTTTCATAACAATATGTAGCCTATGTTGGTATCTGCTATGTTAACAAAATGGAAACCCACGTCCTAAAATTAATTAATGGTTTTTAAACTTAAACGCTATGACAACAGTTGGTAATCTATGTACTCATAAAAAAGAAAAGGAATAAATTGAGCAAATAATGATATAGGAACTTAATTTATAAAATCCCGGGCCTAAAGATGACAGAACTTCATAATAAAAAGTTTTTATTGTTTGTTAGATATGATGTCCAAGAGTAATGGCGCGAAGTATGTAATGATGCAGTCAGCACCTGGAAATTAAAAAATATGAAAAGATTACAACGTTTTTGAAGTTATACTTTTGGCGCAAAAAGAGGGTGCAATTTTAGGATGCGCGCGCACAATGTAACACATAATTCACACCTTTGTTGCTGTCACCATGGTAAAATTGGTAAGTAAATAGTTGCCATGAAAACCAAATATCTTTCGTTATTTCGAAGTACGATTTACTATCCTCCTTCTTAAAGGTTATTTATCAATTAAATAAACAAGGTTGTGATAACTCCTTGCAATGATATAAAACTATTTCTTCTTTAAATATCAGCCTCACAGATTTTTATGCTTTTGCAGTTATACTTCACAAGGTTCTCGTTATGAAAAAAATTGAGAGTGACATTTTAAGATGCGCGCGCATCACTGTAAAGATCTTCTCACGCGCGTACATAAGTACACTCATGTTTTTTTTATTTTGAAGAGGTCCACCACCTGACTACAGGCTTTAACTGCTTCACCGTACTTTAAATGATAAGATAACATTTAATTTGTTTTTTTTTTAATCTAGACTTGAGACAGGAATGGGTTTTCATGATCAATGTCTAAATTCAGAGAAACGAAGTCATTCATAAATAAACTAACCAGCTCTACGCATGCTTGTAAGTGTCTCCAAAAGAATCGACTGAACCTCCGCGCTGTCACCACTGCGACAAATCATCGTGTATTCGCCAGAAACCTGATGAAAAAAAGTGTCAGATCAATAAATATGAATTCAATTGAGCCAGTAAAAAAAAATTCAACAGCGCTTAAAAAGTAAACAATTTTATAATTATTAAGCCGAAACTTAATTATTTATTGTTATGCGCAGCAAATGGTCATAGATATGAATGCAGTGACCGGGAAGTAATGTGATGCGATTCAAACAAACTTAAAAGCGGCTGTGAAGTTGGTTACCCACTGCGCAGTACCTCGCCCCGCACCCCCGCTGGTGCATGAATTTGTTACTGCGCAGCGACTCGCCTCATGTTCATAGCCGCCATTTAGTTAGCACCCTTATATAGCTTTCCGTAAAGACTCTTGAGGTTTTTTGTAGGATTAGTTTTAGTTCAGCCCCCAAATGAAAATCAGCGCTGATGCTTGCCAGCTATTTTGCATGGTACTTCAATTGTTTCCTTTATTTATAATGTATGTGTTAATTTGCTAACAACAAACAATTTTACACAATGTTGCAGCATTTTAACCCTGTCTCAAATGGTTATGAGGGAAAAATATATTCACAAAATATATAATATGTAAAATGCTCTTGCCTGATACACAAACAATGGATGGTTGGGGTATTTATCTTTAGTCTGTCTCACGATGTCCAGGTACGGTAAGCCAGGCTTCACCATCAGGAAATCCGCTCCCTCAGCCACATCTCGAGCCTGGACAGGACAAAGGCAACATCATTTTTGAAGTTCAGATACATGACCGATCTAATGTGACGCGAGTCGCTGTAGTAACATCTTTAAATTATTATGGATTAGTCAGTAAAGTAGAGGTGTCAATCATATCAAAATATTTTAATTTTTAGTAAACCCAAAATAGGCGCTTTATAAACTTTAAAACGAAGTGATTTGATTGATGATTCTAGGTGTGCGGTTCCAAAGTGTCACTCCTATGGAAGAAAACCGACAAGAAACTCCATAGTGAACTCTTTTTAAAAATATGTATATGTTTTACAGTGGAGCATGTACAAATTGAATATGTGCTTCAATAACGCTAGGAACATGGGGATACAGCGTAGTTAGCAGCGAACTTTAGATCGGCCATAAACTTTGGGTTCATCCATTTCTCGAATATATCACATGCAAAAAGATTTGGCGATCTTATGGCACCGCAAGAATTTCGGCAGAAGTCTAAGTAATTTCAAACTGGAGAGTAATGGCTAACGCAAGGCAACAATGAAATCCCTTTCGATGCCATAGCATTATTTTAAACCAAAGCAATTTAAAGTCGTATCTTCATATTGATAAGTTTAAACTTTCATTGGTAAAAATGCCACACCAGTCTGTGTTGGCCATTATGGCTTAAAAATACCAGGACATTCTTTCAAATGTATTTCTATTTTTGCCTTTATTTATATTTTACTTACAGCAGCCCTAGCAGCTAGCCCTGCACTGCCAGGTGGCAGCTGATAGCACTTCCTGTCGCCTTCCATTGGAGAACTCTTCATGGTGTCTCGGAACGGGCCATACATTGATGACGCGAACTTACACGAGTAAGATAATACGGACACCTGTAAGAGTAATTTTTTTTAGCTCAGCGCAGTAGGAGCCCGAGCCCGGAAAGCATGGCAACAGAAAATACGCGTCTTTGCCCACAGTACACCATACTCAAACTAATAAATAAGATTTTATAACTATACTAGGTGTAGACCGGGACTTCGCTCGCGCTAGCAATTTTTTTCTAGTAAAAAATATAACTCATGGATAGAATTGCATTCTTATGGTGAAAACATTTCTGAAATCGTTTCAGTAGTTTTCGTACTTATTTGTTACAAACATACAAAAATAAAAATAAAATACAAACATTTCATATTTTAGCATAGATGAGCTAATAATACTGAGAACGATAAGTAAAAATCTTTCTTTAATTATATGTTCAAACTGTTGATTTTGTTAGAAGTTGACTGCCCTGTAGCTCTAGTGGTTAGTGAGCTTGACCAAACTTCTAAATCAAAAGTTTTTGGTTGAAGACCCATCCAGGACAAATCTTTATGTGATGAGCATGATCATTTAATCAAATTTTGTTCTTGTGTACGTATGTATGTACCTATTTCGAAATAATGAAGTATGAGCATCAGGTGTCTGGTTGCCATAGCACAGGCTCTGCATAGTTTGGGTACATGACCATTATTATAATACAGTATTATCGCCAGATTATTGTGCCCTATTTGTTGTTCACATTTATCATAAAATGTGAAGTAGGGTGGACTATATAGCTTACTTGATTCTGTAGTTTACAGGCAACCAGGGCATCCTTTATCGCCTTTATCCTATTGTCCATCATGTCCGAAGGGGCGATGATTTGTGCACCTGAAGGTAATTAAATATAATTTGTAAGTAGTTTTTCATTGAAGAAAACTTGAAAAAATAAAATTTAGGGATATACTGAAAATGATTTCTGATTTAAGTACTAGCTTTTACTCGCGGCTCCGCCCAGGTAGTATCGATTATCGCGACAAAAGCCTTCTTCAATAAATGGGCTATCTGACAATTAATTTTTTTTCAAATTGTACCAGTAGTTCCTGAGATTAGCGCATTCAACTAAACAAACAAACTCTTTTTCTTTATAATTTTAGTATAGATACTATGTATTTAATGTATGACATCAGCAGCACACCTGTTGGTTCAGCTGCTGTTACTTAAATGCCAGACTGCAAACAAAACCAAGGAATTAAAGTTCTTCAGATGGTTATTTTCTATGACCCAATTTTATAGTGTTTCAAAGAGAGAATTCCACATCCTCTTTGGTTTATTTATGATCAAATAAAATATCAATTTTTATATTATGTACATTTAGGTAATTAGATAAAATACCAAGATATTTTCATGTGATCAATAGAATCTAACATTTCTCAGTTTATCAAGGTTATATGTTATCACTCATTTTAAAAAGTTCAAAGGCCATTATCACATTTCGGTAAAACAATTTTATAATGATATCTTTACCAGCTTTAGCATAGGCTAGTGCCACTTCGGCGATCCTCCGCACTGATGCTGCATGGTCTATTGCCCCAGTGGAAGTCAGAAGCCCGCAGTGTCCATGAGAAGTGTACGGACACAGGCAGACATCACAGGCTATGAGGAGGTCGGGGAATGTTGCCCGGAGCCTGGGCAGAGCCTTAATCACTGGGTTTTCTGGACAGTCTGCACTTGTGCCACTAGCATCCTGTTGAATAATATTGATATCAATTTCAATGCCAGCTAAAATAATTTTATAATTCAACAAATACTTTCACTATACACCCGCAATAGATAATATTTTAATCTTGATTGAAACATTTCATTTTATTACATACTTTTTCCAAACTGTTGATAATGCCAAAAATAAGTATGGATTTGAGTCCTTTTTCCACTAATTGGTGAATTCTTTTGATTAACTGGTTAATGCCATATCTGCACACATCGGGCATACTTCCGACATGCTGAATTTCATTTTCGTCTTCTCTAAAAATAACGAAAAAGTTTATTAATTGTGTACTTATGAATAATTTACGTTCAATGCTATGTGGCAGGATATTGCAATATATGAGTTTAAAATGGTTTCTTTCAGCGGCATATACTTACAATAGAAATACAGGATACATAATATTATGCGGCTCAATACTAGTATTCGGTTCTTGAAGTTTCCTCAAAGTAGAATGAAAGTATCCCCCTTGCAGTACATGTTCGGCACTTAAAAACAGTTGGTTCATCTTGGTTTGACTAAAGTTGGGCTCCTTATAAAATTAAACTGTGTAAACGTAATTATATGTAAATATGTAGATTTTTATTTAGCCAACTTATTCGAAACTTCTACAGCTACACTACACTGTGCTTCTACAAATCTACATTCAAATTCATTCAATCATTGAATAAAATACAAACTTCATACGTCGTGGTTGTCAAATCTGACATGAATCTGACAATGACACCAGAGTCACCAGACCAAGGAACTTATATATACTAACTGGAATGAGTACGAACAAAATACTAAAAAAAAAAAAAAACCCTATCTCAAAAGCTTAGAGTTTGAATTTGTATAATGGATTCAATAGAAAAAAAATACTCCGAGCGAGAAACCGACATTGGTGGATGGTGTCTCTGTCTTCCCTTGTCACCGATGTAAACAATATGGCCGATACACTTTCGCGTTGAAGTCATATTTTTGCGTTTTCAAGTTCTTTTTAATGTATTTAGGTGAATTCACCAGCTTTCATAATGGTAAAATTGTGTTGTGTGAAGGGGTGTAGTAGTGAGGGGTATGCTGGATGTGGAATTTCGTTCTTCAGGTAAGTTTTATAACTTTGTTTGTTTATTACGACTAGGGTTACCAATGTTTCAGATTGATAAACGGGAATTATCCAAATAAATTATTAAAACAGCTCAGTTTGAAGTTTCGAACATCGTTGTCCTACATAGTAATCAAAAGTATATTTTCATTTTATAAATTAGAAACATCGGACTAGTTTGCTTTCTATAAATATTGTTTTGTCTCCAAACAGATTCCCTAATAAAGAAAATCTGCAGCAACGGTGGCTTGAAGTTGTTCCTTTAAAGAAGAAATATTCAAGCTATAGCGTAGTTTGCAGCCGTCATTTCCTGTCAGAGGACATAATCATTCATACAAGAAAATCAATACTCAAACATGATGCCATTCCGTCTATTTTCCCTATTGTAAGAGTTTTAGTTTATTTCAAGTTATACCTAATTTAATAACATTTAAAAATCGTTCGTTCCTTGTCATTACATTTATCGCCTAAATTCAAAATGTACTTACATAATTAAATGCATTTCTTTAAGTACACATGGTCATACAATATATTATAACAGAAATCTTCAAGCGTCAAATTGCTTATATGTATTATGTATTGGTTATATAATTATTTATTAATGTAATGTGTCTTCATTTTCAGGAGATTTCAACAAATAAACAAATTAATGTTTTAAGTAACATCACTTTAAGATCAGCTCGAGAAAAGGTTGAAGCCGGCTTTGATAAGGTAAAATTTAAATCTTTTATCTGTTGATGATATAGTACCAACCTTAGTATTAATCTTGATTTATTATTTCTTCAAGAATCACATTTCTTAATAGCAATAGTTATTATTGTAACATTCACAATGCTGTTCAATTATGTATTTTCTGACTGTTTTATTATTTTTCAATTGCAGATACAAGAAAAACAAATAGAATTGATTTCGGCTCTTCCTGAAATGAAAGAAAATTTAGAACCAACTCCGGGCACATCCATGGAACCTCCATTGAAGAAAGCTCGACAGGAGGATGCCATTAAAAACCTCGTTGTAGAGAAGGACAAGTTAAAATATAAAGTAAAATTATTGTCACAGCGCCTGAGAAGACGGGATATGAAAATTAATAATCTTAAGTGTGCTTTAAATTTGATAAAGAAGAAGTGTACAAACTTTGAAGAAGTAGAAAGTGTATTAGTTAATAATTTTAGTAACATACATACGCATATGAATACAAGAAAATCAGATAAAACTGTACGGTATAGTGATGAGCTCAAATCTTTTGCGTTAACTTTATACTTTTATTCACCAAAAGCTTATATTTTCTTAAGAAATCACATCAGTTTACCTCATCCGTCAACATTAAGACTACTTCTGTCAACACATAATTGTAATACTGGTTTTATGAAAGAAGTTTTTGAATTTTTAAAGAGATCTGTGGAGAAAAATGATTATTTAAAAAATGTTAGCATAGTTTTTGATGCTATGTCTATTCGGTCAGAACTGACATATGATAAAAAAATGGATAAATTTTGGGGTTATGTGGACTATGGTGGAATTGTAAATAATGACTCAGAAATACTCGCTACTGAAGTACTTGTTATTATGATTGTTTCATACACAAGGAAATTCAAATGTCCCATTGGGTATTTTTTTATTAATAAAATATCGGCCAATATACAAGCACAGCTGATATTAACAGCCTTAAGGCTATTGGCTGATGCTAATATTACTGTTAGATCATTAACATGTGATGGTACTATTACTAACATTAAAACATACGAGCTCCTGGGTTGTAATTTTAACGTCGATGACTTAAAAACTAATTTTAAACATCCCACAAAAGACTGTAAGGTGCACTGTCTATTGGATCCACCACACATGATTAAGCTAGCACGGAATGTTTTTGCTGAATGTAAACTGTCTTCTGACAAAGGAAACATTGATTTTAATTATGTCAGAAATTTACATACATTACAAGAACAGGAAGGGATTAAATTAAAAAATAAGATTTCCGCTGTTCATATAAATTTTTATGGAAAAAAAATGAATGTTAAATTGGCGGCACAAGTACTAAGCAGTTCTGTGGCTGATGCTATTGAATTTCTGGCTAAAAGTGGTCATAAAAATTTTGTTGGGAGCGAGGCCACCATCGAATTCATTAGGTATATCGATAGGATCTTCGATATATTTAATGCCAAAAATCCTTTTGGCGTGGGTTATAAGGCACCTTTACGCCTAACAAATAAAAACTTTTGGATGAACGTTATCTCCGAAACCAAAAATTACTTGGCCAATTTAATAATTGATGAAGAAAATATATTGTCGCACAGACGTAAAACGCCTGCTCTCGGCTTAATAATAGATTGTGTAAGTTTTAAAAATTTAATTGACGAATTATTATCTGACGACGGGATCAATATGAAGTACTTCCTACCCTACAAATGTTCGCAAGACCACGTGGAAATATTTTTTTCATGTGTTAGAGCGAGAGGTGGTTTTAACGATAACCCGAGCGCGCTACAGTTTCGTTATATAATGAGAAAACTATTATTTAGAAATAGCGTGCAGCCTACTGTAAGTGCGAATATAATCGCCGATGAGGGTAGCATACAAACTACACCCGTATTAGAATTTAAGTATCCGAAAAGATCAAATAGTTCGCAAGCAAACCTTGAAGTTGATGAAAACATTGACCAATTAATGGACCAAATAAGCAGAACATCAATTTCTGATTTTAAAGATAATATTTTATATTATATTGCAGGGTATATAACAAACAAATTATCAAAAAAAAAATCATGTGCGTATTGCATTGCTGCTTTATTTAAATTAAAGGAGCAATGCGACCATAACTATGCAGTAGATATTTGTAAGTTTTCCTCTTTCACAACCTTTATAGACAGAGGAAAACTTAAATATGTCACCAAGTTCGCTTTCAATATTGTGAAATATTGCGAAAAAGTATTTCTAACAATGTGCCACACAAATGGGTTAAAAAACTTAAATAAAAATAGATTAATGTTGCTGGTAGTACAACATTTTTATATGTCAGGAAATATGCATTTTGACCCACCTCACCCGAATCGAATCTTTTAACTGCGAAGATTCACACGAGATCGTGATATTGAAAAGCATTGCATCTTCTTACCTAAACTTAAGATTATTTAGTCATACAAAAACCCATAATTTAAAAATAGTTGGGCAACGCTCAACCTTACGCCAACGTTTACATAAAACGATACTTTTTAATAATGTGTAATAAATGTATTAATTAAAATTATGTGTTGTTTTATTATAGACAAACTCATGCTTGGTCTATGTGAATTGCATCCCTGTACCTATGCTTTGAAAACTCTTAAAAATATGAAGGATGTAACTTTACATAAGTATCTTGAAGAGCTTTAATGAATACGAGTGCCACGTACTTCACATCACATAAAAATCTGTACCTAATGGGTAAAGACCAAATACAGGTTTTTTTTTTAATGGGCACGCTTGTATCTAGTATGTGAAGATAAGTATCAGCATACATAAGTTGCAAAATGGATAGTTTGCAACTGGACGGTACAGACATACATTTAAGTTAAAGGTAACTAGCGGACGTCACGCAGTTTCACCCACGTAGTTCCCGTTCCCGTGGGAGTACGGGAATAAAATATAGCGTATGTTACTCGCTGATAATGTAGCTATCCATTGCTGAAAGAATTTTTCAAATCGGTCCAGTAGTTTTTACGTTTATTCGTTACATACAAAAATACAAATCTTTCCTCTATAAAATATTAGTATAGATATAGATAAGTTAACATAAAAAGTTTTAACATAAATGCTATTAAGTTGCAGGTCATCATCATTAAATAATAAAATATCAGTAGTCCGTAACTGTCTCAAGAGTTGTATGATTATTGGACACCCTATTAGAAAGAGACAACGTCCACTCTCGAAGCTTTCTCGCTCGGAGTGTTTTTGGATTGCCCGTCCTCAGTTAGTATATAAGTTCCTTGCACCAGACACATTGAAAATTGACACCATTTAATCTGGATTGCCACAAGGGTAAATTGAAATTAGTCTCGTCTCAATCTGCATAAAAAAATCGAAGTTTCCATTCTACTAACAGTACTTGATTGTATAAATAAACATATTTTGCCATATAAAACGATATAGGAAGCCCACACTTTCGCGTGGTGCCACCTTTCTTTTTTGTGTATTTTCTCTTCTGTAATTCTCTATTGTATATTCCGTATTTCGTTTCATGAACGCACTTGAAACTATGGACCACACTCTAGGCGAGGACTGACCATACCTGACTATTTAATTATTATTATATTATTATTATTATACCTTTTGGGATTGCCGCATTTTGCCTTACATTCTTTGTGTTGGCCCTCAGTTTTGGCCGGACTTGGGCCTTGGCCGCATTCTGTAAGGAGGGCGTAGACAAGACCATAGAGGCATAGACTTAAAGGTCTATTTGGTGTGGTGGGTGAACGTCAAGAGTCAAGAATAAAAAAAAAGTTAATCTGCTTTTTTTTGTGGTTCTGGTGGTCCATATAATATTATTTTTATTTATTTCTGTACAAGTTATTTGTAATAGGTATAAGTTTACAGTTTTTAAAGGAAAGCGAGGATCCATCCGTATTTTTATTTAGCTATGGTTGATTTTGAAAATTTGTATAAATCAGGAATATTGAAGTGATTGTGGTATAATATTGTTGTTTACTTCGTATTGTTATCATTGTATAAAATATTCATCTGCTGCTGAACGTTTAATTTTTAAAGCTATTTTATTGTAGTACTGTTATAAGTGAAAGATTCTTAACCTTGTGAATTCGAGACAGCCTTGAAGACACCATGAATGCAGATGAAGAAGCACATACAAAGAAAAAAGTCGATAAACCATCTACTGAGAACCTGACCGTGACTGTTGATAAAATAGATGCAAAAAAAACTGAGAAAGGTGACGAAGAGCCTAAACCCCGTATAGTTTTAACATTTCGCTCTGAGAAGACTAATGCTAAGAACAGTAACATGAAAATAGTGTCCACTGAGGAGAAGCATGAGGAAGCGCCACGACGATCCAGTCGCACTCGTGGTAAGTGGGAATGGATATGCGACAGCGACACATCGCCCAAGAAGGATAAGTCTGGCGCACACACTACATCAGAGAATGATGAGTCAGATAGCTCCCACACTACTCCCAAACGTTCGACGCGATGCCGGAGTAAGGACTCCGACAATGTCTTGGCAAATGCAATAGCCAGGAAAGAGAAGTCTTATGACTATGCAGTTCCACAGAGATTCTCTCGTAGAAAAAAGCCTGCATCGAAATTTATAGCAAATGAAGAGTTACAGATTGAACTGGACTCACAGAACAATACTAGACTCAGTGATAGATCACCTGAGGAAGGGGTAAGGACAAGACGGACTGCTCGTCCTTTAGCCTTAGAGGCAGAGAAGAAGAAGGAACCAGAAGTAGAGGAGGAAGTAGTGGATGTTCTTGGCACGGATGATGATAGCCAGAGCCAAAACACAGTGATGAAATTAAAACACCTGTGTGAACTGGGCCTCAAGGCTATTGACCCTGAGGATGTGGATGATGAAAACAGGTGACTAGTATTTCTATATTTTCTATATCTGATAGTAAATGTAGAAATAGTAATCTTTTTCATCACTGAGCAGCATTATTTCATGCTTATTAAAAACACAAAGTTAAGTGTGAAATAACAGGGTCTATTTTAGTACATAATAACCATTTTTAAAAGAGTAACCTATGGAATTTCTTGCCAGTTCTCCCACATATGAATGACACCTTGGAACCGCGAAACTAGAGCCATTTGACATTTTAATAGTATCTGCAAAGGTCTACTTGAAATACAAATATTTAGATTGTTGATTTTGATATTAGGCCCATCAGCAACATCCACACATAATTACTCACAAAAGTAAATGTTGAAGTCTATCCATTCCATTGAAGTCTACATGATTTAACCTTCTTTTTTATTTTTGTCATGAATATCTCTTCCAGACTGGTTCTGTGGGGTGGAATTAAGAAAAATAATCTTTATTAAATTAAGTTTTTTTATTGACAGGGAAGAGGACGAAGATGGTGAAGCTGAGGAAATTGATGATGATGATGAGATGGATGATGATCCAGTGGTGATCAGCAAGTTATTGGAGACTGATGAGGATTCTAGTGAGGACTTCCAGTGTTCAGTGGAAGTGGCTAAGACCCGACCTAGGAGGTCAACCAGGCTGTGCTCATCATTCGGCATGAATGATAGTGATAGATCATCTCCTCCGGTCTGTGAAGAGGAAAATAAGTGAGTAATTAATTTTGATATGTGTTCTTAGTAATATGTCGGCAATTAGCTTATGGTTTATATTGTAACTAAATAGCCTTATACCTCTATACAAATGTGAACCATTTTTGAGTAAGCTGACTTACAATATTTTCTAAGAAAAAATCAAATAGACTGTTGAATTTCTTCATCATATAAAAAAACACAGGTAAATGACCTGCCCTAGACCCCTCATTACATTGTCCATATATATAATAAATTACCAAGTATATCTTCTGAAATCAATTTTATAACTGGTTCATTAAAATTGTACAAATTTTATACCAGGTCCCCACGCCGGGCCAAAAGATTATCCAGACACTATAATGTTGAAGAGAGTGAGAGGTGAGGTTTAGTTGTCCTGAAAATGTTTAAAGCATTGCTTTTTATTAAGCGCATTTAAATGGCTACTTAAAACGCACATAGATAATCAACAAGCATATTCACCAGCTCTTTATTTCAAAAAGTAGATTAATTTAGAGATTTTTTTTCTCTTCTTTATGGTGTGAAATATTAAACTTTTAGGACTCATCGTAAACGTAGAAGGCGCAGGTCTTCAGTAGGCGATGAAGCTCATTCAGACGCTGAAATGGAGGACACAAGGTAAATAACTTAATATGTGGTAGTCCTAACTCAATAATGTAAATTAAATAAGTAACCTTTGATAAAAGTACAGAAAATACGAGCCAGAAAATATTACGTCCTAACTGTCCAACTTGAATGTTTTGTGTTGACGCCGTTTCGGCGTCGCGCCGTCACTAATCTACGGCGTCTGGAAGCTGGTCAGCTATAGTGTCGCAACGTCGCTTAGCTATGACAACGCGACGCCGCGGCGCCGGTCAGCTATGGAGTCGCGACGCTGTGTAGCTACGGGGTCGCGACGCTGTACATTGTATTATAACTTTCGCGAGACATATTAACTATGTTTAAAACCGGCGTAACTCACGTATATTTATCGGAGCAGCCCGACTAGTTTCGAACCCACCGGGGTCCATAATCATGAGCTCATGACGCGACGGTTTCACGAAACGTATATATACGTGATTACGTATCACGTATATGTACGTTTCGTGACACTGTATACGTGAGTTAAACCGGTTTTTGTTTTAAACATGTAAAATCCGGGTATATTTTTTTTAGTTTAGTACCCTATTCGTGATTGCCTATCTAGTGCGCCGGCTGGTGGGGACGAGGGCTCTGAGGCGGCGTGCCCGGCCGACGAGTCCACAGTCGTCGCCACATGCTTCTGTGAGACTCCCAGCAACGTGTATGCTGCACCGGAAGAACTTACTGGTAATTTACATTTAACTGAATATTGGTCCGTCAGTCAATGCTCGTCGTCTATAGAACTGTTGCGTGTCATTCGGCTACTGTACATTTTCGTGCAATTGTGCGAAAGTGTATATACTCAAGCCTTCCCCCAACACTGCACATTTGTGCTCACGACTCGTGCCGGTTATTATACCAGATATTACTTAATTTAAACCGGTTTATTACATTATTTAAAGTGGGTATAAATTTGCGGTTATCTTTCAAAAAGGAAAGAAGGACGATTCGTCTTTAATTCATCATGCTCCATTGAAAAAAATATTTTTTGTGCCTCTAGAGCCGGTGTTCTGCCAAGCGATCGAGCTGGTGGACGGGGTGCGTGTGGGCTGCTCGCACAGCGCGCGTCGCGGCCGCGGCCAGACACTCGATGCTCTAGCGCCGCTGCTGAGAGCTGGCCCTAGGGCTCCTTACTTCCTGGCCTGCAATCTGCACGCTGCTCAGCTCGCCAAGCACATGTGCTGCCCAGCTTGCGGACTGTTCTGTACACAGGTATTTACTAGCTCGGAGATTTCAGGCATTATATGCTCATTAAGCACATTAAAGGTATCTGTCCGCCAGAACAGCCGAAGAATATTAAATTAAATTCTAATCTCGTGCTTCATTATGCTGTGGTTATCAGTACAATGGTGGTGGCAAGCTTCGCAATCCGTTGCCAATTCTCGCGTAGAGAAAGAATATTTTGGGATACCTGAGCCAATATTAATTAAATTCTCTAAGCGCACATTATAAGCTATACTATACACATAATGGAGATGTTACTAAGCAGTGCGGTTTAACCTTAATTAAATGAATTACTTTTGCATACTTGTTGGCAATAAAAAAGCATCGTTATATTTTTACTTTGATATTAGGGTACATTCTACCAATGCTCATCGGGGCACCTGTTCCACTTGGACTGCGGGCTGCCGTACAACGACTCCAAGCAGCGGCCCGGCTGTCCGCACTGCGGCGTGCACTCCTACCGCTGGCTGCCCGCCAATACCGACTGTGTCAAGGTCAAAGTTGAGATGAAGTGCAGCAATAAACGGATCTTTTTGCCGGACCAGAGGGAGCACTGGTCAGTACTCAAAACTTAAATGAAGTTACATGACTATGTTATTTATTTATCACACTTTGAGCAAATACTTGTAATCAAATATAAATAGAGAGGAAAAATTTAACCCGGATTATTTCCATTTCTAGAAATTTCTTTAATAACAGCTTAGAACTCTTGAAAATTAAAAAATAACTATAGTCTGGCAATTTTTTTCAACGGGAGACGATACCCAATAACCCACCCGTCATTAGCACTCCATCCTGTGTATACCTATTGCTACATGTCATGTCGACTACAACATGTCGTCACAATATGCAATTTAAAAAAAACAGAACCCCGATTGGCCATGCTATAGTCTGTTTTAAAACTTTATCCACCTCATTTATTTCTAAAATTTATCTAGCACACCAGCGTACCTCAGCTTTACATCGCGTGAGGCCAAGCCGGAGAGTGGACCTATAATCCCGGCGGAGCTGCTGCCTTCGCCGCCGATCGACCTGAAGCAGCTCTGCCAGAAGGCTTCGCACGCGCCCAGCAAGTCGCCGCAACAGCTGTGCGAGGCTATCCTCAGGGGAGACACCGTGGAACAACTCATACCGAAGATAGGTAGGGGACTATTACATTTTGGTTAGCCATCAATATCATTGGTGAGTTAGACGAATTTAATGTTCGAAAGTCTTGATTGCCTAGGGTTTTACTGAACAAATTTGTGTGTTCAAGGTCGCAGGTTCAAACATTTAACAAAAAAGTCTTTCAGGTCATCGGCTCATCTAGCTAGCGGGCGATCCTACACTACGTTTTCCGATTCGCGGTCTCCAATCAAGGACTGACGACAAGGACCGACGTTAGAGCACACAGCTCAAACGTCGGCCATCGGTACTTTAGTAGACTTGGCCAGTGCACTGCCACTACAATTTACTGCAATATATGTCTGTCACTCCGGGTCTTCACCTGATTATCTCATTTTTTATTTTATCCTTCTATTTAGCTAACTGAGCGACTTTGAGTTTGTGGAGTAGCCCAATTGTCGGTGTGTCCGTTTTAGCGCTGTAGGTCACGACAGGCAGGACGTCCTGGTATCCTTCGGTTGGTTTCTTTCTCGAATTTGTGTCTACCAGACTGGTTTAGGAAGGTGAAAAAAAACATCGTGAGGAAGCCTGGATTCCAAAAATGGGATCCCAAAACGCCAAACGGTATGAACCAGAGTGTTGGCTATTTTTGTGTAGGGTAAGGGGAATAATGCTCTTGCTTTTTCTTTGTAAGAGGCCTGTGGCCACAGTGAGACATTATTGCGTATTAAGAACGCTCTTAAATACGAAAACAGACGATAGTAGTCATAGTACCTGAGATCATGGGACAGAAAGAGCTGTAAGATTTGTTTTTACCCTACACCCTACCCTTTACCTTGTTCTAATGTTCGTAAGATTGTATAAATGATAGATTATCGTGTGTGGCAGTGTCAGCGGCGAGCCTGAACAAGCCGCTGGCGAGCCAGGCGGGCGGCACGTGCGTGCACGCGGCAGCTCGCGGCGGGCACGCGGCCGCGCTCTACCTGCTGCACTACGCCGGCGCGCAGCTCGACCGCACCGACCACAACATGCGCACGCCGCTCGCTGCTGCTGTGCTCGGTACGTACGCGCACCAATATTAACCTCACCATCTTTCCAACCTTAGGCAAAGAAGTTTTAATGAATTTCATGTTGGGTCTCAAGAGACCCAACATGAAGTGTAGGTATCACAAGTGATACCTACACTCAAAATTAACTTTTACAATTTGCTAGGCAATAAGCTGCAGAAAGTTTCGTCACACTGTTAGTTTTATACTTATTTGCGTTTTAGCACTCCTCGATAAACCTGAAAAGAAGATCAAAGAGAAGTCAACAGAAGTAAATAATGAAGAGGTAGAAGGAGAACACAAAGAAGTGACGGAGAAGCAAGAAGATGTTATCACTGAGAATGAGGAGGATGACGTCAGCAAAGCCAAAGACGAGGACCTGATCAAGGTGATCAGGTATCTCATAGCGGCCGGCTGCGATGTTAACTTTCCGGTCAGTACCATTTTCGTCTAATGCAAAACATTCTATATTGACAATTTGCGTCAATGAAATTTTCACCCGTGTTATAGCTTGTAATAGAGAAAAATACCAAATTTATACAAGGGGGCGTATTCGTCCACTTTGGGAAAGACTGTTATAGAGTTGTGTGTGTCCAGGGCCCGGACGGCATGACGGCTCTGCACATAGCGGCGCAGCACGGCAGCGCGCGCGTGGCCTCGCTGCTGCTGGCGCACGCGCACGTCGACGCTCGGGACCACGGCGGCTGGACGCCGCTCGTGTGGGCCGCCGAGAACGACCATGCTGATGTGCTTAGGTAGGTAACATGTTGGTTGTGTGATAAAATTGGAAGAATTGAAGAAAGTTGACATGTCAAGAACAAGTAAAAAAATTGTTCACGCATGTGACTCGATGTATTTATTAACTTGTTTGTGGCGATGGTATTGAATAATATAACTATGCTTAGGAAGAAGTGAAAAAAAATTGTGTTAACATTTTTACACAAAAGTCTTGAAACTACTCCTTAGCCTGTCAATAATACTTGATATAATTATGTATATGAATATTATTTTTATAATTATTTATTACTCGCTTTCGGAACTGTCGTTACGGGAACGGGAAAAAATTATGCGGTTCTCGTAAACATAGTTTTTTTTTTCTTTAAATTCTACATTGTTTTTGATTTTTATTATGTTATTCTGTAAAGCGAAAAATCCAACAAATCAAGAAACATGAAATTCGGTTAACCCATTCTCGAGTTAAAGTATCGTAATAAACCCGACTTTGTTTTATAATAATATATAGATTGTACAAGAATTGAGTTTGACTGAGACCTATGTGTTTGGTAGAGTGCTACTGGAGCACGGAGCGGAGCCGATGTCGTGCGACAACGAGGGCAACGCGGCCGTGCACTGGTGCGCGCTGGCGGGCGCCGCGCATGCGCTGCGCGCGCTGCTGGCCGCCGCGCCGCACGCCGCCGCCGCCGCCAACACGCACGCCGACACGCCGCTGTACGTACGCACCACACCACATCACATAGTACTGACCACTCTCATTGGTGTACAGCTTGATAGACACGTGATTGACTATTTTGTTTTCTTTTGTTTAGATTGATATAAAACTTTTTGATATCATTGTGTATATTCCAGACATGTAGCCGCACGGCAAGGCCATTACGCCTGCGTCGTAATCCTACTTGCCCGCGGTGCTAGGGTATGTACTCAAAGAATATTCATCTTGATATTTAATGATACACATGTATTAGAATAATATTGAAAAGTCTATTAATTACTGTAATGAAATAAGCAGAGTTTTCGATTTCAACGCCTGTACAGTGTTAACTTGTATAAGAATTGTATCATCGGTCACCGGTGACCGACGAACTCTGCAACTAGTGTTAACTATTATTTGGTGTACAGACGGACGTAGAGAACTCAGCGGGCGAGCTGCCGGTGGAGGTGTGCTCGGGCCAGTGCCAGAGCGCCATCTCCCTCAACATGCAGATGGGCATCGCCGTCAGGGAGAATGGACCTCGCTACAGGTTGCTGTCCAGGTACGGTGCTTTGCTTATATGCCTTGGGGGATATCGGTTTCTCAGGGATCGACATAAACAAAAACTAATTTTGTGGTTGACGAGGTATAAAAGTCGAAACTAGTTTAAAAAAAAATTGCAGCTACATTGAATACCTAAAATATTGAATGTGTATAAAATTCGACTTGGCCGATGTAGTTTATAGCTTACTCATATGTAAAATGTATCAAAGATGGCGTTAAATCTTGGTGTATAGATATAAATTATGACTGGCCTGTTGGTCTAGTTGTTAGTGACCCTGACTGCTAAGCCGGAGGTCGTGGGTTCAATTCCCACCCAGGTCAAATCTTTGTGTGATGAGCACGATGATTTGTTCTGTGTCTGGGTGTTATCGAAAATATGTATGTATTTAGAAATATATAAGTATATCTTTTAATAATATTAATAATAATCTCTCTCTTCAATATTTTTCTATTACAATAAAATGTACAAACTAATCTGATCGTCATCTGCCATTCAATCGTGCGTCACTCCGATGCGCCCTCTACCAACTTCCAAAGACAACAATTCGAATTAATGAAACGTCATTTCATTACATATTTATCAGTTGCCCAGTTGCCATAGTACAGGCACTGCCTAGTTTGGGATCAGATGACCGTGTGTGAGCTGTCCCAAGATATTATAATTATTACTAATTAATAAAGAATTTGTAAAATATAGACAATGTATTGTTACAGCGACATATCAAAGGGCCGCGAGCCGTTCCCGGTTCCGTGCGAGAACGAGGTGGACGACGCGCCGCTGCCGGACGACTTCACCTACGTCACGCGACACGTCATGCCGCAGCCACTCAGCCTCGACTGCACTATCGATACTATGCAGGTTCGTAGGCTACACGCAGTCATGTACATACAGGATTCAAGTTATAAGGAAAGAAGTTGTTGAGTTTTATGCACCTGATTACCTCGTTGAATATACGCACTCCTTTTAAATTAATCTTGTATAGTAACCGTCACGAGTCGTGAGCACAGAAGGCCAGTAGCGGGGGCAAGCTTGCGCATGTACACTGGACATGCCAATCATACCATGATGACAACCGAATGACACATAAGAGTCCAATGGAGACTACGAGCAAGAAAAAAATATCAAAATCAAACGAATTTATCTACCTGATTTCAAAAAGTATAATATGTAAACTATTGAAAACATATTTTTTACACACTATTATACGCGATAGCCGTCGTATTGTACTGTCATGTGTTGCACTAAGATGTCTACTATATAAAAATAAGTCGGGTTTTCCTTCCTGACGCTATAACTCCAGAACGCACGAACCGCTTTCCACAGTTTTGCATTCGTTGGATAGGTCTCGGGCTCCGTAAGGTTTATAGTAAAGAAAATTCTCAATTACATAAAAAAATTAGACCGCGGGCGGAGCTGCGGGAAAAAGCTAGTATACATATAAATAAATAAATAATGTGTCGTGGTCCACCAGGGCTGTGAGTGCAAGGACGGCGACTGCACGTCGGGCGCGTGCGCGTGCGCAGCGCTGGGCGTGCGCGGCTGGTACTCGCGCGGCCGCCTGCTGCCCACCTTCCCCTACCACGACCCGCCCATGCTGTTCGAGTGCAATCAGACCTGCGGCTGCAATTTGGTGAGTGTAACACGACTGTAACTAAACAGAGATGTTCGTGTTCGTATCGATACAATATAGAACTCGATATGAATTTATTGATTTATGGAGTTTTACTTCGGCTGCACTGAAACTAAATCTGAAGCCGGTTCATGAGTAGCATCAAATCAGATACTACAAAATAGTTCTTTGACGTGAAAACGTCTTAGAAATTGATGAATGCTAGCTGCACTTGACGAATGAGCGAGATGACTAAGAGTAGCCGAAACCGACCCGAAGAAGGAGAGTGAGTGATATGAATATTGTATTGTATGAATATTTGGAGTTCATCTCAGTTAGTTTCGCTTGCTACTTAGCGGTAGGTACATCGCGTGAATTTGAGCGATTTAGTTATGAAAACATGAAATAAAAAAAATGAGCCGTCACGGGACGCCTGGCAGATGTGAAACATCGACATTATTTTGTAAAAGTAATATGCAGAAAAGAACAGATTGTCATAGGAACTAAATATGGCATAATGATTGGCGCCGAGGAAAATTTACTAATTTTTCGACATGGGTGTCATTTTCATGGTTCCTGAGGTCACTACAGTCGTACAGAACGAAGTCTGTCCGGGCAGCTAGTATTTATTATAACAAAAAGAACTAAACTGACACAAGATAGCACTGAAAGTTTTCTCCCGAACTACTAACACGGTAGTGTCATGCAGTTCCAGTTCGGGAGCGCCCTTCTCCCGTCTCGCCCCTCACGCCTCGCACGATTGCCACGGCATGCGTCGCCACGCCAGAAATCGGTTTTACGTGCGGCTATAGATGTTTCACATCAACAATTAAATAATCTTTTTACTTATCAAAAATACTTTTCCTTATTTAACGTTCTTGACGTAGAGTTTTACATAATTTTTCATCGAACACTTCAAATGATTGGTAAGTTTTAATTCGGGCTCTCATTAAATGCGGACGGCTTTGAGACGCCGCGTGTGTATCTTGTGTTGTGTGCAGCGCACGTGCGGCAACAGCGTGGTGTCAGTGGGCGCGGGGCGCGGGTCGCTGCTGGCGCGCGCGCGCGTGGCCCGCGTGGGCGGCGCGCGCGGCTGGGGGCTGCGGGCGAGCGCGCGCGTGCGTCGCGGCGCGCCCGTCGCGCTCTACTGCGGCGAGCTGCTGCCGCTGCCGCACGCCGACACGCGCGCCAAGGACCACTACATGTTCGCGCTTGACGTCAAGCCCGACCTGCTTGAGGTACACCTCTACAACATGTTACACAATATACGCATTACCTCTTTGGGGACATTGTACTCATCATTGCGGACACCTTTTACTAAAGGATTTTTGGAAATTCTACCCATCAGGGGGTGAAAAATTTGGATGAACGGTTGTATGAAAATCCGACGTTTTCTAAGTTAGGGACATAAAATTTCGTTTATGGGTTTCTGATTAGAAATAAATGGACGTGTGTTTTAGCGAATTTAGAAAACGACCCCATAAAAGGGGAAATAGAGGTTGGAAGTTTATATAGGGTTGAGATTTGGTGGTGAAATGGTGATGGATTTTCATATAGTTTTCACCAATAGATAGGATAATTTAATAGGTCCGCTAGTGCGCTCATACATTTATGTCGCAGGCCATTTTTTTTCTGTTACTTATTTTATACACATTTCAACACCCTGTTAAAAACTACAAACTGTAATGAACTACGCGAGTACCCATAACTAGCTATAGGTATGTAAACAATCACATTCACTTCTCTAGTTAATTGGAATTATATCTCCGCAACAAACGCACGTGTATTTATTTCAAAACTCTGCTAAACCTAATCACAGCCTTATTACTTTGAAAAATCTACAAGACTGTTGGGTCAAAATTAACACTTGTAACTTTTGTAAAGCAGCATGTATGCAAGTTTTGAATATAAACCACTAATAGTCGGCGCCGCCACTGCGCACAATTTTTTTTTATACAAATACATAAGTATAATAAGTTATCCTGTACCTACAGATTAATTTCATCTAAATTTTGGTCTTCTTTACCCAAAGTGCAAATTAAAAGTTCGTTTGTCAATTACTCAGCAATGCAGTGACAAGACGGTGTTATGCGTGGACGCGGCCCAGTACGGCAGCGCGGCGCGGTTCATCAACCACAGCTGCCGGCCCAACCTCGCTCCGGTGCGCGTCTTCACCAGCACAAGGGACTTGCGGCTGCCCACCGTCGCTCTCTTCGCTACCGCTGACATTATGCCTGATGAAGAATTCACGTAAGTCTACTGATTGGAATTTATTAATGCCTCTTGAAGGGAAAATCTCCCTCGGGGACTCTCTCTTAATAGAATATGCTCCTTCGGGAACACTGTCTCTCAGGATCATGCTCCCTTGGAAAATTACTCCCTCGGTATATCTCTCATACAGCTCCCTCGGAATCGTAAGAGAGGATTCCCGAGTTAGTTAGTTTGTATCGTGTAGGTTACGATGGGACTGACATACGCTGTGCGTTTTAAAAGTCATTAAAATTTAAAGAATAAAAACAATTGTTCCTGAGGAAGCATGTCCCCGAAAGACATAGTTTTCGCAGGAGAGAGTGCCCAAGGGAAATCTCTGCCTTGGGAATGTTGTCGAGGAAGAAAATTCCTAACATATAATTGACAATCAAACAAAAAAAAAATGTAAAAAAAAACTGAAAATATATGGGAGTTTCCTTTGAGTATATTTTGTTTCCTATATAAACCTGTACATACCTATGTATCACTAGTACTCCCCACCAGGTGGCGTTAGAAAATTCCATCCTGTTTAATTAGCTCTTTTCTGCAAAGGGTTGTTTATGTTCTGAAATGCCGATGCCCAAAAATCAACTATTCATGTTTTATTAACTTTAAAACTATCGCGTTGCATGATTTTAATATAATTACGTCACGGGAATTAACGCGAACTCATGCATTTACCTTTTAAGGCTTGACGTTTCGGCCGGGTTACACTGGCCGTGGTCGCAAGCAGACATCTCAATCAGTCTGCTTGCGACCACGGCCAGTGTAACCCGGCCGAAACGTCAAGCCTTAAAAGGTAAATGCATGAGTTCGCGTTAATTCCCGTGACGTAATTATATTCATGTTTTAATTTTTTATTATTGTTTGTTTTAGATTCGACTACGGTGACAAATTCTGGTCTGTGAAATCAAAATGGATGAAGTGTGAATGTGGAAGCGTCGACTGTCGGTATCCTACTAAATCTGAAGAAACTGAATCTTCTTAGGTTTAAATCTCTTTAATTATGTAAATAATGTTAGATCATTAAATTAAATATGTTATTTATTATAGTTATTATGTAAGCTATTATTGTAGTCGATCTATAATCATGAACTGATAAATATTAATAATCATTTTTGAAGTGTTGTATTATTATTTTACATCAAAGTTTTATTTTATAGACCTTCACGAAATCACAGGTACTGAGTATTCAACAACAAGTTACACTGACACTAATTTTAACAATTAGTGGGTAAGTACCGTAGAAAAGGGGTGAACGAGATTGATTTGGGGTTGAATAAAGACAAATTTGGAGAAAGATTCCACTATATTATTGTCTAGCTAGATATCCACTAGAGCCAGCGTAGAGTCGAGCAGCCTCGACTTGAGGTAAGCAGCCTTAGTTTTGAAGCTGCTATATGGCATGACTCGAGGCGAGTTGCCTTAGCTTGTCCACAACGTGCGCATTAGCCAAATCGCGATGGCACTAGACACGTGTCCAACAACTACTGCTTCCTACATCATTTAAAAAAAGATCCAAGTGTACACTGACGCTTATATAATTTTATCAGTCTATCAACAGTTTCGTTGTTCATTACGATTCGAGGCTACTCGTCCGTCTCTATCTCATAGCATTGCCATAGAAAAGTACGCTGTGATTGCCATGCTAAAAGATGTAGTAAATTATCCTAATGCTATGAGGTCTCTATCAAATGCACGGCTCAAACTGATGCACCTTTAAGCATGGCAATTAAAAATACAAAATATAGCTTGGCTCGAAGCAACGGATTTGCCTCGTGTCGCGACCGGCTTCAGGTTTAGGCAAGGTCACCACTTGCGCGGCCTCGAGGCGACACGACGCGGCGACGCAGCCCAACAGCTTAAACAAGGCTGCCTATAATGGGTACATGACTTATCGCGTAGCATTCTTATATTTTTTAAATAGTTGCGGGTATCTGTAACTTTCATGACAAAATGTAAAAAACTCTATTCACCCCGTAAATACTACTGGATTAATTTAATATTGATTCTAACCTAACTAACACGTAACGGAATAAAAAATGGAATTTGGACATAGTCGATTGCATTAAATCGACTATGTCCAAATTTAATTTTTTGTATACGGCACCCCTCCACATCTGTCGGAGCTGCAGTAAACAACTGTCAATTTGTTTAAAAGTTCAACGGCTGCGAAAGTTCACTGAGAAGTTATTAAATAATGATTGTAGTTGATATTATATCTAAACTTGAGTGAGAATAGTTTTGTAAGTGATAAACGAAATTAGTATCAATAGCGAATGCATTAAAAAACGTCAAAAATGAGTGGTAATTCAGAATCGACGTCGAACAGCATCAAGTTTGCTCCGATGCCGATGTCGGCATTGCTGGCGAACTTGATGCCTCTGAATAATGGAGCGGACAGCCATGACTCCAGCTTTTCTTCCGCCGACGAAAGTGATAACTCTTTTGGTCAAACTGTGGCGAAAAAACCATCACCTGCGAGGAAAGACTTTTTCACTCCTACAGTTAAATCTAAACCGAGAGACATTAAAGCTTTTGCATCGGAAAAGAAAGTCAGCTACAACGAGCATGATAAAGAAAACGATAAGGATTACTGGGCGCCCAACCAGACATGTCCTTCTAAAGAGAAACCAGTAATGCAAAGTGCTCATAAAAGTATAAATTTAAACTCAAATGTATATCCAAATTCAGAAGTGAAAAAGCGTAGTATTTTAGTCCAGCAGAATACAAATACGCGTATGCCAAATTCTACTACTAAGAAGACTCCAGAGGTAGCTAAAGTACCCAACAGTGGGCAGAAGTTAAAGACTGCCACACCTAAAATGAAGTCAGGTATCAGAAAGTTTACACCGGGCTCACATAAACAAAGCCATAAAAAGACTCCTCAGAAAGCCTTGATACAAAATAGAGACAGAGTGAGGTGTGAACTATTTACACAGAACCCAGCAAAGGATGAGGGAATGTGTCCTCCGCCTCGGGCAGAGCCTGCACCAGTCCAGGTCCCAGTGCCAGAAACTCCGCAGAACAGGAAGGCTATGCCGGCTTCCTATGTGGCCACACCCTCTTACCCCCAGGGTGTGGTCAACAACAACAACTCTAAGATATTGTTTAAGACAACAAGTATAAAGGACAAAAAATACATGTTTATTAAAAAATTGGGTGTCGGAGGGTCCAGTGAGGTGTACAAAGTGAGTATCTCGTTCAACTTAAACATAATTTTATTAAATACAGATTGTGGATTTGCATTTGCACACAGTTGTGAAAATTATGCACAGAAAATTATAATACATTTTCTGATAATAGTTTGTTTATCAGCTGCACAATACTTCAACATATAAATGCAAAGGATCTAAATATACAAGTAAATGGATTAGAGCAAATAGAACGGAAGATATACTGAAACATTATTGCAATAACAGTGATCACATCAACATTTAATGGACTGAGACAGTAGATATTAATATTTAAAACAGTGTTAAGCTACATTAGTTAAAAACAAATGAATTAAAAGTTTAAAACTAATTTGTGTTCGCCTTTTAAGCACAATGTGTGCTATGTCTTAGTTATAACACTGCAATAATATTATTGTATCTAGTAAAAAACATTTAGTCAGAAAAGTTTAATTTTAGCCTTATTGGAATATAACAAGTTGCAACTTGTCCAGGTGGCTTTTTTATGTTTTAATAATTTTTTGGTTGACATTGAATTGTGCTAGTTTAACAACCTAATGTTTAATTTTTGTTTAATTCTTTTTCTACACTAATAATAAAAACTTATCTAAATAATGTGGTAGTGGTAACAAAATAGTTTCTTGCCGGTTTTTCTCCATGGGAAGGCCATTTTGGAACATATTTTTCATCATAGTCTTCAAATTACTATATTTTGTAAAGTCAAGTAATCAATTTTGTTCTGCAGGTTTTAGAAGTAGGCACATCAAGTGAGTATGCCGTGAAGTGTGTGTATTTAGCCACGGATCAGGAACTGGCGCAGGGCTACATCAACGAGGTGCGGCTACTGCGTGAGCTGCAGAACTCCGATAGAGTCATTAGGCTATTTGACTAGTAAGTACTAAGATTTACTTGTGCAATGCAGACCAGTTTGTCAGTTACATTTATTATATTGATTATACATATTGCTTTTATAATATTAAGGAATAACAAAAAAGTTTATTTCTTATGAAATTTCTTCCTGCACACCTGCAACAAGCAGGATACATACATTTGTGTCCAAGCACATAACATGCGATGTTAGTAGACTATACAAAGGTATTATATGTACCTATGCATGTACTTAAAGTCAACATTAATCCTGATTAAGTTAGTTGTGCAAAGAAATGTGTATCTTCTTATTTGTTTTTTTTTAATCTTAGGCCACATACACAAGGACACATATTATGTCAAATACAAATACATTCACAGGATATATGAAGCATGATATCTATATATCATTAAAATACATTGGAAATTAAATTGAAAACAACCTTTTAGTAGTAGACGTATATTTTATATATTTTACATGACGTTTATATGGAAAACAATAATATATTCTAAATATGAAATATTAAAAGTATATTAAATAAGTAATAATAAAGTGAGCAATGAGGTTGTAACATTCCTCCCGGGCGGCAAGAATATTACATAATTTCTATGAGACGATGCGGCGGGCGTATTGTCCTCTTGCTTCGCCTCAACATCGGTGTGTTTTGGTGTGCTGACGGTGAGGAGAATGCGGCTTCAACAGTCGGTTGACTGAGCGGTGTGGAGCTGGCACGCGGTGCCAGTTCATGTGATGGTTGTGACGTTGTCGAACCAGTAGTTGTTGATGTTGCGATCTCAGTCTCTCGCGCGATGGGTGACAGAGCCACATTCACTTGTTGCCGTATGTGGTCGGCGTGTCTGCGCTTTAGAACACCTTCTGGAGTTCTTACCACATATGAGTACCGGTGTTTCCGTTCCTCTATTACAGCCGGTTACCATTTGTTTTCTAATTTAGTACGGATGTACACTCGTTCCCCTTTCTTGAATGTTGGTGTGTTTTGTTCCGATTCGATATTCGCTTGGATGTTTTTGTATTGTAATGTTCTTCTCATATTTGGTCTTACATTATCCAACAAGCAGTTTAACTGTCTCCCGAACATCAATTGGGCCGGTGACTTTCCTGTGGTGGTATGTGGCGTGTTTCGATACGAAAAAAGAAAATTTTGAAGTCTTCGCTTTTGATCATTTCTATCAGCTTCACTTGCAGCCATTCTCGCTTTAAAAGTTCGCACTAGTCGTTCCGCCAGTCCATTGGTTCTTGGATGGTAGGGTGAAGACGTCATGTGCACTATCCCTTGTGACTTGCAATATGCTCGGAAGTCTCTGGAAATGAACTGAGGCCCATTGTCGGATACTATGATTTGAGGTAGTCCAAAAGTAGTAAAGATACCCTCTAACTTCTTGCACAATGTCTTGGTTGTTATCTTTGTCATAGGTTTAATTTCAATCCATTTCGACAGAGCGTCAGCCAGTACTAACCAATACTTGCCCTCATAGGGCCCGGCAAAATCAACATGAACTCTTTCCCATACCTTTTCTGGAATCGACCACGAGTATACAGGGAGTTCTGGGTTATTGGGTCGATTTTCCTGGCATTTCTGGCATTGTTTTACAAAATTGTCGATGTCATCTTCGAGTGTTGGCCACCATACATAGAAGCGTGCAAGAGCTCTCATTGCAGAAGTTCCAGGATGACCAATATGTAAATAACGTAGCACCGTTAGTTTTAAATTGCTCGGTATAACTACCCTACCTTGCCACATGATTATTTTGTTCTCTATCGATAATTCGCTACGTTTTCTAAGAAACGGTTTCAGCTCAGGCTGTGTGCAGTTACACCAGTCGGTTTTAATTAACTGCAGGACTTGCTTCAATGTGGTGTCTTTTTTTGTCTCCTCCTTGATCCTCTCTTCACTTAACGACAAATCGTCTAATTTACTATGCTGTAGTAAGTCAGTGATCCTACATATCGATACCTCAGGATCATTCGGCTGTGCCACGCCATTCGGCATTCTCGAGAGGTAATCCGCGATGATGTTGTGTTCACCTTTTCGATAAATTATATCATAATTATAGTTTCCAATTACAAGTGCCCATCTTACCAGTCTATTATTTGCAATTTTTGGCAGATTTCGTTGAGGACCCAAAATGTGGATTAATGGTTTGTGGTCAGTAACCAGCGTGAACTTAGTGCCTCTGAGATACTGGTCAAATTTTTGAATGCCGTAGAATATTGCCAATGCCTCACGGTCTATGACAGAATATTTGCTCTCAGTCGGCTTCAGTTTCCTCGAGCCGAAAGCAATAGGTTGTTCAATGTCCTTGTCCTTGTGATATAAGACTACGCCTACTCCCTTCTCCGAAGCATCACAAGAGAGGAAAATAGGCCGATGTTCTTCAAATGCTACCAGTGATTTAGATATAGCAATCAATTTCTTGGTTTTTATGAAGATTTTGTTCTCGTGATCCGTCCATTGCCATTTCCGGCGACCACCTGTTAGTTCATGTAAGTCGGCGCATACACTGTGTAAGTGTGGAATAAATCGCTCATAGAAGTTGACGAGTCCTAAGAACGACCTCAATTCTTTAGTATTCGAGGGTGGTGGTGCCTTTGAGATAGCTTCTATTTTAGACTTTGTTGGTCGTACTCCATTTTTGTCAATAATATGTCCTAGGTACTCGATTTCAGGTTGTAGGAAAGTGCATTTTTTTAGATTTACTTTCAGTCCGGCTTGTTTCAATCTGTTGAACACTTTAGAGAGAGTTTGTATATGCTCTTTGTCATTTTTCCCTGTAATTGCAATATCATCAAAAAATACTGCAACGTTGGATATGCCGTCAAGTAATTTGTCAAGAAAATGTTGGAAAATTGAAGGTGCTGTAGCAATACCAAAAGGCATTCTGTTGTAGAAAAAGTATCCTTTGTGGGTTGATATTGTCAGGTACTTTTTCGATGCCGGGGCTATTTCAAATTGAAGATAGGCATCCTTCAGGTCGATTTTTGAATATTTATCTCCGTGAGCAAGCTGTTGTCTTAACTGGTCAAATAGTGGTACAGGATGCGTATGCTTGATAAGTACAGGGTTTATGGTTGTTCTGTAGTCGCCGCAAATGCGTATTATGCCATTTGGTTTTAACACATTCACTGTCGGTGTAGCCCATTCTATCGGTGACTTGTTAGGATCAACTTCAGTTATTATCCCCTCACGCAGAAGCCGTTCTAGTTCTACTTCTATATTTTTGCGCATGCTGAACTTGATGGGTCGAGCCGGTAGATGTTTTGCTTCGCTACCAGGTTTGATGTGGATATTGACTTGGTAATCCTTGACCCTCCCTAATTTATTGTCGAATAAGTCAGTGTGGTTAGATAGCACGAGGTCCAGTGATGTGTCTGATGACCGTTTGACGGAGTAGACAGATTTCGGGAATGTCATATCGTACATTTCACTCCATTGTAATCCGAAAAGCATCGGCTCTGCTTTGTCCATAACTACAACAGGTAAAATTTTTCCTACGTTGTCTACTTCCACTGTTACATCAGTTATACCCTTTGGTTTTAGCTTGAAATTGCAGTAAGCTTGGAGTTTTGGTCCTTTTGTTAATGCTGGAGCTCCAATCTTTTTCCACATTTTCGTGGAAATTATAGAGTAGATTGAGCCTGGATCCCAATCCATAGTACATCTTACACCATTAATGGTAGTGTCAATTTTCTTACAGCGGGATGTTTTCTTATTCATACTGTGGACAGGGTTGTACTCGCTATCACTCTCTTCCGTTGAGGAGTTGGAGTACAAAATTGACGATGTCTCTGACGTGTCTGTTCGATTGTTAACCTTATGTGTTTTGTTGCGTTTACCACTCTCGGCTCTATGTTGAAAGCGTTTCGGTTTAGATTTTAAAAATGCTCTCCCTGATTTGATGCATACGCTCTCGTAGTGTCCTGTGTTGCCGCACGCCTCACACTGATGGTTTTTAGCTATGCAGTTGTTGAATTCATGATTATCACGTTTTCCACATCGCCGGCATTGTCCAGGTCTCAACTTCCTGACTGTTTCATCTTTCGTTATATCAGTGCGTTTGCGTGTCTTTTGTTGTATGCTGTTAATATTTTGATTGTTATTTGAGGTATCGTTGTCATTCTCTGCAATTTCCCGTGATTGGGCAACTGAAAAAATTTCTGTAAATGTTATCTCTCTTGTTTTGCCACCTTCTGTTAATTCCCGTAATTCAGGCCATCTTTGTTTTAGATCTACTTCTAGTTGGCTGTGGTTTAAACCCGTTGCAAATCGGTCACGGAGTTGTCTTTCCAGCATTGTCCCTTCGTAGCCACAGTCCCTCGAGAGTTCTTTTAGTCTATTAGCATAGCGTTCCATAGTTTCTTCGGTTCCTCTCGTGGAGTTCCAAAAGTCTATTAAAGCTTTGTATCGTGTTTTCTTTGTCCTATATAGATTCAACAGTTTTAATTTTATTTCGTCGTATGTTGCTGTGTCAAAATTAGGAGTCAACGATACCTTCAGTTCGTGGTACATTTCAGGTGTTATGCAGTTTGTAAGTAGGTCTTTTTGAATACTTACAGTTTCTTTGCCCCATATTTGGCATTTTGCTTCAAATAGGTCGATAAAGTTTTCTGCCGTGGTTGTGTCTGGGTTAAACTTATCGCACCTGAAATTTTTAACAATGTGTTGTTTTGACGTTGTGGGTGCTTCGTTGTCATCGTTGCTTTTGATGCTTGTTGAGGGTGTTCCCTGCTGTTGTTGCTGTTGTACGAGCTGCTGTAGTAGGACTGTTAGTACCTTCTGTTGCTCTTGCTGTACTGTGAGGAATTTTGCGAATTGTTCAGCGTTCATGGTGTTTACCTACTTATACTGAACAACACAATTTGCCTCGTCGCCAATAAAATACATTGGAAATTAAATTGAAAACAACCTTTTAGTATGTAGTAGACGTATATTTTATATATTTTACATGACGTTTATATGGAAAACAATAATATATTCTAAATATGAAATATTAAAAGTATATTAAATAAGTAATAATAAAGTGAGCAATGAGGTTGTAACAATCATGAGCCAAGGATTGAAAACCAGTGCTTAGCAACATTACAGTTTTATGTTTTTACTACTATTTATTTGTCTCGTAAAAATCAAAAAGTTGTTATTTTAATAGTATTTTTATCTTCCAGTGAGTATGACCGTAACAACCACTTCCTGCGCATGGTCCTGGAGGTGGGCGAGACAGACTTGTCGTCGTTCCTGAAGGCGCGCGGCGCCGGCCTGCCGCCCGCGCTCGTGCTGCACTACTGGGAGGAGATGCTGCACGCCGTGCACTACATACACGAACACGGTGAGATGACGCTACTGATATTAATAGTCTTCGTACTTAAATTCTACGATGTTATAAATCCTGGGGGTGACTGGGCTGTTGTTCGGACTGTCTCCTCAAGGTCTTCCATGAAGAACGCATAGGTAAGATGGTAAACATGGCTTAATAGCTAAAGTACCAATTACGGACCCTGTTGGAAACAGCAAAAAATTAATAAAAATAATTCTATATCCAAAGGCGTTATTCACGCGGACTTGAAGCCAGCGAACTTCCTACTGGTGTGCGGGCGGCTGAAGCTGATCGACTTTGGCATCGCATCGGCCATCAGCAGCGACGCGACGTCGGTGGTGCGCTCGCAGGCCACCGGCACGTACTCCTACATCAGCCCCGAGGCGCTCATGGGCGGCGCCGGCGGGTATGGCGTCGCTAACGGCGATGGTAGCGCTCCTATTAAGGTAACTTACTCTAATCTTGTCTTACTAACTTACTAACATATCACAGACCTGAACAAGAACCGTATATCAGTTTAAATAGAAAAAATCTGTCATTGCCATCAATTATTTTACTTACATATTACAGAAGTCAGTTTCAACTCAAATGCTAAATTAAAAAAAAAAAATATTTTATAGATCTCGTTCCGTTCGGACGTGTGGTCTCTGGGCTGCATCCTGTACAGCATGGTGTACGGACGCACCCCGTTCGGGCACATCCCCAACCTCGCCAAGCTGGCCGCCATACTCGACCCCAACCACCGCATCGACTACCCGCCCGTCGAGCGTAAGTTAATTTTTTCTAGTTAATTTTTCAGTTTAATCTTGTTAATTGAAATTTATATTTCAATTGTTTTTCTTTTGTTAAAAGACACAGATAAGTGGTATAATCTTTAGCGGCGCAATAGTAAGGCTGAAAATGATTAAGATATGTTATACTTGTATGATTATACTAGCTTATTCTCGCAGTTACGGCCTGTTCTCACATGGGGAGTCCGTTTTTGTTAGGTATTTAGGCGGGAGACAAGTAATACAAATGGCGGCCATTAGTACACTGTTTATTTGTTGTTTATGACGCGGGGTGGTGGACGCAGCCACGCACACAGATGCATGTCTATACATACACAACAGTTCCTCCCCTTATTTAAAAACACATAAAATAGAAATTAAACAAGAAAATTACAAAAATGGTCTATAATCTACTCTAGGAACATTCCGCAATAATCGATCAGAACACCTAGAATTTCCCGGCGAGTCCGGCGATGGTTGAACTTCAGGTGACACGACATCCTCTTCACCACCCTCCCTTGGCGAAGCCTCTCCTTGAGGATATGCAGATGATGTTGAAGACTCAGTATTTAATTCGTCATCATCGAAGTCCCAGTGTTGTGACTGATGATCATTTTTACATAAGACTATTTGATTCTTATGTTTTTTAAACACAGACATGCTATTAGCGTCTCTTAAGAGATATAATACGTTACCCAGTCTTTTTATTATTGTGCCTTTACACCATTGAAAATTTAAATTATTTAAAAACTTTTTGTACAAAATATTATCTCCAGTTTTAAACACTTGGTAATTTTTACCGCCACTGGATTCAATCTGCGAGCACTGTTTATGTTTTACATGATTATTTAGTGATGTAGGCGAGGGCGAGTATGGCTTAGGGTTAAATAAATCTAGACTGGACCTAAGTTTTCGCCCGAACACCAGCTCAGCCGGCGAGAACCCTGTGACAGAATGTACGGAGTTTCTATAGTCAAAAAGGTATTTTAACATTTTCAACTTACACTCACTCTTATTTTGTGATGACATAACGCTGGATTTAATACCCTTTTTTACAATTTTGACAAAACTCTCCGCTTGACCATTACTAGCTGGATTGTATGCCGGCGACGTTAAGTGAATAATACCATTAAGTGAACAAAATTTTTTAAATTCTCCCGATGTGAAAGCTGTTCCGTTGTCACTAACAATTGTATGAGGTAAGCCGTACTTAGACATGAATTCGTAAAGTTTCTGTACTACGACTGCCGAAGTCGTCGACGTGCTTACGTCATATACTTCAACCCATTTAGTATGTGAATCAACTACTACTAAAAACATTTGGCTGTTAATGGGCCCTAGAAAATCAATGTGCAATCTATAAAAGGGTACCGGTGGGTAATTCCAGGGGGCTAGCGGCGCTCGTGGTGGAGAGGGGCGTAATTGTTGACATACCGCACAAGAATTAATCATATGTTCCAACGCCGCATCTACCTTAGGAAACCAAAATCTAGATCTAGCTTCCGCTTTAGTCTTAACAATTCCTAAGTGTGAGCTGTGTAGATGATCTAAAACTCTATTTCGTAGAGTTTCAGGAAGTACTACTTTGTGACCCCGCATTAAACAGCCGTTTTCATATGCTAATTGGGATCTACATAAATAGTAAGGTTTAATACGCAAATTAACTACTTTCTTTGGCCAACCGTTTAAAACAAAATTAATTACACTTTTTAACGTTATATCCTTGTTTGTTTCTTCGCGCAACTCATGTAAGGTCACGGGCATGTTACCGTCGACAACGAAGTTGACATACATAGCACGATCAATAGGCACGGCTGCGGCGGCGGCGGCGTGTGCGCCGTCTTCTTCCTCCGCACGTGGCTCCGTTAGCCCGCAACGCAAACTCGCCCGTGACAGATAATCCGCGTTGTTATCGGCACTCCTAACGTACTCGATTGTGTAATTGTATGCGCTTAAAAACATAGCATACCTTTGCAAGCGGTTAGCTGATACTTCCGGTATTCCTTTATAAGGCCCAAAAATAGAAATCAGAGGTTTATGGTCTGTACGTAATACAAACGGTTCCGATCTCCCATATAAATATTGATGAAACCGACGTATTCCAAAAATAATAGCTGTCGCCTCCTTCTGTATTTGCGAGTACCGCTTCTCAGCGGCGCTCAACGTGCGTGAAGCAAAAGATATAGGTCGCTCTGTTCCGTCCTTGCCTACTTGCGATAATATTGCTCCTAGACCATATGGAGACGCATCAACAGTTAAAATAATTTTATATCTGGTATTAAAATGTGTTAAAACTTGATTTGACGTTAATAACTTTTTTATTTCATTAAATGCAATATTATGTACTGATTCCCAATTCCAGCTAACCCCTTTTTTTAGTAGTTCGTACAAAGGGCTAAGAATGCTAGTTGCGTTAGGTACAAAATTCCTGTAATAATTAACAAGTCCTAAGAATGATTGCAACGTACTGACATCAGTGGGAATAGGGGCGTCTACAATAGCTTTCACTTTTAAAGGGTCTTTCTTTAACCCGTCTTTATTAATAACGTAGCCTAAATAATTTATTTCGTCTTTGAAAAAATCACATTTTTCTCTTTGCAAAGTTAAGCCAGCGTTTTGTAGTCTTTCTAAAACCGCATACAATTTTTTCATGTGTAGTTCAGGATTCTTTGCAGTTATTAATACATCATCTAGCAAACATAAAACCCCTTCTAATCCTGACAGTATTGTTTCCATCGCCCGTTGAAAAATAGAAGGTGCGCTCGAAAGACCAAATACCAGACGCGTATATTTAAACAGACCACGATGAGTATTAATACACGTCACCTTTTGTGAATCTTCATCTAATAAAAATTGATTATATGCCATGGATAAATCTATTTTAGAAAACTGTTGACCCCCGTGTAACTTTGAAAATAACTCGTGCACAGTAGGTAGCGGGTATTGATCAATAATTAGTTGTTTGTTAATCGTAACCGAATAGTCTGCGCATAACCGTACCGAACCATTTCGTTTGAGCACCGGCACAATAGGCGACGCGTAATCGGAATGCCGAACCGGTGTTAAAACTCCCAAGTTCACTAATCGTTCTATCTCCTTATCAACCTTGTCGCGTAATGCAAACGCAATGGGACGCGCTTTGAAAAAAATCGGCTTTGTATTTTCTTTTAACCTTAACTTAACTCTATAATCTTTAAATGCACCTAGTTTATCTGAAAAGACATCGGGAAATCGCGATTGTAATTGCTCTATAATACTGAGATTAGCATTTATATTATTGCATGAAGTTATTTCTAATTTAAAATTCGATAAAAAATCTCTGCCGAGTAATGGCGGCCCGCCATTACGTATAACAAACACATCGAGTGTGTGAGTGCGATGCATGTACGTCACCGGTAAACGCACGAATCCTACACATTTCATAACATTGCCGGTATAGCTAAAAAAATGTTTATTTGATGCTAGTAATGGTATACTACGAAAATAAGCATTATAGGTTAACTCGGAAATTACTGTCACAGCGGAACCGCTGTCGATTTGAAACTGCATTTTTTTATTATTTACAGTAATTGTTTCTGTCATAGGTTCCCCCCGAGCTGAACAAATGTTAAATAATGACTTACCATCATCGTCTTCGCTCACATCACCTGTTACTACATAGTTTACAACTTTATTGCACATTTTACGTAGATGACCTTTAACGTTGCACTTTTTACATTTATAGTTCGCGAACCGACATTGTATCGATGTGTGATTGCTACGACCGCATATCGAACACATAACTTTTTCACTGACACTGGTTTTAACACTGTTTTGTCCTTTCGCTATCTTGTATAGCTGAGTTGGCGCAGACACAGAAGCAGTAGCAGCAGCGCCCGCTCGCGCGCACCGCACGCTTTCCGCAACCTCTACCGCTTTCGCCAAGGTCAATGACTCCATGTCCCGCGCAAATAATTTTTCTCGTTCTGGACCCGCTACCATTCCCATCACGAATCGATCTCGTAAAGCTTCCTCAACGTTGCTGAACCCACAATGTACTGTGAGTCCTCGTAGTCGCCCAGCCCATTGAGTGTACGTTTCGCCCGGCTGTTGTGAGGCCGCGTAAAAATTGTACCGCTCGCTGAAGCCACAACGTTTAGGAGTGAAATGACTATCCAGTAACGTAACTATTTCATCATATGGCACATCTTGTATATCATTAGGCAGGGCCAAATCCGCTGCCAGCTTGAATGTGCCATCACTGAGTGCACTAAGTAAAATCGCCCGTCTCTTCGTTCCCGCCAAATCGTTTTTCGTTACGATGTCTTTTGCAATGAACCACTGCGTAATACGACCCTTATAAGTTTTCCAATCACTTACATTGTGATCGAAAGTCGATAGGATTCCAAAAGATGAGTTGGCCATTATATATAATAATATCACAAACGTAGGTTAATGTAAATCTCGTCGCCACTGTTAGGTATTTAGGCGGGAGACAAGTAATACAAATGGCGGCCATTAGTACACTGTTTATTTGTTGTTTATGACGCGGGGTGGTGGACGCAGCCACGCACACAGATGCATGTCTATACATACACAACAGTTTTACTGGTACGTTTTTAACGGATACGTCATTAATTTATGCTCTGTTCACACATAGGTACCGTATAACGTTCAACGGATCCGTCCTTACTGGATGCGATGTGTGAACAGAAAACTCGCAGTATACCGCCGCTATTCTACAAGTACACATGCACACAGTTGACACAGTATCTATCCGTTAAAATTCTTCGTATCCGTATATTTTTACTGTTCCGTCGTCCAGTATTCGATGACAAAACGGAATGTCATTTTTTTACGGAACGATATTTTTTACTGTATACAGAATACTGTGCCATGTTTGAAGTCGCTCATACAACTACATACGCCATCGACGAAAAAAAAACGTACACGATAAAACGGAACAGTAAAACGGAGACATGTGTGAACCGGCCGTTACGCCTACAATGTCCGGTATCTCAGCAAAAGAAAGCTCCATCATTTGTTAGGCTTCAGGCTATACCAAGATTCAACAAAAACAGTTCAGTGGTTTAGACGTAAAAGCGTCAGTTTTAATTCTGTAATTTCCATTCTATAGACTATAATTTATTATAAGGTCAAAAAGTAGCTTATGAGTTATTCCAGGCTTAAGCAAATCAGTGCCAAATTTGATCGAAATCCGAGAACTATATTGGCGTTATTAAGTAACAAACACCCATCTATCCACAATGTCGCATAACTAATATTAATGAGGTAATGCTTGTGTTGACCATGCAGACCTCCCACCGTCGCTGATCGCGGCGCTGAAGTGGTGCCTGACGTACAACGCGCGCTCGCGGCCGTCCGTGCGCGAGCTGCTCTCCATCCCCTACCTGCAGCCTGCGCGAGCGCCGCTGCCGCAGCCGCTGCTGGACAAGCTACAGCCGCTCGTCACTCCGCAGGAGTTCCGACTGCTACAGCGGGCGCAGCTCTAGCACACGGCTATATCACCAAGATATGTGAATAGGATTGCTAGCAATGGATCTCTTTTCATTAATCATGAATTATCCCGATTTGGATACTTAGTAATTCGAACTATAGTATACATACGAGTTTATCATTCGTGTGTGCTCGTCCGCAAATTATGCAGGAGGATAGTGATCATTTTATATAGTTAACTAACTGGTAGTGGCCTCATTCACCGTATGTTACATGTCTTTGTAAATATAATACATTGTCTGTTGTGTATGTGCAGTGCCTTGATGGCTTTATTATAACTAAATTGTAGTCTGGCAAAATGTAATGATTGCATAGATACTTAGTACTCTTTTCTAAGACGATTTGTTAATTCTAAAATGATTTTGATAGTACCAAAGTATGATAGTCCTTTTTGTAAATATGTATAAACAGTAATTTTAACTTTTTATCGATACAAATAAAATAATTAGAATATTTGTAACTTTAACACACCATACAGGTGTTATTAACATAACTAAACAAATTAATATTACTAAAATTTAACAAGTATGTATGATTATAAAGTTTATATTTATGATAACTGTATAGGAATAATATTAATGAAATTTAACAGATAATTTATTACATAAATAATGTACTGTATAAATGGACCACTGACTTTTATTTGAAAATAAACAATTTAACTTGGAAATAAATATTTATTGAAAAATTATTAGAGAATACAAAAAATAAATAGTACCTTAGCACAATTATTATAAATGAATAATAAAATATGATTCATTAGTCATAGCTTAAAACACAGCAAATTATAAAATATGAAATGCGTAAAGACCAACATTGAAAATTCAAAGAGAAAGTTTATATTACCGAATGTAACAATTGTTAATACTGATGTCTAGTCGTTAAGACCGGCAGCTTCGTATTTCTCTGCTCGCATCAGAGAAAAGGAATTCTCACCCTTACTGCATATACCATAAAGTACAAGGTGACTACGCAAGTAGATACACGACGTGAACGTTGTTCGCTCGGGGCACGCGCGCTTGCTCGCTCTCGAACACAAGCACATCCCTCCGAAACGACAACGCACCGACATCAGCTTACTATTCCATAATTTTTAGTCCAAGTTACACGGACTCTAATGCTATGAAGTGAATTAATTTCAAAAATGCTTTTAATTCAGTCTATAAACTTCGGGAATAATAGAACATTGAATAGTGCTATATAGATAGTAATGCAAGCTGATCGGCCGCGCAGTACTCGTGCGATGGGAACACGTCACAAATTAAAAAACAAGTTAGTGTTTTTGTATTTAATGCGTTAAATAATGTACTGCGCGGCGCCGCAGTGCGGTGCGCGTCTAGTTCTGGAAGAGCGTGCGAGTGAAGTCGATGTAGTCCAGAGCGTTGGGGATCGGCCGCTCCGTCTTGTTGTCCACGTACGGCTTCATGCGCGCCACGCAGTAGTCCGCCATCTCCTTCGTGAGGTTCTGCGGGAGAGATAACTGGTTAGCACATGCACAATGTTGTGCTGACTTAATGTTATGTAAGTTGGAGTAACACTTACAGCGTAGAGCTCGTCCTTGGTGACGTAGGAGCGGTCCTGGTGCGCTGTGATGGCGCGGAACGCATTCTCTATCTCCTCGGACGAATGCACATTCTCAGTTTCCTTGCTGATCATGAACGCCATGTACTCTTGGAGGGAAACTTGGCCATCGCGGTTCGGGTCTACCACATCTGTAAAATACAATAACCGTGAATAATCTGCTATTGTTGTGTGTTAGAGTAAAATATCTATATTGTTAATACTAACTAAGTATAGCCTCAAACTCTGGGTCGGGTTGTCCCTCTTCAACCATGGGCAGGTCGTAGCCGAGCGCGCGCAGACACGACTTGAACTCGTGGTGGTTGAGGCGACCCGAGCGGTCCTTGTCGAAGTGCTTGAACATCATCGAGAACTCCTTCAGAGCATCCTCGCTTACACCTGCCAAACAAAAAATACACGTTATTGGATAATACAATATGTACTTAAAAAGGCAGAATTAATTAATTTCTCTACTGTTTATAAAGTTTTCAAATTATAACTTTACTCTAAACGTATAGGTATCAAGCAGCCTAATGGTTGTAGAGTAGGGCTTGCGATCATAATTTATGGTTGCCGGTTTGAAACCCACCAATTGCACTGCCGACACAAACCCGCTCCTACCCGACACAAGCAATTTAGTTTAGCACTTCGTGCTAAACTAAATTATTAACTATTAATGTGCGTACCACATTGCTAGCAAGCTTTAAAAAAAACAATAGTCCCAGCCCACTTGGTTGAAATCAATACGCAATTTGCTTATTGGAATTCTAAGTTTTAAGTTGCTAAGGAAGTGGTTGCTACTGGTGGCATTGCACCACCGCCTATTGTAAACGCATGCTGTTTGTAAAAAGTCGTACCGGAGTGGTTCCTGGCCTGTATCTGCTGCTCGAGGTTGTGCTGCATGCGCATGGAGAGCTGGTCGAGCTGGTCCCACTGCTGGGCGAGCCCCACCGTGCTGTGCTCCGTGTAGCGGTTGTCCAGGATCAGGTGCTCCTCCAGCGCCGCGCCTGTATACACGTCATCGGTGTTAATCAAATAAATCCAAGATTTGTTATAAATATTACGAAAGCGAGGCAAGTTACAGAGTTATATAACAAAACTCAAAAAAAAAAACTAAAAGAAAAAAAATTATAGGAATAAGACCCGTCCTGTCTGCACTGAGTAAGATTTGAGGGCCAGTAATTAAAGAATAATTTTACAAATGGCTTTTCATCATTCAAGTAATTCGTTTGGTTATTAAAAATTTTATTTTTCAATCAAGCCATGTTTTATGTCAAGTATGTATTATGATAATTAAGGTCAATTCTAGTAAAATGGATTGTATGACTAAAATTATTTCTCACCTAATTCTTCCAGGCGTCTTAGGTCAGCCCTGCGCGCGCGCACCTCTCCTGCACGCTGCCGCAGCGTGGCCAGCTGCTGCTCCAGGGATCCAGTACCCTCCATCATAGATGTACTGCACAAATCACATAACATTATCACTATATTGCTAAATTGGTCGCTGATTCGTCAAAACGGTCATTATTTATAGGTGTATTTTATATAGCACATATTTTAGGTAAAATTTACCGTTACTATATTATTTTTCTTTGTACAACGACTCAGAACCAAATGAGTCTTGAGAATGTTTGTTAAATTACAATAGAACATCTAAAACAGAGTGAGAGTAAGAGAGTGAATTAGTATTGAATTATAAAACTCATATTTAATATTAGACTAGTAATAATAATTTAAGTGACATTTAAACGTGACGTATTGCGACAGACATTGTTGGAAGCCAATCATTAAGCTGAACGGTTGACATCCGACAGTACGGGCTTGTTTACACAGGCATGGCGAAAGTTATCACATACTTTGAAACATTTTTTACATTCGTGTACTGAGCACACGATGGACTATTTGTTGCCGTAGGTAAGCTGAGCGCGACAACCAAAGCTGAGGGCTTTGAAGTCGCAGTCAGAATAATCGAAAATTCTGTCACTGTGGCAAGCATGTTTATTAAATTTCATGACTATGCCACTAGGTAGGTACAAGTAGCGGCACGAAACTTTAGCACTTACCGTTATTGCGCAGAAGTAAAAAGTAAGGTACATGTGGGGAGTGCGTACCTCCAATTGGCTCTCCACCCAGTACTCATGCGCAGTTATCCCCTCCGCGCATCGTTCAGCGCTAGACTTACGTGCCGCTACTTGTATGAGTATGTAAGGACACTTTAGCCAAGCCGTGCGGCGTGTCATTTGCCAGTTTAGTATGAACACGTGACATCTACATCTCATATACGTTACCCGTCCCAGCCTAGCAGCCGGTACCTGTACATCAATGGCAGTGTCAACTCGTCTGTTACATATAGGATGTTAACACGATTAACCACAGGGTTTCCGTGTAATGGCTATCGAGTACCAAGTAACATAAATACTTTTTTGTATAAGCTAGTTTTCTTCAAGAGAGAATATAAAATCAAAAAGTAATTTATATGTTTTAGGTAGAAAGATTATAATACTATCCCCCTTATGGAGCGAGATATAATCTATCATTTTCACTAACTTATCTTTATCATAGGTCTGCTGTAAGAAATTATCTACTACAAATGTGCGGTCACTGCGCCCATAAGATGCCTATGTTATGTAGTTGTATTTGTACAATAAAGTGTAGCTACTATGGTGCATACCGTGTCTCGGTGAGCCACTGGTGGAAGGCGTTGGCGTGTTTGGCGAACTCCTTGCGCAGCTTGTCGTTCTCCTCCTGGCGGTGCGCCTCCTTCGTCAGCTCCACGTCGCGCTCAGCTGCTCGACAAAACATTCTTACGTTATTCAAACATTCAGATCATTATAATTTTTATAGGATAACACAATAATGCTCTACAATAAAAAAAATGGCTTTTACATCGTTTTAAAACGCGCCTATATGTATATTTAAGTTGGTATCACACCATATAAAATAAAAACCAAATTTATTTCTATGGCAATATTTCAAAATAGGTTAAAACAGTCTGCCGTATAAATCGCAAAGAAACTCGTACAAGGCACTCTGACCTAGGCAGACAATACATTACCTATGATCTTGCGCAGATTGCGCCAGGTCTCCTCCAGAGCCTCCATAGTGAACCAGGTGTAGGGGTTGGCGCCCACGTTGAACGACTTGATCTGCTCGTCCAGGGCCGCTAAAGCCTCGAAGTCGCTTTGAGCCGATGACAGCGATGCCTAGCAAGATACAAAACAATATTAGAGTTATATGGCCATTTTCAGGTAAAAAAGATAACTTTATTACACCTCGTAGGCCCAGTATGACCACGCTAATCGCGTAATCTAAGATGTTCGTGTGTACTTACTTGGAATTGCGCATGCGCATCTCTGAGGGCGCGGATCTCTTCGATGGAGTTGCAGCGCACGGGGTCCGTGAGGTCCTCCTCTGCGTTTTCGAACCAAGAGTTGAATGCGGATGCCTGTATGAGATAACATGTTACTTAGTAACTGTATTTTTTACATTTATTGAAGTTTTATAAAGGTTTAGAAGGAGGAGTAGTATGATATTTGGTCTTACCTTCTTGGCGAAGGTGAGGTAAAGCTCCTCGATCTGCCGGAACTGGTCTTGCAGCTGCAGCAGACGCTGCTTGCGCGCGGCGGAGTCAGCCAGCAGGCGCTGCCAGCGAGCGATGACGTCACCGTGTCGCTTCACGATGGCCTGCGTCTGCTCGTGCCCCGCCGCCACCAGCTGCTCCTTCAGCGACGTAATGTTCTGGATGCCCTCGTGCTCGAACGCGGCTAGACCTACAGGACGGGAACATAGCTCATAGTTAACGTTAAGAAATGTAAAGTATAGTATTACTGCGCTTATAAAGCATTGGGAGACAATCAAGTCATTTTGAAGGCATTTTTGAGCAAGTCTGAGGAGAGTGAAGCATGAGAAATCTTTCATGATAGGGCTTACAGAAATTTCAATAACATTTAAATCATGTATATAAAAAATTCCAGAAGATTTAACCCACAGCGCGCCTCATATCGGTAATCGCAACGTGTCGACTTATATTAGAATAGTGTAAGCATGTAGCGAGTGCGCACCGGCGTCGAAGGTGTCCTGCTTGGTGAGCAGCGTCTGCACGGTGGAGAGGTCGCGGCCGAACTCGTCGGAGCGCACGTGCGTCTCCTTGTCGGCGATCCACGACTCCACGACGTCGGCCTTCCACAGCAGCTGCAGGTACAGCGAGTTGTCCACCAACGCCGCCTTGCGCCGCGCCGCCAGCCCCGACAGCTTCTCCAGCTTAGCCTGGCAAGTACACGCCGTATTACAACTACTGTGCCGCCTCGCAAGGAATATATTCTAGCTGCCGGTAACTACAACTATATTAATGGAGTGGCACTAACAGAAATATGTAATAGTAGAGCTAGTTGTTGATAACACGTAAATATTCCGTATTCTCGCAAAGTTATTAGAGGTGTCCGACTAGTTTCGGGGTAAAACAGACCCTTTCATCATGAGCTCTTTACGCGTCTGTATAGCGCGATACCGAGACGACAGATATTTGCGTGTTTACAGTCAGCTAATAATATAAGATTGACATGTTAAAGTAGTACGCGAATGACGTAAATGTCATCTCCTGGCAGAGTGGTAATGTGGCAGTGTGTACCTGCAGCGCGCGGATGCGGTGCGCCAGCGCGTCGGCGTGCAGGTTGCCGGCGGCCAGCAGGCGCTCGCCGTCGGCGGCCAGGTCGCGCACGCGCTCGCCGCGCGCCGCCAGCTCCGCCTCCAGCGCCTCGTGCTTCTTCAGCAGCCCCTGCACCGCCGCCATGCTGTCGCCGCACTCGCTCACCACCACCAGCTGCTGCTTCTCGCTGCACGCACACGTAACAACATTAACGACCACTTACAACAGAAGCTGTCAGTGGCAACATCATCATCATAGTATAAATGTTTTTTATAGTACATATAATATTTTGTAATGTATTACAGTACAAGTATACAAGCAAATTTTCCTCACCTAATCCAAGCCTCCTCCTCATCAACCTTCGCTAAGAACTGTTGGTATGCTAGCGACTGCTGCAGCTTGGCACCGCGCTCGGCCGCCAGCGCCTGCAGCTCGGCCCAGGCCAGAGCTAAGGCCTTGAGCCGCTGCTCGATCTCGGGCACGCCGAGGTTGGACACGTCCATCAGCTTCTCGCCGGCCTCCTGCACGGCCTGGATGGCGGGCTCGTGGCTGGCCAGCTCGGCTTCAAGACGCTTGTGCTTCTTGAGAAGATTCTGTACGCCGGTTAGATCGCGGCCGTAATCGTCGGAAGCGACGAGGAGTTTTTTTTCCCTGAAGAAGTAAAAAAAATACATTAAGAAACAGCCACTTGTCAGTATACGTTAGTCAGACGGATCAGAATTGGGAGTATCTGATTAACCAAACCACGTGGCAGAGCATAGTTTGTGACGTATTCAAGTTGTAATTCATAATTCAGAATTCCGGCGATTGTCATGCGGGTGTGGTACTGACTTGATCCAGGACTCCTCGTCGGCGATGTCGCGGAAGAACTGGTGCAGCGTGTTGGCCTCGTGCAGGCGCGCGCGGCGGTGCGCGGCGAGGCTGCGCACGCGCTCGAAGCGCTCGTTGATGGCCGCGCGCCGCGAGCCGATGCCCGCGCTGTCGAACTGCCCGCTCGACACCAGCGCGTCCGCCTGACCGTTCATGTCTGACACACAACATATTTCGTTACTCACATATTGATTTAACTTTTATTCATCAAGATTGCATAAATAGTACAAGCAGTGATACTACCTAATTTCCACAATCTATTTTACTAGGGAACTCAGAATCTCACAGTAAAACCGGTTGTCAAAACTGTCGGGACCAACGATTTAACGTGCTTTGGGATTTGCACGGCGGCGTATAATGGTCAGATATCCCTTCCCCTTATTACCCCTAAAAGTACTCAATAACGTATTAAGAAAAAACATTAGTCTTACCGTTAATCCTGTCCTCGTGAGCCTGTATGTCAGCCTCCACCAGCTGGTGCTTCTTCATGAGATTCTGTACTGATGCTAGGTCCTTGCCAGAGTCTTCTGAGGTCAGCAGACTCTCAACCTAAATCAAATCAATTAATTAACAATCGTATTTCTTATTTTAAACACCCTTTTTACGTGACTCGCAAATACAAAGTCAAGTGTTTGCATATGTTAGAAACACAATGTAGGGATGAAAATACCTCTCCGAGCCAGAAGTCGAGATCCTTGACGGCGGCGATGTAAGTGCGCTGCTTGTTGGCTTCCTTCAGCTTCAGAGACTTCTCTGTCGTCTTCTGCGTCAAGAACTCCCATTGGTCCGCGATGGATGCTAAGCGAGCCTGATTGGATAGAAAAAAAAATGTTTAGACAGAAGAATAAAAAACAGATTTATTTTTCTAAACTGGATATACAAATTAAGTATTTCTTTTTCTAGAAGAGAATGTATGTGTGGTACCTGCACGGCGTCCTCGCTGCCGCTGCACTGTCCGCGCTGCACGAGGTTGCCGCCCATGGCCAGCACGGACTGGATGCGCTCGGCGTTGGCCGCCAGCTCCGCCTCGAACGCCTGGTGCTTCTGGTGCTTCGACTGGATGTTTGCCGGGTCCTAAAGATAAAGAGAACATTTGTATTTTGCTTCTAAATACTTAACACATTCATATAAAATGTGCAACTGTCTGATTTTTTCAACAATTGTAGTTGGTTACTAATCTTACCAGGCATACATGAACATGATTATTAAACATGTTTCAATGTATTTTTCTGTCCAATTATTAAGATGAGATAATAACATGATTTTAGTAAGTCTATTAAAGAAGTTCTTGTGTGTCGCTATAAAGACTCAAGCTTTGAAGGAGAAAATGTTCAAAGACTCTTAGTTTAGTTTGAAGGTTAAACCTTCAAAAGTCATCAATAATATGTTGTTAGTGGAAGCCTTTTTACCTTGTAGCTCTCTTCAGTGGCGAGCTGCAGTTTCTCGGCGATCCAGTTCTCCATCTCGTCAGCGTCGCGCGAGAACTGCTGCAGGGTCTGCTCATCTCCCAATCTGCAGCCGTAATTTAAAGTTAAAACCATGGTAAGCTGATAAATTTGATTGTTTGAAAGTCACGAATAGTTTATTTTATTGCGATATTTTTTTTCTGTACAAGACAAGACCGGGTTTCAAAGTGGCTGAAATTGTAGGGCATACAGAAGTAGTCTCTCTCCTTTATGTAAGAAACTTACTCATCAGACAATTTTCAATAATATAGATATTTATTCTTGTGAGAATATCTATTACTGAAAGAATTGGGAGTTAGTTTAATGTACCTGGAAGTTGAAGCTGGTCAAACATAGCTTGGGTAAAGGCTAGGCAGAAGATAAGTCTGTAATGCATAAAGTACCTGGATCTCTTTTCAATGAGAGCCTCCTTGAGGTGTCGCCAGCGGTCCAGCACCTGGCGGCGCTTGTCGTCGATGGCGTCGGCCGCGTAGTGCTCGGAAGCCATCAGCTGGTCGGCCAAAGTCTGCAGCTGGGCGATCTTCTCCTCCTGTTCACACACAAATTAAGTATTTATCAATTATTATAAAAATTTTAAAAACACAATATTCAGTTAGTTTGGGAAAAGCGATATGTATGGAAAACCGTTAACTTTATAATTGGAACTATTGGACTGTATTTGATAGCAAAATAGTTTTTTACTATTATTTCGAATGGCTAGCTGGCGACCAAAACAAAATTTTCTTATTTACGTTAGAAATCTTAATATTTTATTTCAAGCAGGTGGACCTTTTCAGGCACTTTCGAAACGTTATATGACTCTAGTTCTGTAGATAGTACGTAACTCCTCATTGAAATGTAGACTAAAGATTCAACAGCGGAATTATAAGTAAGTATCGTGATGGATAGAGTACTAACATGAGCATTGATGGCCTTATCGAAGTCCTCGTGCTTCTTGATGAGCTGTTCGACGTTATCGGGCTGCGCGGCATCGGCGGCGTCGGCGGCGTCGGGCGCGTCCTTGGCGGGCGAGAGGAAGGCCTCGCGCGCGCCCATCCAGCCCTCCGCCTGCTCGCAGTCGCGGTAGAACAGCTGCAGCTCCAGGTTCTGGTCCAGCTTCATGCGACGCCCCACCCACGCCCTGACCCACACGTACAATATTATTACAATTAAAACTAAATACATTGTTACTGGACATTCTGGTGCCATAGTTAATCAGTAACTATCGGCTCGGCTCTTAAGCAATAAATATACAATCACGACATATTATGTTAACTTTTGTTTCTATAGGACTTAACAGAATTTAGCGACACGTATTATTCAAATAATTCTTTGACATGGTTCATATGGTACATACAAATGCACATATGAGTTATAAAAATGTAAACATTCATCATTAGTTAATAGTACATTAGACTAACTAACTAATGATCAACCTGTAATAAGTAAGTAGTTAGTACTTACTTATTACAGGTTGATCATTAGAAAATCAGTTTTGTTCAATCAATACATTGAATTTGTGTCATGTGAATGATTATTTAAAAATTCAACGGCTTACTCACGCACATTCTCGGGATCGCCCGACTAGTTTCAGACTCAATAGAAGTCTCTCTCCTTAATAATGAACTGACGCGGCGGCAGCGGTGTCACGACTTCGATAATTATAAATTCGTCTCTCGGAAGTTATTGTAAAAATATATATGAATGAGCGTTTATTCTTATGTATTCTTTATAAACATATAAGCTTTATTTTTATATTCCCTGGCTTAATATCAGCGTTATGTTTATAGACAGAGTTTATACATTGATAAAATACTGTGGCAGAAACTTTTTAGCAACCATCAACAGTTGTATGTTCCAACAAATATTAGAATTTTCGAACTCATACTTTCGGGACGTACAAACATGAGTTATAGTCAGTTTCTAAATTAAGAATATCAACTTGAGAATGTCTCATACTCTGATTAACCAACCGTGTGTAACTCCTGACCTTAAATTGCACGATCTATCACGTGGCCTACGTACAGTTTGAGACAATGTCAAGATGAAATTTCCAATTAAGAAACCGATCATTATGTATGGTACTGACTTCTCGAGGTCCTGTCGCGCGTCGCTCATGTTGTTGAGCTTCTCCTGGATGTCGACGCTGGCGTAGTGGCCGCCTTGCAGCAGTTGCTGCCCGAACAGCTCCAGCGCCTGGAACGCGCCCGCGCGCGCATCCATCTCCGTGCGATGCTCCTATATCATACAGATACATGTTAACGAACTCATTCTTTTATAGAACTAAAATATAATTATATTCTATACACGATGTAAATCTTCCGTACGATTCAATATTTAATAATATTTTAAAGCTCAAATTCAAAAAATCATGAGCTAATCTCAGCAACTACCGGTCGGATCTGAAGTGTTAGATAGTCTATTAATCGAGAAAGCTACGCGGTATTTTTTGCAGCGATTACCGATGCCGAAGTTTATCAGATAAATGGAACTAACTTCAAATTAATGTAAAGTAGCGACAGATGAACATTTAAGAAAAACTAATTTACGTTTCAATATTTCTGGGGAAATCGGATATCTAGTTGTTGGGCAGTAATTATAAACTTACTTAGGATCATAATGAACCAAATTTGTTAATGATACACTTTGCTCATATGTTTTATAGTATGACATAAGCGTTATTGACGACGGCTCTCCTGCAACTAATACCGTTCAATGTTATAGTATAATAATAATTCGAATGACATAAAATTGGTTCATAATGATTTGAATGAAGTTATTTTTTTTATATTATATAAACTAAAGCTGCAGAGCATTTTATAAGACCTTTTATGATTTGGGCATAAAGGACAATTATTCGACAATTTTATTAAATCTGTTTTGTAGTAAAATAAGGATCTTATTTTTAACAAATATATGCCGTTGCCAACATCAATAATTGATATACTATAAAACACTCACACGTGAAAGTACACTTAAATGTAAGGAAAATATTTATAAATGAAAACGGGAAGAAAGATTGCACAAATAGTATACAAACACTGAAACACATAGAGACAAACGGAAATCACACAGTGTACAGTCAACTCGAAAAGTGCTACACTGCAATTTAATTTAGTTTTTTAATACGACTGGAGACTAGATTTACATTCAGCAACAACAAAGAGTCGCAAACAAAATATTGCTTATATCGTCTGGTAAAGTTTCAAAATAACATTTTATTTCAAGTATGATTTACGACAAAGTTTGTGACAGGGCTAGTTTAAACCCAATTTGGGTCAAAGTAACAGCAAAGGGCTTAACCTATACGACGCTACGGTACTTTGTTTGGAAGTCATAGTCCGAATGTATATTTGGGTAACTTTTTAGGTTGACTGTACTTTATCACAACATAGAAAATTTCAAAACCAAAAAATATAAAACTAATAATTGTTAATAGAGTTGTTGTTTTTGCCAGTTAAATATTTAAAGTAAAACGGTTAGGGTAACTACCCCGCCACTAAATAATATTAATTTAAATACGAATTAGAAAGTAAACAGCACATCAAGTGTAGTGTATATTATTGCGTATTATTGCATACACGGGTGTATATTATACTTCTTACAAGTCACTTCAATACTTGTAGTGTTTGCGTTCAGGGGTTCAAATAGTTTTATAAATCCAATCAAATAAACCAATTTAATTAGTGTTTTGAATGTTTGCACTGACTAGAGCTACAGGTTCTGTTCTTATTTGTTGCTAAGTATATCACCCAGAAACAGTAAGTTTAAAGTTTAATTTAGAAAAAGATAAAGTCAACTGAAATAATTAGTACTGTAATTAGGTGTTTTTTTATTAGGTACCTTATGATCTTGCAGTCTGTTAAAGAGTTTGTAACTTAACTTGTATCATGTAATGTTGTGAATGAATATTTGTAATATGTAATTGTGGAAGTTTGAAGAATACCCGTGAAAGACTAGGTAGTTGTGTAATACCCCGGAAAGTTAGTCGGAACTACAAACACTACATGTAGGAGTGGTGGCTTGCAAGTTAGTTAGGCGAGGAGCACACATGCGTGCAATGCGTCTGACCTGCGGCATTATGCCGTACCGCGCGTCTATCTCCAAACGCTGGCTCTAGAAATACAGTCACCATGTGTTATTTGTTCTTATTTACCCAGTTGCAGCCAATTACAAAACTTTGTTTCCTTCGTGTATCACCTTTCCATACAAACAAATATAAAATTTTACCATTATTTCATTTACATTTGCCATAGCCGATAGTCGATAGTCAGCATGATGTTTGGGGCATTTATGACGTGGGGAATGTTGGACAAACATATCTTCGTACATAATTATTGACATGAATAATGACGTCACTCATTAGTCACTTCTGGTTCAAACATGGGTCTCATGTACAAATGGACTAGGTTATGTAATTGATTGGGGTTTGGTTACCTGGTGCCTCTCGAGCAGGGCTTCGGCGCCGGTGACGTCATTGGCGAGCTCCTCGGAGCTAACCAACGCCATCATGGAATTGATCCAAGCCATCAAGTCGCGGTAGTCTGATAGGAACCTGGTGGATATCGTGGACTTTATTTATTAGTTGCTCAAAGAATTGTTACATAAACTTGTGCTGTAGAAATCGCCCTAAATATTTAAGTAGACCTAAAATGATGTAAATTAATGGAGAATTTTAAAAATAAATCGTTTTTTGGATTGTACACACACTTGTTTACAACTGTAATCATGTCTTTTTTTGTAGATGGTTCTTTGGACTCTGGTAGGTTATGTCGGGTAAACCATTATATTAGTTGTAGGTGTTTTATATGTACCTCTGCAGGTCGTATGAGTCGAGCAGCTTCTCCTTCCTGGCGTTGGCGCGCGCCTGCAGCTGCTGCCAGGCCTCGTTGATTTCGCGCTGCTTGCTGTAGGTGGCGTCAGCAGAGTCGCCGTGCGTCGACATCAGGCGGTTGGCGGTGTCGTCCAGCTGACGGATCTTGTCGCCTAAGGCGGCCAGGTCGCGCTCCAGACCCTCGTGTTTACCTAAAGTAGTGAGATTAATTAGTGATCAGATTTAGTAGAGATTTGTGTCCAGGAACCACTCGAGGTAGGCTTATTTGATTGTCTGAGGGAAATGATGTTCCTTCAAAGTTATTTTACATTTAACTAAACAAAAGATCACTTCTCTTCAAACCTAAGATGGCTACAGTTTTTTAATGGAATATTGATTATTACACAATTGTTTTAATTTATTTTGTGAGTAGTGTTGTAGATGTTATGCTATGGTCAACACTCACAATCTTTCTCAACTTACATTGTGGTCGGCTCTTAGTCTAAACAGACATACCCTGGATTTTACATAAAATGACTTCCTGATGCAATGACTGTTATGTGACCCAAATACTTGATTTTACGTTTTTTAGATAAGTGATATTAGTATGTATGTGCGTGTACTCACGCTGCAGCGTCTGCACGGAGCGCAGGTCCTTGCCGAGGTCGTCGGTGGCGAGCGCGGCCTCCTTCTCGGCGATCCAGTCCTTGGTCTCGTCCACGTCGCGGTGGAAGCGCTGCACCTCGTGCGCCGAGCCCAGCTGCACGGCGCGCTCCGCCGTCAGTTGTTGCAGGGACGTCCATTTTGAGTTCAACTCCTGTTGTCCGACATTTTATTGGTTAAGCTTTTGTAAATGTGAAGTTTTATTAAACTAAACTTAATAACACACAGTGTCCACTTTTTCATGTTTACTTTCCCGTGTGGGTCTACTGAAAGATATTGATATTAGGTATAAGCAGTACCTTCGTACCTATAAATTCTTTTGTTTCTATCCTTTGTTGTATGTGTATACATAAATAATCATAATATTAATTAGTACATTCATGCAGTTTTATGTTCCTTTAAGCTATTCAAACACAAAATTTTTGAACATATTCATCACTACAGAAACTTCGCGCCTAGCAACTTAAGTTCTTTTAAAAATAATGGTTCTTACGCCTGTGTCATTTTTCGAATCACATATTTTTGTTTGAATATAATTTTGCATACCGATTATAGAAAGGATAAACCCTCGTGTTATTGTTTATCTAATCAACAGTGACTGTTTATGAATGCGTTGTAATCTCAAAGCATCGATAATGCAACCATTATCGAGTTGTTGAGTGCCATACATAAATTCCATATATGAGACTACAAGTATTTAAACATAGTTTGAGAGTACCATTACGTCGCGCGTCGTGTAGATCTATAAATCAAGGACATTTATGTCTATTGCATATTATGCTAGAATCGTGAGCCACTTATTACACACTGTAGCGTAAATATTTACTAACATGGCTAGTCAATATGTTATCTCAATGCCTACGTGATTGCTCAGGCATTCGCATATCAAGCAATCTGAGCTACTCATATTAATCTACTCCTAAGTTAATGAATCGTCAAATTATCATACGTACAGACTACAGGCATGACTGAATACACGGCGAGATTAATATTCGATATTACTCAAGTTGCGCTTGGATTGAAATTGCAAACCTTATTGAAGAAAACTCGAGGCCCTACTACTTATTGGGTATTGAGTAACTTGATCCTAATAGGAGCCATACCTCAATCGATACCTAATAACTAGTTAGGATCACTGCACTAGATTATTAACATATACATTTAAATTCTAAAAATATTTATTGTTACACACACTGGTTACACGTAAGAATAAAAAAACATTGAAATATGTATTGTCTAGTTGTGTCGTCAGACACAATACAGCGCTGCCTTGGTTTCTTCTGCAGTAGTAGTCAAACTCAAACATAATTTGTTCAAGTTATTTTGTTCTGATGATCATTTGAATCAAGACGACTAAATTGCTTTTAGAGAAGTACACTAGAGTATTAATGGCAAATAAAGTAAACAAACAAATAAATTATGACTAGTACTACAGTATTGTGAATGTGCTAACCTGCATCTGCGTCTTGATCTTGAGCGCGGCCTCCGTCTGCCCGACGGTCATGAGCTGGACGGCGATCTCGTTCATCTCGGCGAGGCGCACCTCGTTGGCGCGCAGATCGTTCTGGAAGTCGTCGAACTTCTTCTGCATCACCTCCACTTGCTCCAGGTCTTCGCCGACATCTTGCACTTGCGCGTGCATTTCCTATGAACAGATTTATTTTAGTAAAGGTACGTTTTTAGTCGACTGGGTCCTACTTCTAGACCTGTACCCATACCATGAGCTCATGGTATGGCACCTGATATACATCGACCTCAATCATAATAATATCGATCGGTCCATTACGTTATAAGTGTACATTTTTAAACATGTGAATCTTTTTGCATTTCAGGGATTATTAATTTCATAGTTCCAACCTTGACCAAGTAAAATTTTTATCCATCCAATAGTTAAACCTGGATTTAATTCCTTCAATTCTACAAAGCCTTTACAAAAACTGGTTTAATGAATAGAGCAGCATTGGTGAACCACATACCTTGTCCTTGATCCAGGTGGCGAGCTCGGCAGCCTCGCGCACCAGCACGTACGCCTTGACGGTCTCATTGAGCTTGTTCTGTCGCTCGCGCGCCAAGCCCAGCAAGTTGTCGTACTGCCCTTCGATCTGTTACGGAATAATGTATTTTATTACTTAGATCTTAAAATTCATCCTCCAAATAGTGTAGTTCAAAATTAAATGTATTCATAATAAATTTCAAGTCTAGATTTACGACTTAAAGGGAGTTTTTAATGTCCCAACAATGTAATAAATAGTATATTTATGCAAAAAACCTTTTATTATATTACGCAATGTTGAGTTGAACTTGAGTTGTATTTCGGAAATAAAGATGATTTTGTATTTTATACTTGTTAGGCATGATAAATTACACTTCTAATTTTAGATTTAATGGTACATACCTGGTTCTGACGGGCAGCGATGGAGCTGGAATCAGCGAGGTTTTGTTGCGAGGACGAGAGACCAGCGTCGATCTTCTTGACGTAAGCGGCGGGCACGAAGCCTTGGCGGTCGTTGACCTCCACTTTCCACCAGTCCTGGGGAAGACAGTGATATTAGTATACTTTGCTTGTGAATACTATTAACAGTCAGTACAGTTTATAATTTCCCGACGAGTCTAAGCCCAAGGCGAACAAGGACAAGAGATTAAGTAATTTGATTTGATTCACGCTGTTAGGAATTATTCGAATTTACGGTTTGAATAGGTAACGTAATTGAAAGTTTGTGAGTTAACAGTTCAATTAAACTTTACTGTGTCTAATTTAATTATCCGTGGGTATGAAAGTTACAGTAAAGGTTAAAACATTCTTAACATGTTTAAATATTTCACTATTTTGTTTTGAATCCAAAAGTAAATTAAATTATGTTGAAATTAATATGTCGGGTGATTTAATAAATAAGATTTACGAGCTGAAGGCTCATGATTGATTCGTCCTTGGTTATTATTACCTCTAAATATAACAATGTGCCAGTCAATCATTGTATCATGAACAGAAACAATAGCCATAACATAACAACATATAATATGTAATTGTATTCATGCAAAACACGCCTACAAACTCGAGATGAGTCGATTGTGGAGAGTTCCTGTAATAAATTTTATGGACGGATATGAAAACTTGGTTAGGGGCCCCTGATTCTGAATGATGATAACATTAAGCAGCTGACTTTGTCAAATTGTTGTGGCATTGAATACGGAAGTGAAGTGAAGGCGACAACTAACATAGGTAATAAATAGGATGAACACGAATGCGACTTTTTCCGTAAAATAGTCGAACTGATCGAACACCAATAGGAAAATAAATCGTGTTTAAATTATTGAAAATATATGAATAGATAAAGGAAACTTTTCCGGACATAAAAAGCAATATTTAAATAATATTTCATCATGTTTCAGACTCGAGAATTAAATAAACACTTAAAGCATATCAACGCTTTATCAGTATGAATTGTGTGAAATAAACGTCATTCACACGGCATAATATTTTAAATATTGGATTACTTCCTACTATTATGAATACGATATAATATAAATAAGTATCAATTTGGAGGCATTCTCATAGGAAATAAAAGCAGAGGGCATAATGCGAGTTTGTTTTACGTGAGTATGAAAGTAAAGAGTTATGGTTGGTTCCACCAATCAATTCACCAAAGTGAGATGAAAAACAACGATTTAATTTATGGTCCTAAATAAAATGAATCGCTACGTTTAATCTATGTCACTTAACAATTTTCTTGAATGATGTCACTACGAAACTTATTTTCTCTTTCCTCTGTCAAACTAAATGGTGAACTGTCCTATATAAGTCCCAATTATATTATGACGGTCGGCGCAATGTGTGCTTTTGCGCAACTCATTATCGCGGCTTTCACTACTTTCCTCCTTATGTCGTTTTCAACCATCTCTTTTTTTAAACACACTACGAATCTTCCGTATGTGTGAATAGTGTAATAGCATCGATGTTTCATAATAAATATTCCAGACACGAACCCTCGTGTTCCCTTCGGTAAAGTTAGTATATACACTAGGTGTGGTGTGTACTGTGTTTATGCTAAGATCTTTAAAACTAGGCAGTGGATTTCAATGTAGTATGCAGAATAAATACATACTATAGCAGGGAAACAAAGAGAAATTCAAAGATTCGTAATGTGATGTCGCATCAAACTTATTTTTGCGCGCTTGCTTTGCAAAAGCTGGCGAAACCATGTCCATTACATACTGCCTCGCAAAAATATTTAGAATAGTAGTACATTGGACCCGGGCGAACCCGGGGCGGGTCGTTAGTAATGATTATAATTTATATAGCATAGGTAACTCACATGTAACGATCGCTTATCATTCTTTCTGTTGTGTACAAACAGAGTGTCCACCAGTATCACGCATAACCAACTTAACACTATCATTTTAATTCTAGTATCACTTCACTATCACAGAACGATTCAGCGGCCACATGGTATAAATATTCACATATCTATTCGAAATCTAATATTATATAAATAACTCTTCAAAGATCGAATGCAACTTTTATAATTTTACAAAAGAATAATCAATCACACACAATTCCAAAGTTCGAAGCATATTTAATTAATTAGGTAATTTATATTATAAAAATGTTTTGAGATATGTGAGCGTTCGTTTCCTCGCAAGGTACATCGTACAATGCGTTCACGTGTCGTCCGCGAGTTACATAAACAGATCGGTTCGAGCCAGATAACAATGGACCCAGCCTGTACCGCGGAACGTTACTAATGAACCAGAAACACCAGATGATCTATTGTAAAGATTGGATTGTGTATTGTTTGTTATACTCATTTGATTTCTTATTAAATAAATAGATTGTGGTATCTTCGCTGTCTGAGAAATACGCTAAAAGTCTAAATAAATAGTTATTTTTTAGTGTATTTGCAAATTTATTGTTCCATGACTTTTTATGGCTTTTGTTTAATTAGGCGATGAATTTAAAGGTTTTACGGAACATCAGAATAATTTATAATTTTACTAATCGGATAAGAAAGTTCGGGCTACAAGTCTGAACAAATGATAAAGAGATGTATTACCACTACATATTGTACTGCCACTAGCTTTAACTAGGATATATGACTACTAAAAAGGTAACATTTAAAAGTCATTATTTAAAAGACGAGATAAATAAGTTAAAAGCTGTAGAAGCGAAGGGCCGCCCTCAGAAGGGGCCATCTAAGGCTGAAAATGTTTGTACAACTATAAATGATGAAGACATTATTTACCTACGAGTACAACGAGATAAAACATAAGCCAGTAGTCCATAATTATGACACAAAGATATCGCCAAAACATTTCGACAAAAGGAATCAAGTTAATATTAGTTGATAAAGATGTAGATAACGGAGATAAGGTACAGTTAACAACAAGTTGATGACACTGTAATTTTCAAAACTCCCGTATATGTAAACATATAACACCTTAAGTTTTTTCCCTACTAGAAAAAAAAAGCCTTTTAAAACATTTATTCCCAGTATCTAATCAAAACCGAATCTGTCATGCGCCATTTTTATTCCTCGACTACTGTTATCGTACTATGGTTAAACCAGCCCTTAGGGCCGATTTTTCCATTGTCAGATAACAATTTTGAAGTTTAGACGGTTAGTTCATACAAAAAAAGTCAAACTTTAATTCTATTCCTCGAATAGAAGTTGTGTGACGACGCATAAATCAGCCCTTAAAAGGCAAGTTATTGTATTAATTTGTTTCGTAAATCTGAGTTTATCGTCTTTTGTTGCTGCCTGTACATAAGAATTATCTTTTAATGTTAATGTAATGTAGTTACAAGGTCGAGTTTAGGCCGGAGTTACCAATTTATGATATTGATTTGCGTAATACAAACGATATGTATGACGTCATGTTAGTATAAGTTATTGATGTGTTTATAAAAACTGTTCACTGCATAGAGTGACTACTAAAGATAGCTTTTTAAGTATGCATATAAGTAGCATGATTTCTGAAAAGTCCAGATAGTGTTATTTCTACATCTATTGTTCATACTAATCGTTGTCTGTGGACATTATAAAATTATGGGTTTATGCAAATATTCTGTTGGTAAGTTATGATTGAAAAGCGTATTTTGCATAAGAGTAGAAATCTTTCTGTCCCGATAATAGTTATGACTCATACATTAGGCAGTCATATGACTCAAGTATCTAAAATACTACAATTTGAATATGAGTATGTTTTGTTGTAATTCTAGATTAGAACAACCCTCTATTGACTGCAGGAAAAAGGCGTCTTTAAACATTTCTATCATCTGCTATTATAAAAACCAATATTTTCCAATTTGACCCAATATTCGTGAAGTAATTGAAGTTGTGGCTAGTAACTAAAACTTAACCATCCATGGCACATTGCCTGCAAAGGCTTGGAACAATAAGCAAAGGGTTGATGATTGTGTTTACCTTGTTGTTGGAGTTGAGCAGGGTGAGCACGTCGCCGCGCTTCATGGACACCTCGCGCGGAGACTTCTCGGCGTAGTCGTAGAGGGCGACCACACACTCCTTGCCCGACACGTCCACCACGGGGGACTCTTGTTGCTGCAATCAAATGTTTTGTTACTAACAGGGCACTGAACAGCATGCAATGTAGGTACATGGTATAGTTGTTTCTGTTGTGCTCATATGAACATTTTCGGTATAGTTAGACTATTTTCAAATTTTGTGGCGTATGTACAATAAAGAATATTAGAACCATATAATGATTAAGTATTTAATTAAGCATCAATAATTGCATTTCAGATCAACGAGAATTTTGGTTTTAATTTTATGATACTTGAATTGAAAATACGATAACAACTGAATCTAGTTAGACTGGATGAAGACTACCCCAACATAGTTTGAGAGAAGGCTAGACTGAAGGTTTATTGTCAAGTGTGTCTTAAGATTTTTTACAAACAGCGCATCATTAAAAATAAGAACTTTTGGATGAACATAAGCTTACCCTGCATCCATCAGCCTGTTCCCTGAGCGACTTGATGGTGTTCCCGAAGGCTTCTAAGTCGGAGAGCAGCGCCTCGTGTTTCTTCAGCAGCGCCTCGGACGAGTCCTCGTCCTTGCCGTAGTCGTGCGTATTGGCCATCGGTTCCTTCTCCCGGATCCAGGACTCGGCCTCGTTGGCGTCCGCGAAGTACTGCTGCGCTTGGAGCGAGTCTTCCAAGTCTTGTTTACGCTGTTAGGAATGAAAATGATATTATTATGAGTTCACTGTTAAGCCTACAGTAGGTGTAAGATGTTCTTCTTCTTCTTAAAGTGGCTCTCCAAGTAGTGAAGGTTGTCAGTCAGGGCCGCATGTATCGGCGTGCAGCGTACCTGCGCGGCCTTGTCCTGCAGCTGGCGCCAGTGCGCGTGCAGCAGCTGCAGGCGCGCGGCGATGTCGTCGGCGGCGAAGTGGCCGGCGTCGCGCAGCGCCAGCCCCGCCGCGCGCACGGCCTCCACGCGCGCCTCGTGCTGCGCCATCTCGCCCATCACCGCCTGGTGCTTCTTCATCAGGTTCTGGACGCCGATCAGGTCGCGACCTAGACACAAACGACACTCATTCACTCTACAATTTTATGGTACGCCTTTCTTTCTTCTCTACATGAGCAGAGGTCTGTGCCCAGCAACAGGACATACCGACAGACCGGTATTATTTTTGGTACGCAGGTCTGCGCTATTTGAGAAGCGGCGCGTGCTTGCAGGCATGGTCCAAAGTGAGAGAGCCTGGCCGGCGATGGATGTTTTTTGCGACAAGAAAGAGAAAGAACTATATAAACAAGAAAGAGCCTGCCGAATGAGAAAGGGAAAGACGCGCTGTCCATACATCCGCATAGGGCGTCGCAATATTGCTCTAAACGACCTCAAACGACCTAGAAGTTGGGGGTAATGGGAAGGGCAACTCGATCAGCTGACAGGCCAAGGAGGATACGAACGAAAAATCTACAAGTTGAAAACTTTTTATGACGACATAATAATGATAATTTATGATAACTAAAAAAGTCCTCTTAAAAACAAAAATAACTGAAATAGTTAGTTCTTTAAAAACCAAAGTATTTAAGACCTAAATCCTACCTCTGTTAGTGGAGGCGATGATAGGTTCCTTCTCACGGATCCAGGCGGCCTCGTCGTCAAGGTCTCGGAACAGCTGCTGCGCCTGCAGCGAGTCCAACAGGCGACGCTTGCGGATAGCCATCGGCTTGTCTAATGCTGTATAACGGCCTACCAGACCATCCTGATAACAATTACATAAGTATTATAAAATAACATTTAAAATTTGTATGTAATTATCTACATTTAGGCTTTGCATACATCAAATAGGAGCTGATCTAGGCACTCTTAACACTTCAATCATCAAATTTTGTTGCAGACTGATTTTGAATTAAAATTGAAATTCGAGTAAAGGATGGTAGAATGAGTACTCACCCTCTTGGTCTTGATGTTGTCGGCGTCAAAGTGCCCCCTGTCGATGAACTGTTCTGCCTGCGTGCGGATGGCGTCGATCCTCTCGGCGTGGGAGCTTACATCAGCTTCCAATAGCGCGTGCTTCTTCTGGAGGTTCTGCACGCTAGTCAGGTCCTTAGGAACAAGAAAGACGGTCCAATTAGTGTACGCTTTAAATGCTTTAAACGATATTAACAACTAATGTTTACGTTGTTTTAGGTGAAGGCCCACTATTAATTTCTGCCTAGCAAATTCGTTGGGTGGATTGGCGAATTTGCCAAGATATATTTCCAATGACAATATGAATAAGGCTGATTTTGTATGCACTTGTAGCAAGCCAATTTTCTCGCTTTCTTCCCTCACCTTGCCATAGTCCTCACTGAGCAGCTGGCCCTCGACTTCGGACAGCCACAGCTCAATGTCTTCTACCGCTCTGTTGTAGTGCTGTTGTGCAGCAGCTTCTTCCAGCTTGCTGCCCTTCAGCTCTGACGCTGCGGCAAGCTTCTCCCAGATACCGCCCAATTCGCCGACGCGGGCCTCGATTTGAGCTGTACACAAATATCAAAATGAGAAGAAGATATAGATGAATGTTATTTTACGGTAAAACCTTAGTTTCTATAAATCCTCCATGCAATTAAAAATGGTAGAATGTAAGTTGTGAGAAAATACAAAAAGCGTGTATTTTTAAAATTTCGTTGAAAATACATACGTTGAGCGAAGTGCTCCTGTTCAAGCAGACGCTGGCCGGTGAGGGTGATCTCGTCGATCCTGGGCTTGTTGGCCTGCAGCTCCTGCTCGAAGTTCTGGTGCTTCTGCACCTTGCCGTTCAGGTTGGTCGGGTCCAGGTATGAGTCGTCCGTCGCGAACTTCAGCTTCTCGTTGATCCAGCCTGAGAACAATCATTATCAAGTTAGTAAGGAATTGAGTATTTTTTCTGGTTTATAGAGTAAGCGAAGAGCAGAAATAAATTAAATTATTTATTGTATTACTCAACTGTAATGAGTTTTTTTTTTGTCTTTGTCAACTACCCTGGGAAAATGTAAGCGCGTATCAGGGGTATAGTCTTTTTCTTGACGTATCGATGGCAATCATATTGCGTCGGCCCATAAATTTGCTACGAAAACTGCATTATAGCTTTCATTAACTATAGTAATAATAGTAGAAAGTAGTCATATCTTAATATCTCTTTTGAGAAATATAAATTTTTTGTAGTACTTTATTGTTACTACGTTGTGATCGCTAGTTGGACCTTGTCAGAAATGTGTTTTATGAACTCACCCTTGGTCTCATCGCAGTCGCGTTCAAACTGCTGGTACTTGTAAGCGTCTTCGAGCAGGGCACGCCGCTGGCTGGACTTCTCCAACAGGGCGGCGCGTCTCTCCAGCAACTGTTACAATATAAAGTATTACTCAGTAAAATATTGATACTGTTGTTTGGACACCTATACAGGCTAATATTAAAAAAACTCAAATAGATCTATTCGGCAGTGACTTTTCAGATACTACCTCGTTAATACTGTAAATATAGAAAGAATACTGTAGATATTTTTTTAAGAAGGATGCTCCTTATAGTATCAAATATAGTGGCCTCATGGAACTGAAACATGGCAGTATTACTATGGTTCAGCACGGAACTGTTCAAAACACCTTGACATAGTTTTACTTGTATGAATTAAAAATTATGTTCATAAGTTACAACAGTAAGTAACTAACCATCTCTCTCCTCTGGGCGACGTCGTCGGCAGCATAGTGCTGTCCTTCGATGAGTTTGGACGCGAACTCATCTAAAGCCTTTATCTTCTCTTCTTGAGCCACTAGAGATTTCTCAAAGTCTTCGTGTTTCTTCAGCAGAGCTTCCACTGAGTCTAAAGAGTCGCCTACGTCTTCGTTAGCGAGGAAAGCCTAGGAAAACATTGTTACAATATGTTAGTTTTGTAGTAGAAATCATCGTACTTTATGACACACATTTATAAAAAAATAATTATATAGTACTGTATTTAGTGTTTCAGTGTGAGCTGTGTGTGTGTGCTTACCTCCTGCTTGTGCATCCAGGCGTCGGCCTGCTCGGTGTCGCGGTAGAAGAGCTGCAGGTCCATGCACTGCAGGTACAGCACGCGGCGCTGGTCCCACAGCGCGTGCAGCGCGGAGGAGTCCCGCTGCAGCGCGGCCAGCGCGGCCTCCACGTCGGGCGCGGCGCGGTGTGTGTGTGTGTGTGCTTACCTCCTGCTTGTGCATCCAGGCGTCGGCCTGCTCGGTGTCGCGGTAGAAGAGCTGCAGGTCCATGCACTGCAGGTACAGCACGCGGCGCTGGTCCCACAGCGCGTGCAGCGCGGAGGAGTCCCGCTGCAGCGCGGCCAGCGCGGCCTCCACGTCGGGCGCGGCGCGGTGTGTGTGTGTGTGTGCTTACCTCCTGCTTGTGCATCCAGGCGTCGGCCTGCTCGGTGTCGCGGTAGAAGAGCTGCAGGTCCATGCACTGCAGGTACAGCACGCGGCGCTGGTCCCACAGCGCGTGCAGCGCGGAGGAGTCCCGCTGCAGCGCGGCCAGCGCGGCCTCCACGTCGGGCGCGGCGCGGTGTGTGTGTGTGTGTGCTTACCTCCTGCTTGTGCATCCAGGCGTCGGCCTGCTCGGTGTCGCGGTAGAAGAGCTGCAGGTCCATGCACTGCAGGTACAGCACGCGGCGCTGGTCCCACAGCGCGTGCAGCGCGGAGGAGTCCCGCTGCAGCGCGGCCAGCGCGGCCTCCACGTCGGGCGCGGCGCGGTGTGTGTGTGTGTGTGCTTACCTCCTGCTTGTGCATCCAGGCGTCGGCCTGCTCGGTGTCGCGGTAGAAGAGCTGCAGGTCCATGCACTGCAGGTACAGCACGCGGCGCTGGTCCCACAGCGCGTGCAGCGCGGAGGAGTCCCGCTGCAGCGCGGCCAGCGCGGCCTCCACGTCGGGCGCGGCGCGGTGTGTGTGTGTGTGTGCTTACCTCCTGCTTGTGCATCCAGGCGTCGGCCTGCTCGGTGTCGCGGTAGAAGAGCTGCAGGTCCATGCACTGCAGGTACAGCACGCGGCGCTGGTCCCACAGCGCGTGCAGCGCGGAGGAGTCCCGCTGCAGCGCGGCCAGCGCGGCCTCCACGTCGGGCGCGGCGCGGTGTGTGTGTGTGTGTGCTTACCTCCTGCTTGTGCATCCAGGCGTCGGCCTGCTCGGTGTCGCGGTAGAAGAGCTGCAGGTCCATGCACTGCAGGTACAGCACGCGGCGCTGGTCCCACAGCGCGTGCAGCGCGGAGGAGTCCCGCTGCAGCGCGGCCAGCGCGGCCTCCACGTCGGGCGCGGCGCGGTGCCCGCTGCTCACCAGCGCTGCGCCCGCTGCCGCGCACGCCTCCATCACGTCTGAGCGCGCGTCCATCTCGCCCTGTACCACGCGCAAATACTATTAAGTCCAAGGTTTGAAACATGTTCATGAGTTTATGGTTACTTACAAAAGACTTCCAACACGTATTTTATGATTCAAACATTATCTATACTAATATTATAAAGCTGAAGAGTTTGTTTGTTTGAACGCGCTAATCTCAGGAAGTACTGGTCCGATTTGAAAAATTCTTTCACTGTTAGATAGCCCACTTATTGAGGAAGGCTATAGGCTACTTTTCTTTTGGAAATCTATCCCCTAAGGGGGTGAAATAGGGGTTGAAAGTTTGTATGGGAAGTTCGGTATTTTCAATGATAGACACATGAAATTTTGTATATGGGTTTCTGTATAGAAATAAATGAAGAAGTATTTCAGCAATTTTAAAAATCATCCCCCTAAGAGGGTGAAATAGGGGTTGGAAGTTTGTAAGTATATGAATTGTGTCGTTTTCAAAGATAGAAACATTCAATTTCATGCAAGGGTTATTAGTAAGAAATAAATAAGATGTATTTCCGAGATTTTAGAAATCTACCCTCTAAGGGGTGCTATAGGGGTTGAAAGTTTGTATGGGAAGTTCGGTATTTTTCAATGATAGACACATGAGATTTCGTATACAGATTTCTGGATAGAAATAAATGAAGACGTATTTCAGCAATTTTCAAAATCATCCCCCTAAGAAGGTGAAATAGGGGTTGGAATTTTGTAAGTATATGAATTGTGTCGTTTTCAAAGATAGACACATTCAATTTCATGCAAGGGTTATTAAGTAAGAAATAAATAAGATGTATTTCCGAGATTTTAGAAATCTATCCTCTAAGGGGGTGAAATAGGGGCTGAAATAGTAGTTGGTATGTGAAGTTCGGTATTCTCAAAGATAGACAGATGAATAGATAAGTAGATAACAGAGAGTTTTTAAGGTGTCGCCAGCTCTAAGGTCCCAGGTTCGATCCCCGGTAGAAAATCACTTTTCTACCTACGATCCATGTAGAAAATCACTATTCTACATTGTCTTGTGTCTGGGTGTTTATGGTACCTTCGTTGTCTCCGATTCCATAACACAAATGCTTTTGCTATTTACTTTAATTATTATTTTCCCGTCATAATGTTTTATGAAAAAATTTATTCATACTCCTTACTTTGAAAATCACAGAATACATCCATCTACCTTTAATACTACTCTTTACTTTACGCGCGAGCGAAGCCGCGGGCAACAGCTAGTAATATAATAAATTAGAACGTCAGTACTTAATTTAATTCAATAAGTAAACTCAATATTATTAATAAATTTCATGTTAGTCCCTAAATTTTGAAATAAATGGAAGTTTTTTTTTTCAACATCTGATTTAAAAAATTAAGTATGTCTGTTACCTTATGCTCCTGGTGTTTCTCAAGCAGGGCCTCGGCTCCGGGCACGTCTTTAGCGAGGTCGTCAGCGGCGATGAGCGCGCGGATGTCGCTCACCCACGACATGAGGTCGCGGTAGTCAGCTAAGAACCGGTGCAGTGCGTACGATGACTCTAGTTCCGAACGACGCTCCTGTTATCATAAAATAGGTAAATTAGGATACTTAAAATATATATCAAAATAAAACAGTCAGAGACTTATCTAAATTGTTTTCATTACATTTTTGACTAAATGTGTTTAAAACCGAATGGAATTAAGTTTTTTCATAATTAGGAGCATATGTTATAATAATATAACTTTTACAATTTTGGATGCTGCACAACACAATCAATCTCTGATAAGCCTACATCCACAGTAGAACCTTGAATTACAAAAAATTATGTATTTATTCAGATATAGAAGTGTACCTTAGCTTTCTGCACGAGCTTCTGCCAGGCCAGCGTGATCTCGTCGCGCTTGCTGTGTATGGCGGGCGCGTGGTCGGCGTGGATGGCGGCCAGGCGCGCCGCCTCGCCGTCCAGGGTGGACACCTTGTCTTCCAGAGCCGCTAGGTCGCGCTCTACGCCCTCGTGCTTGCGCTATCATAACAGTTCAAGTATGTATTAGTTATAATCATGATCATTGCTCATGTCGTCTGATTATTATGCTAAAAAGATGAAAAACTTTAGGAAAAGTAATAATTTTGGTGTTTTGGCTTTCTGATCGCCTGTTAGTATATAACACCATTTAACATACAATTATTTTTTGTGATATTTTATTACAGAATAAAATCAATATAAAAAAAAAATCAATACAAATACATACTTTGGTCTACAAACAGACCAAAAAAAACTATCAACTAATTCATTATTTAATCGATTTTGCTGGTAAATCAATATAATTTAATTAATGGCAGACAAGTTTTCAGTTGTGAAATTCCATACCTGCAGCGTCTGCACAGTCGCCAAATCTCTGCCGTAATCATCGGATCCCAACACCACATCCTTCTCCGAAATCCAGGCGATGGTCTCATCAGCATCGCGGTTGAAGCGTTGGATCTCGTGCGCGCCGAACAGACGTTCTTGACGCATCAGCGCCATTTGCCGGAGGCGCTGCCAAGCCTCGTTCAGCTCCTATAATTATGTGTATTTTAGACCAGTTTTACAGATGATTGAAAGTTCATTGTTAGATATGGAATATAATACTTGTTCAGCGACACTTCAAACGGAAGTCGTTTTGGTATTCCTGTCTCTATCACAGGATATATAAATTTCCTAGGAAATTAATAAACTTTCGTAGGATTCTAAACGAGATAAATTCTATTATTTTACGCCCACATTTTCGCAAATTCAATTTGCAACGTCTCGTGGTAAATCCATATACTAACTGATAACGAAAACAATATGAACTGAATCCATTGATGTTAATTCACGAAAAATTTACGTTCTTCCAGGTTCAACCACTAAAAAAGCGAATTCGACTTGTTTTTTTACATCACGAGCACAGACTTTCACTGATTCACTGGACTATATCTTATAGTCCAGTGAATCAGCGAAAGCCTTGTCTGTTTTTATCTCATCAAAATCAAAATATTTTTATTTCGAGTAGACTCTTTCAGGCACCTTCAAAACGTTAAATTAATCTAGTTGCTTGGTTCCAAAATGTCATTCCTATGAAGAAGAATCCGGCAAGAAACTCCATCCTATTCCTAAAATCTCTAAGTAACTTACATCCTTCCTCTTGACGATGGTCTCGCGCTCGGGGTGTCCCTCGAGCACGAGGCGCTCGGCCAGCTGGTTGACCTCGGTGACGCGGTACTCCTGCGCCGCCATATCCTTCTGGAACTCGTCGAACTTGCGCTGCAGCACCTCCACGTGCTCCAGGTCAGAGCCGAACTCGTCGGCGCAAACAAATGTCTCCTGTGAACGGGACGTGTATTTAGAACATGTTATTACAGCTCGAAAACCTAGGTAAACGTCCTAAAAAAAGCTACATTCAATGTAGCGAGAAAATAAAATATAAAACCCATTTAATTAATTTCTTCTGTAATATAAAATTCTTGTTAGAATGCATCATCAGAAGCGAAAATAGTTTAGTAAATTTTAACATAATATGACAAGTCATAATCATCCATATCAGTATTACAAAGAATTCATTAGCGTCAACAATCAATTCTAGACGCTTACGTCATTTCTCATAGTTTAGTAAGCATTATTGGCAGAGCTCACAATCATTTTTATTCTAGTTTACATAGCCTATGGCTCCACACCCAAGATTGGCGTAATGTAGGGTACGCCCACGCCATCATTACATATTAACCTAATAATAAAAGAAACATCTGACCCTCCTCTGATAAATTAAACCATGTTTTATCGTATATGCTTTGAGTCTTATTTCGACATAAACTTAACTAATGCTGGTTATGTCGACATTTTCTTACCTTATCATGAATCCAGAACATGACTTCATCGCAATGTCTTAAGAACTGCACGAGCACTAGAGCCTGCTGCAGCTTCATGCCCTTCTCGGCGAGGCGAGATAGAAGCAGCTCCCACAGTCGGTGCAGCTCGTCCAGACGACGGCGTATGGTTTCCGACGCGAAGTGGCCGGCAGAGATCATCTCACTGCCAGTGTTGTCGAGGACTACAATGGCGTTGGAGTGGGCCGCCACTTCAGCTTCAAAAGCCTGATGCTTCTGAATCTTAGCCTAAAGAAAAGGGTAATTTAAATTTTGATATAATACTTACAAATATTGTAAATTGTTTGAACATAAAATCCTACCCTATTAGTAATGTAGGACTAATAGACCGGGGCCGATAATTTTTAAAACCAAAAAAAATAATAGTAGGATGAAACCAATTAGAAAAGGAAGGGAATATGATAAAAATTAAAAAAAAAAAAAATTACGGTCGATCCGAGTTCGGGAAGGGGGGGAGGGGGGGGTTTTAAGGGTAAAAAATGGTTTATCTTGATTTCCAGCAAAACTACAAGTCCTATGGAAAAAAGTCAAATGGCAAAGTTGTAGGTAATAAAAAGATCTACAACTTTTGTATTTACACTTTTTTCACATAACCTCAAAATGTATGTGAAAAATCCAAAAAACCAAGTTTTTGGTTTTTTATTTTTATCTTTTTCAAAAATATTTTTTTTTTCACGAAATTTGGTGAAAACTTACCTTTTTATGTCCCAAATACGCTGTAATTTATTTGATTAAAAATATTTATTTTTTCACCTTATTTTGAATTAATATCAAAAAAACACCCTAATTTTCAATCGAAAATTCACCCGTCAAAATATCAGCTTTTTTCAAAAAGTTGGTATGGTTTCTGTTCGTTAAAATCTCTACTTTCCGATGGTGAAAAAAAAAAAATATGTTACTACAGTAAATCTTCTCAGAAAATGCAAAAAATCAAAAAAAACTTGAATTCGAAAAAAAATTTTTAATTATTATAAATAACTAGCTGTTTCCCGCAGCTCCGCCCGTGGTCTATTTTTTAATTTAATTCTATGAACCTCACGGAGCCCAAGACCTTTCCAACGAATGCAAAACCGTGGAAATCGGTTCGTGCGTTCTGGAGTTATAGCGTCAAGAAGGAAAACCCGACTTATTTTTATATAGTAGATTTCATCTAAAAAATGTGATTGCTGCAATTTGTTTCAAATAAAAAGTTGATTTATTTAATGCTAATTACATTTATGTCATAGAAAATTTCATTAAATATAAATGTAAATCGTACTATTAAATGTAGATGCTTTATTCTGGTTACGTTATTCATTACAATCTTTTTAAACACATTAATCTTATCATTCATAAATACCTTATCTTCAATTCTAATCACTTATCCATTAGTTTTTGTCTTTTTGATGGCATTTCTTCATCGTTAGATTCGTCAAACATCTCCGATTCTAGTAATCTTCGAAATCTTCATGACTATCACCTTCTTCCTCTCCAACATTATTTCCAGACTGCGTTGGTTCTTCTTCCACAATTTCTTCTTAATCATTAACTTCCTCGTAGGTTTCGGTTTTTAATTATTATAAATAATTTTGAGCTATTTATTAAAATTTACACTTTAATCACTCGAAAAACATTAGATTACATGTGACATTGATAACAAAAAAATTGCAAATAAAAATATACTACTAGGTATAATTAACAAACAAATAAGTTAATAAAATTAATATTTAATAAGACATCTACAATATTTGGAGAAAGTTGTCAAATCTTCTTTAAATTATATGCGTAGATGCCTATTTATAACTATTTTAAGATAAATTATAATATACCTGAGTAGATATACCTGAGTGACCTACGAAAAATTGAAAACATCAAAAGGTATTTCGTGGAGAAGTGGGGAAGGGGCTAGGCGGGTCTGGGTCTTATTACATACATACCTACTATAATATTTGTGTTTGATACTGGCTGTATGAAATGTTTGTTTTGCTCCTTCTCTAACCATAAAATAACTCAACTAGTGACATTTTGTGTTGTTATCTGTGGCTGATTGACATTTCACTTTTTGGCGCGCGTTTCTCAAATAGATTTGAGTTGAGTGCACTTTGGCGACATTATCACGAAGTTATTTGCTGATTTTGGAGAAAAAAAAATTGTTTTCTAAAGGTAATGACTATTATTTATACAATAACTTATGCTTTTTTCAATTTACCATAATTGTTATATGAACAGGAAGCTTTTTGCTTTGATGCAAAAATGGGACAGCATGCACTATTGGTAAAAATTACTACTGCTATTTGAAGCTATACATTTTGTGATTTTATTTATTTTGCTTTGGTGAGGTATGCATGTGGTAGGTTATTTTGTTTTAGAAATGACAAAACAAATTTAGTTAATCCCATGAAAAAAAAATATATTTCAAAGTACATAAAAATAATATTAAAAATCTATAAAATATATATCGTAAATATATATTTTTAATAACAAACTTTTGGCCGTTTTACATATATATTTAATACATTTATAATAGATTTATAATATATTTTTTATACATTTTGACATTTATTTCTTTAATATTTTTTTTCATGGGAGTTTATTCACGATAAAATAGTGAAGGCATTATTAATTCGATTTTGTCTTTTCAGATTATCAGTATGGATGAATCTGTTTGTATCATCTGCAATAAGGCAGATGATAAGCAAGTGTATGCAATAAAAAAAGCAGCTTTGAATCGTTTAGTGGTATCCAGCAAGAAAAGAATCGACAATAAATACAAAAAATTTGAGACTTTGACATCAGCTTTTATTCATCGAAGTTGTCAAAGTCAATATAATGATGAGACCGCAATAGCTACATTTTGTAGTTCAAGACAAAAAAAAGCAAAGGAAGGAAAAGAAGTAATTAAAGATGCTGTTGGATTTAATTTTGAATCTCATTGCTTTATCTGCGGTGGATTTTTCGGTAATATCTCAAAAGAAAAAATATCATGTGTTCAAAGCAACGATACAAGAGATAATATATTACAGTATATTCAAAAACAGAACACATTAAATGATTTCGATAAAAAGATTTCAGCTCGTTTGCAAAATGTGCCTGATTTAGTCGCAGTAAAAGCACATTATCACACTGCTTGTATGGCTAATTTTTATAACAAAAGAACAGAAAGAAAAAGGGGTCGCTCAGCATGTGAAAACACTAAGAATTTTATTAATTATCTTATTAATTATATCGTTGACAACGAAACAGAATGTCAATTTTCTGTAAATGAAATAAAAGAGGGATTTTCAGGAGATCTTCCAGACTACACAACTATTAAAAATAAATTGAAAGACCATTTTCAAAACGATATCGAGTGTCATTTAATTAAAAGGGACATGATTATTTTATACAAAAATGGTACTGCAAGTAAGAAACTCTGCAAAGACTGGTACGAAAAAAGGTTAAAAAGTAAAGAAGACGAACGAACTAGAATTGTTGAAATGGCTGCTGAAATTGTTTTAGAAGATATACGTTCTAAAGTATATGATATGAATTACTACGAAACTCTCGATATAGACGAAGGCAATTTTTTTAAGGATGTTCCTAAAACTTTGCAAGTTTTTTTGAATGTTGTGTGTAAGAGTAATAAAGAAAAAAGTACAAATAACGTTCGTAGAATGGATAAAAAAGTGGCCACAATGTCTCATTGCATCATCACATCTGTAAGGCCACGTTCTTTTTTATCTCCAATTTTACTTGGTTTGTCGTCTATGATCCACAAAAAATATGCCTCGAAAGGATTGATCGACTCATTATCCAATTTAGGTTTGTGTTGTTCATACAAAGAAACTTTGCGCTTTGAAGCTTCGATTATCAAGGACCCTGCTAATCATATTGTTTCTCCAGATTCATATGTTCAATTCGTTTTTGACAATGCCGATCATAATACATGCACGATTGATGGCAAAAATACTTTCCATGCAATGGGTGGAATAATGGTTGTTACTCCGGCGTCTAGTGTTACTTCAAAGAAAAGCATCTCTAGATTAAAACAGATTCCATCTTCTGATCAAGAAATAGGTGAAATTGGATTCGTGAAATTAAAACATTTTGAAAACAAAAACTCTGATGGATTAAAAACAGTTCAGATAGAAGATGTTTTAGATGTTACGGACAACTATGAAATTTCTTCGGCAGATTTTACATGGACTTATTCAAAATTTGCAAACAACAAATCCGATGGTTGGAATGGGTTCATGGAGAAGTTACATACTAATTTGACTTATCATGTTTCAAAAATTATTCCTGTGCCATTTATAAAAAATCCACCGAGTGATTATAATACCATTTTTACATCGTTGGTAGAAGCGGCTAAGCAATGCCAAAAACAAGAGCAAAAAATTGTGTTCGTAACGTTTGACCAGCCGCTATACTATAAAGCTCGTGAAATCTTGGCCAATATTGATTTAAATAATGATCCTTACAATTTGTCCTCAATCCAAGTAAGACTTGGGGGATTTCATTTAATGATGTCGTTCCTCGGAGCGATTGGATTCATCATGGATGGTAGTGGACTAAAGGAGGCTTTTTGTGAAATATATGCAGAAAATTCGTCCGACAAAGCTCTCTCCGGGCACGCATATGCACGAGCTATCAGAGGACATTTTCTAGTACAGCTCGCCTTGTCTGAATTAATTTTTTCATCGATGGAGTTGTCAGACACAGAAAAGGCGCTAATGGATACATTTTTGCAGGATTCAGGAACTGAAAATTTCGAAGACAATTTGCATCAAGAAGATTTTCAGATCATAAAAGAAAAATTTATCGAGCATCTAAAATTAGTACAAAAAAGAGGTCCTACCGCAAAACTTTGGATGCAGTACTGGCAAATGATCTCATTGGTTAAAGATTTCATACGGGCTGAACGTGCAGGTAATTGGGAATTACATTTAAAATGCGTGGAAAGAATGCTTCCTTATTTTCATGCAAGTGGGCACTTTCTATACGCAAAATCTGCTCATCTTTATCTCCAAGATATGCGTAAGCTTAAAGACACAATAAATGATGATTATGAATTTACGCGATTCACCGAAGGATTCTTTACAATTAGACGTACTGACAAGTTTTGGTCGGGAGTTTGGTCAGATATGACGATCGAGCAAGTTTTGATGAGATCTATGAAAACTCAGGGTGGACTTACACATGGTCGTGGTTTTTCTGAAAGTGTTTTAACAAAATTCGTATTAACAATGATCATACTTGTCGAAGTTTGCAATGCTATGGAAAATTTTTGTAATGTTTCTTTTGCAACAACAGAGCAACACATTGATTCTAGGGATTATCGAATAAAAAGAGATGTAGCTGATTTACAAAAATTACATTTTTTTTTTAACAGGTATGATCCTTTTCCAGAGACTGATAACATTATGTCAATATTTTCTGGAATTATTGGCAGTAATTCTGTAAATTGCCATCAAGCGTATGAAGAAGGAAAAAAATCTTTGCAAGCTATTGTTGGAATGAACTTTGGCAGTGTAAAATTTAAAAGGAAAAACAAAGTCTTGTCTCTAAAAACAGTTCAATCTTCTGTTAAAGTGAACGGAGATATTGTAGCTATTGATCCATTATTGTTGTTTCAAAGAATATCGTTAACCATTGACAGTAAAAAAGATATGGAAACTTATTTACAATATGAGCTTGCACCTTTTCCATTGTCACTTTTTACAGAAAATGGCCTCAGGAAAAATGTAAAATCTCAACTTTACGATTTATTTGTGAGTGCGAATGGACCAACGCTTTCTGACGGTGTAGTGCATGTCGTTGACGGTGGATTTTTACTGCACAAAGTAATTTGGCAAAAAAATGTAACGGTAGAAGAGATAATGAATAAATATTTGCGCTATGTAGAAAAACATTACGCAGTAAGCAGCTACATTGTCTTTGATGGGTATCCCGAAATTAAAAAATCAGTTAGTGTCACAACAGTACCAGCAGCTACTTCAACTAAAAGAGGAGAACGTAGTCGTAGAAAAACCTCAGACAATATTCCAGAGTTTGATTATCAAAATCATACAAAAATACCTTTTTTGCAAGAAAAATTTTTATCTAACGAGAAAAATAAGGATAAAATAATAAAAACTTTGATGAAAAGATTACAGTCACAAGGATTTCCCTGTAACCAAGTAGAAGAAGATGCTGATGCTGACATAATTGAAACCGCGATAAAAGTTGCAATGAGTACCAATAAAACTGTCATTGTTGTGGGCCAAGATATTGATCTTTTGGTCCTTTTAAATCAGTTAAATTCATATAATCATGACATTTATTTTCTTAAAGCAGGTTCTGGAAATGTAAAAGACCTATATTTCACGTCTAATAGTTTCAAACATGAATCCTTAAGAAACATTGTTGCATTTCTGCATTGTTTTTCTGGTTGCGATACAACATCTGGATTTGCCGGAAAAGGAAAGAAAAGTATCGTCAATTCATTATTAGACGCTAAAAATTTGTCAAATTTGGCCAATGTTTTTTATAACAAAGATGCAAGTAACGAAGAAATAAAAAAAAATGGGTTACAACTAATCAAATCTATTTATAAATGTAAAAAAGAAAAAATTACACTGAATCAATTAAGGTTTCAAAAATATCAATTGGCAAAAATTAAATCATCTTTCGTTTTGGCAAACCTCCCACCCACAGAAGGAGCAGCAGAACAACATTGTTACAGGGCATATTATCAGCTTCAAACTTGGTTGGGTAACGAACTAACAGCAACAGATTGGGGCTGGAAGCAATTTCAACGTGGAATTATGCCCAAATTTACACAAAAAGAATTAATTCCGGAAATATTGCTCAAAACTATTTGCTGCAGCTGTGAAACTGGATGTAACAGTTTAAAATGTAGTTGCCGAAAACATGGTTTAAAATGCACAAATTTATGTTCAAACTGTCATTCAGTCTGTCATAGTCATACAATCTGAAAATTGCTCCAATATTGAAGAAGAAACCTACGAGGAAGTTAATGATTCAGAAGAAATTGTGGAAGAAGAACCAACGCAGTCTGGAAATAATGTTGGAGAGGAAGAAGGTGATAGTCATGAAGATTTCGAAGATTACTAGAATCGGAGATGTTTGACGAATCTAACGATGAAGAAATGCCATCAAAAAGACAAAAACTAATGGATAAGTGATTAGAATTGAAGATAAGGTATTTATGAATGATAAGATTAATGTGTTTAAAAAGATTGTAATGAATAACGTAACCAGAATAAAGCATCTACATTTAATAGTACGATTTACATTTATATTTAATGAAATTTTCTATGACATAAATGTAATTAGCATTAAATAAATCAACTTTTTATTTGAAACAAATTGCAGCAATCACATTTTTTAGATGAAATCTACTATATAAAAATAAGTCGGGTTTTCCTTCTTGACGCTATAACTCCAGAACGCACGAACCGATTTCCACGGTTTTGCATTCGTTGGAAAGGTCTTGGGCTCCGTGAGGTTCATAGAATTAAATTAAAAAATAGACCACGGGCGGAGCTGCGGGAAACAGCTAGTTATTTATAATAATTAAAAATTTTTTTTCGAATTCAAGTTTTTTTTGATTTTTTGCATTTTCTGAGAAGATTTACTGTAGTAACATATTTTTTTTTTTTCACCATCGGAAAGTAGAGATTTTAACGAACAGAAACCATACCAACTTTTTGAAAAAAGCTGATATTTTGACGGGTGAATTTTCGATTGAAAATTAGGGTGTTTTTTTGATATTAATTCAAAATAAGGTGAAAAAATAAATATTTTTAATCAAATAAATTACAGCGTATTTGGGACATAAAAAGGTAAGTTTTCACCAAATTTCGTGAAAAAAAAAATATTTTTGAAAAAGATAAAAATAAAAAACCAAAAACTTGGTTTTTTGGATTTTTCACATACATTTTGAGGTTATGTGAAAAAAGTGTAAATACAAAAGTTGTAGATCTTTTTATTACCTACAACTTTGCCATTTGACTTTTTTCCATAGGACTTGTAGTTTTGCTGGAAATCAAGATAAACCATTTTTTACCCTTAAAACCCCCCCCTCCCCCCCTTCCCGAACTCGGATCGACCGTAATTTTTTTTTTTTTTAATTTTTATCATATTCCCTTCCTTTTCTAATTGGTTTCATCCTACTGTAATTTTTTTTCACTTTTTACACATTTTGAAGGCTTCCGCCCCGGTCTATAACGCAATTGCTTCTTTTATGTAACCTTTTTAGCGTCCCACAGCGGGCTAAGGTCCAAAGTAAAGTTGAAGAAAAAAACTAACGATAAATTGCAGTGACTTTTCATAAGAATAAATTGGTTTGCATTTTAGGCCTTACTCCTTGGATTTAGTATTTTAAGGGGTTTATGGCAAAATTCATTCAATGCTTACCTGGAGGTTGGTAGGGTCTTTGTAGCTCTCATCGCTGGCGGCCTGGAGTTTCTCCTGGATCCAGGACTCGAGCTCGTCAGCGTCACGCTTGAAGTACTGGAACCGACGAGAGTCCTCCAGCTTCTCGCGCTTAGCACGAGCCTCTTGTTTGAAGTCTTCATAGCGATTGAGCACCTGTTAAAAAAAAATATGATTCAGATATAAGGTTCTTCTATTATCTCCTACAAACTATACATTAGTTAATAAATTTATTTGATGTTAATATTTCGAGTGCATACATTTAATCGAAGCTGGCTCTATATTAACGGTTCGGTCAATAAAAGAACGGAAATCGGACGACAGACAGTGAATTCTGCAGTAATTCGTTTAGAGGAATACATCCCTATTTGGTTGTATTATAGAATAAAGAGTATTATATTAATACTATATATCAATACGAGATTATTTCATGTGCAACGGTCCACAGAGCGTGACGGAACCAAACATATACATTTGTTCGTATGTATAATATGTAGCTGTCCTCGATGGTATCGGGAGCGAGGCGACGCGACAAATTTAATTACCGGCTACAGGACCACGCGAAACAATTTAAAGGCTAATTTATCAAGGATCAAAGCCTCTTTTAGCCATAGTTTTAATAAACTATTTTTTAATATGACTCGGGAATTAACCATACGGAATGACATGAGTATATTGAATGTTTTTTTAGATACAACTTTATCTTAGTTTTGGCTTCAATAAATACACTATTAGATACAAGATAACAGTAGTTAATAAAATCATCATGTTTTTTTTTGTCAGTTGTTACACGTCAATCCTACTCCAGGAGTAATTTCCTAGCACTGTTCTTCGAAAAACATCCTGCCTCGCTTAAATAGGACGCGGCCTTACCGTAACATATTTTTGTTTATGAGTATGATTTATTTGGAGTACTGTCGCTTCTTGGACTTGATAGTAAGCAAGTATCTTATCTAATCTGTCCATGCCTACGTGTGTTAGCTCAAATTCTTAATTTTAATTACATACTTCAACTAGACCTCAAGGCATTTTTCTAATAAAACTAACAAAAACCTTTATAGCTTTAACACAGAAATATAGTTACTAATGTTTATCATCTCTCTAGAAAAATACGTGACGTTTTTCATTACCAACTATCAGTAATGCCGTACATAGAAGACAACATTATGAATAACAAGGTAATTAATTAAGAAAAGCGACGCGGCGACGACGGCGTGATCGATTTCCGGAATTAAACTTTGCCGTTTCCTTTTCAGTGTTTATATCTATTGCTAAGAGATCTTACAAGGCCTGTTCGCAGATACTCTAAACTTTATACCAATACGAAATTGGAGAAAAATATCATAGACGTATTTTTATTGACCTTAGAAGTTTAAGTATGAATTGTTGGATGTTTGAATAGAAAGGGGCCAAAATGATGTCTGTGTTTAAACATAAATAAACACGAACAAAAAGATGAAAACTTCCGCTTTTTTACAGGTGTATCACGGTTCAATTCCATTCGCGCTGACGAACACATTGCGCGTCCGGTACCGCTCTCGTCATTTCCGTTACGAAACTATAACTGGATTTTGTATGTACGGGAACGAATTCAGAAGAAGAAAAAAAAACACTCTACTATTCAGTAATATCTTGTGAAAAGAATAACAAAACAGAAGTTTGGGGTTCTCTTGAAACACGTCGTTTGTATCTGTTATCAAGTAAATTATTGTGTAAAATAAGTGTTCTGGACATATACCTGCTCACGTCGTTCCTGAATATCCTCGGCAGTCTCGAGGATCTTCACCTCTTTAGGAGGCGGGATCTGTTCCATGTCGGTAGAGTCAAACTAACTGTAACAAAGCAGACTTTAATTCATACACTGATAAATACCCATGATAAAAAGATTATAAATTGTTATTGATATGGTAAATAGGATCTATTTTTAGAACCAAGCTAATTAAGCCAATTAAGAATAATTTTTTTTACTAATAAATCAAATTTAATGAAAAGATTTTGTTACTAACTCATAAATATATATCTGTACCTGATTTGAGAACTGTTTAAAATATTTTTTATAACCTGTTTTACAATACCAATCTAGATTTGAAGAAAAAATCAATTATAAGTTACTAAGTGTATATTTTTTGTGACCCACTGTGTGCACTATTAATAAATGACTTAATTTTGACAACCACATAATCAATGAAGTGATGGTCTAGCACAGCCATGTTTTTTCTTCTCTGACCTCATCAAACATGGTATTATTAAGTCAGAAGGTCAAGCTACTTGACATCATACCTACATAGAAAATAACAACACAGCAGTTCCAATACAAACAAAACATTTTTTTATATTAAAATATTATTATAGGATACTTCAATACTATGTATTTAAGATACTTTTAAATATGTTTTTTAATTCACAACAGAATTACAACATAAACCATTAATAAATTAATTCTCTATTTACAAATTAGATACAGGTTCAAATCTGTTAAGGTCTAATGTGATTTTTGCAATCTAATAACTATTTAATTATTGGTTCTTTATAATGAGTTTTTGATGTGCTAATTCAGCTACTAAATTTTGACATAATAGTAAAATGTAACTAAAAGTGCATTAAGTATGAAATAAATAAAATAATTTCAGATAAAGGAGTTTCAAAGTGAAATCAATAGAAATAACACTACATTTTTACAATTAAACATACTCCCATGCATTATGCTTCATAGAAAAATTTTGTTCTTGGTCTACTGCATGTTGCCTATACTATGTCAGTGATCAAACAAGGCTTACATCACAAGGCCTTGTGACTCACCTCATTGTAATTTTCTTTACACTTGATGATAATATTGTTTAAAGCTCTTTTAGGAACTGCACTTAGTAACTCTGATTAAGAATACATTTTCTTTAGGTACTACAATTTTTCTATGAATGCTATTTTAGGAAGTTTTATCACTTGTTTAACAGTGTAATATACACACTTTTTATCATAGAAATCTAGAACTTATTAAATTAGCCAATAAATAAAATAGCTTCCTTTATATTTTGTGATTTCATGTATTATGCATACAGCACACTTAACCTTTTGAACGCCAATCACTTCTATACAAGTAAGAGATTTTCGTGCCCTCAGCGCCACTACTTGATTAGAAGTAATAGTAGTATAAAATAAATTTACGACTTTAACAAGACCTTTTATTTTGTTTTTATGGAAAATTGCCCTGTTATAAGCCATATTTTTAACTTTTTCACACATAATAAGTTCTTGTTTGTTTTATATTCAATAGAAAGTAAAACGCCAGAAAATATTTTCATGCCCCCAACGCCAAGTACTTGATATAAAGTAAGCCAGTGATGGGACACGATGAAGACCTCGCTATATTTCATCTCGTCGAAACGATCATACATACTATTATTGCAAGAAAATTACGTGAATAAATAATATTTTATAAATATTGTAAACTATAAACTACGTTTTATTCACCTTAATCAAGAATAAATAGGTTTTCTAATCATTATCGATGGTGAAACATCGGTTGAAATACCCATCCTTACAAAGTTTCTAGTTGTCAGTGCGCACAACGCCACGAACTTGCATATAGTGATGGGTAACTCGGTTTACCAACTCGGTTCAAATCGGTTCGACGTTCGAACGATTCAAATCGGTTCAAAGACTGGTGTAAACCGGTTTGTACGGCTCGTCCGCTTGATGTGTTGGTCGAGCGAGTCGATTTACGCGCGCTTTTGATTGAACGTGCGAATTGCGTTGGCGTCTCAAGTTTAAAAGAAAATATTGAATTTTAGTGTGTGCTTCTGTGTGTTATTGTTATTGTTGACTTTTTTTCGTAATCTTTTGGATAATGCCGGGGAACCGAAAAAAATCGATAGTTTGGGAATACTTTTCTCAACCGGACAACGGTAGTGTGAAGTGCAATATATGTGCTTGTTCTTATAAATATGTAGGAAATACGAGCACGATAATGACACATTTAAAAAACAAACACCCGCAAGCGCTAAGAGAGGGTACAGGAGGTAATTTAAGACAATCTAGGTCTGAAGAAATTACGCAAGGTACTACGTCTTCTACATCTTTTACGCAAAGTGCAGTTAGCAGCAGTCGAACAGAAGAATCAGCAGATGAGCCTCCTATTAAGCGACCTCGACAGATGAGGCTTGTGGCACCTTCAAAGGTAAACCAAAAAACCATTGATGATGCTCTTCTAGATATGATCGTTGTTGACTACCAGCCTCTACAGATTGTTGAAAATGAAGGGTTTCGTCGCTTTGTAAATAAACTCAACCCTGATTACAAAGTGCCCTGTCGTAAAGGTTTGGTCAAATTATTGGAGGAAAAATATAATATTCACTCTGCAGCCTTAAAACAAGAACTCCAAGGCATTGATCACCTCGCGATCACATCAGATGGTTGGTCATCCGATAGCAATCAATCTTTTTATAGTATTACTGCTCATTACATAAAGGATGCTAAATTAGAGTCACGTGTCATCGCAACATGTGAATTGATGTCACCTCATCATAATGCAGCAAATATCTCCCAAGCCATCAGAAAAATTCTAGACGAATGGAGTATTTTCGATAAAGTCGTATCAATTGTAACGGATAATGCGGCTACAATGAAAAAAGCTGTAAAAGAGCATCTCTTAAAACGAAACCATTTGTGTGTCGCACACACATTGAATTTAGCAATCAAGGACTGTCTTGAAAAACCAAACGAAAACAGTGGTTCTGAAATAGAAGTTAACCCCGAATTGATAGCTTTACTAAGCAAATGTCGTAGTCTTGTTAGTCACTTTAATCACAGCATTAAATCAACGAATATACTGAGAGATATGCAAATATCAATGAATCAGGATACCTTAAAATTAAAAAAAGATGTGCCAACTAGATGGAATTCATCTTATTACATGATGGAAAGGATAAAAAAAATAAAGGTACCACTATCAGCCACATTGCCTCTATTAGACACGCCTCTAGAAAACCTAAGACCTGATGAATTTTCATTACTGAATGACTGTATAGAAATACTTGGACCTGTTGAAAAAGTAACGGCTATACTATCAGCAGAGTCATATCCCACAATGTCTAGTATCATACCAATAGTACGAGGATTGCAGCTAGCATTGACAACTAAAACTATGACTTCACAGCCAGGTTTGAAACTACAACACTCGCTTATAAGAGTGGTGAATAAGCGACTCAATGTTTTTGAAGAAAATAGGACAGCGGCAAAGGCAACTTTTCTTGATCCTAGATTCAAGAAAAAGGCGTTTGGTGTCGATGTAAATGCCGAGAATACCCAGAGGTGGGTAATAGAAGAATTAAAAGACTTCTTATTAACAGTAGGATTTAACCAAGCGGAAACACAACGTGAAGAAAGCGAAGCTTCACCAAGCGCAGACTCTGGTGGAAACGAAATATGGAAAGCATTGGATTCCAAAATAAACGAAACAGTAACAAGGCAGACTCCCTTGAGCTCCGCTGTTACTATGATTAAGCAGTATGTAGATCTGCCCTACATCAAGAGACAAGAAGACCCATTATTGTGGTGGGAAGATAAGAAAAGTCTCTTCCCAGAATTGCACAAACTTGCGCACAAGTATTTGTGCATCCCCGCCACCTCAGTCCCATCCGAACGATTATTCTCTAAAGCAGGATTAGTCTGCAATGATAGAAGAAATAGACTTAAACCAAAGAAAATTGATCAAATTCTTTTTCTAAACAGCATAAGAAAAGGAAAACTTGAATGCTGAAAATTATATTATGTGTACCTCAATTCTCATTCAAAAATTATCTTTCATTGATTGATCTCATAATTGTATTAAGTACCTATTGATCTCATAACTGTATGTCAAAATTTCATACCAATGATTATATTTGATTTTATTTATGTTTCTTTATTTCTGTATTTTTTTAGACCAGTATTCTTAGGTACCTCGTGGTTTCTTTCATGAACAAAATATATAGGTAAACAATTATTTATATTAAATAATAAATTTTAATTTAAAAATACAAAATATATTAAGTAAGACACACGTCATGTATGGAACATTCAATAATAGGCTAATGCAGCGGGCGATTCAGTCGATTCGGCAATTCGGTTTTCGTAATTTGTTGTTTTTTTTCGGTTTGGCCCCAAATCGGTTTGAATCGGTTTGAAACCGATTTACTGTTTTTTTCAAACCGAGCTAACCGAGTTACGATTTATAGCGAGTTACCCATCTATACTTGCATAGAAGTAAATCTGTGTCGTCATAAGCGGACGGGTTTCAAGGTCACAGTGACTTTGTGCATTTTAGTGTAGTGCAATGTTTACATCTTGCGTTGGAGCACGTGTTCCTACAAAAAAATGAGTGACGGTGGATATGAAGAATTATTGCGAGTTTTACAAGGTGTGGAGTCTGAATCAGAATTTGATATAATTACAGAGGACACAGAATCGGAAGACAATGATTCTGAGGTAAGTTTAATAGGTAATTAATTATATATTTCATATTAATCTTGTACTTACTCGATGTATCGATCTCTAAAGAAAAGTGTTAGGTATAGATATATTAAGTCATTTAGTATTAGGTATATACTATTAGGTAGGTTCTTCTGGTTCTTTATTGACAAGACACACCGCATAAAAAGTACACGTATCGCGAAAATCGCGTATTTGGAAATAGTTCGTCGTCTTGACATTGCGTTAAGTCGTCAACTTCCGTTTCAGGAATGTACTTCCGTTTTTTATTAGTTTCTAAAAACAAGAAAAATCATTGCTATTATTTTACGACACCTATACCTACCATTAAAAAAAACATCTGTAACATCTGCGTAAAACAATCACTTACCCTCCATTTTAATTTAAAAAAAAAAACAGGTAGAAAACCACGTATCTAGCTTCTATTAATTGTATTTGGTTCTATTTTTGAATAATAAACGAAATAAAATAAGCATGAATCGATTGAGGTTATGCACGTGTAACTCGACCACAGTGAATAGAAAAAAAGGAATATACCATAGACATCGACATCTAGACATCCTTATATCAGAAAGGATTTTGACGTGCCTCGAGCGCCAACTACTTGATATGAAGTAGAAGGATGACATTTGGAGACAAATAGGGATGTGCCTTCTAGAGCACACGTCTAATACATTTACAATTCTTTTCTTTTATTATGGGAAATATATCCAGGTTTTCGTATTGATTTTTTTATGAAATAAAACAAAATATGAAAATACGGTATCAGTTTTTATTTAGCTTCGTAAATTGGTGAATAAACATTAATTTCAACTTATAATATTATTTGTCGATAGGACATTAATCCCATCCCTACGTTTGACTATAGATACGTTATACATTTGTAGCGTGGCGCTGGAGGACGCATCGCGTATTATATAGATGGGCGTTCAAAAGGTTAAGTAACATGATAATTAAATTCTAAAATCATTATGACTAGATCATAATATGAGAGATTAACATGTATTTAATTACTTTAATCATTTATTTTAATAATCTTTATCTTAAACTCATAATTACTGTGAGTTTTACTAAGTAACCCTACTATGTGTATATTTATAAAATATTTTTTAGTTAAATTATGTTTTTTTTTGCTGTATGTATGTGTAGGAAGAAAGTGGTCCTTTTAGCTTAAATAAATGTATTTTAGATGTATATATGAACTGTTGTCCTAGATGTGTGTGCCAGTTGGTTGCACATGCCACTCAGGTAATCAATACCAATGCAACATAATCTAGGCCAGGCAATCACACCGACAGTGTGTCATGTATGGGTGGGGCACAATTACCAATTGACTAGTTATATTTTTATGAAATAAAGATACTAATTGATTTGGTTTTAATTTTATGATAGTTTTCAAGAATTCAATGTTTGTTCTAAGGAATTCAAAATTAATGACAAGTAAATGATTATTAATGAACACTATTTTGTTTACATTTATAGAGATTTGCTATAGCATTTATTACATAATAATAAATAACAACTATAAATTATTGAAAAAAAATTAAATAAATAAAACCAATTAAAAAATATCATCAATTTTCTATTCTATACAAATCATTGAATCAACCACCACTACATTACCTCAAAAAACTTTCCAAGTAAATAGAAATCAATACACTAAAGCACTGCAGCAGGCACAACACTATCTGTATACTGATCAGCTCTAGAGATAATGTGTGTTGTACGGTGCGATATTGACGTAGAAAGTACAGTCAATGCGGCGACGCACTGTTCCAGATCGTGCCGCCCTGCAGCCCGACACTCAGCAGACACTATACCGCAATAAAACCGTCGCCGGCGGAGCTAACGCTACCTATCGACCCCACATACTTCCCTCTTAGGTACAATGACGTAATGTTCCAAAATAAACTTAATAAGGATAATGGTCGGAGTCAATTTTAGACTTCCGGAGGAATTACGGGAAGTAGAGTGCAGCCGGATAGCCACAACTTTGGTTTCCATTTTGATTTTTTGGTAATGTATTTGATTACTTTCGGAAAGTTGGACATTCCGAAGGAATTCGCCGATACATGGGTGTGTCATAGATAAGATTTAGGACACTTTCAATAGCTCTAAGATGTACTTTCTGGAGTTAAACTCGAAGTTATACCGCAAAACTTACCTTTGACTATAAATTATCACAAATATAACACGATTTAAACACTTTTTCTAAGAATTTTCATCTAAGTATCGTTCGTTCGACATGCAGTCGCGTCACTCCACCTACTATCAAAGTTGCTAGAGCTAATATTTAATTTCCATCTCAGCTGTTATTGACCCAGCCCAGGGGCAGGGACAGAAATTGAACAACAGGTTTTATTTTGAATAATATAATAAGGCAGGAAGGTGTAAATGTCGTATTAGATTAAATTGCAGTTTTTAGTAGTGTCTTGAGTTTAGCTATGCTTGTTTATATTTTTATAATATATTGATTTTTTTATTACAAAATGCGCCTGAAATAGATAACAATAGCAAATATTATCTGTGGAATTTAAATTTTTAGCACATTTTCTAATCTAAATCATTATAAATGGCAACTCTAATCTTCAGTTGTCAAATAGTCTTGTTCTTGCTTGGTTCGTCCTATGTTTGTTGTATCAATTTGTATGTCAATTATCAATTAACCCTCGTTTGATGATGGCCTGTTGATTATTAAAAAGCAGTGTTCGGTACCGATACTATCGATGTGCACTACAGAGTTTATGTAAATCATGGCTGCTGGCGGTGAGGATCTGTGGCGCGAGTGCGCGTCCTGGCTGACGAGATGTGGCTTGCTACGTCCGGACCATAAGGCGAACTGGGAAACGAGTTCAATCCATGACCTGGCGTATACTCTGCGCGATGGCGTGCTCCTGTGCAACCTGCTGAACGTGCTACACCCGGTCTGCGTCGACATGAAGGACGTCAACCAGCGACCTCAGATGGCGCAGGTAATTGTGCCCCCGCCACCGCGACCTTCGCTCTAATTACTACAAACCCATTAAATTTGGCACATAATAGCGGCACGCGTGTTATGTGGAACTAATTCCTTTAACGTTTCTCGTGGTTTCGGATATTTGCTACAAGGCAAGCAAATTTAATATTAAATCCGTAATATTTTCATTGAACTATTTTCCAAATAGAATATTAATTATATTATATACCAAGTGCAGTCAGTAGGACTTCCTTATATTCAAACGTGTGTTATAAGATGTACAGTTATAATGTGTTAGTTTAATTAATTATGCATGCATTGATGAATGGAGCTTTGCTATTGATAGGTGCATATTCAACAGACATGAATGTGTTCCGGTGTTATCTGCATCATAAACTGTGAATGAACAAGCTCTGCTTACTATGAGTAAGTCCTTATTAATTAACTTTTGAACATATGTTCATACTCTTTTTAAGGATAATGGATAAGAATTATAAAAAAATTAAAACTAGTCTTGGCATTAAAATTCATAAAGTATTTTCACCATTAAGACTTTACATGGATGTCACTGAATTCTGTACTGACACAATTTAGATTGATATCAACACAAAAAACACATTCAGATATCTTGTTAAGCAGATCATTATAATATTACAAAACAAGGGTATTTATTAACTTTATTACTGTACTTTATCCTGTGACACAAAATAAACAGTGTGTATCCTGTTACAAATTTTACCTTTCTGATACAAAATGTAATTAAATAGATATTAATTAATGGAAATTTAAGTATTGTAGGTTTTGTTGTATGTTTATTTCCATTTGATTCCTAAGCTAGTAAATAGTTGAGTTTATGAAAAAAAAATTAAACCCTCAGAAAATTTATAAGTGAAGCTTTTCTGTAATCTGGACATGTGTTTACACACCTGTAGTATATGCTCATGCAATTGATATTGATGCTAGCTAGAAAACAAGATGAATGTCAAGTATTTGAATTTTTGTATAACATTTTGTTACTAAAGTAATTAATGGATGAGGAAGATTGCATGGTGTGCTAGGGAAAATTGTTTACTTTTGTACAAGATACTAAGTATTTCTGGAACATTCTATTTTACTACTTAACTGTCCATATTATGACAACTGTTGCACATAAAACAAGTCACCCCATGTTTATAGGGAGGGGTCATAAAGTAAAGCTCTATATGTTTATTTTATGTGTAGGCTGAACTACTATCATATATTTTTACAGCTGAGCAAGCTATAGAAATTAGCCATTACATTTGCATTGCAAGCAAAATAAGTGGAATAATTAAATTGCTTGGTAAATTTAACAAATATTTATATTATGTGCTGTGGTATGTCAACAGTACACTTTATTCTGCCATGTCATGGGACATACAAACATCATCAAACTTTAAAGTATGGTACCTACTCTGAAGAAAGCTCTTTAAAAGGATGTAGTTATTTTGTCTTCACCCAAAAATCCCCAATGTTTTACAATTAGGTTGAATGGATTATATAAGTTAATCTGCTCTCGGGGCGATTGGTCCGTCGATGGATGACCATTTGTAATTACCTCAACCCCAACATAGCTTGGAAATGTTGAATATATTCCTATTGAAATTATTTTCCTGATAGTCTCCAGATACTGACGTAAATAACAAACATAACATAAATGTAAAATCGTTATTACGAAAAAAAATATCGAGTTTCACAACCTACACTCATTAATTTGTAATTATAGGACATCAACGAAATAAATTATTTGATACTCATTCAGAGCTTCAGAAATCGATTGTGTACAATTGAACAATAATTATTTCAATACAAACTGGTCCCTACAGTTTATTAGTTTTCATTAAACTGTGGGGTCACATTTCTATCGCAACATTAAGACGCTCGTAATAGTAGTAGATATGTTATCAATAAAAAAGTAAGTGATGTTCAAACTTAATTATTTAAAGATTCAACGGCTTACTTACGCGCATTCTCGGGATCGCCCGACTAGTTTCAGACTCAATAGGAGTCCTTCATCATGAGATTGACGTGGCGGCAGCGGTGTCGCGAGGCGAACCGCTGCACGAATTATAAATTCGTCTCACGGAAGTTATTATTAAAAAATATATGTTCAAACTGTTAAAAGTCCATCTAAATCATGTTAATGTATCTGTAATCTGCCTCTGAGCTGCCACTATATAGTAATTGATAAGTATAAGTAATTAGGCGAAAACAGTACCTACGTATAAAATGTAGTGGGAATCTCGGCGCGAATTCTTTGAACGATGGCTGTTGAAGATCGCAACGTAATTATTAAAATGGCGACCTGAGAAAATAAGGCAGCTTTTTTAATTTAAATTCTTAGATTTTATTAAAAAACGGGTTTGCTAGTCTTGTACAGAAGAAAAAAGAAAGAAAAATAAATTAACGAAGAAGGAAACGTACGAAGTCCAAGAGTTGCGCAACATTATGACGACCTCCGTGGTCGAGTGGCGTACACACCGGTTTTCAAGGTGTCGTCAGCTCTGAGGTCCCGGGTTCGATCCCCGGACGGGTCAATGTAGAAAAACATTTTTCTACATTGCCTCGGGTCTGGGTGTTGTGGTACCTTCGTTGTCTCTGGATTCCATAACACAAGTGCTTTAGCTACTTACTTTGGATTCGGAGCAATGTATGTGATGTTGTCCACATTTATTTATTTATTTATTTATTGTCTTTGATATTCAGTATGTATTATAGAAAGCCATAAATTTGAGATAATTATAAAAAATATACAAAACTAGCTTCTGCTCGCGACTTCGTCTGCGTGGACTTCAGAATTGAGTCCAAAAAGAAATGAAAAATGTGAAAGTAATGAACACTGGAATTTTCACCCGCTTGCGCTGTAATAAAAAAATACAAAATTTCAAAGCTGTCTGCCCACGGCTTAGCTCGTAAACAATTTTCCCTCAGGAACTACTTAAAGAATCGGAATGAAAGGCTTCACATTTATAATATTAGTAGGATAATATCCCTGCCTATATTGAAAACTTTCCTTCCGTTTTCATATTTACCGTGTTATTTAAATTTGGTCCACCAGTTCCTGTGCATGCGGAACATCAAGGTGTTCCTGCGGACATGCCACGAGGTGTTCGAGCTGCGGGAGACGGACCTCTTCGATCCCTCCATGCTGTTTGACCTCTCCAACTTCCATCGAGTGCTCTGCACCCTGGCCAAGCTCAGCCAGTGTCCGAAGGCGCTTGCCAAAAATATCAAGTGAGTCTATAAAACTTTCATTACATACTATCTGTCTTCTGCTGAGTCATTAAATATTGGAGTAAACTCGCAATTACTTAAGGTAATTTTAGATTCAAATAGACGTAATGGTGCGACTTTATATAGGTAGCAATTGATAAATTAGTGATGGTAGTAAATCTTATTCTTCTTTTCGAGTCGATGGTACACTTTTGCAAGAACTGAGTATTTAAATTTGATGCGCCCAGTAGTTGGCCACAAGTGCGGCGTCATTGTTGTTGTTGTTGTGGTCCTAAGGCACCCCGCTGGTGCAGAGGGCCCCAACTAGTTTTCCCCAAGCCGGCCGGTCCCGCGCGTTTCTTCGAGCGTCTTTCCATTTGAGTTCTTCCTTCCTGAGCTCCTTGTCCACCGATCTCCTCCACGTGTGTACTTGCGGCGTCATTGGCTAGATTTAAATCTTCCAAAGTGCAGGTGTCCGGACACTTTGGGCACTCCAGTAAGTGCGGCACTGTCTGATCGGGAAAGCCGCACCGGCACTATATAAATCGACCGTAAGGAATTTACTGGTAGATTTATTTTTGTAAGTGTTAATCCGGACGGTAAATTAATTTGCGGATATTTTACGGCCTATTAAATCGTCTGGGTTGATACTCAACGTAGGGTCGACACATATACATATATTTAATGTAAGTATAAAAGTTGACACAATATTGTTACTGTGTTATTTATTACAGACCATTCTCAGCCCTCCGCACACAATCCGAGGAGGACATATACAAAGATCTGCAATCAGTGTAAGTACTTACTTTACCCTAAACTAATACGTTGAGAACTTTGTTAACATAAGGACCGTTGTAGTAGCGCGAGTGCGTCGCTCGAGCCGCCTCCGTACAGCCGCGACATGCTGGATAACCCGGCGCTCCCCGCCAGTACCGAGGTCCCGTGGGTGCAGTTCACGATACCCAACGCGACTTGCGAGGACCGAGTCGAGGAGATTTACGAGGACCTCTGTTACGTGAAATTCACCTCAGCGACGCCGGAGGTGGCTGTTTGATAGTCCTTTTTTGCTCCGAATATTCGTTTCGTTGAGGTCGGATATGTCTTAAAACTAGAGCCTGGCCGAACCATTGCCAAATTAAAAAAATAAATGGTTTAAATATCAAACACATTTTTATTGTTGTCTATATATTAAAGTTCTTAATTAACAAGTGCGAATCGTATCCGACCTCAGCTGTGTATCATGAATATTCGAGCGCTTAGTTCGTTAACATCACGCTTGGTACAGTCCAATGTTAAGTTTTACTTTCGTCGTCGTCGTTAATATTCAAACCATGATCCCCGGTCTCGCCGTTATCATCGAATGACAATAGTTAAAGCTTTTCGTTATTTACATATGTATCGCTTTATACTTTTGTCTCGATTTTCTATTTCTGATTAGATATGTTTTTATTTAAGTTTTGTTTTAAACCAACAATTTTTTATGCTATTTTAAAATACAACAAGCGGCATCTCGATCGTGTCTAAAAATCTTCAGATAAATATTCCATTTTAATGAATGATAAATAGCTCAATGAAAGCTCATAAAATAGTTGTTACGTTGCTCGATATTGCATAACTGTCGTTGTCATCAAGACGGTTACTTATCTATTTTGAATGCTCATCAATGAATACGCTTTAGTGAACATTGTGCAACTCGCAATTGCGTGCATAATTGACAAAGCATCTGCCGTAGCTGTATCAAATTGTAAACTGTATCCTGTTGCCGATAAGGTTCAATATTCTGTAGTATTCACGGTAATACAAGTTGCTCTCTCTCGCGGAACTGCGCGCGTGTTAGCGGTTAACATTCTTAGCTTTATATCTGGACTTTATCTAAATATACCATCTCAGTTTCGTTTCCCAGACAATAAACAATAAGCTATGTAATGCTCAAATTATTCATTTCCTACGCAGTTTTAAATGGGTAGACAATGCATACATCATGCATGCATAAAACTTACAAGTCAAAGGTATGTTAAGAGTTAAGTAATCAGTTTTCTATTGAATTCTTGTAACAAATAGAATTCAATAAATTTCGCTGTTTAATTGGCATGTCAACGTTACGAACTATAGTTTGAATATGACGCAACTTTGTCGCGGAAAGCCGTGTATAATGTGGTAAAGTTTTAATTCAATAAAGTTATTAAAGCCTTGCGTCAGAGTATTGTGTTAACTTTCTACTTTATTGTCTTGTTTAGTAGAATGGCCAATCCTTTGCGTATTGTGTAGAGTCCAGCACTTATTATATAAAATGCAACAACCGACGATGTTTGAAACTGAAAATGCCTTGAAGACGTCAATCGTAAAATTTATTGCATTTTACAGTCTTTTGAAAATATATTACAATTTTTACTGAAAATTACTTTTCAGTTTTGAAAAGCTACACACGACATATTATAATTTATCATCCGTCTTATGGGGCTCGTGTTTTGACTTATAATAAAAGTAAAAACGCGCTTGCAGGGGTTGGTCCGTGGATGGGTGACCATTTGTAAAGATATCGAGACCCCTCCATTGCTCGTAAAACACGTTAAGCCGTTGGTTACCACTGACATAGGTACAGTGATCTTTGACAGTAGTTAAGTCATTACAATGCTGAAAACCAGTCTTACTATAGGATACTGTTTTACCCAGCAATGGGTTGTGGAAGTCAGATTGGCAGTCGTTCCATGTAAAATACGGTATTCAACTAAATCAGGTAAGAGTGGTAGTCGACCCCGACACAACTTGGGAAAAGGCTAGGCACTTGATAAAAAAAAAATCATCCGTCAAAAGCAGACTTAAGGCAAGTGACGACATTGAACAGCTTTTCAAAAACTGTCGGGCCACCAGTATTTCCAAAATAGCTTATCCTGTGACGTCATAGTCATAAAGAGTGGCCATCAGTCTGCTGTTATTTGAGACGTGCGATCGAACACTCCATGAAGATTATAAGAGAGCTGCCACATTAATCATTCTTCATGCAAGTTGTGTCACTCCGTTCACTAGACCAGCTAGAAATGTATTTTTAGCTATGTTGAGCGCAGTCATATTTGGACAACTGGACACCCCTTTTCTCTTTATCGATCAACTTGATTATTTAAAGACTCGGGCCGTTATATTAAATGAGTTTGCTTTATTTAGCTCGGTCGGTTCTTTCTCTAGGTCGCAGACTGTCACCATTTTGAAAACCTAAATAAATAAAGCAAAATGAACAACCCGTACGAACTGCAATTTTCAGAAATCATTTAAGTTTAATAACGTTTAACTAGACATGAGTTCGTTTTGGTTTTTAATTTAAATGGTCAGGTGATATGTTTTTCTTTCCACGACATTTGATTTCAGAGTTCCTAAGAAGAAGAGGCTGAAAGCTTTTGTATTAAACTCAGTAAACGTTGCCGGCGGATTCATGACTTAACTTAGGAATTGAAAACTGCATAAACAGGAATGTTAGGTTAAAACGTGAACTTTAATTTTAAATATCTGCTTTTTAAATATCAAAAGGATTCCCACTTCCAGTGAATGCAATTTACAAGCACTATTGGCATTGCAAAGTATCAAACAGTGTTTATGTCAAATGTTATTTCTAAATATTTTGTAATATGAATAAGGTTTCGATTACGATTTTTCTGTTTACTGAGAATCTTTCCCATCAAGTTTTGTCAGCTCCAAGAATTGTTAAACACTCCTGCTAATATATCGCGTGTTTAAAAATCACGTTTCATTTATAAAACCCAGATTTTCACGCAGATTTGCCTGCGACCTCCATACACACGAGGTACTTAGATATTTCAACAAAGTACTAAAATAACGTTTTTTTATGAATAACGAGAGATTGAAAACGATTCATACGTGTTTATAAATACTGGTTGAGGGAAACAGACTGAGTGTGGTAATTTGTTGCGGCTACCAAAACAATGTACGGTAGACCATATATCAGTTAGCACGGAAATACAATAATCAACCTTACAACATGGTAATAAATGCCTTCCAATGTGTGCGGTAAGCTGTACGTAATAAGAAATAGGTGTTACAACCAATTGAGCGTGTTTACGTTCAAATCTTATGAAATATTATTTAGAAAGTTAAAGTAATTAGTTTGAGACGAATTGGCGAGGAAGTAATTCAAAATAAAACCGTAGTATGACGTAATGCGAGTTCTCACAACTATGTCAATTGGTCGGTTGGATCCAATGTGCCGTTTGTACTCGATAAGAGAGATAAGCTAGCTCGGTACTTCTCAGAAAGTTTGCCTCGACATATCTCTAAGCACTTTCGTCCCACCGTTATCCTGCAGATGACGTCCAAGATATGGTTTTACATTAGCTGTGAGCCACAGGTACAATGTACTGATATTTATAACTCCGGTGCATAGGAGTCAGGCTTGGGGCTATTGTATGATTTTCCAGGATATCTTTTGTAAAGTTATGCATATTAAGCAGCTATTTTCAGCGTATTGTTTGTTTTATCCTACGATACGGCTCCTAAAGGTCAATAACTTCCAAGTATGTATTTTCTTTTTCTCATGTTAGTTCAGAAGAGGCCCTATAGGGGCCTATGGTTTCTACAATCTTCAGATATTAAACATGATACCAATAGATATCAATCACTGTATGATTGCTGTAGTAATTACTTCATAGAATTTCTTTCTGTTACGATTTATGTTCTTGAATAAGCTAATAATTTTAAGAATTTTAATATATACTTAGATAGGAACTCTTCCGACTTCTTGATAAACATCTGATAGTTATTTTTTACGTAGTATGATGCTACACTGACCGCCAAGTATTCAATGCAATCATTGGCACGCAAGTTACTCGTAATAATCGCGAAGATACTTACTAATTTCAAGGTAAACAACCTTGAGATTACCGGTAATTGTAAGGAAATAATCTAGATAAATATTAATTACTTCGCTATTGCCCGCGATCCCTTATTTTTTTTTATGGTAAGAAATATAGCCCAAGTTACCCAGGGTAAATGTAACATTCTAACTAGTAACGGTATAAGAATATTTGAAATCGGTCCTGTAGTTTCAAGTTTATTGTAGACAACATAAATACCTCGAATTAGGAAAATTGTCTTATTTGACGTACCTAAAATGTATAAAATGTTTCTCCATCTGTTTTTCTTAAACTTCTTTAAAGATGTATAATATGGGTTGCAATCCATTTCAAGTGTAGACCGCGGTCAGTCCAATCAATCAATTTGTCGTTGACATGTTCAATAATTGGCATTGTCTACAACTACAACATACGCTGAGACAAGCAAATGACTTGTAATTTTGAAATAGATCTTGTGAATCTTCACTCCTGATCTGAGAATTGGTTCTTAAAACGATATACGTTTCATAATACGGCATTTGTAACATGTATACTAATAATTATTAAAAAAGCTGAAGAGTTAGTTTGTTTGGTTGAACGCACTAATCTAAGGAATTGCTGGTCCGATTTGAAAAGAAATTGTTGTTAGTTAGCCATTTATTGAGGAAGGTTATAGGCTGCTTTCGGCCGCAATAACTGACATATGCTCAGGTTAACACACTTAAGCACATTGTTCTAAGTAAACGGTCTATCTGGCGCTTAGTAACTTGCCTAAAAAGTAATCATCCTAAAACGTTTATCCGAACTGTATTTAATATTATATTATTTTGTTTTGTTGACAAATCCCTCGTTCCCTTGAGGTGTCGTGCACTTATGCAGTGTGTAAATTCTAAGAATATTACGAATAGGAAAGCTAAGTTTATTAACTACTTTCACAGGGATTGTACCAAGCGTGATTGAAACATATTAGAGGTGATCGTTGTCTTGCTTTCAACAAATAGTTCGATGTGTAGATATTATGCTTTATAGCAGCCATGGAATACTTCAAACTGTGTACTGATATCAAACGATCCGGTGTTTTGTAAGTTCGTAAAAACCGTTTTGTTGATAATACTGTTATTAATAAGAAGTTGTTTGTTCGAGATTATTACAAGAATTTCATAACTTCTTAGTATTTGTAACGATTAGTAAAAATATACGTTCTTAGAATAAAGGGTTATGGATAAAAATGTTTGAAGATTTTATGAATGTTTACTATTCTTTGTTTTTAATACAAAATAATCTTTTAGTTTAAATATACATGTATGTCGAGTGTAACATATCAGTACGCACCTTGAAGATTATTCTAAGGAGTGGTCAGTTGTGTAGGTTATGTGAATACTATAGCTATGATCATATTATGGGATACGGTAGCTTTTTAACATGGTTTTATAATATTGTAAAAAATATACTTAATGCCTTTTAACATGGCTATAAATAATATTGTAAAAAATGTACTTAATGCTTGCATTTATCTGTGTTCTGTGCTTCTAAGTTCGATAATTATATAAACAAAAGACCTGAAATTCTCGAACGGAAACTTAATAGGGGTCAGTATAAGGTACTTTATTGAATATTGACCCCTAATAAGTTTAATTGAAATATTTTAGTTGGTTGTAAATCTACAGAAGCTGTGTTATCATTTTTAACAGACCCACATTGTTATCTCACTGCGATGTTAAACTATGCTAGCGTATCCTGTTCGTTTCCATCTAGTCTCGTGTATTTCAGTAGTTAGTACATTTCGACGTCTAGTTGTCTAGCTGGCTATATTTTTTATTTACATACCGTGTTCTAGATTTAACGGATGTTTTATCTATGACCGTAACTGTTAACGTAGTTATGCTACTGGTTGGACTTGTATTTCTGTTATGGTTCAACATTTTAGTTTTTATTTTGTTACTGTTTTTATCGGTTGACTTGTTTATGTGTATTTGACAAATTGTATTAATGATAATGCCTTTTATAAACTTGATAAAAATAGATAAGGATATTTGTTTTTCTCCAAATATCGGAAGTCTTTTACTCCAGATTCATTCCGTCGGGCATAATGGTTAAAGATTTTTTTTCACCTATTTTTTCAAATTAACGCATTTAATCAGACAACCGGTAATTCAGAATTATATTATTATTTTAATTTTTTACATGGTGTCATTTTAATGGCCTGAGTTGTTTAAGTTTAAATAATCCTTGCACAGAATATTCTGGATTTAACAAAGCCGTTAAAATTTCATCATGTAGTTTAGATGGCTCAATTTTTATTCTTAATCGCTTTTGTTTCATTAGCCCTTTCCTCGAATATAAAAATCCTTTAGAAACTTTACTCCATAGTTCATCAGACATTTTTGAGCCTATACTCTGTGCAGTTGACTACACGTCGGTGGTAAAAAATCAATACTGTTCCGAAATAAAGGCTTACTCAATATCTTAATATTACCACTGATGTGCGCTTGACTGTATATTCGTAAGTTTGTTTCACCCCATTAGTGAAAGCTAGTAATTCGAAAGCGATTCTTAAGCTTATGCATGTAACGTAAGTCGTAACGTTGGGCTAGTGGCGGCGCGAGCGCCCCCGCCGCGGACGTCGGTGAGTACGCGAGCTACTGCGCGCGCATCCACGACGAGGAGATCTACCACGACCTGTGCGCGGTCAAGAACAGCGTGCGCGACCTGCCGCCCGTGCAGCCGCCCGCTTTTAACACAGTACGCGAGGATTCCCTTTTTTTTGCTTTTGATTAAAGGAGCAACAGAGTAAACTTTTTATGCAACGTATAGATAAAGGCTGAGCCATTTTACATCATTTCCGTAAGAATTAAGTGGTTGGTGTCATTCAGCCACTCTCCTCGTCCTGCCTCGTTCGCGAACAAACGACAGTCAATAGCCGACGACTGTATTGTATGCACTTAAAATAACATAGAATACTTTTTAGTACACGTAGCGTAACACCATAATATATGCGTATCAAATGTATCCAATATGCTGAGGATTCACAAAACGAATCTTATTAGGAATCTGTCATGTGGAAAGCCGGACTCCGTGATGCAGTTGCAACTTTGTATGAACCATGTAACCCACATTTGCAAATGTATTCACGAAACGAAAAACGTAGAAAGGAAATACATTTACAACTATGATATAAAAATTGAAAGATTACATAAATCTGAGGTCGACAATCGCATTTCTGCATTGTGAAATGTAACCTCATAGAGAAAGTATGCAATTTTCAATTTGTTCCAAAAAAAAATCATCTCGATTGATAGTTTCGCGAATAACGTTCGACTGCACCATTCCAATATCCCATTTGTTTTTATAGTCACGAACATTTCAGTCGACACAGTTGTAACGCCACGATATCGACAAACTTTTATCATTTTTCCCAACAAAAAAAAACCGTTCACGGATGACGGACGTATAAAATTCCAACCGGACAAGTAAAAGTTTAGCAAATCGTTCCGTACGGCGATTGCATTATTCATGACATGGCACTGTTGCTCCTCGAATCACGATGTTTTTACAACGCACCTATTAGTTTTGCTATCATTCGTTTTTAAACACCTGGTTTCTATAGCGTTGCGTTCCTGATGATAAAAATAAGTGGAAATCTCAATGTAAGTGGATAAAAATAAATTGTTATTGTATTACGCGATGCTATACCTAGACGAAGACGAGTTGTTTGGGTGCCCTACATGTGGGTGTAGCTTATCCATATGGCGGCGTATATCGTTTACCGCAATATTTCATACGAAAACTTACTGTATTTTTACTACGTTGTTTTTGCAAGGGAACTCAGCGTTATAGAGAATTTTATGTAAATTGTAGATACAGTAGAAATAGATTGGTTATGGTTTTAGACATTCCCGCTTTCAATGTTACTGCAGGACAAATTTAGGGGGTACAGTAAATTTTAAATATAAATTTACTTGATTAAATCTTGAATCGACTCTAAAATTGTCTTGCGAGAGTAACTTAAGTCGTAATATATAATATTTTTTCAATATTTTCAGCTAGCAACGTCGTCACATAGTTTAGAAAAGAGAGATTATGTTATAAGAGAGCTGGTCGATACGGAGAACAATTACGTCGATGTTTTGAGCAAAATAGTCAAATACTTCCTGAGGCCGCTGATGCCTTACCTCAAACCTCAGGATATGCAAGTTATATTCTTTGGAATTAAGGTAAGATCAAATCATATTACAATCAAAGTTACATTATGTTGTATTTCTTTAGAAAATACTTATAAACTAAATTTCATTCGCATTATGTTATTGAATAAAGTGCGCTTTGCATCCCATATTTAATTAAAGTGGCATTTTTTCTCTGAACAGCAGTACCTACCCCAATTTGGAAACCATGTCTGCGGCAACACTGTATCAAAATATACTAAGTAAATATCAAACAAAATTTTAAAGTCCTAAAAAAACCTTATATATTTGTAGGAACTTCACGAAACCCACACTGGCCTACTTCGCCAGCTCAAGCTAGCCACAGAGAACTGTGTCCCGGGCAGCGGCGCGCCGCGACTCGCCGACGTGTTCCTCGCGTGGCGGGAGCGACTGCTGCTGTACGGCGACTACTGCTCCAACTTAACGAACGCACAGGACACGCTCAAAATGTTGGATGCCAGAGATTCTACTTTCAACAAGCAGCTAGCTGTAAGTATACACTTTAAAATGGTGTCATTTATTTATTACGCATTTACTGCGGGACATACGTCTCTTCCGAGTTGCGCCACAGCACCTGGTCCTCCGCATTCGGCATCAAGCTGCCTTTTAATACATGCGAAGCAAAAACTTGTAATTAAATACAAAAACAGAGGACAAATTTTATTATTGAAAAGTAATGTCTTGCTTTAAGTTCAGCATGTTTCCTACCTATGAGTATTTAATTATTGATAAGTTCATTTTTGTGGAGAGCAACTACGGTAAGGTGCAGTACAGTAAAGTAAATAAATCGGGTCTACATGGTTTATTTGATAAATTACCTTTTTTTTTTCTTCTCACTCACGGCCATCTGATCCCAAAGTAGGCAGAGCCTGTACTATGGTAACCAGAAAACTGATAAACATGCTTATATGTATATTTGTAAATACATTCATATTATAGATACAATACACCCAGATACAGAACAAATGGTCGTGCTCATCACACAAATATTTCTCCTAGGTGGGAATCCTCCGGCTTAGCAGTCAGGGTCACTAACCACTAGACTAACAGGCCTGTCATACTACGTGAACTGTCACCATGTACAGGGAAACTCAGGTCGTAATCACCACCACTTAATTGTGTACCTACCACGTGATACCTCAGCAATGGAAACGTGAAACAAAGTCATGAGGGTAAAAACTGTTTTATTTACAGAAATGTCAAAAGGAACACAGTGATGGCCGGATACAGTTGCGGGACATATTGTCAGTGCCGATGCAAAGGGTACTGAAATACCACCTACTACTGGATAAGCTGGTGCATGAAACGCAACCGGTAAGTACTGCATACACATATTTACACTCTGACCGCTTAGCAGAGAAAATATTGCCGCGACAGACATCCGTACATCTGTGTCAGAAAGACTATGTGCCAGTGTCAAACATGCACGTGTATAAGTGTCCAAAATCCTTAACAGAAAACCTTACATCAGTGTCCAAGGAAGATATATTCGTGACAGAAGACATCCGTGTTAGAAATCCATACATGGGTGACAGAGACCCTTGTCACTCAGACATAACAGTTATCAAAGTTATAAAAATACTTTTAATGCATATGAAAAAGTATTTTGGTTTGACCAGCTCTTAAGCTTAGTAAAAATAGAACTAGTATAAATAGTGAGATATGTGTGAGACTTGTAATGTAAACAGACAAGTTGGAAGTTGAGCCGTGATAAACATTTATTTTTATTTGTTGATAGAATCACGAAGAATTCCGAGGGTTGGAGCGGGCGAAAGAAGCGATGGTGGACGTAGCGCAGTACATCAATGAGGTCAAGAGGGATAGTGAAGTGTTAGCGCTACTCGCCAAAGTACAGGTAGGACTCAAGTACAATAGTAGATGAACTTGCTAATGATCAACACTCTATATTCATAACTGCCAATAACTGGGTTTCTGGGCTATAGTTGCATGAAATGACACAATGGCTGAATATACAGTTAGTTTTTTAAATATTAAAATTGTAATGCTAATCAATGAACAAACCAGATCTTTACCAAACAAACTGGAGCCAACGGTCGATTAGAATCGACCACAAAAATTTCCAAAAAAAAAAAAAATTTTTTGTAGTAAAATCCTGACGGAGTTTCATATAATTATTTGTTTGTATTATGTGATTCAGTGTGAAAAACGATTATTCCTTTTTGTTAAATTGGAATAAAGTAGTAAGAGGAGTTATTTGTATTCAGGAGAGCATATTAGACTGGGAGGGGGGCGCGCTGGGCGCGGGCGGTGCGGGGCTGGCGGCGTACGGGCGCCTGCTGCTGGACGGCGAGCTCAAGGTCAAGGCGCACGAGGACCAGAAGCTGCGCTCGCGATACGTCTTCGTCTTCGACAAGCTCATGCTGCTCTGCAAACCTGTTAAGGTTGGTGGACTACGTGCAATTTTTTTTGCGTTTATTTCCCCTTTTTATATAAAGAAAATAATTTTGGTTCGCACATAGTATTTTTGTAACCCCTCGTGCTATCGCTATGTTGCGGTGCAGGACAACCAGTACTCGTACCGCGTGGGCGTGCGGCTGGCGGAGTACCGCGTGGAGGAGGGGCTGGGCCGGCGCGCGCGCGGCGAGGCACGCTGGGCCGCGCACTTCTACCTCGTGCGCCGCACCAAGGACGCCACCTTCACGCTGTACGCGCGCTCCGACGACGCCAAGCGCAAGTGGGTCAAGGCCATCCGCGACGCCATGTGAGTACACTGCCACCATCAAACCAGCTCACACCGAGACGCGACGCTGCACGCACGCACTTCTACCTCGTGCGCCGCACCAAGGACGCCACCTTCACGCTGTACGCGCGCTCCGACGACGCCAAGCGCAAGTGGGTCAAGGCCATCCGCGACGCCATGTGAGTACACTGCCACCATCAAACCAGCTCACACCGAGACGCGACGCTGCACGCACGCACTTCTACCTCGTGCGCCGCACCAAGGACGCCACCTTCACGCTGTACGCGCGCTCCGACGACGCCAAGCGCAAGTGGGTCAAGGCCATCCGCGACGCCATGTGAGTACACTGCCACCATCAAACCAGCTCACACCGAGACGCGACGCTGCACGCACGCACTTCTACCTCGTGCGCCGCACCAAGGACGCCACCTTCACGCTGTACGCGCGCTCCGACGACGCCAAGCGCAAGTGGGTCAAGGCCATCCGCGACGCCATGTGAGTACACTGCCACCATCAAACCAGCTCACACCGAGACGCGACGCTGCACGCACGCACTTCTACCTCGTGCGCCGCACCAAGGACGCCACCTTCACGCTGTACGCGCGCTCCGACGACGCCAAGCGCATGTGGGTCAAGGCCATCCGCGACGCCATGTGAGTACACTGCCACCATCAAACCAGCTCACACCGAGACGCGACGCTGCACGCACGCACTTCTACCTCGTGCGCCGCACCAAGGACGCCACCTTCACGCTGTACGCGCGCTCCGACGACGCCAAGCGCAAGTGGGTCAAGGCCATCCGCGACGCCATGTGAGTACACTGCCACCATCAAACCAGCTCACACCGAGACGCGACGCTGCACGCACGCACTTCTACCTCGTGCGCCGCACCAAGGACGCCACCTTCACGCTGTACGCGCACTCCGACGACGCCAAGCGCAAGTGGGTCAAGGCCATCCGCGACGCCATGTGAGTACACTGCCACCATCACACCAGCTCACACCGAGACGCGACGCTGCACGCACGCACTTCTACCTCGTGCGCCGCACCAAGGACGCCACCTTCACGCTGTACGCGCGCTCCGACGACGCCAAGCGCAAGTGGGTCAAGGCCATCCGCGACGCCATGTGAGTACACTGCCACCATCAAACCAGCTCACACCGAGACGCGACGCTGCACGCTCAGTTTTAAAGAGCTATTCAAAATATAACTTTATTTTCTACACGAAAAGATACACATTTCGTTATGAGAATTTAGAATACGTTGCGTAATGCAGCGCTGCGCCGCGTCTCCGCGTCATCATTGCGTCGTTTTGAATAGCTCTTTAAAAATTGCGTGCAGCATTGCGCCACATCTCGGTGTGAACTGAACCTAATCCTGTAATTTAATACTTAAGGCCATCGCACACCAAGAGCAGCACAGCGGAGACTATTTTTTAAGACACTCAAAAATAAACTTTAAGACCATCAAAATAAGGTGTAATAATGTTTATTATAAATATGACAAAAATGCTGTGTGTGTGAACGCGGTCTCGAAGCCACGTGAGCTTAAGAGTGTGAATACATTTATGCACTTAATTCTCATAGCTTTAAAGTTAATTTTCGAGTATCATGAAAACAAAATGTCATTTCTTATGTCTTATTTTATTTATCATCAGTGACAACTTAGAGCCTCCAGGCTGTCGGAGTACGAACCACAAGTTTGTGCTACACACATTCGAAAAGCCTGCCACCTGCCATCACTGCTCTAAGTTCCTAAAAGGCAGAATATTTCAGGTACGTACATTGTGTAGCATTCAACTGCTTACCTACTAGGTAAGAGTTGGTAGAGTTTGATATGTTAAGTACATGTGACATTAAAAATGGGCAGCTAGCGTAACGATGCGACTGTCCCTTGGCTCTTGTGATTAGACTCATTAATTATGTGATACTAGAGGCGACATTGTATTACAGGAGTCATGTTTTGTTCTTACTGGTTACATTGTTCTGCCATCAATAGTTTACGCATGCGCTTATTACGTTATAACTATATACACTACACTATAACTTGGCAATTTTGTTCTTGACACTCCTGCATGCAACGGGGGACGTAAGGCAGGGAGGGGAAGTAACACATGCGGGCGGGCTGGGGCAAATAACAAGAGCGACATTTTTCATCTCATCGATCATTTTCATTCGATTCATTCAAGCGCCCATCATTAGTTTGTACCATCCTCACCCACCCGCGCGGCCAAAGGGCGTGTCACGAATGAATTTGCCAAGCTATAATATGCTTGTGTTCCGTGTAGGGGTATTTGTGCACGGTGTGCAACGCGTGCGCCCACAAGGAGTGCATCGCGCTGTCGGGGCGCTGCGGCGGCGGCCTGGCGCCCGCGCCGCCGCTGCCGCCGCACCAGCACCAGCCCGACCAGGCGCTGCACTACTACATGTGGTGCGTACTCCAACACACATACATTACTATAGGCCCGCTCCTACAATCTGGTCGAGACCTCTACACGGCCCAGTAAAATATATAAGTTTTTAAAGTTACATAAGTTACGCCTCTGAATTTTTATCTTGATTTCTAATCTGTTCCAATATAAAGTACACATTATAGTTTAAGTAAAACTTGTATTAAAGTAATTACAAGTAAGCGCATTCTGTTTCGTGCTGTAAATTTTGCGTGGTGCTAACAAACGAAATACCTACAACAACAAAAAAATCCAGCTCCATTAACTCACCAAAAATCAATATGAAAAGTATAGCTTTTCATAAATGTACCCAAAGATTGCAAAATAATCAAATTGGTGCAGCCCTTAACAACATGTTGTCGCGGCAGGTACGTGGGCGAGATGGGGCGCGAGACGGCGACGGCGCGGCTGGAGCGGCGCGTGGACGGCACGTTCCTGCTGCGCGTGCGCCCGCACCCCGCGCACGCGCCGCACCACGCGCCCACCGACACCAACTACGCGCTCTCGCTCAAGTACCTACTCACTCGCACTAAATAAAATACTATGCTCGTTCCTTCAATTTGTTTACATACCTACCGAAACATATTCTATGGAGATTTTCGAGATAGAACGTGAGCCCTTCCTTCCAACCTTCGTGTCAGAAATCCTTGATGGTTTCATGTTTTAAAAGTTATCTTCTAGGTCATACCTATTATACGAAGAAGAAAAGAAATGTGAAAGTTTATAAATGAATTAAGTTATAAAAAGTATCGGAGAAAGTCCAGTTTCGCAGATAAATATAATGTGACAAAAAGACAACAGTCTGTTACTTCACTTCTGCTAAACCAATAATAATCCCGCTTTATAAAAATATGCCTTACGAATATTTATCCCAGTAGTATGTTCCTTTTAAAGTCGTACCCACTTAAAACTCAAACAGAAATTATGGATTCCTTTCAAAGTATGTATTTCTGAAGAGTTGGAGTATAATAACATGGGTCCTGTCGTGCAGGACGGACAACACGGTGAAGCACATGCGCGTGTGCCGCAAGCCCATCGACCAGGTGCAGCACTACTTCCTGTCCGAGTCGCGCTTCTTCCGCAGCATCGTCGAGCTCATCACATACTACGAGAAGACCAGCCTCTCCGAGAACTTCGAAGGGTCAGTCGAGTTCACTAAACGTTTTTTTCTTGATTGTGCTCTTATTTTATGATGTGATTGAAATTGTGTATGTTGTATTTAGTTCAATGAATAACTTATTTCTTTAATTTAAGTACAATGTATTAAATGCTAGATAGCTAGCTAGAGGCGTATGCAGTCTCGCTCACTTAAAAAAGCCATCCTTAAGGATAGTTGCGATCTTCTATTTTTTTTAAAAGCTTATTAGGAATGTGGTTCGCACATTACTAGTATTCTTGTTAACCCCTCGTGGTAAGCTAAATGCTTGTGTTACGAGTGGGTTCACGTCAGTAGTGCAAAAGGTGGGATTCGAACCCGCGACCATAAGATCGTAAGTCAGATGCCCCAGCCATTAGGCTACGGCCGCTTCACTCGCTAAAAAGAATGGCGAAAGAAATTCACAGAATGTATCTTCATGATACTGAAGCTGCTGAACTTGAACTTTAATCCAACAACATGAAACATAATTTGCATCTGTTTTACAATTATTTCTAAAAGTCAATAAATTGTCCAGGCTAAACTCGAACCTCCGCTGGCCGTTCCGGCGCGTGGTAGCGACGGTGATCCACGACTTCCGGCCGCTGGAGTCGTCACAGCTAGCGCTGCGGCCCGGAGCCAAGGTGCTGGTCCTCAGCAAGGAGGGCGACAGCCGCGGCTGGTGGAAGGGCCGCACGCTCGACAAGGTACTTGACACCTTCATATCTTTGATTCTTGCGATGAATGTAGATACAATAAGAAGGTATTACATATGTGTTTTCAAAATTAGGATTGTTTGTTTATGCTCTATTTAATAGCAATTTAAAAGGTAAAGTGTGGTTGATTTATCTGAATAGGTTAAGACCCCAAAATAATAAAAAAGATAACAAGAATCTTTGTACAATTCTGCCTTAATTTTGCAAGCAAATAAATTTAAAGTACAGTACAGCTGAAAAAATCTCTAAAAGTATTTTGAAACAAATTGAGGGGAAGTCTTATTCTGATTAATATCATTAATAGTAGAAATTATAAAATTTGCTTTTCATTCTCAATTTTTGCTAGTCATGAATAATTAAATAATAAGGTAGGCCTTTTCTCGGATCTGTAATTTTTTAAAGACTTACAAACGCCAAGATTAACGTGCTCCATATTCTCCAGGGCGACAACCGCTCAGGCTACTTCCCTAAAGAGTGCGTGCGTGAGGAACCGGAGTGTATTGGAGCGCTTGACTGATGTCAGCTTTGCCTCGCCGAGCGCGAGCTGCACTTCTCGTCGCCGCGCCCACACGCGCCCGTCGACGACCAGGACGACAACGATACCGCCGACCTCGTCTAACTACACCAAAAGACCAAGCAACACTTGTCTTTTACCCTAAAAGACTAGTGAACAGGCCGAAAGACTAGGAAAGACTGGTCTTTTTACCCTAAAGGACGAGTGATTAGGCCGAAAGACAGGTCTTTTGCCCTAAAGGTCGACTGAACACAATCCGTAAAGTGATTAAAAATTAAAGTGGTTCTTTAACTTGAACCCTAAATCAAAAACCATGGTACGTTGTCTCAGTGTTGTTATTCAATATCAATGGAACGTGAAAATCCTTTGATGTCGGTAAAACGTGTAATGCAATTTTCTTTTAACTTAAATGTGAGTCGTATTTAGTAGAAATTCCGTTGGTCGATACTCTTGGTAACGTAGAGACGAGGATATATTTTCATATCGGTGTTAAACGAACGCGTAGTGAGTAAATTGAATGAAAGGACAAGAAATATTATCGATATAATTGATGTCAAATGAAAGTGCTCGCATATTGTGAATAATGCGATGTCCTGTTGCAGTGTATGGTGTAAATAAATGTACGGTGTGTATATACATTTATGATAAGCAGTGTTACAGTCAAGGTATTGTCGAGGTAACATGGTAGGTGCAGTAATACTATAGTTCAACTTAAAAAACAATATTTATTTAAGTCAAAACATTTCAAATATGATACAATTTGGGACATTGACACTACTTGAACAAGGTTTCTTTTAGATTAGTAAGACAAAACAAGGAAACGAAATGCTATTAGATAGAATAAAATATATTAATTACGAATAAACAACAATTATTTATCATGGGTAAAATACGACAACATAAAATATCAATTATCAAGTTGTCTTATTTTTATACCTGGTTACATTATTACTGATAGGTACAGATGGCCAGTACCAATATTGCCAGGTATGAATAAAAAATAAAAAGTACCCATGATAAATATTATAAATGTACAGAAAGTACCACATTAGTTATCAGACTCACTGTTGTGTATAGGCACGTTCACTTTTGTGAACACTCTTATTTTAATTGACGAGTAAATATAGTTTATTTACAAAACATTGTTGTCTATGGCGTAGAACGCGGATGAATTTAAACGTATAAAATTATAAGATTGCTTACAAAAGATCTATTTTTTGTAGAGCAGCGATCGCATCGCGTTCTATTAATTTTTAAATATATTTTAGTGTTAAAATCATACAACTATAAATGTAAGTGTAATTAGTTGGACACAAAACCTCTAGTCGTATGTGTGAGACTTTACGGAGCAATCTCACTTCGGTGTTAACTACGTGTAAAGTGTGCGTATGTGGTTGTGTGAACTCTATGTACTATGAAACCTTATCTATTTGTCTATTTTACTGATTAATGCTGTTTTGACGGATGTTTATTTCAAAGAGGACTATTACTAACATTCAGAAAACACTTTTTCGAGATTGACCCGTCCGGGGTTGGAAACCGGGACCTCAGAGCCTTGTAAAATTGATGTGTACGCCACTCGACCACGAAGGTCGTCGAAATCTATTAGTATCTGTTGTATTAGCAGTATTTTTATTTAGTCTAAAACGGCATTGATCAGTAAAGTGTTAATCGTTACATTAGTGTAAGAACACGCTCTCTTCTCTCACAGTTGGCACTCGGCAGTGTTATATGGTGCGTACGATGCTTTAATGTAGTTATATTGTAGGGACGTCGGGTCCGTCTGTGTACCCACTATGTTGGTAGAGTGTACGTTGTAATGCAACGCGACCATATTACCAGTTAAGCATCCCATCCTTCAAGGTTTGAAAATTATAATTTAATTGTCGTCACAAGACATTTTTAAATTATTATTAGACTAAATATAATCAGACTCGGTCATTCGAAATTTGGTAGAGTAAGTCGTTCGTTTGCTTAATTTGCTACATAATACGTTGTAACGTTTAAAAATTCTAGCACCTAAAGGAATCTCTTATACGCACGCATTAAAATGTACACTCGGGATTGTTGTGATACATCATGTCTCCCATTTTCATCTACATCATACTAATGACTTACTTGACCTCACCATGTCGAAGGAAATGCTCAACTTGTGTTAACAGTTATTTACAATAACTATTTCTATATTACAATGCGGGCGATGTAACTAGGTGCTTTTGAAAAAGTTGTAAAATAGTTTGCGAGATGCAAATACAAACGCATGATAGGTGCGACAAAGATGACGATATTTTGCTGAACTTTTCAGACGCGCCTAGTTAAACTTACGTGCTACAATTGTAATTTAGTGTTCTATAAGACTTATATTAGAATCATGCTTCCACATCGTCAATCATTAAATTCCCACCATTTGTGTTTCAATGCAACTAGGACAATTTCTGTATCGGTTGGTGTCACTTCACGACAGATTTGAACTCTACTTTCACTTCGATTCTAGTAAAGTTACTAAAGTCGTTTTATAAATTACGTATATGTTAAACAATTTACGAATATTTTTAACAGCAAAAGAAGTTCATAGAACATAAATTTTATCACAGTATCCTCGTTTAAGGCGTCTTCACGCTAAAGCCGTGCCGGAGGCTTTAGAGGGTAACCCACCGACATAAGCCGGGTGATTGGTGAAGTCGCTGGGTCGGCGGTTTTGGTGTATAGATGCCTTAACTCAATACAAATAGTGAGCTAAAGTGCCAAACTCGTTAATTTAATGCAAAATGATCTTTATTTTGTCATATACTTACAAAATGAACAGTCGCTTCCATTTTTCTTATTATTATGAATATAACTGCCACTATAATAAACAAATAGAATTAAGATTGTAATTTATCCATGGTATTTCTTCTGCTTACCACGCTGCTTTTAATAAGCCATAACAAGATACCTCAGTGCTGTTCAGTCTACATTCCAATGCATAGTATTATTTTTTCTACTAATTCACAAACTCCGTTTTTTGTCTTTATTATTTCTGTCTATAGTAACAGTCTTATTCATAAAAATCCCTTATAATAGGTTTTAAACACTCATTAGTTAAAATGCTCATTAGAACTAATAAACCTTTTATAAAATTGTCTATTCATAAACGTTCAATAAACCCATCATAGTTAAAATGTCGTTATATCACGTTTTAACGCGTTTTAACGTGATTAAGTTGTCGTTCTGATGAATCCATAGATTAAATGGCCAAAAAACCTCAGCAAAAAACGCAAAAAAAAAAAGTTTGACAACGTCTCTCTGACTTGTATGTAGTTATCTGTGGTCTCTTGTGACATTTGGAAGACTTCTTGTGTTTCGTTCACGTATTTATTTTTTGAAGAAAATTGGATTTCTTTGTATTTTTTCTTGTGAGTACTACAATAATTAATGGAAAACCAAAAAAATATAAAGAAAAAAGGCAAAGAAGCGAAAATTGGCTGGAGGAAGTTATGGTTAGCTCAACAATTTTCGTTAAGGTACACAAGTGTTTATTTACATTTATTTTCGTTGATAAATTGATGGCCTATTTTATTTCCATAGAATTTATTGATGGATTTGGTGAAAACACGATTACACGATTTTTTAAATATCTACTTCCCAGCTCCTTGCAAATAACACTTAACTTCAACCAACTAACCATTAGACGGTTCGGACGCGAAAACAGCTGTTGTATACATTTGTCGGCCATATTTCTGTTTATTAAAGGTTTATAGACGGGTCGACCCTGTTATAAGTTACGAAGCCGCTATTGAATACTTACAAAGCTTTTTAGCGATATTGAACGTTTATGAATAATGCTTTTCGGGATTCTCATTATAGCAAGCTAATAAACCTATTTTAACTTTTTATGAATAAGACTGTTAGACTTTATTTTAATGCCGACTTAAGTTGTACTTTTTTTAGTATTTACTCATTTGTTCTTCTTATAAGTACCTTAGACAACTATTATTGTGTACAAAGTTTGAGTGTATTTCCGGCGCAATGTATGTTCGCTTTTCGTGTATGACCCTTTTGTTCCAGAAGTATTGGTACTTTTCAAATAGGGAAAAGGAATAGTGCAATCCGGAAATTTACACTCAATCCTTCAATTTGGAAATGCAATATAGACTCATATTGAGTTGATTTTTTGTTTAATTGTAATGTATTAATTAAAACTTTTTATGTTATAAAGTTCCTTATTAAAATAGTTTGATCCATAATTCTTCCAAAAAGTCATCCACATATCTCGAACATGACAAATTAAGAATTAATTATTCGAGCTTTACTTCATACTAAAATAAAATAACTAGGAAAAAATATATATTAACCAATGAAAATAGTGACCGTTTTATCTAATGCTGATTAAATCAAGTCTTACAAAAAACGTTGTTCTCAATCTTACGATAATAATCTTTTTAGCTTAGGACCATTTATAAACCACCTGAGTACAGTCTATATAAAATCTAATAATAAAATATCTGAAACTTATTCCAATTTTTGACCTACAATTTTAAATGACAGTAATAAACGGTTTCAAATTTTATTAAACACTTTTTTTGTGGCTGTACTTTGTATTTCGTCGTTCATCTGTTCTTACTAACAATAATTGACCTACAATCTTACAGTCTTATTCATAAAAATCCCTTATAATAGGTTTTAAACACTCATTAGTTAAAATGCTCATTAGAACTAATAAACCTTTCATAAAATTGTCTATTCATAAACGTTTAATAAACCCGTCATAGTTAAAATGTCGTTTTATCACGTTTTAACGCGTTTTAACGTGATTAAGTTGTCGTTCTGATGAATCCATAGATTAAATGGCCAAAAAACGCAAAAAAAAAAAGTTTGACAACGTCTCTCTCTTGTGACATTTGGAAGACTTCTTGTGTTTCGTTCACGTGTTTATTTTTTGAAGAAAATTGGATTTCTTTGTATTTTTTCTTGTGAGTACTACAATAATTAATGGAAAACCAAAAAAATATAAAGAAAAGGCAAAGAAGCGAAAATTGGCTGGAGGAAGTTATGGTTAGTTCAACAATTTTCGTTAAGGTACACAAGTGTTTATTTACATTTATTTTCGTTGATAAATTGATGGCCTATTTTATTTCCATAGAATTGATTGATGGATTTGGTGAAAACACGATTACACGATTTTTTAAATATCTACTTCCCAGCTCCTTGCAAATAACACTTAACTTCAACCAACTAACCATTAGACGGTTCGGACGCGAAAACAGCTGTTGTATACATTTGTCGGCCATATTTCTGTTTATTAAAGGTTTATAGTCGGGTCGACCCCGTTATAAGTTACGAAGCCGCTATTGAATACTTACAAAGCTTTTTAGCGATATTGAACGTTTATGAATAATGCTTTTCGGGATTCTCATTATAGCAAGCTAATAAACCTATTTTAACTTTTTATGAATAAGACTGTTAATGTACTCCTCAACACTATAAACTCAATGGTTCATATAAATCAGTTCAACCATGCAACATAGGTATCGAATCAATTTAATGTAAATATTGTTAATTTATTGTTGTAAAGTTTTTAAGTGTAATTCGAATAAGTTGACGTGCACAATGAATGTTATCCTTCCACGTTGTAGGCTACGCGTATGACTATATAAGTACATATAATATAAACAATGTCTTATTAACACCTTCCCTGTCCCGTCAGAAGACAATAGTTAAACAATGGAAATGTTCATATGTGACTCACGGGACAGTGAAAGGGTTAACTCGTGGGAGTGGCGATCACACATACTTTATTGTTTGTTTATTTTACGGTGTAATTTCACAGCAAACTTATCAATTTAGTATAGACAATTTTAATAATGCATTTAGACAGACATTTAGCCCTGACATAACACTTCTTCAACTTTCTTTGTAAATAGTTAAATGTATCAGCCACTTCCATATAATATTTATAAATGTAAATTTAAATGAATAAACATAACTTATAAACACTAGTGCCACTTAATAAAATAAATTATAAAACAAGCTTGAATTTAATCCTCATTATAAACACAATGTAAACACTGCTTTATGATAAAGTTGTGAAGAAATAAATATTATATCTATTAAAAAAAATAGTGAATCTTGTCCATGGCGACAGGGTGCCGGACGTTGTTATGTAAAATTTAAAAATATATTATATAAAGATATATTGAGACATAGCAAAGAATATGGTTGTTGTAAAGTAATAGATATATATTTTTTCTATTTAGTTGGCGAGGCCGCGCGGTCGAGAGCGCGACTGGCGCGTCGCGCCGGCAGTGATAGATAGATCAATATAGAAAATATTATTTGCATTGTTTTATTTAAATCTTATAAACAAGATTATTTTGGGAGTTGATAGCTATCATAAAACTCAGTACAGTACTTTAGACAAATATTCTTCAGTATCTGTTAAAATTATCTAGCTTGGTCCTTATTATACAATACATAGCAATTATTTATTTCGCAGAAATATAGGATAGCAGCGTTAGCTCAACAACTCCCTGCAGTCGTTAATTTTATAATTCGTGCCAAAATATATTAAATATGATGAGCAAGCATAACATGATCTCTGTTTAATGTAACTCAATACAAATACATGCAATATCTGTGTATTTGTTACTGCAATATATTAATTTACCACCTTAATGTTAAGAATATGAATCTTATGTATTTTAGAATCATCCAACAGGTGGCTCTGTTATACAATCGATGATTATAATTATTGCATTCGTTGATTTTATTGTTTTGCAATATGTTTCGTATTTATAATTAAATAGGATGTTTAATGGACTCATACTCAAACGTTACTCAATTTTAAGTAAACATTAAATCTCATGTTGGCGTTACACCTTAAAGTGACGGCTTTAAGGTGTAACGCAGCAACGGATAGACTTAATTTAGTCTTAAAATTAAGTTTATTTTGAGTATACAAATGTGGGCCGATTTCTGAATTGAAAATTATTCCAACTTAACAGCGTCTCAAGCTATACTAGGTCACGCTCAGACATGCTGTCACACAATTGGTTGATCCGAGTTTGAGACGTTTCTAAAGTTGAAATTTTAAATACAGAATTGGTTTTAATCTTTTTATTCTCGGTACAAATTGTTGTATTTAAAAATCGCAATACTTATCTCAAGTCAGGGAGCACTGTGGCCTCGTTTTATTTCTGCAAGTATCGAATACTTATTGTCGCTTTGATTATTTTGTATGCGAGTGAACTCAATGTCAGACGTTAATTAGCATGGTAATTCTTATTTACGCTGTCCCATATTCAGGTACAATTTGTGTAAATTAATACTTTTTTGTATTAACGTAAGGAGTCCATGTTGTAGATATATATCAAATTAATTAAAAATGAATTGTTACCAGTGACCTTATAAACGCACACCGGCCACATGTACAATTTGCAATTAACACGCTATAAAAACTCGTAAATAAGGATCGCTATTACGTAATAAATTATGACGTCATCGAAAATTTATGAAGTGTAGATAGTTATAGAGATTGTGTTGGATGTCTGCATGCGTGGATTGTTGGTGCTAACGTTTATTTTGTGTTCGTTGTGTTCCAATGCTTGGCAAGTGCGTGCTCCGTTTACTTTATTATAAAATTGTATTTTGATATTATTTATGTTCATGTTTGTAAATATACAGAAACGGCATATCCATTGTTCTGTAGTTAGGTAAGTGACTCCACAAATAAATACACTGTTGGAGAAATTATGTTTGTTTTATTCAAAGCCTTCATTCAATTGTAGACTACTGATTTAATTTTGTAGCTAGATTACAATATTTGATCACATAAACAATTAATTACATAATTTTGTCAATAAACAACATTAAAACTTACGAATGTAGACTTGCTTAATATAAAAATGAAAAAAAGATTAAATCACATTGGTCCCTGTTCTCGTGTGAGAAAATAATAATATTTATGACATCCTCTGCAGGAAACCATAAAAATATCTTATCGAAGATCTAAAATTACGTAATCACACGGTATAAAACTAGATATTTTAAAATAACATAATTAAATTATCAACAACTCGTACTGCCTGTGATGGAAAACACTATGTACCTCAAGCAACCGAGGGTCACCAGATAAAGTTGTCAGTGGCTACATGTCTCAAGTCAGTACGTTTGGGTAAGAGTAAAGACGAACAAAGATTGCCCCTTACCTAGTATCTAATTTTATTTTTTTGACTGGTGACGAAGCCATTATTCATTGCGAGCTAAGCAACTTACAAAACAGGCCATAGCGTTAATTACACTACGAAAAATTAAGTTAATTAAAATGAACGCAGCTCGCGGTTATTGGTCCACATATTTTAAACTTTCACTAAAATTAACAAGTTCACAATTTACTTCAGATCCGGAGTGCTGCTTCCCAAATACGTCCTCAAGTCTGTGACAGTAGATCTGATCAGTTTGGCGGGGATGGTCGGCCGGTTCAGTCGCTTGTACGCGGCGTACCGGTGGCAACCACCGAAACTGTAGTAGTAGTCCCCACCTTCAGAGCCCTTGATCCAGAGAATGTCTATAGGAGGCACATTGCCCGCTTCTTCCTCTTTCTGTAAAGAATTGGGTTCTAACTTTATACAAATTGGGGTACATACCTAACTATAGATAGACTTCTAGTTAACTAGATGGATTGACGAATAATTTTAAGTTTGCATTGACCTACGGATCAATAACTATTAATAGCTATGTGGACAATAATGACAAGCATATTTACTTCTTAGTCTCAGATCCCTGACTACAAGCAATGTTTACAAAATAAAAGTATTTTGATGACTTTTCGTGGCCTCAATTAACTTATAAATTACACCGACCTTTCACCCTCATTTCACATACATACCTACATATATTCAACGCCTACTTATTTGCAATGCAGTGGATCGCTACCGTAAATCGCAGGAAGTACTTGTTGTAACGTATAAAAAAGATATCATACCTATACAAGCCAGTCTTATTGACGGCAAGTGTACCTTTCGACGCTACAATACGTTTTTTTTTTTTTTTTATTATATAAATCGCGCGCCACTCTTTGACATATGCCTATCAAAGACGTTGGTGATCGGTTTTAATCTATATATCTATATATATTAATAATTTCGTTCAGGGGTACGGTAGACTCGATCGAAACCTTATATGAATAACAAAACATAAAAAAATATTGATTTCGAGTCGACAACATATATCCGCAAAATTCAGATTATGGAGAATTTGATTAAATTCTAATGGCACTGACAAACAAAAAAACCGCAGTCGCCATCTTGGGTAATTAATAAGGCCGCGTTCCGTAACAGATAATTCTGCTTCGAAGTGATTCAAGGAGTTTACTATCATACAACCTGCTTGAAGTGATTACAGTGCTGACAAGGCGTACCTATGACAGTTGCATGATAGTTGGGACCAGAATCGTTTCGGAACGCGTTTGAAATAATAGTTCAAGAATATTATTTTATTTCGCTTTTTTCACGTTCCATTGCATACTAGCTTATATACGCCTCGCCAATCAACACGTCGCGTGCGTCGCGCCAAAGAAGTATCCATCACAAAGAACTGCGACTCATTTGACTGTGTAAAACGAAACGTCTTGCCGGCAACATTGAGTGAATCTTAACAAAACTTAAAACTTTTCTTCAGTCGTTCGTTTCGCGAAAATATTAATATTATTTGTGTGTAAAAATTAAAAAAAAATTGTGTTAAAACTATTACAGAAGCTATACGAATCTATGGCTTGCTTACCTTTAATATTCACCTACATTGTGTATCATTAGTCACATTTCAACCGAGCGGAGCCGGGTTTTCATCTAGTCTATATTAATAATTTCGTTCAGGGGTACGGTAGACTCGATCGAAACCTTATATGAATAACAAAACATAAAAAAATATTGATTTCGAGTCGACAACATATATCCGCAAAATTCAGATTATGGAGAATTTCGTTAAATTCTAATGGCACTGACAAACAAAAAAACCGCAGTCGCCATCTTGGGAAATTAATAAGGCCGCGTTCCGTAACAGATAATTCAGCTTCGAAGTGATTCAAGGAGTTTATTATCATACAACCTCCTTGAAGCGATTACAGTGCCGACAAGGCGTATGACAGTTGCATGATAGTTGGGACCAGAATCGTTTCGGAACGCGTTTGAAATAATAGTTCAAGAATATTTATTTCGCTTTTTTCACGTTCCGTTGCATACTTGCTCTTATATAAGTCTCACCAATCAACACGTCGCGTGCGTCGCGCCAAAGAAGTATCCATCACAAAGAACTGCGACTCATTTGACTGTGTAAAACGAAACGTCTTGCCGGAAACTTTGAGTGAATCTTAACAAAACTTAAAACTTTTCTTCAGTCGTTGTCGTTTCGCGAAAATATTAATATTATTTGAGTGTAAAAAATAAAAATTATTTGTGTGAAAACTATTGCAGTTTTTATTAACTATATTTATTAAACACAATGAACGAAGCTATACAAATCTATGTCTTGCTTACCTTTAATATTCCTTGAGAACCGATGACTACAGAAATATTTACCAACATTGTGTATCATGATGAGTCACATTTCAACCGAGCGGAGCCGGGTTTTCATCTAGTGTTATTACAATTTCCATCTTATTTCTATTTCAGATTAGTTTTGCTTTCTATATATTACATTTATTTTACATTTATTTATATTACTTTGTATTTTACATTGTATTTTTATTGCTTTCATAATTATTGCTGTATTTTCTGCTTTTTATTTATTTCTTTTGCATATCGCTCTTCAGTGTGTTCTGTGGTCTTTCCTTATATTTATTTGTATTATTTATTATATCCTATTTTTTCTTAGCCTTAGCTGAGCACATTTTTGTTGGTTCTTATCAGTATTTTTCAGTATTTCACTAATCCATCATTTAACATCGTTCCATCTGCAAGAGTTATATATTTTAATATATAGTCTTGCAGCTTTACTTTTTTAGACTTTCGCTTATCTTTCCTATCACCAATAATGAATGCAATGATGCTCAACCATGACCAAACAGAACAAGTTTTAACATTAATACGACTTATTTTTATTTCTTTAGACCAGTTTTTGTCGCATACAAACCCGAATTGTATATGCATTTTGTTTCCAAAGGGAGAGACTAATTTCATCCTGATAACAGTGATATTTATGTGCTCATAATCCTCTCGGGTCTTCACGTACCGTGAAAACTCATTTTTGACATACGTAAAGACCAGCCGCTTGCTGCCCGCTAATACTGTTTCAAGGTTTATTTTACTGAGACACCAGAATTCAGTTTGTTTTTGTGTTTTATTTTGTGTATGTGTATTTTTGTTTGTTATGTGTTTAGTGTACTTTGTTGTGTGTGTTGCTTTACGGACCTGCATGGGGCCTATATTTTGAACTGCTATTAATTGGTCCAGCTTTATATAAAGTGGGTGCCAATTAAATGTTCCAGTCATTCTATTTTGCCTGGTCCTGTGTTTTGTGTGTGTGTATTTTTTCAGCTTCATGTTGAAATAAAAATAGTTTTTAATGTGGTGTTTGTGTCTTTTTGTGTCTTTCCCTTTTACTATTTTGGTGTCCTTAGGAATATGCAACAGTGGATCGCGCGATTGCGTCCCACCGCCTCCGCATTGGGCAATTTAGGTCGAAGGAGTCGTGATCTGTTGCGTCCTTTTTCTCCTCACCGCAGTTTTTGCATTTTGCCGGCTCTCTAGCCTGTCGACGGGGGCAGTCGGTTCGAAGGTGGCCAGGGTCACAGCAGTACGAACATAGGTCCTCCTTTCCGGTACACAGCTTTCTCCCGTGGCCGAAACCGAGACACTTCGTGCATTGGATCAGAGGACTTTGATCCATAACTCTGACCCTCTGCAGATCTACGTGTGCTCGGCCGGCAGTGATCAGGCGCTGCCATACCGGGGGTGAGACCTGCAACACCACGTGGTTCTCGAGGAGGTTTCTGGAGCGCTTTCGGTATTTTACTGAAACCCTGACGTCCTCCGCCCCAATGTCGCGCAGTAGATGCGAGTTTTGTTTTATGACCGCCTTGATGATGTCATCGTCCGTGTTGTATCTCATCACGTCCAATAACACCACCAAGGGGTCCCGGTTTACTGCGTCTTCAATGACGAAGCGTTCGGCTGTTCCACCTAGTCGGTCTTTTACAGCCTGCAACTCCTTTTTGCTGTGGCACCCCACTATCACCTTTTGGTCCCCTGCTTTTCTTACCTTATCAATACGTATGCCATTTTCTTTTGCGTCCACTGCAACTCTAATCAAGTCCACAAGATTGCTACTCGTGTCTATCGGTTCTGTGGACTTGACTATGATTGAGTGCATGGGCTTTGGTAGAGCTGTGGCCATTCCAGCTGCTACCCTGGCATACGTATGTTTAGGGGGGATCTCCGTTTCACTCGTGTGGCTGGTCTCCTCCAGAGCTTTTGAGTTCTTTTCCAGAGCCTTTTTAAGTTCTCCGGCTGTGTTGTTGCTATCTCTCATCAGCTTCGAGTGTTCTGCTAATGAGGATAGCAATTGGGAGACCTGCGCTCTTCCCGACTCGATCCTTTGCTCATCCTCCCTCCGCACCTTTTCCTTCCATGGCTGTGGGTCATACTCGTCTTCCCTCTCCACACGAGTTGACGCGGGTAATGAAAAAGGTGCGGATTTGTGAGTCTCCTCCCCCTTCACAAGCTGGTAGAGCCTGTCGATGGCCTGTGTGACGTCCGCTTTTATATCGGTTTTTAAGTTTCTTGACGCATTCAGAGCAGTCTTAGCCTTCGTCACCCAGGCCCTCGCCTCCTTGACTCTGTCAGCTCGTGCAGTGGTCGGGATCATTTTAACCGCCTCTGGCAGAGATTGAGGTGCTGGTACCTCCCTCGAAGACGCGTCTGCGCACTGTGGAGCAACCGAGCATTCCTCTGGAAAGAGGACTCTGCCAGCCTCCCACTCTCCTATGCTCCTCCTGACATTTGTTTGGGGCTTGGTAACTGTTGCCGTTCGGTTTACCTTTGTAGGAGAGGTTGGCTGATGTGTTATGGCGGTTATCTTTTTGGGGGTATGGAACATGGTTGGAGATTCAGGGATTCCACGAGATATTCTTTAGAACCTAGCCCAACCCTAACCTAACAATAATTATTAATTCGTAAGATTGTAAAAGTTGTAAATTCAGTATAAAATTGTAAAAATTGTATATAGTAAATTTAAAATTGTATAATATGATTTAAAATAGGGATAATTGTATAAATTAATAAAATAAAATTAAATATTTTCGTGATTTGCAATTAGTCGTATATCTAAATTGTTCCTAGCGTATTCCACTCGCCAGACTACTATGGGTCCAATTTCTCGGTGGAAGTACGGCGCGCTACCGCCCTGCTATCTGCCTGAGTATAGCAGATTAAAAATATACACAGTTAAAAATTATCAATTTTCATGAAAATTATGAAAATGTTAAGGTTTTTCCGCGTGTAAAAGCGCGGAACGTTAAAGTATAGTCAAAAAGAAAGTGTATATAAAGAAAACCCGACCAAAATCAAGCAATTAACAAAAAAGTTGTCGACCGTTCTTTGTAATAAGTGTCGGGGTTAGGTGGATTTTAGGTACTTGTAGACTATCTCAATACAAATGTATGAGAAAACAAGTAACCAATTTTTTCACGTTCTCCTGGTGGTCGGAGCACCACGTGAGTGGTGTCGGCAGATCGGGCTCGACGCCCTCTATCCAACGACGGGAATAACGGATGGTCTCCGGCAACAAATTTTCCGGGAAAACCGCGAAAAACAGGAAAAATTTCGGAAAAATCGAATTATTTTAAAAAATTTGTATAGTCACACCCTACGTGTGCTATATCGTTGAATAGGTCTTTTAGAGACCTTCAATTTGAATATAATGTCGAATAGTTTTAATGCGAAAATTTAGTAATAAAATGTTTTTAGTGAAAATTAATGTGATTTTTAATAAAAAAATTGAAAAAATTTGAAAATTTATGAATTTTAAGAGCCAAACGGGGTGTCGTTAGAAAGATCTCGTCGAGATCTACACGTCAACGCAAAAACCAGGAACAACCACTGATATACAACAGAGTTATAGCCGATTAAAAATATACACAGTTAAAAATTATCAATTTTCATGAAAATTATGAAAATGTTAAAGTTTTTCCGCGTGTAAAAGCGCGGAACGTTAAAGTATAGTCAAAAAGAAAGTGTATATAAAGAAAACCCGACCAAAATCAAGCAATTAACAAAAAAGTTGTCGACCTTTCTTTGTAATAAGTGTCGGGGTTAGGTGGATTTTAGGTACTTGTAGACTATCTCAATAGAAATGTATGAGAAAACAAGTAACTAATTTTTTCACGTTCTCCTGGTGGTCGGAGCACCACGTGAGTGGTGTCGGCAGATCGGGCTCGACGCCCTCTATCCAACGACGGGAATAACAGATGGTCTCCGGGAACAAATTTTCCGGGAAAACCGCGAAAAACAGGAAAAAATTCGGAAAAATCGAATTATTTTAAAAATTTTGTATAGTCACACCCTACGTGTGCTATATCGTTGAATAGGTCTTTAAGAGACCTTCAATTTGAATATAATGTCGAATAGTTTTAATGCGAAAATTTAGTAATAAAATGTTTTTAGTGAAAATTAATGTGATTTTTAATAAAAAAATTGAAAAAATTTGAAAATTTATGAATTTTAAGAGCCAAACGGGGTGTCGTTAGAAAGATCTCGTCGAGATCTACACGTCAACGCAAAAACCAGGAACAACCACTGATATACAACAGAGTTATAGCCGATTAAAAATATACACAGTTAAAAATTATCAATTTTCATGAAAATTATGAAAATGTTAAAGTTTTTCCGCGTGTAAAAGCGCGGAACGTTAAAGTATAGTCAAAAAGAAAGTGTATATCGCTACAATACGTTAGGGTCGTTGATTTTTGCTGACGACAGTACCCCGTACCTACAATCCTTAACAAGTCTACATTTATACGTCAAGTAATAAGTAATATAAATTTCAATAGCAAAAATAAGAGACAAGCCCTGTAGGGCTAGTACCTCTATGCCCATTAATATTTATGGAGGATAACTGCCCTGGTCGCTTAATCTAGGTTACATAACATGATCGACAATATGCTTATTAACCACTTCTATGATTAGATTACCTACGTATATGCATGAACATGAACGGCTTTAACGATAATGGCCTGGATTTTCATATACTTACATGAATTTATGTCGAACGGATAGAGAAAACCTACGAATCTTTATATTTACTTCATCGAAGAGTCTCTCTCTTAAAGCATGAATACTCTCGATAGGTTCCTGCTACACCTTTGTGACACTTTGGTAAGCTTTCAGCTTGTAAACCTCACAGTTAACTGTTTCATGAGTAATTTCTCTAATAAGTTTTTTATTGCGGATATTCTTGTTATTTGACCCTTAATAATGGGTATGTTATCTATGGTACACCGACTAGTGTATTTCGAACGTCGTCGTCTTGTGCGCGCCACGCAACTTCGACGTGGTACTGGCGAAGCGACGCCGCGGCGCCAATGCTGAGCGGCGTTGCAATGTCAACGCTGAGCTGGCTGCAACACGACGCCAATGCTGGGCGGCGGCGTCGCGACGCGGCCGTGTCGATGCTACGCGCGCAAAACGACCACGCTCGAAAGACGCTAGTGTGGGGAAAGCCTATCTACGCTATTTGGGGTAAGTTATGTTTGTCACCTGTATAGTTTCCATCAGCGACATGACTTTATCCTCAGTGAGTTCCGGTATGAAAGGCCTGATGATCACCGACATCGGCACGTCGTGGATCTCCTCCTTGTAAGCGCTGTGCACACTCGTCATTCTAGAAGCTAAAAATAGGTCCGACAACATTAACACACATTTGATTGTTTATCATAGGTATAATAACTTAGGCACTTGGCAGATATGTATAAAAGAAGAACAACAAACTAATAATAATTCTACCTTGAATGAAGTCACGACAACTATCTAATGAGTTCAATCTTTTAAGTATTAACTATTAGGTAGGTACTTTGTTTTCCCAACCAAATGGTATTTAAACTAAAACAAAAACTCGATGAAGTTTGTAAAAGAGAATAGAATAGAACTAAGGACGGTATACAAATAAGAAAGTTGTAAGTTCGCACATAGGTAAGTACCTAGGTACTTAGTTATAAAATTGGCATGCAAATTAAATTTTGCAAAATATGCGTGATTCGTGTAACTACTATTCCATCTATTGTACCACATTTTCTGACAGATAAAGATTAAAAGATAAAATACATAAATATGCAGCAATAATTCGCCTTTGACGAATTTGAATCTCCCTCCAAAATTTTTGTCAATAACCTTGTGGTGGTGCTTGCTGCTACCTAGTGCCTATTAGATATCTAAGGTTTGGTGAGGAAAACGTCAGTTTTAAAAATAAATAGCGTATTCGTAAATTGTAATATCGTTCATTCATTGTGTAATTTGCACGTCATGATTATCATCCTGTTTTTTCGGAAGGCCGTCTTACGACTTGGGTAGTATTTGTTCCTTACTACTTTCATAGAACATATCGATAATATAGTATTACAATAAAAGTATACTTACAATTTCTCGTGATCACGGATGCAGTTAAGTTCACAGCCGATTTTAACATAACAGGAAAATTGCGTGTCGCGCGATTCAGCCGGCAGTCAGCGCGGTACTAAGTCATAGTCACACAAACCACCTGATTCATGCTTCGCTTCAAGGTTAGGCTTACTATGATAAAAATAAATACAAACATAATAAAGCTAAACGGCAAACGTAGTTTGATTTTAACTAGCGTTAGGTATCAGTTGACAAGCGATGCTAATCCAATACAGAGATTTAGTTAGAGGATCATTGATCGAAGGTGTATTATTTATATTTACTTACATACCAAATTTTAATGGTCTTAAATAATGTAAAGCTGCATTGGAGTGACTCTTGAGCACATGATCATAATTACCCTTTGAAAGGAAGAAAAAAGATAGGCCTTTGCCCTGTATTGGGGCAGTTAGCACTCATAACAATATAAAATAACGCTCCCGTACCTACCTTGGCTTGCGAGGCGGAACAAACGACGATAATAAAAGGACTAATCTTATTTTATATAACTAACCTCGTTAATTACGATAAAACAGGTATCATTTTATTTCGATCATGTTGACAAGTTTTGGACACAGTTACTGAGGTATTACAGCTTCGAATACTGAAAGCAAAAAAAAGACCGTATACAAAAATCGAATGCGGTATAAGTTAATTACCTTTTTGTGTAGACCCTATAACAGTATATTATAACTGGTTCTAAAATCTCCAGCTACCAAATATCAATACATTAGATATTCGACACGGTGTCGACCCTTACAGGGCGTTATTTTTTTAATCAAACCAGTCCCTAGTCTCAGCTTCTACGTACGGGCAGTAAACATTTTACACAGTTTATGGAAAGCTTTTTACATTACAATTTAGTTAAAGAATTTATTTTATATTCAAGATGTTTACCGTTGTACCTTCGTACTTATTTGTGCATTCTAACCTGAAGTTAAGATAAAATATAAAAGCACAAGTGTTAAATCTTGAATATATCTTACGCTAGACCTCTAGACCTAATGATAATTGCCTGTTTCTGCAATATTTAAAAATAATGTTATCATCAAAGTAATAGGTAAGTACCTAATTACATGTGCATTGTTTTGAAAACAAAGAAATTAAACAAATTATCACATAATTACTATAATTTATAGCTGATGATAACCTTAACTAAGGCTTAACCTATGACACTCAAAATCCACGTGACTTTTAAAGTTTTTAAGTCTTACCTACAAATACATAAAATACGTCACACAGGCTACACGCTAAATTCGTCAACTATAATGCCAAGAAATGTTGGGATAAACATTTCTTGGCATTAGTTGACGAATAAGGTTCTTATATCCTTGGCAGGATCATGTTCAGTATCTTTGGCAGGGCCACATGCACAGGTATTACAATAGAAAAGAGCATCGAACTAATGTGGTTTGTATGTTTTTAAAACGCGCCAAGAACACAGTAGGCAGCCCACCTTGTCACATTTTTGGAGAAAGAGGTGAGGAAGAGGTGGCAAATAAATAAAACAATGAGGTAACTACACAAAAATGTATTTTAGTCAATCTGATGGTCGCAATAACATTGAACTCGTCGTCGTATACATGTGTGTTCGCGCCGCCCCGCCCGTCTATGGGACTATATTAACATTACTTTATAACCATTATAATAAATAATTTATCGTGAACGAGTAAGAAAAGTGCGATCGATGGCGGCACGATGCAATTACAATGTTCCACAGCGTTAAAACATCAATTAAATTTTCGTTTTTTATCTCGTATACTGTTTCAGATATTTTGTTTTAGAACACATTAACTTAACACTAGCAATTTTTATATCCAAACTATCACTAAGTGGAACTAATTTTAAGTTACAATCGTTAAGATCTTGTTATGCGTTGATGTAATGTACGACGAAATAAAATAACATCCAACTTACGGCTAACGAATAAAATAAAATTGTGCTACCCAACTTTTAGCACCACGATAATTAAAATATTTTGTTCTGATATTCACAACTCCTGGGTTACCGGGGCCGAACTTAGTTTAATGCTTTTATATTCGTATATCTGCAACAAGTTAGGGTGAAATGACCCTTCCTTAAATTTTTCAGCATACTAATTTCGGCCCCACAAACAAAATAAATTGTAAAGGATTAAAATTGACTGGTATTTTAAAACGACTCCACAATTAGATCAGTAAGGGCCAAGTTGCGTGTGCGCGATACTAACACAACCTTTGCTAATAAAATATTTAAATTGCACACAATTCTATGCGTCCGCGCATATACAGACTGACTTTGAATCGACGTTACTTTCTGAAATTATAATATACTTAATGCTCAATTTATAATCAAATTAAATATCTGATCTCTCAATATATATTCCAGCAATAATAAATGTATATAAAAATATCATTATATTTTAGATTGCGTATACATGGGTTTAAAGTGCAATTAATGCGCTCGTATGGGTACATCTTGTTATAACACTATTCATACATAGCCAATACAATTTTATAACAATTCTAAAATGTGTGTATAATATTATTGTTGGAGCAGAGATTGAGCGAATGATAACCGACTATGTTTTAACTTTCATACGTATACAATTGTTGCGTAATAGTTTCGTATCACATTGACTTATACACTATTTTTAAAACATCTTGTAACATATCAACTAAAATCTCAAACACAAGTGCCCGTCACAATTCCACTTGAAATAAATATGATTATGTTTGCACTCTTCAGTCTAATATTACCGTCATTAGATAGTTTGTAATCAATTTTCTAGTAAGTCGTCGATAAATATCATAGATTCAAAGTCGTACAATCCACGGACGCACATTATAAAGGACATTAGTCAGCACAAAATATCTGAATACTTACAACTAACAATATTAACTAGTTTCACCTTACATCTATCGTATAATTATAACCACCGTAGAGTAGAAGATTATTAGAACAAATAGAAACACGAGATCCTCGCCATGTCGATGTGATGATTTACTTTTGTATATAACTTACTAATACTGCCCAAATAATTACTTTTCAAAAAGAAAACAAAATAAATTTAAATATAAAGTCACTGGTAAAACAATAATACTATAAAATATAGTTGCCGTTAATTCATTTTTTATGACTTTGTATAATAATAAAAATAAAATTGTATAATATTAAAATTGATAAACAAATACTGGGTGCCAGTCGTATAGAGTTCATAATACAAATTAAAATACATTTCATTACATTTCCTTCCAAAAATATCGCTAACAATATGTAGTCTAAGGTATAGTGTGTAGTATACAATGTCCTATGTCCTAAGGCGCCGCCGACGTAAGTAACCGGTCGTAAGTATTAGTACCTGACCTACTTAACATAATAATAGTAAATGTAAATGGCAATTCTGTGGAAGCTGCACAATTATGTGTCAAACCCGTAAGCTGAAACAACAGTTGTATGGTGATCACTATGCTGTACATACATGTTAACAAGGTAATAGGTAGTCATATCGGCATATACAGCGGTGGGTACCTGCGGCTCGGGCGGCCTACGGCGAGAGGTCCTGGTGCATGGGGTCGTAGCCCATGGAGCCGTCGTAGCTGGGCTGCGGCTGGTCGTAGCCGGGCGCGGGCAGCGAGTAGCCCATGGAGTCCTGCGTGGGCGCCGGAGACATCATGGGCGTAGCCGTGCCGGACGCCGCGCCCATTGAGTACGGAGACGCGCCTGCAGCTGCGCACGCGCATCTCTCATGTATACGTGTATGGCTAGTGGGCGGGGGCTACGCACGTGCGTGGGGAACTTTCACATGATTTTTGTGTTGTGAGTTGTAGTACAAGTTAATCAGCTATCCAAGGATGCCTTACTAGTTTATCATGCAATATTATGATGAAATTCAAATGTGTTATCTCAAATTTTAAATTCTTACTTTTTTGCCTTGCAGGCATAATTATTGTTATCGTTTTTCTTAACCAAGTGATTGAATATTATTTTGTAATATGAAAGATACCCACAGCACGCATGAACTTAGTTCATTTAGAATAGATAATTTCCTCAAATGTATAGTTACATTGAGAGCGCTTAGCGCTAATTTGACAAGAGTTCGCGGGTGTAAGGCTACATGCGCACTGATAAGCTTAATTAACGCCTAGAACCCATTGAAAAACTTAGTGTTGACTATTAATTTTGATATTCATAATTGTATAATGTGGTACAACTATTGGCAAAAAAAAATTGTAATTGTTACCAAATTAGTCTTCGTTGTCATAATTATTGGGATGTAGGTGCTAAGAAAGCTGTTCTAGAGTATCAGTGCGCGGTAGCCAGGGTCTAGGTAATGTCTATGGTTTACTGTAATATGACGAAGCTCTGGCGGGCGGTGAGCTAGCATCGCGCCCCGCGCCAACCCAAGGCAAGTCTGTGTGCGAAAACGTATCTCTATGTAGCGCACTCGCTTTCTCCCGTAAGTAAAGTACACTACAATAGTCGGATTACAATTACGGGGATATTGATTAAAATTTAGATATTCCAGTGTTAGTTAGATTGTCAAGTTTCTTTTATCAATTCATTATAAGAATAATACTGGCCAATAACTGTCCCACTGATGGGCGCAGGTCTCTTTAGAGAAGGAACGACCATTGATCACCATAATTTAAGTAGTGAAACATAATTATAAACAGGTACTGTGCGATTCAAACTTAATTACGGTTGTGAACATGAGGCGAGTCCCTGCGCAGTAACAAATTCTTGCACCAGCGGGGGTGCGGGGCGAGGTACTGCGCAGTGGGTAACCAACTTCACAGCCGCTTTTAAGTTTCAATCGACCTTTACTAATCAATATGTGAGACAATCGAATTATTTAAAAACTAATAACCCAAGTTGTTATTTTAGTCAGGTTTGTAACTCATGATTTAGATAAACATATGGTAATTAGTGTCTGATCTGAGAACAATAGTCCATTGCGCTCACACAAATCACAAAGACAACAATATAATTGACAGTGAAGAAGTACCCTGAATAAGTACAATGTTGTCTCACACAACAAATATCACACATTCTTCAAAGATGGCGTGTATTTGAAACACAAGGTTTTAAGATAACGTTGAATTGACGCAAAATCCTGCACAATATTTCTGATATATTTGCTTCTGTAGGAGCAAATGTATCAGAAATATAAAAAATATATCAGCATATGGGTCACGATACATACCGGCTGCTTTCTTCGCGGCGTACAGGTTCGCCTCCTCCTGCGCCTTGCCGATGTTCTTCTTGTAGCGGATGCGCTTGTTGCCGAACCAATTGGACACCTGACGATTATATTATACGGTTAAATTTACCACTTTTATACCAGTTCATTTGCTTAGGAATCATTTATTAAAATAGGCACCTCAAGTCTTGCTCGCAATTGGTTAACGGAGATAAACACGTTACAATATTAAGTTTTGATGTCACTTTTCACTATGGTACGTAAATCAGTGTCCTGAATTAATTGAGAATGAGGTTTTTAACTCTGGGTTTGACGTCATCGTTAATTTTAGGCATGTTAAAACATTTAAATTAAAAGTCCGTAAAAAGTCGCAAGGTTACAAAATGTCTTAAGTGATTGTTAAGTAAGAAAGATTAATTGATAGTCAGATAAATGAACAAACCCTGAATGTAACTTTCTCACAGTTCTAACACAATAGAGTGGTCTTGCGACGTGATTTTGTGTGGCAATAAATATAACTTTCAGCCTATAACGTAATGCGTACAGTTTAATTTAATGATGCAGCTAATATATCAACTATACAGTACCTAATAACATAATACGTATCTCAAGAGGTATTCTTAAAATAGTAAAGTAACTTATTGTAGCTTAAGGCACAGGAATATTATTAAGTCAATTTGGTATACACGTATATGTGGCGGTAGCTTAATGACTACGCTTGCGATCATGTCGTTGCCAGTTCGAAACCCACGTTGAACATTTAACAAGGCACGAGGTGTTAACAAGAATAAGTAATTTATTCTTACCTGTGAGACAGTAATCCCGCACTTCCGCGCCAGCTCTTCCTTGGCCTCCTCGCTGGGGTAGGGGTTGGACAGGTGCGAGTAGAAGTACTCGTTCAGGATCTCCGACGCCTGCTTGCTGAAGTTGCGACGCTTACGGCGCGCGTCCAAGAAACTGCAAGCGATCGTCATCTTTATTATTTTCTACTAGCAGACCCGCTTCGATTTCGCTCGGATTTTTTACACGAAAGCTTTTCTTTTGAACCAATCCATCCATTGGTGCACACCATATAAAAATCCGTTCGGTAGTTTTTAGTTTATCGCGATATGATTATAGACAGATAAACGGGCGCTTCGAGGGACTTAATACATGTATAGATTGATTTTGCATTCGCGTTTAGTATTATGGCAGCGTTTGTTGTACAGATGAGGTAGATACGTAGGTACGATATGCATACTCAATTTTGTGTCCATTTAATAGTGGAAGCTGCATGACAACCTATTATAACTCGATTACGAAATTTTTTAAGATCCTTGATTAGTTAGATTCGTCTCTATTCCGAATAACAGAATAAATATGGGACAACTTACGTGGGTACACCGCGGGGCACAGCTAGTTATTAATATCGATCTATAATGAAAACGGCGACATGCACTAAATATCTGAAAATATGTTCTAATTCCAGCTGTGTCTTTAACCTTCATGTATAAAATACATAATAGCAATTACCGTGAGCGCAGTATCATGACAGCCTCACAGGTGGACTGCTTCAGCTGCATCTGGATGGAGCTGAACTTCTTGTGAATGATCTGCACCATGCGCTCTATTTCCTGTGGTCAAGTATACATAATCAAGCTGACGTTATGAGACAATCACTCGTATAATAATATATCGTAAGTATAATAATGTAAATATATTTACAAGATTTGTGCAGATGAAAATAGAAGAAAAAGATTTTTTTTTTATATAATCCTAACAGAAAAAAAAACCCATTGAATCAGTTTTTTAAATTTGGAAAGTTTTATTATTTTTCAATTAAAATGAGTACAAAAAACAAACATTAATATAAGCACAGACACATTTTTACCTTAGGCGTGATGGGGCGGGTACGGCTCTGCTCGCGGAGCAGGTTCATGACGTGAGTGGTGAACTCATTACAGGCATTCTCATACTTGTCCAGCTCCTGGTGGTAGATCTGGCGGATCTGCGCCAACTTGGCGCGGTAGTCAGAGTGCTCGATCGCGTTGTCTGTGCCAGTCAAATATTGGAATTGAAATTATATGGAAATGGCTAATGTTTCTATAATTAAACAATAACTGTGTTAAATAATTTACAGGAAAGGAGGACTGAAACAACTACCCTTTTACACATAAAGCAATGAACAGTGCATTCAAGATTGTAAGGCTATTTTAAAACAATAATGTTTTGAATATTACAGGGAGCCTTGGTGCAGCAAGGCAATTAAATAAATCTTCAATAGCTTCTATAAACACATGATATAAAATAGCTAGTTATTTGCATTATTTTGTTGAGTGCATATGAACTAGATAAATCATACAATGCATTATACGTTACCCCATTCACCAGCAGCGGCAGACGCGGAAGCTGCGGCACCAGCACCACCTCCTTTCTCAGGACCGGCGACACCCTCAGCTATCAACATGTTGTCCAGACGCATCAGCTGAGGGTCTGGGGGCTCTTCCTCTTGTGTGTTGCGGAGGGAGAGAACTGGCAAAATTTTACACGATAATTTACTTGGTTCCCGGTTTAGTGCAGTAATGCTGGTCTATCTACCATAGCTGATGTCATTGTTTCTTTTGAGATGGTAAATAACTTTATATTTTTTAGTAATTGTGCCTGATAGAAAACATTTGATACAAATATATTATAGTGGACATTTGAAAAAGTTATCCAATATTATAACACCACATTTTGACATTTATTTTTGTTGACACATTACAAAAGCTGAGGCTGGCTGTCTCAACTCTTTTTCTGTTTCATTGCATTTCGTGGATCTGGATTAAGCTATCTAATTAAATAATGTAATCTGTCTAATTATTTTGATTTTGATTCAGTTAATGTATGCCTCAATACATGTTGTATATAATTCATAATATTATACCTAGTGGAGTACCTACTTCATAAAGTATGAATTCATATACAAATAATAATGGGTTGTTTTTATGGATTTATAGAAAAAGAGAAGTCCATAGAGCCCATCGTTGAAAAGTAAAGCATTTAAATTTGTTGCACTTTTACAACGAAAATATTTACGCAACAGAATAGAGTACCTAATCAAGATACTGCGAAGCGAAATCATGGTTTAGGAAGAAAAAACAATATTAAAGTTAATTCAGTAGCTAAATACGTCACCGCGCTTACCTGTTTTCTCTTTGATTTCACACAACACTGAAAATAGGGCAGGCTTCATTCTGTGGCAATTGAGAGTGTGTTTTCTCGCTTGTGCTTCATCCAGACTCTGATCTGTTATATTCATGATCTGCTGCAATATTTCACCGATGTCTTGCTTGCGCGCTTCGCCCTCGCCTGAGGCCGGAGCTCCCTCACCGCCAGGCAGCCCATAGCCCTGCGGCCCCATGAGCCCGCCGCTGTGCGCCATCATCCTATTCGGATCGTCCATTGCTCTCCAGACTCACTCAATACATAAATACACCTAATCTTATTCTAAATACGTATACAGTTTTGTACGTTGTTAAAACAGATATTTAGAAAAATAATTTCATAAAAATACAACAATGCTACACTGGGCTCTAAGCCACAGCTTCACCCCCCGTACACCAACCAGCAATAAAATGGCCGACTCCTTTGTGCTGTCAAATCTGAAATATTTGAAAAAGAAAACAAATAATTAAAACTATTCCTATCACGCTTCATCTCGCAATCATTTACGCAGTGATTTAAAGTGAGAAAGAGATGGTAAATCACTGTGTTGCCAGGACTTTTCAAGTTTATATTCCTCCATAAAATATGGCAAGACACCAATAAATAATTATCGATTTATTCTTAAATAATGTGTTATTGCAAATACTTTGAAGAATTAATTTTGTTTTCTTCAAATAAATTGGTGTGTTTTGCAGTGTGTAAAAGATAAATGTTGTAATAATTCTATTGTTCCAAGTATAATGATATACATTCTTGGATTCCATGTTTTACAGTTAAAAGTTTTTGAACGAACTAAATTTGTCTGTCACAATTGACATTTCATACCAATTCATACCATGAACCGAAAAATCTCAAATCGAGTCGATAATTCGATATTTTAAGCATGGTTTTTATGTTGTGTCACTTTTACACTTGAATCAATCATATTTGTTTATTTATTCTACTCTCGTGGTTTATTTCTTTCGTAAGACTAGGAAAAAGTGAATGTTCTTTTCACGTATGATTTCGTCATACTACCACGCGATCACATATTTAATCGCCGGCTACCAGATGGATTAAATATAAGAAACAAGAATAACAGTGCATAGTTAAATGAGAAACATCGTAGCTTTAGTATATAAGTGTAGTGTGTTTAGTAAGAACCTTGCAGTCCACTGCAGTCAATTTCGACTTACTCATAATAATTACTGGGGTAGCAATAAGCTCCACAGGAAAATAAAAATCCCAAATCCTCAAAGAGAAATAATAATGGCTGATCCTAAAATTGAAGAAATCCTCGCGCCTCTGCGGGCATGTGTTAAGGAACAAGGTGATCTGGTCCGGAAACTAAAGGAAGAGAAAGCACCTGAAATCGACATAAAGAAAGCTGTTGCTGAACTGAAAGCAAGGAAGAAAATCTTAGAGGACAAAGAACTCAGCCTCGCACCTTCTGAAGAACTTTTTGATCGTGCAAAGATGGAAGATCTTATCAAAAGAAGGTTTTTCTATGACCAGTCTTTTGCTATCTATGGTGGTATCACTGGTCAGTTCGACTTCGGTCCCATGGGATGTGCTCTTAAAAGCAACATGATACAGCTCTGGAGGAAATACTTTATTCTCCAAGAACAGATGTTAGAGGTAGATTGCTCTATACTTACACCAGAACCAGTTCTAAAAGCTTCTGGTCATGTTGAGAGATTTGCTGACTTGATGACCAAGGATGTTAAGTCTGGAGAGTGCTTCCGTTTAGACCACCTAATTAAAGCTCACCTGGAGAAGATAAAAAGTGAGAAAAATACTACAGCAGAACTGAAGGCAGAGATTGAAGATATTCTTGTGAAGCTTGATGGTATGACAGCTGATGAGATGTCAGCACTTATGCAAAGGTTCCAAATGAAGTCACCCATTAGTGGTAATGACCTTACTCCACCCATTGAATTTAATCTCATGTTCAACACACAAATTGGCCCTAGTGGGTTAGTAAAGGGTTTCCTGAGACCTGAAACTGCTCAAGGCATATTTGTTAACTTCAAGCGTCTTCTAGAATTTAACCAGGGCCGTCTACCATTTGCTGCTGCTCAAATTGGTAATTCCTTCAGAAATGAAATCTCACCTCGCTCTGGTCTTCTGAGAGTTAGAGAGTTCACCATGTGTGAAATTGAGCACTTCTGTGACATTAAAGACCATCCTAAGTTTGAGTCTGTAAAGGACACACAGATGTTGTTTTATTCAGCCAATAACCAGGAGCAAGGGAGACCAGCTGAGATCATGACTATTGGAGATGCCGTATCTAAAGGCATAGTAAATAATGAGACTTTGGGCTACTTCATGGCTAGAATCCACTTGTATATGTTGGCAGTTGGTATTGACATCAAGAAACTGAGGTTTAGGCAGCATATGGGCAATGAGATGGCTCATTATGCCTGTGACTGTTGGGATGCTGAGTGTCTCTCCAGCTATGGTTGGGTAGAGTGTGTGGGCTGTGCTGACAGGTCAGCTTATGACTTGACCCAACACACAAAAGCCACTGGCATCAGACTTGCAGCTGAGAAGAAACTGCCAGCCCCTAAGCAAATTGAAGTAGTTGAAGCCGTTCCTAACAAAGCAGCAATTGGTAAAGAGTTTAAGAAAGATGCTAAGGTGATCAATGATGGATTAGCAGCCATGGACTCTGCAGCTCTTGATGATATGCAAACTAAATTAGATTCCAATGGAGAATACATTCTATCTACTCCTGCCGGTGATTTCAAACTTACACCTAAGATTGTCAGTGTAAAGAAGACTCAAAAGACAGTCCATGTTGAAGAAATTATTCCTAGTGTTATTGAACCCTCATTTGGCATTGGCAGAATCTTGTATTGCATTTTGGAACACAACTTCAAGATGAGGGAGGGTGATGAACAGAGAACCTATTTTTCGTTACCAGCTGCTGTTGCGCCTATGAAATGCGCCGTCTTGCCGCTCAGTGGCAACTCCGAGTTCCAACCATTTGTCAGGGAACTGTCCCAAGAGTTGACTAATGTTGATGTCTCACACAAAGTAGACGACTCTTCTGGATCTATTGGCCGTCGTTACGCCAGAACCGATGAACTAGGTGTCCCATACGCTATCACAGTCGATTTCGATACCATTAAAGAACCCCACTCAGTCACCTTAAGGGAAAGGGATAGCATGGGGCAAGTTAGACTGCCTTTAACCGATGTCCCTGCTGTAGTGAGGGACTTATCTAACAGCAAGATCTCTTGGTCGAATGTGGAGCAGAAGTACCCTAAGTTTGAGCAACAGGAGACTGCGAAGGGCGCTGCAGCGTAAAATGACGCAACATAACTGTGTACACAGCTGGTTCGAAACAAATCCATTGATTTACATGATGTATTTATTGTTAGCAATAAGCTTACCCTTGTTTTAACTCAAATGTCTAAAGCTAGTTTTGAATAAGTTATTTTTTACAATGGATTAAACTTAAAACGAAAATATGAACAAGATTTTTTCTTTATACATTATTACACTATTCATGTACTTTCAAAATCAGATAAGTTATCATTATTGTGCAACGCAGTGTTACATAAAATAAAGGTACTATCGATTTTTATGTAACACGTGATGCGCGTTTTACCCAACAGTTACACTGTTTTCCCCTAACATACTGCGCACATGCAGCTACCAACAAACATGCTACTTTATATATTCCTTAAAAATACAAGTATCTGATTATATTATGTCATGGGGCACCCTAACTAGTCCTGACCGCTAAATAATTTAGTGATGAACTCGTTTTTTGTCAAGTAACTACAAATTAAAACAAATGAATGTTATAGAATAATCTGTAGCATGACAAATTCCATTTTCCTACATTAGTCGTGCATGTATGTACCAAGACACGTTTTTAATTATTTCCGGCTTTTTCTGTGCTTCGTTTTCAAATCTTGAAAAGCTATCGTGAAATAAAACAACAATTCAGAACATCATAGTTTTCATTCATAAAGACACATTATAACCATTTAAGGGATGAAGCAATATTATCTGAAGCGGCGGTCTCTGGATCGCGATCGGTGTCGCTGGCGGTCACGTGATCGCGAGCGGTCGCGGTGGCGGTCACGGCGGTCCCGCGAACGACGCTCGCGATCGCGGTCGCCGCGTTCACGATCTCTGTCGCGGTCACGTTCTCTGTCGCGGTCATCGCGTCTCGTTTTGTCCTTTGTATATCTGAAATAGTTTTAAAGAATAAATATTTTTAGAATTGTGTGTATAAAAAAATATATTTCGTAATTTAATTCGTATCGTTAAAGACGATACGAATTAAATTACGAAATATATAAGTCACATCTAAAAAGGATGATCATATATTTAGATGAAATATATTTAAGTAAATTATTCACCTGTCATTGTCGCCATAGTCACGGCGGTCTCTGTCGTCATGTTCCCTGCGGTCGGCGTCCACCCGGTCCGGGTTGTAAGTACTGGCCGCGCCCGCGCCGCTATTGCTGCCATTACTGCTACACCCTCCCCGGAAATTTGCCGCAGGTTTCACCGCTGCCGTGTTCCTATTATGCTCAGCTAACCTAGTATTTTAAAATGTTTTAGTCAATATATGTAATGCTTTGGAGTTGACTGGTCCACTTATAGTGTGAATAATCTATATATATAAAACTCTTCCGTTACTGACTGACTGACTGACTGACAGACAACGCACAGCCGAAACTACTGATCGTAAAGAGCTGAAATTTGGCATGCGTGTTTGTTGGGAGGAGTAGGCTACCACTAAGAGAGGATTTTTGGAAATTCCCCCCCTAAGGGGAGAAAAGGGTGGTTATTTAATAAACGGTGGTACACGCGGACGAAGTCGCGAGCAAAAGCTAGTTAATTATAAAGTGATTTATTAAAGTCTGGTGTTTACACAGCATTATCCGGCACACTTAGACACTCTGGAAAGCTAGAAACAAACTTAAATGAACACATAAGATTGTTGGACGCTTTACAAATAGTGATCCAAATACATGAAATTCTTTTAATATAATAAAAATAATATAATATCTTGGGACAAGCTCAATTTGCATCCATATTTTTGTATTATTACATATATTATTTATCAGAGGCAACAAAAGAACAAGTTACCTACTTCTGTTCGATCTGCTTCTGAATGGGTACAGGTATTCTGGGGAAGAGTGTGCTGAACCAGTCAAGCTTGATGAGCATCTGTCGCACTAGGGCACCAATGGTCGAGGGGCCCCCACCCCCTGCGCGCGGGTCTACCTCCTCTTCATCGTCCAAGTAGTCAGCATACCAGTCAAACAGGTCTGCAGGGGGCTGTGTGTAGCGTATGTACATAAACCCTGAAGAAATTTATAACAATTAAGTGTAGTGTTTATTAAGCTACCTTAGATGTGAACGCATACTGACCGCAGTACATACTGTTGCGGTAGCGATGCTTGCGCTTATCCAGCTCTTTGCAAAACACTCGAAATGACGTTATAGGCTAAAAAAGTGATTGTGTGGTTATAATGATAGACTAAAGCATGCTCACTGCAAATACGGCTTAACTAAGTAAACCATAGAACAATAACTACAAAACAATTAAAAATGTTGTGTTTGTGAACATATAGAAAAACAATTATTATGGTTATAAAAATAGTGTTGAATCTTTGGACATGGACAATTATAACAAAAGATAAGTAAGTAGGTCTCTAATACACAAACATAGCTCTGACCTAACTCAACAATGTTGTCAACCTTCAAATTACATAAACATGAATCACAAACATATTGAGACACATTGTTGTGTAGTTTTCTAACTTGAGTATTATCACAACTTTACCAACAAGTATTCACTAATATTTACACCTTCCTTCTTTCATTGTTTCCTACTTCATGAGTTTAGACCAAAACATTGAACAGCATGACTGTAAACTCTTTTTTTTGTTGTTACTAATTACCAGATTCATACATTTTGCATAATTGATGCATATTCTAGTCACATTGTAATAATATAAAATAGACATACTTACGACATTGAGATAAGATAAAGAAACATCAGACACATTTGACACACAAAATCTTAAGGTTTTGATCAATGGCAAAGACAACAACTACTTAAAATATATTAGATGTTAAATGAGTCTAGTAGATGTCATACTCATACCTACCAAGTGCTCTGATGTATGGTGAGTCAGAGTGCTGCAACAAGCCATTGACTTGCTTGCGTGTCAGGCGCAGCGTGTACAACTTGTACAGAAGGCAGAATGCCGTCGACACAATGCCACCTGCACCTACACCTCGCACCTGTGGACAGTATTCACTTGACCAACTATGGAAATAGAGATTTACTTCCCAGTCTGAACATAAAAGCTACACTAAATACAAATAACTCATAAGATCCTTAAGACAAACTGCATGCAATTTTAAGCAGTGATTACTAAGAAAACAAATAATGGATAAAAGAAATAGAAGCAATATAAAGCATCCCTTGACAGTCTAGAATATAAGTAGAATACCTACGTGCTAGAACCAATAATTGTCATAATATAAAATAAGTGTATAATGCACACTGAGTCTTGACATAACAACATACAAAGTATGAACACTGTTGAACATACTCACGCCGCCACACATCCCCGTCTGGCCAGCAGTCTTGCGGCTACCACGCTCCCAAGGCTCCAGGTGCTTCACCTGATAGTAGATCTCGTCCACCACTTCATGGTAAGTCTTCAACTTGAATAGGTGCACTGCAGATAAACAATTCATAAATAATGGACCAATTCAAGTGTTTGGAACCACCATTGATTCTGTTTCTGGTAAACATAGGAAAAGAGAGATAACTAACAAAGTATAACCTATCTCTGTAAATAATATAACAGCTCTCATATAGGTTTCCAGTGGATATAGACATAATTATAATAAAAACAAAAACAACGTAATAAAAGGCTAGTCTACTAGTGTATCAGTCTATCAAAATAATTAAACAAAAATAGCGGGAAAACAAGTTGCGTAGACTAAAAGGCGACCGACAGTATGAATAATTAGGTCAGAATCAGTAACAGAATAAACACTGATAACTAAAAAGAAAGTATAAATGAAAGTGGAACAAACGAAGTCCAAGCTCCTGTGCGTTGGTATGTTTGCTTACCTACCTTTGAAGTAGCTAGAGCCCTGTATATTTGCTAATATTAGTGGGTTCAGGTTCATAGTCTGTTCATTACCCCATATTGGTAATATGTTATGCTGCTTTCCCGTCTTCACGGGCTTTTGCTGATTGTACTCTGAAAACCAGCATATATCAGAAACCAAATCGTTAAGCTCAACACCCAAATAATGAAATGATACTTACCTTCTACTTCTGACATTATAATACTTAAAACACTATACTTATCATATAAATTAATATTTAGAATGCTAATAGCACCGTCTTCATTTAAGTAGAACAATACAATAATCTAATAATTATCACTATTAACTGAATTAACTGATTTTAGTTTTTAGAATTTGACAAAACAAAGTAAACCACAATGGCGACCAATGAATGAACGAAACCAACTGAACATGTCTCATTGCCTCCTCAGAAGAAGAATGACAAGTAAATAAAACGGAAATAGTGAATGAAATTAATCACCACGGCCTTATTGCAGTGTTGCCAATGTAGAAAATAATAAACTAAACAAAGTGTGTTAGATAATTAATTAGGAGAGTTATTAAATGTTTCAAATGTTATCAACATGCATGACACGATCACAAATTTTCTTTTAGACTCGGAATTTTAATTCGATTCCGGATTTGACATTAGCTACTGTCATTTTGTGATAATAATGATACCACATATAATAGTGTAGTGATGAACACAAAAATCGATTTATTTGTCATGTTCCTTCATGATCACATTTTTTTATTTATTTCACACACAATTATAAAAGAAAAGTCTCAGATCGTTAATTAATCGTCAAAACTAAATTATCGGTTCAGAAATATTTAATTTCCTGATATACTTAGTTTACAAGAGTAAAATTATAAACGAGAAGAATCGATCTGGAAATATTCCATTTCCATATCGAATAATTTCGCAACGTCACTATTTAGTACTTGTCATAACGTTGCAACACAGAAATTGTCAAATCTGGAATCGAATTAAAATTCCGAGTATAGTTCTCTGGAAGTCAGACTGGAATTAATATTTTAACTATCTTTTAACATTTTAATTAACGATAATATAACAGGATATTCGCAATAGGTTTTTTCTTTTACCGTATTCCGAAGGACAAGGCGGAGGAAGGTCGAGGGTGAGATAGGACGAGGGGGAGAGAGGACGAGGGGGAGAGAGGACGAGGGGGAGAGAGGACGAGGGGGAGAGAGGACGAGGGGGAGAGAGGACGAGGGGGAGAGAGGACAAGGGGAGAGAGGACGAGGGGGAGAGAGGACGAGGGGGACAAAGGACGAGAGGGAGAGAGGACGAGGGGGAGAGAGGACGAGGGGGAGAGAGGGCGAGGGGGAGAGGACGAGGGGGAGAGGACGAGGGGGAGAGAGGACGAGGGGGAGAGAGGACGAGGGGGAGAGAGGACGAGGGGGAGAGAGGACGAGGGGGAGAGAGGACGAGGGGGAGAGAGGACGAGGGGGAGAGAGGACGAGGGGGAGAGAGGACGAGGGGGAGAGAGGACAAGGGGAGAGAGGACGAGGGGGACAAAGGACGAGGGAGAGAGGACGAGGGGGAGAGAGGACGAGGGGGAGAGAGGACGAGGGGGAGAGAGGACGAGGGGGAGAGAGGACGAGGGGGAGAGAGGACGAGGGGGACAGAGGACGAGGGGGACAGAGGACGAGAGGGAGAGAAGACGAGGAAGAAGGGCAAGGATGTGGAAGGAGGAGAATGAATGAGGTGTACATGGTGGAAGGAGACTTGACAAGAAGAAAAGTTGTCATGAACTTTGCCAGGCTTAGTATTTAGAATTAGATTTTAACGATTCAAAATGTGACCGACTATTACAATAAAGCAAAATTGAGTATGAACAGGTATAGTTGTAATGAGGTTGTAATATAGCCTGTTAGTTATTGATATTTTTTCACAGAGAATTAATTATTAGAAATAGAAAATGTTGGTGTTATTTTTTCTCAGACAATTGTTTAGACTAACATGCATCAAACAAATTGCATTGTCAGCATACGGATTCCAGAGTGACGCCACAACACCAATGGCTGATCCTGAATTATTTATCTTTAGAAGTATTCTGTGCCCTACAGTGGGAAATTAATGGGTCGGTATTATTTGAAGTATTTTAAATAAACAAAAGTTAGCACTTAATTTACTTATATTTATGAAAGTAGTAAAATTTACATTATTGTTTAATTATTATTATGTCTTCCAACTCAGTAGCTATTGGTAGTATAATTCCAGGTTCATTCCATCATGGATCTCATCTGTGTGCTAGTTAAGGAAAATAAATAATACCTGGATAAACAAAAAGTATTAATATTATGTTTTATATTTGGAAGTTTTTTAAATATAATTTTATTAATGGCACAACATAAAGATGAAATAACTGCCTATTTTACTTACTAGCGCCAAATTTCAAAAAGATCAGCAAAACTAAAAGGTACTTCAAATGTAAGCTGAGACTATGAGTAGTTTATACTGGTTATGCATTACATGGTTTTGAACAAAGTCAAACTAAACCAAAATTTGATATAGTTATAGTAATAAGTTGGATATATGAATTTACACCTGAATATTGGGAAAGTTTAAAAGGATACAGTCAGATAGTTTGATGTGATCTTTAAACACAGTGTACCACTTTTTCAGAACAATCTTATCATATCTTGTGCCAGTTTGCGCCGCGATTAGCTTTTTGAGATCTCCAACAGTATCGTCGGGATTACATTTGACTCTCACTTTCTTCCCAAGACGGTCATTGCAAGTAACTTCAAGCATTTTCTGAAAAAATGAGGTTACCTTAGTAGTTTTATAGGCAGAAAACGTAGTATATAATAACTAAGTAAACACAAACAATTAATCCTACTTATCACAGATGATGTACTTAATATGATATAGTCAATATAAAAACAGTTAATTGTTACTATTCACAACACAATAATGCTTCTAGATCCTTTGACTTGACAACTGGCCCAGTTGTTGTGCCCTGTTGTGGTGGTACTGGTGGCTGGTGGTAGACATTTTAGACAATGACACTTTGACCAAATTGACTTTGACATTGTTACTGAAAAAAAGAAAATCAAGTTCAGCTCAGTCTATGGATTTTTCTACGTTTAGTTAGTAGTAGCATTTAACAAGAAGTTAAATATCACATTTTTGTGGTGTAGTTGGTGGTTTTGTGGTCTAGTTTGTGAAATCCAAAGACATCGTAATGTACTCTAGTACAATGTCTTTGGTAAAATCAAAGTTATTTTAGTAGGAAACTGGTTTGCAAAGTATTGTTTTACACAGAAAACTATAATAATTTTAGTAAACCAAACGTTCTTACTTGTTTGACGTTTTTGGCATAAAAAAAGTTCTAGTAAATAAAAACATCCGGATCATTTTCTGTTTCTCAATTTTAAAAGCATGTCAAAGGTACATTTAAATGGATAAATAATTTGTTAAAATACCGTACAATTATATTCAGAGTAGATTCTTAACTATACTTCAGTAAAACAACAGTAATAGCTCGAGAGGTAATTAGTTGGACAGGAAGTATATTCCAACTGTCCACACGTCATTCGACGGCGAAGGACTGACGTGACGGTTTCGACGGCAGTGAAATTTCATTTTTTAGTGAATGTGCTTGTGAAACGGTTTTTAAAATGCAAATTCCAACCGAATATGTGTCCACTGCCGAGGATGTTGCAGATCAGGTAAAAGCTTTCTTGTTTCTTTGGGTATTCTAGCTGTTATTTTAGTGTCAAATAGGTAATTTGGAAACGTACTTTGGATAGGATTGTCACGTCACCGAACTTATTTTCTTGTTGGCGCTTCTTGTACGAATGAAATGCACACATATAATCATATAAATAGTTTGTTAATGAACCGGTATGGCTGCCAAACTCAAAAAGAATGTTAAATCATTGCACTTGATGCTATGTTCAGTGAAAAAACTGCTAAAATTTATAAATTACAGCTCTACAGATGTCTCACCTTTTAACCCACTTATCTTTTGATTTTAATAGTTAAATATAAGTATCAGAAAACTATCTGATATATGTTTTCATTCAATATAACATCAGTTGTTTCAATAATGCAATACGAATGTAGTTAACCTATAAAAAAAGGAATAAAACTATAATTAGAAAGAAGTAATGAGGGGTTCTTATTTATCTCATTAACTATGAAAAGTGCTAAGGCATTTTTCATTAACATTCAGGCTTCTTTACATTAAACAAAAGTCTTCGTCTGATGTATTTGCGTGCTGATAACAGAATTATTAGGCTCCATATAGTTTTAAATTATGGGCCATGAATAATATGCATGACATTAATTCAAAACATAACCCACTTTATCTCTTTGAACAGTCTGAAACTATTACTTTTTATTATTACACCTGAAAATTTGCACAGTCACATTATCGTGAGAATAATAATTATGTCTGATATAAGTTTTATAATTTTATCTTTCACTTGGTACATGGATATTCAAATTTCCTATTCTGTGTATTTTTCTCTCCTACCAGTTCTTAATAAATAAGATTTAATATTATTTTTCCAATATCACACCTTTATTATACACCATATGTTTTGCCTTAAATTTTATGGGCAGACAATTACCCCATTTACAAGGTAACTGCTTCTGGATTTTATTTCTTTGATCATCAAAATGTACATATTAAGATGTGCTTGTGTTGATTAATTCAATTACTTATTTAATGTTTATGATTTTATATTATTTTTTGTTATTAAATTTTATACTTGCAAATCATTTGAAAAGATAATTTGTCATAGATTACATTTGTCTCCCAAATTATTTATTTATTAAGTACTTTATGTACTGTTAGGTAGATAAGCAGACCTAATGCCAGAAAGCAGTCTCCACCACTCAGTGGAGTGATAGGAAAGTGGTAGACATACTGAGTATTTGTTAAATTTGGTACATATTATTATAAGCAAAATAATAAAATGAGTTTTGGAAATAAATACAATATTCTTACCTGAATAGTTTTGAATTAAGGAATTTTCCTCTTATTGAGGAAGTAAGTCCAAAATTATAATTAGGTATGTTGTTGATTCATAAATGATGGACCTTAATTCATTGAGCTTGATTATAATACTTCCTGAACCAGTATTTATTTATATTTGGACAAAAAAAAAACAAAAGTTTAAAGCATACACATAATGTGTCTCACAACTGATCCCAATGGGTTTCCAGATCAATGTAATGTCAAACACATAATATTATATAGTATATTCTACTTACAAAAAACCTAACTTTGACAGCTGAAAGAAGCTGTATATTATGCAGAAAAAACACCATTACATAAATGTCTAAACAATTGGTGGGTAATTGAAAATATTTTATTATTATTCAGGTAAAAAAGTAAAATGTAATAAGTATAATATAATTTTATCATCATAATAAATTGAATTCCTATAACTACTACCTATTGAGGCAAAATTTGAAAAAACTGATTTGACGTCTTTTTCTTATTATTATACTAAAAAAATATTTAAGTAATGACCTTAGATTAAAAAAAATGCTATAATAATATCCCTTACGAAATTTACATTGCTACAGGATAAAATTTACATTGGATCTGATATTGCATTGGTGCAAAATCTGATCCACTTGGCACTGACTTCAATGGTTTACCACCTATAAAGCAGAATGGTTTAAAGGATGCCATCATAGTTTTATTGCTTGAAGTAAAAAGTAATATAGCATATACTACCATATGAAATCTTGTGGTACTAGTGAAAGTAGTGAATCAGATTCACTCATGTTTGAATAGATTTCGTAATAGTGAATTTTACAAGTAGAAATCTTGTAGATGTTTTCTTGATAATGGATATTTTACAAATTTAATACGAAGTAATTTACCTAAAAAGTATATAATTGCTGCGCCGTTTGTAATTGCTGCGCCGTTTGTGCGCTCAATTGATATTCAAGTAATAATTACTGGATTAAATTGGAGCCAATAATTAATTACTGGAATTTTTAGTTTCTTATTGATAATAAAGTTACGAATTTTTATTGCAGAATAAATAATAATAAATTTGGTAAAAATGTTGTGTATTTATGAATACTTTTAAATTGTTTTATCAATTTAAAAATATTAATAAATACGCGTGTACGAGATTAATTTATTATTAAATGTGATAATGTTATATCACCTATATCTTATCTTATTTATATGTTATTCAGTCATTGCCTTATGTGTTACCAAAGATATGTGTATTGTGTAGTACATATTATATATTATCTATATGTTCATACTACAGTATTATATTATTAAAGATGGAAAGATTCTGAAAGGTACAAACTCCAAAGCCTGTTAAGTTTGGAAATATTATTTATTAAAACTCTTATTAGTTTAGTAATTTTTGATAGTTACAATAATTTAATATCATTATTTACTCATTTATTTTATTGATTTTAAGTAACAGTAAGTGAGATAACAACGTAATTAATTATAATTAACTAATAGACTTTTAAATTGATGGAAGATAAAATCCTTATTATTATTAAAAAAAAACAACGTACCTAGTTGCCAAAGTTGTGCCTATGTACTTGCTTTGGCAATTGAGTGTTTTTTTTGCTAGTTCTTGTAAACCTCTTGTGCTAAGCTAAATGCTTAAAGTCCGACGCCCTTGCCATCAGGCTACCGCCTCTTTTAGTATTTTATGAATGTATCTATGATCACTATCAATACACCGTGCGATATCCATCGCTCACTTCCGTATCTAAATACACACGTACATACATACATACATACGTTTAAAAATCCCAAACGAATTGAAAGCTTTTGATAACCAATAAACTTGAAATAATGACTGTCTCGATGGTCGTGATGAACAACCATCGTGAACGACGACGTGCACGAAGTCTTCGGGTTCGAATCCCAGGTCGGGCCAAATTAGTTACTGGGTTTTCCGTTTAGAAATACGCAGTACCGCTCGGAGCCCGTGCCTCTGAAAGCACGAAGCCGTTGGTCCTGCGCCTGGTCTCTTTCCGGTCGTGTCGATTTGCCGTCTCAGCGTGTGAGGGTGAAGGAACAGAGAGTGCACCTGCCTTAGCGCATACACTTGTACACTATAATATCTCCTGCGTAAATAGAAGCAATTCGGTCTGGAGATTATTTTACGTATAATTAATTAAATGTATAAAAAAAATTGGATCTTCAAGTAAAGTCGTCGTATACGTTGAGCTCTTTATATTTAAATTTAAGCTAAAAGTCTACATTGTAAAAATATTGCAGTAGGTCCTCCTTTGCTAGTGCTTTGCAATAGCATAGCAACAACGCAACGAAAGCACAAAACGTGTTTTAGTAACGATCGAAAAGAGAAAGTGTTCAAACGACTTGCTAAATATCAGTAGCATAATCACATATAATGATGTAATACTATTATTTTATCATCAATCCTATTCCCATAGGACTCTGAATACGAAACCCTCGTACGAATTGAATATTCTAATTTCCATTATTATCTTATACTTATATATTATCTTAGACATACTTAATATCCACTATTCTTCTTTAATCAGTCGGATATTCATCTCTTCAACAGTTCGCCTTTAATCATGAGACAGACTACAACACATTTTTGCTTCACATTCACAAATACTGCAAAATTAATGGTTTTATTTTCCAAGTTAAGAATGAAATTAATGTATGAATATGTTACGTGTATCGAATTAGCGTAAAGCTTGATTTTACTCGAACTAATAAAGTAATTTAAACATGATTAAACGAGTATTACATTACGGGTTATATTCCATTTTTATTTGCTATTAAAACCAACTGAAACGACGTTAAAGTTTTATTGTAAGTTTTTCACGCTGTGTCATAATCGTAACTACAAATTGAAAATTATTTTGTCACGAGAAGCTTGTTTTAAAACGTTTCATGTGCTCTACGTTCGTTATAAGTAGAGCTATTCAATTATTGAAACTATCTAATCGCGTGACAGTGACAAATTCTTGCAATTATTTTAATGAAAACTAGTAATTTGCTAAAAAAAGTGTGTGTATTTAGCCAAGTCGGACTGATATGTGGGTGTGTAGTGATGTTCAGTATTTATTTAGTTGATATAGGTAAATGTAGAATGAAAGCTTGGACTCTGCTATGATGTGCAATACGGCCAAAGAATCTTCGCGAGTCTGTCTTCGGGCGATGTATCTTGGGGAGCCTAAAAACCGATTGTTATATTGATATTGTTATCTCTTCCTCACCCACCGTTTATGTGTAGGTACTTGCATCTCGCACAAACTGTCTTGTAGCTCTTTTCGGACTCGCCAAGATCCGTCGGCGGTATTTTATTTATTGAACTGAATTGAATCCACGTGTGTTTAAAACTATTTCATTTAAATGTCTGACATAATAAATCTGTCATGTCGATGTATAGAAGATTGTACGGTCTGCAATAAAAGTCTAAAAGTCGATAAACACGATTAGTACATTAAAAAATATCCAACTGTAATAAAATTCCACAAATGGACTAATAAAGATATCATAGTTAACCCTTTATGATAAGGCTAATTTGTTTCCTAGTTGCATATCAATATTAATGGACTAGAACGAATTGTGTTTGGCCTTTTTAAATCTGGTTTTGTTTATCAACTTTTGTTGCTGACTGTACCTACATTACATGAAAAGTTGATGGAATAAGATTTATTATAGCGATCTGTTTATTTTATGTGCAATCATATGGACGGGCCTGTTGGTCTAGTGGTTAGTGACCCTGACTGCTAAGCCGGAGGTCGTGGGTTCGATTCCCACCCAGGACAAATCTTTGTGTGATGAGCACGATCATTTGTTGTGTCTGGGTGTTATTTATCTATAATATGTATGTATTTAGAAATATATAAGTATTTTTATCAGTTGTCCGTTTACCATAGTACAGGCTCTGCCTAGTTTGGGATCAGATGACCGTGTGTGAGATTGTCCCAAGATATTTATTTTATTTATTAATCAAATATTCAACTTTGTTTAAAAACAGCATATAGTTGGAACCTAACGTTGTAGTTAATGCAGTACTAACCCTCATTTCTTTTCTCCAGGTTATACGTAAAGGCAAGAATGTGCTGCCAACGGTGGCGCGGCTCTGCCTCATCTCCACGTTCCTGGAGGACGGACTCCGCATGTGGTTTCAGTGGTCGGAGCAACGCGACTACATGGATATGTCGTGGGGCTGCGGCAAGTTCCTCGCCACTATGTTTGTTGTGAGTATATATATTATACATATACTAGAGAAACGTAGAGCTACAAATGTGGAATCTGGATTCCTCCAGCGAGGATATCAATTATTAGGTAAAATTCTAGCGTAAATCCGTCATAAACTCCTTGGCTATATTTTTGCTACATATTATAAAGAATGGAATAGTGATTTAGATGTCATTCGGTTACAAATAGACAGACACACATTTACAATTTAAGAACGATAAATTAACTATTCAGGCTAAGGCAGTGGTATAATTCCTACTGAAGCTCCAAAAGTGGTCATATTTATTTACATCATAATTAAGCCTATTATTTCCTCGCGAAAGACTTCACTTCTTCAGCTGTGTACCTGAGTATTTACGATCTCTGTAATCTCATTAAGACACAGTTATCGAATTTATCGGAACATTAAATCTTATCGCTCGTAATCTAGGAAAACCAGTTTCGTATCGATCTATCAATATTACATTTTAATATCATCTTCGCTTATCAGTGTTTCTTTCAATGATTTCTTTTGCACAACATTTGATTCGTAGATGTTCAATCATTATTACAAAACTGGAGATAACTCACGTCGCACTTTTCATAGTATTGTTCTTTTTGAAATAATCGGAATTCTCTTTAATGTTAGAGATAAAATAGGCGCCAAAATCTTCTCTTCAAATTTTTACAATTCTTCTCAATAGAAATATCATTTTTAATACCTAATCAGAGATCTAACTTTTCACGAATAATTTATATTAGTCTCAACTCAATTAGTCAAACGTCTCAATTTTTTTATTTATAGTTTAATTTCATTTTAAGTTTTAGTTTTTTAAATAATTTAAATAAGGGATTTATATAATATTTGTACGCCTATAAGTCAAACCATGACTGATCTCATGATATTTTAACTTTTGTTACCTTGTGGCTTGTATACTTAAGTGTGCATACATATGTATTTATCCTAGTACCAACCTATACAACCTATATGGTTGAATAGTTTTTGCCCATTGACTAGCTAGAATGTGTATAATGTACATCCTTTCAGTAATTGCAATAACATCTAATATCCATTGTTTGTTATTACAGCATGTAGTAAGTCAAAACAATAATAGTTGTTGGCACCGCACCTGTTCTTCACTGTTTGCACCGCCACACGTGTTTACTCGCACTAAAATGTAATTAATTAATTGGGGTATACGCACTATTGTGTTGGAGACAAAAATACACAGCTGATCTGTGATTTGCATTGTTTTAGACGCTTCGATGTCCTACATGGTATTCTATTGCTTGAAATTAAATTATGGTCTGTCTAATAAACAAAAATAATTCAATCTATACTAATATTATAAAGCTTGAGTTTGTTTGTTTGGTTGAACGCGCTAATCTTAGAAACTACATAGCTTGTTTATCGATGAAGGCTACTTTTTGTCGCGATAACCGATCCCACGCAGGCGGTGCCGCGAGCTAAAAGCTAGTCCTTAATAAATTCACTTCCTGCTTCAAGTAAAAATAAATACCATGAAAATGATAACAGCATAATATTAATATATGCTAAGTTATTTCATATTTACAAATCTTTCCCTGCATGCTCTAATTTCTTAGAGATTATTTATCTAATATCATAAACTGTGACATGTTACTGTTTCGGAATTGATAAGCATGCACTTCTATAATTATACACCTTCTTCGTGAATCACTAATAGCTGAATACTACATTCGAATACGTTGCGTAGTTTTATCGGTCTAAACGTAAAGACAGCGGGAGGGGCATTGTTTTAAAATACAGGATTAATTTAAAAGGAGTGCGTATATTCAACGATGTAATCTGGTGCATAAAACTGAACAACTTTTCCCAGGGAACAAAGGTCGAAATTTTTAAATTAAAAATGAACTTACTTGACGTTTAGATCGATAAAACTAAACAACGGATTCGAATTCAGAAATTCAGCTATTAGTGATTCACCTTCTCCTTTGAATTAATCCTGTATTTAATAAGCTTATACAGGATTAATTCTTCGTATTTTCTGTCTAATTCTAAGCGAACAAGTAATAAAATAAACCTGCCTTCTTAAACTTGTTATGCTAGTTCTAACAATGTTGTACCTAAATTGATCTATAACACGAGGCAAAAAAAATTTTTGATTCTAAAATCAATTACTTAGGTACATAATATTTATTTTCTTTGTGTATCTATTACACGCATATTATCATCGCTTTTACAATTGCTACTTCACAAATGAAAAAAATATAATGTGTAAACTTTATACGGGATCATTGTCAGCCGATTTATTTTCTTCATTGATGTTTGATCGTTGTGTTTTATCTTGTACAAACTTTTGCTCGCGACTCCGCCTGCGTGGTGGTTATCGCTACAAATCATAGCCTAAAACCTTCCTCAATAAGTGGGCTATCTAACATTCAAATCGGATCAGTAGTTCCTGAGATTAGTGGGTTTAAAGAAACAAACTCTTTAGCTTTATAATATTAGTATCTAAGATATATTATTATATTTTTTTAAATTTATAGCATAATTTTCTTATGGCGTTCAGAGTGATCAGCCACTCAATTCTATAATGTATTATATGTTACAGAATTTTGAGTAAAACATGTAAACTACCACGTGTGTTTTATAGTACCTACGCTAGAAATGTTGTATTGTGGATGTACTTATATGGAAAGTCGTACTGTAATACATTCGCTCAAAGGCATTCTCTCTGTTTGAGCTCCGCGCACATTAATAATTTCACGCCATTTTGGCACCACTTTCGCTTTCTAACTTTTGTGAACTATTCATAAATGTTATACGGTTATAGAAGCCTATTCAGGGATTCTCGAAGGACGTCATGGGAATCATCGTAACCTTGATGCTTGGTGGATCACACCTCATAGTTAACAAAGACTATCGTAAATTCGACTTCCGTCCTGTAGGCTTTGACTGTGTCAATTATTTTCCTGTTGTCCGGTTGTACAAGCTGTGACCTTCTATCGGGTTTATACCTCGCATTAGCGCGATATTGACCTGAATTAAGGAGAGTACAATGCCCTACGGGGTTCCTTGTCTTGTAATTATACGAGTCTCGAGTGTGACTCAGAACATTTGTTAGATTTAATGCATTATTGTAGCACTCTGCATTTATGTATTATGCCTTATTTACAAAAAAAAAGATAAAAAAAACTAATAACGAGATCTATGTGATAAAACGCGGAGCATGAAAATAAGATACTTAGCGAACATGCTGTAATTTCTAGTACTTATAATTAAATGAAATCAGGCCAGCAAAACGTTAGTTTCCCTAAAAATAGTAACGTAACAATTGTATAACGTACATGCATAGACTATATATTTAATAGGTTTCTCGTCATTTTTATAAATAAGTAGTGGATCCCCTGGCTTCGCACAGGTATTATGCACACAAACCTACCTCTTGAATCACTATGCCACTATCCAATGATGAAAACTTATGAAAATCAGTTCGGTAGTGTTTTAGTATACCGCGAACAGACAGACATACACGGTGGCAGACGTTGTACAATACGTTTAGAGTATAGAAAATAACTTACTTACCTAATATAATTAAATTTTTTGTGATTGTTTACAGATAATTAACTTATTGGGACAGCTGGGCGGCTGTGTGATGGTCCTCGGCAGACTCAAGGTGGATATCGCCTGTGGAATTCTCTTCTTCATCGTGGTTCTACAGGTAAAAAGCTTAAACTCTTACTTTCTTTTTCTTTGTTTTAAAAGATTACTAGCAATGTGGGTCGCGCATCCCTGGTTGGTGTTAAGCTAAGTTGCTTGTGGTACGAGTGGGTTCATATCGCTAGTGTAATGGGTGGGATTCGAACCCGCAACCACATGATTTCAAGTCCGTCGTCCTAGCCATTAGGCCAATTAAACTGGATTATTAATAATAATAATAATAATAATAATAATAAGCCCCCCAAAATCCAGCCACACGTCCTGATTGACCATCTAATCACGTGGGGGGCGGACACACGATTGAGAAATTACTGTCGTGGCTAACGTGGCTCTGGTAACCCATTCAAAATGGAGACGCGATCTAAGAAGAAACGTATAGGACCGCTGCCCGGGGGCGATCGCCGGGGCACACCTGGAGCTGACGCTGGGTGTCTCAGCATGCGATCCGTCAGCGGTGAGGAGTTGAGCAGGCGGGCTCCCACCGACAAAGATACTACAGCCGAAATCTCCGACGTAATTGACAGACTGACAGACAGGACAGATAGCCCAGAAGAACACACACCCTCTTTGTCAACTTCACCGTTAACTATTAGTAATGCAGATATTCCACAAACACCGACCCTGGATGTTGCGCGGGAGGTGAATACCTTTTTACCCGCGTCCACCAAGGCTGGCAAACCAAGAGTACGCATGAGATGGAGTAAAGAAGTAAACCTATTTATCATGCGTACATACTACCACACAACTAAATTAGAAACTGATATGACCATATACAGAAAACTGCTACATGAACTTTTCTCACAAAAATACCCAGATATTAATGTCTCTGAACAGAGAGTTTCTGACCAAAGGAGAACTATTGTCAGAAATAAATTGTTATCCCAGGATGAGTTAGATCACTTAAAGGAAGAAGTACGGCTACAATTAGAAAACACAGATTTAATCCCTCTATTAGAAGACCATACTCAAAATGTTAATTTATTGTTGCCTACTGTGAATAATAGTCAACAAATCAATTTAAACACGCAGAACACACCATCATCATCACATCATAGTGTTAGAGATAGTGTATGTGCCGAAACACAGACAGAATCTTTAACACTTACAATAGAAAATGATATAAACATCTTGGCCGAGCCTGACCCAATATCAGACACAAGCACAGAAGTAGAAGTACTTGAGAAATTAAAAACAGCACTCTTACTGTACTCTGGAATGGATCCAGCGGCGCGACCAAAATTACCTAAACTTAAATATAGCCCCAAACTTATACAACTAATTTTATTATTTAACCAGAATATATTGAATAAATTTATATCAGATGACACACAATTAGTAGATTTACATACACTTATATATTGTACAGCATTAGTTATATCTGAAGAGTTGAACTACAAAGTCACCGAATATGTAGATAGTAATAAACGTAAATACAATAATAATAAACCTAATTGGCAAATTAGACTTGAAAAAGATATAGAAAAACTTAGAGCTGACTGCGGTAAACTTACACAATACATTAATAATAATAGATCAAATAAAGTAGTTAAGAGAGTTGAAGCAATATTTAGAAGTCGAATAATACATACTAGACACGAAAGTAATAATGTGAAACCCGAAGATTTTTTAGATACCCTTAAACAAAAGCTAGCCCTTAAAGTTCATAGACTCAGGAGATATAAAAAAGCAGTGCAACGTAAAAATGATAATGTCTTATTTAGTACCAATGAAAAAATGTTTTATAGGAATTTAACTAAACCGCAAACAATGGGAGACAATGTTGTCAAAATACCTTCTAAGGATGAGCTTGAAAGTTTTTGGTCTGGAATTTGGGAGAAGCAAGTAATACACAATAATAAAGCGGAATGGATTCAAGAAGAAGAAAATAAATGGAACTCAATTGAAGAAATGGATTTTGTAGAGATAACAGAGACGGACATAGCAAATATCACAAGTAGACTTCATAACTGGAAATCACCGGGTGTAGATAAAATTCATAATTATTGGTATAAAAAACTAGGTTTGCTTCACAAACCTTTAGCAAAGAATTTAACAGATATAATATTAGGTAAACAAATCATACCCGAATTTATATCTACAGGAATAACGTACATGCTTCCCAAAGGCATGCATTCTGCCCAAGCCTCCCAATACAGACCAATAACTTGCCTACCAACAATTTACAAAATCTTAACTTCAGCCATAGCATTGAAAATCAATAAACATGTAAAACAAAATAATATTATTGCAGAAGAACAGAAGGGCTGTAGGCGGGGTCATATGGGATGCAAGGAACAGCTTGTCATTGATTCGACTATTCATAAACATGCCACTACTAAAAATAGAAATCTGCATTGTACCTTCATAGATTATAAAAAAGCTTTTGATAGTATTCCCCATTCTTGGTTAGTTCAAATATTGCAGATTTATAAAGTTAACGCAAAAATAACAGATTTTTTAAGTATAATAATGAATAAATGGAAAACCACTTTACAATTAAATTATCTCAATAACTCTGTAACGACTAGGCAAATATTTATTAGAAAAGGTATATATCAAGGTGATTCCTTGAGTCCCCTATGGTTTTGTCTCGCTCTTAACCCCTTATCTCACATGTTGCATCGCAGCCGGGTTGGATATTGCCTCAAAACCACTAGTCAGGATACCGTTATCTCACATCTCATTTACATGGATGATATTAAATTATATTCTAAAACTGAAAAAGATATGAAAATACTAATAGACACTACATCACAATTTAGTAATGACATTAATATGCAGTTTGGTTTAGATAAATGCAAAACATTACATATTATAAGAGGCAAAATCAAACCCGGAAACTATCCAGTCAACAATGCCGATACAATACTAGCTATGGAACCAACTGATATGTACAAATACTTAGGATATAATCAGCTTAAAGGACTAGACAACAAATCCATCAAAAATACACTAAATGTAGAGTACAGGAGAAGAATAAATTCATTATGTAAAAGTCAATTAGCCGGAAAACACCTAATTAAAGCGATTAATACTTATGCCATACCAATACTAACATACTCTTTCGGAATAATAAAATGGACCAAAACAGACATAGGTCGGATAGAACGAGTCACACGTACTACACTCACAAAGCATAATAACTTACACCCCAAATCTGCTATAGAGAGACTTACCATTAAAAGACAGGATGGCGGAAGAGGCCTTATTGATATCCATCACCTATGGCAGAAACAAATTAGTAAATTAAAAGCGTTCTTTATTACAAAATCTGGCACTAGTGAAATACATAAAGCAATAGCCCAAAACGACGAAAATTACACCCCACTTAACCTAAAAGATCAAACCAGTACTCTGAGTCTCTGTGACCGTGACCCGCAAGAAGAGAAAGTAGAAAATTGGAAGAAAAAAGTACTCCACGGGCGTCATCCGCATGACTTGGAGCAATCACATGTAGACACAGTTGCATCAAATAAATGGTTAAAGGTAGGTAACTTGTTTCCAGAAACAGAAGGGTTTATCATAGCTATACAAGACCAGATCATTAATACCAAAAATTACAGAAAGTATATCATAAAGGACGTCTCTATTACGAACGATAAATGCCGTAGATGCCACATTCACCCAGAAACTATACAGCATATAACGGGTGCATGCACAACTCTCACCCAGACGGACTACACCCACAGACATAACCAAGTAGTCAACATTGTGCATCAGCAGCTCGCAATGAAACATAAACTTATAGACACTACGTACACACCCTATTATAAATACACACCCCAAACTATCCTAGAAAATGCGACTTATAAGCTGTACTACGACCGAGCCATACTGACAGATAGGACAGTGCATTACAATAGACCGGACATAACCCTACAAGATAAAGTTAATAAAACCACCTACCTCATAGATGTAGCCATTCCCAATACCCATAATTTACAGAAAACTTTTGCTGAAAAAATTAGTAAATACGCAGAGCTGAAAGAAGAAGTGGCACGAATCTGGAAACAAGATAAAGTGTTTGTAATCCCCATAGTCCTTTCCACCACAGGTGTTATACCGAAACAACTTCACAATAGCTTAAAAATAATAGATTTGAAAAACTCCCTTTATATAACGCTGCAAAAAGCCGCCATATTAAATACTTGTAGGATTGTGAGAAAATTCATGTCATCAGAAGAAAATTAATATCTTATTTAGGTACCCATAATATAACATCACACTCCGCATTTACTTGGCATCAGCCCGTAAATGCGGTTAAAACCAGCTTAACGCTGTGAAATAAAAAACCCTGTTCATAATAATAAAAATCAATTGCTGTTCGTGAGTCTCGCTAAAACTCGAGAACGGCTGAACCGATTTAGCTGATTTTGATCTTGAAATGTTCGTGGAGGTCCAGGGAAGGTTTAAAAGGTGTAAAATATAAATAATAAGTAAAAAGAAAAACTGTTCCTAAACTCGGGAATTACCTTAATTAATTTACTTTTGACAGAACGAAGTCTGTCCGGGCAGCTAGTGTAATAAGAAGGCTTACGATTCGGTGCCACATACATGGCTCATGAGAGTGCTGGAGTTGTATAAAATTAATACAACTCTACGCACTTTTATGTTGGCATGTATGCGGCAATGGAACACAGTTCTTCACTATCCAGGATGTCGGGATATCCAACAGAGTGGTGAACCAATTAAGGTAGAGCGGGGAATATTTCAAGGCGATAGTCTGAGTCCCCTGTGGTTCTGTTTGGCCTTGAATCCTCTTAGCACTTTGCTTGAGAATTCAAGGCTAGGCTATTCGCTGCGGAGAGGAAGCCGGGTAATTTCCCACTTGTTGTACATGGATGACCTGAAACTGTTTGCTTCCAACAAACTGCAACTGATGAAGTTACTGAAGATCACTGAAAGCTTCAGTAATTCCATCAGAATGGAGTTTGGTGTTGACAAATGTGCAGTCATGCATGTAAAACGAGGTAGGATTATGGAATCCCAGGGCATACAGCTCTCGGATTCTATAAACCTAAGGTCACTCTCTGCAACGGAGACCTACAAATACTTGGGTATGTCGGAGGCGTTAGGCATCAACGTTGCTGACATGAAACAATCATTACAGTCGCGTTTCTTTGGCCGCCTAAACAAGGTACTGAAAAGTGTTTTGTCGGGCGGCAACAAGGTGCGTGCCTTTAATGGTTGGGTCATGCCAGTGTTGATGTACTCCTTTGGTATACTCAAGTGGACTCAGACTGAACTAGACGCCTTGGATCGGAGAGTCCGCACACTGCTCACCGCAAATCGCATGCACCACCCACGGTCATCGGTAATGAGGTTATATATCCCGCGGAAATGTGGGGGCTGAATGCTAAGACCCTCCATAATCGCGAGGTATGTAACCTCAGGGAGTACTTCCTCCAAGTTGACGGGGTGATGCATCGAGATGTGGTGGTAGTGGATAAAGGACTCACTCCGCTCTCCCTTGGCAAAGAGAACTGGCACAAACCTGTCGTGCTAAGCATCAAGGACCGCATGGATGTATGGCAAAGCAAGGAGCTACACGGACGCTACTATAGGGCCCTTCATGGGCCTGATGTAGATCTCTTAGCGTCCGTGGCCTGGTTACGCTTTGGTGATCTGTTTGGAGAAACCGAAGGGTTTGTATGTGCAATTATGGACGAAGTTATCATGACGAATAACTACCGGAAATATATTGTGAAGGATGGTACAGTTGACATATGTCGGGCATGTCACTGTCCGGGTGAATCCTTAAGACACATAGTTTCAGGCTGTTCTCGTCTTGCTAACGGCGAATACTTGCACAGGCACAACCAAGTGGCCAGGATTATCCACCAGCAGCTTGCTTTGAAATACAAGCTTGTGGAATCTGAGGTGCCGTACTACAGGTATGTCCCCGACCCAGTTCTCGAAAATGGTTGTGTCACATTGTACTGGGATCGATCTATCATCACTGACAGGACTATTGTAGCCAATAAGCCTGATATTGTGGTGATGGATCGATCAGAGCGCCGAGCAGTGATTGTTGATATCACTATCCCTCATGACGAGAACCTCGTGAAAGCCGAAAAAGAAAAGCAGATTAAATATTTGGACTTAGCGCACGAGGTTGTCGACATGTGGGAGGTGGACTCAGCAATCATTTTTCCGATAGTCGTGACAGCCAACGGCTTAATAGCCAAGAGCCTCGACCAACACCTTAGGAGGCTCTCGTTAGGCGTCTGGGTCAAGGGTTTGATTCAGAAAGCGGTACTTCTCGACGCGGCGCGTATCGTGAGGAGGTTCCTCTCTCTGGAGCCCTAACCACCGGCAGCCTGGACCTTGTTCCCGATGCCGGTTGGGAACTGTTTTTTATATTTTTAAATGTATATTGTTTTTTTTTTGTATATATTTAAAAATGTAAATTATATGTGTATTTTAAAATAAAGGAGATAATAATAATAATAATCATTTATTCGCCATAAGTGTTGTACAATGAAGGTGTTAAAAAAATCTTACGTTCTAAACACTTAGTTAGAGATTATCTAACATGCAAATATTTACATTTAGTTATGTTTCTAAACATTTCAAGCACAGAAAAATATTAGGTACACACATCTTATATTTAAAAAGTTCTACAATCTTAAAATTATATTAAAGTAACAAGTATAAGTAGTTTTTAAATTAACAGGATAAGTAAAAATAGTAAATATTAATTAAAGAGTTCAGTAACCGAGTAAAATGCTTTGCTTATTAGCCACGTTTTTAAACTGGTAAAAAAGACACGATTAGTGGTGTTTTTAATAGCTCTTGGTAATTTATTATAGATTTTAATACACATGTAATAACAATTCTTTTGGTATAGAGTAGTCCTAGCTGTTAATAAAGTAAACCAAAAACAATTCTTACAGAGCTCCAATGAAACAAGAATGCGTGATGATAAACACTGTTATTGACCATAATATTGATAGAATTCATATTCTTTTTGATTTTTTTTAGTTGTCTTGATTACTCATGGAGTGCTCATTGTCAGATAGAAATATCTTTATTTTTTAAGAATTTATAAACGTTATCTCGATGCTACCAAGGCTTTTTTTATTTAATTGTTTTCAACTTCTTTTTTACACACTTTTAAAATGAATTATGGCTTCTATACCTCATATTTTTTTGTTATTTCTATAATTGATTTAGCACTTTAGACGAAAATGTGTTATTAGTTGACTGCTATTTAGGATATGTCAGTCATTAGGTTAAGTGGGTCCTTATTCTTATTGTTATAAATCGCGTGGTTATCATAATACGCTCTCATGCTTTTTTTGTGCCCAAAAAAACCCAGATTTAAACGATAAACAAATCGTGTGGTAACACGGTAGCGTGGAAGGAAGGTCGTAACTTCATAGAGCTACAATGACTGGCAGTATTTTACGTACTTTTACTAATCCACCTAAATTCATACAAATATAAAGCTGAAGAGTTGTTTGATTGAACGCGCTAATCTCAGGAACTACTGGTCCGATTAGAAAAATACTTTCAGTGTTACTAATGTTAGATAGCCCGTTTATCGAGGAAGGGTATAGGCTACTTCTTGCCGTGATGGCCGACACCCAGGCGGTTAAAGTAGCGTGTATAAGCTAGCTGTTGATATTGGTATTGATATGGTGGTGATTGGCTGACCAACGCTTGATATGAGATTTGATAGGTGATTAACTAATGTCTTTGTTGTTCGGACTTTTAACCGGGGGTAAGGCCTTGAATTGGAAATTATGTACAACTTACCGTGTTTTATATTTATGAATAAAGATGAAATGATTAACGCTCATGTAGGTTTGTATAGTTAGATTTGCAGTTTCAGTTTTACACGGGGAATAAGTTTTTTTTTTTTCTTTTTATAATATCTCGGTTTTCTCACACACGGCCATCTGATCCCAAACTAGGCAGATCCTGTACTATGGTAACCAGATAAATAAATAACAGACAGAACAAATGATCGTGCTCATCACACAAATATTTGTCCTGCTGGGTAGGAATCGAACCCACGACCACCGGTTTAGCAGTCAGGGTTACTAACCACTAGACCAACATGCCAGTCTAAATTATTGACCTAATTAAACATACCTACATAGTTCATGTTGGACATTATCACCATTTTTTATCAATCCCGAAAAAACCTAGTCATCTTAGATTTCACTTTTTTATCACTGTTTCACGATGACGCCAATATTAAATCAGATAGTTTATGCGCTGTAGAGTTTGGCCAGTCATTATGAGTGATAATCGACTTGGGAACTACCAATCAAAAAAATTGTCTTTTTAACTCTTTAGTTACACATACAGTTTAAGAAAACTTATTTATACTTTACATAATTCCTTTATTCCAGACTTTCGCCTACAGCATATTATGGGACATGCAGTTCTTGCTCCGTAACCTGGCTTTGATCGGAGCCCTGCTGCTGGTCTTGGCTGAAGCGCGAGCTGAGGGGCGCAGCCTGTTCGCGGGCGTGCCGTCACTCGGCGAGAACAAGCCGAAGACCTACCTGCAGCTCGCCGGCAGAATACTCCTGGCTTTCATGTTCATCACGCTGCTGAGATTCGAAATCTCCTTCTTGCAGGTCGGTACACAAAAAGAAGTCAAAGCTATTGTATCAGAATTATGTTAAGCATATTATTTTATCTGTGGAGGCTTTTTATTACCAGCTTTAATAATTATGTAGCTGTACTGTCCCACTTTTAGGCAAAAGCTCCCTCCTTTTTCAGAATTATTATTAGCAAACAACTTCCGCTCTAAGGAATTTGACCCATGTGTCGGAGGGTTTTCACAAACATTCAAATCACATGCACAAAGAACACCCACCCTTGAACAGCAGTTATGAGTCACACGAAATGTTTTCCCATGCGGGTTCGAACCCGTGTTCATCGCGCACAGTGGTAATTAGCGTGGTGACCTTTACCACTCAGCTATTCGTGCGGTCAAATTAGATATGTGATTTTGTAATCGGATAGCGTTTAAGTGTTAACTTTGCATTTAAATTATTTCCGCGCACAGTATTTTTCTCGGTGTTTTTATTTCACTCCTTCATTTTATTAAGAATCATATTTTTTTTATACATTTTGCTAAAACCGTTCGTCTACGAATCTTTCTTTTGGTTTTCTGTTCGTTCAAATTTCGTTTCTACTTTACTGAACTTTACCAGACAAGCGATTGACGAAATATTTAGATTTCACCATCTACTCGCGTTTTCTACGCAATCAAATCGTCCTTGAACTAAAACAAATGTCAATCTTAAGTATAATTATATTATAACGTTGAGTGACGTAATCGATGTGTCGAACTCATTGAACACGTTAGTTTGGGTCGCTAGTCACCATAAATATTCATGCCATGCTAATACATGTCACGTTATAATGTCCTACTTAAATATTGCAAATATTCAAAGACCTACATCCCACATACTAGCATATTTATAGACCAATGATTTTTATGTAGAATTCCAGGTTACGTTTATGATTTTTAGTCCACAAACATTGCTCGAAACGCAAGCAAAGCATGAAACTAAACATGATCGAAATTAATTGATAGGTCACCTTGTAGTAGGGAACCTTGACTTCACAAATAGCGTTGGTCTCCCACAAATTACATTTTCATCATGTATTCTTATATAGGCTAATTTGGCAAATTCGTATTTGACACTACGGTCTGCGGGCGGCGAGGGATGTGAGGCAGCGTGTTTGTTAATACATGCGCGCGGGTCGAAGAAAGGGGGGAGCGTCATTCGAATAATTGGGACACGTCGTTGGCTAGTTAAATCCCCCCCGCCACCCGCGCTGGCCATGGGCGTATCACGAACGAGCTTGCCAGGGTGTAACAAAACTAGGAAATTTATAACATTTGCAAAACACCAGGGGCCTTATTCGCTAAGTCCAAGCGGTTAACGTGCTGTAACGTGTTGGTTAAGAGGGGCTTTATCTCTTCTGACTTGACTTGAAGTAAAAAATCTGTTTAATAGCACAAAACGTATAAACTCATTCTATCCGGTTACTCTCAAAACACAAAAAGTTATGCGACCCGGGTTTCCTGAACTATATAACTATACTTTCGCCCTGGATGTAACAAAACTGGGAAATTTCATAATGTTTGCAAAGCGCCTGTGTCGTTTACTTAAAATACTTGTTATTTGGCAGGATAATGAATGTTGAGTGTTGTGTTTCCAGATCGTGCAAGACCTGCTGGGCAGCATCCTGATGATCCTGGTGACGGTGGGCTACCGCACCAAGCTGTCGGCGCTCATGCTGGTGCTGGTGCTGTCAGTGCTCAACCTCTACCACAACGCGTGGTGGGCCGTGCCATCGTACAAGCCGCTCAGAGACTTCCTCAAATACGACTTCTTCCAGGTTAGACAGTACATTACATATTTATAAAAAGATAAGAAAATTTTACGGCTATTATCTGCCACTTCTCCTAACGTGGGCCAGCTGGCACTTCTTCTGATTAAAGCCGTGCCTTTGTACATTAGTGCCTATATACTATGCAATATGTACACGCTTAATCATTTTTTTTTTGCCAAAGTACTTACTTGATTAATATGTAAATTATTTAATACTGCTACCAATTTACTGAATATGACTTTAATATGATATAATATGAATTTTATAACGTTTAGTGTTTTAAAAAACTTAACTGAAAGGGTCAAGTGGATTTTGAAATTTGACTTAATGTAGTGTTTCAAAGTATGTACTAATAAAACTATGTTATTTCCAGACATTATCTGTGATCGGCGGTCTCCTAATGATCGTGTACTTGGGCCCGGGCGGCGTCAGTATGGACGAGCACAAGAAGAAGTGGTAGAATCGGCCGGCGGTGTGTACAATGTATGCACAGTGAAAGACATTTGATATTTTAATCGTAAGATGTTATGGTGCGCAAGGAAAGAAAAAAATTCATACAACATTTGGTGGTTTTATGTGACAATCTGACTAGTCGGCGGTAGAATGTGAACACTGAGCTTACTTCCATATCCTGAAGAATGGCCTGTTTGTGTTATGGGCAGTTTGCTAGTCCTTTATGTATACAGGGAGTGCGGGAGGGAGGGTCTACTATGATTTACCGTGACTATAGAGGTTATTGAATGTGTCTGGCCGAATACCCTGTTGAATGATTCCGATAAGAGCACAGCTCTTATAGTCCTTTCCAGACTCTCCACCAGAGTGGGGACGGTGCGCTCGGGACCCCTAGTATTCCCTCGCCCCGCACCGCTGTGTCGGTATTCAGACGCGAGTCAAAGTACGTACTGTAGTAGAAGTAGCGGGCAACTGGTTAAAGCAAGAGTGGATGCCTAACACTCCTGCAACCTCCACTCCCCAAAACTCGCGCTGAAAGCCTCTAGGAGGCGCCACGTGAGAGTCTGGACGGGACATATGAAATTACTTTTTACAATGCATGATAAAAATAACAATGAATTCAGATGTTGTGTATATAATAGGAAGTTTATTATTTACAAACATGAATAGCAAATTGCCCATAATATAACTTTGACATTTGTAACTGGAACACAAAATTTTATAGAAAACAAGTGCACGTATTTATAATCATGAATCCCAGGCCAACCCTTCCTGCGTTATAATAGTTAGCCGGAATTAAATACGGTATGATTTTAATGTTGTCAATTTATATTATAATGTAAGAATAGTATTTACGTAGCACTGTTTAACTGATAGTGTTGTGAATTCTGTGTATCGCGTGACTGCGACACTGCGCGGAGACGGTACCTACGAGACTGCTCAAAATGACATATACATACTATGATAAGAGCAACGGATTGCAATCATATTAAGGTTATGGATGCGCCGCGAGCGACCGCAGCCCGATTTTTACAATGTTTTTATAATGAGTAATAGTCGTTTTTGACGTGACGTAAGCTTAGTAGTATATTACGAAGTAGGTCGGCGCGTGCAAAAATATTAGCACTGGAGTCGACCAACGTTGATGACTGCTTATAGCGATACGAAAACACGAGTTTATTGCGCGTATCCCGAGTGGCGGCAGGTCTCCTGTTGTGTTGCGGTCACGCGCGCCAAAACAGTAAACTCCCTTCCCGCCCGCACAGAAGTGATATATTTTCTCAGCGGGCGGAACTTCTCGCGTAAGTGTATTTACTCAGACTGAACGTAGTCCCGCTTTCATTTTCTATAGCGCTACATTTTTCATTCCGTAACTTTTCTAAATGTTGTGATTCAATGTAAATATTTATATGAAAATTATATATATTTTGTACTTACTGACTGAGTGACAGACAACAGATCTTTGAATGTAAACACAATGCTCTTTTTTGTTATTTTTAATATTCCAGTAGCCATAAGTAAAACTTTGGTCGCCATTCGGAGATCTGGGCTTCTTTATCCCTATAAATGTTAAAATGTAGTAAAACTTTATTAATGATTTGCTTTATCTAAAGTATTTAAAAGACACATATTTTTGTATTATTATTTTTATTTATTTTCTTAAGTTTGTTTGGCCATAGATAATAAAGATTCCTGAAAAGATTGTTCCGAATAAATTTTTATATAATATAAAAATGTTTTATTTTATGAACTGTTTATATTGTTTATTACTTTATTATTCCCTGTGTAATAACTAAGCAAACTACTTAAAATAGATGATTATTTGAATTAAAAGTTACGTTATTTTGTGAGTAAATTTAAGGGGTTTTGTGGAAAACTTCAATAATAACACCAAAAAGCTACACAGTTTGTAAAACATTTATTTGTGTATATATTAATAATCTTCAACAACTACTGGAACACATATTATTGTGCGTCTACTCTTTCGCCTTCGCTCTATCATTTTCCTTATTCTCTATATACTTGAAGACTTTGTTTGCTAGCTGTCTGTATTTCTCTGCATGCATGCTATCAGGGAGCGCGTAGATGGCCGGCTTCCCGCTATTGATACATTCAGACATATTTTGATCGACTTCGAAGCTCTGTATAATCTCCAAGCCCATCTGATCGGCGGTCAGTTGCGTATCGTTGCCGAACACGAAGTTCTTGGTCCCGCAATTTGAACAGGTAGCGTGCGACATGTTCTCCACCATGCCGACGATAGGAACTTTTAGCTTTTCGAACATATTGACACCACGTTTCGTGACCTGCAACGCTGCTGACTGTGGTGTTGTGACTACTATTGCTCCTGTAAAGAATATATTCGTCAAAATCTCTATGAATAACCGGACTGGAGTATGGAAATAACAGAATAATTATGTTGGTTTATATTCCCAGACGTAAAAAACGAACGGTCAATAACCATTTTGTAAAAAAAATAGAAAAGAAATTTTGTTAGTTAAACATTTTGTTAGTCAAATACCCTGTAAAATGGGTTGTGGAGGCCAGATTTGGATAAGCAAAGGAATTTGTAAGTACGTACCATCAATAGGCAAGTTTTGTGCGAGCGACAGATGCGTGTCGCCGGTGCCGGGCGGCGTGTCGACCACGAGGCAGTCGAGCGGGCCCCACGCCACGTGCCGCGTCAGCCGCTCCAGCGCCTGCATCACCATCAGCCCGCGCCATACCACTGCATTCTCCCCAGACACCAGCAGCCCCATTGACATACTGCAAATTACATTCATGTATCACTTTCTCCCTTATGTCTACTCAAGGGTTGCTGTTTAAGAATGCCCAAATAAAGAATCTACATTAAGTCTCCCATTCCACATCTGCTAATGGAAATTTATTTTTTAAATAAAGTGTACATATTTTGTACCTTCCTGTATATAATGAAGATAAACCACGTTAGAATCCGTTGAAATAGTAGTTTTATTTCAATGTCTAACATTCCCGAAAACCTCAGAAAATATTATTTTTAAATGTTCGTACTTTCACTGTTTGTGTATACAAAAGTAGGTAAATAAATATTCTACTCATCAGTAAAACAGGTAACTGTTCCCTTAACAGCAGAAGGTTATTATTGAATTTTGATCCTTCCCATCATATTTTGTAAGCTTATTATCTTATTGAAAGAAAAAATATTTAATTATGCAATATTATGCAACTTCGTACCATTTAACACCATAATTAAGGAGTGGCTCAATGAGGTTATCATCATTCAACATTGGTTCCCCACTGATGTTCATCATGAGGGGCACGGAGGGACCAAACACATCCGCATCCAGCAGACCAATCTCTTTGTCAGGTTCTATCACCTTCATAGCACATGCAAGATTTACTGAAACAATAAAAGCAGATCCAGCCCAACTTTGCACAGAAAGCATAGTAATAAATGCCTGTAGTTATAGTTAATAACCTTCTTGGATGACTGTATCTATTACTTCAAACTGCATTAATTTGCATGATTTCGCGATTCAGTACTTTATAATATTTACAAGATCCAAAGATTAAAATCCATTGCATACTTTAAAAGATCTAAGTGTACAGACTGTGGCGGCAACTTAATTTTACTCCTAGTATGTATTATTTGTTTCCGATGGAAGGAAAATGTTCATTAACTATATACTGGGGATTTAAATTTTAGAAATTAAAGTCATGGAGGATTGGTTATAGGACACTGTGCAAAACTAAAAGTTTCCCATACCAAATAGCAGCAAGTCAGTAAATTTGATTTGATTTGAAGTACCTAGCCAGTTAAAATAATAAGTTTGAATAGAATGAATACCAACCAGCAGTAGTAGTCTTTCCAACTCCTCCTTTTCCAGATGCCACAAGAATAATGCTTTTGACCCCAACTAAAGGCTTTTTTTCTGGCAATCCTTTAGCCATCACTTTAGCTCTATGCTCATTTATTGCCTCCTTGGTGTGCTTAAGGCGAACCGTATAGGCACATGGTGCTATCAGCTGAAGTAAGAACCAAAGTTAAAATAAACATTTTGTTTATTTCTATATCGTTAAGGTTATAGAAGAAGATCATAATAATTTATGTAAACAGACTAGATAATTCAATAGAAATTACTATACTTAGGTACCTATACCACTATATTATGCCACGCTAATACAATATTCATCTTATGTATTAATTTAAGTACACAAATACCTAAGCCGAAGAGTAAATCATGTAAATATACAAAAATTAGGATATCAATCATACGCACAGTGTTCACATTGCTGTTCAATAAAACGCCGTATACTCGCTGAAATGTTCTTTGGAGATTCATAACTTACAAAAGATGTAGCCGTAAGAAAATATATGGTTTAATCAGCCTTAATTGAATACAATTAACCAATTTTTTTTCAAAATTCGCGATAGCGGCGATTGCAACGCAAAACAGGCAAAACACTCGTTCTGCGTTCAGAAATCAACGAACAATGAAAATGAAATGAAATGAACAATGAAGTCAAAAGTCAATGAACATGGTTGCCTGACAGCTGACAATTTGTTATGACAAAATGACAGGTGCCATAGATTCATTCAATCGCATTCGCCAATCGTGAATCGCCATACAAAAGCTGCGACAAGCGACGTTCCGCCGTGTTTTTACGGACCGTGATCTACCTTCACGATCTCGAGTTCAAATAATCACTAATAATTTTATATAAAATATTAAACAAATGTTGATAAAAAAATCTCAAAGCAAATATTTTATTTAAAATAAAAGAAAAGCTGAATCAATCAAGTCTTTGCGTAAACAGGTGTTCGAAAATTAAAAATAAACACAACTGTCAAACTCTTCGCGATATGTCGGGACGTTTTTGCGACTTAATTTCGAAGAATTTCGGAATTCCTAGCGCTTCCGAGTGATTTGCGTACTTCAATAAAATGTCAATCTGTTTACGTACGATTTCTCAAAAAATATTGCCTATAAATGGCATCGTTTCCACCAAAAGTCATTCAAGCCGCTTGTCAAGAAAAATCCCTTTACGAACACAATTTTTGGAAGATGTAAGTACTCTGTATTATTAACTTTATCTTAACATTAATAACCATTTACAAACTTTCTTAGGTATAGGACTGTTGTAGACAGTTACGTAATGGTTAAAAAAATAATATTATTTTTATCACCAACACTGTATTTTCCTCCTTGACATTGAACTAATTAGAGAATGCGGATTGTAATAACGTATTCACGTGGTTCTGACATACACTTTATGACATAGAATATATCGAAGACCTATTGATCCTAATCAGAGCCATACAACTGCTTTGAATAAAGTCTATCAATTTATAATAGCACAAGAACCAAGAAGTTTATAGCAGTATTTATGTTAAGCCTATATTCTGTGTATATATGAGTTAATTGCAGGGTTTTATTTGTTTACCAACTACGGCTGCATTATTGGCATCTTACCAGCCTAGCCCATATGCTAGGTACATACATGAAATTATAAAATTAACTAATTTGAGGTTAGGACTTAACGGAAATACTTGATTTTATCTCTATCAGTGCTTCAGAGGTAGGTCGCATACTGAATAACTGCAGTGAATTACAATAGATTCTGTTATCTGATTAGCGTTGAATAGGACTGTCAAGAATGTTTAACAAAACAAGCGGAAAAAGACAATCTCTTCAGTGTTTCATAAACACATTCACATTCTGTATTACAAACATTATGTACTCCAATTGTTAAGTTGTATGTACATTGGCTATGTTACAATAAAGATGTCTTACGTATGAGAAAAAAAAAATTGATTAATATAGTACGTAAGTTTTCGTACATAATTATAAAAAAATCACTGATACATCTTAAATTTACTTAATGACAAAATTAATTGTTTTCCAAAATAATTTTGTTGGCTGTATGAGTAATAATTGTATTCCAGTTCCACATCCATCGTCGCATATCCAGTTGTCAAATAGCACCAATATGTCCCGTAGAGAGTAACATCGACGACATTGAGATCCATGAAGAGGCAATTCCCAGCCGTGTAACGCACGAGACCAAGACCAAGTACATTGGGAGTCACTGCCAAACAGATAACGACCATAGATACGACTATGGTAACGATTTGGAGCTGAAGGCCTTGGCTCTGACATCTGATGATTACATAGAGAGGAGGATGCCTCCGTACACATTCGACGTTCCACACACTAATATTAGTGATATCGATTTAACTAAGTATAGTAGTGTAAGTATCAACAACTTTAATTTTTTATTTTATGAGGCCTACCTGTAGAACCTGTGATACTCATCAAAACTGAAGTTCTTACATTGCCTGTAATAAATTCAATGAAATATGTGAACTTTACCCCTTTTCAATAGTTCAAATTCAAAGCTGGTTTAATAAAAGCAGGATGCAAGAAGCATTTTTCAAATTACTACAATAAGTGTAATGAACCCACCCTGTCCAATCGTCTCTGAACCACTTCCGATGTTGTTGTATATTTGTGATCTTTTCCATATGGATATAATGAAGATTCAAGTTCAAAATACCACTCGGTTTTACTATTTCTACTTTTAAATTTTTTGATTAAATATTGTTATTAATGTCGTTAGGACATAGAACCCACCTGCCTGTCAGAGTTCGAACGTAACGCCGTCGCGTTCTGCCGCGGCACCGTGGTGCCGGCGAGCGCGCCCGTCACCGAGCCCAGCCGCGACGGCAAGCCTAGCGAGGAACAGCTCATGAAGGTGTACTATACATTGTCTGATACAGTGAGTACATGCATTTTTAATAATTTATTGTATTCAGTGGGAACTGAAATTGATGATCTTCTAGCTGCGCCGTGTGGTTTTTTTTTTCGAGGGTTTCCAGGATGTCAGTCACGTCTTTACCAAATTTTATCAAAATTGGTCCATCTTTTTGAGCGTGAAGAGGAAACATACACACTCACAAAATTCGCATTTATAGCAATATTAATTTAAAATTCTATTCGAAAAAAAATATTCAGGTATTTTTTAATATAATTTTTTACCAATAAAAAAATACTTAACAGAATTATCTTAACACCTTTATTTTATTTTAAATTATTTATAAAAAAATAAAATAGCAAACTGCAAATAATAATAACAGTCATCACGTAGACTATACATTAGACACTGTATATCCATATCATACTACATAGACTACATAAAAATCTTACGCTTTTTTTCTTACGTTACGGACCATTTTTGCTGGCTAGGGTACCCCTCCGCAACGGATAAGGAACTTCGTTCCAATAAAGTTGTGACTGTCTATGTTCTGTAAATTTTTCACCCACTATCTCAAAAATTAAAAATAATTTTATTTTTTGTAGCACTCTTTGAATGTCAACATTTACATAGACAGCACCCTGATTGGCCCACCCTTCATCTACCGTTTAGTCTCTCGACCGACGATTGACTTTATGAGCCAAGCTCAGAAAGAGAAACGACGTCACCTGTCACCCTCACTCTAAGAGTAAAGCAGACAACTTTTATAACTGACTTCCAGAGTGATATCGAGAGGGTAGACATGTATTTTCAATTTTTCACACACACAAATTAATCCTTTTTTTTTCGCACTTCAGATGCCACACCTTTTCGTGAAGCCGCTCGACTACTCCATTTACCACCCGAACATGGTTTTTGTTAACAACATAAGGGGCACCACCTCAGTGTAAGTAGATTCGATTTTATATTTGTAGGCCTTGAACTTGACCACATGTTCAGTTCAGTTTCCACGCATGTAACGTTCATTAGCTCCATCTAAAACATAACCCTCCTTTTTGCGCAGTTGGGTGAAAAGCTCAACGAATGTATGTGTAATTGAGCAGCATCAAAGTGTTGTGAAAATAATCTCCACCTGAATTATATTATAATTGATGTTTTATGTTTGCGTTTGCAGTGGTCTGTTCCACTACGTGAAGCAGGTCGCGCTGCTGCGTACGGTGGGGCATCTGAAGTTCGCGTACGTCAAGTTGGAAGTCATGAAGATCACCGCTCACCCGGAGGATTCCTCTATAAAGTAAGCGTTCACTTCTTTAATTCGTTGGGCTTCTAATTCACCAAAATTTTTTTTTTTGCAGAAATGATTCTAGATTATGTTATTGATAATTATTTACACTTTACAAAATTTCAGGTGATAAAAGGTGCAATATTGATCTAAACACCAAAGAGTGTGCTTTACTTATACTAATGCAATAAAGAGTAATTTTGTTTGCTTAAACGCGCAAATCTATGAAACTATTGATCGGATGATAAAAAGTAATTGTGAATAAAATCTATATGTATAAGAAATAGTATAGGCTACCTACTTTTATTTTTGGGTTCCGTGTAAAACACGAAAAACCCCTGAAAATAAAATTTTGTTGTCGTCGCAGGAAACGGTTACTTAATAGTACATTCTTTGACAAGTATTTCTAATACCCTACATTGATTTCAGAATGAGATGGCGCATCAAAGGTATATCGGGCCTAAAAGTATTCTTCATGTTTTGGAAGTACAAACTTTGGAATATGAAGCAGGTATTCCAAGATCAGGAACTGTGAGTGTTGCCATCATTTTTTACATTATTTTAATTTAATTTAGTAGAAAATATTTAAGTAGGTAATAAAAAATATTTTTTTTAAGTTCCAAATACAAAATTTTGTACTGTACCAGCCAGGAATAATTATTATAAAAAATAGGCTAAGTCAGGTTAAAATGTTTGTTTTGTTTTTGCAGTTGGTATGACGGCTTTTCCACATTTTATGTGGGACCTGACGGTCTCATTCAGAAACATATTGCGGATAAGGTATGAACACCAACTACATTATTTAATATTATAAAAACAAACTAACATGCAAACAGTAATATCCTTTTAATTTATTTTGAATTGTTCTATTGCTACAGTTTCATATTATTGACTTATCAGTTTTGTACAATACACAATAGGATCACACCTCGTGAACACACAAATGCGGGCTATATTCAAAGAGATGCTGTAATTAAATTTGAAAACAAAATGGCAGAACACTCGACAATCTCTTCGGCTATTGTAGGCACAGGTATTAAATCATACAGGTAACTTGATAAACAATAAACGTATAATAATTAATTACAGGTAATGCCAGATCAAGACACAATAATAGACGATGAAGAGAAGGCCCCCATAGCAGCCAAGATCGCGCTGCTTATAGGACTCTTACCCCGGAACTACCTGTCAGACGTGTCGCCCTACTTCAGCTCGTCAGCCGGCACCGCCGAAGCCACGCCGTTACCATTCAAAGTGCTGGAATAACATCCTCTACCACCTAATCTAGGACAATTAATCAATGGGTGGAAATTTTGTTCACAAGTATCTAACAAAGTGAATTAATCAGTTATCACTACTATAATCCTGCTATAAATTCAATATTTGGATTATCACACAATAGAGATACTGAGTGTTTCGCTATTCGACGTAATTATTTTAATAGACGACGCCTAATTATTATAGATGGCCAATCAGGGAGTGCATTATGATAATGTTAAAAATATTTGAACTAGTAACACTGAATCAGTACTTGCCTCCGTGTTGCCATTTGTTCTGCTGTCGTCTATTCAAAGTTAAAAGTTCGCTAATAGATAGTGCTACATAAATCTATAAATAGTCGCTACCGTTTAGATTAAAGATCATTCGAGAATTTGGACAGGTTTACGTAATGTCAGTTATATTCTTAATATGCTCAATAGTGTATTTGATCATATTGTGAGATTTAAAAATTAAATATTAATTTAATTAATTGAAAGTTGTTTTAAAAATAAACATAACATTTCTTTTTATCATATTTTATTTTTTGTAGAGTAATTTTGATGTCAAATGAACAAAATTTTTAGCCTATTCAACACTATTCCGGCTGTATCGGGTTTTGATAGCTTGTTATTTATTTTTTGTTAGCAAATAAATGTATTTTGTTCCCCGCGCCCCATCGACGTGGGTCGCGAGGTCGGCGTACACCTCCCGACTTCAACCTCGAAGCAACACACTAGTGATATTTTGATAACTGTGAATGCCTTGTATTAGTCTGTATAGATAATGTTATGTATTGCTTAAATACAATAAAATTATGACATTAGAATTACTTGTTTGTGCCTGTTTTCCTAAACTTTAATTAAAATTGTTATCTAAAAATCCTAAACTAGCTTACACACGCGGCTGTACCTAGTAGCTGGATGTCCACTGTGTCAAACAGTATGGAATTTTTAATATTCCTTGGTATCTAGCTTACACCATGCCAAATTTAATAAAATCGTGTTAGGTTTAAAAACAATTCCCCAAAATAAGTTGTTAATTAATATTTCGATTAATAATTGTCCAGTGTGTATTTTCGTTCAGTGTACACAACAATATTTCAAAGTTTTTTTTTTTCTATTGTAGTATCGGCCATTACTATCTATCTATATACTATCCCATACGCTATATTAAACTGTCCATTCATAAAAAAGTGCTCTACGCTTACTATATACAGCTCTCGCCAAACTTTATGACCGCTCCGAACCTAGCCGCATTACGCTGCGGAGAACACAAAATCAGGTTTTAGCGGGACGTACGTGGGGCGGGGAGGCAGGGTACGCCCGCGCGCGCTGTTTTCCACCAGCGAACATCCTCGCCTCCCGCGCATTTGTGCCAATGTATGAGTAGTGTCTATGAGAGAATGTAGTAGTGTGAGTGTACCATGCGCGAGTTCGTACCGACACGGCTACTTTCAGAGCGGCCATAAAGATTGGCGAGTGCTGTATTCTCTCTAATCTCTCTATTTATATAGAATTGTCATAAACAGGGACACGCGTGGACTGGTCACGCCAGCAGCAAGAATCAGACTGTAAAACTGAAGAATGTGCATAGGAAACCTATGTTGATAATGATAGTCATAACATCCCTGTGAAAGAGACGGAGAAATTGGAGTGTAGGATGGTGGCTGTTGTAGATAGCTACAAAGCTTTTTTGTTCCTTCCCAAAGGAATATTTTCTCAGAATGAGTAGATGAAGGAACTGAAGTGTATGAACTTGCCCACAACAATTAATTACAGCGGCTAGTAGAAATTCTGTTTATTAGGAGAACGTACCGTACTAATGAGGGTTTTTGCGTTAGGCCTGCCGGCCCTAGTCTAAGTTTTTTGAGACCGAAAATCGGCCTGACTTTGATACGTAGTTTTGATAGTTAGAAGTTCAACACACACATCTTACAAAAAGACTGAGTTACCGTCAAAGAATACTTTTTTTATCTAAGTTCTTATCGTATCAGAATTGTACGCGGGAGGGTAGGGGAGGTATAAAAATGGCATTTCACCAAAAGCTGCCAAAAAGCCCAAACTATTTCAGTTGAGAAAATGTTGCCATGTTCAATTTTAAACAAGAGCAACTAATTAAATTCTAACTGATCTCTAAATTATAATCTAATTAAAACCTTTATATACCTAACCAGCAGACCCGCCCCGGCTTCGCAAGGGTAGCAAAATGTACACCAAAAATTGTTGAATTATACACAAAACCTTCATAACACATTCACACATAAAATCTGAGTGCTGCGGCTATGCGTTGATGAGTCAGTCAGGACAAGCAAATTATATTTTATATGTAACGATTACGTTTTTAACGACGTAGTCATAATAATGTTCGAAACTAAAATGTCACTGGTAAAATAAAAGGTAAAGACTTATTTTACTCTTTCTTAGGCTGGGCGCAAACGTTCGGATTCCGGATTAGATTTCTTGATCATAGATTCTGATTCGGAATTCCAAGAGACTGGCGCAAACGTCCGGTTTTATTCGGAATTTTATTACCTACACAATTTGGTACCTACGACGCCACGCGCCTGGTCACTATTCGGTACAAAGCTCGCGTAGATCTGAAGGAAAATTTCCTTGCGTATACGGCGGACGAGCCAAAATGTTCGCGAGCGCTGGGTTCGGGTCTCGGGATGACGTCATTAAGTTTTCCGTTCTTACGTTCCGAAGGCACCGAACCGAACGTTAAGTTTTTTCCGTTCGGAATAAATAAGAATAATGTCTTATTGAACATTTAGTATGTAAGCAGAGCATTCAGGTTTCCGAATCTGAATCCTTGATCAGGAAACCTAATCCGGAAACCGAACGTTCGGCTAGCCATAAGTGGTAGATTTATTTGATTGCATATTGCAACACAGTTATTTCGCCGACTCCATGACGAGTGAAGGGTTTTTGTTGTCAAATATATTATTTATTTAAATATAATTAATTCGATGGCCCAATTCATTAATAAACTACGCTTTCAAACATAGTTTAATATTTGTTAAGCCGCTTGTGATATTTTCTGTGAATTGAACATATATATTTGTGATTTTTAAATCTTGTTTTGTGGCTTCATTGTTTGGAAGATAACTCGACTTGGCAAGTAAAGGAGGTCTAGGTTCCAGCTTCCAAGTTTGTTCGCGTGATGTCATGACTACGGTGAGTTTATCTCAAAAACAAACAAGTTTTTTAAGAATCGTATCATCTGGCGGGGGTCATCGTTCTCGCTCGTCGCCCGGGCGCCTGCCACTGCCAATTGCTTTTAATTGTTAGTGTTGCATTAGAGGCGCTGCACGCGTGTACTCCGTCACTGATCATATGGAATACTGCCAAGTCGGTCGTATCGCGTAACCAGTTTTCATTCAATAGTCTTGAAATACCTATAAAGTGTATTATTTATGATTCTACCAGTGCCTGCGTCAATTTCGTGTGTTTAAACTTCTTGTTGGGTTTCCTAAACGAACGATCGAGTTCTCAGTCAGTGGTGTTGTTTTAAATCCTTTAACATATGTGTTTGATTGATGAGTTTGTTCCTCACACATCCAGTCATGTAAGTGCCATTGAATGAATTCCTACAAACCAAACAGTTCTAGGTCTGTATTGTTATTCTTTTTACTTGTAGATATTATGTGACTGGTGTCTTTGTTTATATATTTTCTCACAATTGTCTTGTTGTATTGAGTTAAATGCCAAGTTCATAATCATTGAACAAAGTAAAAAGATAAAGGTAGGTAAGCATTCTCTGTAATATGAGAAGTTTATATCAGATTATACACGAATCTTATAAGTGTGGGAAAATACAAACAGTTCATAAGCATAAATATAATTTACTACTTCTTTGTAATCACCATGTAAACAATAAAATGACCACATTAAATACCAAAAAAATAATCTGATTCACTAATAAGAATGTTCTGTTATCATCAACTTACCAATATTTTTACTTACATTATTGTCTTTTTTTGTCTCTTTATCTTCAAAGCTAATATTGCAATATTTAATCACAAGCTCTTTTTTTGTATTAATTCTGATATTAATTAGATATTACAAATAAAAAAACTACCAATTTTTAAACTAAAAAATATTATTTTTTCATTTTATAATAAATCAAGTTTCTGGTCTGATTTAACCACAATAGGAGTACAACAGTTTTAGAAATAAGATTACAAAGATGCAAAGTTATGCATTGTATCATCAATTGTTATCAATTGAGTTTATAAGAGGTACAATCATTTTATCTGCAGATACAAATTACATACAATTCATTCATGAAAATATGATTTATTTATGGCTTGAAATAAAAAAAAATAGTCAACCTTTATTATAAATCTACATTGTTTGTATATTCATGTTTAATTTTTACAAGCGCTGAAATTCTGTACAAAAACAGATATAACTGAATATTTTTAAAGGCTTCTTACAATTTTTTTTTAGTATTTATTTCTTCCACAAAGAAAAATTAAAACAGATAATAATATGTCATCTAATACATTATTGTACCTACTGAAATTAAAATCTAAACAAGAATGACATAATAAGGTGCAAGGCCTTGGTCAAGTGCTTAGAATTTTCTTTGATAAACAAACTTAACCACCCTATACTAACACTAACTTCACTAGTCCTATACAAATATTCTCAGGTTCATAGCTTTGCATGATAAGAGTGTAGCTATGTCAAACCATAGTTGTTATTGTAAAGTTAGAGATAATTATATATCTTAGAACAAACATTTCTATGTTATTATTATGAAGCTAACTGTATTTAACAAAACTGCTAATGTTATAATAATATTTATGTTTATCAAACATCATAGCCAATAATATTAATTCAGGGTAATGTTACAAAATATACCCTTTTTAAAAAATCTGGAACAAGGCACAAATGATTTATTGATGATTGTTTATTGGTAATTGTTAAAAAGTTGTCATTTTATGTATCATGCAGCAGTAAAATAAAGTTAGGTTTCTCCATAGTATTATGCTATACCATATTTTAATACAAAGTTATTTTCATCATTTTTGAAATTGATATTCAATTATCATAAATAGGTACACTAAACACACTAAACTTACTTGCGAGTACATTATTCACAAGTAAACAGATTAATATATTGTACGTCATTCAAATTCATCACCTAAAAGTATGTTCATAAATTATCACAATTTCTAATAGTATAAGATCCCTAATACAACGACCTTCACCGAGATGCTTATTTGATGAAACGTATTTTATATTTAATTTAATATGTCAATAAATATAATCCATATGGGTTGCCTAGCAAATTTCAGTCCAGATTATGTTTAATTAATAATTAAAAAAAAATTTTTTTTTTTTAATTTCAACGGTATGTTTATTAGATAAATTCTATACCAATCGAAAGTATGAAGCCCATAGAATATGCAAACGTTAGGTTGCCTATTCTTTTCCGGTCACAACTATCGGGTTGCCAGGTATAAACAGGTAAATTAGTACTAGCATTTTGCAACGGTCTGTTTATTGAATGAAATTGAAATGAAATTAAAGATTATTTTATTCTGAACACGGTGGTATAGGGTTGCCTGCGAAAAATCAGTCCAGAATTGCGGTTGTCGAATTTTAAAAAGTAAAATATTGCTCCCGAACTGCATACGTTACCGTGTTAGTAGTTCGGGAGCAAACTTTCAGGGCTATCTTGTGTTAGTTTAGTTCTTTTTGTTTTAATAAATATAAAATAATTTTATTAAAATGGGTGCCAAGAAACCAAGATGGCGTCGACGACAATTTGCAATTTTTTCTTCATGGGTGTCATTTTCATGGTTCCCAAGGTCGCTAAAAACGATTATGGGGTCGAAATTAGAATGCAAGATGGCGCCGAGAACAATATGATTTTTTTTTGTGATTAGTGTTATTTTTAAGATTTGCGAGGTCGCTGAAAATAAAAAACAATATTTTTTTAAACACTTCACTGGTATGATTGTTAGATAGATTCTATACCAATCAAAAGTATGAAGCCCATAGAATATGCAAACGTTAGGTTGCCTATTCTTTTCCGGTCACAATTATCGGGTTGCCAGGTATAAACAGGTAAATCTGTACTAGCATTTTGCAACGGTCTGTTTATATTATTTTTTATATATATATTTTTTTATTTTTTTTAGGTAAATTATTATATTTTGTAATTACTAACATAGTTCTTAAGCAATTGTACTAACACACTACGAGCCGTGTGATGCTTGAAAATAAAATATTTTTATTTATTTATTTTATTTATTGAATGAAATTTAAATGAAATTAAAGATTATTTTATTCTGAACACGGTGGTATAGGGTTGTCTGCGAAAAACCAGTCCAGAATTGCACTCTCTTTCTTTAAGTGGGCGCACTTAAAGAAAGAGAGTGCGCATGCTATTTGGGCTTGGAAAAGAAAAGGATAGCGATAGACTCGTATATACTATGCATCATCACAGTATAAAAACATACAGTAGGACGACGCCTTTGATCTCCTTGTAAATGCCGACAGTGTGTAGAAATTGTCGCAACAGCCAGGGTTGTCTCAAAATAACAATATTTATTTAAATTTATTTTTATCAACATTATTTAATAATTATTATTTAATAATAATGTTGATCAAAAATAAATTTAAAAAAATATATAATAAAAAAAATCGAATTTTTTTTTGATCAACATTAACTTTAACTTAATAGTTATTATTTAATAATAATGTTTATCTAAAATAAATAAAAAAATATTGTTACAATAATTAACAATAGCGAGATACACAATTTGTAACACAGTAACTATTATGCAAATGTGCTTCGTCTATGGTCTCACATGCAAAAATATACAATTCTAGATTGAGATTGAGACGAACACATGTAATTTCATTTAGAGAAATGTCCTTCATCTTGGATCAGGAACACTTGCGCGATAGACATTTCCGCGAAAGCTAGACCACATTTTTATTTTGAGCGACCTCGTAAATCTTAAAAATAACACTAATCACAAAAAATGCATATTTTTCTCGGCGCCATCTTGGATTCTAATTTCGACCCCATAATCGTTTTAAGCGACCTCATGAACCACGAAAATGACACCCATGATGAAAAAATTGCAAATTGTCGTCGACGCCATCTTGGTTTCTTGGCACCCATTTTAATAAAATTATTTTATATTTATTAAAACAAAAAGAACTAAACTAACACAAGATAGCCCTGAAAGTTTGCTCCCGAACTACTAACACGGTAATGTATGCAGTTCGGGAGCAATATTTTACTTTTTAAAATTCGACAACCGCAATTCTGGACTGATTTTTCGCAGGCAACCCTATACCACCGTGTTCAGAATAAAATAATCTTTAATTTCATTTCAATTTCATTCAATAAACAGACCGTTGCAAAATGCTAGTACTAATTTACCTGTTTATACCTGGCAACCCGATAGTTGTGACCGGAAAAGAATAGGCAACCTAACGTTTGCATATTCTATGGGCTTCATACTTTCGATTGGTATAGAATTTATCTAATAAACATACCGTTGAAATTTTCAAAAAAAAAATTTTTTTTAATTATTAATTAAACATAATCTGGACTGAAATTTGCTAGGCAACCCATATGGATTATATTTATTGACATATTAAATTAAATATAAAATATGTTTCATCAAATAAGCATCTCGGTGAAGGTCGTTGTATTAGGGATCTTAGACCATAACTATTAATGTACTGTACTACAGTCTACAGTAAGAAAAGTTTAGTTCAAGTGCCCATTTTTGCAAAGCTAAAATAAATACTATTCTCATAAATGCTTACTGATAAGGTAACAATGAATGTCCGGTATAAAAGGAAAAACTAAAAAACCCAAGTGATATGAAAACTTAAAATAATGTCTCTGACATCTCCTATCTATGAGTAAGGAGTATACAGTTATAAGTCAGTAACACAATATGTAGGTTAGTTAGCAATTAGCAGGGCATTCAAACAAGATCCAGGTGTTTCACTGTAGTTCATTTACTGACACATTTGGTTTGTTTTTCTATGTTAGGTATAACTGACTGAATTATTGTTTGACTTTTACCCAGTACCAATTTTTCAGATCCTATTTTTAATGTGTTATCTCGTAATAGCTAAATTCTTAGGTACTTTCCTTCCCTATCCATTTAAATATCGATAAGTACATAGCGATATCGATACAAATATACTAGTCCTGCTACAATTTGCCATCTTTCACTCAAATGATTTCACTTTTCAGTGGTTATCGTGGGAAAGTCAAAAATATTCATAAAAACCTCGCAAACTTTCACATTTTTTATTTTGCCAGAACTCACATAAAATCGTTTCTTGACTTTACAATTATTATGATTCATAGTCATAGAGGAACAAAGGCGAATAATAAAAATAATATAACGGCATATTATTTAAGTGTGCCATTTTATCATGACAATTGATAAGCTTCTGAGAAAACATGCGCTAATGTGACGATCACGAATGTTTTGTGGGTGAATACAAAAGCATAAGCCACAAACAAGATCAAATAACTAAATATAAAAACCAACTGTCCATCTGTATTTATTCTGGTAAATATGGCTATAAAAAAATGGCAATTATTAACTTTTTAACCAGTTAATTATGCGATATGATAGCGGAAAATGCTAGTTCTCTAGTTCTTTTACTTAGGTTATAACTAAGTAATAATAATAACGTGTCTCTAGTGTCTGACTCACCAATGATGTATAATCTTATGATTTTATTATAGGTACCTTGGCTTTTTCGTGGTAACTTATTTAAAAACACACAAATAGCTCTTCGGTAAAGTTTAGTATTTCCTGCCTGCTAATGACACCTACTATTTATTTTCCTGATCGTTTTGAACCCCTGACCTTTTTGACGACCAAAATATTATTCTCTTCAGTAAGATTTAAAACTGTCGTAGATTTTTCACGAAACTATTTTGCCAGTAATGATCTATTAAGATACTTGTATGATGTATTGATACACTACTGATCATATATCTTAGCTACTTGTGATTTTAGAACCTGTAGACTATAATCCAAAAACCAAAAAATGATATGGCAGGTAAAACTGCGTGACTAATTCTTTCTTTCTAGGATGACTATCAGTTATGACTATTGATATGGGATTCAAATAGTGTTAGCCTTTGATGATGTCATAATTAACAAATAGTTATTATTGATAAGACACATTTGTTAAAATGTATATGTTACCGGCCAAACCCGATTTCAGGACAAACTAGTTTTGCCTAGGCTAAACTAGTTCTTCCTAGTAGGATTAGATAGGATTAACTAGTATAGCCTAGTCCAAACTAATTTGTCCTAAGCCCGATAGGATAAACCAGTTTCACCTAGCTAGGCCAAACTAGTTGATCCTAATATAAATACGCCCACGACTTTGTGTTGAAAACTTTTTGCCCAACGTCCGGTAGGTTTAGGTTAGGTTAATATGGTGACCCTTACGTGCACGAGGGCGGCGAGCGGAGCGAGCGGAGTCGCGGCAGCGACCGCCCCGTGCTGGAAAACCTTTCAAGCGATTCACGACTTTATGTGTGTTAAATATAGCTTTATTATCAAATTGCCCATATATATGCCCTATCATGTAGCAACATATTTATATCAGGTTCAACTAGTTTAGCCTAGGCTAAACTGGTTTATCCTATCGGGCTTAGGACAAATTAGTTTGGACTAGGCTATACTAGTTAATCCTATCGCGTATAGGAAGAACTAGTTTAGCCTAGGCAAAACTAGTTTGTCCTGAAATCGGGTTTGGCCGGTAACATATATATAGATAATCGATACCCATACACCAATCTTTGCTTTGTACAGTGTAGTTCGGGTACAGTGGTACTTTGTTAAATAATATATTATTATTTACAAGTTTATTGTTCTGTTCCACAATAAATTCTATATGTTAAAATGTTGGTAAACTATATTAGAGGAAATGTTAGAATGTTGCAATCAACGTTGCAATGAATGCACCAGTGTCGCGGTCACACAAACTGCACTGACTGTATATTACAATATTTTAAATAATTTAGTAAATGCGAACTCCCTTATTGCTTTGTAAGGTGTTCGTTGTGTTCCTTTTCCCTATGAAAAGCGCCTAGGTACTTACTTTCAGGTATTGATACAGTATGATTCAATTTTTGTTTTGTTAACTACTTTGTGAACCCCATGTCGTTCCCAGCCAACAACCGAGTTACCAGGCTCTCCCTGTGAGTGCTGAAATTATGTTATCTCGTTTCGCACGCCGGATAAAGCGAACAGGACGCCCAATTTAATTTCAAACATGGCAGCAATATGCAGGCTGCTTCATATTCTGCGAAAAGATCAATTGCGGAACCAACCTTTTATGTTAGCTATAAATTGTTTTATATTCAAAGAAAGAGATGAATGACGAATGTTTCTTCTTTATGGTTTTTCGAATTATTCATTGCTGGCTTTCATTAACATGAATAATCACCAAGAATATCTATCTATCCTCTGCAAAAGCTAACAACAATATGTATAATTTATAGGTTTTTTTTCTGCATGTAAAACCTTTTTATTGAAAATATCCATATCGAGATATGATTGTATACTGATGTATCAGTAATTTCCAAAATATTAGGTGTGATATCTTCTCCGATTACGACCATTACGTCAGCCTAATAGCAGCAAGCTTGGAGGCTTGTCCGGAAAGCTATTACTCCTTTTTTGTTGGCATAACTGTATATTTTTTGTTAGAGTAGTTTTGATTGCCGTTTTTTGTAGAGATCGCTGGGTGCAGTGTACTGGTTAGGGCGACAAAAACAATAGTACTGAGCACTAAAGAGGTTCACTAACTTCACTAAACTTTGGGAAGCATATTACCATTTTGCTTCGATTTGTTTATTTTTAAAGACGATTGAGTTTTAAGTAGGTACTCGTACCAGCCAACATTGTCCATTGTCTTTTAAGTCTTTAGTTGGTAAGCACCGCAACGCAGGATACAAAATAATTAAGGCCTTGTTTTGGAGTACGCACAATAAATGTAAATATAATATAGGTTGTTTTTACTAACAAACGAATATGGCTTGTAATTAATTTAAATAAGATGATTGAGTGATTATTTGACAAGTTCAATACATAACACCGACCATTTTCATTGACAGTTTGGAAAAAAAACTTATCTCGAATAAACCTTAATTTAGTTACAGAGTGACTTAAACAAATACTTACGAGCTATATAGGTATACGGTTTTGTTCATATAATAAAAAGCTCAAAAATAATAGAACAAATAAGACTTGCCTGTGCGAGTTTCCAAATAAAACATTTGGAACACTTTCTTTCAAAGACCGGAGACTCTTTCCGACAGTATGGCAATACTGCGGCAACAATAAAATAACTTATTATCAACCCTGCGCTCGAGATCTGCGTACTTCTGACCAAGACCTAAAAGATCAGTAAGCTATTTATAAACGATATCGGCCTCTAAAGGGCGCGATACCAAATACTGTTTAGCACATTACACCCCTTCCCAAGTCTTGGGTGTGGTGACATAAATAACGTTTCTTTCCTCAAGTCAATACAAACTTCAGTCTCTTTAACGCCTCTGACCTATCGCAGGACGTAGACCTCGTTTGATTTGAACCCTTAGGTCCCTGACCCCCAGATTTCAGCCACCTTGTCTGTAATTTTCTTTGTGCCGACAAGACGTCTAGCCGGGAGACGTATAGCTATATTAGAATCGGAGATAATGAAAATTGAATCGTGGCTTAGGTATAAGATAACCCAGCACTGTTTATCTGTAGGTGACTTGATTAGTGCGCATGTACTGTGCGGATCATATCCTTTTGGGTTGTCTAGAATAGATTATACTTGACTCAGCGTGTCATTAAATTTTCAATATTTTTTCTTTGTTTCAGGTGCTAAATGATTAGAGACTGATTACATTAGATTGTTGATAACAAGACTGAGTGTTGACCGATGATGACATAGAGACAAGATGTCGAAGGTGCTGAGCGCGCTCGGCGGCGCGCTGCCGGACGAGCGGCCGCTGCTGTCGCTGCAGATCGTGGAGAGCGTGGCCAAGTGTCCCACAGGCTACTGGCCCGTCAGCAGGACCTACGACGAGGATGCCGACGCCGGCCTGCTGCGGCAGAATGGCCTGTTCGGGAAGAAGCCCAGCCATTACATCTGCTTGTCAAAATCTGAAGGTAAGCTTCGTTTTTTATTAGTAGTCAAAGTAAAATGAGAGACCCTTTAAATGATTGATGCCTGTTGATTTCAAAGTTTAATAAAATTGACTGTCGTTTCATATCCAGCTACAGGATAACGTGCATTTCGTACCTACAAACAACTCGATTTTTTTTTATTTTTATTTCATCTCATTAGTTCTGATGTGTTCTGCAGACGAGACTTAAATCTCAGATATGTTACAGGAAACGTTAATATACAGCCTTTGTCCTACTTGTAAATGATACAAATTATAGAGCTACGTACTGATATAAGTTATAGATATTTATGAACTTGGTTTAACGGCGCGGATGACAACAAGTGCTTTCGTAATTTAAAATACTCGTTATACTTAGTTCTCAGCGTTAATCTCATTTAAGTTAATATTTCCCGCTGCGGCGGCCTGTTTTGAACGGATGTTAAAAGTGGAGTGATTATAATTGTAGTGGCTATGATTAATTGGAATGGCCCGTCGCGTGCCTCCTTAAGAATCACTCAGCACACCAATCTTTTGGGTTTTTCAAAACTATTCATGTCGTACTAGCGATACTTCCACATGTATGCTAATTATATCCAATGTGTCATACAAAAATATAAAATCAAGTTTATCCTCAACAATATCGTTTTTATTTAGATATATTTGGGATAAATTTAAACACGGATATTATATCAAAATTTATAAGTCTAAAATAAAATCATACTTTCCCACCTTGTTCTGTTAATAAATTTTTAATTATTCGATACCGCTTTCAATCAATTGTATACGCGGAACACAACACGATACTCGGTAAATCGATTAACGAATCGATACGGCAGAACGACGCATTGTCTTTGCTTGGCTACCCAACACGATAAATATACGCCGTTGTGATAAATGGGTCAAATATTGTGATAAGTGTTATGAAACCCCTTTATGGTGATAGAGCGCTTTATCTATGAAAGGGCAAAGCCCTTGAGAACATAGAAATGGTAATCGTTTAATGTGTTTGTGATCCTTCATACAACTATGGACGCAACGATACCTAAGAATCCTTGAATTTTATTTTCGATTGTACCTACGAATTGTATGAAGTACATAAAACAACAAGGTCGAAACATCTCTAAAAACATGAAGTAAAACCATAACAATGAAAGCAATGCCAATAAAAAACCAAAGCCAAGCTAATTACATCGATCAAGTACAGTAATAGCCGTTATGTACTCACTTTCATTAAACTTGGCGCGAAGGTCGAATCCGTTGTCAAATGATTACTCAATCTTCGTAACGGGGCCACCAGCCCCTGGACACGCTTCAATCTGTTTACGCAGCTATTAGGTCACTCTGTGTCAGTGCATGCGTACTTTAGCAAGGAAATTAATTAAACTCAATATTATTATTGCCACCTTCATCATAATGTAGCGTGTTCGTTTTTTGTTGGCCGACCTGCCAGTCTTGATTTACTGATGTATTTGAATAATAACTGTTTAGATTATCTTTTGAGTAAGAGATGATTAATATTTTAATCTAGGTCCTAAAAGTTAAAACAGCTAATATTGAGTAACCAAAGTTGATAATCCTAGGCTACACAAATTAATGATGTTTTACTCTAATGTATACTGCAATATTTGACCATTATTTTCAACATCCAAAGAATCGTAAGGCCTTCCGGGCACTAGGTAGCCTGGCTGCGGGCTGCGGTAGCAAGTCGAACAAATGACGGTGTATGCGAGCCCGCGCACTAAGCAGCCACAAGCCGTCACATTATGTTCGTCTAGCTGCCGCAGGTCGCCTAGTGCGCCGGGGGCCTAACCGTTCTACTATTAGCTATTCATAAACAGGATGGCATTATACCAATATCAGCTCAGCCAATCACTGTTCAGCTGATCGTCTATCAACTAAAACTCGCGTCCACCGCAAACTGTGCCAGCCTAGCTAACATTTATGAAAAACTGGCTCAAATATGCCAGCAAGTTGTAGTTTACCTAGCGGTAATACTGTCACATTCTATACGTAATAGTAAACAGTTGAAAAGCAATGCAAACAAACAAAATATTATTTCGGCATTCCATAAACAGGAAACTTGAGTGCGTCGTGCATTAAAGCGGCGGTTCATACTGTGGTGTCTTAGCAGTTCAATTACCGGATTCATATGCACATGGTTGCAGGTTCGAACTAAGGCAACTAACAGCGTGACATAAAAAAGAAGGTATATGTACTTTCGTTATTATTGTTAGACAGCACTGACAAACGTAGAAGGAAAACATTGTGAGGAAACCTGGATTCCAAACATTCGAATCTGAAATCGCCAACCCGCAATCAGCAAGAGTGGTGATCAATGCTCATTTTTTCTCTATATGGGAAGAGGCCTGTGCCCAGCAATGGGACATTTATATGCCGGTAATATAAAGCATTCTGAAATACTGATACAGCAGACGGCATGAAATGACTACGTCAGCGTCAGCTGTGTATTGAAATAACTCAGAGTCATATTAATGGCACGTCGCGCTGATTAGATGATTGCTCTTGATATATCTTCGTTCCTTCCCACGGTGTTTGTATAACAAATGAATCTATTTGTATTGAAATGATATGAAATACTGTATATACAACATGTAACAAAACCCCTGTCAGATCCAATAAAGGCATATTCGTGGTACAGTTCATGAACCGTCTCGCATAGGCGGCTTTTTGACACAAAACTGTAGGTAGTAAGTACGAGAAATTTGAGGAGCGGTCAGTGTTGCTGTTGCTTGGATCAGTTTTTATATATTTTCACTGAGGAAAAATAATAATCTCCAATCCATTTAATGGCTTCGTATATGTGTTCGCAGTACGATACCGAATAATACTCTCAGGGATCGGACAGGGTTTTTGTAACACGCTGTATATTAAACACATTCACATTTTATTCCCTTTCGTTGAATTCGTGTTCAATTTCATTTCAATTCGGTTTTAAATAAATACGCCCACTGAATTTATAGCCAGCATCTCCCTATTTCATGTCAATATCCAATACACTTAAAGAAAATATTCCATAATAAAAATATTTCTGTTTACATTCCACGCAGCGATCTCTCGTGATCTTTTCATATCACGATATTGAATTGTTTATGACGGTCGCTCAATTCAATTTATTTAAGAATGGCTAGATGAAAATAGTTTTATGATAAAAACTTTAAAAGCTTTTCGCTGGTACAGCGCTATCTAATCTATACTAATATTATAAAGAGGAAACCTTTGTATTTTTGTATTGAATAGGCTCAAAAACTACTGGACTGATTTCAAAATTTCTTTTACGATTACTTAGAGGGATTCTTCCGAATCCGATTTTTCGTGGTAGTGAAAATTGTGGAGTAAGTCGACGAAAAAACTGCCGTACGTTAACGATTCTCGCAAACGCTGCCTAAATGGTTAGAGATGTATGGTTGACTTCTATAGAAAAGTTGTAGAACTCAATAATGCCTACAAAAAAGTCTGGTATAGACCAAACATTTATATTTTAGCCATTATAACCACTTTTCCATAGAATAAAAGTAATTAAAATTATTAGCCTATGTTTATTGATCATATTATCGTCAAATACTAATCCTTATCCAAATAAACTATTTATTGAGCAAGATTGTTTCAATAGCTATAAATTACTTTTTATTTTATTCCAATCGGACAATTCATTCAAAAGATATTACGAATTTAAAATTGTAATTGGTATTAAAATGAATGATGGCCGCCGGCCGATATGAGTATTTCAATGGTAGGCATCGATCGCAGAAAAGAGTGCTTTTCTCATGGCCAATTATATGTTGCACTTTCTCGAGTAGGATCTCCTGAAAACCAATATGTTTTAATGCCGTCTACAAATACTACTGCGAACATAGTGTATAGTGAAGCATTAAGGTAAAGAGTCGTTAAAATTAAAAACAAAAATAAAAGAGTTAAGCAGGTACGAAACAAAGAAATGTAACACGAATAAAAAACCTATAAAAACATACATACAAAACATTATTTTTTTTTCAGAGAGCTTAAATAAAAATGTCCACCCGTGCGAAGCCGGGGCGGGTCGCTAGTATGAAATAAATATCGAACATGTTTCAGAAGTTCAATAAGTAGGTACACTTAGGAACATTACACAAGGTGCTTCGGCCTAAGTTTCCAAGGCATTAAATACAATGTCATTGTATCGTTGCTAATGCAGGGAACCTTGTAAGGTTTCGCGTATAGTTTGACTATCAATTACTATAATATCTTTAGCCTTAGAATTAGAACAACTGACTGTAATTTTTTTATTAATGGAACAAAAGTTTGTCTACTTGAGAAAATAATACAACCGAATCGATAATCTCCTCCTTTTTGTGAAGTTGGTTAATAAATGACGATAATTCGGATACACTTCAGGTAGAGAAACAAAGTACTGATACAGTTGCCACATACAATTAGTTGAGGATTATAAAATATGAGAACTTCCCCTGGAATTGGACTGATACATGCACTGAACTACATGTATTGGTTATGACGTGTCAAAATATACCATCTTGAATATACAATGCCTGGAATAAATATCAGACTCCATGCAAAATGTTGTCGTCTACGCCGCTCTAGTCTCCTTAACCATGGATCCACATTAGTACAAACATTATTTCCAGTACCAGGCTACGAAATGGCGCTGTTCTAGACTTCTAAAACGCGGATCCACAATATCATGGACACCATTTCCAAATTCTGGACGTTTGTTACCATGGCGCATTTGTACCAGGCTACGTAACGGCGCTGTTCATGGTTAAGGAGATTACTCCTTAACCATGGCTCCACAATATCACGGACACCATTTCCAAATACCGGACGTTTGTTATCTGGTGTAGGTGTGCCCGGCTACGTGATGGACGGCGTGGTGGTAGTGGGCGAGCGCGAGGCGGCGCCGGCGGGGTACAGCGTGGCGGGGCGCGCGGGCAAGCGGCGCCTGTGCACGCGCGTGTCGCGCCCCGCCGCCGCGCGCGCCTTCCCGCCCGTCACCGACGTCATCGTCTGCTCCAAGATGAGGCAGGCGCCGCAGGGGTTCATGCTGGCCGGGTAAGTTGCAATCTAAGCAAGCCAAGATCGCTTACACGTAGGTTTGAAAAGGCTGGTCAAGTTTATCTGACTTCAACGCACGTGATTAAAAAATAACCGATCAAAAGATTTACGTGAGGTTTTTTGAATAAAGGTAACTTAAATAAAGAAATTTTAACTCAGTTTTAGTTTACTTATTTTTGATATCACGACAACATATTCAACGCTTTTGAACTGACTATAGCAAAAATGTATACATACATAATACACTAATAACTTGATTTCTTTCGCAGAGAAATAAACGGCAAAATGGTGTGCTACAAAATAAGCGGCGGCAGCGCGGACACGTCGCCGACTCACTACGAGTATGAGAACGTCCTCACGAACATCACTCCTGAGGCCAACCGGAGGTAAGCACAGAATTTTTTTCTTCACCACGGTATAACTGGCTTGTTAAGAATGGAATATTAAAAAAATTCGCCATTATGTTTAAGATGGGATGGTTTTTTTTTTTCTACTTGCACCTATGGACATAATATATGATAAGGAAAGGACCATGTCACTAGTTTTTTTAAAGCTTCTTTTAGCATACAAATTTTAGTAAAGCAAAATTTTAAAAGCAATATCAGTCTGGCTTAAAATCAACAAACGAGAAGAATGAGCCTCTGTTCCAGAGTATTTGAACTTTACATTAAAACAAGTTCAACCTTAAGTGGGTCAGAGTATAACAAAGGATCGCCACTGACTCAATCGTATTAATAAATCCTTCAATAAAGAACGGATTAACTCATAAGTACTTGTTTATGGTCTTATGTGAGTACAATGTGCTGACCGCGCTCCGATTCTAAACGCAACCTGACACATTCAACGGTATAGTACATTATGATCAGTAAACAGTTGAATTGTTCATTCATTCATTCATTAAAATGAATTTCACAGAATAACGTATAAATTGGTCTTAAGATTAAGACCTGCTTCGGTTAATAAGGGTCTTGTCAGTCCTTCCATGCTGAATATAGTATTCACATTCAGCTGAATCCGAAAAGACTGTAAGCCGACCTCAATCTAGTTTGGGAAAAAGCTGCAGGCAGGTCTTCAAGGAAGTGAAATATCAATATAATCCTGATATTCGTAAATATTTTTAATTTCAATCTCTTCTATAAATAATTCGTAATTCTCACTTCCTTTTGTTGTTTTCTATAATAAACCATGATATCAGTGTATGAATAATCTTTTGATAATTTAAAGAAAAGTCCCTGTAATTAGTCATTCTTTAAGTTCTTTGGCTTATCGAAATATGTCTAGAATGCGTTATGTTACAGATTTGAAACTCTGAATCATTATTTTGAATCTTGAGTTTTAATACATGTTATCATTATGCGCCATCTATTAGATATTTTCTACTTGAATTTACATCATTGTCTGTTTCCTAAACGTTCATAGAACTCAAAGAATGACTAATTACAGGGACTTTTCTTTAAATTATCAAAAGATTATTCATACACTGATATCGAGGTTTATTATAGAAAACAACAAAAGGAAGTGATTATTACGAATTATTTATAGAAAAAAGATTAAAAATAAAAATTGTAGTCAAAATATGTTTCCAGTTGTATGATTTTGTTGAATTCGAGATAATATATTATGACGACATTTCCAGGTTACGAGTACCAGAGCGACCTCCAAAGCTGTCTCCGCTGGTGTCGGAGTTGAACAACTTAAACCTGAAGCAGTCGCCGACCACGTACCCGAACATCGAGGAGTTCACGACGGAGCACGACTACGAGGCGCTGAGCCCGGCCTACAACATCAAGCCCGTGCGGCCCGCGCCGCGCCCCCCCGCCGCGCGCTCGCCGTGCGCCGCGCCCCCCGCGCCCTCGCCCGCGCCCCCCGCGCCCCCGCCCGCGCCCCTCTCGCCCGCGCGCAGGAAGGGCCCCGCGCCGCTGCCGCGCAACACCAACTACCAGACGCTGGGCGGGTACAACGCCATGGAGGGCGTGCCCTTCGTGCTCAACCCCAAGTTGCGAGGACTGCCTGATGATAGTTTGGTGAGTTCACATCATTATTTACTGCCGGCTCGTTTGAGTAAGACTGTAACCTACCAGTAACATGCATATGACCGTCATGCAACACTGGAAAAGTTGTCAAAGAAAAACCAGCTTAAAAGCCAGCTGTATTATTATTAAATGTATGCAGGAAACATCAATTATTCTAATGACTGATTTATCAACAAATCACAAATATGTGAACCATATTATAATGATTAGCTTATGCGGAAAATACGAATACAAAATTATATAAATAAAATAACATTTTTACCGGTATGTATGAAAATTTAATTAATTTACTTTTTATATGTATGTAATATCGCATTAACTTTTAAACAGTTTACATTCCATTTAAAGTAAATTGAAGAAGAACTATATTTAAACTTTAATGATTATAACGAAAATGGAGAAATTAATCATTGTTGATCATAAAACGAAAGGAATCACCTATAAAAATAACGTTGTATTATTCAGCTACAATATTCTGATATAACACTGTGGCCTATGTCAATAATTATACGTATACAAAAACTACCTTCAATATTATTGCAGACAAATAAGTTTCGTCACGTACAATATTCATAATTATAAAAAATTTCAATCTCTTCAGACACAATTGCCATCGATCAAACGCCGCTCGCGCTTCGATCTTGACCGCGACTACACCTACAGCTTCGGCGTCGAGCGACAGACGTGAGAACAAACAAAACGCACCTTATCGCCATACACATAAGGTATATTATACATCCTCTATGTAGATAATAATTGATGTGACCTTGAGTTTTTGAATGATCGAGTGATTGGTATATTTACGGAATATATATTATGGTTGTACGTCTTTAATGTCTATAAATGTTTCAATAAAACTCCGAATTTCATAGATGTTATGCTCAATAACTTTGGGTGTGTATATTACCTGATAATAGATGACTCAATTGTAATGATTTTATATTTTTCTTTAATGAATTGTAAAATGGTTTTTGAGAATCATGGGTGGTTAAATACTTTGAACCGTTTGACAGAACGGCAAATTATTTGATTAATTATTATATACTATAATAATGATGAAATGATTAATAATTATGACTAGTCCAGAGGTTCTCAAATAAACCATTTGGTCTTTTAATTTTTAATAGAGCTTTAATGACTCTATCGTACGTACGCATAAATAATATTATAACTAATGCCATAATGAAATAGCTACCAACAAACAAACGAATTAAAAAGGTTTTATTTAACCATTTAATGTTGCCGGTTTTAATTTAATTCACAAAGTTGCCAGTTGAAAATAATTTTAAGGTAGTAATTAAATGTGAAAATGATATCAAACGATGTAATAATTATTTAACAAATATAAATTGGTTGTGTTGACTTAAAGATGTTTTTTGATCGGCTCAACAGTAGGACTGGCGATGGAATTCGTAGCAATTGTTCACATATCCCTCTTTATATGTAATTTTAATGTTGAACCGATGAGACTGGGGACGATATATATGGTGAGGGTCCTTTTTACCTACCGTCGAACGGAGGCGGTATATGCGTTTAGGGTGAGAGGATGTTTGTTTGTGCAAATCCATGTTGCCATTTTTCTCCAAAACTACTAGTCCGATTATTATTGTTTAAAGATGAATCTTATGTAACGTGCATGTTTCATAATATTTATTCATAAAGAAAATAGTAAATTATCTAATGATTAAAAAAAAACAAAGAATCTTCATCCTTGCCTTTATTTGTATCTATTGTCTAAGTTTCATAGACAATGATGTAGTGTGGTGACCCTGGGGCCTTGTTCGCGTGTCGGTGCATAGTTGTACTTACTGAGCTCTAGCACGGAATATATCGGTGCTTAATTACCGGTTATTATGCCGAAATATCACGGACATATTCTCAAATACAAAAAAAAACAGAGAGAATGTTCATTGACGTTTAAGACCACGTTGGATTTATTGATAGAGAGGGAAAGAGCTATACATAAATATAGTACCAACTCTTTTTCATAAAAACTGTATGAATGCAAGATATGTATCGTGCTAAAGCTTATGTGGTCTATGTCGAATCTCATAGGTTATGTTTAACCTAGAAAGTGTGCTGAAACAGCTAATTTGTTGGAGAAGTATATTTCCTTTTTAGACAACATATTATTGTAGGTAACCTTTTGTGTAAAATTTAATTATAATTATAATAAAGGTATTAAATTAACGTAAGTATCTTAGTGATACATACATTATATTAGTGTAAATGTATGATCCTTTTTTATTCTCCTCTGATCTTGTAAATAATCACGGTTTGTCTTTTTAATGAAACTCCTGATTTATAGTTCAAATTTTTCACATTTAATTATATTATTTGTATTAGATCGCTTACAAGATCAGATAAGTATAGAAGAATGGCCGATGAATGTTATTATACTATTCATCCTATTTTCTTACAAGTCTACCGGTATGAGGGTAGCTGCCAAAAACATGGTTGACGAGGCATGTGCCACAAAATATGTAACGAATATTGTATGCCATACACGACGTAAGATCATCACTCATTTTTTAAGTGACATATTAATGAATATGAGTTATTTTAATAATTATTATTAACAATTATTGCTCCTGTTTTATATTCATCTTGATAACTTTTTATAATTGGCTAATAAAGTTAACAAATACTTTCTCAAGACCAGTCATTTAGTTGTAGTAAATGATAATAATACGTTATTATATTCAACCTGTGCCAATACCAGTACAAAACACAAGTCTGGTTACCGGGCGCCTCGCCGGCCAACTTGACTAGTCAACGTAAACGAATCACACGCACTCTATGACTGACATCACGAATGCGCTCATTTCTGTATACTGAAAAAAATATTTTACAACTATTTTGCTTGAACAAATTCAGGCATTATCAACAATTTAGATTGTTTTTTTTTCACAAAAGTAAAGGATCAGTCGTACTCCAAATGGTTCTTTAAAGCTCTGAACGATAATAGTGTATGTATGCATACAGAAACGTAGCGAATATTGTACTAATACTAATTGTATGTCGATAAACTTCTACCAATTGTTATACAGGTATATATTATATAAATATTTATGTGAATTAGATATATATATATTGCTGTAACGAATGCACGTGAACTTATTGTGTGCTACATTTTCATTATCGACATTTAAACAAGTGTTAACGGTGAAAGAAATTGCGATGACATTAAATGTATGAAAATGACATTTCTTCTAGATAAGCCTCGTGACTTAGACTTGTCACTTCCATACATTGTAGCTATTCTATCAGCGTTAAATTTGTAACTTTTTGTGACTGACGCTTTTTTATTTAGGTAGCGTTTGATTTGATTCTTTCATTTTAATTATTTCGTCTGATAACGGTCACGCGCATTCGTTCCCTAGAACTTTAATGTCACGAATAATATTGTACCTCGAGGGGTAATCCTAGGATTAGGTCGGTCGCGTGTCGGCACCAGCATTAGGAGCGATATACATTGCATCTGTAACAAGCGTCTTCAATCAGGAGTTTAGATAGCACTGCCCCCAAATTGACATTTCTTCAAGCGATGACGCTGATCGAATCACTCGAAGTGATAAATCGTTACGGGACTTATCGAAAATAAATGTAATTTCCATACATTTAACGATTTATATAATCATAAAAGCTTTTAGAAATGTTACTTGGCTACGAGGGTTGAGCACCCAATTTCATATGAGGACACTGACTGTGCTTCAATTTGAAGATAGTTACTTTAATGTAAACTGGCCTCTAGCTCCACTTCTGGTGAGGTGTCAGTCGGCGCGCGCCGGCGTTACGTACGGTCCAGTTCGCACCATCTTGTTTGTCAATTTGTTGTACATATCTTAGCGTATTGTGTTCGCACGACTGTTATTTATTAACTCGATAACTAGCTTTATTTGCTTAATAACTATTATTTTATCTGACATTTTTAGCATGTAAAGAGATTCTGTAATGCAATTTTAAAAATAAATATTAGCTCCTGTTTATAGTTGTACTTGTTATAGATGGAGATGACAGAATAGTATTGTTTTTGTCTCAAATCCCATTTGTTTTACTCAAATATTTATTAGTGATATTGTAAATAATTTATGTATAATGCAATTAGAAAATTAGTACGCTTTTTTACACATTAGAAATGTATTTCATCTGATAATTTGTTTAGAATGTCTATGAAGGGATAAAATTAAATTATTGACTGATTATACTGTGCTTTTATTTCTCACCCGCATTATTTTAAATAATTTCTAAAAGAATCGTTTGTTGGCATCGAGTCTCAATGGATCAAGGAAATATTGATATAATGAAAATATAAATTGTAATAACAAAAATATCTTTATTACAAAACATTGCTTCACAAAGATTACTTCAATTTACTTTCACTTAAAATCACAACAAAATCATGCTTACAATAAAGCCATTCGAAATGTCGAACTACACGTAATCTAGAACAGTCAATATCCGAACAAATATACAATTATAAAGGTTAGAATTTAGAATAACGACTTATAAATACGATTTGAATTTACAAGTAAAAACAAATAAAGCTCCAAAACAAGTCGTTACACCAATAAAATACAATATTTACGAGTAGTTCGACATTCACAAACCAAGCTACTTTCTGTTACCGTTCACGAGATGCAATACACAACTGATATTATACAAAAACTGCAAGTTTACAAATATAGAATATTTTTATTGGCACCCAACACGGGACTGATAGTATATTCGTACCAAGCACACTGCTGTATTTTAAATTACATCAACGAATCATGTCCTAGACCTTTACAGTCTAGTAAATGGACCCAAATTATCGACATTCAGCGACGGTCTTATGTTTATAGTTTAATACTACGAAATAATTTTGAGAACAATACTAGTTCGACAATTCCACTGACACAGCAAATAATATTTTGTTAGTACGCTCAGAATTACACCACAACGGAGAAACTTCAATAATTTGATGTTACCGGACGTCTCGCGTTTAGCCTGATGTAATCTTCATCTCGACTAGAATTAACATTTACTTTTGCATACTTTTTACGAACTACAAATAAACCTACAACGTAAAGTAAATAAATCTTAAATTATATTAACAATTCCAAAATGTAATTTATTTTTTCTATGATATTAAAGAGTATATTGTTTATACGTAATGCTTGGACGAAAATACTAGTCCGGCCATTGTTGCCACATGCCGACACTTTATACAACTGTTTACATTTATACAATTTTATACAACAGTGTTTTATTATTATCATGGAAAATTTAAAGATACGCGACTACGCATTGGTAAGCGCAACCTTGTCTCGAAACTAATTCCTTATTACTGTCTTTTATAAAGTAATAGGAACAATATTGTATAATTCGCAATGTTCCCAGCCTCCTGAAGTAAGAAAATTGAAATAGCGGATCCAAAATGTTATACCTTTTACAGATATAACAACAAATAAGCTAATTTAGCTTCTTATGTTATTTGCCTTTTCCCCGCTATATGTACCTGTCAGTAGTGCAAATGTAGACTGTTATAGCGGTGATGAATGACAAATAGTAGGAAGTTGGGGAACGTCTGAGGTAGGTCACTGGCGGCGGTCACTGCGGCGTGGGAGGCTTCATCTGCTTCTGCTGCTCCAGGAGACGCTCCAGTGGAGACGGACCTGGCCCTGACCACAGCGACTGAGGAACAAAACATGCTATTAGATGAGGATTCGAAAAGGTATTCTTAAGGTTTCAGAAATCTGAAAAATGACAATCTGATGAATTATAATTATCTACTACTACTACTGTAAAAATAACCGACTTCAAAATGCGCAATTCTTTTGGTATCTTAGTAAATATAGTTAATATTAGTTTTACATCTTAAAAACATTTAAAAAAATGGATTTTTTTTTGTTTAAAAACCACACTTTTGAATTGAATTTGATGAAATTTCCATAGTCAGTCAAGTTATTAACCTTCTCATTTTGAAGTCGGTTAAAAATGTATTTCTTTTGTTTCTTAAACATTCATAATCCGTTAACTTCGCTATTAAAGAATATTTTTTCACGTTAATTAATCTTAAATGTCTTGTAAATAGAGCCCGTGTCCTCACCGGCGGCTGTCGGTGCGCGCTGGCGGCCCACGCGGTGTCGGGAGCGCCGCTGAACAGCGAGTACGTGCTGCCGCCCGCACCGCTCGCCTGCAACACACGCTCCGTTACACAACACCACTATAACGACGATGCTCATGTGCCCTACTGCAGGGCGTATCAAATTTTACCATCGAAATGGAAAAAAAAGAGATGATACAACCACACATCTGATGGCCCCGTTGGTAATACATACAACAACAAATGGTTAGCTTTCTCGAACTTGGTGGACAGAATTACATTATCTATTGTAATGAATTGTTACTAAATTAATTTACTTTGATGTTATTTTTTTTTTGTATTTTAACGTAACTAATAACTTCATTTCCTACAGAAAAATATTCAGTGTGTGTAAACATATAGTCAATCTTGCAGGACCTAGAATTATATTAAATGAAATAATGTAGTTTTAGGGTAAAAAGTTCTGGTTAAAACAAAATCGAACTCAAAATAACAGTTTAGTGATAGTCTTTTGCATGAGAATAAAGTTTTAATGATAACTTCCATTATAAACGAAAGTAGCTTACCCCGACCTGGTCCATATTCTTGACGCTTCCTACATCAGTATTGAGCGGTTCATTAAAGTTCATGTTGAGGTTCCTCTGCTGCATGTCGAGCGCGGTGGGCGCGAAGTTGTTCATGCCGAGGTTGTTCATGTCCATGGCGTCCTTGCCGGGCTGGTAAGCGAGCGGCTTGTCCACCATCTTCATCTGCAGCGGCTGGTAGCCGAGCTTGTTGCTGAACTGCGGGTACATCGCCGAGTCGTAGCTGACGGGCGGCGCGTACGAGAAGCTGTTCAGCGACGAGTTAAAGTTGGGCGACGTCACCAAGTTCTGCAGCGTCTGCAGCTGCGGCTGCCCGATGGCCGTCTGCAGGTACGCCGGTTGGCTGAAGCTCTCCTGCTTGTTCTGAGGAATATTGCTCTGCAGCTGGTTGAACGATAAGTTCTGGTAAGGATTGCTGATGTTAGAGTTCAAATGCTGGGAGTAGAAGTTGGGCTGCAGTTGTTGCGTAAAGTTGGCGTTGAAGTTGTTCTGCTGGTCAGGTTTCCACCAGACGGGCTGCTGGTAGGTGTCGGGCGGCGGCGGCTGCGTGTTCCAGCTGCGCGGTTGCTGGCCGGGGAACATACTGCTCTGCTTGAAGCTGTCGTCCCTGAACTTGTTGTCGTTGAACTGACTCTCCTGCGCGTTCTGCCAGTACCGGTACTGGTTGGCGAAACGCGGCGGTAGATCACTTAAGAAGTTCTTCTTGTCGCCAGAAATCTGGTAATTGTGGTTGAATTTCTGTCCATCTTGGAAGAGCTCTTGGCGGGAGTTCTGTTTCTGTAGAGCGGCGGTTCTGACGTCAATCTCCTTTGGGTTGACGACCGGCAGCCTGATACCTTGGTTATTGACACTGGGCGCGGCGTAGCTGGGGTTGTAACTGAGCCCAGTGTTCTGTATGCCATAGTTCTTCTGGAAGTTCATTCTTGGAGCGTCGGGGTAAGTGTTCTGCAGCGGCGACCAGTTGGGTGACGGGGGGTGGTCCTGCCTCTTCTGCGGGTAGTTCTGTGAGCTCTGGCTGGACTGGCTCGGCTTTACGTCCTTCTTCTCGTCTTTTTCGACCTTCTTGGGTGGTTCGGGTTCCGTGTTAAGCACTAAGTGAGGGTACCCTGCGGACTTGTCCTTAAGGGAGAGGATTCCTCCAGTCTTCCTGCCCAGCGGAAGGTTCGCCAGGGACTTGATAGCTTTTGGTTGTATCACTTTGGGTTTTTCTTCCTTGGACTCGTTGCTGTCGACCGTGGAGTCCGGTGTCGGCGGCGGCGTCACGAATTTTACCTGGAAGACATTACGTATATAAATAACATATCAAATGTTTCTTCTAATTAAACATGCTTTTACAGAAGCATGGTACAGAGCTGTTACCACATAGTGTTCTAAATTGGCCATTTGCAGCATGCATTAAAAACGTGATGACACATTGACATAAAATACTAGCTTAGAAACTAAAACATCATCTTTAAACTAAATAACCACAAGGATAACTACTAAACGATCTTATTTAACATCGACCATAGTTATGTAAAAATCTAAAATTTCGTACTCACGGTATTAAAATATACGTTTATAAGCTAGGCTACTACGCAGTCGGTAATTAACGGTTCAATCATTTTAATGAGGTTTGGAAAATCAAACACAATCATTTTTAAAGACACTAAGGACAAAACTAGCTGACATAGCTAGAACGAATAAAAAATTCAAAACACATTAAAATACTTTTCAGTACTGCTACAGTAATTTGATACTCTCAATTGCAATTAATACACCTTGCTTTCAACACATTATTAGTACGCAGGAGGTTATTGTACTTGTTCACAGAAAGGTTATGTATTCGAGACGTAGATTACTGACAACGAGATTCGCAGCGCATTGACTTTATACAGTAGTTATGTTCCGGACTATCCGTGTACTTATTACTCACTATATATATTTTACCTAAAGGGCAAAGGCAACTGCAGATATAGAGTTTCGCAATTATTAAAATTTTCGCCATCATAAATAAAAAATGTAGTTAGTGGTGCCTTTGAAAAGTCTGGGGTAAGCCTAGAAATAATTTGTCGCAGCCGCGCAGACGTTGGATAAGCTATCCTGCGGCTTCAGCAAAGGCATGGAAATGACCGGGGTATTCAAGTCGGATATCCCGACAGCATGTCCTCGGCTCGGCTTGTTCAGAAGTCTTTAGCTTTTCTCACTCCATCATCACAAAAAGTCCAGAATGTGAATTACTAATATTCAAAGATAGAGAATGAGAAGACGAGGATACCTTCAAGATAAAAAGGGTTCATGCCAAGTACTAGTAAGCTAGTCGAAAGTCAGTCAACATGTTACCTGTTTGTTGGTTTCCTCCTGTTTCCTCATGATGGCCGCCATCGCAATGTTGACGCGAGGCTTCCGAACCTCCTTCTTGTCTTCACTCTTACTGTCCTCAGCCACATCCACTTCCTAATGTACATTAAAAATGTATTAGTATAAATTTATTTGGTTGTCGCCGGCAATTTAAATATTAATTGATTGTTATAAATTGGACCTTACACATTTGAATTAAATTCTTTATCACAGAGGATAATGTACATTTCATGAACAGTTACTGGTAGGCTAACGTATTATCAACTAGGATAGTGGAATAATCTAGTCGCACTGAGTATTTTTTTTTTCTATAAATTGACACCAAAAAGATTAGCAAAACACCGTTATTAATATTTTTTTTATTGATAAAGTACCTGGTCTTCCTGTGTTGCTAGCGCGCGTTCTTCCCGAGCTCGCTCCAACGAGCCTTGAGGCTTGAGAATTCCTACGCGTTTTTCGCGCACTGGAGGAAAAGAAAAACATAATAAAACTATTAGAGTACAATTGTGATCGGTTGGGTTTAATGTGGTTTGTAGCTGCTGGTGTCGTATAAATAACTGTATATTTATTTATTTTATTTGCCAAAAATTTCTATGTCGAGATGGGGTTTACAAAACATAAATCGCAGACACTCTCATGCTGGGAACATACCACACCCCTCCCAAACAAAAAAAAAACAAAAAAAAGTTTGTGTATGTGACACGAATCAAAGCTTTTTCTTTCTTTCTTTCCGTTCCCCAAAACATACAACCAAATGACTTATGTGCTGCCATGAATTATATGGAGCAACTATGGTGTCGATGTGTCAAGAAGACTTGGCTATCGCTAGCTATGCTTAGGCACATGATGCAGTGACCTTTCTCCCGGAAGTCGGCCTCGGAGATGACGATGGGCGGCGGCGGGTGCGGCGGCTCGTCGTCGGAGTCGTCCTCGGGCTCGGGCGCCGCGCCCCCTCCCCCCCCGCCGCCCGCGCGCGCCCGCTGCAGCTGCAGCAGCGCCGCCGACAGCTGCTCGCCGCCCACCGACGATGCAGCGAACCGCACTGAGCCTTCTTCCTCACTACACACATGTAAGCAAATACCGGTAAAATAGGTACTAAAATGAATAAAATAACACTTCACAGCTTGATTCTTTTTATTTATTACTAATTTTATTCATGTAGCGATACTCACACATATGACAGATGTTCCGGCCTTAGCTGCGAGAGCTTCTTCCCGAGCAGCAGCAGTCGATGCGCCCGCACACGCTGCTCTAGCTCAGGCTCGCCGCTCAGACACGTCACAGATACCTCCGCTGGCGGCCTGGGGAAAAATCGCAATTTTAATATCGCTCGTTGGTAGGTTTCGAATTTGTCTATGTGAGAATTTGAGTAGGATCTTTTCATACTTTAATGAAATAAGTTATACTATTACAAGTTCCTACTGCGACCATATGTGAAATATAACTTGAGCTTTTGCCAAACTTTCGCCAAGAAAAAACAGTCCGAGGAAAAAGCTTCCCCTTCTAATTTTGTACTAATATAGATCAGATGATTTTTTAAAGAATGTATTTCTAAGTTTGTTTTGAGTAAGGATTGAGTCACTGACTGTGCATCTTGGGCAAAGAGACACTTATTTAGTTTATTTTTGATCCGTAAAAGACCTTCAATATCACGAAGTTATAATAATTGAATACTTACTCGGCCTCGTTATCTTCGGCATCCTCATCAAGGTCGGGCACACGGCCGCCGTACGTATCCCAGGCTGCGTGGTTCGGGAACCGGAGCCCCTTTAGAGCATCCTCCAATGGCAGGAAACCTGCCAACTCCTCGTCTTCAGGAAGAGGTACGCTGTCATCTGAGAGTAAGGAAAGAAGATAATTTTGTTAATGTTAAAGTGATAAATTATCTGTGTATCTTTGTTTGTCATTAATATTAAGCCATGTTTGCCTGTAATGACTGGCTACCTGTTAATATACAGAAAAACATTAGTACTACTTATAGCTTGGCAAATAGGTATGCGCGGGTGGCGGGGGTCGTTCTACCACCCCCGCCCCCCGCTTCACCTCTGTCGCCCGCATAGGAGTGGCACGAACGAATTTGCCAGGCTGTAATCTAGTTAGTTGTAAGAATACCTACATGTATCGGTGAGGAGAGCAGCGCTGGGCGCCAGCAGGTTGAGCGTGTGCGCGAAGGCGGGCCACAGCGCGGCCAGCGCCTGCCACGCGCCGCAACACAACACCTTCGGGTGCCACGCCGCCCACTGCATCCACACCTTCACTGGGGGACCACACAACATTAATATTGAAAACTTGAATGTAACTCGTTCTTGGCTAAACATTAAGACATTTTTTAATTACACTATGGACAAATGATTTTTTTTTAAGATTTTTCTTTATTTTGACTTAATTATTGAAATGATAGTATATTATTATATTATAATAGTAGTAATTTAACGTATTTTTTTTAACGTATAATTCAACAGAGGGAGTATTTCAAAGATTCTTGAGTCACATCACAGCACTACAGTCAGTTCCTCAGGTAGGTACTGCTGTCAGCTCCTCCGTGGTGGAGTGTACTATATGGTATACTCACAGGCCGGCAGCGCCCTCTGCACGGGCACGTCCACAGTGTAGTTGGGCAGCAGCAGCGCCAGCAGCGTGCCGGTCGCCAGCGAGCAGCTGAGCTGGCCTCGCCCTCTGTCACGGCACTGCTCTCCACTGTCAGCTCCTCCGTGGTGGAGTGTACTATATGGTATACTCACAGGCCGGCAGCGCCCTCTGCACGGGCACGTCCACAGTGTAGTTGGGCAGCAGCAGCGCCAGCAGCGTGCCGGTCGCCAGCGAGCAGCTGAGCTGGCCTCGCCCTCTGTCACGGCACTGCTCTCCACTGTCAGCTCCTCCGTGGTGGAGTGTACTATATGGTATACTCACAGGCCGGCAGCGCCCTCTGCACGGGCACGTCCACAGTGTAGTTGGGCAGCAGCAGCGCCAGCAGCGTGCCGGTCGCCAGCGAGCAGCTGAGCTGGCCTCGCCCTCTGTCACGGCACTGCTCTCCACTGTCAGCTCCTCCGTGGTGGAGTGTACTATATGGTATACTCACAGGCCGGCAGCGCCCTCTGCACGGGCACGTCCACAGTGTAGTTGGGCAGCAGCAGCGCCAGCAGCGTGCCGGTCGCCAGCGAGCAGCTGAGCTGGCCTCGCCCTCTGTCACGGCACTGCTCTCCACTGTCAGCTCCTCCGTGGTGGAGTGTACTATATGGTATACTCACAGGCCGGCAGCGCCCTCTGCACGGGCACGTCCACAGTGTAGTTGGGCAGCAGCAGCGCCAGCAGCGTGCCGGTCGCCAGCGAGCAGCTGAGCTGGCCTCGCCCTCTGTCACGGCACTGCTCTCCACTGTCAGCTCCTCCGTGGTGGAGTGTACTATATGGTATACTCACAGGCCGGCAGCGCCCTCTGCACGGGCACGTCCACAGTGTAGTTGGGCAGCAGCAGCGCCAGCAGCGTGCCGGTCGCCAGCGAGCAGCTGAGCTGGCCTCGCCCTCTGTCACGGCACTGCTCTCCACTGTCAGCTCCTCCGTGGTGGAGTGTACTATATGGTATACTCACAGGCCGGCAGCGCCCTCTGCACGGGCACGTCCACAGTGTAGTTGGGCAGCAGCAGCGCCAGCAGCGTGCCGGTCGCCAGCGAGCAGCTGAGCTGGCCTCGCCCTCTGTCACGGCACTGCTCTCCACTGTCAGCTCCTCCGTGGTGGAGTGTACTATATGGTATACTCACAGGCCGGCAGCGCCCTCTGCACGGGCACGTCCACAGTGTAGTTGGGCAGCAGCAGCGCCAGCAGCGTGCCGGTCGCCAGCGAGCAGCTGAGCTGGCCTCGCCCTCTGTCACGGCACTGCTCTCCACTGTCAGCTCCTCCGTGGTGGAGTGTACTATATGGTATACTCACAGGCCGGCAGCGCCCTCTGCACGGGCACGTCCACAGTGTAGTTGGGCAGCAGCAGCGCCAGCAGCGTGCCGGTCGCCAGCGAGCAGCTGAGCTGGCCTCGCCCTCTGTCACGGCACTGCTCTCCACTGTCAGCTCCTCCGTGGTGGAGTGTACTATATGGTATACTCACAGGCCGGCAGCGCCCTCTGCACGGGCACGTCCACAGTGTAGTTGGGCAGCAGCAGCGCCAGCAGCGTGCCGGTCGCCAGCGAGCAGCTGAGCTGGCCTCGCCCTCTGTCACGGCACTGCTCTCCACTGTCAGCTCCTCCGTGGTGGAGTGTACTATATGGTATACTCACAGGCCGGCAGCGCCCTCTGCACGGGCACGTCCACAGTGTAGTTGGGCAGCAGCAGCGCCAGCAGCGTGCCGGTCGCCAGCGAGCAGCTGAGCTGGCCTCGCCCTCTGTCACGGCACTGCTCTCCACTGTCAGCTCCTCCGTGGTGGAGTGTACTATATGGTATACTCACAGGCCGGCAGCGCCCTCTGCACGGGCACGTCCACAGTGTAGTTGGGCAGCAGCAGCGCCAGCAGCGTGCCGGTCGCCAGCGAGCAGCTGAGCTGCGCCGCGCGCGCCTCGCCTTCTGTCACGGCACCGCTCTCCACTGTCAGCTCCTCCGTCGTCGAGTGGACCAGCCAGATCATCACGCACGCCATCTGGGAGGGTGTATAGAGCAATTTGCACTTTGTTAGTTTGGAGGTAGAGTTAATTTTTCAGTCTTAAAGTCATCTTTGAAATAGGCCTTCTTGAAAATCTTAAGGCGGGTCTACGCTAGACGAACCGAGCACGAGCGAAGCATAAGCGGAGCCGTTCTCGGCTTCGTCGTTCGCGGCGTCAAGTGTGGACGTACAACGAACCTACACCGATCACTGTTCTCGAACGTAGTTTTCCGCAGTAAGTTCGCGGCTCTTGGCGAATATGGACGATATTAATAATATTGCAGTAGCCGCTGCTGTTGCAGCGATTATTATAGCGGTGGTCAGCAAAAATAGATAACGACGTCTGTCACTAAACACGTCCACGAGCGCACTGCGAGCGCGAAGCAAATCCCTTTCGTGCTCGTCAAAAAACCGACAACAGGCGGAACGCAGCCGAGCACGAACGAAATGCTCGCAGCGCGCTCGTTCGAGGCTTGTAAGTTGGTCCACACTAGACGAATTGTGTTCGGCTCGTGCTCCGCTCGTGCTCGGCTCTCCTAGCGTAGACGCAGCTTTACATAGCAGGTTACGTTCAATGTGATACGCGATGTCAAGCTAAATGTACATGTTTCATCGTAACATAGGTCAGATCAGAGAGAGAGAACATTAGTATGGTTCATTAGTTTGGTCATAAGCGAGTGTCACCTTGATGAGCGTCATGGACTCAAAGCTATCAGTCGCGATGAGGGCCGTCAGCGAAGAGTTGAGAGAGTTCACCAGCGCCGCTGCCGTGTCCAGCCTGCGACACACAACATGAACCTTAGTTGAGTGGATGTTTAGAAACGTAGAAATAGTTAAGAGGCGTCGCTACACCATGGATAAGAGGTGTCGCGGCGCCATAGTCGAGGGGCGTTGAATTGATATGACATTTGACACAAATGACTCACTCTTCAACAGTATGTATGTAGTGCATGGCCCTGATGAGCTCGGTGACGTAAGAGTGCGCGTCGAGCCGAGAAGGCACCGGTGCGGGCGAGCTTGAGCAGTTGTCTGTCACGCCCGGGATCACAGGCAGGTCCTTCACGTCAGTACTGAACAAAGAATTTAGATTATGCTCTGGATAATGGCAGATAAGAAAAAGGGAGACTTGATAAGAAAAAGGGAGACTTGATAAAAAAAAGGGAGACTTATGTGAAGTCGGTGTCCACGCCGGCTGGGTGTCCGTCGCCCGCTCACCTGTTGGAGGCGGCGGCGGCGGCCCGCAGCGTGCGCGCGAGGTTGGCGGGCGCGGGCGGGAAGGGCGCGCGCACCAGCAGCGAGCGCACGTGCCAGTACAGCGCGCCCAGTCGCCGCCCGCGCCGCCACGCCACCAGCGCCAGCTGGTTGTACGGCTGGCCGGAGTGCGCCGACACCACCAGCGCGTGCCTAGGAACACAAACCAGAAAATTTATAATAAAGCTAAATCTCTGAAACTAACGGTTGGATATGAAAAATTATTTCGCAATAGATAGCTTGACAATTCTTGAGGAAGGTCATAGGGTATTTAATTTTAGCATCATGACGTACCTGTAGAAGGTGTGCGCGACGCGCAGCTGCTGGCGGTAGCGCGCCAGGTCGCCGAGGTGCACGAGGCAGTGCTGGCAGATGTAGCGCGCGGACGCGGGCGGCGGCAGGCGCGCACCCACCGCGGACTCGCCCGCTCCCCACCCCTCCACCAGCCCCAGCAGCGACGCGCGACGTCTGCTCGAATCACACGCGGTATTCAACAATAATGGTGGCCATCAAATATAGTAGCTATAGCTTAGCAAAATCGTAGGTTAAACTACCATGGTCTGCAAGCGATTGACTAAAACCTAAAACGTTGGTCGACTCACTAGGGCGTCATCATTGTGTAACGTACCCCGCCACCCGCGCGTATCATGGGAGTGTCACGAACTAACTTGCTAGGCTATAGTCTAGTCACTATTTGCCCGTGGGTATACAACATGTTTTCAGTATACCAATTAGTTCACTGGCACATTTGAATTTATTGAAATACTAGATGAAAACCCGGCTCCGCTCGGTTGAAATGAGACTCATGATACACAATGTAGGTAAATATTTCTGTAGTCATCGGTTCTCAAGGAATATTAAAGGTAAGCAAGCCATATATTCGTATAGCTTCGTTCATTGTGTTTAATAAATATAGTAAATAAAAACTGCAATAGTTTTCACACAAATAATTTTTATTTTTTTACCCACAAATAATATTAATATTTTCGCGAAACGACAACTGCTGAAGAAAAGTTTTAAGTTTTGTTAAGAGTCACTCAATGTTTCCGGCAAGACGTTTAGTTTTACACAGTCAAATGAGTCACAGTTCTTTGTGATGGATACTTCTTTGGTGCGACGCACGCGACGTGTTGATTGGCGAGGCGTATAGAGCTAGTATGCAACGGAACTTGAAAAAAGTGAAAATATAAATATTCTTGAACTATTATTTCAAACGCGTTCCGAAACGATTCTAGTCCGAACTATCATGCAACTGTCATACGCCTTGTCAGCACTGTAATCACTTCAAGGAGGTTGTATGATAATAAACTCCTTGAATCACTTTGAGCAGAATTATCTGTTACGGAACGCGGCCTACTACTATGTACCCAAGATGGCGACTGCGGTTTGTTTGTCAGTGCCATTAGAATTTAACGAAATTCTCCATAATATGAATTTTGCGGATATATGTTCTCGACTCAAAATCAATATTTTTTCATGTTTTGTTATTCATATAATGTTTCGATCGAGTCTACCGTACCCCTGAACGAAATTATTAATATAGATTTATACATTCGAGTTAGGATCTAAAATACAAACTAATATTGTAACCTCGAAACATAATGATATGATGGGACCGCTCCAAAATCCAGTATAATTGACTGCAGGAAATTGGGCTGGTTTAACTTATTTAAAAAGTGGAGTCACAATATATTAATCTTGCTGAATTAAATACTGTATTTACCTAAATGGCAAGTCTAGTTTGAATGTGGTGCAGATCTGATGCAGTAAGCAGAGGTAGAAGCCAGCGGCGGCCTGCAGCACCCATGATAGCATAGCCTGACCTTCACTGCGAAGGGGATTCTGTAACAAATAAAAATTATATTGTTTTCTGAAATTTACGCGAATTAGACATTTTATTATAATTCAAATTCGGTAAGGTAAATTATAGGCAATAATAGGTAAGTATACAAAGATGTTACAATAATGTCTTGCCGTTGAAGGTGTTATTTTTAAAATCATGTCATTATTAAAAAAACTTTATAGTTTAGCAATCAATCAGACTAACATGCCAGTGTAGATTTTGGATAGGTTAATAAAATTGGGTGGTTTTTAAATATATACCTTCCTGTCTTTAGAAATGGCCTGGAGAGCCTCAATCTGCTGCTTGAAGCCCACATTCCACAAGTCCTGTTCCACTTTCTTATCCAATGCATAGTCTAAATCCAAAACCAGTACTTTTTGATACACCTACAAAATAAACAGTATAAGGAAATTGGCAACCAATATTCATCAACAGAAAAACATGTGAAGAGGAATGGGATGTTAGCCTTGCAGTGGGAGAGTTCGGGCATAAAATAAATAATAAGACAATTATGATATGCAGTAATAATAATAATAAAATATTTTATTGACATAAAAAGGCATACATTTATATTTGAAACCCTGACTCCTGAGCTAGGTGAAACCTGTGTGACAGAAGTCAGTGTCTTCACCCGTTTTAGGAACTTTTACAATGCAATAAAATAAAAATTACTTAAATTAAAAATTCTGCATGCTCTTATGTGGTGTGTGCTTAAACGTAGTCGTGAATGAGACTGTAGGTGAGTGTTAGTGTGTGTGTGTGTGTGTATGTATGTATGTTTGTGTGTGTGTGTGTGTGTGTGTGTGTGTGTGTGTGTGTGTGTGTGTGTGTGTGTGTGTGTATGCGTGTGTGCGGGTGTCTGTATGTGTGCGCGCGTGTATGTGTGTGTCATTGTGCTTGATGACTAGAATTTATATTATTCATAAGGTTGATATTAGATATTGAGAGTAGTTAGATTTGCATGTGTATGTTTAGGACTATTCAGTCATATTGATCTCTAATTAAGTTTTCCGTCTGTAGGTAATCCAGTGTTTGAAGCCATGAATTTAGTTTTTTCTTAGTTTTATTTTTTGTTAGGTGGTTGAAGCTAAGCATGATGTTTATTTTATTATATAAATAAGTAGATAGATATAGTCGCTGCCGTCGAGCGGATGCGGTCTTACATATAACTGTGCTACATACCCTACCAACAGTTCTCTTGTGTTTAGTTGAGTGATTTACCGGTGTGATTTCATGTTGTTTTACTATCAGATTGAGAAGGCAGTAATGGAGAGATAACTTTAATTAGCTAATGTGTATGACATAAGCATAACCATAGGTTTTCCTAAACTAGTAATTTAGATAAATAGTCAAATATGTCTTAACTTTAGAAGAATCAACATATTTAATATGATTAGAGATATAGGCAGATACATAACAATATACCATGTCAGAATGCTTCAATTATTACATACAATTCAAGTTGATTTATTTCTCAATGCACATGTTTAATTAAATGAAATATTGCACACTGGGAAAAGTCCAATGATATTGTTGCAGGAAAAAGAATACTACTGCAATTGACAAACATCCTTCCCTACCATTGTGATTTTTATAATGAAAAGCTTAACACAGGTGAACAACCTTTTGTAACTGTTGTTGTGTGGCCCAAAGACCTCTTTCTTGTAACATAGATGTTCCACTCTTGAATTTTGATATTTTCTGTTTCAGCTCATCCGCCTCCCTGTCAAGTAAATTAAAGAAAACTTTTTTTATAATACTTAGAATACAATAGTTTCATTTTTTTCTTGCTCTGAACCAAATGTGTCATTCAATGACGAATTTATACAGGGCCACAGGATTCCAAAGAACGGTGATTATAATTTGAACAGACTTCAAACTATGTAAGAAATAAATTTAAGGTTTACATAAAAATTATGATGTTGTACCTTGAGCACGAAAGAGAAAATTAAGATATTTCGAAATAATGAACAAGGTTACATTAAATTTCTTTTAACTAACCTCAACATCTGCACGGCGGCGTTTAAAACCATTATGATAGAGGCTTAGAGCCTCAGCATTTGTCATAGCATTAGGAAATTATCCAAATTAAAATTACGGAATATTGAAATGAAAAATTCTAAAAACAATCGAGATCCATGCACTGTCAAACTGTCAAGGTGACATTTATTCAAAAATTACCAATAACAAAAAAAATACTCTTAGTAGAATATGTTTTAATTCCGGGAAATGTTTCGAAATTATAGTACTTTTTGGTTCACCATGGTATTGAAATTTATTGAATACATTTAACCATAAGGGGGGACACAGTTGTTGTGAATTGTCAAAGATTTTTATGTAGGTAACAGCAGCTCAATTTTTCTCGTACTTATACAATATAATTATTATGTTTGTTGGTGTATAATAAAGTATATTACATTCTAATACAACATAGCACACATTCAATTCATTCATCGATTGATGTTGAATGAAGGAAGTCAAGGAAGCGTTTGACGACAGATTGCCATACTAAAAAACTCTTCCAACATGGTAATTTAATTTTTGACAGTGAGCTTAGTAAACATTATAGTGAATGAATATTATTCTTGACAGCCATTGACAGGTGTTTACTTTTCATTCATCCTACCGATACAGTACAGATTTTCCTATTTGATCTTTAATTGCTATAAAATCAAAATTAATATAATCCTGTATAATATTCAAAGCGATAAATTAAAAATGTACGAACCCCGTGTAGGTGAACCTGCGGTAAACAAGCTCAATATTACGGTGAGTTATTACACTATCATCGGTTAAATTTTTCCTCTGCTGGAATGACTAATTCATTTCTTGTGCAATTCTCTAACCAGGATACAAGGGTGGTGTATGGGCACCGTGTGTGCCAGACCCGGGAAGTGAAATGGCTCTGTCTCGAAAATATATACCAGAAGTTGCACCGCCCCAACTTCTACGACATCGGCGGTACATACATGCAGGATGTGGGGGATTACTGGTTCACATACAAAACAGAGATTGTTGGTGACATATTCCTTTTGCATTTGTTTATTTGTAATCATGGTGTTAGCTCATTCAGTGTTGCTGTTAGCTGTGGTAATAAGTTCAAAGTGTCCAAGAAAACTGACACAGTGTATTTGCAGCAATACCTTACTGAGTTTCAGTTTAAACAACTTGATGAACTATCTCACACTTACCTCACAACCTATAGCTTTACAGAACTTGATATAGAGTGTTTGAAGGATAGAAAATTGTTTATAGCTGTATCTTTCCCATTTGCTAATTCTGAAGAAATCAGTCTTGAAGTTATTGATAATGTTAAACTCAACCATGACTGTAGTGCACTCTTTGCTGATCCCATCGGCTCCGATTTTGTAATAGAATCTGCTGATGGTGTGAAGTTTCAGATTCATAAAGTGATACTAGCTGCACATAGTGAGGTTTTCAAAGCCATGCTCAAAGGTGAGACAGCAGAAAGCCAGAACAGTTATGTAAAACTTGTTGATGTGGGAGGTGATGACCTCCGCTACATGTTAGAATATATTTATACAGGTACAGTTACTGATGTTGAAAATATTAACTTTGCTAGTTTGCTCATGCTTGCTGACAGATACAACTTAAAAGGCCTTTGGGAGGTGTCTGAGCATGCTCTTTCTGAACAAATAACTTTGGATAATGTTCTTGATATTTTAATTGTTGCTGATATGTATGACTCTGATTTCCTAAAGACTGAAGCCATGAAGTTCATTAGAGAAAACAAAGAAGTACTCAACTGTAGCTCTTTTAGTGAGATTAATAGTGCTGATTTGCTCAAGCAATTGTGCACCTACCTTGCTACATAGACGTCATTGTGTTTTATGTATCTATAAAATTAGATGTATGTACCTATGTAGCGAGGGAATGTTCTCTACCTATGAGTCATACACATTTCATGTTAACATTTCCATTATATAAATGTATATGTGTACCATTGATTTTTGCAGTTTGTAAATTATATCACATGATACTGATAGGTAATATAATTAAGAGTAATTGTAGATGTGTGATTGTACTGTGTTTCAAACAAGGGTCTTCCCCATATTTTTTTCATTGATTATGTTTAACTTTAGTATTTATGATAAGTAACTGGTAGGATAAGTGATATATTTTCAACTAGCCATCTCTGATCTGTGAACTGACATTTCTAAACTAATTGATTTTTTGTTTTTTTGAGACCTAGTCCTTTTCTTTTCTGATTGAAATTCTATTTTGTTAACACATTTTGTTGTTTCTATATTTTTTAAGAAATCAAATAAATGATATACCTAAATTTATAACACATATTTTTTTATTGTAAAACATTTTGTTAAAACTGTATGTTACACAAAATAAATGAAAAACATATTATACAGAAAACGTAAAAATAAACTTTATTGAATTTAAAACATAACTGTATTGTTATATGGGAAGTAAAATTAATTGTTTAAATAAATATTATCATTATGTAAGTTAATTGTAGAAGATAGATAGCTTGTACAAGTGGAGCGGCGGCGCAGGTCGCTTGCTCAGTCCGCTGCAGGGAGCTATGCCCTGTGGCCGTGCACACGCTGGCTAAATTATCATTTTGGAATGTTACTGGAAGTCTTCGTTTCTGCAGCAAACAAACATTTTCTTCTGTTAAAATGTTAGTCCACGACTGTGTTACGTTCGGGCATTACTGTAGTGCGACAAAAGCTCTTGTTAATTTACCGAGTAACGTGATGCGGATGGTGTATTCACATCGCGTCGGCTCGCTTACAAGCGGCTATCGCTCCGCTATGTAATTGGCAATCGTGACAAGCGTATATTAGCGGTCAATGCAACAAGCCTAAAGCGTCTCAATGGCCTTCGCCACCACCGGACGGCGGCGGCCCGGCGATGTGAACAGTCCAGGGATAGCGTAGCTACTACGTTATATAGCGATCATGTACGTAACTAGCTAAAGTGGTACTCATTTCAACAGTACTATATTGCTTCCGCCGCAAGTTCTAGGCGACGCTACGATGGCTCTCATACTCGGTAGTTATTATGTCGCACGATAACTAATTTGGAACCTATAAATCCATTCTTATTGCGGTCAGCGGGAGGATTCGACGTGGTTGACATGCAGGATAAGCAAGAAAAAAGGCCAATAGTTGTCTTATCGTTTATTGATAATTACTGGAACCGGTACACAAGAACGAAATAGAATATATCTCTCATGAAAAAAATACGCGTCCATGTAATGATCACCTACATCCTAATGGTTGTATTCGGATATAAAAATAAAAATACATGAACCCCCTACTATTACTTTATATTTAAATGCAAGCTACAGTACATATTGCTACGTCTCGTGAACTGCATTTACTTACTACAATACTTATGATTTAAGACACAACTCTCATTTAATCTAAAATACGTCTGCCGTTACATGAGTACGATCACTCGAGAGATATCGGATTACAAGACTGTGCCGAGAAATTAATATTGCTGGAGTTACAATCAAGTGTTATTTATAACTAATTGGCCACAGGATAAGTAATTATCATTATATTAATAGTCAGAACAACATCCCACAACAAACAGAATAGCCCCTTATAAGTATTCTATTGTTTAGAAATGTGTCTGCTACTGTTTGTGTGAAACAGTGATAGCAGACCAATTGTTATGTTCAGTCCTCGTGTTTAGACTGTTTGTTTACATGTTATTGATACAGATCAAGCTCCCGGATACTCACGCCGACGAGCTGGCCGACGCTCGACACATAGTGCTACCGATGTAAGCCAAACTTCCGCTAGTAACACTTCAGACTGAAGCCGTAAGCGTGAAAGTTAGATTTAGAAACAGAAGGAACACAAATATTCACTGTGCGAGACAAATGTGTCATATAAGAACGAAAAGTGATAAAAACTAAGTTTTAATTGGCAATCTAATTGTAGATTTTTATTAATTATTGCTAGAATTGAGTATGGTTCTTATATGGCCCGTGTGTTGTGGTCGCAGCGTGAAACTAGATGAGTAGTATCGCGACGTTACGGAAGGCACAGAGAGCGTCCACGTCCGTGGGGGGAGCGTCTGTATCAGTGTGCGGGACTGGGCGCTCGGTCGCGCGGCGCCGCGGGCCTAGCGTTTACCGTTGTTATACGAGAGACTCCGCAGCGGCGCCTTGAAGTTAGCCGCCGCCTGCTGTTGGATCTGGTATGCGAGCGGGTGGATCTTGAAGCCGTACAACCTGGTGACGTCAACATACACGTTATTACACACACATGCGCGGTACCAACAATCATGTTAACACCTACTGTAATTCACGTTCGACATCTGAAAAGCGCATATTAGACATACAATTTATTTGCTAACTACAGCACATCAGCAAGACGGTTTAATGAATTGGTGTGATATGAAAAAAAGCAGATTTGTGCTAACTATCTAGTTTAGCTAACATTGATAATTAACATTCTTCACTCAATCTGTCTCAGAGAATAAATAAATACACAAGGCTATTATTAGAAAAAAAAAAATGGCAATTTATCCACTTATTTCTTCCTCCAGAAGACAAGATACAAAGTTTGTAAAGCTGAGATGAATTGAGAGAGTATGGCGGACAAAACAAAATAATAGATATAATATATTAATAATTTTATGTATGAAAATCATAAGTACGTAAATCATGTAGCTGAATCTGAAATAAACTTGAAGAAAAATAAAATTTTGTAACTTATAACATTTGTACGGACAATACATCTTTCGTCGTTTGCGGCAGTTACTTACCTAGGCACGAACTGCGATGCGGGCCGCTTGGGTCTGTACTCGGGGTGCACCATGAACACCATGTGCGGGAAGCCGGTGCCGAAGTAGGCGCCGTCGGTGTGGTGGTGCCGCGACGACTTGGGCGTGTACACGTCCATACAGCGCGGACAGTACAGCTTCACCATCGCCTCGCCGGGCACGTCCGACAACCCTGCGGTACGAAAAAGATCACGCATGACACCTCGTCGTAAAGTTATTCTTTAATTCCAAATAAAACATAAAATGGCATAACACAGATTATAGTCCCAGAATCCCGGGTCACCAAATCTTTTATGTGTTTTGAGAGTCACTGGGTAGAGTGGGTAGTAACTTTATAAGATTTTTTACTTAAAAGTATAGTAAGTCGAAAGAGATAGAGCCTCTCTTAACCCTAGACTTAACAGCACGTGAACCGCTTACACATAGTGTATAAGGCACCTGTATTTTACTAAATTGTCTTATTACTTCCTACCAAATACAATGTCTTGGATCCTCTACTTGGCATCTAAATAAAACAATATAGTCGTTATTTTTGAGTATAATAGAGCTAATGTTATGCCTATTATGTAAAAATATTATTTCACTAGCTTTTGCCCGCAGCTCCGCCCGAGTGCTAGTCTGTTATCTAACACTGAAAATATTTTTCAAATCGGACCAGTAGTTCCTGAGACTAACGCGTTCTACCAAACAAACAAACTCTTCAGCTGTATAATATTAATATGTATTGATTTGTGTAAATACCATATGATAGTTAACAAACGCTTATTCTTGTAAGATAGTCGACACTATAAGAAAATTGATACTTGATAGTAATGATGCCATGTAACAATAATTGTACAGAAATATATAGAAAACTAGCTTTTGCCCGCGACTTCGTCTGCGTGGACTTCAGAATTGGGTCCAAAAGGAAATAAAAAATGTGAAAGTAATGAAAAATGGAATAAAATAGATATAAGCCCACAGCTTAGCTCGTAAACAATTTTCAATTTTCCCTCGGGATCTATTTAAGGAATCGGGATAAAAGGTAGCCTATGTTCCTTTCCGTGTCAAAGGCTACATGCATGCAAAATTTCATCCAAATCCGTTCAGCCGTTTTTGCGTGATTGAGCAACAAACATCCAAACATCCAAACATCTAAACATCCAAACATCCACACTTTCACATTTATAATATTAGTAGGATGTACCATGTACTATATATTAATTTGATAATTACTTGGATCTCACAGACACCATTCAAACTGGCCTTGTACATGTTTAGCTAATAATGGCCGACGGGTCAAGCAAGATTCCAACTTGAATAGACAGCTCTGTCATTGTTTACGAATAATAGATATATAGAATAATAAATCACTAACAAGCAAATTGTTGGTAGGTAATTCTAATAAATTTATAACTTTATGTTTACTTCATTTAATTCATATTTAGGCAGTTTCCAATCATAAATTAAATTTAGTCCAGATCTACACAATTACCATATAATGGGTTGGAATTCAATTAAGTTTCGATGTATGGACATATAAATGAATATTATTCTTTGTGTTTTCCTAGTATCATACAAAATCAACATAAATTAGACACTCTCCCAAATGGCAAAACCTGAGTTAACAATGAAATAAGTTCTGTAGAGGGTGTAACATTAAAGCAGGATGTTAGCATTATCTACTGCCCATATGATAATTTTGTTACAAAACGCCGATCACTCGTCGCGTTATAATCAGCCCATGACCTCTTGCAACTTCTAATAATAGGATAGGAACTAGTAAGTATACAAGCTGCCCTTTGTTGTAACATGTTTCCCGAGACACACAATAGTTGACTTCTTTTTTTATTATCTTGCTTGGTTCTATCCTAACCATGTCATTTAAATCGAGAAATATTTGCGCAAAATATTATTTTTTATGTTTGTGAAAGTTCAGCCCCCTTGCACACAATGCAGCCGTCGCCTCGATACAGTCATATATTCGCACCGCCGTCATTTGTTATAACGGTTAGTAATGCATTGGTCTAGCACCAAGTTCATTGGCCACCGGTAATGGAATAACAAAATATACACGCGGCATGTTGCCAACGGCAGAGGTAACTGCGGCCAACGACACGCGTCAGCGGCAGCCGTCAACATTTCAACTTTAAGATAATAGACGACGGCTGCCTCTGATCGTCGAAATTGAAACGTCGACGGCTGCCGTCGACGCGTCAACGGATGCCGCCGACGCGTCGACGTGCGGTGGCGTTACGCTTTAAACAAGCCCTTACACAGGCAGACAACATCCATATACGACCAGTTGACAGTACTAGAGATACTAAAGGAAGATTGTGTACTTACCCAGTGGAAGCATAGATTGACATTCACAATAAACACGTGGGCAGTGACCAAAATCTCCCGACTGGAATTTCTCTAACATTTGTCCAATACCTCTGTAAAAGAAACAATAGATTTAAAACATCTGTCAGTATTGTGCATGTCCACAATAGTGTAGTTATTCAGTTCAGATCTGAAAACAATACATTTCATTTTAGCAGAATCAATAAATTAATGAATTTTATAGATACTATACATATTTATATATAGATTCTTGAAATTGATATGAAGTTTGCATATGGATCCAAATTACTAACTCATTCCTAAAGGAATGAGTTAGTAATTGAATTTACAATTACTTTGGCATTGGATAAAAAATGCCCGTAAGTTAATTCTGATTCTTTGTAATTTTTATTAAGTAAAACAAAGTAATGGCTCAAAGAAAAAACAAAAACCTATAACATAACAATAATTACATCACCTTATAACAATAACATAAGCCTTAAATTGTCTCACTGCAAAGACAAAGAACAAATAAAGTGATAAATGAAATAAATATTAAATAAGATAATTTGTGTTTTAGAATATATTTAGTTTTTCAGTACCTAAATAATAGTATTTTTTTAATTGAAAGCTTAAAAGTTAATAACTTTTGGTCAAGGTTATTACTAAACTTATTACGAGGTGAATTTTAAAACAAACTTTTTAAACAAATGGACTTTTTACTCCCACTGATAAATTAAGTGAAGTGGAAGATGCTACTAAACTTGCTTTAATTTTTTGTGGTCTGCATAAAGTTTCGTTGAACATGAATATAGAAGACTTGAAAGGAAAAATGTAATATGTGTTATTGGTATAGTGTGGTGTATGACTACAGGTGAAACTGTAGTGTAACTATTAGCTATGAGTGTTGAAGAAACTAGTTAAACCTTGATCTCCTGGTAAAGTTAACAGTTATGAATCAACTAGTTCAATTCCTCAATGAGATGATGTGCAACTTACATGTTAACGTCATTGTTGTTGTTAATAAAAATATAATATGGCTGTAGTATACGAAAAACTATAATGACATAGTTCTGATAACAACAACAAGAAATATTTTACTTGAAACATAATTCCAAACCAACCAAGCCCAAAACTCTATGTAAACGTCATCTAAATTCTACGTAAACCATTTAATTAACTGACCAAAATATTAAAAGTTGTGGTGGGCTAGCGGTTCAAAGACCGGATTCGTATGCACATAGTTGCAGGTTCAAAACCGGGCAAGTACCAACCAATATGACTTTTTCAAAGCTATATGTATTTTCTTAATTATTCTAAGACACCATTGACAAATGGTGATGGAAAACATTGTGAGGAAACCTGGATTCCAAAAATTGGAATCTGAAATCACCAACCCATAATGAGCAAGCGTTGTGACCAATGCTCATTGCTTCTCTATATGGGAAGAGGCGGGATATTCATAGGCCGGTTAATATTAAAAGAAGACCCTAAATTACATCTTACGTATTACAAATCATAAATTTAGTTCACAGCAGGGTATGTTAACTCATTGATGAATTACACTAGATGATAACCTAGTTGGTAAATCAAGTTAACGTTATGTTAATGAGAAAACTATCAACAACCCATCACTAACTAATGATATAAAAGATTTTCTTACCTATTCGTTAAAATGTAACGAGCATGAATCAATCCGTAAAGGATCTCGGAGGCCTGCTCCACCAGGTCTGACTGGTTTGGGTTGTCATCAAGGTCGTCATCTACAATGAAATAATTAATGTATTTTTAAAATGATAGCGCATTAAATTGTGTCCTAGGTTTTCATAAGAGAAGGAAACATTCAGCTGATATTTGTTTAGTGCACCAGTGAATGATACACCAGGATTTCTTTTGTGAGTGTCAAGGAACCTTAACTCCTCTCTGAATGAGAGGCAACCTGGTCATGTTGGATTGTTTACTAAATAATTATAATCTTGCTTGATCTAGAATAAAATCACATCAGAGTCATCACAATATTAGTCATAATGATAAGTAATCTTGTTAGACTAGCCTTGTATGTATATTATATCTCATTTGACACAGATATACCTCATTAGTATTAAGGTTATGTTATTTGTGGCAGGCTGGTTCAGTGACAATGTTTATAAACCACTCATAGATGGCAGTAAGACATTGACTGTCATAATCAAGCTTATCAAAATTATTCACATTTTAGAATGCATTTTAATTGATAGCTTTGTTCACCACCAACCACCATTGCATGATTATTTTCTTATTGTTTTACTTTTTTCATGTCAGAGGTAACCATGTCATAGATTGAAAAGAGAACAAGGGTGTGTACTTACCAGGCTCTAGGTCCAGTATCATGTCCAATGCTTGTCTGTAGTGTGGCACTTGCTCATTTAGTCCCGTCAAGTTGAATTTATCGTTTATGTAATCCTCATCCACCTAAAACACAACACGTTGGATCAATATCTAATGCCATCACCACCATAAATGACCATTTGTATTGAACAATATACCTCGCAAAAGAATTCGTTTCCGCGCAGCCCGCAAAACCATGAAATCCATGATACCTCCTCCGAGCTGCTCATTTTCCTGAAAATAATATCAATTGATAAGCAATAACCGTTTGCAATCTGAGTTTCGGACATAAAAAATCCAACGCTTCGGAGTCCACACTGTTACAACAAAATTCTAAGCATTCCTATGTTTTCACCTGTTTTATTACGAGTTTGAGGAAGTTCACAATGAATATTCGACACAGAATAGTAAATTCACAACAATTACGTAGATTTACACGATAAATAAACAGAATTAAATGTTGTAAAATGATGACAAACCTCACCTTTTCGTGCCTTGATTAGCCACGCTTGACGGGAGGGTACCTTGGGATGAGGGAGAGAGAAATTTCTATTGTATGTGTGGGTGTCACAGATTATAGACAAGTTGTTTATGACTGCTAAGTTGTGCCGTTTTTGTGTGATTCATTCATTCGCAGGAACTTTTGTTTTCTTTATGAATGAGATTTGCGTAAAACTAAATACAATCTTACTAAACTGAGTTATTCATCTAAATACTAAACGGTACATAATTTGATTAAATTAATTAAAATTATATGTGAATTTATTCTTATGACACGAATTCAATAAAGCTTTCTGAATCGATTGTTTTTAAATCAGTATTTTCGATAGGCTCTATAAAAAAGAAGTAGGATAAGGGGCAAGGGCTACCAGAAGTCCGGATAAAGTCGGACGGAAAGACCGGCTTCTTGATGGCGTGTCCGGCCTGTCTGCTGTTGTAATTTTTTTTATTATTATCCATACTATTTTATTAACTCGCTAAGAATTCAAGATTAAATTTCATTTTGCTAGTTTAATTTAACCCGGAGTATTTCGAGTCTGAATTTCGCCACGAAGGTTCAGTTGCTGATCTCACAATATCTGTAAATGACACTACATGACAATATCCTAATTCCTATTTTTCGTTGGCTTGCTCATGGCTTGCTCATTCTGTGATTTGACAGGCCGTACTTTTAGCTTTTGAATTAAGTAGGTACTCGAAAATGTACGGGGATTTTTTTACTTTCATTTCTACAGCTTCAAGTGGCCGTAGACCCGACTTATCTAACCCTACATATCACATGCAAAAATCTGTAGGTATGATTCAAGCTCCCTCCTACTCGAAACCTTAAATATTATAATTTTTAGACACTGTTGCTGTTAGGGGTAATGTCTTTATTTCGCATATTGATTATACCAAATGGAACAACAAACCCGTGAAAATTAGGTTTTTATTTAACGATTTAAATAATCCTGTTCCATACCTATAGAATGATCAAATAAACGACATAACATTAGCACTCGCGTACCTACACGATGAACTTACTGGAGGCCGGCCGTTTACCAGGTTATGAGTTTTTTTGAGTGAAAATTTTTGACGCCCGCCGGATGCACTCTGCTCATACAATTAATTGTAGACCTAGACCCCGCATAGCTATCTATGCTGTCGGCCTGTCGTGCCAGGCGTCACTGATGAGTCTCGGATGCCGCCGGACGGCAGATTTTTTTCTGATCAGGAATTCAGAGTGCGAACTGTTTACTAGACCACGAACACCTATCATGAATTTCCATCACATGAAGCCGGGCGCCGCCCGGGCCCGTGGACTTCATCAAACAATCTGACCGACATTGGAAAGAATTTAATTATTTTATTCAGATGCCTACTTTCTTAGTTTCTCATTTTCATGGTTTTCATATACCTACAATATGTAACAAAACCCCTGTCCGATCCCTAAGACTTTTATTCGTTATCGTACTGCGAACTCATATACGTATCCATCAAATGGATTGGAGTTCTTTTTTTTTCCGGCAACAGCAACACTGACCGCTCCTCAAAGTTCACGTACCTACTTACTACCTGCCAGGCAGAAAGTAGGTACGTGAACTTTGAGAGTACCTCACAAACTACTAAGGAGATACTTCGTATGAGTACCTGCAGCTTTGTGTCAAAGAAGCCGCCTATGCGAGACGGTTCATGAACTGTACCACGACAAATACGCCTTTATTGGATCCGAATGGGGTTTTGTTACATGTTGGATAATTGGCCCTATTAATTATCTCCTAATTATATTTATTGAAAAGATAGATTTTGCACAAAATTTGATAATCCGACTTAAAAAACGGGCTATTTTTCACCTTAAATTTACTGTAATGTATCATACTTCATATTGACTGGAAATGCGTGGAAAGTCTTCGACACGTAGCAAAACTTGCGCGGCTCTGGATGCTCTTCGGCGATCAATCAACGACCGCTACATAGAGAGCTCAAATGTTTGTTTATAGCAAAACAGATCCATGGCCACAAGATGAAACCAATCCATTTGCGAAGAGAGGTATCACGGTGTACGAGAAGCTGGCCTGCTTTCTCTCACTCTCTATACAGTTTTCGCCCATTTTTTTTTCGGTTTATTTATTTCTCGATCGTAGCAGTGACTGATATACATACATAGGTATGCGTCATCATATCATTTTAATTTTTAAGTGCTACTCTCATAGTGAGTGGATAATTATTTTTCATACCCCTAAGTGTTAGGGGTGGCCCTCCGCAATTATTTTTGATATGGCAGAACGTGGCAGAACAATAATATTATTATAAAAATTTGGTATGCGGGTATGTTGAACTTTAAGAAAGAACTGGATACTTTTACCCCGAAAACCGACATCCACACTGTAAGTACATATCGTAAAAGTGACTCGACCGTTACTATTTTTACGTGAACGTTCCGCTTACATCCGTGACAGTACAAATATGAAATAAGTAAGCACTTCCATGTTTAGGTACTGAGCCGTTGCGATCATGCGGGATGCGGGTGTAGTAATTGTAAGCGCCATCTATATGTATAATACCTACAGTGCGGGCCGCGCCCCAGCCGGTTGCCGCGTCGTCGGGCGCCACCCTACGCAAAGCGTCTCCGTAAATGAGGACTTAATTTCTTATCATAGGCTATGATTTTATTAAAAAAGTAAAATTAATAAAAATGGTATTAAAAAAAACAACTGTTTTTTGTTTCTTATATTGAAATACACCGAAAATAACAATCATTTTCACTGCCATAAACACTATAAGTAACCACATAGAAATTACACAAGTTAGTTTACAAACAACATAATTTGTTTTTATTGTGAAGATGTGGTCACAGCACCCAAAGATTTTCTCTTTTATATATAGATAATATATTATGCTCGGACTACTATCACAGACCTTTACCGTGTTCCATCTACCTATGCCTGTTTAGTTTACCTTCGAAATCACATTCTATACAATATAGAACTTCTCCTTTGATTGATTTAGCTATCAGCGATTTAGGTTTAGAGAGCCAGATTTAGCAAGGCGAGCATTTGCATAATAAGAAACATACAAGAAAAAAAATAACATTATTTTATGACTTAGCATCAATCCATTATGCTTCCGAATTGATTTCTGGATCCCTGACCAGATATTTTTCTGTCAGACAACTCCCAGTACTTACAGTATTACAATGAATTACAGTACCTAGTAAATAGCAATCAGCTTAACTGTATTATACACGAGACAACATTATTATTAAGTGAAATTTGACAATAATCCACTTTTGTTCACCCCTGTGGGCATCACAAGATAAATATTCTTAAACACTATAAGTGTAACCTATAATTGTAATTTGTGGCATTGGTATTTGGGAACAGCCCTATTATTAAGATAGTCATTACATACTTATTCAGTAAGTTCAAGCATTATATTTATTCACAGATTTATGCTGACACTTTTCTACTGAATCAGAAAAGTAGCAGTTCTGAAACATGTTTGTAACACATTAATATTGTACTCGTTTCAGGTACGATTTCTTATTACAATGTCAATCTTTCATAGAACGAGTGTACCGGAACAAGTACTTTGTAAGTTCCACATCAGTCAGGTCATTCCATGCATCAGTCTCCATCACTTTAGGGTGGTTTGCAATATAAGCAAATACTTTTTTCTGTAAATCTTCAAGTTTGTATTTCTTGGCTATGACAGCCATTTCAACAGCATTGTTCACACTGATTTGGTCACCAATGACATGCTGAGTGAGAGCAAACAACTGTGTCAATTGGAATTTGTCTGCTATGTCCAACAGCTTCAGGCAGTCTTGCTTCATCACATCCTTAATTGTGCCAGTATATATAAATTCTAAGAGCAATTCCATATCAACTTCACTTATATCAATAAACAAAGAGGTAACATTGGTATTCTTAAGCATATTTCGGAGTACTGGACTATGTGCGGCTAAAAGTATTTTGTGTGTCTGGAATTTCTTGCGGCTAGCGGACTCCAGGACAAAGTCTGTGGCTTCTTGCTTTGTTAGTAGACCACTTAAATCATGCTGGAGTTTTATTGACTTGACTACATTACTATTCAACACAAACTTTGGGTTGACATTAATTTTAATTGGGACTATCAGTGTACAAGACTGATTGAAGCGTTCTAGATCTTTGAAACAGAATGTCTTGATGAAAAAGTTTTGATTTTGTTTAGTAGACCTAAACATATAGCTGGTAAATGTCTCTGGTAGTAAGAGATGAGGTACATCCTCATCGGGAACCACTTTTTGCACTAATGTATTAGAATTACACGTTTCTATAGAGAAAGATCCTGTTTTTCTATGGCACACAAATAAGTTCATTAAATGATTGTTTCCATGACATGATGATGTTGTTATGAAGAACCAGAACTCAGGTTCAGTTTCAGTATAGGTACCACCTATATCAAAGTCTCCATTGTCTTTTAGCTTGCATAAAGCATCATAAACGCACAGCTTAGAGGCATCTGTAGTCTGGCAAGTGAAAACACCTGACACACAGCCATAAGTTGTCTGTAAACAAAATTTTAAAGTTTTAAGTATACCTTAATTTATTAACTTCATTATTAACACTCGAGGTTCATCGAAATTCGCTTGTTAGTAAAGTGTCAGTCGCATTCTATTTATCTAGTATAGCTACATGTAAGAATGATCTCATCAGTAACTCGAAATCAGCATTATTTATACCTTGGATTTCTCATCTTCAGAAGACATAACAGGCGGTGTCGAGCGATCCATTATAGCGCCAGGCCCTGCGGTCTACTGGTTAAGACCTAAAATATAATTGTAGGTATTATACACTTATGATCGGCATATTGTGCAATATTACAAAAAAGATTACAACTCAACGATAGGCCTTTGATTGAATTATTAAGCTAGGACCCTTAGGTCACTGTCATAGGTCTGTGAATAAATATAAAAAATACGCAGATACGTACTTACAATTTCTATAACCGCACCCCAAGAGGAAAACAGAATCCAGAGTAAAATTCGGTAGATCAATTTATTGAACAATTTATCAATCAACGATGTGTCATTCTGATGATAATTTGATAAAATTGAATAATAGTCTCATTCTGCAAAAAACACACTATACCAAAAGCATAGACAATGAACGAACTGAAACTGTAAAATAAAGACTAGCGCACACGAAAAACTTTTGTCAACGTGACTGTTTCGTCTGTCGTATAGAGTCCATGGGCATAGGAAGATGCGCTTAAGTAACGACTAACGACGTGATATTTTTGACCGCCAACCTGCCGAAAAGTCCGTGTTGAAACTGATATCACTGCGCCAGTCGGTTTTCATATCAGTTAAAACAGCGCGCACGAGCGAAAAATGTTTTCCGCTTTTCGTCTGCCTAGCATTGCCAGGTTGGAATGATAAACATCAGTATTTAGTATTTAAAATAACAGTACATTGGCATAATAATTACAGTCAATTAAACAAAAAGTTTCAGCATTTTTACTGTTATCTTCTTAATTTTTTCAAGTTCTCATATCTAGTATCTGCCTATCTATCTATATACAATAGAAAAAACTGGTAAACAAAATTGAATGTCTGTTTGTTTTTTAAATAACCGCTTTTTGCAAAATTCTATGGCGGAAAAACAGTCAACAGACAAACGGATAGGTTAGATGATATTTTTTTTTAAATTTTGATCATTCTGTCTGTTTGATCCATCTGAGTAGCCGGAGCAACCGGCTAATCTCTAAAACGGTTGGCCCAAATTTTTCAACAGAATTGTGACAGTAAACCAATGACTTGTTTAAATCATATAAACAACATGTATCAAAACCCCTGTTCGATCCAATAAAGGCGTATTCGTGGTAGTTCATGATCCGTCTCGCATAGGCGGCTTCTCTGACACAAAACTGTAGGTAGTACGTACGTGAACTTTGAGGAGCGGTCAGTTGTTCAGCTGTTGCCTTGGATCAGTTTTTATTTGATTATTTTGACTGGGGAAAAATTATAATCTCCAATCCATTAAATAGCCGAGTGGTATAGGTCACCACGCTAATTACCACTGTGCGCGACGTGCTGCTGCGTGGGTTCGATCCCCGCATGGGACAAGTATTTGTGTGATCCACAAATGCTTGTTCCAAGTCTGGGTGTTCTTTGTGCATGTGATTTGAATGTTTGTGAAACCCCCGCGACACAAGGATCAGATTCCTTAGTGCGGGCGTCGTTTAAAAAAAAAAAAAGGATGTGTTCGCAGTACGATACCGAATAATACTCTCAGGGATCGGACAGGGTTTTTGTTACACGCTGTATGTAACATGATACAATACATATACGTAACTCGAGAATGGATTGACCGATTTTCATGATCCTTGTTTTGTTGGATTTGTCTTCTTCCCGAATATCAGAATAAATATTAAAAATAATTGAAAATTTAAAATAAATTATTACAGGAACGGACACAACTACTGGTGAAAACGCAGGACACAGCTAGTATTATTACATCCTTGAGTGAAACATTCAGGACAAAATCTGTTGATTAATAAAAAAATACATTTTATAGGACTTTAAAAAATACAATTTCTGTTCGTTCATGTTCCTGTCATTTTGCTCTGTATTCACGCTTGCTACCAACTTTGATGGTAGGTAGTACCTAGCTTGTATTGAATTTATATTTCTGCCAAATTCAGGTGCTGCTTTATGATGGGGCTATTTTACCAATCAGATCCTGTATTCAGATATAAAAAAAATGTCACGGATCGGATTTTCTTACAAATTAAGAAAGGATTTATGTGCTTCAAAATACACAGTTGTGTGATATAATAGTATCAGTTAGAATGTTACATTGTCAACTTACGGAGAACGGGATGTCTGCAAATGACAGGACGCGCAATGTAGCACGCATGCGTAGCCCGGGATTCGCTCCGGAATGGCCTGGCACCTCCCCCTGAATAATAGTGATGGGCCCATAACGCGGACATTCCGCGATATCTCATATTTTTTTGTTATATTTTGAATAACGTTGTAGTATCTAAGTAAGTCAATTTTGGATTTAAGTTTTGGGATCCATGGTGACTGAAAACCAAGGAATTTTGGGTGTTGGTGAGCATAGGAAGTAAAAAGGCAAATTAAAAACTCAATGTTTTATCGGCCGAATTTACTAGGATATGTGTATTTAATTCTTTTGTACTAGAACACCTACATATTCATGATAAGAGAGGTAGGATTAAAATCACGCCCCTGTTGACGTACAAATCAAATGAAATCCGTCCACAAACTTAAAAAAAATACATTACCAATAGAACTTTATAGAATCTTTAATGCAACTTTCTCGATACAAACAGATAGCGCGAAAACTGCCCAGCTCTACACTGCACCATTTTCAAGGCCACATCTTTCAGTAGGCTGCAAGCAGCCGGCGCGGTCGCGCGATGCCAGTCGCGATATGACAACACAAAGCGAACACCGTCCCAACGACACTGTTGAGTTGTTACCGTTGAAGTCGGCGCTAGTCAACAATAATTACAAAGATGAAGACGCGTATTACCCGCCACCACTCAACAGCAACCCCTCCAGCTCCAATCTGTATGACTACACGCTGTTGTCGAAGAGGACGCCGGCCTCCAAAAGGTATTGTTGTTTAGAGTTTAGGGTTCCTGTGTTTAACCCTATCAGATTTGAATAGACAGCAATTGAAACAGTTTTATACGTGTAATTTATTCGGAGTTGTAGGTAAAAGAAGAGCCTTCTTTAATCTCTCAAATTTTTACAGAAAATATGATATGAAATTAACAAAAACAATTTCAAATGAACTGTCGAGGATTCGAGAGATGACGGGATTGCACCCAATTTGATGTTTAAATGAACTGAACGTTCTTTTAATCTCTTTATATAAGCTTAGGTATTCATTTCACGAAATCGAGTGTAGAGAAATCAGATATAAATTGCAAAATTATTATTTATCACATAGTTTCATTGCTTTATTCATTTCTAGTGCCGCAATAATATTTTGATCTGGAGCATAATCCTTTTATTTGCAGTGATAGCATTTTAATTTTCAATTGGAATAGGTATACCTACAGCTGAAGTCCCTCGTGAATTCTCTAGTGTCGTATGAATCTTTGAGGAATAAGGCTTTTGTAACAGATAAAGATCATCCTATCATCCTAATGTTATTTACTGAAAAAAGTGCTCCAAATAATACCTACTGTAGCCCAATATTAAATGAGATTTTAATCAGTGAAAAAGAGGTATTTTTTACAAAAACTATGTATTTTGCAAGAGTGATAGTTATTTAGAGAGCCAGTCTGGTGTTAAACATTTCAATATATCAATCAATCAACTTAACGAATAGCGGTCCACTGCGTCGAGAGCCTATAGCTAAACACTTTTCGCGGCTATGGTACTAAAATTAAATCGACAACCTCATAGGTATTATTAGTTACATCGCTATTAAGTTGGTTGCCAATGACTACAAGTACGCATTAAATTCGTATAAGAAGGTATTTCTGCCTATAGTGGGTGTAGGATTTACGCCTACGTCGTGTCTTTTGAGATTCGAAGCTGAATTTAATGAAGGGGAAAATTAAATCAAACGGTCTTCGCGGTGTGTTTTCGAGGCATGTCTGAATGAGAATTGGTATTTTTGCTAATACGTAGTAGATAGGCCCAGATGGAATGAAAAGCGGACTGTATCGAAATATTATATTAAACTTTTAAACAGTAAATTTAGTCTAAATAAGATTAATTAGAGAATGGTGCGTTCGTGGTCGCGTCGTAGAAAGGTGTGTGCGGCGCGCGGGCCGTCGTCGTCGTCGCGCTGCTCGCTCCCCGCTGCCGGATGATGCTTGTGTGTGTCTTGTGTTAACGTGTGCGTTAACATATTCCCGGGCCACCATGGAAAGGCCAGCCCAGCTGATTGAGGAATGCTTTGTGCTCAGTCCGATGGTCCATCCAGCAATGGGCATATTTTATGAAAGGCCCGTCTTATTGTCCCGGTTTTTATTTTGATGTCCGCTACTCGTGCTTCTCCATCATGTCCTGGATACAGTTTCACTATACGTCCCAACGGCCATTGCGCCACTGGTAGCGCCTCGTCCTTCACGATGACCAATGAACCCTCTGTGAGCGCGCCGTGTGAGCGATGCCAGCGCGTTCTTTGGTGCAACTGGGAAATATATTCCTTATTAAAGCGTCTCCAAAAATGCTGACGCAGAAGTTCGACTCGTTGATGACGCGGCAGCCGTGCCGAGTCGCAGTCGGACATCTGTGGATGAGGTAGAACAGTGAGAGTACGACCAATTAAGAAATGAAAGGGAGTGAGAGCTGAGAGATCAGATGGATCGGATGAAAGAGGTGTGAGAGGCCTTGAATTAAGAATGCCTTCTATTTGGACTAGCAATGTATACATTTCCTCATATGTGAGGTGTGCCATCCCTAGTACTCTTTTGAGATGATGTTTCACTGATTTAACAGTGCTCTCCCATAGGCCCCCGAAGTGGGGTGAATATGGAGGAATGAAGTGGAAATTTACACCTTGTTCTGCAGCGCAACTGTAAATTGACTCACTGTGATTTTTGAGAAAGTTAGCGATCACACGCGCAGCACCCACTAGATTTTTCCCATTGTCTGAATAAATATTATTTGGTTTACCTCTGCGAGAAATGAACCTGTTAATTGCTGCTATGTACGACTCTGTCGTCAGATCTGTAACCAACTCCAAATGCACGGCTTTAACTACAAAACATATGAAAATACAAATGTATGATTTAACAAGTACACTTCCACGCCCCTTACGGTTGTTGATCATAATCGGCCCTGCGTAGTCAACACCTACGTCACTGAATACAAAGTTTGCGTGCAGTCTTTGTTTAGGTAACTGTCCCATGATAGGTGTTACAGTTTTACCTTTAAACCGTTTGCATATGACACATGATTGTGTAGTTTTTCTAGCCAGGTTTCGACCAGAAATTGGCCAGAAAGCCTGACGTATGTGTGATAACAACAGTTGCGGGCCAGCGTGTAGAAGTGTGATGTGATATGTTGAAAATATGATTTGAGTAATGTGATGAGCTGGGTGCAGTAGGATAGGAAATTTTCTATCGTAATTGTATGGCGATTGTGCTAACCTTCCGCCCACACGAATGAGTTGATTATCCCCTATAAAAGGATTAAGTGAATTTAATTTATGTGAAGTTGGTAACTGTTTGTTGTGTAATAATATTTGATATTCCTCACAAAAGAAATCTAATTGCACTAACTTTGCTAATTGATATCTAGCTGAATTAAGTTCGCTAGTAGATAAGGACATGACGTCACCTATACACACCTGTTGGCGTTTTGTACTGATATAGTTTGATTGTTTATGTTTGCAGTTATGAATGAACCGAAGTATGTAAGCTACAATGCGTGTAAGTTTGTTAAAATTTGAATATTTGTAAATAAATGAATTGTTATTAATTACATTTTTGTGCGTGAGATGTGTTTGGGACCGGACTTCTGGAAGGTCAGATACGCTGAGATGCCGTGGTTGTTCAGGCCAGCTATGATTATCATCATTCCTTAAAAAGTCAGGTCCTGAAAACCATAAAGGTGTAAGAAGTAATTGTTGTGCATTGGTACACTTTGTAATTATGTCAGCTGGATTTTGTTTGGTTGGTACATAGTACCATGACTGTGGTTCAGTATGTTTGAGAATGTCTGTGACTTTGTGTTTGACGAATGTTTGTAATTTGTGTGTAGGTGAATTTATCCAAGATAAAACAATTATTGAGTCACTCCAATAATAACACTTACAGTTGTTTTTGTCGCGAAGTGAGTTTAAAACTTTATTACTTAACTTAACACCGGTAAACGCGGCACATAATTCAAGTCGCGGTATCGTAAGTGTTTTTAAAGGAGCCACCCGTCCCTTTGCGACTAACAGCTGAACATTGATAGTGCCACCTGATGTATATGTACGTATGTATGCGCACGCACCATACGCCTGTTGCGAGGCGTCGCAGAAAATATGCAGTTCAATGTTATCGAGCGATGAGTCATGGAATGCTCGCCGAGGAATAGATAACTGATTTATAAAAGATAACGATTCTAGGAATTTCACCCATTGTTGTTGTATTAAAATCGGTATTTCACCGTCCCAGCTGATGTTGTTTATCCACATCTGTTGCATTATTAATTTAGCTTCGAGTATGCAAGGGCTAATGAGTCCTAATGGGTCGAAAATATGACCTATAGTGGATAAAATTGTGCGTTTTGTGATTTGCTTTTGTGATATTAATTCTGAATGTACTTTATATGAAATTGCATCTTTGTTGATTTCCCAACAAATGCCTAGTGTTTTTGATGGATCGTTTGAACTAAGATTAAATGTCGCGTTATCAGAATAAGTGAAACCTAGTTTTTTTAGAACAGCGGGACAGTTAGACTGCCATTTTCTAAGTGGAAATTGATATTTTTGTAATTCGGAAAAAACCCCTTTGGCAATTTCCAACAGTACCGACTCGTCATCTGTCCCGGTCAAAAGGTCATCACAATAAAAATCATGCAAGATGATCTCGGAAACCAGTTTGTGATCATAGTTGTCCGAATGATTTTGTGTGGTTTGACAATCTAGGCCTATTTGTTTTATGCAGCGTGTTGCTAAAAACGGCGCCGAGGCCGTGCCATATGTGACAGTGTTGAGCGTGTATGTTTGCAGGGGTTCCGTAGGATTATATCGCCATAGGATTTGTTGTAGGGGACGCTGATGTTCTACCACTACTATTTGGCGAAACATTTTTTCTATATCCGCTGAAATTACATACTTATGTTGACGAAATCGTATGAGTATGGCAATAAGATCGTCTTGGACTACAGGTCCTACTAACTGAATGTCGTTGAGTGATAGCTTTGTGGATGTCTTTGCGGAACCATCGAATACTGATCTGAATTTTGTGGTGGTGCTTGACTCACGTATAATGCCGTGATGTGGTAGGTAGTATACTGGTGAGCGCTGTATGTTTGTGTTGGTGCAGTTTGCACTTGATTGTGTGTTTGATTTATTATGTTTTAATTGAATGTTTTTATGTGAATGTTTGTTCAAAGTCATGTGACCTAATTGTATGTACTCTGTTATGAAGTTTGAGTACTGTTGTTTGTATTTGTGATTTGAATTCATGCGAGTTTCTATGGAATAAAACCGTTTTTTGGCTTGATAGTACGAATCACCCAAGCAATTAGGTGATTTTTTAAATGGAATAGTGACAACGAATCTGCCATCACTTTGTCTTGTGGTTGTTTGAGTAAAAATGGTCTCGCATGCATCTGAGTCGCAGGGATCGTTGATTTGTGAATTAGATAAACTATCTAGTTCCCAAAAGCGTGATAAATGATCTGAGTTGTTGTTATTGAAAAAACAACTGTTTGTCTGTTTATTGGTGTCTGTTGTACATCCGGAAACTAGCCAGCCTAATTCAGTTTCTTGTAGTGTAGGTTGTTGTTTACCTAACCTAATGTGGCCGCTGCCAATTATTTGCCAGAATATGTCCGCCCCTAGCAATAGGTCAATTGGGGCGGGTTCATAGAATTGAGGGTCGGCTAGTTTTAAATGTTTAGGTAGATTTAAACTTTGTGTATTGATGCGCATGTGAGGTAATGAGTGTGCGATTGTATCGAGAACTAAACATGACAAATTGGTTGTGAACGAACCATGTAATGATTTTATTAGAACATTTGTACGATGAAAAATTTTCGTATGTTGTTGACTTATGCCTGATACTGTGCCGTGAATGGGTTCGAATGTGAGATTGAGCTTTATACTCAGGCTGTTTGTGATGTAACAGGAAGTACTTCCATTATCTAGTAAAACCCTCGCCAAGTGTGGTGTTCCATCACTGGCGATGACATGCACTAAGGCAGTGGAAAGTAGTACTGTTGTGTGTTGTGAGCTACTATTACTAGCTAGTGTGGTGTGCGCAGTGTCCTTGGTCGGTTCCTTATGTATGTGTAGCATTGTGTTATGTTTCTGTTGACAATATTTGCATGCTCCGCCACGACAAGACTTCGTTTCGTGACCGTTATGCAAGCAGTTTGCACAGAAGTTGGAAAGCTTTGAAACCTTTTCAATCCTCTTTTCCACAGTCATTTGTTTAAATTGTGGACAAGCGAATAGATAGTGGTGACCTTTACATAAGGGACAAGTGAAGCGAGATTGCTTATCTTTATTGTCTGATTTGGATAAATGTGGGTTGGAATCTGTTTTGTTAATGTTTTTAGTGTCTTCAAGATTTTGTAAAAGCATGGAACGATCACTTAGACATGTTTTTAAATCTTGAAATGTGGGCTTTTCTACTGTGTTGTTTTTGTTTGTTTCCTTCCAATGTCTGAGTGTTGTGAAGTCTAATTTGGAGGTAATAAGATAAATTAACATTGTATCTACTGTGGGTTCGCCTAAATTATTAAGAGCTCTGAGATTTTTATTTACTGTGTCTAGTAATTGTCTGAGTGATGTTGCGGATTCCTTTGAAATGTTTTGTATGTTGAATAATGCGTGAAGATGATTGTGGATCAGTTGCTGTGTGTTATTGTATCTTTCTGTGATGAGTTCCCAAGCTACTCTGTAATTGTTTGAGGACATTTCTAATGATTTAATAATATCGGAAGCTTCACCTTGCAAAGATGCACGCAAATAGTGAAACTTTTGAATGTTATCTATAGATTTGTTGTTGTGTATGAGTGATTCAAAAGTGTCTCTGTATTCGAGCCAATTCTGACATTCCCCCGAGAAGTGTGGAAGGTCAATAGTGGGTAATTTAATGAATGCTTTAGTCGCTGTTTCACTTACAGTTGGAATTGGTACAGACCCGTCGACGCAGGCAGTTTCATTTTCTCGCAACAGATGTATGCCGAGCGCAAGTTGATATTGGTATTCCATTTCAAACTGCTCCCGCTCCTTCAGCTGTTCTTCTGAAACCCCAATAATGTCATCGATGAGGGTTTGATTTTTATCAAACTCGTTTGCAAGGAACTTGTAGGACTCTAATCGATTTCTTAATTGTATGATGTCTAAATCAGACAACGGCTTTTTGGATTTAAATAATGACTCAAGATAATTTTTAAAAACCGTGACCTTCCCTTTATGGCTGGATCTCCTTTTTTTATATGTATTGAGCTGAGGAGTGTCATATTCATCGGGCTTATTTGATGTTTGAGCTGATTTAGGATCAGTCATAATTGAAATTTAATTAAAGTAATGTATTTAATTGAAACGTTACTTAAATTGGATTGGGAATGTGGCGTGGCAGGCACTGCGCGATAATCACGTAATTTTACCAAATTACCCTCGGTGTGATGATAATTCGGTACGCCGAGAACAAGGTGATGTAATCTGTGTAGGAAAGAAAAATGTATTAGAAACTACAATAATGAAAATAAATGATTGATGATGGGAAAGAATAGAAATTCTAAAAAAAATCTGCAGAAGATTGAGAAAAGTTAAATGTGGGTAGGTGGGGACAGAAAAATTCTGATGCAATAATTGCTTATGTGAATAATTTGCTATAAACTATACTATGGATGAATTTGTATTTGAAAATGAGAATGGATGGCAATTAAGCAAGTTGACTGAATATTTGATGACTTTGAATGAGTTTAAAGGAATGAATTGGTCCAACTCACGAAACTGCTGCTACCAAACCCTTTTTTCGTCCTTTGCGACTGATGTGGCCAACGCTGCTTGAGTGGCTGCTTCCAGATGCTAGTAGGCTGCAGTAGGCTGCGTTCGCTAATGCGATGTCCTTTGTTTGACCTCTAACTGATTCCCGGACGCGCTGTGTTATGGCGTGGCTGGCGACCGCGACGCGATTTTTATTAGTCTTACTTGACCTAGAGCTCGAAGGACCTTGCATAATATTTCAATATATTTTCGTAGAAGATTATGTTTTATTGAACTGTTAACCAAGAATTACTACAACTTACGTATTCTGAAAAATGTCAAGACTACTTCAAACTATTAGATTTTTTTTTTAATAAGATTGGAAGAAAGCGTTTGGATGGTTTGAGAGGGTTTGGAAGAGGATTTACATGTGGATTTGGGAAAATATTTAATTTAGTTGAAACACTTCGGACAAACGTTTAGATAAGTTTCTGGGGCGGCCGGATATCGGAAAGTTCAAGCTAAGTCTCAAGTAGGCTAAGAAGCCAGTCACGTTACCTAATCCGACGGCTGCTTGGTCTAAATCGCTGTTCCTATGTTGTTAATCGATTTTTCTATGTTTAGATGCAACTATTTTTGTATCCTTAGATTCTAGTACTATTACTTAGTGAACAATACCTTACGAAATGAAATCTTATCAAAGCAATCTATTTTTAATTTAATTATTGCTTTCAAATTAATACGTATTACGATAGAGTAGGTAGGTACCTATCTATTATAATCAGTAAAGACGCTTTTGCAAGATAGGTACACAATAATGCCGCGGCTACGGCCGTATATATCTCTATTGTGTTAATAAAATAACAAATGCACTGGAATATGTGAATCAATCAATTGACAAACTTAGAAAATCTATCACTAAGTTTCTTTTTGTCCTCAGACTGCTGGCACGCACGACTCAGCCGGCGCCGACGCCGATGTTGACCCTGTGCGGTGCGCCTCCTCCCTCCAGGAAACGAGAGGAGCTGGCAGCACTCGCAAACCTCAGAAAGAAGGTGTCACCGGCCTTGTTGCGGCCTGAAAAGTGAGTTTAGACATTTTATAGCTAAAGTAACTAGCCCCAAGTTGGGCGCCAATATAAATTTAATAACACTGCTGATTTAATTAGGTCGGAAACGGAAGTTATATTCATAAAACTAACACTGATAACGTAATATGTGTGACCAGACCAATAAAAATTATTTATGGTGGCCATGCTTGGGCGCCATTTACTACTTATTCAACAAGTTAAAGTAAGTATTACGTGTTGATTTTGTTAAAACTAAGTACAAAAGAAATATCTGTCATGCTGTTTGATCATTATAACTAAAGGGTTGTTCAAATATTTTTTTTGTAGGTATATTTTTAGTTTTATTTAGCTGCAGGTACTATCATATCGGAATAATTGTGTAACGTTCATTAAATGTTGTAAAAAAATAATGTTATTTTCATCCCTCATATTCGTTTTCATTTTCAGGGGCGTTCCCCTTATATTCTATATGCGTCCCATACTTAAAATTATAAAGCTGAACGCGCCAATCTCAGGTCCGAAAAATTTCATATTTTGCCTTCTGCTTTTTGCAGCGATAACCGTCGCCCACGCGGGTAGAGCCGTGAGCAAAAACTAGTATAATAAACCGGAACCAATATTCTATTTGGTAAGCTGACAGGCATTTAGCAAACAGTGACTATACAATAAATACAATTTAGCGAACTACCGTCATTGCGTGCTCGGCGCCAATATGGCCCAAGGTTCAGCGAGTGGACCGAGCGAGAGATAAGTACACAATGGAATGCTCGTTTATTACTTCCTCGATAAGTCAAGCTGATAGGTTCGCATGCTACACATACCTATATAAGAATATCAACGTATCTCTTTCCGAACCTTCTACCCTAGGGTAAATCCTTGTTGCGTAGCATTCATTTAATAAAAAATATATAATATAAACGGTACCTAGATATAGGTACCGTTTATATGTTTTTTTCATTGTTTTTTCATTTTGATTATATTTTATTTAAACCTATGCATAAATTGCGCCACCAGCCACTACCAAATTTAATAACGTAAACCTACAAACAGTAAAGAAGTAAAAATTAGAAAAGCGTTGTTATTATTCTATGGAAAAGCGGTCCTTTATTCAATTACGATACAAACTGAGTATGGCACAGAAGAAATACAGAGCTTGAAATTGAATAAAAAAATATTAAAAAATACAAATTGAAAATTGAGAAAAATAGAGAATTTAGGAACGGACAAAAAGTACTTGTATAATTCCCTCCGTCTGTTACACATGATTTGAATTTATAGGTTTAAAATCAAAATAAAAGAATTAGAATTAGAAATCCAAACCAAAAATAATGATGAAAACGAAACTAAAACCGGATTAAGTCTTCAGTATCCACAGTAATTATAATGGACACAATCTGAGGACATAGACCTTCGTCATTAGCGACATTGTTAATTGGGGTCCGAGGTTTATATGCGTAGGTACGGTTGTGTGCATATGGAAAGCTAAGATGTGCTTACGTGAGGTTAATATAGATGGTAGGTACTTAATTCAACACCTTGATCAAGATAGGTCTATAAACAGATCAGCAGATGAACTTATATAATTAAAATAGTCATAGACTACACTTAATTATTTTACTAAGTAATTGTCCTACTTATAACTTGTTGCAAGAAAATCTAACTATAGAAAAAAAAAGCTTATCACGAGAACAGTTCTTCATTTAAATTTAGCTAATTAATAAACTTAATAAACCTTAAATTCTGGTGTTTAGGTATACCCACCATGATTAAATTTTCCATGTCGATGGTCCTATTTTTACATTGATAACATCACTCTACGATAATACGTGTAATAACGAACTGGGGAAAGATGAAAAATCATCTAATTCGCGCACGGAGCCATGGCACCGCATCTCCAGTCTGCTTGCGACCACGGCCAGTGTAAACCGGCCGAAACTACGTTAGTACCTACTTATTCTTGTCTATGACCGTACGTCAAGCTATGACGGGCCTGTTGGTCTAGTGGTTAGTGACCCTGACTGCTAAGCCGGAGGTCGTGGGTTCGATTCCCACCCAGGACAAATCTTTGTGTGATGAGCACGATCATTTTGTTCTGTGTCTGGGTGTTATATATCTATAATATGTATATATTTAGAAATATATAAGTATGTTTATCAGTTGTCTGGTTACCATAGTACAGGCTCTGCCTAGTTTGGGATCAGATGACCGTGTGTGAGATTGTCCCAAGATATTTATTTATTTATTTAAGCCTTAAAAGGTAAATGCATGAGTTCGCGGTGATTCCCGTGACGTAATTTTATTTTATTAACATCACGTTTCTACTTTGTTCATATCTAAAATTTGATTGTTCTCATACATTCTGTCAGCAACGACCGATATTGAGTGGCCATATTGTAAGCTTAAGTAAGAGTCATCTTTTAGACCATGAGTAATCTAACCGAACAATTTCCGTTCTCAGGTATGCCCACAGAAATGACTATGCACCGGAAAAGAACCATAACGAGGAACCGCTCGACAACAGACCCAAACTTTTACAAAGGGTAAGTACCTATATCATTATTTAATATTCCTAATTTCAGGACTTATATCATTAATTTATTCGCATAAGGGGTGCAATTTCATTCGTCGAATAACTTTATTCGTGGAATAATTTTAAATTTTGATAGTTGCTTCATTCAAAAACTGTCAATTTTATTCCTTGAATAAAAGTTATCTGACGATGTAAAAACTGCAGTTTAAAACTAGGGTCTAGAAAGTAGTGCCCGGGATATCGTTTTTTCGACGATGTTTGCTCTATTTTATAATTACTAGCAATGTGGGTCGCATATTACAAGTAGGTATTTTTGTTACCCCTACTACTAACCTAAATAATTGTGTTACGAATGGGTTTAAGTCGATAGTGCAAAAGGTGGGATTTGAACCGGCAAACACATGATCGCAAGTCCAACGCTCTAGCGATTGCTCTACCGCCGCTTCATTTTTGGCTATACATATAATAAATCTGTAGAAAAGTCATTTTTGTACATTGAAGAAATTGAAAAAAAAAATAGCCAGCGTGTGAAAAGATAACTAACAGAACCCATTTCCATCACTTTTGAAATTTTTGTCTGTTTGTCTGTTTGTCTGTTTATATGTTTGTTTGTGCGCACATCACGTAAAATCTATGAATCCCATGCAGACAATGTTTATATACAAAAATTATACGTAACTTGAGGTATTACTTAGTTTTGGTTTCATCGAAATCGGTTCATAAACAAAAAAGTTATGTACATTTGAATCAATAGAAAGCGATATCGGCGACACAAAGTCCAATTTAGGATGAGCTCTCATCAATATGGTCGTCCATATTAAATAGGGATCAAACTCTAAATTTACATAATCTCCATTCATCTGTACACGTAATCTTTGACATATAAACAAATAAGTAACCATGGCGAAAATAACGTTGCCATAGCGATCAGTTTATTGAAGTATGAATAACTATTTAAGACGCTTACAGTAGTATTAAACAGCTCGGTGGTTATACGATAGGAAATGTGAAAAATCTTGCTGCGTGTTCAAATCCTGATGTTACTACATATTTTGTTTTTTATTTCTAGAACCGACTTTCTTACAGAAATACGAATATATCGAGCTAACCCTTTTTGTGTTATGTATTATTTTTTAGTTTGTAATTTTTTATATGGCTAATTTTTTAGATAGCTTGCTGCTCATGTAATTTTTGATGCCTGATCGAGACAAACAAAAATGCATAAAGTTTTTACAATCACACTTTACTGTTAAACAGATGAAGTTCATAGTCAGTTAGTTGATAAGTCCATCATCTAAATCCCGCAATTTCTGCGACTTACATAAAAGAAACCAAATTGTCAAATACCCGTATCAGGCGACTTGAGCCATCTAAAGCACATTCAGTGATTCAGTCAGTCAAAAATATTTTTCACATGCATACCTATTACGACTGATCAGCGCGAACAACGTCGCGGGTACAGCTAGGTCATCAAGGTTACTTTATTCATATTTTTGTCTGTATTAAACTGAACGGACGGTATTTGAATCTCGCATCCACTACTGATTAATGCCTGTGTGTGACGAGATCTGATGGCAAACTGCTAAGCTGGCATAAATAAATATACTTACAGGATATAGCGCATGTTCCAGCTTTTGATCTGGTCATTATTATCTATACCTACTAATATTATAAAGCTGAAGAGTTTGTTTGTTTTTTTGTTTGTTTGAACGCGCTAATCTCAGGAAGTACTGATCCGATCTGAAAAATTCTTTCACTGTTAGATAGTCCACTTATTGAGGACTATAGGCTATTTTTCTTTTGGAAATCTATCCCCTAAGGGGGTGAAATAGGGGTTGAAAGATTGTATGGGAAGTTCGGTATTTTCAATGATAGACACATGAAATTTGGTATACGGGTTTCTGGTTAGAGATAAATGAAGACGTATTTCAGCAATTTTGAAAATCATCCCCTTAAAAGGGTGAAATAGGGGTTGGAAGTTTGTAGGTATATGAATTGTGTCGTTTTCAAAGATAGACACGTTTAATTTCATACAAGGGTTATTAGTTAGAAATAAATAAGACGTATTTCCGAGATTTTAGAAATCGACCCTCTAAGGGGGTGCAATAGGGGTTGAAAGTTTGTATGGGAAGTTCGGTATTTTCAATGATTGACACATGAAATTTTGTATACGGGTTTCAGGATAGAAATAAATAAAGATGTATTTCAGCGATTTTAAAAATCATACCCCTAAGACAGTGAAATAGGGGTTGGAAGTTTGTAGGTACATGAATTGTGTCGTTTTCAAAGATAGACACATTTAATTTCATACAAGGGTTATTAGTTAGAAATAAATAAGATGTATTTCCGTGATTTTAGCCTTTTAGGAATCTACCCTCTAAGGGGGTGAAATAGGGGCTGAAATAGTTGATATGTGAAGTTCGGTATTCTCAAAGATAGACAGATGAAAAAATAAGTAGATAAGATAACGCCCATCTAAGACATATCTATAATGACGACCCCCGTGGTCGAGTGGCTTTCACTCCGGTTTTTAAGGTGCCGCCAGTGTAGGTCCCAGGTTCGATCCCCGGACAGGTCCATGTAGAAAATAACTTTTATAAATTGTCTTGAGTCTGGGTGTTTATGGTATCTTCATTGTCTCAGATTCCATAACACAACTGCTTTTGCTACTTACTTTACGTTAATTATTATTTTAACGCCATAATATTTTATGAAAAATTTTATTCATACTCCTTACTTTGAAAATCACAGAATACATCCATCTACCTTTAATACTACTCTTTATTTTACGCGCGAGCGAAGCCGCGGGCAACAGCTAGTTTAGAAATAAATTCGTTCGTTGATTATAACGAATTTATAATCCATTATTCGTGAATGTCTTTGCAAAGACATTCACCATATAGGTAGCTATTATTGCATAAAAGTAAGAAAAGGCAGTTTTTTTGGTAAAAGATAGATCACACTCTGAACCACTTACCATTTAACTAATTAAAATTAATGGATTAGCGTTGTGAGAGTAGTTTGTAATGAAGATGAACGATCTTGTTATCTAGGTTCTAGACCCCGACTGTTCACGTGCACGACATAGTTGCATGTACCGAAGGGATATGTATAATACTGGGATTTGAAGTACCGACCGCAGCGCTTTATGGAAACTAATGATGAAAAATTACAGAAAGGTACCAAAGCACTAATTTTCAAGTCTCTAAGAAAATTAACAAGCATAGGATAGGGTACCTAATTATTTAAATCATTGTGTAAACATTTATTATCATACTAGCTTTTGCCCGCGACTTCGTCTGCGTGGACTTCAGAATTGGGTCCAAAAGGAAATGAAAAATGTAATAAAATTTTCATCCGCGTTATACGCTTGCGCTGTAATAGAGAAAAAGACCAAATTTCAAAGCTGTCTGCCCACGGCTTAGCTCGTAAACAATTTTCAATTTTCCCTCGGGAACTACTTAAGGAATCGGGATAAAAGGTAGCCTATGTTCTTTTCCATGTCAAAGGCTACATGCATGCCAAATTTCATCCAAATCCTTCAGCCGTTTTTGCGTGATTGAGTAACAAACATCTAATAGAAACATCCAAACATCCACACTTTCACATTTATAATATTAGTAGGATAAAACTATAATCATTAATTAAACAAAACAATAAATAAAATAGCGTGAAAAATTCATACGCATCATTGTCGAATCGATTGGATATCTGTCCGTAAGGCTGGCAGCATTGCCATGTTGACTGGAAATACTTAACCGCTGAGTAAGGTAAAAACCAGCCCTTGGATCACACGAGGTGTCAAAATTACGGTCGGATACCTAGATTATTTTTAATGATTGGACCATTAAAAATAATGCAACAAAAACAAACATTAGCATTGCCCTAGCAAACTCTGCAAAAGCAGAATCGCACGATTCTTAATTTATTCACCCTTAAATCTTTGTTTATATTATGTAATATGTAAGGGGTATAATATTATGATTTTGAGAAATGGGACGCGACCTTGACCTGATGCGGAACTGTTTTGCTACAATGAAGGGCCCGATCGTGCTCATTGAGCCGCTTCCAACCATGAAAATGACCTATGACATGACAGAAAGGCGAAAACAAGGAAAATAATACTATTTGATATTTTTTTATTTAGTTAGGTAGGTACTAGCAAATAATATATTTTTCCGGGATGAATTTGGGGTTGAAGACAAATCTGCTGAGGATCTATTTATCAATTCAATATTCCTATCGCACAAGTTTTTTTAAATTACGTTAATTAAGTTTAGTTTCACTTGGCCTGTTGGTCTAGTGGTTAGTGACTCTGACGAGCCTGACGAGCTGGAGGTCGTGGTTTCGATTCCCACCCAGAAGACAAATCTTGTGTGACGAGCACGATAATTTGTTCTGTGACAGGGTGTTATTTTTATCTATCATGTGTATGTGTATTTATAAATATGTAAGTATATTATTATATTTATCAGCTGTCTGGTTGCGATAGATGGCCGTGCGTGAGCTGTCCCAAGATATTACAATATACTATAATAAATTGATTTTATGAAATCATTAAGAAGTAGGTAGCTATAAGCTGTTACCGAATACCTAATCTAAAAAGCGGAGTGATAGATCTTTTGGTAAACATTTCTAACTATTTAGTTAGTTACCTTTAGTTTTTGCGTTACTTATTTTGCTATAGCATAACTTTTCCAAAGAAGACATGTAAACGGCCTTTTGCGAGTGATGTAATTTAATCTTTTTTTGTTTTGATTTAATTTAATGTAATTTTGATGTAATTTAATGTTTTGTTTAGTTTAAGTTATCAAGTTACCACTTTTTAATTTTATATGTACATATGCTATTGCATTAGGTTCTAAGAACCTGTAATAATGGTTGTATGTGTGTTTAAATAAATAAATAAAAAAAATAAATAAATAAATAAAATAATTACCGACTAATTTACGAGAGCGTCTGCGATGAACATCATCATCGAACGGTAGGTACGGCTGTTATTACCTAGTCACAGTCAGGAAAACAAAAAAGACTTAATATAATACAAATACATATTATATTTATACTATTAAGTACTATAATATATTACCTGAATCTAAACTTATTTAGCTCGTAAGTATTTATTCATTTTATTTATTAAGTACATTAGAATAAATTACAGTAACAAAAATTATTAGTTAAGAGTATCCTAGCAAAAAAAATAACCTAATCGAAATAATTACAATTGACTCCGCAATTACAGAAGTAGAGAAAATATTTTCCTTCAGTGATAAATGGTCGATCTTTATGATGGATGAACTTACCGACATTACAGTTACTGTAACGCTTTCGCTACCTTTGAAAGGCAATACCAATGTTTTTCGAAGGTTATTGTTACCTGAGAATCACAAGGTAAGGTTGTTTCCACATGTTATGGAATCTTGAGATATATCCGACCCAAATTCATTCGTTGAAATGGAAATTGGAAGTAGGTATTTCCTAAATGTTACTATATATATATATATATATATATATATTTTTTAATATCTTTGGACACAGCTCACACACGGCTATCTGATCCCAAACTAGGCAGAGCCTGTACTATGGTAACCAGACAACTGATAAACATACTTATATATTTCTAAATACATACGTATTATAGATAAATAACACCCAGACACAGATTCTTGAGTAAAATAGGGAGACAATAAATGGAAGGACGCTCTGCTTCCTGTCTGTTACATGGTCTCCAAAAACCTCTGGGTACCTATATCATAATATAAATAGTAAAAGTCCAATATGCACATCGCACTATCTATTTACTTACTTATAATTGAGCGCATCAATTATATAAATATCGTATATCTTTTTTTTTTTTTTTTTTTTTGACGCTGGGATAAAATGCATTACGCATACCCCCCCATATGGGGGGATGGGGGGGTTATGTGGGACTCCACGGGCTGACCCGGTATACCCACTAAAACAACCCAGCGGCATTCCCGCATCGTCTGAGTGGAGGAGGACTGGGAAACCGGCGCAGCCTTTACGTCCAGTCCACCTCCGACGAAATTCCGCCTTCACGGCGGGCCCTTCACGCCATCCCCGTGGGGGGAGGGCTGGGAATACCCGGCAAGGGTGGTGTAGAGTGCAATGCGGGCGAGGGCGCCCCCGCGCCTGTCACCCGCCTATCACCACCATGAGAAGGGAGAAGATTACGACCTCTTCGACCTCTCCTTCGTCTTCGGAGCGGCGCAGCGAGAGGGTCGTCCTCCCGCACGCGCTCCGCCGCCTCCTTTCGCGAAATGACGTTTTCGCAAAAGGAGGCGACCGCTGCCCAGGCCTCCTCACTCTCCAGCATGGAGCTGACAACGCCAGGGAGCGAGAGGTCTTGCCCGATTTCCGCAGTCAGGCTGCGGCGTGGGTCAGACCAAGCTGGGCAGACCTCGAGGGTGTGCTGAGCTGTGTCCTCCGCCGCGCCGCAGTCATGGCACGCCGGAGTCTCCTCCCTCCCGATCCTGTGCAGGTAAGATCCAAAGCAGCCGTGACCTGACAACACCTGCACAAGACGGAACGAGAGGAAGCCGTGTGGCCGCTCGAGCCAGTCCTGCAGGTTTGGACCGATCGCGTCTAAAGTTCGTCGGCCAAAGGTGGCGGTGGCGAGGTCCTCCGTCCAATGGACGACGATTGCGTCCCTCGCCTCCCGCCGCACGGCCTCCCGCTCCGCCGCGATGGGGCGCTCCCCGAGCGCTTTCCGACGCGCCGTCCACTCGTATACTCTGGCGAGCACCCACGCCTCCAACTCCCAGGGAGGTGTGCCAGCCAGAGCACATGCCGCCGAAAAGCCCACCGAGCGGTAGGCCCTCGTCACCCGAAGTGCAATGGCCCTTTGGGGCCTGCGGATCGCGGTCGCGTTCTCCCTCCTGTGAAGGGAGTCCGCCCAGATAGGGGCTCCGTATAGGGCCATACTCCGCAGGAGCTCGTATATCTATCCTAACTTCTTCAAGTCTAAAGAAACGATCCTACCTATACGTAACCTTCGCAGGTCTATTAAAATCACTAACTCGGCAGATACTCGGAAACTAATTTCTGCGGTGAGTTTTATCCAACGTAAAAAATATCTAATTAATAGTAGCGTATACATGTTATGGACCAACTGATAAATTGAGCAGTATACATAATGCCCGGTCATTATGAAAAATGCCCAATATGAGAGTGCAATTTGACAATAATTATTGAAATAATCTAATTGACCGGGCACTATACATATTGCCCATCACCTTTTGGGCAGAGTAATACAAACATATTTAATTACTATTTTTTTATTGTTATTGTCATTTAACTTAAAATAAACTAAATATTAAAGGGGAATTATAAAACGAGCGATTAAAAAAAATCCTAGACTTTGTGTTGAAAACTTTTTGCCCAACGTCCGGTAGGTTTAGGTTAGGTTAATATGGTGACCCTTACGTGCACAAGGGCGGCGAGCGGAGCGAGCGGAGTCGCGGCAGCGACCGCCCCGTGCTGGAAAACCTTTCAAGCGATTCACGACTTTATGTGCGTTAAATATAGCTTTATTATCAAATTGCCCAACTATCATGTAGCAACATAATAATGACCGTGCAATGTGATAAATAATGAAGTTAAGATAGTAATTAATCACTTAGCCCGATAAAGCTAGACATTATTCATAATGCTCGTGCATTATAAATAATGCCCGCATTAATCACCTGGTCCACAACATACACACCACATCTTTTCTTTGTTTTTCGTGGAACTCCGTCAGGCGTCATATGTTTGTACCGAGAGGAGGGAGGGATTAGGAAATTTACATTTACCTTCGTTGTGTACGTACGAACACATAGCAAACTAGATAGTTCTGCAGGGAATACTAACAAAAATATGTGTAAACAATGGGAACAGTGTTATCGTAATAACTCGTTTCTACTATTATTTACACTTGCGATTAGATAATAATGATTACAGAGATATCACAGCTTTGTTCGAGTTCCCTGTATAACAATCTAGTTTGCTGTGTGTACCTACATACATAACGTAAATGCTCCTATTACCGCCAGTTTTAGCTGTCTTAGGATTCACATTAATAAAATAGATATAAGCTGTTATGTTAGGAACAATGTTATAGTTTATAATTAATCTCTACGAAGTATTCTTTGCAATTCAGTACTTAAATTCAATATTCAATAACACAATAGTTAATAAATAATTATTTAATCCAAAAGAGTAGTTGATTCTATTACCGACCCATAGAATGCGGCAAGATTCTATTACCGATTTTTCTACTTCTATTACCGACCGCTACGAAGTTGTCACTGCTTCTATACTATTAAATAAAATAAAAAAATCGTTTTTAAGGTATTTATTATATAATAACAATATTTATGAGTTCAACATTATTACAATATGAACATAATTATTTATTGCAACGCTTAGAGCACTTAATTGTTGTTATTTTAATTAATAAAAAATATAATCAGTCTCAGAAAATAGTCTTCAAATAATTAAATGCTTACTATTAGAATTAGATATATTATAAATCTTCGTCCTCCTTCGTTAAAACAGTTTGTTTTTCACAATGTTCATTTATATATTTATTATTTCTCTTGTCACGCAGAGTTGTCCTCGGTATGCCATAGGTTTTTGAAGCTTTGTATAATGCTAGTCCCTTCATTTATAGCTAGAAGCGCAGCTTCTAGTTGAGCAGAGGCGTACTGCTTGAGCTTCTGCGGCTCCATGATTCTATAAAAGATCACAATCTTTAAAGGTATATAGAATTTAATTCTTCGAAAGAAGCTTTAAAAAGTTACATGGCCCCCATTCCGTCCTGCCATTTTTATTAGATTTGAAAACATATTAAATGAAGCCATGAATGAAACTGGATAGCAAATATTATTTTACATTAATAATATGGCCTGTGACAAAATCTCACAAAACGTAGCGATTAATAAAATTAATAATTAACAGATAAAATATCCGCTTTATGGAATACTTTTAAATTCGATCTCATTGCTATATTATTTCTTTTAATGTCAGTTAGTCTTTAATTCAGATAATAAAGGTTATTTAGAAAAAAGCGCGGGAAACCTCAAATTTGGCGGTCGTGATTTTTGGTGGCAATTTTTAAAATTTTATTATTTATTGGTCTGGATTATCCTATAGTAATTATTTAGCCTTAGTCTTTATTTATTTATAGTAGTTAAGTGATTTCTTCATTATTTGGTAAGTTTTTATTCGTTTTTTCTCATAATGGACCCGCCGGAGGACCCCGGTGGGACCCATATAGATATAGGTCATTATGTTACTATTTCTAACAACGATACTAGCGTTGATACTGATGGGTCTGTCACCCTTAATTCCTCTAAGAGAAAACGTGTTTCCACTCGTACATCGATATGCAAACATTGTAACAAAAAAAGACGCAAAAATGGCGGCAAAAGGCAATCTGATTGCAACTGTGTTGATGATATGGAGACATCAATAGTCGTTTCTCAGTCACCAAACCAAAATGTTTTAGATCAAAGCAATGTGTCTCCCCAGTCGGTTCCAATTGCTCAGTCGGTCTCGGTAGCCAGGTTAATGTATAATGTGTCGGATGCGGCACCTTATAATGTACATGTTCAACGTGAACAAATATCAAGCAGTGATAACGTTTATTTAAATCCAATTTCTTTCGGCCGTTTTTTAAAAAGAAATTCCTTCAATAATATCGTAAATGGAAGTTTAAAAAAAATAGGGCGAAATAGAATAGTTTTGTCTTTTTCTGATTATAAAGATGCAAATACATTTTTAGCGAGTAATGTTCTATCGAGAGAAAAGTATAAAGCTTTTATACCATCTTTTTCTGTAACTCGTATGGGTGTCGTCCGAGGCATTCCTTCAGAATGGTCGGACGAGGATATTAAAGAAAATATATCTGTGCCAATTGGTTGTGGCGATATATTAAAAATCAGGAGGATTAAAAGGAAAGTTGTAAATGACGGAAAGACAGAATTTAAAAATACTGAAACAGTTATTTTAACTTTTGATGGCCAAGTTTTGCCAAAACGTGTATTTATGTGCTACACTTCCTTGTCTGTGAATCTGTATATATACCCCACAATCCAGTGTTACAACTGCTGCAGATATGGACATGTTAAAAACATGTGTCGATCTAAGCCTAGATGCTTTAAATGTGGTCAGGGTCACACTGGAGAGAGCTGCACAGTCTCAGAGGAGGGTTTGTCATGCTGTCTCTGCAATGGCTTTCATGAAGCCACCAGTAAGAAATGCTTAGAATTTGATAGACAAAAAAACATTAAAGAATCCATGGCTAAATCCTGTATTTCCTATGCAGAAGCTTCCAAGTTACATCCTTCCATTTCTAGAATCTCATATGCTGACGCCTTACTTTCTTCTCCTAAAGTTTCAAGCCATATTAGTGCTTTTGTTCCACAGGATTATTCTACATCTAAACAAAATAAAACATCATATAAAAAAACCGTTTATATTAAACCTCGCTCTCCATCCTCCCCTTCTAAAGGTTATGATCAGCAGTTCCACCAAAGTCTCGCAAGAGATAGTAGAATTCCTGATCCAAAAGATGGCTGTGCGCTCCCTCCTAAGGATTCTTTATCTTCTTTATCTATTAATGATTTAATAATTGCTTTGATTAATTCTCTGTCACAATCTAATCTGATTTCACCGTCCATCGCAGGCCCTGTATACAATGCAGTTTATAAATATTCAAATAATAATAATGGACAGTCTAGCCAAGGTATTCCAATGGAATTGCCGAAGTGCAATATCTAAAAAATCTGATATATTATATCTTGTAAATAAATTTAAACCTTTTATTTTTGCTCTTCAAGAGACTTGGCTTAAACCAGGATCTTTGTTTAAGATTCCTGGGTATGCCTGTCTTAGAGAAGATCGGTCTGATGGGTATGGTGGAGTAGCCTTACTTATCAGACATCCTCACTCATATTCATTAGTTTCAATTCCATCACATCATCATGATTTTTCCATCATTGCAGCAGTTGTAAATAACATATGTTTTGTGTCTGTATATATACCTCGTCCATCAAACTTAATCTTTAAAGAAATTGTAAATATTTTTTCTATTCTTCCTAAACCATTTATAGTTTTAGGTGACTTTAACTCTCAGCATCAATCCTGGGGTAGTTCAATATCCAATAGTTTTGGTGGTGACATATTGGATATTATAGACAGTTATGATCTTTGTATTTTAAACACAGGTTCTCCAACTCGACGTACTGCTCCAAATGAAGGCATTAGTGCTCCTGATTTAACTATATGCTCCTCTAAATTAGCGTCCTCTTTGTTTTGGGAAGTGTTATCCTCCACTTATGGCAGCGATCATTTCCCTATAGTCATAACATTTCCATTTCCTAATAAACATTCACCCAAGTGTGCTCCCCGGTTGAAGTATAATTTAACAAATGCAAACTGGCATACGTTTAGGGAACAATTAGACAATGCACTCGCGTTTCTACCTGAAATTAGAACTGGTAATGAAAGATATTGTGCCGAAGCTCTGTCTAAAGCCATAATACAAACTGCTGATAACATTTTTCCTATTAAAAATACTGCAAAACATAAAATTCCATCTCCACCATGGTGGGATAAAGAATGCACAGATTCAATAAAGAGGAGAAAAGATACAGAAAAAAAATATTTATTAAATTCTACCGTAGAAAATTTTAACACATTGAGTACGGTTATTACTGAAACTCGGAAATTATTTAAAAAAAAGAAATTTGAAAGTTGGAGATCTTTTTGTTTGACTATATCTCCTAATGTTCAACCCTCTATAGTCTGGCGTAATATTAGGAGATTTAGATCAGTATTTACCGATTCTAATAGTACGTTCCTTCCTTCGCACTTAAATAATCAGTTTTTAGATAATTTAGCTCCTTCGTATGTTCCGGAAGAATTCAATAGATATTCCGTCCCTCCTTCAATAGTTAATCATCTTTCTGATCTCAATAAACCATTTACTTTTGCTGAACTCAAAGGTGTAGTATCTCATACTAAAGACTCCGCTCCGGGTGCAGATGGTATTCCATATTCTTTTATTTCCAATCTTAGTGATCTGTCTCTTAATTATTTTTTAAAACTAGTAAATTCTATTATGATTTCTGGGAACGTTCCTATTTCTTGGAAATCACAATTAGTCATTCCTATCTTAAAACCAAACAAAAATCCATCAAGTAGCACATCATATCGTCCAATTGCTCTTTCATCTGTTTTACTAAAAATTTCGGAGCATTTGGTTAAAAATAGACTAGAATGGTATTTAGAGAACCGGAAATTATTAAGTGAGAGCCAATATGGTTTTAGGCGAGGCAAAAGTACCTTAGATAGTCTTAGCATATTTGTCACTGACATTAGGTTAGCTTTTTCAGAAAATCTTAATATCGTATCAGCATTTCTGGATATAACTTCGGCTTATGACAATGTTGTTATATCCACCTTAAAAAATAAACTCCAACAATTAGATGTTCCCATTCTACTTTCCAACTTCATTTTAAACATTTTGTCTGAGCGCAGCATTAATCTTTCACTGGTGAACTCTTCATGTGAATCTAGACTCATATGGAAAGGTCTCCCACAAGGATCAGTTCTCAGTCCCTTGTTATATAACATCTACACTCATGACCTTGAATCGTTTTTAGGTAATGAAATCAAAGTGCTTCAATATGCCGACGATCTGCTCCTTTACTGCCCTCACCGCTCTGTTGCTTCAGCATGCACTACATTGTCTTCCTCTCTTAGTCTTCTTAAAAAATGGCTTAATTGTAATGGCCTCGCATTATCTGCTTCTAAAAGCTCAATTGTCTTATTTTCTAGAATGCGCCTCCCTCCCCCCATTTTTATATATTATGATGGTATTCCAATCCCGGTAAATTCCAGCGTTAAATTCTTAGGTGTTGTTTTAGATAGTAAACTTTCGGGAATACCTCATTGTGAGTATATTGCTGCAAAATGCGAAAAAAGATTAAATATATTAAGATGTTTGTCAGGCGTATGGTGGGGTGCCCATCCCTTCTCTTTAAAACTCTTATATAATGCCTTAGTAAGAAGTGTTCTAGATTATGGGTCATTCCTGTTAGAACCAGGAAATAAAGTTGCATTAAAGAAATTAGATGTCATTCAATCAAAAGCATTAAGAATAATATCAGGAGCAATGAAATCAAGTCCTATTAACGCCTTACAGGTTGAATGTGTAGATCCACCTCTCTCCCTTAGACGCCAGTATCTTTCTGACAAGTTCTTATTCCGTTCTTTTCAATTCCTTAATCATCCATTACGTGTTAATCTTCAAATCCTCACAGAGTATATCAACTCTTCCAGTTATTGGGCTCACAAATCTCCTCCTTGTCTTGTTCAAAGTTATAAAAAGTTTATTGCTTTACAGGCACCAACCTACTGCTTAAATTCATTCCCTCTCTTTACCAGTAGCTATGAGTCATTGATACTTTCTCCTGATATCGTATTTAATTTAGGTATAGATAAAACAGATAATTTTGCTAATTTTTCATTTAATTATATTAAGGACAATAATTGGAGCGATTGTCATCATATATATACTGATGCATCTAAACATTCCACTTCAGGTATTGTTGGAGTTGGAATTTATCATTCGCAATATAATATAGTTCAGAAAGTCAAACTTCCTCCTGAGTCATCAGTATTTACTGGTGAATGTTATGGGATATTTAAAGCTGTAGAATATGTATTTACAATGAAATTGAAAAAATCTGTTATTTTTTCTGACGCGTTAAGTGTATTACAAGCGGTTAACAAAAATCCATTTAAATGTAAGCCAATCTATCCTATCATTTTATTTATAAGGAATCTTCTCTACGAGTGTTCTCAATTAAAATTAATAATTTCTTTTGCGTGGATTCCTGGCCATAGGAACATTCATGGTAATGTTATAGCCGACCGACTGGCTAATGAGGCTGTTGTCTGTGGGGACATTTTTCCTTTTGTTAATTTTAGCCATGATCTTGTGAATCTGCCTATGAAATTTCTTTGGGAGACCTGGGAGGATTTATGGGCAGATAGTAGCAGTAACAAAGGGAAATACTACAAATTAATTCAGACTTATATTCCAAAAAAACCCTGGTACTACAAATTTAATGTCGGAAAAGTTGCTTCAAGTTGCCTTATTCGAATGAGGTTGGGACATACGTCCACCCCAGCGCACCTTGCTCGACTCCAAATTGTAAATAGTGATCTTTGTGAATGTGGCGAAGATGTGGGAGATTTGAACCACATTTTCTTTTCTTGCTGTATTTATAATCGTGATTCCTTTCTTGCTTCACTACTTTCCATTAATATTCCTTTTCCTTCATCTATTCCTGTTTTGTTAGCTTCGAATGATATTTTAATATATAAGTATTTGTCTTTATTTTTAACTTTAAATAATTTACATATATGATAGTCATAGTTTATTTTTTTGTTATTTTTACATCTTTCCATAATCCTAGCCAATATCCAAAATTCCTTTTCCTAAATTCATTTTAATTTCTACCCTAAGTTTCCCCGTTTTTGTTAGTGGCACTGCGTAAATAGCGACTTGCCAATGTAAATAATAAAAAAAAAAAAAAAAAAAAAAGGTTATTTACAGTATAATATCATTCTAATAATTGGGATATTGTCTAAAGTTGAATCGAGTTTTACACAAAAACTTCAAGAAATAGCTTTGTCGTTAATAGATCTAACGAAGTAAAATAATTTTAAGAATTGAACAAGAAAAAAATAAAATCGAATGAGGAAGTATATAATAGATATTATTATAAAATACTTAAATGTTCTCAAAATCTAACAACGACCCATGGGTCGTTATTAGAATCATGTTTTGAAATTTGGATTCTATTACCGCCTTAAATTAAAACGTGATTTTATAACACAAAAACCAATAAAAAGTATTATATTATGAGTTAGTTTAGAAAACGAATATATACGTTACAGTTGTAATGTGATAGCAAGAAGACAAATCCATTTTTAGTGTGTTATTTTCCTTAAGTAATATTTAGGTGTACTTACGTGGCTGGAGACGCGACACTATGAAATGTGCGTCCGCTTCGGGCGCGTCCCACTGATGGTCAAATTATTTCTTTCACTGGCTATTTAAACACACAAACTTTACTCTTTTTGCTGTCCAACAAAAATACGTAACTAATTTTCTAGGTATAACTTTTCTGGACCCTATATTATGTCTAATATGAGTGATTTAAAAATTAGATCGTTAATAGAGTACACATTTTAGGGGGTCGTTAATAGGAGCTTTTACGTTACCTAGAAATTTTTCGCTTTTATAGAGTCCAAGGTAAACTTATAAAATTTCTTCCCTATTAAAGGTAAACTTATAAAATTTCTAAGCATTTTCAGTTAAGTTAACGTCGTCACGTCAATACAACCATTTCACACAAAATGTATGGTTAGGGATCATACATTTTGTGTGAAATGGTTGTATTGACGTGACGATAACTTTTTCTGCCCCTTTTTTGCATTGCAATCAGGGGCATTTGCATTCAATTGCCCCTGATTTAAAAAAGTAACCGGCTTTTTCTATAATGAAAATTGACGATGACGTTACGAAAAATTGGTGTTAAGTATAGCGAAAACTTTTTAGAACAAGCTTTTTGTTACTTCCTTCTTTATAATAAAATTAGGGTAAATTGTAGCCGATTTCGGTGGAAAAAATGTATAAATCTTGATTTAAGCGACCCTCGCCGCTTGATAGGGGTTTTCCGGCTTTCGGAATAAAACGAGAGGCACGTGGTGGGCTTAAAAGTTCTTGACGTGGGATAAATCGCTGGCCTACATACCAAGTTGTTCGCTTCATTGGTTTTGTGGGCACAAACTCTCGTTGTATACCTACTTCATTCATAGATTCTTCGACTTCAGAATTTCTTGGCAACATATTCTGGAACATTCACGCATCAAATATTCTCTGAAAGTCGGGGTTTTATTTATTTTAACGTATCTTTAGATATAAAATGCTAGTGTCACATGGCAGTGTTTGTAACAACACTCCTCAAAAACGGCTTGACCGATTTTTATGAACTTTTCGTTCATATTCGGTAGGTCGTAAACCATTTTCTATACCCCTGGGTGAGAAGGGGATGCCTTCTCCAGAATTTGAAAAACAACGTTTACCGAGTTAGTTAGTATTCTTTCTTACCCTGTCTACGGAGGTACATAATAGATACTGTATTGTATCTGGAAGTGCCGGCGCTTGTGTGTAGGAATATTTTGTAGGTATCTGTATTTTTTTTTTGTTAGAACATCTTTGTAAGTTTTTTGAAAATTACAGTGTTCTCAATTTGGGTCGGATTCTTGATTGACATAAGTACTACATAACCATTTAAGTAAATAGTTCTCAAAGCAATAATAACTGATTGCTTAAAAGTTATATACTTTAGCAAGTTTATTAGGCAGATGTAACAATGCCTTAAATTGCACGACGGGTCCATTGTTGTTTAATGGAAAAAAATCCTTGATTAAATAAATTATTCGAAAACATCATTTATCGCTTTCGACCGGCAACGAAGTTTTGCATTATTTGCCTACTTATTATGTGTCGTTAAAATGATTTACAGCCAAATAATGGTAGGTTGCGAGCTAATAGCTCTATTATTCAGCTCTCGTAAATGGCATGTACTTACGATGCTCCACCTACCTGTATATGTACCTAACTAAGACCTATGTGTATGAATATTAACATTGAAGGAGATTTTCATTTTATTCTTTCTTAAAATTTCAGTTTTTTTATGCGGTTTACCGAAGTTAGCATGAGCGCAGGCTTTGACTACTTCACCGAACTTTTTGACGAAACCTCAAGGCCTCCATTGCAGCCAGAGCTAGGTATAGAAAAACTAACTAAGTTAGCAACATTTAATAACTTTACAACACCTTACGCAAGGTATAATAAGTATAACGGAACAATATATTAAGCACTAAACGTTTATTTCGAGATATATTTTAGAGAAAGTTGGTATTATTTTTTGTACTTATCTACAAAATTTGGTGCAGATAAATTGTAGAGTCCAAAGTAAATGTTTCGTAATAGAATGTTTTTCTTTTCTTCCCGGGAGAACAACAGGATTTTCTATTTGAAGTTACGGCATTATACAATAGTATTTCTATTCAGTTCAGCTCCGGACAAGAGCGGCGACATGCATCGATACGGTCACGTTTATTGAAGATCTCGACAATATTCTATCCAGTACCGAAGGGTTTATCTTTAAGAATTATTTGTTTCGTTCTGTAACGGGTAAGGAACTCTTGATTAAGCCGGCCTAACCTTATAAGTACACTCTTTTTCTGATATGAGGGCCTTATTTTCAAGTGGGCCTTCAGAGCTAAATCTGAAACTATTTAATAAGGAATATCGAAAAATGCCATAAGAAGTCGCGAGCTCGATTTTTATGAAAACAAAAACTGCATCATTGTATTTTTTATAAATCAATAATCGTAAGCAGGAATCGCACCCAATGATTTTGAAAAAAAAACCACTCCATGATTACACAATTCGATAAGGATCGATTTCTGGGAATTGATGATATGGGAAACTTTTAGAAAATGTTAAATTTTAAAATGTTTCTTGTTCCACCTTGGTTGAAGCGGACAAAGCGATGATTGTGTTTTTTTTTTTTAAAAAAAAAGCCTACTTAAAAAAAAACCAAAAGCTATCACAACCACAAGTCATCTTCATAAAGATACATCCTTTCCCGAGGGCTTTCACTCTTCTTATAAGTTCCTATTTTTAGTGGTGTTGTTGTGTGGTAGAATAAAAAGCAAATTTTGAGGGAGATCCGTTTTTCAATAGGATTACAAAATCTTAACTCAAGTTGATAAGTAGCGCTATCAAACTAAAAATAACCAAAATAATGACGTCAATTAGCGGCCCAAGAGCTGTTACCTACTCTTTGCTTGCATTTGTCAAAGTACCGATAAACCATAACTTTCACGGGCATGTATAATATTAATAATAGGTACCTAATGCCGTACACAATTAAGTGCCTGCCTTCTATGCTTCGCTGGCATGTGAGTCCCAATTAATTGTAGGATTTCGTCACAAGCCTCTGTCGCATGTAGGGGAGATGTTCCTAAAACGGGTAAGCTAAGGGAGATGTTAAATGAAACGACCAAGAACATTACAAGCAACTTGTATTTTTACTTATAGGAATGTTCATTTAATAAACTTTGGAAAATACAAAACAGTCTTAGCAATCTTCTTCAATATTCAGTAAAAAATCAAAAAAATAAAACCCTTCGAAATACCCGCTTTGCCCACAGGGGGGTCCTAAAACGGGTACCGTCTTTGGGCAAAGCGGGTAATGACTGAATATCTTTTTTAGATAATATTTAAAAAAGATATTCAGTCATTACCTTAATAAGATAGATAAGATATAAGATTTCCTAGATAATAGGAGGCTAAGATATTATCTTAGCCTCCTATTATCTAGGAAATCTTTATCGTTAAAAAAAGGGATTCAGTCATTACCTTAATAATACTCTTAAACCCCATATACCAAGATTCACCGGCAGTTTCGTTTTTGAATTTGTGTGGGATGTTATTAATCTCAGCATACTGGAACACAAGCTTTAAAAATTCTGTCTTAGTAAGGCCAAAATACAAACTGTCCATATGGAATACATATTCAAGCAGTTCATCTTCTTGACTTTTTGTAAATATAGTTGTATATCTCCCAAGTTTCTTTTCCGCGCTACCTTTTTGAATATGCCGCTGTAACGTTGATAGATTTATTCCATACTTCTTGGCTGCAGCATTTACTGAACCTTTGCCGGCTTCTTCCATAGCACGTTTCATTACTTCCTCATCCCACGAAGCATTTGAAGTTTTTCTTTTATATTTATTCACCATCTTAAAATAATCATAAAATAAAAACAAATTAGGTATTTTTTTACATTTTTTGTTAGCTAAATAACCGCACTGGGAGATAAATTATTCCAGAGCAAATCGGGTAGTCACCCGTTATGCCCCTACCCGTTTTGCCCAAAAACACGTTATAAATTCCAACTACCTTAATCTTAAAATAGTAAACACGGAGACCACTAGGTATTCACAGATAACAAGCTTATAACATGCAAAATGATAATACAAAACTACGAACACCATATTTTGCACCATATTTGAGTAGTTAGCACTAGCGTAAATCGATTTTTTTTAGTAAAATCAACAAAAAACTTTGTTAACGTCTTACCTTGAACACGTTCGCTCCACTCGCACGAGCCGACTGACCGTGATTGGGGGGGGCGGTAGTGCGCCGCTCTACACTCACACATTCACACTAAGATCTATAATATACGTATGGCTAACCCTACCCGTTTTAGGCTGGTTACCCGATTTAGGCACATCTCCCCTAATTGATAACAGTCCCTTCATCAAATCGGGGTTTATGCAAAGTTTTGTCTAAATATTTATTATGATGTTTACCTTATTTGTATTCTGAGAGTAATGAGAGCTGACTGTATAATTTTATGTTATCTTTTGATGACAGTGTTGGTTTTGTTCAAGTTTGAGATTAGGTACCTGTACTTTCGCATTTAAAATATTTTGGTTGAGTTCTTGTGTTGGGAATTGTTGATTCGCAAGTAATTTAAAATACTTGTTTTTTTCCGTGATTAAATACTTAACGTTGCGTCGGTTCTTAAAACAGTATATTTTTTGTAAAAGTTATATTGTGTTATCCTTAAATAAATAAATTCCACCTTACGCCTCCAACAGAATTGTGTAGTTATTTAAATTTAATAATCATGTTGTTAAAAAAACAGATACCTAGTGTTAAAAAAAAAACAGATTTTTAGTCCAGCTAAAAATGATTTTTGAATTGAATAAGACAACAAGGACAGACGCAGTTATTATTAAATTATTTATTCATGGCGATATTAAATACTTAATCATAAACCCTTTAAATTTGTCTCTTCGTTTTAACGTCTAAAACTATTAATACTGTATACGAATTTTCTTTTTCCTTACTTATAGCTTCGTTTATTCGGACGGAGCGGCTGCGTGCTTACGTAAGTTTATTGAAAATCCCAAATTCGTCTTCAGATAGGGGTCGCTTTACAGTTCGCTGGCACTCTGCCATGGTCGTGACCTTCTCTTTACGTAACAGACAACCTCGTTAGGTTTTGTTTTAATACATTCAGGACTTTTAAATCGATTTCGAATATTTCAATTTTGCGACCCTACGGCAGGCATTTGTCGCAAACAGTTTTGCAGTTACTTACTTCAATGGAAGAAATAAGATATACTACAATAAAGTTTATTAAACAAATAAGTAAACTTATTAATGTTTAAGACTCGTAGGTAGTCCAAAACTCTTACTACGTACTAAATATATAGGTATGCACGTCGAGTATAAGTCGAATATTATTTAGACATGTTTTCACTCCTAAAGATGAGTAAAAATCCTTAATAAAGATTTGAATAGGTCCTAAAGAAAAAAAAGTACCTAAAACCAAGCCAAAACTTATTGAACAAATCCCAAGGGGCCGAAAGTAAATAACTAACTAATAAACTTCCTAACTTAGTTAATAAAGCTCACGCTAAATACTCGTAAAGACATGTGAATTATTGCAGAAATCAAGCGGCATAGTTCGATTCAGTTCATCAGTAATTTACCGACTTTAGGGTCAGTTCCCTCTGACAGAAAAGCAGTTTATATAGTCTCAATCAACCAAGTATCGCTTAGCATCACATCTGTTAGCCTATTCCATCACTAACTTCCTGTCTTAGCAGCTAGGATTCAAAATTCTTGGTGTTACTTCGCCATCCAAAATCCGCTGTTATCCGCTGTTCGCCGCTGTTCTTTCAGAGGGATTTGACCTTTAGAAACGAGTAGACGGCTTCTAACGATGTGGCTTGGGCCTGCAGCCAAGCATAAATCTTTAGGGACTCTACATGTGAAGTAGTGAAGTTTTCTGCCTCTGTGGGCAGCGCTGAATAACTCACTACGTTCAGTAGTTTGAAAAAAATCCAGTATTTTAATTAGTTATCGCTAAGCTGGTCGCAGGAGAGTCGGTTGAGTTTATTTACTTTCAGTTACCGTTGGTATATATATTATTCGTTGTATGTATATTTTAATGCAGTAACTCTAATGGTGTACAATGCATAATATTATATTCTATTCTATTGTTTAATTCTTATAAAATACATTTTATTTGGTGCAAAACACGACTGGATTTCAGTTACCTACTAGGCATAAAATAGATTTAACAAATAAGTGGAACTTGCAATCAATTAAGATGAAGTAGATAGATACCTACTCAATAAATTAACATAAAAATTACATACTTTTAGTAAATGAAGAAGAAGAAATTCAGGTAGGATTGGTAGCAGACCCCAACATAGCCTGGGAAAAGGCTAGGCAGAAGAGGAGAATAGTAAACGATGCTTCCATTTTAAAATACTTACCAAATATAAAGCTACAGTTAAATATCAGCAAAATATGTACAATGAACGATATAATTGGATCAGTATTGGAAAAGTATAAAATTTTACGTTCGGAATTACTTAAATCGCAGTTAGTAATAATAATGGGCAAAGCGGTTGACGCTGCTTTAACGGCTGAAAATTATGGAAAAACTTGATGTGAAATAGAACCTCTATAGTATTCAATGGTTTGTAGCGAGTCCTTATTTTTTTTAAAAAAGCTTACTACTAGCAATGTGCGTAGCGTGCGTAGCACATAACTAGTGGTAATACAAATGCTTGTGTTACGAGTGGATTCACGTCGGTAGTGCAATGGGGGAGAAATTCGTGGTTCATTAAAGGACATCCTAGTTATGGATAATTTTAAATAAGCTTACCCCATTCACTTTACATATTATTCTTTATAAAGCAGATTTATAATAGCCAATCGAATCTACTGTAACCAAAGATAAAAATGATTACCAATTTTCAACGTCGCGTCGCCACGTTTGGCAAACCATACGTACCCAACTACATTGAAAATAAAATGAAAAAACTAGCTTTTTTCCTACATAACCTAGCATTATATCAATAGTGCATGTGGCGTGCAGTTTTCTCCATTGACTCCAAGCTTTTACCGTAATGGCGGCCACTCGTCTTGAGAGTTTGCTCCCCTTGTGGCTTGGAGCAGTTTGAGGCACGGCACGCGCGACCCCGACTTTCTTTAACATTCGCCAAGTAGGTAGGTATTTAATGGAGCTTTTTCACTTTCACTCCAGGCGGCTATAGAAATATATTAAATGATAAGGATAATTAATTACGTGTTCTGAAGTTAAAGTAACTATAATACTTAGGTATGTGTAATAGAATTTCAAAGCAACTGCTAGTTTTAGGTTTCGTTGAAGGGGAAAGAAATATATTCCACTGCTGATGCTGAAAAAGCCGTTAAATTAAGCAATGTATTTAGTTTAAAAAATAAAGATATATGATATACCAGGAAATTGCATGTCTAGGCTAGGTTCCATTATTCCGGTATACTTTAAAAAAACCTTCAAATCTTTTCTTTTCAGTTTTAGAATATAAAAAGGAAAAACAGTAGCGATGCCCACATCTTCATTTGCAGTCCCTCGTGTTGATTTTAGCTTTTTAGTTTGTAAACTTATATCTACACAAAACCAACGATGCGATACATCATTAAAATAATATATTTCAAATACAAATTGCAACTGAAAATATCGCCCAATTAAAATGTAGCTACGGTGCCCTTGTAACGTACTCCAATCGCGTGCAGAACACCACGTGCTGGTAACGCTTTTAATATATGCTGCATATTTGCATTTCTTGACTTTCGGCCCCTTTCGTGTTACGAATACCATATTTAAGACGTCTATGGTACTAAATAATAAATCATTTATTATCAGGCAACTAAGGCCCATAGATACATACCTTACAAACTAACTTATATATTATAGTACAAGTTGTGTTAATATATAAACCTTAAAAACTATGTTAGTAAAACTTCCTTGCACTACGTATTAGCGCGTTCAGGCGGTATTTGTCCGCGGAAGCGACGGAACACCACACCCTGAGGCCAGAAGTCTTCACACAAGACGAGATGCAGGAAGCAGTTCGGTACTCGCACCACAAACGCCTTGAAGTTGACGTTTCGGCGCGACTCCAGCTCCTGCACCCTCAGCAAGTACTTTAACTTCTGGCGCACGTACTCCGCGATGTTCTCCGCCTTAACTGCGTAGTGAAGGCGGGAGATATACACCGGTGTGTTCGGCTGAGCAGCACGCACTATCACGTTGGGCCCGGGCGGGGCTTTGCCGCAGCGGTTCGGGACGGGTCTGGTACGGCGCTTCTTCTTCTGCACCATCTCAAACCCGTCTTCATCCCGTCGTGGCACCTGCGCAGCAGGCGCGGGAGGCGGGGCGGGGCACGGAGCGCGCGCGGCACGTGGAGGAGCCGCGCGGGGGGGCGCCGGGGCGGGCGCGGGGACGGGTGCGGCGCAGCTAGGTGTGCGAGCTGCGGCCCGGCTAGCGACAGCGTCAGCATAAACACGCCGAGGTGTCGACGCGGGTACGCTTGTCGAGGTCGCTGGGGCATTGCACTCGTTGACAGCCGGTGACGCATCAGAATCCGCCGATGCAAAACTGCTGACGGAGACGTTTTGCGCCCCGCGACGCGTGTTCACTTTAGAGGCCTCCTCAGGTGACCTACTTACGGAAATACTGTTACGAAGTAACAATACCTCAGCACGCAAGTCTTGTATTGTCCTGTCAGAGACCTCCAATTTGGACTGCACTTCTGTCAGGCTCGACTTCAGGAAGATGATGTCCTTCAGGAGCCTGGTGACGTCGACGTGGTCGAAAGTAACGGGGGGCAGCTTGTGCAGCTCCTTCGCCACGAAAGTCGGCACGTCGTCCGGGTCGGTCACCTTTAATAAGGTGATAATATCCTGGACGCTCTTCTCAGTTCCGTCCCTCCGTCGAGACGGCATCTGGTCGAGTTTGTCCAGCGACTGGTACAGCAGTCTCTTGCCACTGCTAATTTCTTCTTCCTTGAAGTTAGTCTTGCAGATTTGCAAGATGCTAACCTCGTCCATTGTATCGATGGCGTTTTGTACAAACGCCAGCAACTCGTTGGCTATGAGTGTTGAGCTCATAGCGACAGCGGCGGGCAGCGGCATATAGCCGCGCTGTTCGCGAATAAAAATCCGTACGGTGCACTTTGTAACAAGACACGTCCGTATCCGATGCGCGCTGCGATCGTTTTGATATCGTTTTATAAAGACTATGGTATAATAGTGTTATAGTACAAGGCCGAATTAGGACTTCGTGAAGTCAGAAAATAAGAATTTAAGTAGCATCGTTACGTTGGGCCTGCAGTCTCGACCTTATCCTCACGCAGTAAAGGCCGATAAGGTTACGATTAGCAAATTGTTATTAGTTTCTAGAAGGACTGAATCGCAAAATTATGACGTCCTCATCAGCTTTTACGGCATCATCGTCAGTATCAGCTCTTATAAGTTAACGCATATCGAGACTGCCGGACAAGAATCTTTAAAGTTATTCCACGAATAGCTCTTAACATTGACGAGTGACAACTGTGTTGATAATTGCTTTCTAGGCGTTATAATTCTATGCCAAGCACAAAATAGCTTTTTATAAGTTTTAAACTTAGTATTTTTTTATGTTTTCTCCACTAATTCCACCCTTAGTCAACTCGGCATGAAAATAATGGGGTTGAATTTTAAGTTAAGGTCGATTTATAAATATTTGGTGTATCACTTAAATGACTATCAATCATCGTGTTTTAATATGTAAGTAGGTATGAAAAACGTCAGGCTCCTTATTTGATTGATGGTCGTGAATATTTTCATACCTGAACCAAATTCAAATGAGTTTCAAACGAATTTTTTATGATTATGTGGTAAATGGACTGGATCTATACTTTTATAATAACTTCTTTGTATTTTATACCGCTTTTATCGATTTATGATTAAAATTGCAGTATTTCAGCCAACAGCCTTCTAAGACTTTAGGCAGAGATATCTTAGCGTATCGAAAACTTACTAATAAATGGTATTTTGATTACTTTTTCACCGACGCAAAAGTTGAAAACATTTCTACTTACATGTTCAAACAATGATAAACTTAATTCTAAGTTTACATGTTTTGTTATAAAAGCTTTTTAGAAAGTACCTCTACCTAGGAACAGATTAGGATATACTATAAACTTCCTCGCTAAGCTCTAAATCGCAAAAATTCAGGCGTCTCCTTTATTGCATAACATTTTATAGGTACGTGGGCCGGGTAGGTATCCACATAAATCCTACGTTGGCCAAGTGCGCAAAGTTATTTGGCTCGGGCCCAAACTAGTTCTGCAGAATACAGGTAAATATATAGGTATATAGTTTCCTAAGTTACAGAGGTCTCTTGAAAAAAGGTACTCCTGTCATAAAGTTTTGTTTATATTATGAGGTTCTTTACGATATTAATATGAACGTAGGTCGAATCGCGTAGGTATTCAAAATAGCCGCAACTTTAAGTTACCCGTGACCAAAAACTTCAGAAATAAGCAGGTAAATTTAAATATGAATAAACATACAACATCCGTTCAAAATATCAGTGTTGCCGGTGAGCTTGCTACTAACATAATTAAATGAACACTTAGTTGGTATTATATGTACCTACCTACTTAGTTTATCTAATGAAAAAAGTTCTCATCATGTGCCGACTTCCCACAGCTTGCGGCCATGGCAAATTCCAATTAGCAAACTTTCAGTTAGAATTCGTTCCAACCGAATTTAAGTGTAGAACTCAGTAATAAGTACCTACCTAACTTATAATAGATTAAAAGAGATAATCGAATTATATGAGCATGCAATCGAGCTAATATATTTTTAAAGGAGCAAAATAAATAATAATATCGTTTAAATTTATGCATATAAATTAAATTTAAAAGTTTTCGTTATTCTTGTGAACCCTCCGAAATGTCAATTTATTTATTGTTCTTAGTCACTCTTTTCACATGATGATAAACATAATAATTATGAATCGAACCATGATTCTTGAAACAATGAACTGAGTGAAGTACTATGATAAAGAGGTGATGATACATTAGGATCCTATTTGAGCTGTTTTACATCCATTGCAGGTTTTACAGTCCAGGCCGGTCAGCATGATAGTGCAGTGGAGTGAGGTACGGACCGCGTGGCAAGACAGCGACTTTATTACCGAGTGCCTCTGCTGGCACAACGTATATCGCCAGCGGCATAGCGCTCCACAACTTTATATGGCACCTGAGGTAAGATTAGTATCATTTTGTCGTTAAAATGCGGTCCCACGTTGGGCGCCATTATTTTTATTTTTTCTTTTGTAACTTGTCTCATGTTTGGTACCGATATAGCGTTTTATTATCATTGTCTATTATAAAGTTAATATTCTGAAAACGATTTTATATGGGCTAGCATAAAAAAAGTCATAAGTTGACAAAATACTTAGCTTCGAGTAGATATTGGCGTATGTACAAGTGCGATATCTGCTCACAGGTGTGTAATATAGTACCCGAGACGACTCCCGTATATTTTATATGAGCTCTGAGTTATGTTCTATTTGTCTAAAGGTCCCGTAGGCAAGATTTAACTGTATTATCCCAGGAGTACACAGTAAGACAGTAAACAATTTTGCTAGCATAAAATAGTAGGCGCGACTTCGTTCTTCAATATTCTTACTAAACAGGTACCTACTATGTAAATTTGTGAATGTTATTATCGTAAGAGATAATAGTTTTATCCTTTTGCAAGAGACTTTTGTACACGATTTTTAGGTAAGTAGTTATGTCTAGACATTTAAACTGCTGGAGAATACCTACAATCGCGTAGAATGTTGTTTTACCTCAGTCACGTATTGTCAGTGCAGACACTTTAATCGAGCTGAGTAGGTACGTACGTATTGTGTATTTGAGTGTAAAATTATTTAATTCCAAAGAATTATGTTTGTTGTTCCCTGTACCCACTGTGCATTCTGTATTCAATCTACATTTAGTAGTGTGGTTTACCCCGAGTTCTTGTATATATTTAGTATGTTTGTTCATTAAGGTGTTTGAAATACTAATTCATATGAGAATATACTAAAGATATTTGATTCCTTAAACTCTTTAAAACATGACGTAGCCTAAAAATTTAACATCCAATTTAGGAAATCCGTACGTATAACGTAAGGATTTTAACTTACAACGAAATTACATATAGTAATATGTCTTCTAACTATAATTCACAGCTTTGCGACTACGCCCAAGCGTGGGCAAACCATCTGGCTCACACCAACAAGTTCCATTATCGGAACGACCGCGATGTCGGACAGAACTTGTACCAGCGACCGGTCAGCGCCCTGCAACCTGATGTGACAGGTAGGAGATCACATAAGTCTTAATTTGTATACTATGCATGTGGAGCTCCGAATAACGCTGTGGGGAAACACAGCATCTGTACATTAGAGAAAATCTGTAAGCTAGTAAGACATCTATAAGATTTTTATCCATTTAAGACTTATTTTAATCCAATTGGATGTTCGGCAGGTCAAGAAGTGTCTTCCTATTGGTATGCTGCCGTACGTCAGTACAAATTTTTCAAGGAACCAGATGTTCTCCACGCCAACGTCAATGCAGGTCTGCTTTAAGAAAGAACTATTCCTGTCCATTTTATGTAGTTTTGAAATAGTTTTGTGGATAAAAAGTAAATCTAATAAAATAAGGATATCTTAGCCTAGAGGTACTAACATGGCTACTATATACCTCTAGGACTAAACCATAAGTATTTAGTAAATCGCACATTGCACAAATTATGTCTGAGCTGCCCAAGCTCAGTCAGGTTATCTTGAGGAACTTTTAGTGGTGCGTTACATGCAGTGAAGATTAAACTTTTGATACTTCTCAGTTTACGAAATTTTAAGCTAACATCGAACATTCGCAGGTCACTTTACCCAAATGGTTTGGGTAGCGACAACGTTCTTCGGCGTCGGCAAGGCTCGGTCCCGAGACGGTAAGGTGATCGTGGTGGCGAACTACTCGCCGCCCGGCAACATGTCGGGGCAGTTTGACACCAACGTGCTGCCGCCGCTGCCCGAGAACTTCCCAGAGCTGCCGCCGCCGCCGGAGCACTGACGACGGCTCTCCATACGTGGCAGGCGGCTTAAGATCGACGCCACGTTCCTGCGTTAGGGCAGTCTTTTTAGGAAATATCGATATCTTTCAAGTCTTATGCTTTTTTAAAAGTGATATGCACGTGCAAGGTATATTCCTGTAGCCTCTTAATAAAGAGATTGAACGAACGTGGAACTCTGCTTATGTTAGACAAGGATGGTCTCAATTGTTTCCCTTTACCGCAACAAGTCACCAAACAACACAATTCAATATAATAGTTTCTTTATATCATTGTTTGTTATTGAGAAAGATATCGATATTTCCTTGAATCACTATGTTATGGGCTTGCAAAGGAATTTCCTAAAGTTGAATGTGTTGATATGAGGCATAAAATTTTCAAGTGAAATTTTATATCACGAAATATAAATCCATTCAATTTTATCAGATTCCACTCGATTGACATACTCGGATATAACAAAAACGCAAAATAATCCTCGAATCATCGACACTAAAATGTAGCACCAAGAATCCGTCTTCAAATCACGCTGCCGTCCGCAGAAAAGCAATTAATATGTATTAACGTAGCCTGTATTATCGTTTGAGGTAGATATGTGCAGCCTCACTTTCCCAGAAATCTTATTGTTCGATCGAGGCAAGTCTATAACCGTTCATTGCATATTCTGAGGCCGTAGTTCCAATATGGAAATGAGATGGCGCTGCATATTTAACTCCAACCCCACTGATTGATCACAGGAACAATCGGCATACTAGGGCCTCTATAATTCGCGCTATTAGCTAGTATTTACAACTTCACATGTTCTATGGTCGGGCTCATGTTCACAATCTGAAGGCACTAATTAGAGTTTGAGCACGCGATTGTCAATTAATCTGATACTTAAACGCAACATAAATATCTGTCAGTTTGCTTCCCCGCAAATGTTGTATGTAACGTATCTAAAGTGAACTTGAGTCTTCCCAGCACCTTCATACTCTTTATAATCGTTTTACTTGACGCTTAATTCTAGAATAGTCGAACGGTTGTTTTCCGAGCTTGAATTTTACAAGGTTATTTAGAAAATAGAAGCAATACAGTTATACGCACATTTTAGATAATTTTAATGATAAAGTTAGGTTAACGCGAGTAGTTTATGTACTGAGAATAATCGTAATACGTCTTTGATACATTTGCAAAGGCTAGCTCATGTAGGTACAGCAAGCATCATAAAAGTGCGAAAACATTGAGACAGCTCTTTCAAAAGTTGAGGTACATATGCACTTGATGCTTGTCTGTTCCTAGTGATCGAAGTTAGCTAAATACTACATAAAATAGACATATTACCGAGAATCGTAAAAATACTTCATTTCGGGTATCAATACCGAAAAGGTGTACCTAAGTCTGAGTTTCTAGCTGGTCCTTCATATGACTAGACTAAATGCCATCATCTGGATCATGAGAACGCAGAATGATGTGAAATCAGTTACTTGATTATATTAATAATAAGGATATCAATTTCTACGACACATGAATACTTACCCCGTTGGTAACCGCAGGTTGTATAGGTCTTCCAACGAATAATATCTATAAAAAATAAAAACACTGATACCCTGAAAGGAACTCAAAATACTAGTAGCAGAGAATCGAATAGAAGCATCTAGATGGTAAACATTAGTTAGATGTTAGACATGATTTACATAACAGTCTATATAATTCAAACTCACGATAAACGCAGATTTATCCTAGCCTTAACATATTTTTTTGGTGCTTAAAAGAGTCAATATAATTCGAAATACGTATAATGCAATTACTAATTAGGCAAATTTATTTATTATATTACAGGAACACGATATAAATTCCATTAGTATGCTGTAAAAGCGCAAGGGTTAGAAAATAGAGCATGTGCACACAGCAAACTAGATAGTTATGCAGGGCGCACTAACAAACAAATTTTAATGTGTGTAAATCAAGTTTTCATACATTTTTTATCGTAGTAACCCGTTCCTGTGTGTACTATCTAATGATTGCCGTTGCACTGCCCAGACAGTAGTTTGATAGTATGCAAATATCAATTTTTACATCATTAGAGATGTAGGAGAAACGTTTTAATTAGAAAAATGTTTTGCTCTTCCTTATAATTTAAAAAACTCGTCTTCCTAAAAGGTTGATGATAAATAAATTTATAATGTACACTTGTTAAGTTTATCCTGTTGTATACCTAATAAATGCTTTGTACTTACGTGTGTAATGGGTGTATTTGTAAGGGTATGTTTGAGTGATGTATGTACCTACAAAATTATGTTTACGATATTAATAATATATGAAGGGCCTTTGGCTATCTGGTATCGAGGCAACGTATTTTTATGACGTAATCTTTTGATTTATTTAAAAACGATGAAGTAGGTACTAAAACCTACTTGTCAAACAATTGCTAATATCAGTCAACATTTATTTAAAAAAATACGTTACTCTAGGACCAGGTTTTCAAAGTAATTTTAAGTATTCATGAGAGAAAATATTTTGTATATAGATTTAGTAAGAATTGCCTGTAAGGCACATGCAAGTCCGATGTTCACGTGTAAAGGTGACGAATTCACGTTGACCTACTGTTAAAGTTAAAAATAATTTCAGCTGCAGAATGTGAACCGCACATCTTTAGAAACAGTTGAAATAAATGTACCTATTGCATTTCAGATTCTCTCTGACATTGATGTTTAGCTGATGTAGTTATGAGCGAATACAACACCCTTCATTTCCCTATTCCACGCCGTAGATATTGAAATGAAAACTTAGGGAATTGTTTTTAGCTTATCTGCCTCCTCGAGAGTGGTAACCACGTTTACATCCATGAGATCAGGGATAACATATATGGGTTTAGGTACCAACAAGAAAGTCATATCTGTTATTTCATGGTTATTATAAATATGCCGAAATACACACAATTTGAACAGAACACTACCTAATTTCATTCGTGCAGCAACATGGAAGCACCTAAAATAATCATAAATAAATAGCATTGCTAGTCATGATTCTGCAGCTGATGAAAAATATAGAATAAGCATGAAAACGTAGGTAGAACGTATATGTAGGTAGATCAATATGTGTAAAAGGTGTACTAGGTACCTACCTCTACCTATAGGTACTTACTGCACCACAATGCTTCAACTAAATGCTTGCGAATGAAAGAGATGTAAACTATAATAGGAACTACACAATATCTAATGCAATACCAGCCTACTATCTACCTATAATATGTCGCCGGTTCGACGACATTGACTAAATAAAATAACTTACGTTTAGGTCAATGATCCGACTATAATATTGTACTGTACGAAGGTAACGTTGGTTGAACGGCTTCGCGCCAGGAAATTTGACAAGACAGACATTATCCGATGGCGGTAATTCCAATATGCTCTATCGGCTCTATGGTCAAATGGGTCAATTCCACCCCAGAGTACTTACATGTATTCATATATTTTTTTTTTTCATTTTCATGAGAATTAACTCTCCACTCCATTCCTATAATATCTCAGATCATCAATTCTTTTTATTGTTTTTTTTTTCTACTCCTTAATATATTTGAATACAAACAATATTATGTAATTATGTAGGTATCACCGTTTCGGTAGAGCCAAGTTAGCCTGCCTTCCCAAGCATATTCCTACTAAAACGATGGACTATATTAGGTATGCTGTCCGACTACTTCCCAAAGGTATCCTCCAAGTTCAGTCACTTCAATCAGTACCTAGCTAAAAGAAAACAAAACTGGGGCAGTCTGGAATTTGTATTTTCTACTACTACTATCTTAAAATAATCTCATGTTTCACATTTCACCTTGCAGAATTTTAGCTTGTTCTAGACTTTGTAAAACTTTACTGCACAAGCTTTTAGTGCACTGACTCTAGGCCTAAATATTTTGTGTGATCGGCCAAATTTTAAATATGCTTATTACCGTTACCGTTAGTTTTATAACAATTTGTTACCTACATAATAGCTAGTAGATTAAAAACTAGTATATTCGTTACAGGATGCAATTGTTATATTTTTAACTAATTAAAAACGTACTTACGTGCCAAATTAGATTTAGCTTACCTACATTTAGGGTTTAAAGCATGATTTAAGATAATGAATTTATTATAACCAAGATGGTTTTTATGAGCTTCAAATAGTATCAAAACTTAGCTAAAAAGTGAGATATTGGCGTAATTAGACTATATTTTGTAATTCTTTGATTAATATTTTGGTTTTAGACTATCACTGCCTATAAACATTTTTGAAAACTTCGTAATACCTTATAAATCTTGGTCCTATTAACATTACACTAATGTTCCATAGGCCTCCATGTACTTAAGTGACGAAATAAAAGTAAATTGCTTTGTAACATTATTTTGTGTAAGTCGGGTAGAGTCCCATGTTTATTGTAATTGATAAATGGCTGTGAATTGTTAACTGTTATATAGAACAGATATGCTTGGCAATATTTTTAGTTAATAAAGTGAACAAAGAAGGTGTTGGTTTTATTTCGATGTGCATGTTATGGATAATTTTCAACAGACTATTAGTCAATTAAGTTTTGTTTAACCTTTTATGCACTTAGCTCTCAATATCAATAGCAGTGCCTTGATAGCTTATTATCAACTGAACACCCAACTATAAATTGATAAAATCATGCCTATGATAAATAGATAGGTGCAATTGTTTTGTTGAAAAAGAAATAATCAAACTTTCTCCGTCACAGAAACATAACACAGGCATAGATGCAAAGAAATATTTGTTGCATAAATGCGACTCAATCATTCAAAAAAGGATATTTGGAATTATATATATTTAAACTATGTAAGGATACAGTTAGTAAAAAATAAAATTAAACTTGTTGTAAACAAATTTATTACACTTAAAACTAGATTTACAAAACAATTTCACTCAGTCCATCTGTGTTTACAACTTGTGCATACATAGTAAAGTCTCATCTCTTCTTCAGCACGTCTAGTCTGTCCCTGGAAGAAAACTGCCTCTCGGTGGTTGCATTTAGGGCACATGTGATCCTTAGTCCTAGGTAGAGTGGGATCACTAACTACATCTGGATTTATATGCGTTAATTCGTCAACTTCGTGCATAATTTTGTTTACGTACACGCAGTTTGAGTCGGCTAACTGCTTGTAATCACAATTTCTGCAGGCGTACAATAATACCTTGTTGTTTTTATCTTCACGGGGGTATAACATGTTGTTGCATTCTTGACAGAACTGTATACCAACATACCCTGGCCCGCCGTCCTTTCTTGTTGCTGCCAAATTTAACGTCATTATCAAAGCCTTCTTTTAGCAAAAACAGATAAATTTAGCAAACCCTAGCAATTATAGAACTGTTTTCTAGAATTTATATTCGTGAACCAACTTGCACCAAACAATATTTGAATACCTATTTTTTGTAAAAGTGACGTTTGGATTTGACAAGTGGCAGATCCATTGACAATAGTGTATTTTTTCTTGACATTGTCAATCTAGACTTTTTTTTTAAATAGAGCTTGGCGTATATATAATTTTTTTTGAATGAATGAATTGAATGAATGAATGATTTAATTTCGAATACACTAGCTTTTTTAAAAATAAAAAAGCATAAAAAAAAAAAACTAAAATGGATAACTTTAAAAATTATGATGAATTAATTTTTCTAAACAACAAAGATACAAACAATTAAATATTTCACTGTTTTTAGACGTAGACAGAAAAGGTACTCACTAACTAATGGCAGCCCTAAATAAATTCGTTATGTTGGCAACAATGCTAAGTTGTAGCCGGTGGTTGGCTGGCTGGCTTGATAATTTCTTTTCCCATCCGTAGCCGATTGGTGTCGTGCTATCCAAATGGGTAAGAAATAGTTTTGTGCAGTATTTGTTATGGTTTATTTATTATTTTTGTTTTAAAAATGTGTGTATCAGTGCTATTAGTACGCATGTTATGTAGAAGTGAATATATCAATTTTAGTTTCCCCTAAGTTGCAAAATATACGTGCACGCATAGGTGTCGGCCATGGCGCAGACATGTTTTTCTCGTGGTGTAAAACTAATCCGGTCCCATCTGTCTGTTGACGCGGTAATAATGAGGTGCAACAAAAGTTTCCCTCTTCGCGATATCCAGTTAAACTTATGGTGCATCGATTTCTGTGTCGTGCTTCGTAAACACAAGTGATAACCGGCAGCGTCAATATTTCAGGTAAACCCCGTGGTATTCGTACGGCGCGAAAGCACGTGAACCATCGTCGTGAGCAGCGATGGGCCGACAAAGAATTCAAGAAAGCCCACATGGGTACGAGGTGGAAGGCCAACCCCTTCGGAGGTGCTTCTCACGCTAAGGGCATCGTCCTGGAGAAAGTGTAAGTACGTTTCCCCAACTCTATTAGCTTGCTAGTAGTTTGTCGATAAATTTTTGTGTCACGGAATGCTGTTTATTGCATGCTGAACATATTCGTGTTAAAATGTTACGAGTGGACAAGTCACGAAAATGGACGCGGCATTCGACTGGCGTCGCTTCCGCGCGCAGTATTACGCCTGTGAATGTGTGTCTACTACAATCACAGGATAATACTGCGAGTGGCGGCGTCGCAATCTGCAGACCTCAAGAAGACGTGAAAATACCAGGAGTTTCAAGTTTCTAACTAATCAATTGTAATTAATTTTCTATTTGGAAGGGCCCTCAGTCTAATCCATCAAATTTTGTTTAGCCTCACTAGCGTTAAAAAGTAAAGTGTGAGTTCAGTACAATGCTAACCTGTTAATTTAGCGCTGAATGCATGAAACATGAGATGTGTAAATACCACATGGGTCATTGAACTATGTTTAAGCATGGTGTTTAATGTTTACGATTTCTTACCGTTATTTTACTACTGTTCAGGTTCTCTTTTAACATGTTTCTTTATAAAGAATGTGAAAATGCAATCTTCATGTTCATATTACTTTTTATATTTACATTCCTTCACGTATTATGTGTATCCTAAGTCCTCATCCTAGATATATGTAAAGGATTTACATTATATAGAAATACATAACCATGTGTACCTAAGTCGGCAGCAAAGTATATCTCTGATTGATAAAATATTCTAGTTCTTAATCAAGTTTCTTTTCCATGACAATGCACTACAATTTACCAATGTCTTTTGTTAATAGTGGTGTTGAAGCCAAGCAGCCTAACTCTGCCATCCGCAAGTGTGTAAGAGTGCAGCTGATCAAGAACGGAAAGAAGGTTACGGCATTCGTACCTCGGGATGGTTGCCTCAACCACATTGAAGAAAACGATGAAGTACTAGTAGCAGGATTCGGTCGTAAGGGTCACGCTGTGGGTGACATTCCTGGAGTTAGATTTAAGGTAAGAATCTTGAATTATTATTGTCTTGAAGAATATTTAATTTTATAATTACTGAATATTATTCTAGACTGGAAATTAGTTACCGTGTTTAATATTGTACTTATGTTATTTGATGTGATTAAATCATAAAGATAATCCACGATTTTGGTGCCCTGTATGAATCTAAACCTTGTATCTAAAGTATTTAAAGATTTTAATATTCATTTTATTATTTGTATGTACACTTAATAATAAGCTTAAATAATTAGGTATGAGGGTTTTAGATGTAATATTATGTTAGATAATATTTTTACATCTATTTCTATATTATAATGATAATATTTTTATCTCTATTATGATTTAATCACATCAATTAAAACAAGTACAATATTAAACACAGTAACTAATTTTCAGTTTAGATTAAAGCTCAGTAATTATACAATTAAATATCCTTCATTCTTATTTTACACATAAATTAGTTTGATTTCATTGTATCAGATGCTAATTTAATTTTATAGTTTTTAGCAGTCGGACTTGTACAGATTCTAGTATTTTTATTGTTATGTCATTTAACCATGGTGCTCTATTTCAGGTCGTGAAAGTGGCCAATGTCTCCCTCCTAGCCTTATACAAAGAAAAGAAGGAAAGGCCACGATCATAGGCGTAAGCTTCACTGTGATAAGGTAAATATTATTTGGAACTCAAGAAAATAATCAGAAAACGTTATTTGGCTGATGATGAAAAAAAAGTTTTCTTTTTAATTGATCATACCATCTCATTATTTTAAGAAGTTCATTGAAAATCATTACTTATTCGATTTGACCCTTTTCGTCATAATATTCATTTAATTGCACGCGGTATTATTCGTAAAATGATGTAATTACTTTATTTGCTACTGCTGAATGCCATGACGTAACTTGTGTGACTGATAAAATTCTTTAGTTGTAAACAAAGTAAGGAAAATGTAACATTTTATAATGATAACTTTTTGTTTCAGTGTCCTGCTACTGGTAAGCTGTGTTGGTTGATTGTGTACATTATAAAAATGTAAAATCAAGTACATAATAAATTTTGTACGCCAATATGTATTTTTGTCATTAAACCTTAAAAATATCCTACTTTAATTTCCTTCGATTAGTCGGACATTACCTACTGACTAACGTAACTTCTGGTCTACAGTGCATAATGAGTCCTTGATCTGAGATGGTAAATTTTTTGCCATTTTACCCATGCTAAATAATAATTGATAATCATTTATTAGTAACTGAGCTGAGTACTCTAGGCGAGGTCATCAACGTGTTTGTTTTATGTTGCCTACAATAAATTATTCACTTATAAATTTGAGAACGACTTCTGTGTTCAACTCTACCTATCGCGGCCGACTGCTGGATATATGAATCTACCAAGTGGCGCCTCAACGCCCTGGCCTCTGCCTTCCGCATCCAGTCCGACCCAGCCAGAGGTGTGGATTAAACGTTTAAACTTAATTTAACACATTATTTTTTTTTAACTATTAACATCAATAAATAATTTTGACATAATCGTTAAAAGTTATAACGCATTTCGTAGGCACAATGAAACAAGTCGAGAGTTTTATTTAATCGGCGCCACTTACACTTAGTAAGAGTTTATGACGTTAAATGTTAGATGGCGTTGTCAATAACAACAAGCAATAGTGAGCGTTATTACATCTTGATTGCTTAAATTATAAGAGTTAAATCGCTTGGCATAACAAAAATAACATTTAACATCTTATCGCGAGTTAAAATTAAAGAACTTTGAGTCTTATGTCGCTAACGATACGTTTTATTATTGATGCAAAAATAAATATAACTTTTAATGTTTCATGCGTTAACAGCCTATAATGTTAAATTGTTATCAAACGGTAAAACTAAACAATAAATTTCATTTAACGGATAACTTGAATTGACTTTTGCGCGATTTCAGTGTTTGTGACATAGGTTTTATAATTTGATATTTAAAGTAATTTAAACTATAAGTGCATAAGTTTTAATTTTACAAATAATTAACTTTTTACTCAATATTTATACCTACTTTTATTTTTCTTTCTTTTAAAAATAATATACTAAAACTCAATAAATACTAAAAAAAAACTTAACTTTTAACCATATAAATTACAATCTAACGAACTAAATAAACGTAAACGTTACCCTTGTTACCGAAACTGATAAATGTTATCCGTTATATTTTTAACATTTAACTTAACACGTTATTTTTATTTAACAATTAATTTTTAACAACTATTTTTTTTTAACTTTTAATCACATCTCTAGACCCAGCTACCTTTTTCCGGTCATTGGTCTATCTTGAAGAGTTTGTTTGGTTGAACTCTGGAACTAATTCGAATTTTGATTTTTGTTTTGGATAGTTCATTTATAGAGGAAGGCTATTGGCTATATCACATCGAGCTGATGCACATTACACAAAAATGATGTATGACGGACTTGTCCGTATGGGTCGTCACGTCAACAGCTTTTAATTTTGAATATAAGTTTTGAATGAAAAGAAAGTTGCCCTCTACTTCATTCGATTTCAATGAATATCTTAGGAGATATTACAGATAGTAATAACTATGCAATAAAGTAATAGAAGTACCACGTGCGCATTTTCATGTGCAAGGTGGGCGATCAAGAAGGCATGAAATAAACAACTTTATAATAAGCATGTTAAAAGCATGTTCGGAAACAGACCTAATAATTTTTCGAACAAATTTTATTTCGTTAAGTGTAACTTCGGTAAAAAGATTTTCGACCAAATAAAACTTTCAGGAATCGAAAATTTGAAATGATTATAGGTCAACATACAGTGGCAACATGTAACACATAGTGAAGTGATTTTCTATTTATTTCAAGCATTGGGTTACCAAGGACATAGTAATTTTTATTTGGGGATTTAGTTGGGATATTTAGACATTCCTAACTTGTAGATGTTGGGTAATTAAGACACTCGTAGCTCGTAGATGTTGGGACACTCATTACATAACTCGTAAATGCGGGGACATTCGTAGCTCGTAGATGTTGAGTTATTCGTAGCTCTTAGATGTTTGGACATTCGTAGCTCGTAGATGTTGGGATATTCTTAGGTCGTAATGTTGGGATATTCGTAGCTATAAAAGTACATGTTAATTTGTTACCCGCTAGAATACCACTAAATAACAGAGTCCTCCTTCGTAATTATTTAATTTTATCTACAACTAAAATTTAATTAAAAATATTTTAAATAACTAATACCTACTACTACTATCTATCTGATATAAATCAAAATTTTTTGCATGTCCAAAATGTGGGCGAATTTTGTCCTGTGTTATAATTTAATGTAATATCTTGTATACCCACCATGCTTCAAGTTATTCACGTTATCACCCAGTCTCCGGCACAAACATTTGTGGATTACAAATGCCCCATGCGCGCGGCTCAGACCACCAGCACTTCGCACGCAGTGCTATTTTAGCGTGTTGATTAAGAGTGAGGCAACACGCTGCGTTAACGGTGCGGTACAGCACCGGACCGGTGCCGCAACTTCATCCTTTATGTCTAACTTCATACATTATGTAAAATGTACTCTGTGCGTACTACAACCACAAACCGTTATGCCATGTCACATGATGCGTTCGGCCGTCGTGCGGCGTCGCCACAGTCGGCACGCCGCGCCGGACCGCATCATACCGCCTCCGTAGTATTGTATTGAACATGTTTACTCATGTTGTGTGCTACATATTATTAAAATTAATGTGTACCTCTCTTCTCGTATGATCTTATCTCGCGATGAGTACCGATACTACTTATATTGATTTCCTTATATATGCGCGGTGCTGCGACACGAGAAACGTCCTTCTGCGGTGCCACCATGGTGGCACCCCATCGTTTGAAGGCTGGTTTTATAGTCACGCCGCTGGGCAGCGCGGGCTTGAACAGCGGTGCACTGTGATTGTGTGGCGTCACTATAATAGTTAGTTAGCTTACTTTTTATTTGCCCTACTAAGATGGATATAGACAAATTGATTGCCTCCCGTGTTATTGAAGTTCAGTGTTCAGTTCAGACCACATTCAGTGAAACTGATCGCTTTGATGACTGCGTCATTCATGCCCGCATTTTTATCTTTATAGCGCAAAGCATACAGAGCTATTTCAACTGGTTGTACCTATAGGATGATGACGTAGTAGGTGCGTCATTTAGGTACTCTAACCCTCGCACGCAGCTTCGCGTGACGCCTACGCTACGTTCTTCTGTACGGCCTGAGTAATATTTTTAATATAGTGCGTGAGTCGAACTCGCACTGAGAAAAAGTATTAAAAACGCCCAACTGAATGCGCAGGACATATATTAGTGTACCAGTGTGTACAATTTTTGTAGTCGTACAGTTCGATAGGACGGCAATCCCGGACAACCGCCTTTGTTTCCCAACTCCGAACTGTAATAAGCATTTCTGACAAGCAAATGGAGCCTGGGATTCGAACCCGACTGTGCACAGCAGTCGTACTTTCAGACCACTACACCAACAAGGCATTAAAAAAAAGCTCAAGTAGTTCTAATACTGGGCTAGAATTTATTGTGAATCCGAAAATATAATAACCAAAAATATTCCTAGACTCATGCAATTAGGTACTTATAAAGAGGTTTCTATGGAAGTTAAATAAAACCGTATTTATAGATAATAAATATTTATTTCTGCAAAAATAAATTTCATGTTTATGTTAGGCGATGAGCAGTGTAGCGAATTTCCCTTGGCTATTCCGCGGCGCACCTTGCGATGCTGGTTAACTTTAGACATTCACCTAATCTGCCCAATAGGTAGGCCACCTGAGTAATACTCCTGAACCTTGCTCATGCCCCCTATCTATTGGGCAGATTGTATTTAATATGTATGAGGGTTGACCTGCAACAAATGTACATACAAATTATATTATGTTGCATATCAGTGCGGCAGTCATCAAAAATAATGGTGGTATTCATGAACACAATATGTATTAAACTTAATCGTTGAATAATTTTAACACACAATTGAGAACTATTAACGTCATTAAACCTGCTTGTTAGTAAATTAATGTTCTAACTCAATTTATGACCCTTGCAGAGTTTAGAAGTTTGGGCAGAAGACCAAGCACAGCAACAAGCCATGTAAGACATTCCTCTAAGTAACTCCAGTTTGCAAAACCAATTAATATAATGCTCAAAACCTTTCTGTTAGGTACATGTTATACACATTACAAAAAAACAAGATGTTACACATTTAAAAATCATAAAATTACGAGCCGCGCTTTAATAAATTTCCTTTAACAGCGCATCTCGATATGCAATAAAGGAAAAACGAGTAATCGTGATTTTTTGAAAGTTTATTTGAGATACCGGTGTTATCCTATGGAAGCAAGCACGATGCAATTCTAAAGTCGTTAAATACACATGGCATTTCGCAAAACTGTACTATTGGCGTTTGAACAAATGTTTATTGTATACAAATTAAAAAAAACCCGGCGTTTCGACACTTTTTCAGGTGTCATGGTCACGGGCAGGCTATGGTATAGTCTTTAAAAAAACTTGTAAGTTTCTAAATCATAATACGCCATGTATAAATGGCATAATATGTCGCGAACTAGTAGGTACTACCTATACAAATCAGTGTTATATCTTGTTCTATCAAACAAATAGTTCTAGAATTACACTATTATGTACAATCTGGCGAAATGCGACACATTCAAGAACATTTAAAAGAAAGAAACGGTTTCAGGTCTTCGTGTGTTCTGTTCTGTCAGGACTTGATTGTAGATTGTATCACCTCGCCCGCGGCCCCCAACGTATATATTATTGATGTTTTGGAATTATTAGTATAATATTAAATTGTTATGTCTAAGGTAATTATTCTATTTTTATGTCATATTTTACTTATTATTTACATCTGTTTTGCTTTGTTCTTTCACTCTCTCCTGTCTTTCACCTGTTTATGTATATATATGCGTTGGGAGCGGCACGCGGATGAAATTTATTTCTTCGTCGACTTTTTTCCGGAATCTTCTGTCTTCGAACCATAATTGTACGTATGTACGTAAAATATAACTATCGTGTTTCTACCCCCTTAGTCATAAAATATTACTTTTTAATTCTATCGCTTGCATTATTTAAAGCAGAAAGAGAAGCATTTTGAGGCTAATGTAATTAAGAACTTAATTGAGAATTAAAAGAATTGTATGAGTAAAGGGTTCATTATAGGGTACAGCCAACCATAGAAATCAATTACGATCGTGTTAATCTAAAAAGATTTTCACGTTTTATAAATACCAAAACATTTTTTTCGGTTAATTTGATTCGGTCTTCGAAAGATGATTGTGAAAATAAACGGCTTGCATGCAGGTGTCGCTGGTTCTCCTGCAACGCCTGCAAGCTAGCCGCCTACATCATGATTCGCCTTCCAGTCTTGTGCAGAAAGTCTCTTGATATTGCAGCCACGACGACGGTAAGACACGCTCGCCATTCCCAACGCATATGGCCTATGGGGCAATGTGCGTTGGGAGCGGCGAACAATGCGATTCGACAACTTCAGCTTCTACGAGAACGTTCTTCACTTTAATACCTATTAAATCATAAACCATAGTCAAACTAAAGGAGAAAAAAGAGTTATGGATCAACAGAATGCATTAAAAGATAACACAATATTCTTTCAATAATTTTTTATACAGGCAAGTGTTAATTAGTTGTGATTGCTATTTTCTTATGTAAAAGAAATAGGAATATAATTTGAAGAATATAATTGCACGTAATGGACACAAAGTAATAAAATTGAAAATTTCATCAAAATGATCGAGCTCCATCTTCATTGTAGAGGTCTTCAGAATGTATTGATGATGGTCTAAGACCCATCTCCACAATCAGGTTCTCCAAGTTCGAACATGTTTGTGGTGATGGCCCATAGAACACTTCGTACATCCGCAGGCGTGGTGATGGAATGTATAATCTAGACAAATCTAAAAATGAAATATGTAATATTAAAATTGATACCCAGGAAGAAATCCGTCATAGTAATTACAATTTAAAATTATTAACATAATAACAATATTATATAAGACCATAAACACATCACAACAATGTAAATACCAAAGGGAAGAATATGTACATAACATAAATCAGTTTATAACATTAAGGTTTATGAGCATTAGTTTAGTGCTATGGAGAAAAGATTAATTTGAGGACCTACAGGGCTTGATGCGTGGACCATGAAGTCGAAACCTGTAAATATATTTGCATTTTATTTCGCAAAATAATCACAAGATGATAGACCTTATACGAATACAACCACCCGTACCGACTTAAACGAGCAACGCGAATCAAATATGAGACAAATACATGGCTTCAAAAGATTGGAATTTGAACCCTGCATCAACCAACCATTACAATTTTATTTTATCGTCTTACCACAAACTTTTCTTGTTAATTGTCTCATACATAAAATATTAAAATAATAATTAGTTTTAATTTTATGAGATTTATTTAAAAAAAAATAATTAAATGGTTTGTGGTAAGACAGCTAAGTCGTCGCTTACATAAAACACGAGACTCGACTAGCATTTCCTTGTAGGAACATCCATCACTGTAGCCCTCATTAAGGAGTAGACCTTGCTACATCAATCCAGCGGCAAAGGTCCTTTCGTCTCCATATGGACAGGTTACGAGCGAGGTAATTTTGCTACGGAGCTACGATGCTACGCAGCTACGAAATCTACGATTAAGTGAGCGACGACCTTAGATAACTACTTAGTATATACTAACATAAGAAAGAATAATACGTACCTCGGCTGAAGAATAGTCGTTACATTTTGCGGCATTCCTCTATCTTATCATAAAATAATAGTCTTGTTATTGCTAAATATAATTTCATTGCTCTGATTACATTAGGTACATGTTTACACTAGACATAGCTGGTTAGTATACGATATATGCCTGACTACCTACATATGAGTGAAAGAGTGACACATTTTTGTCACTATTTACGAAGATTCCAAAAATAGAAATGTAATAACCGAATTTCTAGAGCTGTGTTTGGATTGTAAATTTTTGCAATGATGCGCAGGCTTAAGTGTTTTAAGATGGTATCTTCGTAATTAGTGAGTTTTGTTTGTAAGTTGCTAATATCGTAGGCCCTAGACATTCATACCGTGTTTTGTTTGCCTGTTCATCCACAGATCTTAATGAAATGTAGGAACAGGATTGGAAACTTCATACTTGATCGTTAATTCTTTGAGGTAGAGGCATAGAAAATGTTGCAAAATAGATTTTAGCCCAGGAAACACTAGAGTGACTTCTTTATATTTAGCATTTACATAGAATATTGTATGCCAACATGTAACAAAACCCCTGTCAGATCCAATAAAGGCGTATTCGTGGTAGTTCATGAACCGTCTCGCATAGGCGGCTTCTTTGACACCAAACTGTAGGTAGTAAGTACGTGACCTTTGAGGAGCGGTCAGTTGTTCAACTGTTGCCTTGGATCAGTTTTTATTTGTATTTAAATATTTTGACTGGAGAAAAAAAATATTCTCCAATCCATTAAATGGCTACGTATATGTGTTCGCAGTACGATACCGAATAATACTCTCAGGGATCGGACAGGGTTTTTGTTACACGCTGTATAACATTTTGCGTTCTAAGAATGTCTAGCGCCCCCGTGACAGTTAAGCAAGTCTCTGATATACATAACAACTATCGATTACACACTACCATTAGACTCCGTTAAATTCCTAAGTTAGTCAAAAATAGTGTCTTTTAAATCGGGGTGCGAAGTAAACCGGTGCTTAGACAACGAACAAAAGTTAGCTTAGATCCTAACAATGAGAATTGATACAAAGATAACGGGGTTTAAGAATATGGTATCAGTTTACAGCAGTTGAATCTTAATATCGTTACCAAAGAGCCTACTGCGAGTTTGTTTTGCGCTCACGTAATCGACACGTTTACCGCTTGCTTCTCTGATTGGCTAAGAGCTTGGAGCTGGCCAATCCAATCGCCGAACATCATAAACGTAAAACAAGCTCGCACTACCCTCACATTTCAACCTAACTCTAAGTTACGCAAACTAATCTATCAAATGTACATTTTCCAATAAATTATTTTCATTAAAATCGGCCTCTTATTTTCGATAATAATTTTACATTACTTATCACACCATCAGATACCTACATCATTTTCAAAAATACACATTTTCGAGTATTTTATTCCAACTCTAAAATCACAGTCCAATCGAGATGACGTATCTATTAGGTAATAGTGCGCAAGAGTCAGTAGGATACCTACCGTTATTAACAGGTACATGGAAATTAAATATAAACATTATACACACAATATACGAGCGGCGCATAACGACTCCCGGCGGGCGATAATGACCCTAGGGTCAAAGGGCCCGCATGGCAAGGCTAACCCCAGTATACAAGAAACTTCTCTACAACCGCTAACGGCGATGGAAACCGCTTGACATTAAATGAATGGCCATAAAATTTCGCTTGCGATAAGTCACGTGAAATAAACTTCGATTCGATTAGGGTTGACACTTGTAGAAATGTCACTTGTCTTTGGGGACCCAGTATTGAAACAAATCTACTAACATATAAGCAAAAGAAACGGTAAGCCAATACCGCCCTCTGAAATATACTCTCAATAGCTTATCAATAATATCGGCCACATACATTCGCCCTACAAAATTCGAATTACATCTGGTTACGCCTTAACCATAAACACCAGTTCCAATTTTAAGCAGTATACTATTTAACATTTCAAATGAATATTGACTTAGGCCAATGAGACGCTACTAAAATGTTGCCATATCAAATATTGTATACAGATTATAAATATGATACAGTGTTGCTGTATGAAAAATGTATTTTACAAATAACTCTGAAAGTTGAGTTTATTATCTAAACAACGTATATTTTACACGATGACAATGAATTTTAAATTCATTGGCTTATATCTAGAAGTGGCCTATTTGTGATATACGGCTAAAGCAGTTATAGGGACTAAGGCCTTAGTTAAGGCCATGAACACATGAGAGCGAGTACGTGTGAACATGAATCTACTACCTACATAGTACAGTAAGCTTGGGTACATTGCTACTGGCAACACAGTTTTATAACTTTTTTTTTGTAATTTATAATTTGAAACAAAGCGTTTTTAAAAATTCTAAGATCATGATCATGAGTCGAGTGATATTATATACAATATAAATATATACATATCTTTTTTTCAAGATTATATTAAAAGTAGTTTTTTTCTAAATGAACAAACGAAAATGCAATGATTTTATTATTTTAAATGCATTTCGATGCCATTCGTAGATATTTTCTTGAAAGCTCGAATAATAACAAAAAAATACATAATGTATTTTTAATTAAATGGTGTTTCGGAGTTTTCCAATATTTTTTTATATATGTTAGTAAGGAAAACCCATTATACAACTAAAGAAAGAAAATCTCAACTTTACTTTTTCCGTAACGAAATAATATCTTGAACTGGTTTTATTTCGTGACAGTTTTACATAGAAAACTCTGTCATTCTTAACGATGCTCATTTCTTGAGTTCCCAAATATAAAAGCTCTGCTTTAGCAAGAACGTGACATAACTTTCCATAATTAATAAATAAATATTAACATAATAAATAGATAAACATGATCTTATGATTTAACAGATTACTCAGTATTATTTGTGAGGTTTTCAATTAAGTCGCAACAATTTATACAGTGTGGCACCGCTCGCGGCGAATGATTTCCAATTTTATATCCGTGACACGCGCTGAAATCTGGAAGAGAAACGTATTGTCAGCACCTAACTCATGGTCTAGCGGCTTTCTGGAGACAAAGAGACTTATGACTGGATACTGAAACGCCAATCAGTTTTAAGTAGGTATCATGCTGCCTCTGTCATTTTAAAGTGGAAAGTAGCGACTGATTCTAGCGTTTCAGTAATCTAGGGTTGGAAGGATAGTAACGAGACTTTGGACCTGCAGTATGCATCAAAGGCTTCAGGCCTATAGACATTTCGGTCAAACAAGGACTTCAAACATTCGAAGTTAGAATAAACCTTAAAATAACTAAACACCTAATATCAGGATTTGATTTTGATTTAAGACCTTGTCAATTGATTTCCCCTCGAAACCATAAACTACACGCAACAAGCGACTTCTAAATAAAAAAAAAACCTTTGTTAAAGTATTTGTACGGTCTGTCTGTATAAATCTATTTAATTGATCCCTATATATGTATGTATGGGTGTGTGTGTGTACTCACCAGGCGCGTACTTGTGCGCTAGGTATCGTTGTTGTCGGGGCGCGGGTAGTCCATGGTCTTGATGTAGGCGACGGCGGCGCAGAACTGCGTCCACCAGTACAGAGCCTCGCCCTGCAGGGCGGACCCGCCCAGAGCGTTCACCAGCTCGATCGTGGAGAGGAGGGATGGTGGGTTCACCTGGGTGGGAATCATCAAAATCATGTAGATGTCAGAATTTTTAGAGTGGAGGGACAAAAGATTAAATCTAGTATATCGAGTGGAAGCGAGATGGAAGCAAGCGCCGCTGCCATATTTTTCAATGATATTTTATATCAAAATCTTTAAAAATGAAGTTTACGATACTGGCTTCTTTATTGTAATTTCTGCTGTCTTGTGAGTGCAAAAATACTGCAAATATAATTTAAAATTACAAATCTTACCTTGAGTATGACGTAGACGAGAACGGGCGTGAGGTCGTCAGCAGAAGGCGTGGTGCCTTCCGACAGTCCCAGCACCGCCATTATTGACGTCACGCAGCGCATTATGCACGACAACTGTGAGATAATTACATTTGTTAGATAAAGTTTTAGTTAGACTACGTTATGGTACGTCCAGTTTGTGATGGCTGGACTATTATGAGTTTAATGAAAGGATTATAAGCAAAACTATTAGGTAAGTGTGAAAGGTCGTAGGCTATTCTTTACACAAATGGGGGGATAAGGGTGGAAAACTCCAATTTCTTTTTCCGTGGTCGCGGACACGCGGCGGATGTGCTCGCTCAGCACTCTGTATATGTGTACCTTGTCCCTGGGCGTGCGGTAGACGGGCAGATGCCGTAGATGTCGCTGCGCACGCGGGAAGGGCGCGGCCCAGCGGTGCGCGCCCGACACGCCCACCGAGCGCGCCGACGTGCTCGCGGACACGCGGCGGATGTGCTCGCTCAGCACTCTGTATATGTGTACCTTGTCCCTGGGCGTGCGGTAGACGGGCAGATGCCGTAGATGTCGCTGCGCACGCGGGAAGGGCGCGGCCCAGCGGTGCGCGCCCGACACGCCCACCGAGCGCGCCGACGTGCTCGCGGACACGCGGCGGATGTGCTCGCTCAGCACTCTGTGTGCAATACACAAAAACATCTTTAAATACCTCCTTCTTACACGGACTCACATGATAACATGTGATTATAAACAGAAAATTCTGAACTAAAATCTCAAAACGCACTCATTGAAGGTGACTTTAAATATTGATTCTACCTTTGGTCATAACAGTGCAGCGTGCCGACTGCGAATTTGCTATACCTGTACGCGATAGATAAGTATATGACGTTCGCAGTTCTGATTGGCCCGGTCCAAGCTCTGCACAGCGATAAACGCTATACTCTGTAAAATATAGCTTGATACCTGTGACGTTAGCGACTCCGTTTTAAAGACAGCTTTACTAAATTTATTTCTGAAAAAGTTCAAGTTTTTAAATATGAATACGACATTTGTGTATAAAAATAGAACACATTTTTAAAAACAATCATGTTATTATAAAGATACCAGTAAAAACAAGGGTAATTTAAATAATTTATAATTTTTCTTAAATATTTTTTTGGTTGTTAGCTTATTTTATAAACGCGTTTTGAAGACTGGTAGGGTCGTGTAACTGACTGACAGACGAATATCGATAAAATAATAGTATGAAAATATCACTAGTATTAAATGGATAAAATTATTAAATAAAATAATGTTTTTACTATAGATTTGTATTTTTTTAGTCTGGCAATAATGGTTTCGCGTGCAGGAAACAAGCGGGCGCCATCTTTTTTGAGTCAGTACGAGTGCCGACGCGACGCCTTGTATACGCTACCTATTGTTTTGTTGTTATTGTGTTACTTTGTTAAGTTCTGTTGTTACCTTTTTGTTGTCTCTTTATTTGTTGTTTTTTCTTGCACCACAATGCCGAAAAGACCAAAAAAGACTGTTTTGAACAGTGAATGTCGCGAATTTGTGATCCGTTTGCGCGAGTATTTTGAACATGAAAATCAAAATGGCGGACCGCTACTACCATTGGAGCAAGTGTGCAATAGAGTTGCTGACGCTCTTGGTATCGGACGAGCTACAGTAGCTCGAATTAGCAAAGAAAAGTATGGAGAATCGTCAACGGAGATGGCTGCCGAAGGTACAACATTATTATCGACGCCAAATAAAAAAAGGAAGAAAGTTTCTCCAGTCACTGAAATTGACGACTTCGATGCCAATGCAATTCGCAACCATATTTATGCGTATTACACACGTGGTGAATTTCCCACGTTAAGAAAATTAGCCGTATCTCTGAAAGACTCGGATTTATTTAAAGGAAGTTTACCATCGCTATCCAAGATTTTAAGAAAAATCGGTTTTGCTTATAAAAAAAGCGATAAAAGAAAGATTTTAATGGAGCGAACAGATATTGCTTTGAGCCGAATTGACTTTTTGCGCAAAGTCAAAGACATTACAGATTGGGATAAAGTCGTTTTTCTTGATGAAACATGGCTCAACGCAAACCACACTCTATCAAGATCGTGGACAGATGATAAAGCAGAATCTACCACCAAGGTACCCGAAGGCAAAGGGCAAAGATTAATTATTGCTCATGCAGGAACATCGTCAGGTTTTGTGCCCAATTGTTTGCTGGCGTTCAAATCAGTAAAAACAACAGAGTACCATGAAGAAATGGATTTTACAAAATTTAAGGGGTGGTTTTTAAATCTTTTAAATAATTTGAGTGAACCACATATTATTCTGATGGACAACGCTCCGTACCATTCAGTGCAAATAGACAAGGCACCTACGACGAGCAATCGCAAAATGGAAATAATTACTTGGCTGCAAAACAAAGGAGTAGAAGCCAACAACAGCATGCTCAAGAAAGAATTGCTACGATTAGTTAGCATTCATAAGCCCCGAAATCCAAAATATATTTTAGATGAAATTGCGAAGGAAATGGGCCATACCGTCATCCGCTTACCACCATATCACTGCCATTACAATGCAATAGAACTAATCTGGGCTCAAGTCAAAGGTTAGTGTTGTCTAAAAAAAATAATTACATCGAGTATACACATTTCTTGTTTGAGTTTCTTGCCCGTTCTTCTCAGTACGGTGTAACCGAATGGGCGGACAAACTATGTATCTGACGTTTGGAAAACATACTGAATATATTTAATTCAAAATAAAACAATTTGATTTGATTGTTGTAGGTTTTTTTACTTAATCGAATCGTTATTTTTTCAGGTTACGCTGCTAGACATAATGTAGCACCGCCTTTCACAGCAAACAAAATGTTAACCTTACTAAACGAAGCTTGTGTTCATGTAAACGCGGATGATTGGAAAAAAGTAGTTGAGAGAACCAAAAATGTTATACACAAAGATTGGGAGCGCGATCTTCAGTTTGACAACATATGTGATCAAGAATTGATTATTAATCTTCAGGACTGCTCCAGCGATGAATCGGAATTTGAGTGTGATGTTGATCTCGAATGTACACCGTTCGACAATTAAAATTTTAAATACATACTAATTCCTACTGTTTCATTTCATTTAAATAAACTATTAAATAATATTGGGGTTACTTTTGCTCTTTTTTTGAAAGAATAATGAATGGCAAAATAAACCGATAGTTGGGAGTTTTCTAAAGAAAACATTTTTTTCACCTTATTATGATTTAAACATTTAAAACTAAGGTACATCTTTAATTCTTTCTTTCAATGTCGTTACAATGTAATTTTTTATGAAACTCATAACGACATAGATATCGATAAAATACGAAAGACGCTCCCATCCCTAGTAATGTCATTCTGACAAACGTCACAGGTATCAAGCTATATTTTACAGAGTATAGTAAACATGTCGATCGCGTGAACATAAAACAAGCTTGGGGTGTTATTCTCTAAGTCCAAACAAAACATAATGTGGCCTGACGCAGATTATAGTGAAGAACCTTGGAGAACGCCAAATTTTCTGAGTTCCCGTGTAGTGAAGTATTTACGTTTTAGGCCAGTTAACAAATTTTTTTACTTAAGAGTATTTATTGTAAGTCGAACGAGACAACACCTCTCTTAACCCTACCCTACGTAACAACACGTAAACTGCTTAGACTTTGAGAATTAGACCCCAGACACTCAGATAAATACCGAGATTATACTCGGAGAACATAACTTTATTCTGCCATTGTAAAATGACAAGACACGAGTTACCCGTAGGTACAATCGACGAAATTTTGGCCCACAAAAATAATAACTATATATACTAAGACATACCCACCATTTGCTGACACCCTGTATATCAGACTGACCCTGGCAATATTGGTCTATGACGTTTCCTAGACTCACAAACATTATAACAAGCTTGATAATATAAATAACTCACTGGTCTCGTGCGATGTCTCCATCTCCGTTGGGGAACAGCACATGCAGGTACAGTCTGGCGAACGCCGCGCGCTCCACTGTCATCTCAGCGCTTTCAAGCAGTGTTATTGTTGCACCTGTTACAAGCAAATACTTTATCAAATAATAATAAATAATATTATATCTTGGGCCATCTCACACACAGGTTGAACCCAAACTAGGCAGATCCTGTACTATAGCAACCAGACAACTGATAAACATACTTACATATTCTAAATACATACATATTATAGATAAATTACAACCAGACACAGCACTGATGAACGGAATCGAACCCACGATCTTTGCCTTAGCAGTCAGGGTCACTAAGCAATACATCAACAGGCATGATGAAATAATAAATGAAAAATAGCGAAATTGAGGTTTCAAAGAATATTTCGAATTTAATAGGTTTTTATTGTGGAAGAAATTATTATACTGAGCCCCGAATACTTAAACGCTGATTAACTTTAAGACGTTCTTAAATGTATATCCGTTGCAACTTTACACCTTAAAGTGACAACAAGAGACTTAACGGCGGCTCTAACCTGATTGACGTTTCAGTTGTCAGTCCTATGATTATTGGTTGCAAATAAGTGTAAAATACACTCATTATCGCGTAATTATAAAATAAAAGATTCGTTTTAAGTAACAAACTAATTTATATTAAAAGAATAAGGATAAGAAATATTCTTATCCTGATCTGTCTAAAGCTCAGTGCAATGAAAGGATAAATTCTTTTGATTAACTAAAAGAGATCTCTGCACTTAGACTTACCTTCCCAAGAGGGGTCAGCCTTCACTTCAGCAGTTATGGCTTTGATGCTGGCGGTCAGCTTCGTTGCTTTCTCGTCCATCAACTCACCACCTACTTACAGTGCAAAAAAAAGGAATAAATTATTTTTGAGACAAAGGCAAAATAAAATCACCCCTAACGAATAACGCGATCTCTCACTAAACTATTTTGTTGAACTTGGATCTAGATATCAAAGTAACAGATTACAGAGAGGTCAAGTATATGTGTGGTGCATAATAACATCAAGGGTGAAGTTGTGAAATAATCATAATTTTCTTGTATGTGTTTTTATTATATAAGTGTATGTGTGCTCTTGTGTCATCTATTATATATAATTCCAGTGTCACGATGTTTGTCCGGGATGAACTCTGAAACTACTGAAGCGATTTTAATCAAATTTGCAGTTTGATCCAACTTGAAAGATAGGATAGCTTACATCACAAATATAAAAAAAAAAATTGAGACCGCGGGCGGAGCAGCGGGAAACAGCTAGTAAGACTATAAAAAGGAGTACTGAAACCGAGATTTCGAGTTAAAATTTCGAGTATGATTCTAAAAACTGGATGTTTATGCACGGCTACAACATACTCCCAACAAAATTGAAGTGACATGAAATTGCGAGTGTGTCTGGACAATGGGATATTGTAACGCAAACACTAATAAGCAGTGTAGGATAAACTCGTTGATTTTACGCACACTAATAGATTAGTAAGTGTGTCCTGCCTTACTGATATATTACAATGAAAATGTAAAATTTTAATCTAAACTAGGAATATTAAAGGAATTTTACCAAAAGTGGTACATGTTTTAATTTTTGGAACGAAGTGCCTTATCGCGCGTTGTGAAAGGGGGCTAGACGGAAAAAAATCTTACGAAAAGTTGTCACGACACTTTTTGTTCTTACGAAAAGTTTAATATTATTAATAATAAATTATTATTTATAATTTATTATAACTTAAAAAAAATAAAATTTTATTACAATTCTTTCACTAATTAATCGAAAGGAACTTCGTTCCATCCGGGTGTCCCTTGACACCTCTCAAATTTATGTATTTTTTTTAGGAATTTCGTTCGCATATTGTTCTTGTTAAACCCTCATGTTAAGTTAAATGCTTGTGTTACGAGTAGGTTCACGTCAGTAGTGCAATGGGTGGGATTCGAATCACATGATGGCCAATCCGATGCCCTAGACATTAGGCAACCGCCGCTTCCCTAGCTGTAGGAGAATATAACGCGTGTGGTATATGGGGTGCGTGGTGTGTGTGGTGTGCGTACCGTGGTGCAGCGCGTGCTTGGCGTGCGCGTGGTGGTTGCGCGCCAGGCGGCGCAGCGCGGAGCCGCGCTCCAGCTGCTCCAGCACGCGCCGCTCCCCTAGCTGTAGGAGGATATAACGCGTGTGGTGTATGGCTGGGCGTGGTGTGCACGTACCGTGGTGCAGCGCGTGCTTGGCGTGCGCGTGGTGGTTGCGCGCCAGGCGGCGCAGCGCGGAGCCGCGCTCCAGCTGCTCCAGCACGCGCCGCTCCCCTAGCTGTAGGAGGATATAACGCGTGTGGTGTATGGCTGGGCGTGGTGTGCACGTACCGTGGTGCAGCGCGTGCTTGGCGTGCGCGTGGTGGTTGCGCGCCAGGCAGCGCAGCGCGGAGCCGCGCTCCAGCTGCTCCAGCACGCGCCGCTCCCCTAGCTGTAGGAGGATATAACGCGTGTGGTGTATGGCTGGGCGTGGTGTGCACGTACCGTGGTGTAGCGCGTGCTTGGCGTGCGCGTGGTGGTTGCGCGCCAGGCGGCGCAGCGCGGAGCCGCGCTCCAGCTGCTCCAGCACGCGCCGCTCCCCTAGCTGTAGGAGGATATAACGCGTGTGGTGTATGGCTGGGCGTGGTGTGCACGTACCGTGGTGCAGCGCGTGCTTGGCGTGCGCGTGGTGGTTGCGCGCCAGGCGGCGCAGCGCGGAGCCGCGCTCCAGCTGCTCCAGCACGCGCCGCTCCCCTAGCTGTAGGAGGATATAACGCGTGTGGTGTATGGCTGGGCGTGGTGTGCACGTACCGTGGTGCAGCGCGTGCTTGGCGTGCGCGTGGTGGTTGCGCGCCAGGCGGCGCAGCGCGGAGCCGCGCTCCAGCTGCTCCAGCACGCGCCGCTCCCCTAGCTGTAGGAGGATATAACGCGTGTGGTGTATGGCTGGGCGTGGTGTGCACGTACCGTGGTGCAGCGCGTGCTTGGCGTGCGCGTGGTGGTTGCGCGCCAGGCGGCGCAGCGCGGAGCCGCGCTCCAGCTGCTCCAGCACGCGCCGCTCCCCTAGCTGTAGGAGGATATAACGCGTGTGGTGTATGGCTGGGCGTGGTGTGCACGTACCGTGGTGCAGCGCGTGCTTGGCGTGCGCGTGGTGGTTGCGCGCCAGGCGGCGCAGCGCGGAGCCGCGCTCCAGCTGCTCCAGCACGCGCCGCTCCCCTAGCTGTAGGAGGATATAACGCGTGTGGTGTATGGCTGGGCGTGGTGTGCACGTACCGTGGTGCAGCGCGTGCTTGGCGTGCGCGTGGTGGTTGCGCGCCAGGCGGCGCAGCGCGGAGCCGCGCTCCAGCTGCTCCAGCACGCGCGCCGCACCCGCCGCGCGGCAGCACCACGTGCACTCCTCGCGGATCTGCTTGATTTGCCTACACGGGAATATCACTGATTAAGTACACAAACAATGTAAGCTGTAATAGGGGCGATGACTAGTTTTTTCTAATAGAATAATAAAAAATATTAGACATGTTTGGGGTGCATATTGGGGTGCATAAAGGAGTCTTCCCGAGCGACGTATCCATTACGAACCATACGTCTGGCGCACCCTGGGCAATCAGAACTCACCATTCTGATTGGCTAATCCTTTCACCAGCTTTGTGCGTAGTTTCGATTAACATCGAAGGGTTTTCTCAAAACAAGTCAGAAATACTTTCTGATTTGTGCCGTAAAATAAACTGTGACATTCTTTGCGTCCAGGGAATCCATCGAAGCGAAACACACAGCCGCCCTCACATTCATGGACTGAAGCTTATCGCCGAGATCTGTCAACGGTAACGCATTGTTTGCTGCTCCCGGCGTAAGCATACTATCAATAAAGTGTTCGACCCAAAATAGCATTGAAATTATAACCTTAGACATTGGAAGCTGTACTATCACTTCCATATAAAAACCCCCTGGAACTACATTCTCTTTCGATGCCCCAGAAAACTACAACAACCAGCCTATAAAAGCTGTAATCGGCGACTTCAACAGTCGTAGCCCTAACTGGGGCTACAGCGACACAGATATTAGTGGTCAAGCAGTCGAAGACTGGGCCAAATTAAATGACCTGACCTTGATTCACGACCCCAAACAACCAACATCTTTTAACAGCGGTCGATGGAAGCGCGGTTATAATCCAGACTTGGTTTTTGTAAGTTCCAGTATCAGTTATCAGTGCATTAAGAGTGTATGCCCACCAATACCTCGCACTCAGCACAGGCCTATTATGCTCAGTATTGAACCAGTGGGCATACCTATTAATATGCCTTTCAAACGTAGATTCAATTACCTAAAAGCCAATGGGATCTATTCGCCCAGGCGATTGACGAAGCTTTAGTAAAGGTTCCGCCATTGCCACAAAACTATGACACCTTTGTAGAAATAATATCAATTACTTCTAGACGATATATCCCAAGAGGCTGCAGAACCTCCTACATTCCAGGGCTCTCGACTGATACTGCTGATTTACTAAGACGGTATGAAACTTTATAGCGCGATGACCCCTTTTCAGAGGAAACTAAATCAATTGGAGAAAACATTTCCAAAATAGGTGAAAACCGATGAGAAAGATGGATTACCATGGTGAGCAATATAAACATGACGCATAATAGCAAAAAGGCTTGGAGCACCATCCGTAAGCTAACTAGCGAACCCCCTAAACCATCATTACCCAGTCAAGTTACAGCTAATCAGATAGTTCACCAACTCATAGTAAACGGCAAACCATCGAATCGGCCCGGAAAAGTTCTTAAGGTCAACAAATCGAACGATGACTGTGATGATGTCAGTAAACTCTTTAATATTGCAGACATCATCACAGCTATCAAACAACTCAAATGTGGTAAAGCATCTGGTATTGATGAAATTAAAGTGGAACAAATCAAGCATGTGGGTGCAGTCGCGGTATCATGGCTACTGGAACTCTTCAACAACTGCCTAAAATCAGCTGCATTACTCCGTGCCTGGCGGAAATCTAGGGTCATAGCAATACTAAAACTAGGAAAGGCTGCGGACGATCCTAAGAACTTTCGTCCAATTTCTCTTTTATGCCATACGTACAAATTATTCGAAAGACTACTGTTAAACCGCCTCACGGAAATCATAAACCCAAAATTGATTCCTGAACAAGCCGGTTTCAGACCTGTTAAATCATGCTGTAATCAGACCCTTAAATTAGTACAACACATTGAAGACGGTTTTGAAAGAAGAATGATAACAGGTGCTGTATTTGTGGACCTGTCAGCAGCGTACGATACAGTTAACCTTAAACGGCTTTTGTGGAAAGTGGGAAATATGACGAAGAATAGTAGTTTTGCTAAGGTACTCCGCGAACTTCTCCATAATCGGCGTTTCAAAGTTCATCTTCTTTCAGATAAAAGTAGGTGGAGAGCACAAAAAAACGGCTTACCGCAAGGCAGTGTCTTAGTCCCTCTTTTATTTAACATCTACTCCAATGACCAACCTTTCAGCCCAAATACATGTCAATACCTCTACGCTGATGACCTTGCTCTGACCTCCCAAGCCAACAACTTAACAGAATATTACATTGCCAACGCACTTAAGCCGAACCCGAGCAAAACCCAATCTTGCGCATTCCACCTTTGCACATAGTGATACATCAAAATACCGTGGAATTTATCTGGACCGGTCACTTACTTTTAAGAAGAACTGCGAAAGCATAAATAAAAAGGTACATACTCGCAATAGCCTCCTACGACGACTAGTCACCTCAAAATGGGGAGCTTCGACAACCGTTTTGCGATCGACTGGTCTGGCGCTCTCTTTCTCCGCGGGTGAATACGCGTGCCCTGTATGGACCCGCTCAGCTAACGCTAAGCTGGTAAATACCGCTCTTAATGAGACATGTCGGATCATTACCGGCTGTCTCAAACCAACCCCTGTACAGCTGCTGTATCCGCTGGCAGGAATAGCGCCTCCAGAGATTCGTAGTGCTAGTTCCATCGAGCGGACGAAAATGAAAGAGGACGCAAGACACCCTCTAAACAAACACATTTCTGTGCCACAAAGGCTAAAAAGCCGCAGAAACTTCGTTGGGAACGTCCTTCCTCTACCATCCGAAAGCTCAATGATAAGACCCAGACTGTGGCAAAACAATTCCACCTTACCTGACCCCTTTGTCCCAACACAAGAAAATCTCCCTGCAGGAGATTTTCTTGGCCAACCTGGAAGTCTCTAAACCGACTTCGGACTCAGGTTGGCCGAAGCAAAGATAATCTGTCTAAGTGGGGTCTAACATAGACACATCTAACCTTAGTTGCAGATGTGGTATCACTCCCCAAACAATGGAACACCTGCTATCTTGTCCTTCGTGCCCTAACATCTGCACGCTGGACGATTTAATGAAGGCCACCGATAATGCAGTTCTCGTAGCAAAATTCTGGGCTGACACAATAAGTCGATTGCCATCGACACGATAAGAAGAAGACATGTTTTTGTCTCGTATACAATAAATTACGAAGACATTACTAAAGTGCCTCAACTTTGGCAATTTTTATTGATTTTATAAAAGAAAATAAACCTATTTCATACTTTTTTTTAACTCACTGACGGACTTAATCGATTTTACTTTTTCATATCTAGTCATCATGCCAACCATGAACCGATCATTTTATTATGATTCAACGAAGATATAATTTCAGATTTCAGTTATAATTGCTGCTTTTGTAAAACAAAAATTTTTAAACAGTGATCGATGTAGTTGATTTACTTATACGATTAATACCACAAAGCACTGTGTTTTTGTTACTACGATTGGGCAATAAAAGGAACAGATTATTTAAAAGCGAAAGTGGAACGTTAGCTCACGATCAGTCAGTTTGGCATTCTAGACAGCGGCTAGTCCTTCACCAGCATGGTATCCAACGGATATGTACAGTACTCGCCAATCTTTATGGCCGCTCTGAATGTAGCCGTTAGTACAAATTCGCGACGATACGACTACTTACGCTCGTACACACTGCTCATACAATGGCACAAACGCGCAGGAGGCGAGGACGCTTGCTGGTGGAAGACAGCCCGCGGGCGTGCCCTGCCTCCCCGCCCCGCGTACGTCCCGCTGATACCTGATTTTGTGTTCTGCGCAGCGTAATGCGGCTAGGTTCGGAGCGACCGTAAAGTTTGGCGAGTGCTGTACGTGTGTACAGCAGTGCTACGTACTTGGCGAGCGCGTGGTCGGCGTGTGCGAGCGCGGCGCGGCAGGAGGCGAGGTAGGCGGCGTAGGGCCGGCGCGCCGCCAGGTCTGCCCGCAGCGCCGCCGCCAGCCGCGCGCCCGCGCCCGCGCCCCCGCCCGCGCCCCCGCCCGCGCCCCCGCCCAGCGCCCGCGCCAGCTCCACCGCGTGCGCCGCTCCCGCCTCGCCCGCCGCACTGGCGCCCGCTGCACGCACCCACTCCACCAGGGATGTGCTTGTGCACCGCTGCAACAACAACAGTTCAATGTAACTTTTATTCCTTTTTAACTTAAAATTACATTGAAAGCGTGAAACAGTTAATCAGTATGAAACAAATATAGCAAAATGTCAACTTACATTAGGCATATATTCAGCGCAGTGTAAGTCAGGGTTGGACAGCACCACGCGCAGCTTGCGCTTCATGCTGTTGAACACCTCCGGGTCGTTTAGATCTACCACACCCTCACACCTGAAAGAAAACCATAGTTAGAGAAAGATAGCATAAATAATTCAAGATGTCTTAATTGGCCATGATTATAGTGTCACACGGCGAAGTTCTATAAGCAGATAGCAACATATCTTTTTCTTATGAAATTTCTTGCCAGTTCTTCTCCATGGCTCGCTATGCCATGACTCTAGGTATACGGTTCCAAAGTGACCTCGAGTCATTAAATGAGTTTTAAGTTTCTTAAGCGCCTTCTTGAGGTTTCTAAGAAATAAAAACATTTTGTTTTTTTTTTTAATCTTAATTATCTTTGGAATACTTCATATTAGGGCAATGAAAAAGTAGATTGTATGTATTGTAGTGTAAAGTATTGTATGTATAAGTTATCCTGAGCGTCGTCACTACTTTTATACAAGTTTAATTACACCCAGTGAACTGACTTTGGTTGCGAATACGCTATGATGCAATTCGACTCTGTGCTAGTATGAATGATCCCTTTACAATTAACTAAATAACAAGTAATTCATCAAGTGCAAGGCTTGGAAATAAACATTTTGTAGCGGTAGCCTAATGGCTAGGGCATCAGATTTACGATCATGCGGTTGCGGATTCGAATCCCACCCATAGCACTAGCGATGTAAACCCACTCGTAACACAAGCAATTTAGCTTGGAACGAGGGGTTATCAAGAATACTATAGTACGCGCGTTAACAACTGAGTCTCGGGGTCATAAATCATTTCTCTATATCTATCTCGCTCGCACTTATGGGTCTTATGGAGCCGTCTAGTGAAGGGTGAAACAATAAAAGAGATGTTATCGATAAGTTACGTTTATTATCTGGTATATAAATAGCATTTGGTCATAAAATTTTAAAAATTAACAATATAATAGGGTCCTGCGCGCTGCACATCCCTATCTCTTTTGACTTTTATTACCCGACGACTCAGTTGTTAACGCGCGTACTATAGTAATGTGTGGTCACAATGAAAAATATGAATATAATAATCAGTCAGCTGTACGTCTGCGTCTGCGAATATATTTGTCTAAAATCTCTGTGTGTGTGTGTTCCAAAAATGTGTGTATATTTTTTTTTTTAAGTATACGGTATGGTGCTCGCTAACCTGTCGAGGTCGGCATCGGGTACGTCGGACACGCGTCGCGTGTTGCGGCGCGGGCGGGCGGCGGAGTCAGCGGAGCACTTGCGGCGGTACTTGGCGAGGATCTCCTCGGACGTCTCACCGCCCTCGCCGCGGGACAACTCCTCGATGCGGCTCTCCTCTTCCGGCAACTTGATGTCTGAACACACCAGGTAAAAAATAAATATTATTCGTAAATAACACTACCATCTTTGGAGACGACTAGCCAAATCGAAGGTATCCTACGTATATCATATTTTCAGGGATATTACACATAAATTTGGTTATCAAGATGCCATTTACTCCTAAGAAAAATATAGTATGTAAACGTGATGTCAATTAAATTGTTTTTTTTTATATGGTTTTTTCACAAGCTTGTTTTTTTACTATTATTTTATAAGAGTTTACGGAAATATATATCATTTATTCGGACCGGCTCCTTTATTTAACGACGAATGTGAGCTTCGTTCATGGTATATAATTTATTTGAATCTAAATTCTCAAATGTACAACTGAACCTTTTCCAACAATTGTATACTTGAAGATGAGACATGATATGGAATTATTACAATTTCCCTGTCTCGTGAGTCACATATTATGGACTTTGTTATAACAAGTGCAGACTTACCATTTTGATGCGTGTGCGAGCGTCCCTTCTGTCGGAACATCTTGATCTTATGCAGGAGGTTGCCGCCTGAACGTTTGACATTGTTCTTCAGTTCATCTAAGTTGCCAACTAGGCCATCTTCACCCATGCGCCTCCTAAACATGAAAAAAAGATGTTCATGAAATAACTGACGACTAAAAATAATCAGACAAAAAAATAATAATTAAATTTCCAGAAGTATCAGATCGGATTTGGGATCAATCTCATCTATGAAACTCATTTATTAGTACGAAATCTTTAATTTCAAATTAATTGAGTACCAATAACCTTTGAAAAAACATACAACAAAGTTACCTCTGCGACTTCTCAGCGGTGGCATCGAAGCTGATGCTCTTGGGTATAGCTCCGGTGGAGACGTTCTTGACGGGCGGCGGGCTCACGCGCCGCTCCGTCACGTTCTCCGAGTTTACGTCCTGGCTCGAGCTCTTGTCCGACACCGACGTCTCCGCACTATTCACCGACAACGTACTCAACGATATATTACTCGTCCCATCCCTCTTCTTCTCGATTTTAGACGAGCTGATACTAACTATACTCGTACGTATTTCAGATTTCACGATACGAGACGTTATATTATTCACTAGGTTGGCGGACGTCGAGATTGTAGCTGAACTCATTCGAGTCATCAAATCGGTGATCGTTGATCGAGATTCCGATTCAGCGCGTTCCGTATCGATTCCTGAATCGAATCGTCCTCCGTACATCGCGTTGAAGGAGCTCTCGCTCGAGTTGAGAGATCGGTCGAGATCGTTGTCATCGTATGGTTTGGAAGTGGATTGGTGGCCGTATTTAGAGGTTGAGGGGTATGGCCTGTCGGGTGAGTGGTGTGGTGCGGGGAAACTGTCATCAACCCACTGGCTGGTCGCATCTGATTGGCTGTTCGCTTCTAGAGTGGACTCGGTTTGAGCGCCGCTGCGAGAAAATACACATAATTAGAATTTAGGACGAATTTCAGCATAAACATCGAAGTCAATTTGCAATATAATGAGGTTTTGATTCTTACTTGTTCTGGGGTACGTAATCAAACACATCGTTTGGTAGCGGCGCGGGAGTCGACGTGCTCGGGCTCTCAGGCGCTGATGTAGCGTAACACGTCATCACCTGCATATTTACAATTTAGTGTAACTATCTCCGTATGTTGCCTTTCATCATATGAATAATATGTACACTTGAGTTGTAAAGAATGACTTACCGGATATCCGTTGACAAGGATGCTCTTCCTGTTCTCTATCGGGTACTGTGGGTGGGTAGGTCCGTGAGGTAGGTCTAGCTCGCCGCCGCGGGATAACGCCGCCGTTGCCGACAAATACCCACAACCCGACCTAAACAAAGAAAAAGTACTTGATCAATTTTAGAACGGGAATTCCAACCAAATAATTAATTAGGAAGTTTTTTTTTGTTCTGCGTAAGGTTCATTTTGGATTTGAATGTGTGTATATTGAAGTACCTGTTAGGTAAATTAGGTCGTGAAGTGTGCCGGGGACTGCTGACTTCGCCTCGCTTCACGTTACCGTTCTGGAACAAAGAGAAATGTGCCTTAAAACTTAGGTATAAGGTTACAAATTGATCAAACATGAGAAATGTAAGCTATTTCATTATAAAATTTCTTTATAATGAATGTTACCTGGTGGTTATTGTTCCTGAATGGTGCGTTGTCATCTTGCTGCGATGGCCGACGAGGCCATGACGTGTCGGATCGTGCCGCTACCGACACACAGTCATCTGTGTCCACCTAAGAAATAAAATTTAATTTCATTTGTGATATAGGTAATCTCTTTTTACGACGAATCATTAAAAGTTAATGCATTAAATAATACTTTGTAAAACCTACAGAATTCTAGAAATGTTTGTTCATGGAGTTATAATGTATGCGTGTCTATGCTGTCCGACATATGTGACTTGTGTGATTACACATTGTATGCATGGATGTATGTATATACCTCTGTGTTCCGGTCGCTGTCGGACGCGAGCACGTCCATGCTCCAGGCGGACTCGCTCGCTGTCTCCGACACATCGGGCGCGTTCGTGTTGTTTGCACTCGTACCTATTTCAGGCAAACAAATATCGTTTAGATTTCTGCTATTTCCTGGTACTATATACATAAAAAGAAGATGGTACTTGTGAGATGATATGGAGAAAGAAGACATGCTTCGCCTACTGCAAATGTTATTGGGAGATGACGGTGATAAACTAAATAATGCGTACGTACTCTGACTGGCGGCGACCTGCGTTTGGTCGCAGGAGTCGCCGATGGTCTCGGAGTCTGAAGCTAACACGTCTGTACTCCACGTGTCTGACATTATACTGATCGTCTCGTCGCCCTCCAACAGCTTCTGTAGGAAACAAACGACAATGATTGAATTGTTGCAAGTTTATCCAATATGTTCGGCGCTCCGATTGGCCCGCTCCAAGCTAACCAATCAGAGAGGCTAGAGCCAAAAATGTGTCGATCGTATAAACCTCGCACTAGGCACTCTATATACCAAAAATAATGTGATAATAAACGTACGTAATGGTATAAGTATAAAACAGGTCTGCCGTCTTGATCTATGTTACTTGGAAGGATTGAGTCTCACGGCTTTAAATGATGTCTATCGCTGTAGTTTGAGCGCGATTTTGAATGAGCCACTGGACTTTGGAACGACAGCCAGAACGATAGAAAAACGAACTACGTTGGCAAAGTTCACTATCTGACGTAACCGGAAACATTAAATCAATTTATTTATATCATTAAGAGTGTATATGTGTATTTAAGGGACTACAGGGTATGCAGTGCACGCCCATGGTTTCATTATCTTTGCAGTAGGTACCTTGATCTCAAACTTGCAGAACTTGTCCTCGATGTCGTTCCTGGTCTGCTTGAGCAGCTTGTGGTGCGCGGCGGCGGCGCTGCTGACGACGGCGGCCAGCGGCGCGCGCCGGCCGTCCGCCGCCTCGCCCTCCGTCACCTGCGACGACGGCGTCTCGCGCCCCGAGATGTTCGGGCTGCCGCGACCCGACACGTTGGCCGACACCTGCGACACGAATATCAGCTGCATAACACTGAACAACTTCCTCTAACGAATATAGCTCGAAATCTTATTATAGAAAATGAACTTTTCATACAAAGTGACAGGTCATGACTTATGTTACAATTTTATAAATTATTGTGTATAATACTACTAGCAGACCCGGCTAACTTTCTTCTGCCTTATTTTACATGAAAAAAACTAGATAGGAACATCTCTATCACCTAGGAGTTAAAATTGTTTACGATCTATTCTCAGACCTACAAATTTTTATGAAATTTTCATGTATATTCGACATGAAAATTTCATACAATTTTGAAACTCACCATATCAGACAAATTATCATTTTGATCTTCAGTTTCCAACTCTAAACTAGATGTAACACTGTGATTGGACGCTGCTTCAGACACAGCTTCCAGATTATCTGACGTATTACCCAGAGACACTTCATCGTGGGAAACCGAAAACCTAGAAAACATTTCGCAAATTAGTCCCACACTTACGAACTGTACAAAAGTACCAGTCATTCCAATATGTATCTTACGCTCATAGAAATAAGGTGTTATGGCATTACCTAGTCCTCTTTTGTACGGGGGCGCCTGGCCCAGCTACAGCGAGTGCGGAGCCGGTGTCGTCCGCATCACAAGCCTCTGAACCTCCGTAGTAACATTCTAGAACTTTCGATTCTGGCACTAAACCTGTGGAAAATTTAACAGGATAAGTTTAAGAATGGTTAGATTAAAAAACCTTCCCACAATACCTTATAGATGCTAGAATCAGATAGCTTTTGATAGTTTTACAAATGTAATGATATACATGATAAACAAACATAATAATAACAATACATTTTTTCTTTAGAATTTAAAATATCATGTCAAGCGATATGAATGTTTTTGTCAACCAATCAAGTCGTGATCATTAGGTTTGACAACGGTTTAAAATGACCACCCATTCAGAACAGAACCCGAGGGTTAGGAGCACTAAACATTCGATATCCATCGATGCTCCATCTACGCTGTATCGAAATTCCTTGTATCGAAAAAGCAAACAATTAGTGTCTAATATTTTTATCACGTTAACTGCGAATCCCGTTTGTTGTGATATCACTGCCATTTTCGTTGGACGTTGGGTTTCAGTGAGGCTTTACCGCACCAGTTCTGGACAGTTCTAGAACAGCGCTTCTTGCTCTGCAGTATTTCTGCACCTTGCACATCTAGTGTCGCGAACACTTGGAGGAGCCGCGCGGAAGACCAAAGACAGGGGGGCGTGGAGGGGAGCGCTTCCGTGCCTTCGCCCCCCGCGCGCTACCAACTACAACCTGAGGATCGTGGGTCTGAAATCTACATGTATGTAACCCCATATAGCATATTTTAAACTTACCGACATAGTCGTGCTCCTCGACGTTAGCCAGCTTGATAACCAACACCTCGAGATGCTCGAGACTGCCGTCCTCCTTGCCGTTACCGTTCAGGGTTTTCTCTTCTAGAGCTGCTGCTAGCGAGGAATTGGAGCTAGCGCTGCGTGGAAGTCGCGGCTTCGGGACTTTAGCGAGGATGCTCTTCTTGTTGGAGTGACCGTTCTCAACGGGGGATAGGTCTTTGGATTCCGGTGGGGATGATTGTCTGCAAAAGAATTTTATTTTGATCTTTTGTTTCACAATATACACTAACTGAAAACTAGATGAATATTGAGACTACTTCAGGGTTTTGCAGTTATTTTTGTTCTAGTCAGCACGTTTTACAAAATCTTTACTTAATTAGTTACTTACTAGGATCAGTTTTGTGTTTGTTTAAACGCGGGAACGTCCAGTCGGATTGATAGACCAAGAACGATGGGTGAGTCAGAGAAGGCTATAGACCTATGTGATGTGATGATGAGATGACCTACCTGTATTTGGTGAGGTCTGGCATCTTCCTGAGCAGGTCGTGCAGCCGGCTGCGGTAGTTGGGCTCGGTGGTCTGTAGTAAGGACGCCAGCCGGTTGGCGCACGCCTCTCCCGTGCTCGAACCTTCACTGCTTGACTCACTGTGCAATATACAGAAATTTATTGTTGGTTGAAAATTAATAAACTAGAATAATGTATAGAAAGAGAAAGATAGAGTGACTGATAGATAAATTTAATTATTTTATTAGGTATGCGATACACATAATTTTTTTCATAAACGTGATTTTTTTAGTTGCTGTTGTACTTCTTTAGTCGCGTTATGAAAATATGATGAGAGTGAAATTTTAAGATGCGCGCGCATATCTGTAACACAAAGTAACCTTTGCTTATGCGGTAACCATTGCAAAATTGGTAGGTAGGTTGCCATGACGACCTTGTCTCGCACGGGACATTTTAGGCTATTATTTAACTAATATCACAATTTTGACAAAAAATAACCTTTATACAAAAAAAATTACCTTGTCGAACCCACTTAAGATTTTCTTCAAAATTAACGAGGAACCTGAGCGCAGTGGGGGAGTACAGACACGTGACATTTTTATAAGCAGAAATCGCTTCAATGACATTAATTACGTATGGGCCTTGTCAATACCATACATGTAAAGGATTCCAGCTGCATTTAAGCTTGTCACTTGTCTAGAGCATTCATGTCGAAAATGTTATAAAATAGGTACCTGAATGCGCCAGCTTCGGCGATGGCTCCGCTAGCCGACTGTTCGTCGGCGGTCACACTCGGCGTGTTATTGTTTAGCTTTGACGATATCCGCTTTAGGAACAATATCTGTATAAAGAAATTGCAATTAGATTTCTTCATTACCTTACGATGTTACTCAAAACAATTATTGTTTGAATCAAACTAATCGTTGATAATTAAATTTAAATACAAGATATTAAAAAGAAAAATTAGGAATTTAATTTAGGCGTAGAATAATGTATATTTTCTTTGAAATAAAACTACTTTTTAAACGGATTCTAGCGCGGTTTATTTTAGTTCCCGACGCATCAGCATCAGCGCCTTTGCCGGTGTGGGTAGTCCGTTTAAAAGCTAGTTTCATTTCAATGTCTATTATTCAACCTCAGAAAGTATATTATTTTTCTATTACGAGTGAAATTTCAAATATCCAAAGTTAAAGATTTTTTACCTATATGAGGTACGCCTGTGGGTGTATGAGGTAGGTACTGACCAGCAAGTGTGCGTCTTGCGGCGTGAAGAGCGCCACAGTGGTGTGCAGGTGCGCGTCGGTGGCGATGCGCGGCGCATCGTCGTGCGCGTGCGGCGCGGCGGGCGCGGGCGCCGGCGCCCACGCCTCGCTCGTCACGCTCTCGATCAGCGACCAAACGCACGACCGCTCGAACTTCACGTACACATCCCGGACTTTCGCTTCCACCTACACGGTTAAATAATTAAAAAAGTTTAACTTAGGAAGAAAAGAGCGGATGCTGTGGTGACTAGTAATAGTTGAATGGAAGGAAAATAAGCATTGCGCCGACCCCATAATAAATGGAATAAGGGCAGGAAGAAGAACTTTATTCTCTTTGAGGTAAAACTTTTTTATGCATGCTTATGGCTTGGGGAGTTATAAGCTGGACGAGAACGTTACGAAAAGTGTGATCGGGCGAGGCGAACGGAAGTTGAGAGAGATATAATTTAGTGAATATGGAAAGAGGGTTTACATTTCATATATTACTGTTGGGGCAAGAAAGAGGTGCGAGCACACTTTTTCTTTGTCTCTCTTTCATAACCAGTTACTTTTCGTATATCTAAGACAAAGTGCAGGCCTACGAGCAAATGAAGTATTATTATGGGTTAATTAATGTGTGGGCAATGGCAAGTCTTTTTGTTAATTGCTTTTGTGACGAGTAGCTTTACGTTGGTATATTAACTGATTTAATGATTGGGATTCGAACCCACAACCACATAATCGTAAGTCCGACGCCCTAGCCATTAAGCTACCGCCAGTTAATTGGACTCTTAATTAAAAAAATAAATTTATACCATGTGCGCAATTCAGAAAATTGGTCTTCCAAGACCAGGCGCATGGTGTATGTTGTCAGATTACAAATTTTAAAAGCCCCGACCACGTTTCGAAAAAAAAAGCATTTGTTCCTTTCTAGGCCTTAGTTACAGGAATGGTAATTAATTATTCTCCCTCACGTGTCTAAGAACATTTTTTTAAATTCTCGTGATCCTTACAATTAAGCAATCATCGTTTGCTGCTTTTTCTGAATGATCACTTTTTAACTCCGCTGCAAAGCTTTTATTATATTAATAATACACCTATAATCTAGTAGAAGTAGCACGTACCTCTTGAAACTTGGCGAGACATAGCATCTGTATGATCTGCGCAATCTGTATGAGGTTGAAGCGCGCGATGTAGGACACCGGCACCTCGACGACGCCGTGCGCCTCGGGGTTCACGATCGCCGGGCATATGAAGTGGTTCAGCACGAGATCCGTGCATATTGCGTGGAGCTCGCGTTCTGAGGTTCTAGGAAACATATTCAAGTATAAAATTAAACTGTAGTAAAAAGTCTATTGAGTCTCTATAACAGGGATTTTCTAGATGTACTATTTTATATATATTTTTTTATTTCAACATAGAAAGTAATTAAACAAAGAAGAAGTAAGTTATTTATTAGCGCTTCTAAAGTTTGTGTTTGGTACTAGTAAAAGGCCTCAAAACGGTAAATGTTGTAGAGCAATAACTTCGGCGACAAAAGCGTAATATAAAAAAAAACTTTTTGATAGCAAAATAATTTAAAATGTTGATCATAAAAAAAGACGCTAAAACAACCATTTATAAATAAGTATACCTGGAATGTTGTTTAAGTAGGTGCACGATCTGCTGTACAATCCAGGCAATAGTCGCCGGGAAGTTGGGCCAGTGTTCCCTGAGCGAAGCGATGAACTTGCTGGTGAGGTTGTACAACGACTGGATTGTCCACTTGCGGTATCGTGCTACCTTTGTCGCGTATTCCTGACTGTTCGGCTGGCCGAATTTCTTTATGCGGTCCGCTGACGAGAATCTGCAGACAAACAGAAGAAATTATAAAATAATTGCATGAATATCGGCTAGGATCAAAGGGAAATTGCATAAAGAAGTTTGGAATTCACCGTGAAACTAAAATCAAATCGTGATTAAAGTTTGAAAATACTTTTATTTTCAATTTACTATTATTTTCAAATTAATGGTGGACCAAAGTCACTTCAATGCAACGATTGAATCCACGACGCTATAGGTAATGTATTGCAGGCGTGGAGCCGCACGGCATTGGTGCATCGACACACGCATGCACGATAACCGCACCCCACTATCAATGTAGTTTTAATTGATTTTTAGAATCTAGACTAAGAAGATGTAGAATTATACACCTCTATAAAATGTTTTTCAAATAAAATATAATCACAGTATTAAAAACACGCACTGTTTTGAATCTTTGTAGAAAAATTCATATCATTGGTAGAATGTTGAATGTTCTCACAATTCCACGCAAATGAACAGAACAATGATCAGATCAATTATAAATCATTGCATATTATTTAAACCAGGGCTTTAATAAAAACTTTATTTCGAACTACGATTGCGCCAACGTCTGGTTCCACCGCGGTCGGAGTGCTAACTACAGCAGGCGTGGCGCGGCACGGCGTGAGTGCAGCGCGACCCGCATGCGCGAACAACTATCGATTTTGGTGCACTGCGGGAGTCGAGGCAACGTTATGTTTTTAAACACAAAGAAGCATAATCAAATATTGGTTTTGAACCAAATTGATATATTTTTGGTTTTTTTTTTGAAGTTATTACTGATTTTAATTGAATTAATTTTTCAAATCTATAATTAACAATGCACTCCGAACAATAAATGAGTCAACGTCTGGCTCCACCGCAGTTGGACCGCTATTCGCAGTAGGCGTGACACGGCACGGCTCGAGTGCACCGCGACCCGCATGCGCGAGTTTCTATCGATTTTGGTGCACTGCGGACGTTGCAGAAATCTTTAAATTTTGACAAATAAATAACTGTCGTGATTATAACAGCAAAAACAATTAAAATAATTGTGAAGAAAGATTTGAGGTCTAGAAGACCTTTGAGCTTGATACACTACAAGAAAACCGCTATTAAATATTAATCACAATTACATGATATATCAGCATTCAAATCACACGCAATGCTTTGAAAACTAATACACATGTGTGATTACACTGTATTTTAACCGAAAAGTCTTAAATATTTTATTTTAAGTAGAACTACGGACGAACCAACGACTGGTTCCAACGCGGTTGGAGTGCTAACTGCAGCAGACGTGATGCGACACGGCGCGAGTGCACCCAACGAGCATGCGCGACGGCCTATCGATTTTGGAGCAGTTGGCGCGTTGCATGAGAGATTTATGTGACTACAGAAATTGGATAATTTTGTTTTTGGACAAGAATATTATTGTTTATTAAAAGAAAATTTTAATCTGTAACACAGATAATTTAATTTAACGTAAATATTTCTATTAAAAGGCAATATATTTTTTATTTTATTTCTATTTTGAACTATAATAATCGAATAAAACAATGCACTTATAGTTCTCCATGAAGAAAATAATAAATAATATTGATATATTAACACAACTAATCCAACGCCCTATCCCTCAAACGGCTGAACTACAACTGCAGGCGTGGCGCGGCACGGCGCCATTGCACCGCGACTCGCATGCGCGAAGGTCTATCGATTCTGCTGCGAGTTGAGAATAGAGTACTTTTAAATAACTTTTTTTTGTTGTTAAATAATGCTCTTAGTTCCAAAAAGTATCTATAGCACTGATTTGTTTACTGAACCCGGTCTTTAAATAACTAAATAAAACTCTGTAAAACTAAACCAGCACCCCAGCCTTCACGCGGCTGAACTAAAAACGCAGGCGTGGCACGGCACGGCGCGAGTGCACCGCGACCCGCATGCGCGATAGCATATCGATCCTGCTGCAATGCGGACGTTATACTCTGTACAAATCCAGAAATTATGCTATACCTATAGAATTTTGCGACGATGCAGTTTGTCTTGATTTTTAAGTCGCGAATCGAAAGATAACATATAAATAAACCTCCAAATACTATCCTTCAAATAGAACTTTAAAAATAACAACAAGAGACCTTTACTACTATTTTATATAATTTAAATTAAATACAAAATATGAAATTAACTCAAACCTTTGTCATACACCACACGCACATCGAAATGTTGCACATTTTCACACGCATAAAAAACACAGATTTTCTATAAATCGTTATATAGCATAAAAACTTTTTTCAAAATTTACTTTAAATTGAACTATGAGACGCCAATGTCTAGCTTCACTGCGATTGGAATGCTAACTGCAGCAGGTGCGGCGTGGACACCATGGCGCGAGTGCACCGCGACCCGCATGCGCGGTAGATATCGATTTTGGTGTAATGCGGACATTTTATGTACTTATGTAATAATTATGTAGTATGTAATAAAGACAAGATTAAAGATATAATTTATAACTTAACTTCAATTGCAAATAAATACTTCAATATTTATATTATAAAAAAAAAGTTGTACAACATTTATAAAACATTCCACTTGCAACACTTGCAGTGCCAATGAACCCGGAGTTGTTTTTTTTTTAATTGCGTCATAGTGCAATATAAATACTCTAAGTAGAGCCAATACTATAAAAAAGCTACTGATATTTTACATTAATGGAAATTAAAAACCCTTCAATCAATATTGAAAATCACGCGTACTATTTTGAAACCTTATACTATTTTCTAAAAGCTTATTTTACATTTAAATACTAAAAAGTATTTGCAATATTTTACCTTAAATCAAACAGAAATATCTTGCGTCTGGCTCCACCACGGTCGGAAAGCTAACTACCACAGGCGTGGCGCGGCACGGCGTGAGTGCAGCGCGACCCGCATGCGCGAACAACTATCGATTTTGGTGCATTGCGGGAGTCGAGGTAATGGTATATTTTCATACGCAAAGAAGCAAAACCAAATATTGGTTTTAAACGAAATTTATATATTTTTAGTTTTTTAAAGTAATTACTGATTTTAATTAAATTATTTTTTTAAAACAATGCACTCCGAACAATGAACGAGCCAACGTCTGGCTCAACCGCAGTTGGACCGCTATTCGCGGTAGGCGTGACACGGCACGGCCCGAGTGCACCGCGACCCGCATGCGCGTGTTTCTATCGATTTTGGTGCAATGCGGACGTTGCAGAAATTACGTTTAACTTAAAAGTCATCTCTTTAAATTTGGACAAATAAAGAACTGTAGTGATTATGACCGCAAAAAATATATATAGGAAAATGTGAACTTATGATAATTTCTATTTACAATTTGATGGTTTGATAAAAAGTAGGGAACCATTAAATCAACTTTGCAATAGTCGCGTGGCGTGGCGAGGCTGGGGTATACGGATCGCATGAGCGAAAACCGTACCCCGACGCGGTAGGAGCGCTTACTGCAGCAGGCGTGCCACACGGCGCTAGTTCACGATGGACAACCCGCATGCGCGATAGCCTATCGATTTTGGTGCATTACAGAATCGAGACAGTATTATGTAACGACAAAAAAAAGGAATAAACCAAAATGTTTTTGTGAATCAAATGAAAACTTGTACTTGAATACCTTAATAAATCATTTTACAATTTAATATTTTGTATTCTCTATAATATTGTAATTAAATAATACACTTACAGTTTCCCATAAAAAAACGGTGATTTTTAAAATTAATTTATTTACTGAACCTTGGCTTCAAACGTCTGAACAAAACTCGGCATTACTGAACCAGCACCCTAGCTCTTACACGGCTGAACTGTAACTGCAGGCGTGGCGCGGCACGATGCGAGCGCGCCGTAACTCGCATGCGCGATAGCTGGCCGATTCTATTCTACTGCATGGATATATATATATATGTATGACGCTTTAAGTGTATATTGTAGTGCTATTGAAGTATACCAATAGCTTTAAACTTAAAGCAGTGCCCTTTTTGTAAAAGTTACCAAAATAACATATATAAAATGATAAAAATCTCACTAATGTTTATCAGCCTTCAAGCACTATTGAGTCACAAATACACAACGGACGAGCCCTTGTCCGCGGTGGGATATTTTATGCTAGGCGTGGTGCGGCACGGCGCGTATGAATCGCTAGGCGCATGCGCTAGTAGCTATCGATTTTGTTTTGAGTTTTGAAACAAATTTAAGATATGTGGTAAATATTAACAAAATATATTTAATTAATAACACTATTCAATAAAATTAACGAAAACCGTAAAATTAGCTAAATTTCAACTTGATATCTTTTAAAAAGCAAAGATTTCGTTTACTTGATTTTAAAACAGTAGATACCTTTCAGTTCTGAATTTATATTTTAAAATTATGAAATAATTTACTTACATAACTACTTGTTAACTAGTACGAAACCGATGATTCTAGAATATTGATGTATTATTTACTAAACCCCTGTTAATAATAACAAAAAAACGAAATAGGACTAAAACTACGCCCTAGCTTATACACAGCAGGGCTCCAACTGAGGGTGTGGCGCGGCACGACGCCAGTTCACTGCGAATCGCATGCGCAAAGAATAATTAAATGTGCCGCATTGCGGATGTTACGGTCTTCCCAACAAGTTCCAGAAATTACGCAGTAGAAAATCATTCAGATCGATATAGGTAAATGGAAGGACTAATGTCTCAAATAATAAGTACAATACGTCGGTATTCTTTTTTACTGCATAAAGAGATTTGACGTGATATTTTTATTAAATGATTTAACTTTTGAAACATTAACACAAATTTTCAGTTACTTCAGTTACGCAATGAAAGAGCCGACACTAGCTCTAACGCGGTGGGAAGGTAAACTAACGACAGGCGTGGCGGGGCACGGCGCTTTGTTCCGAGACACGCATGCGCAAATAACTATTGATTTTAGTAAATTGCGGAGTCACCTTTACATTATTATAATTAATAAAGTTGTTTTTTTTTCACGGCGCGAGTGGAACCTGTACGCTGTAGTTTTTTTTCCATGACGTATGGAGTATTTTATCTTATGTCCTTTCAATAAAAGGACTGCATTAGAACTACATACAAACTGCAAAATGGCAGTTTTAATGCAGTATTGTGCTTAACACTTGGAGTGCAGTATTGCATGCTAGTTTGGACACCTAAATAGCGGTTTGAGTAGTCATATACCTTTCTTTCTTTAACGTTTTTAAGTAGCGAGAGTAAAATAGTGTCAAAAATAAAAATGGTACTTACGGTTTGAATACTAATTTACATTAATTAGTGCTAATTGCTATTAGAACATTGTGACCGCGGGCTACGCAATATACACAGATTGTGTCAATGTCTAACTAAAACAGGATTAAACTGGAAATGGTTACCGCGGGCGTGGTATAACAGGCGTGGCGATACATGACGCAAGTGCACAGTGACCCGCATGCGCGATAGACTATTGATTGTGATTGATAATCTCAACCAGACAGAACACTAACACTTTTATTGACGATTTTTTTTAGATAATTGATTTTACGTATACTGAACATCCGATTAGCAAAAACACGTCCGAGTCTACCGCAATCGCGGCTCAACTGGTACAGCAGCAGACGTGGCGTCGCACGGCGCGTGTGTTATGAGTCGCGCATGCGCGCGCACTGTATGTATTGATTCTACCGCATTGCGGACTTATTAGAAGTTGTTTATACACGTATACATACAGATGTTTTTATTTGCAAACAATCTTCAGAACTCTTTTAAAAATGTGATGTAGGTTGTTAATTTTTTTTTATTATATAAATCATTAATTAGCGGCAACAGGTCGCCGCGCGGAGCGAGAAACATTAATTCACAAACAGTTACCGCTGCTTAGAGATGACCTATCTTATCTGAATCAGGCCAGACAAAATAGGTATTATAGAACGCTAAATTTAAATCCTGTTACATAAAATGAATAAAGTATTAACTTTTACTCACAATTTTTCCCACGAACAACCTAGCCCGCACTTATTTATTATTCGCTACGGACCGGCCAAGGAGTGGCAGCCCCGGTGGTAAACTGAAGCAGGCGTGGCGCAACACGGCAGGCGTGAACCACGACCCGCATGCGCGAAAACGCGAAACGTGTTCCAACATGTACACTAGCGCTAACGCGGTGATGAGGTAAACTAACGACAGGCGTGGCGGGTTATTTCGAGACACGCATGCGCGAAACTATTGATTTTAGTAAATTGCAGATTCCTTTTATTAATTTTCAAGTATATCAATATCTTTTTCGAATCAGTAAAATGTAAGTAATTTCCGTTTATATTTGTTCAACTTTTTAACTGATACTCACATACAGCAGCAATTAAGCCCGGGCTTTAAACTGTTTACAGGCTAATCGAAATGAACTAGCTAATGTCTTATGCTATGCTCATGTAAAGATTGAGTCAATGTCTCACTGCAACAGGATTCAACTGGAATGTGTTACTGCGCTGGAATGTGTCTGCTATGACAGGCGTGGCACGGCACGGCACGACGCGATGCACTACGACGCGCTTGCGCGATAGACTATTGATTGTGCTACAATTTTTAACAGTTTTTTTTTAAACTCTACTAATTAATTCCCTATTATATTTATTTCAATGTTTGTACTGCAACTACAAAATATACGAGTAGCAAACGACACGTCCGAGTCTACCGCAACTACGGATAAACTGATACCTACGGCAGGAGACGTGGCGTCGCACGGCGCGAGTGTAGTGAGTCGCGCATGCGCGCGCACGTCTTTTATTGATTCTACCGCATTGCGGACTTATTACGAAGTTGTTTATAAACGTATATACAAATGTTGTAATTTGCCAACAATCTTCAGAACTTTTTTTAAATTGTGATGTAGGTTGTTGATATATTGGAAATGTTTTATAATCTACAAATAGTGACTGCTGCTTAAAGATGGCCTATCTTAACTGATTCAGACCAGAAAATAGGTTTATTATGTTTATTTCAAATCCCGTTGCAAAAAATTTATAAAGTAATAAAATTTACTTACAATTTATCCCACGAACAACATAGCCCGGACTTATTGATTATTCGCTAAGGACCGGCCAAGGCATGGCACCACAGGCGGTAAACTGAAGCAGGCGTGGCGCCACACGGCAAGCGTGAACCACGACTCGCATGCGCGAAAACGCGAAACGTGTTCCAACATACACACTAGCTCTAACGCGGAGATAAGGTAAACTAACGACAGGCGTGGCGGGTCACGGCGCGTTATTTCGAGACACGCATGCGCGAGTCACTATTGATTTTAGTAAGTTGCGGAGTCCTTTTGTTAATTTTCAAGTATATGAATATCTTTTTCGAATCAGTAAAATGTAAGTAATTTCCGTTTGTATTTGTTCAATATTTAAACTGATACTCACATACAGCAGCAATTAAGCCCGGGCTTTATTAAACTGTTTACAGGCAAATCGCAATGAACTAGCTAATGTCCAGCACTGCTGCAGCTGGAGCTAACATACTCCCAACAAGCGTAACGCAAAACAGCGCGTGTGCACGATAAACTATCGATTCGTCTGCATTGTCCGGAACCGACATAGTTGTTTTTTATACGCATGACGTATGGAGTATTATATACACATACATATTATTATACAACTTGCAAAATTAGTTTTGATGTAAATGGTAGATTGTGTATTGGGCTGAACGCTGCGCAGTATTGCATGTTGGGTTGGAATTTTAACTCGCAGTTCGTGTAGTCATATAAATTTCTTTTTCTAAAGTGTTTAAGTAGCGAGAGTGTGTAGTAGAGTAGTGGCAAGAATAAAGATAGTACTTACGGTTTTATTAAGATGAAAATGTTCTAGATGCCATTAGAACATTGTGACAGATTGAGTCAATGTCTCACTACAACAGGATTAAACTGGAATGTGTTACCACAGGCGTGGTATGACAGGCGTGGCACCGCACGACGCGATGCTCTACGAAACGCATGCGCGATAGACTATTGATTGTGCTGTATTGCGGCCTCGATAATTTGTTTGAATAATCTCAACGACACAGAACACTAAAAAGTGTATTGATGTGCACAACATTTTCTTCAGGTTATTAAGTTTACGTGTACTGAACTCCCATTATGATTAAAAGAGAATATTCCAGTTTCAAATCAAACAACACGTCCGAGTCTACCGCAATCGCGGCTCAACTGGTACGGCAGCAGACGTGGCGTCACACGGCGCGAGTGTTATAAGTCGCGCATGCGCGCGCACGTCATTTATTGATTCTACCGCATTGCGGACTTATTACGAAGTTGTTTATACACGTGTACATACAGATCTTTTAATTTGTGAACAATCGTAAGACCTCTTTTAAAAATGTGATGTGGGGTGTTAATATTTTTGCAAATGTTTTTTAATCTATGAACAGTTACTGCTGTTAGGTGTATCTTAACTGATTCAGGCTAGAAAAAATAGGTATATATAATGTTATTTTTTACACCATTTATATAAAATCTATTAAGTAATAAAATTTACTTACAATTTATCCCACGAACAACATAGGCTGGACTTATTGATTATTTGCTACGGACCGGCCAAGGCGTGGCACCCCCGATGGTAAACTTAAGCAGACGTGATGCCGCACGGCAAGCGTGAACCACGAACCGCATGCGAGAAAACGCGAAATGTGTTCCAACGTGTACACTAGCTCCAACGCGGTGACAATGTAAACTAACGATAGGCGTGGCGGGTCACGGCGCGTTATTTCGAAACACGCATGCGCGAGTCACTCATTGATTTCGGATTTTGTATGTTGTTCATATATTGAAAATGGTCTATCTTAACTGATTCAGGCCAGAAAAAATTATGTTTTTTTATGTAATAAGATTTACTTACAACTTATCCCACGAACAGCATAGCCCGAACTTATTAATTATTCGCGAAGGACCGGCCAAGGCGTGGCAGCCCCGGTGGTAAGCTGAAGCAGGCGTGGCGCCACACGGTAGGCGTGAATCACGACCCGCATGTTTGGTACACTAGCTCTAACGCGGTGATAACGTTAACTAACGAAAGGCGTGGCGGGGCACGGCGCGTTATTTCGAGACACGCATGCGCGAGCCACTATTGATTTTAGTAAATTGCGGAGTCACCTTTACATGATTATGTTAATAAAGACGATTTATTATTTTTGTTTCACGGCGCGAGTGCACTGCGTCTGCATAGTAGTTGGTGCAATGTTTGAACCTACAGATTTTACGAAAACCGAGCAGTCTTTATGAAAAAAGATAGCAAAGTTTTAAATAGAAAAAGTAAGCACCCCTTTCCAGGAATTTAAGCAGAGTCCAGACAAATACCCGGACGAAATAAAAATCGTATAAATAATATTTTTGCACTACTAGGCTATAATGGGCTAACGTCTAGCTCCACTGCAGATAGCGGTCTAACTGAAGCAGGCGTGGCGCGGAACGGCGCGAGTGCACCGCAACACGCATGCGCAACCTACCGCCTTATGGCGCAGTGTATCGACTGTTTATAAAAAAAGGGTTGCGAAATTAGATGATTTACCTACGTAATACAAATGATCATATGTGTGTAATTTTAACGTTTAATAATTTATCCATTTTTTATTTTATATAAAGAGAATATTTCATATAATGTAACGCGTAACATAGTATAAAATAATATAACGCGTGAATATATCTCCTCCTATCTCGACCGCAGCTGGAGTACAGATGAAACGTCGATTACAAAGAGTCTACGTCTTTGTTTTCCACGTGAATTTATCCACTACAACAGGCGTGTCGCAGCACGGCGCGTGTGCACGGCGATCCGCATGCGCGATGTCTAATCGATATTTCAGTTTTTCTGATACGTTTTTATTGTTAAAGTTACCGTTTTAATTGTGTAATGCTTTATTTTAAACATTAGAATTGCACGCTTATTGCGGTAGTCATGTCCCTGCCTAAAACGACAGACTTACGAAGCTGATTTTTTTTTTTAATAATTTATCTAATTTTTTTTTTAATTTTGTTAGGGCATTAATACCAATATACTGATAACCTTTCTGTTTTTATCTATAAGCAATTAAGCAACTTATAGAAAATTAAATATATTAAAATAATATATATTAGTTTTCAATACTTTAAAGAACTTTACTTCTTTTAAGGTACTTTCAATAAATATACAAACAATAAATTTTACTTACAACTGCCTACACTCAAAAGTGAAGATTAAATAAAATACTATTTGAATTTATATTAGTAATATTATATTGAATATAGTTAAAAATAGTAGTATAACGGGTACAATCTAGCTATACCGCGGCGGGTTGGTAACTAACTGCGGCAATAGTGGCGTGGCGCGGCACGACGCGTGTGCACCCGTGCACCAAGGACGCATGCGCGATGACCTATCAATTCTGCTGCATTGCGGTATTACGTTTATAGGTTTTTACGTTATGAGAAAGATAAAATAAGCATAGATTTTCCCACGTAACCCTTAAGAGTTTAGTAAATAATCCTATAGAAGAAAAATCATTTATATTTTATTCGCTACAGATTATAAATAGAAAATTGCCATACCTATACTCAGTCCAGTTCACCTAAATCTATCTATCCCATGGGGATAAGCACACACTTTCAACTATAACGAAATCGCAAGGACGCAACGCAATGTCTAGCTTACACCGGACCGCGGTTAAACCGAACTGGCGTGGCGTGGCACGGCGTGACGTGGGTATATGGCGGGTCCGCGGCGCGCATGCGCGGTGATAATCTCTCGCAAAGCGAACTAGACGCAATAGGATTTTTAACACAAAGAGGAACTTGAATCTTATTTAGGAAATCTGTTGTTAGCGCTAAGTACTCGCAATGCATTGATAATAATAACATAAGTACAATTTTATCTTTAAATTAATACAGAAAAATAATAAAAAATATAAATAATAACACACGATGATTGGCTCTTAAAAATGGCTAGCAAGAATTTAAGGTAGGTATGTACTTAATTTTCGAAACCCACCCATTTCACTACCGACGTAAACCGACTCGTAGCAGAAGCATTTAGCTTAGCACGAGAGTTTAATAAGAATACTAGTAATGTGTGGCCCACATTATTATTTTTTTTGTAATATAATGAAAATGACTACAACAAACAAACGTCTTCAGCGGTTTAACTCAGGCGTGGCGCGGCACGGCGCGAGTACACCGGGACGCGCATGCGCGATGTCTTATCGATTTTGCTGTCAAAACTATTTGGAGATGGCTTTGTGTGTCTTATACAATATATGGTTAAAATACGTAAAAGATGGTATTGAATTTATCACGCCACTATAAGCCACTTTACCAAAAATACTATGATTCCTGAATTGTGATAGTTTTCTGCCCAATTTCGTTATAATATTCATTAGGTTAGGTACTACAATTCTACAAGGAAGTGCGTCTTATTTTGTTCACATGTGACGCGAATAAATGCTTTTTCTTTATTTTAAGAACACATTGGACCAAAAGTAGCCAATTACTTATCAATTTAGCATGAATAGAATATCACCCCGAAAGGACAGACGTCAAGTCCCCACGCGGTGGGACTGGTACTGCTGGAGTGGCCCGAAACGACGCGTGGAGAACTCCGAGACCGGCATGCGCAATGACCCAACCTTTTTAACTCTGGGCGCATGGTACCACAGCATTTTATCACACGAATAGTGAAATACTAGACTTAAGTTTTTTCTTTCAATATTTTATCCGTATTTTTAAGAAATTAAATTGATATTGTTTAGTATGCAAAGATTAACAGCTTGGTTATAAAGCTTACCTATTTGAAAATATGTTCTTTGGGATACATGTAGCTTTATTCTCATTTAAAACTTGGTACTATAGATGCAAAATATACGAGAAACAAGCGACACGTTCGAGTGTACCGGAACCGCAGCTAAACTGGTACGGCAGCAGGCGTGGCGGCGTACGGCGCGAGTGCAGTGAGACGCGCATGCGCGCGCTTTCCGGTATTGATTTTGCCGCATTGCGGACTTATTACGAAGTTGTATATACACGTAGATTAAATATATGCACGTTTTAATTTACTTAGAAACAATCGACAGAACTCTTTTTAAAATGTAATATAGGTTTTTTACATGGTAATAAGTAATAATACATAATTATGGGAAATGTTTTTAATCCTAGTTATCGCTGCTTAGAGATGGTTTACTCTAACTGATTCAGGACATACATTTCAACCAGATTTACTTTGAAAAAATTATGATTTTTTAAATTCAGTTACATAAAGTGTAATAAAATTGACTTACAAGTTATCCCCACCAACAATGCCCGGGCTAAGTAAAGTACTTATTGATTATTCGCTACGGCCAACGCATGGCGCCCACGGTGGTAAACTGAAGTCACAGGCATGGCGCTGCACGACAGGCGTGAACGATAAACCGCATGCGCAAAAACGCGAAACGTGTTCCACTCGAAGGGTGGAATATTTGGATATAACAACGAGAGCAAAGAAGTGGAAAACGTACTTAGGTTTTGATTATGAGAAAGTATTATAATGCCTAGTCAATCTATGCAGGTAGTTTGAATGTCCCTAAACCGATTTGAAAGCATATTGTTATCGAATTTTAAATACATTATCTATAAAAATACTATTCTCTTACAATTAGTTGAATATTTGGAGACGAAATACCAACAGTCTTTATAAGATATTCGGTGTGACTGAAATGGCTACCTTTTCTGCAATTGTCTGACCGGGTGAAACAAAATGGCAACTGCTGGAGAGCTGTTGTGTCGCAATGCAATCGTACCTACCGGGCATGCGCGTTGACGATTTTGTAGAAATTTGGTACACTGCTAAGGTGGCTTTTAACAGAGATTTTTATTCTGCCGGCTCACCCCGGCTATTATTTATGCCGGAGAATGTATGCTATTATTTAGTACCTATGGGTAATGATTTAAAACCACCCATATTTTTAATACGCCATCTTTCGTAACTAGCTTTTGCACCCGACTCCGCACGCGCAAAATCAAAATGTTTTTATTTCTAGTAAACCTAAAATAGGCGCTTTAGAAACGTTAACTTTAAAAACTACTGACTCTAGGTGTGCAAAAATCCTTCCTCAATATAATATATGGGCTATCACTGAACGGTTTTTTCCATACTGATTTTGGAAATTTTTTAACTTTTCTTGGTTTTTTTAAAGAAAGTAGTTGACTTACTTGGGCTTAAGTAGTGTTTAAAAATTGACCCGGAATTTCAGTAGCTTCTTGTAAATAAATTTGCCATATTATTATCTTAAGAACTCGAGAGATGTACGTTCGTCAAAACATAACTGGTTAAGATTGTTTACATCGAAAAGATCAGTGATCGACACATCTGATCTCCTCGCTCGGTAAATATTTAAATTATGAATAAATAACATCACTCTTTACATCACAATGTTTTGAAAACAGTAGCGTTGAGATGCTATACGATTCTAAACTAAATAGACATAGTTAAAAGATCTAAATTAAATTATCTTTGTATTTGTTACTACAGTACTGATGATTATTATAATAAAAACAAAAGACAAGTTGTACTGGGATGCTTATCCCAGTACGGTCAGTAATCGGTTTTTAAAACAACAATAGATGTTGTACTTACCGCTATTAATAACCAATAGTCATCTTATCTGTTTTATGTCAATAGTCCTAATAACTTGGTAATGAGATAAATTTTCCCTACAATAACAACCATTTTGATTTTTTTAAGTGATATCTGGCAACAAATTATTACAATGTTGTAGGGGTCTAAGTGCCGAGTTCTAAAGATCGTACCCAGATCCATGGTCTCACACACGCTTCGTTAACATAAGAGCCAACCCAGGTATATGGCTACAAATATATGAAAAAAAAAAACGAGTCGATACGTGCATAATCACAACGTGTGAAAGAAGAACAGATTATATGATGACGACGACGGCACCAATCACGGACCAGTAGATTGTCCCTCATTTTTTCCTTAGAGAATTTGATTCCTATATTACGGGAGGATTCACGTACATTCAAATCACTTACCTGCACATATAACACATACGAGAAAAACCATTTGTGGATTATACAAATGCTTGTCTTATGCGGGGATCTAACCCGCTACAGGTCGCGCAGTAGCAATTAGTGAGGTGAGGTATACCCATACCACTCGGCTATTCGTGCAGTCTGAGTACTGGACATTGAACACTTCCAAGTCTCGTTCATTATCACAGGCGCTGTAATTCCACATACCTCTCTATAGCATTATCAGGATCTCCAGTATTCAGGATCACGGACGCTGAAATCCCACTTACCTCTCCATAGCTTTATCAGGGTCTATGTCGAGGAAGAACTCGTCTTCGTGCAGGACAGCCATCACGGGGTTCTGGAGGGCGGCGATCAGGAACTGTCGCGCTGGAGTGTGCCCGTCACGGAACACGGCGTAGAGTGATGATAGGGCGCATTTGCCGGCGCGGAATAACCTGGAGAAAAATTCAATCATTATTTAGATCATAGGATCGTATGCAGCTCAATAATAATTATGTATCTTCAATTTACTAACTGATAAGAAACATAGTAAGTTATTATTGTTTTTATAGAAATTTAGAGCTGTTTTGTTGTTTCTCAGCTAATCATATTATATCCTGCAGAAAACTCTCAACAACTGCGTGTAATGTCTATTGGATAGATAAAGACTTAAAATAAGTATTAATAGAAATTACTTAGTGTACTTACTTCCTAGGATCACTGGAGTTAGCCATCTGATGTTTGATGATAGACCTGACGACGGCCAGGAAGCGGGTCCTGTCGGCGGCCGACCGGCAGCTGCCATACAGGCCGGAGACGAGGGCTGCCGGCAGGCTCGGCGGCAGGTGCTCCTCGCCCAGCAGCAGGCAGAGGGACACCAGGTGAGGGGACTCCCGGAGCCATCCTAGCAGCTCGCCTAGCGCTGAAGCCTCCTGGAATAGATTACTAAGATTAGTTTCTTGTGTTATGGAGCTGGTTACCTGTACGATACGTGGTTTTATAAAGAAGTTCTCCAAAACGTTTGATTGTGATTAATGGGAATTCATACAGCAACTAGAATAATGTTGAGATTTCAGTAGTGCTTGTAGGTAGTAAGATGAAAACGTACATTTTGATCTTTACTTTTATTACAAGCAACCTAGTTAAAGCCTAATAAAAGTTCTAGTGCCTACTTCTTTAAAATATGTCATACGCAATTTGCCATATTGATTAAACCTAAGTCAAACTCACCTTTCTTTAAGCCCATATCTTGAATCATATCAGATATAGTATGCAGTTACAGCTCTATATCTGTTTTAAACGTTTTAAATTATAATTTTGTTTTGAACGTGGCTTCCAGTCAAAAGTTGAGTTCAAACAGACCTCTATTGGGCGAGTTCGACGCGCAACTGCGGCATGCAACTACAATTAATGTATAGGAGACTGCTGCAGTTACATCGATCAGATGCGCAGAAAGCAATATTTATTGCTTTGCACATTTCAAACTATGCATACGTGTCTAAGTTTATAGCGTCATTTAGATTATTGATTGATCGTATAACAAAGAGCGGCACTACGTACTTCATTATGGTGTATTATTATAATCCATCAATGTTCGGTGTAGAAAATTCGATAGAGAGAAAACCACCCTAATAATTGTCTTTACATCTATTGATAAAAATCTAATAAGAGGACCTACACCTACACCTGCACTAATTTTTGCTTTTATTTTACCTAACTACCTTTTATTTTTCTCCTGATTAATGCCACATAATTATGTAAAGAAATTGTACTATAAAATGATTTTTATTATGTACATGGAAATCACGTTAATGGCTAATATACCTATATGTATAACGATCGAGGGGTTTGGCGCTGATAGCCGAAATACAGGCTCTGCCTAGTTCGGCTACAGATGACTACACCGCTTAAAAGGACCTAATTTAGCCTGTTAAAATATTTTGTAATTTATGTCTAAGTTTCTTTAAATAAACAATATTATTATTATTATTGATAAAAAGCTTCCGTAACCATGAGGTTAAATTAAGGTTTTTCATTTATTAAAAGAACGTACGATATCTCGGATACTCCAGAATTTGTCTTGAACACACCTTTGAGGCGCGTATAACTTAACTCAGAGTTAGTTTCTAACGCGAGTTTATCACATAATATTTGAGAATTTAACCTCGTGTTAGCTACTAACTCTGGCCATAAACTTTACGGGCAAGTGGGCCTCAGAAGTTAATAACAATCTCTCACTACTCTCTAAGATTCAATACTAAGACTCATACAACGAACTATTAAACGCGTTTGTTTTAATATACCTACTTTCTACACAATGCGTTACGTCAGGTACACACTAAACAGTTCTATTTAGCAAGTCACAGCGGACTACCATAATAACTTCCTGCAGTCGTAGGTCAGGCATGCAAAGGAACGCTTAATAATTGTATTCAGCGGTCAGTTGTAAATAAATTTCATTATAACTCCGGTCAACAAGTGCGCAAAGCTTCGCCCATTGCGAATGTTCAACATTGCTTGGAAAAGAACGAATGCTACAAAACCGGCGTGTCCCACCAAATAACACTTGTGGGTTTGTATATTCTTGCGAGTGTTTGAACGTGCGAAGATGTAGATGATGCAGAGTGTATTTTTAACCGACTTCGAAAAGGAGGAGGTTATATGTTCGGCGTGTCACTATTTTTTTTTTTTTATGTATGTTCACCGATTACTCCGTCAATTGTGAACCGATTTTTATAATTCTTTTTGTATTCGAAAGAGTATTCTCCCGAGGTGGTCCCATTGTCACCAAGTCAGGATCTGATGATGGGATCCCAGTTAAATCGAAGGAAACCCTTAAATTTTAAAGAAATGTCGAACGTGTTTCATTATTCTACTGAGCCTATTTAGGTATTTACGTCCAATAGTCATCACCTCAAGGCTTTTGGTAAATACTGAGCTGATGATGGAAGAAACCTTGAGTTTTAGGAGTTAAGAGTTGATTTTTTTTATATAATAAATATGTATTGACCCTCATTTACATTTTTAACGTTTCTAAGGTGAGCTGTATTGTATTATTATAATAAATATTATGAACACAAAAAATGAAAAAATAAATAAACTTTTGAAAAAAAAATTAAACCGACTTCAAAAACCAAAACAAAACCTAAAAGGCACAAAATAGCGTAAAATAAACTTAGAACTATCTAAAATATTAATACAAAACTAGAAGTGATCTGTTTGAAGTCGGTGCCAAACAACAATATACCAACAAAAAATAAATACCTACAAATACTAGTACAAATACGAGTATTTATAGTTTGGCACCAACTTCAAACAGATCACTTCTAGTTTTGTATTAATATTTTAAATAGTTCTAAGTTTATTTTACGCTATTTTGTGCCTTTTAGGTTTTGTTTTGGTTTTTGAAGTCGGTTTAATTTTTTTTTCAAAAGTTTATTTTCTAATCTACGCCTTATAAAAAAATAGTTAACGACCACGACCTCCGGCTTAGCAGTCAGGATCACTAACCAAGTAACCACTAGACCAACAGGCCAGTCTGAAATGATAATTATAACAACATTTCTGTTAACTTACTAAGGAGAAACGGATCTTCTAAGAATTCTTAGAACAGATAAGGAGTTTGTTATGACAGCTTATAAAAACAGCGTCGATTGTGATGCTAATGAGCGACATAATTAGATCACTGAACAACTTCAAACAGACGTCGAAACGCCGATTCTAATAAACTAACAAATGAACAAACAACTTCATAATTTATTGTGAATTTTAATTAATATTCTGCAATTAACAATCGTCCTTGATTATAGATAGGTACTTACTCAGTTAAATCAATTAATGTTTGTCTATTTCAGATGTATTTGAATAATGCGAATAAAGTAAATTCCGAACTGAGAGAACAATATATTGTCGCTTATTATCTTTGAATTATGAAAGTAAAATCGTATAACTGAGCGAATATGATTAATTATACGTTCAGGCGTGTATATTTTTTAACAAGCTTTGATTCTCCGATTGAACTTTGGATTAAAAAAATAATTTTTGATTTTTATGAGACCTGGGTTAAAGGCTGCTTCCAATTTTGACCCGATGACAAAAAAAATATAGACATACTTGTCTCTATTTTCTTCGTTATAATATCTGCTCCTGAGGAGTACCTCATGAGCAAGAGAGAGGAGGATATTATCATGATGAGATACGATGGAAAATGATCGATTGAAATTTGTATTACGATTAGGGCTACTAAATCTCTGTGTCCAATGAATGGAGAAATATGAATCTGTTCATTATCGATTTTCAATGGATATGTGAATAAAATATGAACGAACCGATCAATGACAATGAACCTACCAGGGGGTTTTCCACAAATGGCTGCATTGTATTTTAACAATGTCACGTAGGGTTAAACCGAGGTGTAATGAACAATCATCTGACTAACGGTATCGAAATCATTTTATTCAATCAAATTCATCAAGAAGTGTCATTTCTACAAGCGTTAACTATGTTAGACTCTAGTTGACCCGGCAAACGTTGTTATGCCATATAAAAAGACGGCAGGGGGCCACATATCTCTCTTATAGGTATAAACAATTGTTTACAAGTTATTCTCAAACCTACCGAATATATGAAAAATTTCATAAAAATCGGTCAAGCCTTTTCGGAGTTTAGTTACAAACACTGTAACACAAGAATTTTATTTAAATTGAAGATTACATTTCTTTTCGATAATTCACGTGACTTATACTTGTCACTTCCATACATTTGAAAGATTCCATCAGCGTTTCCGCTTGTAGAAATGTCACTTGGCTAGGGGGGCCGAAATTTGGTATGTAATGCTACCTAAGTGCTTGGAAGACCAGCAGCTGGGCAGCAAGCAGAACTCAAGAGAGCTGAGCGAGAGATTTCTATGACAGCTTATGGAATATTTTACGACAGATATTATCTTGTATAATTGTGATGAATGAGAGCTAAATTCTATAAAGATAATTTATTATGTTAAAACATTGGTGTAATATACTGTAAAATAATAAAAGTAAAACCCATACATGTTTTGCCTAGTACAGGCGTACAATTTTTTTTATACAAGTTGAATTGAAAACGTCATAAAGTCAGTTTTTGTTTCTGTTACTGGATATTGCACATAAAATTATGATTGTATGTCGTGATTTACTTAACTGACTCATCCGACTCATACATGCCCAATTGCTTTGCTGACATATAATACGATACGAGTAATGATAAGCCAATCCGTCAATTTACGGTGCGTACATTCGTCACGATATTAAATTGAAGGGGAAAACGAACATCGTACAAATGGAATTTCCTAATACTTTATAGAAGGTTACGAGAAAAAGTAGTGTTGTAAGTAAATTGGTTTGTGTCGGAAACTTAACTTGTGAATTATAATGAGAATCTATACTAATTTTATAAAGCTGAAGAGTTTGTTTGTTTGAACACGCTAATCTCAGGAACTACTGGTCCGATTTGAAAAAATATTTCACTGTTAGATAGCCCACTTATTAAGGAAGGCTATAGGCTCGCGGCTCCGCCTGCGTGAGCGTCGGTTATCGCGGTAAATTATAGCCTTCCATAAAACTACATTAGTGATTTAATTCATCCGAAATTCCTAATTAGAAAGCTAGTTAACATATCCAACATCTAACTGACTGCTTTGTATCATCACAAACAAGTACAGTCAGCAACGAAAGTTGATAAGCACAATCAGATTTGTGGAGTTTAAATAGGATGTAGACTATTATCTTTAAATGTCCGATTTTCATATAATAAAAAATATTCGACACGTTTTTTGCTTTTTCAAGAATACTAATATCTACTTGATACAGTGAATTTAATCGCCACGTTACTTGTGGCTACTATTTTCGCCAATTTATGACGTCACAATCCCGCACTCCTGAACTTAAATTTTATTGTTTTGGAAAAAGAATAATATCTTATACTCTTTTATTATATAACGGACTAAATAAATATTTTACTTTCTTACCTAGTCCACAACCCTATTGTGTTCAAGGTGTTTTGTTACACTGATAGTGTTCACTACCTGGTTCTTTCTTCAAAAGGCCAGTCGAGAAAAGGCTCTGAATTTATTTACTAAATTTTATTCAATAATTTGTCTGGACTTTAATAATTTGAATTCACTTTTGATGCTGACTGTAAATACATAATGACAAAGCCCAGCATAGTAATGAACACTATTGTTTAAGTTCACTATGTGTGACTTGTACGAGTATGTTGCTGCACAAGTCTACAACAATGAGATAAGTGCACCCACATCTGTTTCCTGATCCACTTTCAATGTAATGTGATTGAAAGATTGTTTGTAATGCGTAGAAACAGCTGACAGTAATCAAAATGGTCATTCTTCTACATAATATACAAAAATGCTAGCAATCCCCAAATACTTACAGAAATGTTAAAATAATTAACTTTAACACGGTCTTAAATGTCTATCTGTCGTTATTTTACACCTTAAAATGTAAGAGACAGAATAACACTTAAAATTGATTGACGTTTTAGTATTTGGACATCAGAATCTCAAATCGTCAAAAAAGACCACAGAAATGCAGTAACAGTAACTTCAAAAAGTCAACCAGACAACTGATAAACATAGTATATTATAGATCAATTACACCCAGTCACAGAAAAAAATATCATGCTAATCACACAAAGATTTGTTCTGTGTGGGAATTGAACCCATGACCAACATAACCATTACACCAACAGGCCCATCGTTTTGTAATAACAGGACTTGTTTTTTTTTTATTACTTAATAACTTATTCATAAAGCAGGTGTATTTATATACACTCATACAAGGAACAGAAATCAGGGTTTTACAAAAGCACATGTATAAATAATTGGTTTGATATATTAATTAAATTAATTATAATAATTATTATACAGGTTTTATGTTCATGTTGTACAGTCATGCTATGCAATATCAACAACGATATCTGTATAATTATGATTGTTGATATTGCATTGAATGTGATTCATATTGCCTTCTTATGCTGACAAGTCAAAGGTAATGGCCCATTTAGTGTGAAAAATATACCCACGGCGTACAGAAATAAAATATGGCGGGAATCAAAGACAAATGATTATACTTTTCAATGGTAAGTGGCGCATTACTGTGGCTTATGGGGATCATGAAAGAATAATAATAAAAAAATGTAATCTACCTAGTATGAAAACTTAACTTATAACTTGTGGTTTTAGGGAGGAGAAAATAAAATACATTTTTTTTTTATGTTTATTCAGCTCCATCAATGTCTAAAATTACACTGTCCAAGAAACCATTTCTACCTGCTGTGGGCATTATATTATTGCGTGAGCGCAACAAAGCTGGTTATCAACTCGGGTAAGACAGAGACAGCAATATACGTGTGTTATTACCTGACCGATCGAGTTTGCTTTATTTTATTTTATTTTATTTATTTATTTGGAATAACAAACAGTTACACATTGGATCTTATACACTAACTTACAAAACAGATAGATGATACAAACGTGTAACTCACACCGTTATCCACAGAATACAAAAGAAAAGGATAGTTTTGAGCAAAATGAGTAAGAATTATAATCTATTTTAGGAACAAACATTGATCACATTTACAAATCCTTGATGCTTTCAATAAGATAATTCCGAAACTTATTAGCCGGCATTGCAAATATGTCCAATTCTGAAAAAAGCTTATTATAGTTATTAGTAATCCGTCGCAGGGGTGCGCGGACACCAGCATTAGTACGACAGGAAGAAACCGCAAAGAGTGGACGAGCGCGCACCTCTCTTCTTAAGACAGTTCTAGGAACAAAGTAGTGTATTCTATTAGCTATGTCTAAACAGTCGTACCTGTGATTGCACACATCATAAAGAAACATGGTTTCTAGGTATAATCGTCTGGACTTAAGAGTCATTACATTAAAGTTTTTTAATAAATCATTATATGAGGGGAAGTTCCGGTAGCATCGATATTGCACTGATCTTAGAAATTTACGTTGGACTTTTTCTAAGCTGTCTACGTATTTATTATAATAAGGGTTCCAAATAACTACGGCGTATTCTAGCTGAGATCTAACTAACGACTTATAAAGATGGATGAAAGTACTAGCACGTTTAAAATCCGTTGTAGCCCTCATCACAAACCCGTACATACGGTAGGCGCTTTTAATTATATCATGAATGTGCTGATCAAGGTGTAATTTGTCGTCCAACAACACGCCTAGATCTCTAATGGAGGGAACATTTTTTAGAACTATGTTATTTAAATTATAATTGTATGATACTTTATTCTTATTTTTTGTGAACGAAATTGTGGAACATTTAGAGGTATTTAAATGAAGTTTGTTTTTAACGCAATACTCTGAGAAACGGTCTAGATCATCTTGCAACTGTTGACAATCAGTATAAGTCTTTACTGACTTAAAAATTTTTAAGTCGTCGGCATATAATAAAAATTTTGAGTTTTTAAAGCAATCATCAATATCATTTATAAATAGAATGAATAAAAGGGGACCCAAGATCGATCCCTGAGGCACGCCAGAGGAAACATTAACAGTTGTAGAATGAAACCCTCTTATTACAACCTTTTGAGTTCTCTTTATAACGTAAGACGAAAACCAGCGAAGCAAGTCACCGCGGATACCATTGTATGCTATCTTTGTCAGTAGTAATTCATGGTCTACCTTGTCGAAAGCTTTTCGGAAGTCTGTATAAACTGCATCAACTTGAACTTGCTGATCCATGCAATTAAATAAATAATTAGTAAAACTAAGCAAATTTGTGGTAGTAGACTTTCTTTTAATAAAACCATGCTGTTGTTCTAAGATAATTTCGTAAATGGTCTTATGTATCTCATTATAGACAAGTCTCTCAAAAAGCTTCGACAAGGCAGACAGAATGGATATAGGGCGATAGTTTTGAACATCCTGTTTTGATCCGTTTTTATATACGGGAGTTATGTTGGCTCTTTTCCAAACTTCTGGAAAAGTGCCTTCTAACAGACAACGATTGAAAATAATATGGAGAGGTATGTACACACTACTTGCGGTCTTTTTGAGGAAATAAGGCGGCAGGTTATCTGGCCCAGGACCTTTGGTTGCATCTAACGCTTTTAACGAGCTAAAGATTTGTTGAGCACTAAGTTTAATATTTGTGATATGAGTGAGATGTGCATTACTTTCTTCGGGGGGCAACCATGTCTCAGCGTTAAAAGTGGAGTTTTCATAAACGGAATGGAAGAAGTTTGCAAACATATCACAGATCTCATCTGGATTGCTAGACCTTTGATTTTTATAAAACATTGTGGACGGAATACCATCATTGCCCCTGCGATTTGAGATGTAACTCCATAGGTATTTTATGTTTTTCTTAATATTATCTTCTGTCGAGTTAATGTAATTATTATAATGCTTTCTGGATGCAGTCTCAAATCTACGCCTATAAATAGAGAACTGTTCATAATCAGCGATGTTTTGGTACGATTTCCATTTTACCCATGCCCTATTTTTGTTCTTGAACAAACGAATTAAAGACTTAGAAAACCATACAGGAAATTTTGTCGAGCGTGGTTTAGATCTAGGGATGTATTTTTTTATGGCACCAAAGACAATATCATAAAATCTATTTACACACTCTTCTGCTGACAACCTGCTGAAAAGCTCATGCCAATCAACTTTAAATAACTCCTCGTTAATATGATCGTAATTAGCCTTATAATAGTTATATTTTATTACTTTCGCAAGTCGAAGGGGCTGTAATGACGATTCACATTTAATTTTGGCACAAAAAGGAGGATGGTAATTATCTGGCGGCACTAGTAAACTTGGTGGAGCATATAAAGCACAATCGTTATTACTTATAAGCAAATCTAAAATACGTCCTTTAGAATTCCTAATAGAATTAAACTGATAGGCGTTAAGCAAAGCCATAAAATTGTTCATATGCCCACAAAAAGATGAACCGCCGCTACCATCGCCACAAATAAGTGCCGAGTTGGTATGATATCTTGTTGTAGGAAGCCACTCAATATCCGGCAAGTTGTAATCCCCGAATAAATAAAAATAATTAAAATTAGATTCATCAATTAAGTGTTGTATGGTTTCAAAATGAGCAAGGTAAGCGCCTTCAGGCGATTTTGGGCGAATATAGACCGCCGAAATAAGATATTTGCTGCTACCAGTACCCGAAAGTTGAATGAAAGTACTTTCTACATGAGAACATGTTGGATACTCAAGCGCTACACTCGTAGATCGTAGGCTTTTTAGCACCGCAATAAGAACTCCACCTCCATCTTTTTTGTTAGCGGCTTCGCGGTTACGATCGCACCTGTAAACTGTGTACCTCTCATCGATAAATTCTCTATCTAATATTTGGGGTATTAACCATGTCTCCGTTAAAATAATCACATCGTAGCAGTACGTTAATATGTTCATATACAAAGTGTGCAATTTAGACCGAATCCCCCTACAGTTTTGGTAATAAATAATTATGTTATCTAACACTGTAAAAAAATAACTTGAATGGTATAACTTTAGTAATCACTTTTCGTGCGTATTGACATGTAATGAGAACAGAGCCCAGATCGCGTGTAGGGTATATATTATTATATGAAATAACTATATTCTCACTCCTATGCAACAACAGATTCGACTGCATACAATAAATTTTAAAATAGTATATTAAGTTATGGTTTCCGTCTACTTTATGTGCCTTAGATATACAAATGAGGTATACTTTAATTATAAAAAAAAAAATACATTGAGTTACCCTGTCAAAAGAACAACATAATAAAAATGAATACAATGATTTACCCTGTCCAAGAAACAACATAATGAAAATAACAACTATATCATTATCAAAGAAGAAAAGAAAACTATAAATGTTCTTAATTTGTTTTGGGACTTGCAGGCTTTTTGGCAGGTTTGATTTTAGCAATGTCCTCGAGTGATCGTATAGCAATGACTGGTTCCGACTCAATCTCACGCACGAGGATAGTGGCATGCTTAACCCACACGTACTTGAAATTGTATTTAGTAGCTGCTTCTTTACATTGGCGAAATAAATCTTTCTTCCTGAGTGTCAAATGCTCATGCATGTACACTCGATTTCGGTTGCAAGTGAAGCCCAGCTGATCGGTGTTAAGCCCCTTTGCTAAACGGAACGCACTCAACAAATTATCTCTCAAAATGCGTGAACTTAACTTAACTATGATGTTCTTTGGGCTCTTACTTTGTTGGTGCGCATGTGGTACTCTATGTATGCTGAGTATATCTTTTTGATTTAAGGAGAAGTTTATTTTAGAACTGATGTCGTCAATGAGGTTTACCAAGTTTTCGTTGCGCTTCTCTGGGACATTACATATCTCCACGTTACACTGCCGAGCCTGCTGTTCCAAGGAGTCAATCTTGGCTTCCAGACCGAATATCGAAGTTTTCAAGATCTCAGTATTCATTGCCTGATCGCATATTGATTTTATTTGATTCTTGAGTTCAACTTGTTGGTCCATGGTGTATTGAAGCGAGTTTTTAAGACTAGCCACGTCCTCAGTCACAGTAAGATGCTTAGTCTCTAGGTTACACACCTGTTTCTCGAGGTCAACATGCTCAGTACGTAGACTATTTAACTCTTGTTTTATTTCGGAAGTGACTAAGGTAATAGAAGTAAGCTCAGCCTTTATGCAGTTAACATTTTCTGATATTTTAGCTATGACAAGATCCAAATCGCCCCTCCAGTCATCCAGTTTTTTGTTTAAATCATGAGAAAGTTTATTGATGGCATCTGAGAACTCCGATTCTGGTTGTTTGCGCTTTCTTTGAGTCACATTTTCAACAGCAGCCGAAGCAGTGGCCAAATCCGGATTAGATTGGCACTTATTATTGGGTGACCGCAACATTATGTGCTTATAATATCGAATACCAAATGACGTGACAGTAACGAGATGTTATTCCAATAGCAGTCACCTATTTCGCCGCGCGAATGTCACTTAATGTTGGTCTAGCGGCAACGGGTCCGGTCAGCGGCCGCAGTGCGCGACAAGTCGCAAGTTCAAATCCAAGCGCGCACCCGTGTCTTTTTTCAATGTTTTCGACGGCAATATTGCAACTGTTCTCACTCACCAGTGCAGGAGCAGGATGGCGCAATACAACTTCCAATATGGCGACGGCCTTATATGGGCCCCTCCGCAAGACAAAAAGAGAGGTACCGAGTTTGGAACGGGTAAAATTAATTGCACTAAACGAACATGTAGAACAAGATGGTAATATCACAAAACACACGTCCGCTCAAAACAAGTTCACATGACAGAATGATTGTGTGATGATATTTTTATTTAACAAAACAATGGCAAAATAAGTTTGTTTCATTTTCAAGTCTAAACCACTGAACCGATTTTGATTAAATTGCCGTGTAGAGATATATTAGATTTGGAGTCGGACATAGTATACTTTTTATCCAAGTGACATGTTTCCATGGATAAAATAATTTACAGACAGGCGAAACCGCTGGTGCAGCTAATTATTATCCAATTTTTATTGGTCTGCTGCAAGATTTCTCCAACGAATAATTATTTTCTTTTTAAATATAATGAAAAGTGGGTTATGCTTGCATTATTTACCACCATTTTCGTTTTTGTACAAAAACATTTTTGAACCGGGTCGGATTATGGGCCATGACCTTTACCTAATTAATTTTTTTTTAGATGGAGATATGTCTATGGGGAGATCTATAGAATCTACAGGTCTATAGAGTCTATACAGAGGTCTACTGAAGTCATCTTGGCTTTAACTGCTTCACGAGACATTCTGATAAATATTTAGGTCCTTAAGATATAGAAAATCATTTTATTTAAATAATTGTTCATGTATAATGGTACGGGAGCTGGCAACGTTTTCGAGAAGTCATTTCAGTATGGCTGGATTTTTAATATGTTATTTGGCATAGAATTTAGCATATGATAGGATAGGTCTGGCACCTGGGACCGGTTGCGTTTACTAGTGCGCATCCCATTTATGGGGGTGAAAAATCCAGTTTTTCAACTCATTTTAGTATAAACCGTTCTTGTTCCATCTGGTTTGGCGACTCTTTACGAACATAAAAATCGAATTGCTAGACACTTTGGAGGTTGCCAACATCGTGCCAGACGCGATCAAAGTTCGAAAAAAAATGATAAAAATAATTCATTTTAGTATGGCTGAAATTTTAATATGTTGTAGTTCTATCATATACAAATAACATATTAAAAAGCCAGACAAAAATTCCGGTGCCAAATACGTGCCAGACCACTTTATATTCCCGAAATCAGTTGAGGAAATCGTGAATTTCAGCTTTCCTTTGAGATATTTAGATAAATATTTGATGTTATGGCTTCACAAATACACAACTCAATCGTATAAAATCATTACCAATCAGATTCATAAAGTACTTGTTAAGTAAAAAAGGAAAATGACGATGTTAACAAAACCATTATAAATAACGTCGAAATTGTTAAATACTGTACGGTACATGCAAGAGCAGAACATGGTAACCTAGCTAAATACTTAAGAAACATGTGTTAGACGGATTGAACATGGTAAATTGGTATAGAAGAAGTAAAGGTACAAACAGAACATGTAGTTGGCTTTTCTTTAAACCTTTTCTAATTTTGGTGTCTATAATATATTATTACTGTTACTACCACTTCTGTTGGAAATAGGATAACCCAGTAAAATTTTATTCGCAGTAGAATCGTGAAAATACTTTAAAATAAAAGTATATATCTTAGGTAATGTTTCTTTCTTTATTTACACGGAAACCCCTTTAAGGTATTCCGTTTCTAATAAAAAATAAAATCAGAGGCCCCAATAAGAGGTATTCGTTTACATCAAAAGAAAAATACATTTGGGTAGACCGGGGACAATAGCAACATGGCCACATTTCGACAGCTACCGAGATATACTATTGTACGTGTATTAACAATTTTATCTGGCAGTACATGAAATCTCATAGTCTCATATCTTAAAAAAAACAAATAATTGATCTAAAAAAACAAATTAATTAATATTACTTTTATTATAACATAATCTTACTCTCACTTACCTTATTAATAATAATTATGAGAATAGTCATATTATCAGTCAGTATTAACGGTAGATCGAGGGTCCCTTGTCTACTCTACTTATTAGAATTCGATTAAGTTATCTCATTTATACAAATATTAAAACAAATGTTAATAAAACACACTTACTTAAAGGATATTACATTGTATCAATTTTGTAGCTGCAGTGCTGCTGTGTAGTAATCAGGTAGGGGCAGCTAGCGGCATATACTGAAGGCACGTAGGCAGACACGTATTTTTTAAGATATGAGACTATGAGATTTCATGTACTGCCAGATAAAATTGTTAATACACGTACAATAGTATATCTCGGTAGCTGTCGAAATGTGGCCATGTTGCTATTGTCCCCGGTCTACCCAAATGTATTTTTCTTTTGATGTAAACGAATACCTCTTATTGGGGCCTCTGATTTTATTTTTTATTAGAAACGGAATACCTTAAAGGGGTTTCCGTGTAAATAAAGAAAGAAACATTACCTAAGATATATACTTTTATTTTAAAGTATTTTCACGATTCTACTGCGAATAAAATTTTACTGGGTTATCCTATTTCCAACAGAAGTGGTAGTAACAGTAATAATATATTATAGACACCAAAATTAGAAAAGGTTTAAAGAAAAGCCAACTACATGTTCTGTTTGTACCTTTACTTCTTCTATACCAATTTACCATGTTCAATCCGTCTAACACATGTTTCTTAAGTATTTAGCTAGGTTACCATGTTCTGCTCTTGCATGTACCGTACAGTATTTAACAATTTCGACGTTATTTATAATGGTTTTGTTAACATCGTCATTTTCCTTTTTTACTTAACAAGTACTTTATGAATCTGATTGGTAATGATTTTATACGATTGAGTTGTGTATTTGTGAAGCCATAACATCAAATATTTATCTAAATATCTCAAAGGAAAGCTGAAATTCACGATTTCCTCAACTGATTTCGGGAATATAAAGTGGTCTGGCACGTATTTGGCACCGGAATTTTTGTCTGGCTTTTTAATATGTTATTTGTATATGATAGAACTACAACATATTAAAATTTCAGCCATACTAAAATGAATTATTTTTATCATTTTTTTTCGAACTTTGATCGCGTCTGGCACGATGTTGGCAACCTCCAAAGTGTCTGGCAATTCGATTTTTATGTTCGTAAAGAGTCGCCAAACCAGATGGAACAAGAACGGTTTATACTAAAATGAGTTGAAAAACTGGATTTTTCACCCCCATAAATGGGATGCGCACTAGTAAACGCAACCGGTCCCAGGTGCCAGACCTATCCTATCATATGCTAAATTCTATGCCAAATAACATATTAAAAATCCAGCCATACTGAAATGAACTTTTTTTCGACGTTGCCATCTCCTATACCATAATATAGTATTCAGAAAATCTGGTAAGACTGGTAGCCGGCCCCAACATAGCTTGGGAAAAGGCTAGGAGAGTAATTATCTATTTTCCTAGTATATTCTTCCAAAATGATTTATTATTTTATATAAAACATGGCATTCAGGTATTTTACACCTGTTAACATGATTCTAGTTGTACGATTATCAAAATTCATCTCTAAAGATGGCAAAGTCTGCCAAAAAATTAAAGAATACATTGGCTAAATGGGATTTTCCTGTGTGGTTTGGTTTTGTTAGTCTCTATGGTAAATTATTGTGAGTGTATGCAAGATAATTATTATTATATAAGTGTCACTTTAGTATAAATTTAGAATTTTATAATGTAATTTAGGTATTCTGATTCATCTTACAGAGTATAATTTTATTGAAGGTAGCATAATGTTGTACACTTATTTCTTCCTCAACAATAACCAAATTTCTCTATCACTCAAAGGTTTGGCAGAAAAGTCAATTTTAATTAAATTAAGCTCGCCTCTCTACATCAAATCTGAGTTAATTGTTTTTAGTAAACTTTATTATGTGTACTATAAAGAAAAAAGAAGATGAAACATAAAGTATATTTGTAACTAGTTACTGGTAAATAAAATATTTTTAGATCTTACCGTACAGTTGAATTAGACAATTTTTTACTATCATGTTACAAATAAATAAAATTTAACTTCAACGAAATCCGATTATGTACTGGTACTGATCAATTGAAAAACGACAATAGTAGATAGTTTTGCGTAATAATCAATTTATTGTTCAGAAAAAGTGGGTGGACATGTAGGTCATATTGTTTTGTAACTGCTGATAAAAATTGCTCAATAAAAATAATTACACAGCTAATCAATAAGGTAAATGTTTTAGATCATTTTTCTCAATAACATAAAGTACATTTATGTAGGTAAATAATGTGATACTGACCTTATACTTCAAAACTTTGTAGGCATCAACAAAAGTAGCTCTTTCTAAGAGACTTGCTCTCTGGCAAGATGCAATGGAATCAGCATCACATCTAGACGTGATCAAGTTGGTGAGGTTCTGGCGCTGCTGCGAGCACACCCAAGCCACCTGCAGCAGCTCAAGCGCCCGCTTCTCCACTTCCTCATTAAGTTTCTGCAACAGCTGCCTCTCTGAGTTGATAAAAATCTTCTCTCGCCTCAACTGGTTCGCTAGCTCAGCGATGTTCATACATCCTTCCGACGTTGATTGCATCATGATCGTTTTCATAACAAACACATTTCGCACATAAATGTCTAAGAAATTGTATTTTCACGTCATTTCAAGAAACAAGTTTCTGACAGTTTTTCACCTCTTTCACTACACTTGCGCACTGTTCACTTATCGCTTTAAAATCCTATCCATTTGATTTTTAATTTACTCCGATAAAATTAAGGAAGGATTATTATCTTCTGCGGATTTCAACTAAAATTTTATCGTTTTCTCTTTTCGGAAAGTAAAGGTATTAGATGTTGAGTTCAGAAACGCGAAATGAATTGTTACTTTTTTTCGATATTTTCACTGGCTTTGGTTTTGAGTCTTTTGATCACATTGATTGAAATATCCGTTCAGAAATTTGTCGAGTCGGCGAGTCCTAAAATCTTTCTAGGAAAGTACATTTATCATTTTCATTAAAAGGTTTTAAAAGAATTTAATAATAAGAACCCAAAATCACGAGTCCGAAAACTTTGATGGTTTTTTTCGCAAAATACTTTCTTTTTGACAGCAATACCAGAAACACTACTAAAATATGGTGTTTGTGATAAGAATGTGTGGTTACGACGTTTGCATAAGATAAAAGGAGACGAATACAATAAAACAAAGCGTTTTCATTTAGTTGCCTTATACAAAGAATGTTTTGACTGTATGAGCGTATGACAAAATGTGAATAAAGATTAAAAATGAACGAATGGAAATGGTTGGCGAAGGAAATTGAAGGAAATCCTTGGACTGCTGCGCTTTTCATTGTAATTTTGTGTAAATAAAAATTAGTATAATTGTTTTGTAATAAGTACTTAAATGTTATCAGTGGACTATTTTCGTTGCTATAATGTCAAATAGTTCGATTGAGGGAAAACTGAAAGGTTTACAAGAACGTTTCGAAAATGAAATGCGTATTCGAAGAGAAGGTGGTTTTAACAATCAAGGTGGAATTGGGACTCCCAGACCGGGGAGCGGCAGGAGCAGACCTAGGCCTCGTAAGTAGCTGGACGTTGTCATTAATAAGTGCACGTGCAATAAGTGGGTTCAATACATTTGTCATTTATAACCACCTTTATACATTATCTCTACGTTTTGTCCCAATTTTGTATCGTATTGGTGAAGCTATGTTCTAATTACAACGCCTATTCAGCACAATACGTATAGGTCCAATGTATCCCCGTAGTTAGAACTCAAAAATTGTGGCAGTAAAATATACATTGGATGAGTGATTGTATTATCAGTTAAGTAAAGGTTATGTTGTAGCCAATGACAATATAATATGTTATAATGCATGCAGACAGCTTCCCTGCCGCCTGTGCTACACATTGTGTACAAATTATTTGCATAAATTGGCATTGATTGAGCTGTGGGTGGTCACGGCTGTGAAATGAACCCATACATTGTTTTTGCAATACACTCTGCCCCATACAAAATATTTATTTCTTGGATAGTGGTGTGTAAGCCCTTGGGTTTGCTTATTATTAAATATATTTTAGGAGATTATAACTAAAAATATTTACCTTCCTATATTTTAAGAACAACATTCAATAGAAAACTGTGTTCCTAAAAGATACAGCAAGGTTGAAGTTCAAAGCAAAACAAATTTATTATTCATATAAATAGATACCCTCAAATCACTTGAAATTTTTAATAATTAATATACCTACTGGTCTTAGTCCCTTAGACAACAATAACTAAGATTAAGATGTAATCTGGAACTTAATAAAACCTGTCAATCTATTATAGGATAGGCATTTTTACCAATCATACTAATAAAACATGGTTTACTTTAATCCAACACCTTCAACACACATTCTTTTTTAATGCTATTCAATGCTGTCCCACGGCTGGGCAATGGTCTGCCCCAAGACACCCCATAAATACTTATCCTTAGAATAGAATAGAAGTTTATTTGTATAGAATGTAGGTTAACCCAAGTTTGAGAGTCCTTGTACATTCTACCTTTTTGGCATACAAACATTAAATCAGTAGATACAAGGTTTAAAATACATTTTTAATGGTAAGTATCCAATTTAAAGTTACCTTATAAACTTATTAAACAGTTGAGAAAAAATACAAGCTTCATAATACATCATTTAAAAAATTATTAATAGTGACATTTTTGGAACAAAAGGTTGGTTAGCCACTTTTTAAATATCTTTAATGGTTGTTTCTTAAGATTATCCTTATCACTATGTATATTATGATTATAGATATGTCAAACCCAATAAATTGTAGTGACTATTTAAGTAAAATCATTACTTCTAAGAGTTTACTTATCAGTTTGGGAATGTTATGCCTGAGTCTATTTTTAGCCACTACCTGCCAGGTGGCATACATAGTTGGTAGTGATTTGTTGATACACCCGTGCCAACTATTGTCAATCACTGGATTTATAGTATTCCTTATAAAAATAACCAAAAATTCAAAAGGGAAGATGGAGCAGTGCTTCTACCTCACCAATACATCATACAACTTACTTGATTAAAGTCTGATTGAGTGCTTGCTGGTTCAAAAGAGGGAAAATAGCCTGTCACACCTCATTTTAAGTTTATTTATTGGTTGTTTGATCAATCAATCACACTTATGTTGCCATTTGGAATTTGCCATTTAGAAATGCCATTTAGAAAACATTAATGTAAATACATATATATATATATATATAATAAATCATTTCAGTTTTCATAGGTACCTGTATGTTTTGTAATTTGTTCATAGCAAATGTCTTGTTGTTCCAGCTCCGATGTTTGGGTCAAACAGAGAAATCCCAGCGTTCCCACCAAGATCTCCACAAGCTACTGAGACTGAATATAGAATGCGAGAGGTTTATAAGGTACTATCATACATTCTTTCATCAACTAGATCTTAATAGAACAACAGGAAAACACAAAGATAGGAATGATTGCAACTAGCTGTGCCCCATGGTGCTACGCGCTGTCTATCAGATAACTTAATATTGCCTATGTACTAATCCAGGGTGTCAGTTACCTTCATACCAAATTTTGTTGAAAATGGTCTAGCTGTTTAAGCGTTAACAGGGAACAGACATACACACATAAAAACTTTCACCTTTATAATATAGTGTGATATGCTGCATGCTTTTGGGTAGTTATTTGACTGACTGCTATATTGGACCTCCTTCAAGGCTACTTTCTCGCGATGGTAAGCGTGGATTCTATGATGGATGGTATGCTGCGTCGCCGTGACGTAGTGCTGCCCAGATTAAGTAACTGCCGAAGTGATCCGTATAAAACCGTCTACTTACGCCGATGCAACTGTTAGACAAAAGGTTAGACTCGTGTTACCTAGGCCATACGGTTTCATTTACTTTGTTTATATTACAAGCCAAGCCAGTCAATGAAATATTAAAATAAGAGAAATTGTATCTGTATCTTAGCTCTATGATATACTGTATGTTTTGCAGGTGAGTGGCAAGCTAAACGTGGATGGCGTGGAGTTCAAGTCGCACGTGGACGACCTGCAGCAGCTCGGCGAGCTCGGCAGCGGCACCTGCGGACACGTCGTCAAGATGCTGCACAGGCCCTCCGGCACTGTTATAGCTGTTAAAGTTAGTATTACGTTCACTGGAACTAGTATATATGGGTTGTAATTCTTATCTACCTACAATTACAAACTGATCAGTGAGTATAATTAATTAATTATGTACTGTATTAAAAAAAAATATTTTTGATTTTAATATACCAGCCTATTAATGTCTCACTGCTGGGCACAGGCCTCTTTCCATATAGAGAAGGATGAGCATTGATGACCACGACATAGCTTGAGAATAGGCTAGGCAGATGATGATGATGATGAGCATTGATGACCACACTTGCTTATTGCGGGTTGGTGATTTCAGATTCCAATTTTAGGAATCCAAGTTTCCTCACTGTACACCTTCGTGTTTTCCTTCACCATTTGTCAATGGTGTCTTAGAATAATTAAGAAAGTACATATAATATTGAAAAAGTCATATTGGTACTTGTGATCCGGTCATTGAACCTCTAGGCCACATCACTTATGTGTGTATAAATAGATCTGCATGTACTTAAAAGCAAAGCTTTCACCTTGAATGTCCCATTTATAAATAAATAAATAAATATCTTGGGACAAGCTAATTTCTTCGCAAAGTTCTCCCCTCTATTTTTTTTTGAGTAACCTACTAGCCACTGCTGGGCAAATCTTGCCCCCAATTCACTACAAACTCCTTACCCTAAGTCACTTTCTGTCAATCTATCAAATAGCGATCGATGTCACCTTTTAGACTTCTGCTAGTTTAGACTCTAGGTACTCAGTATTATCAAGTATCGCCCATCAATCCGAATTGATGGGCGATACTTGATAATACTGAGTTTGATTGAGAATTATATGGGTCCGAACCCATCCGACCAATATAAGCAACCCATTCATACTAGTATTATATTTAAATTTCCAGCAAATGCGTCGCTCCGGTAACTCAGAAGAGACGAAGCGAATCCTTATGGACTTAGACGTGGTAGTGCGGTCCCACGACTGTCCGTACATCGTGCGGTGTCTCGGCTGCTTTGTGACCGACGCTGACGTGTGGATCTGCATGGAGCTGATGGCTTCGTGCTTCGATAAGCTGTTGAAGAAGCTAGGAGCGCCGATACCTGAGGCTATACTAGGGAAAGTCACTGTAGCGGTGAGTTATGATTATAGGATGGATCTATAGCATATAATAATAATATCTTGGAAATCTCACACACAGTCATCTGATCCCAAATGAAAATCAGACGACTGATAAACATACTTATATATTTATAAATACATGTATAATATTATAGTTCAACCTGATAATTTACACCCAGACACAGAATAAATTATTCAAATGATTGTGCTCATCACACAAAGTTTTGTCCTGGGTGGGAATTGAACCCACATCCTCCGGCTTAGCGGTCAGGGTTGCTAACCTCTAGAAAAGCAGGCCAGTCATATTGAGGTGAACATATAGGACTGATTTTAATTTATTTTATTTATGGTATTCATAATAATTGATTGCACTATTCTGACCGAAATCATCAATCAAAACACAAAAGACACATTGGTACTTGCCTGGGTTTGAATCTGCAACCATGTGCATGCGAATCCGATCATTGAACCGCTAGTCGACCACAACATTTTTAAAAGAAAAAAAAACCTAATTTGATGTTTATGTTGGCAGACGGTGAACGCGCTATCGTACCTGAAAGATACGCATGGTGTGATACATCGTGACGTGAAGCCGAGCAACATCCTGCTGGACGAGCGCGGCAACGTCAAGCTCTGCGACTTCGGCATCAGCGGCCGCCTCGTCGACTCTAAGGCCAAGACGCGGAGTGCCGGCTGTGCTGCGTATATGGCGGTCAGTATCATACTCCGAGAGAGACAACAGTGCCTCGTTAAAGAGGAGATTTATACCTATTGGGGGTGATTACAGGCTGAAACTACCATGAAGCACTAGTATATGAGTAATCCCAAAAATATGAACAGCTTTAAATGTCCCATCTTTAGTTTTTTTCCTATTGATAAACTATCATTATGGAAGGTTTTAAATTGGTAATATATTTTAATTGGTATTATAGTTAGTATTGGTTGTAGTACAATACTTATACTTTCTACTAAAATATTAGTCGATATCGACTCCTGGGATCGCGACATCTATTACTTTGAGAAATACTAATCTAGATAATACTTAGAGTATCCTTGTCGTCGCCCAATCCTCCATGTTTTCATATCATTCAACAAAACCAATTAGTCTACTAATATTATAAAGAGGAAAAATTTGTTTGTTTGCTTTAATTAGGCACCGCTGGCAAGCGGCAACTATACCCGAGTAACATGGCAAAATTATATTTTAGAAAAAACTGTCCAAGTGCGAGTCAGAATCGCGCATCAAGGGTTCCGTATAAACCTAAGTTTGAAATTATTAAAATATTTTTTATTATATGATGTAATTAAAAATGTACCGTTTTAGCAACTTTTTCTTTATCTGTACTATAACACGTTGCTTACCAAATTTCAAAATTCTGAGTTTTCGGGAAATACCCTGTAGGTTTTGATTTCCTTGCGAGTGTAACTAGTATTATATAATGTTAAATATAATAATGTATAATGTGTGTTGCAGCCGGAGCGCATCGACCCGCCGGACCCGTCGCGGCCGGACTACGACATCCGCGCCGACGTGTGGTCGCTGGGCATCAGCCTCGTGGAGCTCGCCACCGGCGTCTTCCCCTACCGCGACTGCCAGAACGACTTCGAGGTGCTCACCAGGGTAAGTTGCTACGTTTTCCTATCAATCTATGTTGGAAGAAGTCTGATTGGGTATTTGACTAATATCGAAAATTGATTTCTGAGAATTTTTTCTAAAAAAAGTCGTAAATTGAAGCAAAATTGCGACGACTTGTACGGGGCAGCCCCAGACTAGTATGGAGAACTGAATATTGACGTCACAAAACATTATCGCTATCTCTCTCAAATTAGCAATATTGGAATGCTTGTAACTTGCTCAATATAAAATTAATAAGTGTGTCGTTTTTAGAATTCCTTATAGTTTGAAGTATTTCTTTGATTTATGAATTAAAAAAAAAATGTCCAATACCCAATTAGACCAAGTGAATATATTGGAACTGCGCGATTCGCAGAACCACTGCGCGACATGTTGCGAGTTCGATCCTCTCATAGCAAAAATATTGTGTGTTTCATAAATAATGATTAATTTATCTAGGTGATATTTATTTTTGCAAAATATTCTGCGACACTGACTTAAAATAGTCTAGTTTCTCATGTGCTTGATAAGTTTTTGTGACGTTTATAACGTCGTATAATTCCATGAACACCGGCTGCACGCACGAAAAGGTGTCACGTTCCGCCTGAGCCAAGCGTGCAAGCGAGAACACAGAACAAGCGATAGAGAGGCACGATCGGCTTAAGCGTTCTGCTTGTGAAGCATCTATCTCTCTACCACTCCATTGGCCGATGCGTCCGAGTAGAAGAGAGACCGTATAGATTTTTCATCAATGTTTTCTTATGACGTAACCACGTAATATTATCTTCGATAAACCGACTTTATAGACGCCAATTTTTCAAAGTAAAACATGTACAGTCAATTAAAGGCTTTTGAAGACGGATTAGTTTTTTTTTTAATTTTAAAAACTTGTTAATCTAAATCTCATTCTTAGAAAATAAAATTATTTCGTAATAATACTACAGTATTTATAAACTTGATTTTTGTTTTGTTTATTAGGTAATAGCAGACGACCCACCACAATTGCCAGACACGAATGACTTCACGCCCGAGTTCAAACTATTTGTATCACAGTGGTGAGTAAACTTGAATGTCACTGTTTGCAATTTTTTCCTACAATTAGTCAATATACTTTGAAGTATTGCGAAACTCACTGATGTAAATGATAACCTAGTAAATTCGTACGTGACGTTCCCATGGTCGGCGATATCTCACGTGTGGTGAGTCTTAAAAAAAAAAATACTGGACTGACTGTGTCTATAACTTTTGTCTGGTCTATTTTCACTATAAAACTTACCGTTTTCGAGAAAAAAAAAAAAAAAAACAATTTGGTACGTTAGTCCTTGAATACAATTTTTGCAGAAGTAGGATTTTCAGGTCTATGCGAATTTTGACAAGTCAAATGTCTATTTTGACTGGATTAATAACATGAAAACCTCTTTACAGCCTAACAAAAAACTACCGGCAGCGTCCGAAATACGCGAAGCTTTTGGAGCACCCGTTCGTAGTGAAGTCAGCCCGCAGCAGCACGTCGGTGGGCGCGTGGTACGCGGCGGCCGCGGGCGCCGGGCCCGAGCCGCCCGCCACGCCGCAGCCCGCCAGGAACTTCGTCACCAGCTCGCAGCACTGGATGGACCAAGTCACTCCCACGCCCACCAGGTCAGGCTGAACGCATTACTGCAGGCTGGTACTAAATCCGAGTCCAAGAATCTTGGGGAAAAGAACACTTTTTATTGAATCAAAAACGCTAGAAAATGGCTAGAAAAAATTTGATCAAATTATTAATTAATCTTAATAATTTCGAAATTAAATAAAAAAATATTTAAACTTTATCAAATCAATTATATTGTATATCGAAGTCTGGAAAAATTACATAGTTAAAAATTAGCATTATGATGATGACAATAAATCTTGAGTTCTGGTTGTATTGCCATTGACAATTAATTCTTCTGTCAACCGGCATAATAACATGATTTCAGTATAACCAACTTACGACGAATTTCAGGGTAAAACCAGCACAGCAGAATATTTATGAAGTGAAACCTTGTTATTCGATTAAGCGTTGTAAGCATTTAATAAGAATTGGCTCAGTGTCACAGCGCTGATTGTCTTAGTGTGACGTAATTTCTATTCCCTGAGTTATTTTGCGGGAGTTGCAGTTACTTTAGCTTCGTCTGACGTCAGATAGCCTCGTAGGCTTGCACTTGATAGTAACATGTGTGACTGTGTTGTGCAGAGCGTGGTGGGCGACGAGTAGTACGGCCAACGCGGGCGGCAGCAGCTCGCAGCCCGCCAGCCTCGAGGCCGAGCTCGGCTCACACTCGCCCTACCCGCGACGGAGGTAACACTAATAACTCTAATGATATGACCTATTTTGAACTTTCCGACCCGTAGCGGTTTGCAATATTAACTTGAAAACTAACGTATATACTTAACGCGAACTCATGCATTTACACTGGTCAGTATAACTCGGCCGAAACGTCAAGCCTTAAAAGGTAAATGCATGAGTTCGCGTTAATTCCCGTGACGTAATTTTATTAAAATCATGCAACGCGATAGTTTTAAAGTTAATAATATTACCTATATTTTTTATTTAGCCGTAATTGTCTCACTGTAGAGCTAATTGCTCCCTTCCATTCTTCCACTCCGTACTGTGTCTATTGCTTTTCCGTGCCATGACCCATTTATACAGATTTATTTTAGCCAATTACTTATTGTAAAACATAGTTTTTTGAGGTTTACGCGAATATTAAATATTGAAACAATACTTATTTTAAACATAGTTTGCCCGTGACCAATACACCTGTAAAGGCGTTGAAACGTCGGGAATTAAAATCAAATTGAACCGCGATAGCTTCGTTCAAAAAGTACTTTTAATAATTGTAAAACATTGAAAACTAAATTGGCTCTAGATTTATAGAAATCAAAATTGCATCAACTTTTAGAATGATTTAAGTTTGAGAACGTAAGAGATGCGTGAGAGAGGGGCTCGTGGCTAAGTATAAGCCGCTCGACGCGGTTGGTCCGTGGATGGGTGACCATTTCTAAACATACCGAGACCCCTCCGTGCCTCGGAAAGCACGTTAAGCCGTTGGTCCCGACTGTCATACGGTGATCTTTGACACTCTTTAAGTCATTACAATTCTGACAACCAGTCTTACTATGGTATACTGTATTACCCAGTAAAATGGGTTGTGCAGGTCAGATAGGCAGTCGCTCCATGTAAAATATAGTATTCAGCTAAATCCGGTAAGACTGGAAGCCGACCCCAACATAGTTTGGGAAAAGGCTAGGCAGAAGAAACGTAAGAGATGCATGTAAGATGATACATGTATGTTCCCGTTGTGTGCAGGACGATCGAGGCGTGCCTGTCGCCCGCGCCGCCGGCGCCGCCCGCTCGCCGCGTGTCCGCCGACAACCGCTGGAGGGCCTCGCCCGCCGTAAGTCTTGTACCTTACACATACTACACAACCACTTACACACTACAATATACACGATTATTTTTACGGAGTGCGTTTATTCAACGAGGTAATCAGGTGCATAAAACTGAACAACTATTCCCAATAAGAACAAATATTCATACAAAGTGACAGGTCACGTGACTAATGTTTGTATGAACAATTGATTTCCAATTTTAAAATTTCGACCTATGTTCCTTGGGGAAAGTTGTTGAGTTTTATGCACCTAATTGCCTTGTTGAATATACGTACTCCTTCTAAATTAATCCAGTATTTATTGTTACAAACACTTTTATTTATTGGTTTATTGGGTGGGTGTTTTTTGTCCATGTGATTTGAATTTTTGTGAAAACCCCGCGACACAAAGATTAAATTCCATTGAGCGGGCGTCGTTTAAAAAAAAAAAGAAAAAATTGTGACAGGTTACGTGACTTATGTTTGTACAAGACAAACCTACTAGGTAAGTAGAATATACGGACACCATAAAAAAAAAATCCTGTATAAAAATGTTAATGTTGAACAGAGTTCCGGCAACACTAGTCCCATAGTCCTGCAGAGGTTCTACCACCAGAACCAGCAGAGAAGATCGCGAGTGGATCTGCACGCCACACCCAGGCATAGAAGGTAACACTTACTTCTCAAAAAAATTATATTTAATCAATAAAACCTAACTTACTACGAATTAAACGTGCTTTTGAAGGCGACTGACACATTAATATATTAGTCTTATTGACTTAAACCGCATTCATGCGTCACAATAACTTGTAAATTAAATACAAATAACAAGAGGAAAAATTTTGAAACTCCGGCAGGACTCGAACCTGCGACTCCTGGTTCAACGCTCCAGTCGCTTTCCTAAATATTGGTCTTAAAGTTGTATTTTGAATTGAGTGGTTTTTTTTTATTATAATTGTGACGTCATAGTAATATTTATAATGGTTTTGTTTCAGTTTAAGTAGAGAACACAGTACAGGCCGGTCGCCGGAGCCCCCACCTCGGACCAGTCGGCAACACCAAATGTTAGGACATGAAGGTACGGTCAATATGGCTAGTAAAGTTGTAATAAACAAGACAACATAGGATTTAACATTAAAAGAAAAATGACGACAAGTATTTTTTCATATATTACCTAAACAAACAGTGACGAAGATACAGAGAATGGAATTGTCGCGTGAGGGCACCACTTTTAGGTAAAAAAAATCATAAAAGTGACGTCACAAGCTCCCACTCCTAAACTTTTAAGGGCTCTAACTTTGGAAATTTTCATTTATGTATTTGATAAAAGAAAAAAATACGTGTTTAATGTTTTTTATTATCCAACTGACGGATTAAATAGATTTTATATTATTTTATATCCGTCTTACCTATTGAAACTCAATTAACTGCCACCCTACTGTGCAGTTTATGACTTTTCACTTTCAACTTACCAATTTAGTACATCAAGGTTTGAATATTCGTAAAAATATCGATAATCATTAATGTATTTGTTGCAGCGAACGGCAGCACTACGGACTTAGAGCCGCCGGCGCTTCACGAGAGGTTACACCCACCGTCGCCATTGTTACTCAACGATAGGTGAGAAACACTGCTTCACTAGACTTGCTTTTAGTTTTTGGAAAGCGTACTTTTCGACAAGTTCTAAGTTAAAAATCCCTGCTTAAAAACAACTTCTTCTCTTGTCGATGCTTTTCCGGCTTTTAAAGTTCTGTACTTCACTACAGCTTAAGATCTGGCGAAGTAAATTTATCTTTTTATAACAAAATAAAATATATCTAACATAGGCTTTGACGGAGGAAAAATTCATTCACACATTAAAAATAGGGAGATATCAAATGTTCATTGTGTTAATAATGGAGCGAAGAAATTAAATACCTAATTTAGAAATAAAAGATAATAAGCTATATTGTTTGCTATATGCCATTTTGAAAATCTATTTTATATCTTAAAGCTTAAAGACCATATTTAAATGGAGCACGCTAACGTATCTGCTAATACTCGTTCCCAGGCTATCAGAAGGCAGAAGTCAGAGTCTAACCCGCGCGGAACTCCGCAACGGATTCCGCGCGGAACCGGCGCCTGCGCACAAGCTACATCACGACGACCAGGGTGAGTTATTCACACTACACACGAAAATATTTATATGTACCTAATATACTTGTACTTATTCTCCATAAAATAAAAAAAAAAGATGAGTTTTGGCAGATTATTGAACAAGTTAAAAGTATTTTGCAGGACAATACTATTTAAAAGTTTAGGTTAGGTTGAAGTTATGGTTCACTGATACGCGATATTTTTTATTGTTGAGTTTACAATGTATCGTTAATAATCCATTATGTGGAAAAATGCCTTGAATGAGAAGGTTTGTTTTCGCATAACCGGGCCAAATAAAATGCCAAAATTTAAAGTATATGGAAATTGACTTTGAACTCTAATACTTTAAACCCCTTATCGTTAAATGGAAACAGTTGATAAACGCAGCGTCCAAAGTCCCAAGGGGACAGACAACATTTCAGTGAAAAATATCGTGTTTATTGAACCGAGTATATAATAGTACTATAACTACAATATTTATGATTGACAATGACAATTTGTAACGAAGGAGGGCAGCCAGCCTCTGACTATAAGCGCGTGTTGTTCGCTGCCGCGGCGCCGGTCGCTCTGCGCACGCGCACTCACTCCGCACGCATCGTGTGTATAGACGCGTGAAATGATTGCCATGTTGATATTAAAATAATTAAAAATATATTTATTGTAAATACTTGTTTGTATTTTCAATTATTTCCTTTTGGGTCATTTAACATGCTATTTTGTTGTCAAGCTAAATTGGACTCTAAAGTCTTTGGGGTTAAAATCAAGTTTTATAGAACCCACATTGTTTTGTTTGACTATATAGCTAATAGCTCATTAATGTTTCAGCTATTGGGATCTGACCAAGAACACGTAAAAAGAATTGGTGCTAATTACCGCCTAAGCGTAAAAACTTTGTTTATGAACTAATTTCGAGGCTACGATCAGTATTATAAATAAGTTGGTATAGTTACAATATTGCAATCATTTCACAAATCATCTCATGCTCATATAGTCTGTTTCCCTTCCATTGTAAGACAAAACCATGAAGTTATGGGATTTGCTTGACGCGTCCTCTGTGCTTGCGGTTACATGCTTTCGCACGACAGATGTATCGAAGATAGGCTACAGAGTACAACATGTACTAGACACAAATATGTTGTGAGTTCACGTATTTTTTTAAATATCACACTGAGTAGGTATTAAATATAGACGTAACAATGTTTAATCATATAAAAGTAGACATTTTATAATAACTTATATTTATTTGAGTATGAAAAACATTTGGATTTTTTGAGAACATAATAGATAACATAATTGAGAAACTTAATGTTATAATTTGGCAGTCATTGAAAACTATACCTTACTAGCTGTTTCCCGCAGCTTCGCCCGCGGTCTAAATTTTTTATATAATTGGGATGCAAGCTATGGATATTCACACACCACGTACTGGCGCCGTTGTAGTACTTGCTATGTATCAAAGATGGCGCTGTATGTGAAAATTGATTATCCCTTCCTGCTTTTCTCTTGAAAATTTTCCTGAATTTTCTTTACTATAAACCTCACGGAGCCCGAGACCTTTCCAACGAATGCAAAACCGTTTAAATCGGTCCGTGCGTTCTGGAGTTATAGCGTCAGGAAGGAAAACCTGACTTATTTTTATATAGTAGATACATTTTATTTAACGAACAGTATTTGAGAATCAAAACTATTTAAACTAAGTTTCTTCTCCTACGGTTTGCGAAGAAAAAAGGTGTCAAGAAAAAAATATTGCTTCTAAAAAGAGAAGGCTTTTGATTTTGCATAAATAATTCAAAAAATATGTGAACTCTTCAACAATTGCGTTTGTAGATAGACCATACTAATATTCGTTTCGATATGATATCTTTTCCAAATACTATTAGAAATTCGTAAACTCGATGCCATGCAGACTGGTACACGATCGTGCAAAATTATTGTGAAAGTATAAAATATTCTCTGTATCAATTTGTAGCAAACTGTTCTGAACTTAACCAACTCATTCTATGTTTAGCTTTTTAAATACTGTTGTCCCCAAATGTATCTCACCGACATGTTGATGTATTGTGTACTTTACACATTGAGGGAACATTTCTTATTGCTAATACAACTGTATATCAAAAAACAAATGTGTCTATTGTATTTTTAAATACAGTGATTTTACTATTTGCGTTTATTTTTTGTTTTATTAGTATTGTCCCATTGACATCATAATAATTATGGTCGATATGAAATAGAACTGTCAAATAAATGTCATATACTGACATTAGCTGTCATATATGATTTTTAAATTTAATTTTCTAGTTCGTATCGTTTAGAAATTAGTTTAAGGAGGTGGTATAGTTTTAAAACTATACTATAGTTTGGAAAAGTAAGATCAGCAGTTTAAATGGTGGTAATAGTTGATAGTAGGAAGAAATGTTCTTCTCGATGTGATCTGTGCTTTGCCGCTGTCCTTCCGCGCCCCACACATCGCCTGCCCATTAGTAGCTCTGTCACATGCCTCGCTACACTAAACACGACCTTAACACCAAGCTAATAAGGGCTATATTTGTACGCCGAGGGTTAGTATAGCTTTGGGAAGCGTTGCTCACGTATCTATTGTGCGATTCTTTGTATTTTATGTCGGTTCGCAGTTACGTTGAGATTAAGGTGGATGGTTTACAGGATTCATATTCGTAATTATTTTTCAAATTTGGGTTATACATACACATCATTGTTGACAATGCAATAAACAAATTTTTTGGCTTCAAATGATATCACATGTTGTGAAAATAAAGACAGGAACCTTTAAATCGTGGGTACACTTACGCCACGCATCAATGCTGAAGCAATTCACGTTGCAAGTGTAGATAGTATCAAGGCAGAAATAAGGTACATTTTCATCTTTTTCTATATAATTTTTGGTTTCTATACAGGATTATTTTTTATGGAGTGCGTATCTTCAATTTGAAAATCATCTTTTCATACAAACATAAGTCACGTGACCTGTCACTTTGTATGAAAAGTTCAATTTCCATTTTAAGATTTCGACCTATGTTCCTTGAGGAAAGTGGTTCAGTTTTATGCACCTAATTACCTCGTTGAATATACGCACTCTAAAAATAATCCTGTAGAATTGGTGAGGACCAAAGATGCACTAAATGGTTGCAATTGTTATAAAGAGCCTGTTCACCATCCACTTTGAAGGCCTCTATAAGCTTTTACTGGCGAGGTGTGAGGACGCCTGTGTTCTCATCACTCATCATCATTCGGTAGCTTCGCTATCAGTAACATTAGCCAGGCATCCAGTAACGACTCTTTGGTTGAACATCGCTCACAGCCGTCTAAGTTGGGAGCTACACTTTCGAGGTAAAATTTCCAAATCAAGCAAGCGATTTTGAACCTTGTGACGTTTTTAAACTCAATTTAGTTTTTTTTTTTAATGATAAATAAGACACAATCGTTATTTTAAGATTTAAATTAAAATAATCTAATTAATATGTTAATTACCATCGATATAAGTTTCTCATAGTTTTCGTTATTAGGTTCAAACTCATATTGCAAGTTGTGTTTCTTGTTGAAAATTTGTATTTGCAATGGAATCTATAAAATCATTTTGTATTAAAAACAAACTATAGTTTTAAACTTAATTATAATTAACTCATGAAATATCACTTCACCTTCAACTTGCCCAGCTTCGCTTGCCTCATCTTAGACGGCTTCTAGAAAATTCTTACTTAAAATACATAAATATGAAATAGCAACAAGAGTTGTAAGTGTGGTCAACCAAAGCGTGTGTACTGGCGGAGCGGGTCCCGCGTTGTGTGGGGTGGGTGGCGTGGTCGCGGTGTCGCATGGTGGTCGGTCGCAGGCTGGCTGCGCTCGCTCGCGGGGCTGGTGAAGCGCCGGCTCAGCGGGTACGTCAAGTGGCATCACCTTGCAGCGCGCCGCGACAACCCGCACCACCATCATCTGCAGCATAGGTACGTTAACTTACTCAATTAATATTCATGTACGAAAAGGAAACGGAAAGAATGTTGTAGTGGCCTAGCGGTTGAATTACCGAATTCGTATGCACATGGTTGCAGGTTCGAACCCAGGCAAGTACCAATGTGACTTTTTCAAAGTTATATATACTTTCTTAATTATCCTAAGACACCATTGAAGGAAAGAGACGTGTTCCAGCAGTGGGACATTTATAGGCTGGTATTATTTTCTTTAGTATAGCACGAAACTGTACTACTCCGGTAGTAATTTACTTTCCTTCTAAAACTTTATGAGTAGAAGCTTTGCCCTGCATTGAGATTTGGGACATACAGGTCATTGTATTTTATTCTTTGCAAAGAGAGTGTCTTGGCCCAGCAGTAAAACAAGTGCAGGCTGGTTAAAAAATATATAATAGGTATACCTACTTACCTACTAAACGTTTAACTTCAGCACCAGAAAAAAATGTGATCTTCAATATCAGCATTATTTAACCGTTTTTTTTTCTTTTTCCACGTTATTACGTCATTCACACGATATGTATTCCTCGCACAGGTGGGGCAACAGTGAAAGTTGGAGCATGCCGGCGTCCCCGCTGCCGCCCCGCGCTCCTCCACCGCGCCCCTCCGACTAGCCCCCCCTCACCCATCGCATCACGTGGCATCTACACTTACACACATACACACACTACATTATGACTGACTTCAACAAGCTTAGACAGACTGCAACGTTCATACGAAATCTAAATACATTTCTATAAAAATCACGCTTTTGTTGAAGTAGTGAAGCTAGGATGATTAGGCCCAGCGCACACCAAGAGCAGCGCAGCTGAGAGTATTTTTTCATGACACTCGAAAATAAACTTTAAAAACTATCAGAATAAAGTGCATAAAATAATGTATTCATACACTTATGAGCGACTGCTTTCTTGCCCTCGAGACTGCACGAGCATTTTTCTTATATTTATACATTCATGCACTTTATTTCTATAGCTTTAATGATTTTTTTCGAGTGACATAAAAAATACTCTCAGTTGCGTTGCTCTTGGTGTACGCTACCTTCATTTGAATGGTAGTCGATTTAACGATTGAATTTAATCACACCAAAGATATACATACAAACAAAAGTTGACGACGACAGTTGGACACTTGAAATATATTATTTTTAATCGCTAAATCCTCCACATAACTATTTCAGTTATCAAATAAAATGAATAGTAACAATAGTTCAATACTTAGTGTAGGACAATGATGCCACTTAGTCCTCGCAACCAGTGTTGTTCAACTTTCTACGCTAATTATATATCGATAGTGTTAAAGTTTAGTGAACGAAGGCACGAGCTTTGTATTTTATTACCGCTTAAGGTACGGTTTCAATGCACGCGACTTTTATCGATGCTGTCGTAATTTTCTTCCAGATTAAAACAGGTTAATCGGTAGGTGTGTTTTAGTGTGTGTTATGATTGTCCTTAAATGTACGATCCATGTCCGTATTGAAGCTGTCTGCATGTTATTGCTGAATTGCCCGTTGATAAGTGTGAAAATTATAGTTGCAATAAAAAACGAACTTGGTAAATAAAATTGAAATTATTCGAAAATTGGACGTGAAGAATCAGACTTTAATGTACCTGCTGTGCAACTATTCCAAGTGCCTGACTTAAGACTGAGTTTCTGACTGAGATCAACATAAATAGTTCTTACTGTGCGAACGAACTACCTCTTAATGTGATCCTCGCTACTTTTAAACGTTACCAGTCTATATAAAGTATAATCGCAGCGTAGCATTTTGTCTTGATTGCGATTGAGTCGCGTGCATGGAACGACACCTATTTGTAAATAGTCAGCGGCCGTGCAGTATTAAGCCGGTGTTCCGATGGCTTTCGCGTGATAATAGTTACTTGCATAGGCACATGTTCATAAAACTTGAAAATTAATATTTTGGAACAAAACTCGTTTAGTAGTAATATCGAAGGATTTAGTATGGAGTTGTGACGTCATAGTAAATAAAAATATATTTTGGGATATACCAACTGAGTTCTGTGATTCAGCCCGACTGCAATAGAGTTCAAATTCAAATAATTTAGGTACGGAAGGAGCCATACTAGTTTTACTATAGAATGTAAGATTTAAATCAACTCCGCCATCATGAATTAATTTGAAAATGGTACCACTGCAGTCGGGTCACTCGGACCCATTTGAATTTGATATTAAGGGCTAAATTGGTTGTTATGAAAATGTAAAATCACAATGTATAAATAAATATTCACCGGCTGGAACGTTCTAATTTATTATGGCATAGTGACTTTAATAAAGCCTTATACAGAAAGACTTCAACCAAAGTGTCATAAGACTCAAAAACATTTAAAAAATAAGTTTGAATCGCCTTTACCATAGTGCAAAAAATTAATGAACAGAATCATAAATAGAAAAAAAAAGGTTTAAATTTTTAAAATATTTGGTATCCAAGATAATAAGACGTTTCTTTTTGAATCATCACTTATGCTCTAATAAATAAGGACTACATAATTATGACGAATGCGAGCAGTGTATCTTTGACAATATTACTTTACGTATTGGACGGAAAATAAAAAAATGAAGGGAATGTACTGTTATTATCAACTATAATGAAATTAGCAATAAATTGTATTTGCGACTTTGCATTTACTAAACCATTGCTCTAGTCTGGCTAACAGTACTTCGCAACTACGATTCCAAAAGACCGCATGAGTCTGCACACATTTTACGACTGGTAAAGGAAATTGATGCGTAAATATGGTGATTAAGGTTCAAATTTGTTTTAAACTAGACACCAGAAAACTAATAACATGGTAATTCATGCAAGGGAATTTGAACCTTAATGATTTTGGATATTATTTTTAATTATTTATACACATTATCGCATGTGTTAGCGAATATTTGTAATTAAATACAAATTGTAGAAGGAAAAACTTAAACCTCAGGCAGGACTCGTGACCATTTACCAGACAGTGACCTCGGTAGCTTAGTTGGTAAAGCGACTGGCGCGTCAAGCCAGTGGTCGCAGGTTCGAGTCCTGCCTGAGGTTTAAGTTTTTCCTTCTACAATTTGATTTTGGATATGCTTATTTTTCGTTTACTTCGAAATGTGTTCGGGTCACGTGATATTTTAGTAAATTGTACTCCAAAGTGCACTGTGAAGTTAGGTTGTATTCGTGTTCGACAATCAATAGTAATAGGTAATGATTTGTACTGTAAATATCGTGTATGTATATTTTATTGTTAAGTGACAATGCAATACGATAGCGCAAGTTTTATTTGTATTCAATCAATCCGTTCTCTGATTGGTTACGGGTTCTTTTTAACCGATTTAGAAATAAGCCTATAATTTTTTTCAAGGAACTCGTTTATCAGATCGATCAGCATTAAGTACGACTTGGAAATAATACATAGTACTTTAGAAACAAATTCTTAGTGTTATGGCCAACACAGATTGGTACGGTATGGCAAGGGATTTAAAATTATATGAATGGGAATTAAAAAAATTGAATTTCATCGTTGCCATGGCATTATTTTATTTTGATGTTATTCAGGATGTTCATTGGTAAAATTTAAAATCCCTTGCCATGCTGTCCCGGTCAGCGTTGGCCATTAATCGGTTTTTATTCACGCGATTGACACGTTTGTGACGTTTCTCTCTCTGATTGGTTGAAAGATGGAGCGAACCAATCGGAGCAAAGAACGTCATATATCGCTCGCGTAAACACAAACTGGCTGAAGGCACAAAGTACTCTGTAGATGTATTATCTGGAAGTCCTTTATTCGTAACCAAATAGGGAACGTGAAGCGAAATAATTTGTACCAACTAGTGCGTATTAGTGTTACAGCTTATATTAAAGTAGTATTTAATTGTACATTTTTTTTATTAAATATTTTGACCAAATGTATAGATTAAAATCGGATATATTTTTGTTCGCTTCGGGTGTACGAGTGTTGTAATTCGACTAAATTGACTTTAGTCGATTTATTGATGTGTTAGTCGATTCTGTCAACTAAAATACAAGTTACACTAAGAAAATGTGTAATTAGTAGATTTTATAAGTTTAGTTGACTAGATTTTGATTGATATAAAATATAAGCAAACGTGATGAGTTGGATAGTTTTTTTTATCAAATATGTTTTTTATTTTAAATTATGTAAATTAATTATTTGTTTTACATTTAAACCATTGTCAACTTTAAGGTTATTATTTAAACCATTGTCAACTCTAAGGTCATTAGGATCAATTTGACTTACAAATATTTTTGGTACATAGGTAGTCGCTTGATCTATCGAATTGATACGAAAACTATCTTAAATGCTTTTTGGAGCAACGTTTGTGATTAGCACCGCGTGTCCCACGCTGGGCGCCAAACGTCGATTGTTAAGTGATCAGTCGTAAAAACATGAACACAATATTATATTGAGAAACAACAATTTATTATTTGTATATTCATGTAATTTACAAAATATTTTGATGTGTACTTTTTTTCTCATATTTGGATGTTGTATCGTATGACGTCACTAAACAAGCGACGCTGGCGCCCTCTAGTCCGCGCGCCACCCCACGTGCAACCGCGATAGTTAAGGCGAGACTATATTAAATAATCTATTTAAATAAACAACGATTAACTTGTTTTTTTTATTATATTATTGCAATAATTATTATTTTATTGTGTATTATATGGATCAAATTTTATTTTTGGTGTTTTATTTCGTATAAATTCCATTTTCCAGGTATAAAAAAACAAAACATTGGTTTATTTTAAAAATAATATATTTTGTACAATATTTGTGTGTAAACAACGGGTTATTGCGTCGAAATACAAAACAGAATGTAGTACGGAATAGATACTTATATACAGTAACAGCTAGTGTATAAATAAAGACTAAGCATTTAGCTGCTGGCAAGTTATAAAAAATACATCAAACTATTCAATTTCTTCATTTTTTTTCAACAAATAAATTTAATAAACAGCCAAATGAGACTCGAATATCCAAAACCAATTTTAAAAACCAGTTGAGGATCGATGTTTTAACAATTTTAATACATACTTTTACTTTTAATTATAAACAATTCCTTGCCAGCGGTGCTAATTATATTTGACTAAAATGTTTAATATTACAAGAATCAATATAAAAACAATCACATAAGTAAAAACATGTAAACACATTCTTTGGTACAATCAAGGCGCCATGTTCTACGCGTTAATAAAGGCAAGCTATGTAGAGCCCGGCAAATCCATTCGTGGCAGTCCCATGGTCTGTGCGGGTGGCGGGGGACGTTATTACCCAGGGGCCTTATTCGCTAAGTCCAATCAATTAACGTGCTGTTACGCCTGTTACATGGAGATTTAAGAGTGGCGTTATCTCTTTCGACTTACTATACTTTTAAGTTAAAAATCTGTAAATGGTCTAAAAGGTATATAGTAATACTAATAGTAATACTACCCGGTGACTATCAGAAGACAAAAAAAATTGGCTATCCGGGGTTGTTGAACTATAATCTGCGTTATGCCACGTAAGAGCTGGTTCCCACTTGTCGGGTGTCGGATCCGAATATTAATCGGAGGTTGTAGTAGCAGAGCATTTTATATGAAGCTATTCACACTTATCGGAAACCGATTTTGTGTCGGCGCCGACAGTAAATGTCGGGTGTTTTGCCAGCCCTCTATGACCGGGAAAAAAACGTGTCGGGTCTCGCTCGCCTTTAAGTAAGAATAGCGCTGTTCACATTTTGTCGGGTGTCGGGGCCGACTCTCCTCCCCCGCTTCCCCTTAGTTTATAGTCCTAGTTTATATTCACTGATATTTGAGCCAGTAGATCGTTCAATGTAGATATTGACATCCTAAAATAATTGAAAAACTTAATTTCGTCACTCCTCAATTCTGTTATTAAGTTCTGGAATGTTCCCAAACTAAATCCTTCCCTCAGGATTGGGTGCACCCAATATTTTCTTTCCTTCGCTCTCTTTCTTTGTTTTCTTCGTAAATAATAATACACGGCCCCGGCCGACAACCGATTATTATCCGAAGAGTGAACAAAGGCTCCGACCTCCGATTAATATTCGGATCCGACACCCGACAAGTGGGAACCAGCTGTAACGTTTTGTTTTGATTTTGAGAATTTACCCCCAGGGCAGCGCCCGAATGAATCGAATGACGCTCCTGTACGTTGCCCCCGTCCCGCGCGCACGTGTTACCCCGCTGCGTTAACCGCTCCGTCGCCCGCAGACTATGGGACTGTCACGTACGCTTTTGCCAAGCTATAATCAAAATGAGGACAAATAACAACATCCATTTTGAAATGATAGCAGACGTAACTGACTTATAAAATCTCAATTTGTCTTTTAAAAACTTAAATTACATAATAAATAACGTTTAAATAAATTAACTGGTATCTGCGATTATCTCAAAACGTATCTTACATTCATTTTACGATATTAGGTGTAGTTAACAAAAATGGCACATCCGTATTTAAATAATCTATAATAATATATTAAAGCGAGAGTCTTATTTGTGTCTACCTCTTCAACTGGAACTACCTCTTCGATTGATAAGATTCTTTTCGAGTCTGATTAATGACGAATAATATTTAGTAGTATTAGTTTCTCGTAAAACATAATAAAAACAATAAAATTAAATGAAAGAACAGCTAGTTTTATATACACGAGAATCAAATCAAATCCAGTACTCTAGCAAAGCGGCGGTAGCCTGATGGCTAGCTGACTTACGATCATGTGTTCCTGGGTTCGAATACCACCCATTTCACTAACGACGTGAACCCACTAGCTAGTAAGCTAAAAAAACTTCAGGACGTGATGGAAATCCACGAACGTGCAGGTGGCAACTTCTCGGTCAGATGTTTGTACAGTCTAAGGGTAAGGGTCTAACGATAAGACAGAAATTATACACATCGCATTGATTAATAATAAAACAAATTTATGGTAACACTTGCAGTTTGCTTGCCATGTTGCAACTAAAACATCAACATCTCGCTTTTTTTAACCGCTACCTGCGAATTATTTTAACTCAAATTCAGGGCCTATACATTTTTGCTCTATCACCAATTCGTCAGGACTTATTTAATTTATCTTTGGTTGGAATAACTTAATTAGTAATATACGAACATGCCACGTTTATTAAATAACAAATACGCATTTAATTAAAAACAAAATCAACATACACATTAGGCATTATAGTCGCAAAACAATATTTCAAGTTCCTACATTTAGATGAATGTGTCATCGCATTAATATACTGTTGCTTATAAACTAAATAGTTATAATCAGCTTAGAAATATTGAAACTTTACTGCTACTAGAGTTACAGTGAAATAAGGAAAATACTAAAACAGAAACATTAAAAATTTATCAATGATCGTCTTACTAATATTTTTTGTAATTTTAACAAGAGAGTAACGATTATATCGCTTTTCAATTAGCTTCTTTTGAAGAGAGAAAGGTTTGGCAATTACGCACATGGTAGTCAGAATACACACAGATTAAATTCAGGTATTGTTTCATAGTAAAGATCAAATAATAGGGTCGATGATTGGATTTGAAAAGCCAATTCTATAAAGTCCCAGAGCTCTACTGTAAAAAATATGAAAGTAATAAGCGGATAAAGCAAACAAAGTTCACAAATATATTTTCTGCATCATGCAAGATATCAAATGATTTTTTGATGAAGTTTTAGGAACATGTGTATAAATTAACTTGAACTTTGAAACGTTTTTTTACGTTTTGTAAAAAAATAAGTTTTTGTTTGTTCAAACGGAGAATAGAAAAGGTGAGAAACCCGTAGGGCGTAGGTATATTTTTTAATTTATCTGATGGATTGTAAAATCTCGCATTATCATCAGCGTGTTGTGATATCGACTCTCCAAATGTGTAATCCGCGCATACCTTGTTACAATATGAAGAAACTTGTCTACAAGCTACACCTTACTCTAATTAAAAACTAGAATAAATAAAATCAACAACAAAATAGCGAATATCGCGCATTAATACGACAATCTTTCTTAACAGCCTCGATCATTCCTCACTATCCATTAACACCTGACTAGGAACATTAAGGACGTTTTAAGGGAAGGGAACATACCAACACTTTCGATTACCTACACACAGCAAACTAGATAGTAATGTATAACAACAGCTGTCAATAACACATGCATGTAAACGTTCAACTACCTAAACGCAAATGTGTGTAAGTAGTAGATATGAGTTACTACGATAAAATATGCATGTAAGCTACTACTTTTTAGCACTAGTTTTTTGCAAGTGTGCCCTGACTAACTATCTAGTTTGTTGTGTGCACATATGTCCAAATTCTTATCACCTCTGGCTAAGATCAGTTTACTAACAAAGTCTTTTTAACTCTTAGATTCGCCTTCCATAAGTAAAACGTCCGTATGTCAGCTTTTAAAAATATAATTTCAAACAATCCTTTTCAAAGCTTAGGTACAGTGCGATTTAAAATAATGGCGGCTGTGAAGAGGGTTACACACTGCGCAGTACCCCCCCCCCCCCCCCCCTACCCCCGCTGGTGCATGAATTTGTTAGCGCAGCGACTCGCCTCATGTTCACAGCCGCCATTAACTTTGCACTGTACTATACGTATTTAATCAATAATTTATCTTATTCACGATTTAATAGGACAAACAAAGGAACATCAAAATTTATAACAGACCGAATAAGTACTAATGCCATTGAGCATATATTTTGAAAGTTTCGATTGACTAGTATATAACTAGAGGTTAATTGTATAACATTGATTTATCTACTGGATATGTAGCTTGCTCGTGAGATTTTTAACTATTTTGTTAATTAATTTACGTATTTCTAAATCTAACTTAGTGCAGTTTTTTTCTAATATGGCGCTGCGAATGGCGGGAAATATCTACGTACTCGATAAACCAGGCGGAACACGATTTTATAAAAAAATAATTTGTGCTTCTATCGCTGCACTAGAGTTTAGAAGAACTGACGAAAATTCTAATGAAAATAAGTTATTGAGATATTAAAACAATTATACCTACAATGTTATAATAAATTACGTCGATACCACCTTTATAATCAAGGCACACCACTAGAGGTCCGGTCTTTTAACGAGCCCTTTATAAATATCTAATTTAAGCTTATCTTTATTCAAAACGTTTTAAAACATGTGTCTACGTATGTTCACGACCACAGTCCCTTGGGGAGTGAGCACGGCTCCGAGCAGTACCAACACTTGATCGCAAATTATGTCTTAGAATATAGAACACAATTGTCAACCTGAGCTACGATACTCCATACTAAACGTGTTAAAAACAATAAGTAGTCAATGTTGTCCGTTTGCGCGAAGCCATATTATATGCTTTGCGTCGAACAACATGACGTATGTCGAGTATATTTTCAAGACTTTCTTTGAGAAAATTGGCTTAACCATTGACAATAGTATGATGCCATAGAGTATAATTATGTCTATTGGATAAGAAGGGTAACTCCGTCGTGGCCGCATTAGGGAAGCTTGCGTGTGAACCCACCAGCCATGTGCGCGCGGTGCTGGTCGATCGCCCCTACATCTCAAAATATTGCTGATGTTGCTCTTAGGTGTAACCTGAGAAAATAAAAAATCGTTAAAAGAGTACATCAACTAAAAGCAGGGACTAATTGGTTGCAAACATGTATGTAAAAGACCAGTGGATTGCACGGATAGCCGAGTGGTATAGGTTACCACCACGCTAATTACCACTGTGAGCGACGTGCTGCGGTTTCGATTCCCGCATGGGACAAGCATTTGTGTGATCCACAGATACTTGTTCCAAGTCTGGATGTTCTTTGTGCATGTGATTTGAATGTTTGTGAAACCCCCGCGATACAAGGATTAAATTCCTTAGTGCGGGCGTCGTAAATAAAATATGATATATCTACTTAATTATTATTCTATTAAAGCTTAATTATATTATAGGGCTACTGCTAGCCAAAGCACCTACTACGATCATTAGAGAGTTACCAGCTTGCTTCTCATTGGTGGATAATGACAGATGCACCTCATGCGACACTAGCGACCCTAGCGGATTTTTAGCTAGTAGTAGCTCCAATTATGTTCTAACCTCTGTTTTAAAACAAAGAATATTTATTTATTTATTTATAATAAGGAAAACCAACAGCTACACAAAATGTGAAAATCAATAGGGATAGAAAACATAAAGCCAATTACAGGTTTCCACGGATAGCTACAGTACAGCATTCAATGAGTTAGACATCTAAACAAAACTTAATTATATATGATTGGAAAAATAAAATTGGATAGGTACTATATCAAATTAATTTTAGCAAAATGTGTAAGAAATCTTCCATGTGACACTTATATGTACCTATTTGTCGTGACCATATTGTAGGTAATAAACTAATTTATCATGAAGAATAACGATATTAGTTGTCATAACTGTTTATTTTATATTTATAGTAGGTATTATAGGAAAGTGTTATTTTTACAAGTAGAATTTGTTATAAAAATACTCCTTACAAATTATGATAGTGGTATTTTAGACAACTTCAAAATAAAGAGCTTCTCAATTCAATACTATGTATAAAATATTTTTTATTTTAAAGAGATTCCAAGTAGATATACATAATTTTATGAATGTCGTGTTTGTCCACACCTTTCCCTGAAAGTATTTATCGAATTGTGTCCATTTTTTTAGTTGTATTACATAAGCTTTAGCTTAGGAAAGAGTGCAATTTTCACCTAAATTGGTACAAGATATGGGGTTCACATGAGAAATACAATATTGCAGAAGCAAAACAGTTATCCAGAACATAAAGTAACTTACTGGGGTCTAGTGCGGCCTTCCACCCTTGCTGGCGCGCTGCGGGCTGCCGGGCACGGAAGACGAGGACAGGCCGAGCTGCAGCGCGATGTTCTTGTCGGCCGGGCTGCGCTTCAGGTAGTCCGAGATGTGCTGCACGATCAGGTCGATGGCCACTGCGACATACAGCAACATTATACACAAGGCTAACGTATACTAGACGTATCCATCGAACTATGTTAAATCATTAGTCTGTAAGTATTTAGACAGAGCCCGCGCTCTCGAAATGAAGCTAAAAATGTTGCCAATGATTGAGTGGACCGCGGAATTCATGTGAATTATTTTTATTATAATATTTTTTGTTAACTAAAATGTAACATAATTCCATGGTCTGAATATAAAGTCGAACGCACATCAGTATAGGTACCTATAGACAACAATTTAAAAAATAATTATTACGAGATTTGTTATTATTTTAATTGAAAATTGATTTTCGTGATTTGTTCTTACACAATTGAGCGTTCAACTTTACAATACAGATTCTAGTATTCAGGGATCATAAACTTAGCTTTTTCTAGGACTGCCAACAGCATTATCATAGGTACTACCTAGTGGTAAATGAAAAATGAAATTTGCAATGAAGGATCATCTTTGACTTTGGTCAGCTTGTATAGCAATGAACTGATACATGTGATGAAATGAATGAGACTTGTTCTGCACCGGTGTGGTGACATTGCGACGGCTAATGGCACAAAAATTCTTCGATGGTTAAATGGATTCACTCGTAACTGGCTTATATATTATGTACTTAATTTCTTTGTCTTACAGTATACTTCTTTTTTTTATATAGGTATCTACGTGTGGACGCTTGTAATTAGCTATTTGATATTATTAAGCTCATTAGGTATGTCATTTTTTTTTCTGTTAGTCTGTAAGCCTTCTTTAAATAAATAAATAAATCCTACTAATATTATAAATGTGAAAGAGTGGATGTTTGTTGCTCAATCACGCAAAAACGGCTGAACGGATTTGGATGAAATTTGGCATGCATGTACCCTTTGACATGGAAAGGAACATAGGCTACCTTTTTGGCTTTTATCCCGATTCCTTATATAGTTCCCAAGGGAAAATTGAAAATTGTGTACGAGCTTAAGCCGTGGGCTGACAGCTTAGAAATTTGGTATTTTTCTCTATTACAGCGCAAAGCTAGTAATTTATAATTCACATACAGATATACAATCGATTTCATCTTAATGTCGTCCATGAAGTTGGTTACCCACTGCGCAGTACCTCGCCCCCCACCCCCCTCTGGTGTATGAATATGTTACTGCGCAGTGACGCGCCTACCTTACCTACATTAAATCAAAATATTCACCATATTGTACCTGGATGAGATGACAGCTGATATTACAGTCTATTGATGATATGAAGAATAATACTATAGCATTCATGTTAAAGAAGTAAGTACCAGGTTCAAACCCAAAGTAAGCTTGAGAGAAAGGCAGGAAACAAAAGAAATCAAGTAAAATAAATTAATAAATAAAAAGTATATTTCAAAAATTAACAGAATAAAGCTTATGTCCTAATTTTCATTAAGTATATATTTTGTTTGACAAAGATTTTGTGAGTCTCTTGATATACAGGGGGTGCCAAAAACGGTCTTACTGGAAATATCGATTCTGCTTATTAAAACAAAACCGTTTTCTTACATATCATGTCATATGTAGGCGTGACCTTTTTAGTCAATGAAAATCTTCTCTTTGAAAATAAATAAAAGCATCAGGTTATAAGTCTACATATTAAAACTCTATAACAGGTTTGCAAACACTTTATTCATTTAAAATACACATAATGGTTTCAATAATAATACATTATTTTCAATTGGAAATGAACAACACAAAAAATTTGTGCAGATAAAGTAAAATACATTAATGTTTAGGAAAAAATTACCCAACTCATGAAAAGCTTAATAATAATAACATTTTTCTGCTTGTTTGATAACAACATAAGTATCCTTTTCAAATAATAAAAATTTGTTATCAGTTAACAATATCAAAACAGTGCCTTATTTTCTCATCCACTATAAGAATATAAAGCCTGTCCAATGTTAGAAAATTAAAAGTTCATTAAAAAATACTTGTCAACTAGTTATAATCCGTTTAAAAATTAGTTTTATTTCAAGGATTCATGTCAAAAATACTTTAAAAGGGTAGACTTATAGACAAAAGTCTACTTTCTAGTGTAACAAATACATTAAGATTCCAAGGGTACATTTACGCTAAACATTAATGTATCGACAACTAAATAGAGGGGATAACGCACACACATATACAACTATTACATAAGGTACTGTATATAAATGCTACGTAAAATGCGGCAGCTATATTATAAGTATTACATTGTGCATCACAAATAATTAATATGTATTTTTAATACTTACATGACAAATTAAAAAAAAATGAATTCATTGGTCAAATAATTCATGTTCATGTCATCGTGAAGAAAGCTTTATTTAAATACAACTTTCAATAAACTCAAAGGAAAATGGAATATGTATTTTTTGTTGTATTGGGTCAAATAATGTAAGTTAAATCTATATGTATATTATTTTGGATCACAGAATCAAACTCCTCCGAAACGGGTTCACTGATTTGTATGTATTGCAAAACAACGTTAGCTGGGTCAGCTAGTAAATACATAAAAGAAACTAAAATTTGTTGTTGTAAACAAGAAGTCGATTTTTTTTTACAATTTGGTGCGTACAAGGAACTCAAACATTTTGATTCGGTCAATAACAAAACATCAATGTTACACAAATAGTTTTCAACATTTGTTATTTTATAACTAGGTACAATATTTTGAAGGCTAAATGCATATTATATAGGTTTCAGAGAAAATATTTAATTATTAAAGTATCAACTTGTTGTATTTTTTACGACTGGCTCCTCTTATATTGAGGAAAAGACGAAGGACCTAAAATAATATGCATTTATCCTTTCGATATGGCATGGTCCCAGCTCCAAAATGTAATTAATTCATTATATGAATAAAATCTATAACCTTTCTTCTGTAATGTATTATTCAACGATATTTAGTGGTCTTGTTGTCAGACCGATCGCCTAATAGCAAAAGCTTTACGTAAATAGAAATAAAATGAACAACATCACTACACAACATGAAATGTGGCAATGAGCTTATATAATGAAATTTTAATAATACAAAGAGGATGTTTTTTTGTTTGTAACGAAAAAACTCAAAAACTACTGGACTGATTTCGAAAATTCTTTCACCATTAAGTTAACATAAGTTATATTTTTACTTGAAAATAATTAAGGAACGCGGGTGAAGCTGCATGCAACAGCTAGTTAAATGTAAATCAAACGATTATGGAGCGGAGACGAACGCCAGTCAACACTACGACATACAATTTTACATACATTCTTACATATTTTTTTTACGTTTTCATCTACGTTTTATCACATTACATAATTGGAATTGCCACACCTCTGTTTCATTGGACTAATTTCTATACAAGTTACTTTTTATACATCTTTTACTTACATCATAATTATGTATTGCGAGTTCTTAAGACCACGTTGACTTCACTACATTCAAATATATTAATTGAGATAAATAAAGATATATAAAGTTACAATCGCGTTTGGTAACTTTGGATGTTAAACAACGCCAAACAGAACAGTAAAGCTGTCACCGGTGACCGAAATAAAACTAATAAAATGATGAAATGAGTTGACTGGCCTATTGGCCTTGTGGTTAGTGACCCTGACCTAGACCGAAGCTAGCTTGATTTGTTTGAAGCCGGTGCCCGTGCCCTTAAAGTCAGTATCGCATACCATCTTTTGTTTGGCACCGACTTCAATATAAATCAATCTTTGGGTAATGGGTATATAAGGTAAGTTAAGAAAACAGTTCATTTTCGCTTTTCAGTGGCTTTAGGGATTATGAAGTTTGTTTATAGTCAAAGTTACCAAACGTGACCGTGGCATCAAGTTGCCGACCATCGCTGAAGACCAGCGCTGGGGTTTCAAATCTTAGCACATGCGACATGTGACGCATATTTCCTCAATATTTTCAGAAGTTGTTGATTTTTAGACGCGAATAAATGTTTTTTTTTTATTTCAAAGTACTAAAATAAATCCAGAAACAGACGGCGTATACGATATCTAATGAACATTAAGACAATGTTATTCTAACGATTGCTACATGACCTGATAATGTACGAGTCTTTTCCATTGTTTTCAATCAGTCTGTACAAATTCCTAAGAATTGGAAACTAAATAGTTTTTTTACGTTAATGACGTTCGGCGTTTCTATTGGCCCGCTACAACCTCTCAACCAATCAGAGAGCCAGACATCATTATATCAATTGCTACCACGTAAAACAAACCTACACTAAGCATTCAGTAATTAAAATATTGTCTGTGGCTTGGGGCGTTGGAGACATCAATATTTTGAAACTAACTTTGGACTCTCCTAACATTTAAATAAGGTTCAAAATTATTCGGTTTCGAATATATTTCATTGCATGTTTGTAAAAGGGAAATACTTAAAATCTACATACAGTACAGACCTTACTTATTTAGGAACAATATTGTAAAATCATATAATAATTACTAAGGAATTGTGTAATCCCATCAAAGATCTATTGGTATAATACAAAATACAAATTACGTAAACTCTACTATATAAAATAATTGCGTTTGTTTTGTGCGTTAACATACTATAAAATGGGTTAGTTGATAAGTGCTTATTTGGGAGGGAACTTGCGACACAATACCCGAATACATAAACGCAACTCAAATTTAAAGTGCTGTCCACATTGCAGTTACGTTCAGTTGGTACGGCAGGGAAGGAGAAAAAATCCCAATGAAGTAACTTCTAAACGAACATGATGGTGTAACCCTTTTCTAATCGATATCATATATTTTTTTTTTAAATCCCACACTTCATTTAGTCTTGCACTTATCCAATATAGGCAGTTTCGAAAATGCTAATAATATAATAAAAAGATAATATTCAATTTGACGTACGTCCAGTTCCAGAAACAAAGTCAATGAATTAAATTCTACCTGCTAAGAAGGCGTATTTTTTAAATACTGAACACATACATTTAGACCTGATAAAACAAATAAAAAAGTACATACCTTAAGAAAAACTAAGAAATTATTATGTTGAAACTAATTAAGGGTTATATGCTTAATTAATTATATATAAATTCCAATTAATGTTAAAAAGAAATGTTACAAATATAAGTCCAAATGGTTTAACCTGTATCAGGAATTTTCAAATTTTGTTTTCCATTTGGCATTAAATGTTGGGGCATTTGGTACATAGTACATATACATAATGTTACCTTTTCAATTCTATTTGGCATGGAGTTATATAAATATTATAATGTTACTACATTTTTTTCTGATGGCAACATATCTCAATTAAAAGAAAAATGAATATATAAGATCCAGATGCAATACTTGTATTTTTTTTCTTGAAATATATGCATATCTGACCGCCACAGCCAAGTTAAGAAAAGTTCAGGAATTTCAAAACATACTGTATAATATTTATACACATCCAGCCAAATGTGAGCCTGTACAAATATACTTAAACTATGCTTTGAAAAGCTTCAGCCTTATAATAAAATAATAACGGACCTTAACTACGTATTACTTATAACATATGGATATTTGAGAAATACAACACTGGGAGCACATGAGACTAAACAAAATAACGATGCATACCCCCGTAAGGTCATGAAAAGTATTGGCAGAACGTAGCACAGAACATTCTGAATTTATAGATACTAATTTTGGCTTATTATGTCCTCTGTACATCTAGCTCAGTGACAATTCTACTATGGTTACAGTTGTTGTAATAAAAAATACAATTAAGCGATTTATTTCAACGTTAACGATTGTGGTAATGTCACTTGGCTACGGGGACTGGTATATTACCGGAGCCGCGCAGAATTTGCGCAAGTTATCCCGCGGATCCGGAAAACGCTGGTGATTTTTTAATCGAAGAAAGTCTGACATATGGCGATATACGCGCCTCGGCGTAGATCGAAGGTTTTTTATAAAAAATAAAGCAGTTACAGGTCACGTCACGTAAAAAGAACGCTGTCAGAAAGTGGAGGGAATGTGTTTGCGCATGGGCACAGTCGCGCAAAAACGCGGAAAGCAAAGCTCGACTGACAGACCAATAGTGCCCCGGCAAGCGTGACCCGCCCGCCCCGCGCCGCACCTCATACCACCAAATTAACCGATAAATCGCCAACTGCGCAGCCTAATCACCAGCGTTCTTTTTACGTGACGCGACCTGTACCTACGGTTGCATTCCAGACATTAGAGCAACAATGGGTCCTCGCGTTACATATGGCCGCAAGTCTCCTGTGCCCCCAGTATAAAGCCAATAGTCGTTTACAACACAAGTGAGGTACTAACACTAACCTCGTCCATGTTCGAGCTTAAGACTATGTTATCTAAGTACTAGTGAAAAACCTTCTGAATGTATTATCTACTCGACTTCTTTTCTAAAGAGCCGTACAGTATGAAGAAAAAAGGATTTGGAGTTGGAGAACATTGACGTATAGTGCCACAATATTACCCGGTGGCCAAATTTGAAACTAATATTATTCCTATTTCATTTTGTATGCTTAATTATATATAATATAGTCAGAAATTGAGATTTAATTTACTCTTTGTACACAGACGAGGGCATTATTTTTAACCTTATCTCCACGAACATTATATGGAGTTGAAATACTAAATTCTACAACAGAGACGCCAACACCGGGCCCGCACCCATGAGAAATACCGGTAAAATGGGTTGAATAGACGCAAATTTGGAAAGGTTCCTTTGGTTTTCCTCATGCACTGAATTTTATATGAAACAGCTTTCTTCTAATTTACTTAACAGTTGAGTTTAAATTATCGATATCTTTATTCTTTAAAACGTGCAAAACCCATACAGTAGATCTCTATTCATCCTAGTACCCTATTCAATCCATTTCACGCACAAATAACTCTTTTCTTTAAATAAACGCAAACACCGAACTTAGTCTGTTGTAACAAACGAAAACTGGTTTATAAGTAGGTAATTCACTGATACTTAAATGACAGAGTCTTGGCTTCACCCCGTGGACTATCGGCTCAGTGTGTCCTCGGAGCTGCCCGACATCCGCCTGCCGTTGGTCTCATCCGCCTCCTGATGTCCATTACATCCGTTCACGATCTTCGGCGGCGAAGCCCTCTTCTTATACATGATATCCCAAATATGATGCACGATTAGGTCAATAGCCACTGCAACAACGTAAAACGGACTTTAAGTAGACCGAATAGGGTCGGTATTCGCAGCTACATAAGAACATAGCCGCTGCAAACATTGTTGCATTTGTTTTTAAGTTCGAATACAGAATGTGGCAGTATGCGACCTCGTTGCAGTGGCTATGACCTTGTGGCACTTACCTTTGCTTTGTTTCACACGTTAAAAAAGTTCAGTTATTGCGTTTATAAACGGATTTTATGAAAACGCCGAATATAAGTTAAAAATAAACCAATGTCAACTAACTTAAATATCGCTACAACGATTTTTCTTCAATCACAGCGAGATTATATCAAAATCTAAATACAAATAACTTCTGTCTAAAAATAAAGTTCTTACCTAAATTGTCTGCTCCCCTGGGGATGATCACATCAGCAAATTTCTTGGTCTGCGAACAAAAATATGCTTATTTTTGTTAAACTGTTACATATAAAAAGTCGGTTTTCCAGCAATTGTGAATCATAATATCTTGCTTTAATTATACCTAGTATTGCTTGAAATAAGCAAATGAAAATTGTTAACATGTCGACATATGTATTTCGGTCATCATTACATTTGGTGCATGTATATTTCAATCAATAACGATCTCATAGATGTTTTGACCGGAAATACATGTATCTGTTTGTTCCATCTAAGATACTATTAAAAAATAGGAAATATGTGTATTTTCGTGTTTGCAACGAATAATTGCAAAAACTACTGGACCGTTTACAAAATTCCTTTCACCCTTAGAATACTGAATTATACATAAAGGCAAGTACTAAGGTGATTTTTTCAGTTATATGTACTTTCTTAATTATCCTAAGACACCATTGATAAACGGTGCAGGAAATCATCGTGAGGCGACATGGATTCCAAAAATTAGAATCTGAATGTCAATCAATGGGCACTCCTTCTCTATATGGCAATTTTCTATCATCGTATGCGCTTATATTGTAACACGTGCTTTTGGGGTCGAATAAATAAAATTTTATTATTATTATTATTTCCTCTCCCTAAGTTGAAATGCGGGAGTTGCAGGACAAGGCTAGACAACTTCTTAAAAACTATATTTAAAAATCTAACTAACTATATTATAACACAAAATAAAATCAGTAAACTGCACATCATTATCTTGCTAATTCCAAGTAACAGGTCAGACGTAATTACAGACGTAAACGTCTTTTTAATAATGCCTATAAAACTGCACTTTACCGAACTGTAATTGTACCGGAGTTTTATTACCACTGTCACACGACGACTGCCGCACACATAGTCTGTTTAAAAAACAATCTAACGTTTGTTTAAGAATAAACTGCATAACACTCACAACAAGCCAAAACTTAACGGAAGTTCTCCATTGTTAAAAATGGAGAACTTCCGTTTTTATTGCATTGCATCATCTTTCACTGCATTTTCTACACTCGGGCCTCTGCAGCTTAGTTGGCAAAGCGACTGGTGCTTTGAACCAGTAGTCGCAGGTTCGAGTCCTGCCAGAGGTACAATTATATATACAATATGTAACAAAAACCCTGTCCGATCCCTAAGACTATTATTCGGTATCGTACTGCGAACACATATACGTAGCCATTGAATGGATTGGAGACGATTATTTTTCCCCAGTGAAAATAGTTAAATCAAAATAAAAACTTATCCAAGGCAACAGCAACACTGACCGCTCCTCAAAGTTCACGTACTCACTACCTACAGCTTTGTGTCAAAGAAGCCGCCTATGCGAGACGGTTCACGAGCTGTACCACGAGTACGCCTTTATTGAATCGGACAGGGGTTTTGGGACATACTAGTTAATATTAATACACTCACCGGTAGACAGAACTCCTCGAAGGCTGGCTTAACGAAGTTCATGTATTGGTTGAGCACCTGCTCCAGGTCTCTGCCTCGCTCCATTATATCGCGGGGCACTGCAACACACAGCCATATACAATAAAGACTTTTAGGTACCTAATTATCAATCAATCAATTCAGCCTATTGCAGTCCACAGCTGGTCATAGTCCTGTCCCAAGTTGGGCCGAATGGGCCGGCTGGGGTGGGAATCGAACCCTACCGGCTTAGTTGTCAGGGTCACTGACCACTAGACCAACAGGCCCGTCATATTATTTATTTTATAAAATTAAAATACATATTAGTATAAAACTCCCGCTGTCTGTATGTTTAAATCCACTAAACTACGCAACGGATTTTAAGCAAAAGATAAAGTGATTTAAAAGAAAGGTTTTTTTTTAATGTATAATTGTAGCCATTTTTGTATATGCTACTCGTGCGAAGACGATCGCGAGTCCGCTACTTAAGAATAAAGGTTACAATATGGATTGACACAAATAATCTTTAATTCCAAAAATGCTATTGGAAAGACAACTACGCGGGTGAGACCGCGGGGCGAGTAGGCGAAGCTAGTATACAGTCACAAACTCAAACGAAAACAAATGAAACACCGAGTAACTCTTTTGTGAACTAGTTTGACTTCAGTGGTAACAAAAATGTGCCAACTGAAGTTTTGTTTGTTTACGTGAGCGACGAGTTATGATGTTCAGTGCATGCCTGCTCCAATCTCTTAACCAATCAGAGAGCTAAACGTTATAAACATGACTAATACCTAAAAGGCAAAATAATTTCAAACTAAGCACTCCGTAACCTTTACGTAAAGCAAGGTATTACTGGTGCGTCCAGAAAGAAAACAATATACTATCAATTTACCAATACAATGGTAAATGGCCAATGAAAGTCGACGCTTCGGATGGCGCGAATTTATGTAGCCATTCACAGACGGTCTTATATAATACTGAACTTCGCTCCCGCTCTTCCTTTATTAAAGGAAACATCCATTACAACAAAATATAAAACATATTCTTTTATAAATATCACATGTATAAAAATAAACATTGAAATAAAATAATAAGCAGTACCTACTCCCAACATCACGTTACTTGTGCCACATTGCAATATTTTTTTTAATTTTGATTTACTAGAGATAACATTTACAGATCATCAAAAATCCGTTAGAAGAGTGTTTATTAAAAGACACGTCACAGTCGTGGTCACTAACCACTAGACCAACAGGGGTCTCATTCACTAAGTGAAAACGGTTAACGTGCTGTTACCTGTAGGGTTAAGAGTGGCTTTTATCTTTTTCGAAATATTACATTTTTAATTAAAAAATCAGTTAAATGGCCTAAAAACGTTTCTACTAACACTACCGGTGACTTTCAGAACACAAAAAAGATTTGGCGTCCCGGGAACCTTGAAAAGTTAAAATGCCTTGAATTAAATTCTGCGTCGTGTCACCCCCAGGCCAGTTAAATGATAAACGTCTTCGTACCTCTCCTGGCGAGCCTGGTGTCAGAGTCTGTGTCCACGAAGAGTTTCATGTGGAACAGCTCGCGCACCTCCGGGAAGTAGAAGACCAGGATTCCCTCGATCAGCACCACGTCGGCAGGGTATATTGTGTGCGAGCGGTGCGGGCTGGATAAACGTTATGGTTGATTTTGATGAACATTTACGAATTTAATTTAAATGTACACTCAGCAACAGAGTTATAGAAGACAATAAGATTTACAAAAAGTAAATTAAATGCAATAACTGATTGTTTTTTTTTTTTTTTTTGATTTGATAAAACTTTATTAAAAAAAACAAATATGTGCGATCTACATCGATAGTAAGCTTTGTATAAAAAAAAATCTTTCTTTAAAGGGAGCTGCTGGCATCAGTGTTGAGATATATTTGTTGTTTTAAGATAGAGCCAGCAATTAGCACCTAAAAAAAAGTGTGTTCACGAAGCACAGATTCAATGACCCGGTCATTGTGCAAGTGGGACGCATTCTATTTATGTAGGGGTAACACAGACAAAAAATAATAACAGGTCAATGTACGAAATTCTTCCTGCTCCGCGACCGCACTTTACCTAGTTCGTATAATAATACCTTGGGACAATTCACACATGGCCATCTGATCCCAAACTAGGCAGAGCCTGTACTAGGGCAACCAGACTAGTGATAAACATACTTATATATTTAGAAATACATACTTATTATATATAAATTATCACACAAAGATTTGTCCGGGGTGGGAATCGAACCCTCAAACTCCAGCTTAGCAGTCAGGGTTACTAACCACTAGACCAGCAGGCCAGTCATCATCAAAATCCAAGTTATAATTTACTCACCTAATAGAATTCGTAATATAATCATACTCTGGGACCTCAACCTTCTTCCCGGCTAGTATGTCCTTGAGTATCGCCAGCAGCTTCTTGTCATCGAATGCGTCTGGGTGGTCGAAGTTGAACTGTCCCCTTTCAGCCCTGAGTCGCTCGGAGGGCGTGAGGGTGCGGTAGAAAGAGTCCTGGCTGATGCAGACCACTCGCCTCTCCGTCTGCTCCTTGTGCTGCTGGCCGAGCTTCTCCATGATACGCTGGCATACTGTTGACTGCAAATATACATATTTTAAATGTGCAGTTTGCATGCTTAGATTGAAAGATGAAAATATATGGAATCTCTGTTATTATATTTTTGTTGTCCTTATGATATGCGTGGCTGGTTACTATCTATTCTTCTATTTCATATATCTATGGATACTAATATATAAAAAAAAAATAAGTATGTTTGTAGAAATCATCTCTGGAACCACTGAACCGATTTTGAAAGTAGGGTATTTTAACATTAATTTATGCATGAAACAATAAAATCTATTTAGTTTATCTGTTAGATAATCAAAAATATTTAACACGTATTTTTTACCTTGTCAAAACAATAAAATGATCATGATTGTGTTTTATAGTTTATGAGTGACGCTTGTAACTTACTTGAAAATACTAGCAAAGATTGAAGGGCAGAGTTAGGTCAAGATTATTTTCAATCACTATGTCTATGTTGTCTTATATCTTTACAAAATCAACTCTTGTATATATGTACCTACATATATAATCTGAATCTCGGAAATGGCTCCAACAATAGTCATGAAATCCAGTATGCAGGGAGTTTCGGGGCCATTAAATTGAAGAAAATGTCCAACAAGACGCACAAGGCTCGGTCATCCAGGTACTTATTTGTTTATGGCATGAAATTAAACATGTATCTAATAATTTTTCACTATACAAAACCTGGACTTTTTTAGTTTTAGTTTCATACCCTTTTCTTTTACCCATAGAAACTCTAAATTAATTATTCCTGAGTGCTATAGACTATATTCAGTTGCAATGATTTTTTTTTCTTGTTGTTATTGCATTTAATTCAAAACATGATATTGTTAATTGATCCAATAAATTTAATTAGGACTATAAGTAATTTTTAAAAGAATGGTCTAGATTAATGTGTTTGAAAGTTCTTTAGATAGATATGAACCTAAAACTAATGTTAGGTAACTTGATTATTGTATGGAAATTAAACTCTATGCTATTTCCAGCCATTTAAAAATACTCACACACAGCCATCTGATCCCAAACTAGGCAGAGCCTGTACTATGGTAACCAGACAACTGATATACATACTTACATATTTCTAAATACATACATATCACTACATATTATAAAACAAAGTCGCTTCCCGCTGTCTGTCTGTCCCTATGTATGCTTAGATCTTTAAAACTACGTAACGAATTTTGATGCAGTTTTTTTTAATAGATAGAGTGATTCAAGAGGAAGGTTTATACATATAATACATGCAGTATTTATAAGCATTGCACCCGTGCGAAGCCGGGGCGGGTCGCTTGTTATAGATAAATAACACCCAGACTCAGAACAAATGATCGTGCTCATCACACAAAGATTTGTCCTGGGTGGGAATTGAACCCACGACCTCCGGCTTAGCAGTCAGGGTCCCTAACCACTAGACCAACAGGCCTGTTGTATTTAACTTTTGACATATACACATTGACTGAGCCTCTCCGCAACTGTAATACATCAGCAACATATAATATCAATCACCAATATTGACCATTTACGATCACAGGCACATCAAATTATTTCTGAGATTGATGAAAATGTTATACATTGACCTTGATCCCCGCAATTAAATGATAATTTAATTTTAAACGATATTTTTTTCCATAAATAATTTTTTGCTGGGTTGGACTGGATGCAAACGGCTCATGGCTAGGTTGATGACTGAGGACCACAAAAGGCTGACTTTATTGGTGTTCAATTAAAAATAGTTTAATTTTGAGCGGTTTAAAAGTTTGAGAATGACCTGACTGAAGGTTTCATTTATTATCGAAACTTTTATCCTCACGAAGCAGTAATTACACACTGTATTTATAATATTGTATAACAATAAATAACAACATTTTGAAAGCAGTAGGAAGTTAAATTTTTCTTACTACGACTCAATGAATGAGGTTGTGCCATCGAGGTTATATGCCTATCAAAATAGACCTATCTGGTATAACAGCATGCTATCAAATATACTATAAATATTAAGCTTAAAAAGGTTAAACTTTTGATTACGTAAGATTGAATCCAAGTAAGAAAATCAATAATGGTAATTGAACCAAAACATTAGGTTAGTCTCACCTTCCCGCTGGCCGTGCCGCCCGCTACACCGATCAGGAAAGGGGTTTTACTCTCAAAACCATTTGTGGTGGAATAATCTGCAGATTTCTCTGCCATTTTGAATGTATGTATAGATCTTACTGAATTTCTTACACTTAAAACACCACAGTACGCACTAACACGACACTTTTGGAAAATACCTAACATTGACATTTGAACTACTGTGTTGCCAAGGTCAATAATATTGTAATGATTTGTCGAGTGTTGCTTTGTTGAATAAGGTTGAATAGGTGTTGCTAAAATCAAGCTCTGTGGCTCAAGTCAAGTTCAATTTTCTCGATTATTTACAAAGAAGGTCGTTACCTTGTTATCACAAAAATGTAGTAGTGCGACAGTTTATCAGTTTATTTACACATTTATAAAGATGCCGTGAGTTGTTATCATGATAAAGATTACTGCCGAAATTAAAAAGACAACCATATCTCCGACCTTTTATCAAACATTGGCCTATTGGGAACCTGTTAAACTACATACTTTTTCGACGATGGAAGAGTTGCTGACAAGGCACACCGTCACAGAATATCCATAGTTGCTGAGTCATGTAGCGGTAATAGGACTCAATCGCCGTTTGCCCTTTACCGATAAAGCAAACCACCCAAAATATGTTGTACTTTGATAATTTTTAGTTTCCCCTTTCCTACAACGAATACTTTGATCGGCGATCAGTGGCCCTATCTTCGCCAGTAGTGTCTGATTTAGTAGTTATTATTATAATAAATATTTGCGCGCCGGAAACGGCACAATATTATGTATCCAAATTTTTTGTTACATTTTACTGTAGGTACTATCGTATTAGGCCCGGTATCCGCTAAAGCAGAGCCTCTGGCTTTTTTTTCCGCTTATTATTTGTTAGGTACTTAGAATAGGTACTCAAATTTAGTTTCAGATACTTATAATACTTACTCAAGTTTATTTTAGTGTTGTGAACGAAAATTTAAATAAATTCAAGGAGAGTCGAATTGAAGACATAATGATGAGTATTTTTGTGTCCTAATAAGAAAAGTTGGGAAATATACATGATAATGCAAAAAAGGCATAAGAGCTTAATTTTAATACTTACCTATTGTCCATAATATTTTTCACGTAATGCACTTTTCGAGGTGAAAACAATTATTTGATTGACTGCGATTTCGTTTCTAAGAACTGGTTGAATCTATAACGTTTTTGTGCTAGGCCTATTTTCACGCACAATATTCACCAATAAAAGGTGAATCTACCGACTTTTAATAGATCTAGGTCCCTATAATAATTTTCCAATCAACTGTTATTTGTATCTAGTTTCTTAACTACCCAGTTAAAAAAGTATTATGCGACACGATCACACGGTGGAAGTGTTGACACAATCCCAAAGTGACTTAATATGTTATGTTACCGTGATTGAAACTCAAACATACAATCCGACGGTGGGTGGGGAATCCCCAGGGCCAGATCATAGACTGTGACATACATCTATACAGATAAATAAAAATGAAGGGTATTCATGATTGTAATTTAAAATAAACGCTTTTTAAATAAATGCATATGGACGTACAGGTATTCTATAAAAATAACATTTATTTAACTTTTTGTCTGTCTGCTGGTTTGTTCTGGTTTATCTCTTAAACGGCTGGACCGTTTTTGATGGCACTTTCACTGGCAGCTAGATGATGTAATAAGAAGGAACTTAGGGTACTTATAATTTAGAAATATTACGGGGACAACAGTAACTGATGAGGGTAAAAGCGCGGGACACATCACACAGCTAGTAAACACATAAATTCAAGTCACTCACTCTAATTATGTTATTTTTATCTCCTGGTTTCTGCGTTGATCAACACGGAATTTATTAGTCACTTGACAAACTTCACGTTTAGCATTATTTTTTCATTTTTTTTTAAACGTCACCCGCACTAAGAAATTTAATCCTTGTTTTGCGGGGTTTCACAAACATTCAAATCACATGCACAAAGAACACCCAGACTTGGAACAAGCATTTGTGGATCACACAATTAATGCTTGTCCCATGCGGGGATCGAACCCGCAGCACGTCGCGCACAGTGGTAATTAGCGTGGTGACTTATACCACTCGGCTATCCGTGCAGTCATTGTGATTGGGTGTTAGTCATTAAGTCAACCAATCATAGACGTGACCGGTATATCAAATTGATCAGCGTTTCAGAATCCGAGGTTATAGTGCCACAATTAGCATGAGCTTATAAAGCAGGGTTGTTGCCGCTGTGCAAGCGAGACGCTGCTACGTGCATTGTATAGCGCTGTCTCACTTCCTGGTGCTGGTGGCTAAAGTCGGCATGTAGATGGTGTTCATCGATTTACAAGTCATAAAAAAACTAGAATTGCATGAATATAATCAAATTAAGTTCTGCTTGCGACCACGGTTATACACGGTTATACAATTTAACCACTATTGCAACTCGGTTGAGATATGAAGCCATATTATACGGTAAATATGCATGTGTTTGCGTTCAATCCCGTGACAGAAATAATATACAGTAATGAAAAAAAAACCGACATTCAATCTGATGAGCATGACTGATCCTATTAAATACTGAAGCTGCCGCGTGGCTTTACAGAACTGAAGAAAAGGCAGTAAACAATACATGACACCCCGAAAACTTTCTTTCTTTTTTTTATTTGTTTCTATCTCTCCGCGTTTAAATAATAAATAATAAATGTGGAGAACATCACATACATTGCTCAGAATCCAAAGTAAGTAGCTAAAGCACTTGTGTTATGGAATCCAGAGACAACGAAGGTACCACAAACACCCAGACCCGAAGCAATGTAGAAAAGTGTTTTTTTACATTGAGTCGTCCGGGGATCGAACCCAGGACCTCAGAGCTGACGACACCTTGAAAACCGGTGTGTACGCCACTCGACCACGGAGATCGTCAGATCTCCAGTACCTAGTTCAGTTTGGTAATGGGAAGTAGCAATGAAAAGTACCTAGGTACCTAATAAGTAGAACTGGATTTCATGTAGAAGCATTTATGGCCGTCTACCCCTACATAACAGAACACAGAACATAACAAAGAACGTATTGGTCTTTAAGAAAAAAAATTAAACTACTTATTGCTCTGGAATTAGGGGTGTTGTCTTCATGTGGGGAGCGCCAGTGAGTCGGATAGACGAGGAGTCTGTGCTGCCGCCTGCCAACACCTCGCATGTGTATGTCCGGCACATAGAAATGTGTGTTCTCCCATACTGCATTATTTGCACAAAATATCGCCTGAGCTGTAGGCTGTTTAAACCAACCATGCCCGATACAAACATTGACGATATAAAAATGGGTAGTATCCCTAATGGCGTTTGTAAAGACATCTAGCGAACTTGCGTTGGACTTTTTCCACCATCATGTTATACAAGGATTATACGTGAACCATCTGTTTTGCATGAAAAAAGATAGGTGATGAGTGCTGTCCTTCCACCTTTAACTACAACGTTGCTAAACGTTGTGAAGTTCTTTCTTCAACTACCGTTCTTCCGGTTCTTCGCTGTTTAATTAGTCAGTAACAAAATAACGCACGCAGTGGAAAAGAACGAGCTTTGAGTTTGCATCGGTACGTTAGTGGATTTTTGTTGTATTTTCATGTCCTGTAGTAATAATCAATCACTTTGTTGTTTGTTACTCAATCACGCAAAACCTTTGCCTTTTATCCCGATTCCTTAAGTAGTTCCCGAGGGAAAATATAAAATTGTTTACGAGCTAACCTGCGGGCAGACAGCTTTGAAATTTAGTATTTTTCTTTTCTTTTTGAACCCAATTCGGAAGTCCACGCAGACGAAGTTGCGGGCAGAAGCTAGTAATTATATATTTTTTTTAATTTCTTCAATTTTTGTTATGTCTGACTCATGCTGTAGGTTCTGTAGCTATCCGTGGAAACCCGTAATTGTCTTTATGTTTTCTATCCTTATTGATTTTTCACATTTTGTGTAGGTGTAGGTTTTCCTTATGATAAATTAATTAATTAATTAGTGATTCGAATGAATAAGGATTAGTGTTCCTTAACGAATCTAGTAACGTATAAAGGATGCTGACGGTTATTGCTTTGACGAAGTGAAACTTGATGAATCCGAAATTACCAGGTTAGTACCTATTAAGAATATTAATTTGGTAGGTACCAAATTGATAGCATGAATGATAACAGTTTCTCGGGAAAGAGAAACACCAGCATCTACCTAACAATTTATATTATTTCGGTTGAGATATGGAAAGGCCAAAGATTAAATTTTATTTAATGACTTAATTAAAAGCTGACTAAAAGATTAACAATCAATCACAATGCTAAACATGATGTTTGAGCTTCAGAAACCAGGAGTAAACGCGAATACTGAAACACTAATTAACTTTAATATGTTCTCAAATGTCTATTCGTAGCTACTTACACCCTAAAGTGATAGAGACAGCATCAGACTTCAAACTGATTGACGTTTCAGCTTTCGACCAGAAGTAGATATAAATGAGTGCTTAAAACTCACGGCTTTTATTGACCAGCAAAAACGTGTTCCCTAAAAACACAGTGATGTTCAAGGCGAATACTAGTTTGACAACTTCTAAGTTGTTATCTGCTGCCGTCTTTTTCTCACGCTTTACGTTAGGTAAAGATGGCAATGTTTTAAGTTTGCTTTAATTTGAGTGCAAAGGAATTTGCTACTTTCTATGTGCGTTGCCTAAGCGTGTACTACAAACGGTTAGTTAAAGTTATATCTACATTCATTCAGATAGAAAAATATGGCATAAATGTTTATCTACAATTTATATATTACTTTACAAGATACGATACTTCCTGTTATGGCTTTTAGTATTTGCCAAGGTTAGTGCACGCGTGGTATCTGCGCAATGCGCATGTGTCCAATAATATAATTATAATTTAGAATAATAATAAAAAAATACCACTTAATTAGTAGGTACAATGGCACAAGTTGTGCGCTATGTAATATTATTACTGTATCTAACATTGCTTAATTTATCCTCTGCTATAAAAATTCAATATTTGGGCTTAAACGAAGGTAAGCTAACCGTTTTAAGTTTTTAACCCTAATCTAGTATTGACAAAATTATAGAAAAGTGTACCTATTAAAATAAATCAGCTTGGAAACGGATTTTTCTGATTTGACTGCACGGATAGCCGAGTGGCATAGGTCACCACGCTGATTACCACTGTGCGCGACGTGTTGCGGGTTCGATCCCCGCATGAGACAAGCATTTGTGTGATCCACAAATGCTTGTTCCAAGTCTGGGTGTTCTTTGTGCATGTGATTTGAATGTTTGTGAAACCCCCACGACACAAGGATTAAATTCCTTAGTGCGGGCGTCGTTTTAAAAAAAAAATGAAAAGAAAAAAAAAAACGAATATATTTACGTACAAATACCATAATAAATAAATCGCAGCACAGATTCCAAAAAAGCAGAAATTCTAATACATTACTGTCCAATTTTATTAAAGAAATTAAAGTTTGTTGTTGCAATATTTTTTGATTACAAAACACCCTTTGACACTTTAGAAACTAACACGCTAATGATGACTTTAGAAGAATGTTTAGTGGAGAAGCCTCTGAAACAGTGGTTCAGAGACTACCTCACTGCACGCTCGTACAGGGTCAAGATACACGACACGCTAAGTAATGAAAAAATGGCCCGATGGGGGGTGCCGCAGGGCTCGGGGAGAGGACCGGTTTGCTATCTAATGCATGTGAATAGCCTGTATAATGTGTTATAACATTGCTCAACGCACATGTTCGCGGACGACCTGTGTGCCCTACGACCCGGTACGGACCTCGCTGAAACGTGCCGACAAGTTCAGCAAGATATGGACGCAGTAATAAAATGCGGACTAGTATTAATTACTAGTCCGCATTTTATTACTCGGAAAAAACACAACTAATCATCATACATTCACCCTACTTAGCATTATAGGAAAATTCTATACCATTATACACGCAAACTTTAATTGCAAACATAGGAACCAAGTCAATTGTAGTTGCAATCCTATTCAGAGAGTAAAGTGTGTCACTTATCTAGGGATTAAAGTTGACGAACATTTCTCATGGGTAGAGCATATACATTTTATTGTGCAATCAACTAAGAACTATCGTAAATTTCACCACCTAAGTTATCGAGTTCCCACTTTAAAATACATATACAGCGTGTAACAAAAACCCTGTCCGATCCCTGTGAGTATTATTCGGTATCGTACTGCGAACACATATTCGTAGCCATTTAATGGATTGGAGAGTAAAATATTTCCCCAGTCAAAATATTTAAATACAAATAAAAACTGATCTAAAGGTAAGAGCTGAACAACTGACCGCTTCTCAAAGTTCACGTACTTACTACAGTTTTGTGTCAAAGGAGCCGCCTATGCGAGACGGTTCATGAACTACCACGTAATATACGCGTTTATTGGATCTGACAGGGGTTTTGTTACATGTTGTATATTTAGTAAATAAATATACTTCAGAAAGTATTATGTAGTGTGTAGGTAGTGTAGGTAAACGAATAAAAACACCCCTAGCCTGCCTGACCTTGCCTTAGATACAGCCTCGGGATCACTAGAGCATTTCTTGCTCAGCTGTGGCAGGCCTGGGTCCCCGGAGGACCTCTACCAAAGAAGTGGGTGTAGAATGTCCACACCTCACTTCTTCCTTCCTTCGCGCAGGACATCGCGTTTGTATCCTTCGTGACCTGTCGGATTGCCCTGTGACGTGAACACGCTCGTAGCATAAACAGCTTGATCGATTTCATCGAGTTTTGGCGCTATATTATCTTACTTTTTTTTCTCAAAACGTATCGTTAGGTCTAGGTATCAAAATAGGGTTTTTAAAATTTTTGCATTTTCTGTTCTTGCATTTTTATTCCTTATACGGATTCTATCATGGTTTGTTTTGATTTTAGTTCCCGACTTTTCAACGCCTTTGCAGTTGTCATGGTCTACCCATGACCAGAACACCTGCAAGCCGTTGAATGAATAGAATCTGTTTAAAATTAGTTTTATTTCAATACCCAGAAACTGTAATCGGAATTGCACAATATGTACTTATCGAAAATTGCGTACTTTTCTGCGCTTGTTATTTTATTATTTAAGTCGGTTGTATCTACTTTACATTTACTAATTATTCAGGATCAAGCTGTACATGGAACGGTTTAGATGGCGTTTGTGCCGACTTATATCATTGCCGCACAGCTATGGTAGATATCCAAGCCAAAAAGTACCCACCGGTAAGGCGATATTTAAATCTTATCCTTTTAAGCAATAGGCAGGACCCCTTGGTTACTGAAAATCTGGTCAATTTAAACTGTTGTAAAATCTTTCCCGATAATAAAATAACACTTATAATATTGTAGTGAATAAAGTCTGGCTTCTTTGAAGCATAATTGTTTTCACACCGCTCTTTTCCCGCCAAAGAAAAGAAGAATAAATAAATTTATTTATTTATTCTTCTTATTCTTATTGTACTCTAACTTACACGATATGGTACATTCCGCTCTTTTCCCGCCAAAGAAAAGTGAGAGTACAATACTTGAACTTAAAATATTCTAGGCAGAAAAGCTCGTCCTCCTTTCTTTGGAGATTTGAAATTCTTTAAATAAAAAATCAGCATTACACGGGTTATTGTAAGATAGTGATATTTACTCGTCCATTTAAAAAAGAGGTTGGTAAAAAATATACTTATTCACTTTTTCAGATATGCACATTTCAAGGTGTTAAACCTATTATGTGTTGTACTGACTGTGTACTAGAAGACACCACCGTGTAAGTATATTTGGAATAGAATAGAATATAATATACTTTATTGTACCTACCTACACCAACATTTACTGTAGGAATCAGAAATTGAGTTGAACTTCTTATTTTAAAAGGCACTAATACTCAACGTAACTCTATATGGGTGTAATCTAGGTATGAAATATAAAAAATCTATTTAATCTGTAAGTTAAAAAAAAAAACGTTAGATACGCATTTTTTTTTCAAACCAATAATTTTAGACAACGATATGGCACGTTAAAGTTCAGGGGGGTTTGTGACGTCATAAGTAGCTGAAAATAGTAGCCACAAGTAACGTGGAGTTCGCTGTATATAAGTAGATATTCTATAATCCGAAAACGCTAACAATATGGGTCTAATATTTTTCCATAGTCTAAAAACCGGACTAAAAAAAAACCTCATGCCTATTCTACCTAAGTCGCCGCTAAGTCCCACGTCGTCTCGTCGTCTTAGGGCCTATTTCACCATCGTCAGATAACTTTTATTCGACGAATAAAATTGACGTTTGACAGTTTTTGTATGGAACAACTGTCGAAATTTCAAAATTATTCCTCGAATAAAGTTATCTGACGATGGTGAAATAGGCCTTTAGTCTCTAAGAAGTAATCCTAAAGATCGTGAGCGCGTCATCGACATCATCGATTTCAGGCGCAAAACCTAAAACCTTCAACCAGCTCTTTATTAACTGAATTTTTTTTTTAGATTATTTACATTAAATCCTGGAGTCCCAGTGTGGTTTTACAAAACTGGGGAGAAAGCGAGGGACCGTAAGTAAATAAAGTTAGAAACTATAACCCGAGTTGTTGTAGTTTTTGACTTTAAATCTTATTTATGACTTTTTACAACTCAATCACTAAAATTTGTTCAGTAGTTTAGGCGTTACGGTGGAACATACAAAGTTTTTAAATCGGGTAGGTACAAACAACAGATACAACGGTTGTTGTTATTAAAGGATTTCTTTTGATAAATAACCCTTTATAAAAGAAAAATGGATACACACATGTACACCACTAATAAACACACATATACATACATTAAAACACACACACACACACAAACAAACACGCGCGCACGCACGCACGCTCGTACGCACGCACGCACGCACGCACGCATACACACACACTGATACGAATGCTTAGAGCTCTGTAAGAATTGTTTTTGGTTTACTTTACTAAATTTTATTTTGTGTTATAAAACTTAAAGATTTTTAACTATAGTTTTTGAGCCAATATATATTAGCCAATTATAATAGCCAATTATCTTGTCCTGCAACTCCCGCATTTCAACTTAAGGAGAGGGAATGGCTGAAAATAACAGCGCTGTGACGGGTCGTGCCCGACCCAGTACAGCATTAGCTGAGCCATCTCCTTTTGCTACTGAATTACGCCTTTTTTGTAAGAATGCTGTTATTGTTTACAGTTTTTTTTTGTAGCAAAAAATTCCTTTTTTTTTAATTTTTTTTTATTAACTCCAAGCTGCCGGTGGTTGGGCTCCAGAGAGCTTAAAGGAACGAGGAGGTGGTTCTATGGTCATCTGTATGTATCCTTTTTCAATTATCATGTTTAATAACACTGCGTTAATTTTCAGATTGTTTAGACTACTTGAACCAAGTAGAGAAATGTGAACCCCGAAACATTGTGGCGTACCTCAAAGACAAGCATCCGACAAAAAAATGCAACATTGTTTTTAAGGGATATTCAGGAGCTGCCGGTGGGGAGGACGCCAACCGGGATCAATTTCGGCATATGGTAAAGACGAGTATAATATACTACCTATCATATATCTATATATTTTGTATAGTAGATGTGTCTGGTCGTAATTGATCTATAATATGTATGTATTTAGGAATATATATTTTGGCGACCTCCGTGGTCGAGTGGCGTACAAACCGGTGTTCGATCCCCGGACGGGTCAATGTAGAAAAACACTTTTCTACATTGTCTCGGGTCTGGGTATTTGTGGTACCTTCGTTGTCTCTGATTCCATAACACAAGTGCTTTAGCTACTACTTATTTGGATTCAACATTTGGAGCAATGTTTGTGATATTGTCCACATTTATTATTTTATTATTATTATTTATTATTATTATATATGTATTTAAATAAAACTACTTTTTAGACGGATTCTATCACGGTTTATTTTGATTTTAGTTCCCGAGTAGTTTTACTTCAATGTGGTGGCCGTGTGTTAGTAGCCCCAAGATATTATATATAATATCTGTTTAAATACCCGTTTATCTTTTATATAACTAATAATATACTATTTAGAAAATTCCCCACCTAAAGGGGATGGAGGGGGGATAGAGAGGTTAGAGTATAATTTCTTATAGTGCACAAGCGGCCTTAAGTCTTTAGTATTAAACATGTTCAAATCACACTGCCAATTTAAATTTAGTAATAATTTAATTAGTAGCAATTAACGAATGTTACTTTTTATGGATTACTTGGTACGAGGTTTGTGGACCAAATATTAAATTCTGTAGCTTGAAGTAAAGATGTGATGTTATCTAACCAGTTGTCAGTATTTTTTATCTATTGAATTAGGCACTTTTGGGGTACGGAGAAGACATGGACTCAGCGCAATGGATCTGCGGCGGTTCACTCATCAGCAACAAATTCATTCTCACTGCTGGCCACTGCACAGCAGCTCCTAAATTGTAAGAAAATACTTTCCCACAATAATAATCCCGTAGGTATAACATTGACACATGCTGCAGAACCCTCAAAGCTGCAACACTTTTACTGGATCATATTTTATTTTCATGTGATTATATGAAGTGCATTTTTATGCAGTTGACCTTAAACTTTTCTCTCAGAGGTCCAGTCCGGTACGCCGTTCTAGGCATCCTGAAGCGCTCGGACCCCCTGGAGCTGTGGCAGCGATACCTCGTGAAGAGGATCGTGCGCCACCCGCAGTACAAGCCTCCTTCCAAGTACCATGACATTGCGCTGCTAGAAACAGAGACAGAGTGAGTCTTAGAATTTTATGAAACTAATTTCCACATCATGCATAATATATTTGAGATCACATGTACAATTTAACTAAAGTTTGCCATGTTTTAAATGATTTCAACGTCGCTTTTTTTAATAATCAAGTAATACTTTTTATTCTCTAGGGTACTATTTAACACTCACGTGTTACCAGCCTGTCTTCATATAACGCCTTACCCTTACATCGAGGGTATTGCCAAAGCGACTGGTTGGGGTGCGTTAGGTCATAACCGTGAACTAGCCGACACCTTGCAAGCGGTAAGTTTGTTTACATATTGCCTATAATATGACTACATAAGATTTATTATTCCTATTTCTTTTCCACTTTGGTAGAATCTTTTTTAGTGGAATGTTTCTATTCTATCAAAAAAAAATCTATCAAAGCGGAAAAGAAATAGAACGAAAAGGAAAAGCTTAAAGCCTTGTCGCTCAAAGAGGCTGAAAGGGAGAGTAAGCGTACCACCAACCTCCCGATCCGCGCTCGGCACATAAGGGGTAAAAGGAGGACTGATAATGCCCTCCTTCAGCCACCATAAATGGCCTCCAGCGGCAGACTTGGGGAAGTTTGTTGCATCAAGACAAAGGCCAAATGACGGCACGTGTGGCGCTTCCGCGCGCCCTACGTAGTGTAGGAGTGTTGCTCCTCTTCTGCAGTTTGCAGCGCGTTCCCACATGGTCCCCGGCAATAAGGGAAGAGCGAATTTAAGCACGTCGGTGGTTTTAGTCAGGGCACAGAAAGTCCATGAGGATTTCTCCGGATCAAAAAAAAACAACGCTTAAAGCCTTGAGGCCTTTTTTTATATTGAAGTTTTGAGCTAAAGTTAATATATCTTGATAGAATCAGAAGATTTTCTAACCGTAGTTTTATCGGGTTCCAGGAAATTTTTGGTCACGTTCTCGCTTTATTATGTTAATGTTTGAATTGTTGTAAGGAAAAATAACGATTGTCCATCAGGTCAAACTGCAGCGGTATGAGGCTCACGAATGTACACAGCTATATCCAAAGCACAGACATCTACGTCATGGTTACAATCACACCACACAGATGTGCTACGGGAGCCGAGAGGAAGTCAGAGATACTTGTGAGGTGAGTGCCTAGTTATTTGGCGAAGAACTGTGTTCATCCAGATACCCTTGTACTAGAGTCTTACTGGTCATAAGCCAGATGCATATCCAAATGCATCTGGCTTATGACCAGTAAGACTAGGTTCAGAATCAAATTGAATGCTGCTGGCAGTTTTAGAAAAAGTGTATTTATTAAACGAATAATTCTTTACCTCAGCTCATTCACGAGTGGTTAATGGTTTTCTTTTGTCTTGTTTGTGTTTTGTGAAATCATCAAAAGATTTTGTTTGTGCAGGGCGACAGCGGCGGGCCTCTTCAGATTGCTTATTATATTTCTGAGTGCGTGTACACCATTATTGGCGTGACGTCATCGGGCAGGCCCTGTGGGTTCGCCGGCAACTCTGGCGTGTACACCAGGGTGCTGCCCTATGTGCCCTGGATTGAGAGCGTCGTGTGGCCGGACTGAAGTCCATACCAAATAAACTTAAAAACCCAATCTTGTTTTATTTTTGTTGTAATACACATACAGTGAGTTATAGTAACTATTTGATTGGTAATGAAATAAGAACAAAAAGTAGGTTGCCTTCATGATGATAAACAGACTGAATAATAATATACTACTCTATTCATTAACACAGAAGATGAAATGCAGTTGTTAGAAGTGGTTAAAAAAAAGGCTATAACCCGACTACGTAAATTAAAAATGAAGTTAAAACTACAACCCTACTATGTAAAAATGTACGAGACAAGAATAGAATACAATTTATTTGCTTGAAATAGTCGTAGTAATAGAAGTCCAATAGAAATCCAAAAATACATAGGTACAATCATGGTCAAGCCAGAGCCTACCTACTGTATACCTACTATATTTATGTGGGTGCCAGGAACTGCTCAATTAGACCTGGCGTGTATACAGTGGGTGCGACGACGGCCCTATCTTGACCATTTTGACCTATTTTCACTTTTTTTTAAGTTCTCGAGTTATAGTTCTTTACTGTGCATAAACTATCATTTTGCTTTCGAACTGTTAAGTAATTATCTATTTGGTTAATTTTGAAAATTGTAGTAACATAGTACTTAATGTAAATAATAGGTCGCTTCATTGTAAACATTTGTCACTTAGGGAAGTAGCGAGGTAGCCCCAACACAAGTTTTGTATAACTTACTGGGGTATCCTCAATTTCTGTACACAATACAAGGTAAGAAAACAATAAACAATTTATTATTTATAAACTTAAAATGTATTGATATTTACCCGACCTCATTAAATACAAAAATAAACAAAGAGGAAAAACACGTTATGTTGGGTACATTAATTAGACCTAAGAATTTGTATTCCCTGACACAACAGTAACTTAACATTTTCCTTATTTTTGAAATAGGTGCGGTATCCACGTCAATATAAATATTAAATTGCCTTGCTGTAGCCTGTTATTTCGTTATCAAGACAGCCCATCCTAGCCAAGTATCATTTCTACTAGCGTTAACGCCAATCTAATCGCCCAAATGTATGGAAGTGACCGGTCTAAGTCACGTGACTTATCGAAACGAAATGTCATACCCATACATTAAATATCCTCTAAGCGATTTCTATCATCGTTAACGCTTGTAGAAATGTCACTTGGCTAGGGGGCCTATTAACAACAAACTGTTTTACAGTACCTATGTTGTAGAATAAGGTATCCCACCAAATACATTTTTATCATGTAAAATGTTGCCAAGACGAGCCCAAAATATGACTCGCACTGTCAAAGTTACCAGGTCTTATCTAGAGCCAAGCTTCTAACTCTACACGCCCTAACTGTACAAGGCCTAACCCCACAAACTCTACAATTTAGTCAAAATATGTGGCTTGGCCATTTCCCTACATTTACATGAGGAGGCACGCGCGGATTTCCCTATAGGCCGAGTAGGCCCGGGCCTAGGGCGGCAAAACTTAGGGGGCGGCAAAATTTGGTAAATTTTTTAGTAGGTAGTGTGCCTACGTGTAAAAACTCAAATATGTGTCCATATTGTATACCGCAATAAAAGTACATGTATTTGCTACAATTTATACTGTCCAGTACATGGGGGGGGGGCAATGTTTAGTAGGCCTAGGTCAGCCAACCTATCAACTTCACTCCTGGCGTAAGGTGAAACATTTATTCTCTGTTTATAACTTTTCTGTAATACAATAAACGTCGGACCTTTATACCGATATAGAAGTATTCCTGTTTCGGCACCAATTTTTTCAGCACCGATCGGTTCAGCACCTACGCTGTTCCACTTTCGGCACCAATAGGTATTTTGGATTGGTGCTGAATGTGGAACAAAATAAAATATTAAATTTTATTCCTTTTTCGGCACCTACGGTGCGGTAGGTTCTAGTGATGGTATGTATAATCAACTTATCGATACTTGCAAATTTAATTATCATATCTATTTAAATAATAGGGTCATTCCCTAACTCACGAGTGAACAGAAATAGTTGGATAAACGAAGTACAATATCAAAATATTTTTATTTTTCGGGCACTTTCGAAACGTAATATGACTAGTTGCGCTAGTACGACGTATATATATTATCTGAATGGCTCCGGGACTTGATTACATCGTATTTTTTTACTATATAGGTATAGTTAGGCAAATTCCACATCAGACTTCCTTTCGGTGACCATGCAAAATAGTAATACTATTGTTATAGATATAGCTTTTGAGTTGAGACCGCGTCTGTGCAAACGTAGTGTAAGACGACCAGGGGCTAGATGGAGCGACGACATCCGCTAAGCGGTTGCCTGTGGTTGGAGACGAAGAGCTAAAGATCGAGCTCAGTGGCGGTCTATGTCCACCGGTGGATCAGCGTTGGCTGATGATGATGATTATTAGACGTATTCTACTTACGTAAAACAATAAGATATTCGTTTTTAGGGTTCCGTACCTCAAAAGGACAAAACGGAACCCTTATAAGATCACTTTGTTGTCCGTCCGTCCGTCTGTCAAGACCGTTTTGCTCAGGAACGCGTGGAGGTATCAAACTAAAGAGATTATATCCAATACTCAGGCCTACTGTCCCTTGGAGCTGTGAAAAAATCAAACTCCTAAGCCAAAGCAATCAAAAGATAAAGCCGTTTATGCCGCAAATTTTCGAATATCGCACGGGAATCAAAACCTACAGGGTACTTCTCGTAGACTTAGAACCTTGAAATTTGGTATGAAGTAACGTCTTATAGTACAGATAAAGGAAAAATTACAAACACTGTAAATTTTTAGTTACATCGTATAATAAAATATATTTTTGAAAATTTTAAAGTTACTACCTCTTTTCTCATGAACGCGTAGAGGTATTAAATTGAAATTCATATCAAATACGTCTATAATACCTTTGAGCTGTAACAAAATCAAACTTTAGCAATTTAAGCCGCATATTTTCAAACTCGCAACTACTCGCGAGAGAATCAAAACCTAAAGGAAACTTTCAGTCGATCTAGAATCTTGAAATTTGGTATGAAGCAATGTTTAACAGCACATATTGATCACTTCCACATCTAGACCTATTTTTTTTTATCTAATATACGTAGCTATAGCACTTGTGTTATGGAATCAGACACGATGAAGGTACTACACACCAAGACCCGAAGCAATCTAGAAAAGTGTTTTTTTTTACATTGACCCGTCCGGTTTCGAACCCGGGACCTCAGAGCCAGCGACATCTTGAAAACCGGTGTATATGCCACTCGACTACGGAGGTCTACCATCCAATTGATAAAGAACATGGTTTAGAAAAGTTGAAATTTTAAATGAATATTTATACAATTAAATTGTTAACATCATATCACATGGTTATTAACGCATTAGTAAACGCGATAATCTCAAGAGTTGCAGATGTGTCCTTCTATTATCTAATTTACCACAATCTATCTATACTTATAATAAATCTGTAGAAGTGAAAATTCTGTACATTGAAAATATCAAAAAAATTAATGGCGGGGTGTGTTACTAGACCGACACCGAACCCAAAAATGTGATTAAAAAAATTTTTGTCTGTCTGTCTGTCTGTCTGTTTGTTCAGGCATCACGTAAAAACTACCGGTTCGATTTCGATGAAACTTGGTATAATTGTTCTTTAATATCCTGGGCACCACACTGGGTAGTTTTTATCCCGGAAAAGTATATACAAAAAAAAAAAAAACTTAATTTTGCGGTTCGATCCCTAGACCCGAATACTGTACCAACCGCAAATAATAAGTTTGTCGTAGGTTACGTCACCCGCAGTGGAGTTCACTAAGGGGCGCTGCACACGGCTAAGATACTATAATTATTTATCTATACTATATATATATATCATATATCTTTATCTTTATCTTTATATATATAATTCTTCTGTGAGTGTGTATGTGACTGAACTCCTCCTAGACGGCTGGACCGATTATAATGAAATTTGCTGTGTGTCTTCAGGTGGATTCGAGGATGGTTTAGATTCACAATTTGGTCCAATTTGAAATGTTTTTTTGTTTAATTTTTATCAATTATTAACATCGCGATTATTGACATTAACAACGAATAAACAATGCGGTAACCATGGTAAAATTAGTAAGTAGGTAGTTGCCATGACGACCAAATTTTGTTATTTTAAGTACGATTTACTATCCTCCAGATCCTCCTCCATAGAGGTTATTTAACAATTAAATAAACAAGGTTGTCAAAACTCCTTGCAATGATATTAAAACTGTTTTCTTCTTTAAATATCAGGCTCGCAGACTTTTATGTTTTTTTTTTTCGTTTGTCTATTTGGTAGGTCTGAGAGTAGGTCGTAGGTCGTAGGTTATATTATGATAAACAGGATGGATTTTTTATTGCCACCAGAAAGAAAGAGAGAAAGTACTCTCAATACTGAAGAATAGCAAATTAGACTCAAAGAAAACATTCTTTTATTTTTTTAAAGAAATAAATCTGCATTAAATTGATGTTTGAAAATACGCTTTGCGGACCGGGAATCGAATGGGCTAAAATGTGAAAAACTAGCACCGTGTACTTTTTGGCATCAATCGATATTATAGGTATATAATTCCAGTGTCATGATGTTTGTCGGGGATGAACTCCGAAACTACTGAACCGATTTTAATCAAATTTGCACACCGTGTGCAGTTTGATCCAACTTGAAATATAGGATAGCTTACATCACAAATATAAAAAAAAATTGAAACCGCGGGCGGAGCAGCGGGAAACAGCTAGTTTACAATAATCATATTCGTGAATATGTCCAAGATAATCTCTGTAACGCATCCAATCTATCCTAATTTGACAATTGCACACTGTAGTTAAGTCATAACATAATCTATGAAAAACAAATCGAGAGTTTAGTCTTTGTATTGTTTTATACGATTTTATTAGATAAGATGACATGCTGTGTGACAATCATCGACCCATCAACCTCAACTTGGTTGAATCCACAAGCATACTGCTTGCCGCTTACCTATTTTTTATTATTAATGAGTTTCTATGCTCCGACATATATTTATATATATATATTTCTCTTTTTATGTATATATATATTTCTTAATTGATGAAAGTATTTATAACAGATTTTTATCGATAAGTATTACTTAAGAACTTTGTGTACAAATATACACCCGTTACTAGAAACTGCCGTAGGTGCCGAAAAAGGAATAAAATTTAATATTTTTTTTTGTTCCACATTCAGCACCAATCCAAAATACCTATTGGTGCCGAAAGTGGAATAGCGTAGGTGCTGAAACAATCGGTGCTGAAAAAATTGGTGCCGAAACAGGAATACTTCGTCAACACACATAGAACTTACTACCCACACACCTAGAGGTATAATTGCTCCCGTTGACATCGACTATAGCAAAGACTATATATTATTATGGCAACTAGATATTTTTTTTCTTCCAACTAAGCATGTTACCTTAATAACATATTTATTTATTTATTTATTTAACAATTTATGTACACAAGAAGTAATAGGACACAACATATGGATATATTATGTACAAAGGTACTGCTTATTTCTTAAAGAAATCTCTTCCAGCAGACCTGCGAAAGGAGAGAGTCATTAAAATATAATAGACATAGTGTACAAAAAACATACATACAGACAGACAAAAATATTTGTAAATTAAATACAAATAGAAAGAAGGAAAAATTTGAACCTCCGGCAAAACTTGAACCTGCGACTCCACCACTAATACAAGTACATAATGTGACGCATGAATGCGGTTAAATCAATAAGAATGATATATGAGAATAATATGTACGTTTATTAGTAGGTACCTACGAGATCTTCCTCTATGAAAAACTTCCTGTTACTGTTATAGTGTTTGCCTAGTTCAGTGCACGCATGGTGACTGCGCATCAGTCTACTAATATCACTCAACTGGTATAATGGCACCAGTTGTGAGTTACGTAATATTAATGTTTCTTACATTGTTAAATTCATCTTCTGGTATAAGAATTCGATACTTGGGTTTAATCGAAGGTGAGTTTACTGGGTTATTCATGTTTTGCGTGGAAGCCTTATTTTTTTTCTAAGATAAATGTTGACATCTAGTCCATATAATGTGACTGCTAGTTCCTGAGATTCAAACGTTTAAAAAAGTACCAATATAATTAATTAATGATTTTTATATTACTAAATTAATTTTATTTTTTTATATTACTAAATCAATATTTTAAGCAGCTATTCTTCGACTCCTACATAGCTTTAAAGAGAAAATGTGCGACAGTAAATAAAGTGTAACAACATTTTAAACAACATTAAAAATTTTATTAATTGTAATAAGCTTGATTGAAACTGACTCCTAAAACGGGAGATTTCAATTTACCTTTCTTGAGTGTTCGATTATTTTAATCATAATGTCATCTTTAGAACGATAGTCCGATTGAGGTGGATTGGAAGTGGTCTGATATAAACGTCGTAATCAATTCAGTGGTTTAGTTTTTAAATCAATGAGATAAAATACCTGAAGTCGTTTGTTCTATACATGTACGTGCCTTCATTTATTTAGGATCAAGCTGTACATGGAACGGTTTAGATGGCGTTTGTGCCGACTTATATCATTGCCGCACAGCAATGAAAGACATCCGTGACAAGGATTACCCACCGGTAAGCTGTTGTTGAAATATTACCCCCACTTTCAGACAAGCTGGAAAATCTACTATTCTCGGCTGTGTTTGATTGAACAAAAGGCTAACGCGAATCACAGCTCTTTACATGAGGTGTATAATACCAGCCTATATGCGTCCCACTGCTGGGCATAGGCCTCTTCCCATATAGGAAAGTAACGAGCATTGATCATCGCGCTTGCTCATTGCGGTGATTTCTGATTCAAATTTTTTGGAATTCAGGTTTCCTCATGGGTTTGCCCTTCACCTTTTGTGAACTATGCCTTGAATGACTAAAAAAGTACATAATTGTTACTTTGAAAAAGTCACATTGGCACTTATCTGGGTTCGAACCTGAACCATGCGAATCCGTTTATTAAACCGCTAGGCCAGCACGACATCAGTATATGAGATTAACTGATTCAGAAATCAGTGGTCAATTATTTTATTAAACAAATTGCCTTGAAAATTTGACACTCATGAAATAAAAAACCAGCCAAGTTACCTATTCAAGTTAGCCGTATTCAAGTCGCAACTTGTCAAACTAAAAAAAATTGTAATAGTACCTATAAATAACTGTTTTCAGATATGCAGTTTTCAAGGTGTAAAACCGATTATATGTTGTACTGACTGTGAACTGGAAGACACGACCGGGTAAGTACATTGTTGACATGTAATAAATGTTTGCAAACTTAACTGTAACATATATCGTATGATGGAATTGTATTTTATCAGCGCGGCCGATGGTAATAGGACGCCTTAGGGTCAGCGCAGACCGAACTGCAAAATGCTCGCGCATGGTCGACCAAAATTTTTACTGCTCGAACATGCAAGCGGCATGCTCGACAATGCGCGAGCCATCACTGTTAAATATGGTCTGGGTTGCCCGGACTGACTGACGCTCGCGCTCGCGCATGAAGAATGCATACTCGAACACGCAATCGGCTTGCTCGAGCATGGTCGAGCATCAAATTTGGGCGTGTATTCAATTTTGCGAAGTATGATAATAATCATAAGATATTTTTTTTAATAATCTCAGTTAATGCTCTGCTCTGCTCTGCTCTGCTCTTGGTGTACGCTGACCCTTATACTTACCTAAGTTTCAGCATAAATAAAAACAGGTATATTTCTTAATATGATGTAAACAACATAAAATAAAATGCTTCTTTGCGTGCGATTTTCGCAGAATGGGTGTCTCCCCTATTCTGTGTCGCAAACGCATGCAATGAAGCATTTTTTTGTTATAAGATGTTCACATATTTTAGTTTAGTATATTGGTTGATTGGTGTGGTGTGGGGGTGAAAATCGCACTAAATTTATTTAGTCCATCGGCATATTTTTTACATGAATATCATAGAAAAGGAATGAGCTGGCAGGCAAAAAGCAGTAAGGTGCCAAATTTAATACCCGAGATGTTATCTTGTTATTTTCTTTTTATTGTATAATTTAAAGTACGCTAAGTTTTGCCGTGAAGACGTAAAAATAATAATTATGGTCTTTATTTTAGAATTATATATATTAGTACCCAACTACTCACTTGAAACTAAATTACTTCCGTTTTTTTTTTGGAAAATCTAATGCTTTCAACCCTTTCACCGACTACCGACATAAACCACCCCGGTCCTGGCTCTGCCTTGGCCGGAGTCGCGGTTTCGCTCGCGCATGCTCTGCTCGACCCGGAAAATTATTATCTTACCACAAACCACACAGTCAAACCAATACGGTTTTGTGGGACTTAGTTTATAATTATATGTAACAGATTGTGAACTTACAATAAGTAATAATAAACCGCACTCTACTTAAGGCCGAATACTGAAACCTCAATCAGTTTTAAGCTGCCGTTAATTACATCACCTTGAATAAAAACTTAAGTCGCATGCTGTCTCTGTCCCATTAATATCTAAAGTAGCGCCAGATAGATATTTAAGTACAAGTTAATTTGCGTTTCAGTATGCGGGGCTAAGACCCTTTAGGAGTAATTTTTAAAAAACGTTGAGATAAGTAATAAATCGAAGTAAAATTGACTGCCCCCAGTTGTTGAGTAACCACAATTACCCACGTCACTCTATCAAATTATTGCGTCCTCCTTTCCGCAAAACAGTATCAGGATACAATTCACCAATTCCAAGATTTTCCAGGCTTCTTAATAACAGTGATTCTTCCATAGATATTTTTTCCACAAAACTTCAAGAAATCTAGCGCCAACTCCATGATGATGATCACTAACAATTGTTTATGTTTTGATTATTTCTTTAAAATTTTTGTAAAACTGTAAAATTTTATTATTGTTATAATTTTGTTGTTTTTTTGCATGCTGTGTCTATCGTATTATGTATATTGTAGGTGCACTATGCTTGTATATAGCTGTATTTTAAGGATAAACAGTGTAATTGTAGATAGGCCAATAAATAAATAATTTTTTTATTATTATACCATGAGTGCGACGTCGACATTGAGGCGCAAAACCTCCATCTCGCTCATTATAATACTTTAACTTGTTTTAGATCATTTACCATCAATCTTGGAGTCCCAGTGTGGTTTTACAAAACTGGAGAGAAAGCGAGGGACCGTAAGTAACAATGTTTTTGATAATGTTACTACAATGGATCGATTCTTGCATACATATTTATACATTTATAAATTTATACATTTGTATGTGTCATTGTGAATAATATTGTATCGTAACCTAATCTTTATTTTGTTAACATGTAAGTTCAGACGCTATAACTTCTTTCTTTCACCACTTTTTATAATAATCTCTGAGTAGCATGGGCAATAGGTATTTTATTTCCAGAAAAAATAGCCCCACGGGGACAGTCGCTGGTAAGACTTACAACGGTAGGGACATTTCTGATTCACACCAAGAGTCAAGGGTTCCCTATAATTTTGCAGCTTTCTTAATCATCATAATAATATGCATTCAATTCAGTCATCTTCGTCGATGACATGACACGGTCAAATTTCCAACTGCAATAATAAGTCCTCCCGTGACCAGAACGGCGAAAGGCGTTGAAACGTCGGAAACTTTAATCAAAATAAGGCGCGATAGAATACGTCTAAAAAGTCGTTTTATTCCATTGCAATGTCTAAGATTCGCGTAAACCCCAGAAAACACTGTAAAAATATATATATGATACAAAACAACATTTCTTTACGAGTGTCGTCAGACCAACTTTTTATCCTTTGAAAATCCTTAGCATTAAGTATCTACATCTTATGTGATCTAGGATATTATGTTTCACAATACTGCGTGTTTTTCAGATTGTTTAGACTACTATAATCAACTAGAAAAGTGCATACCCCAAACCATTCAAGTATTTGATAAAGTTAAGAATCCGACAAGAAATTGCAATGACGTTATGACAGGAATAATAGGAGCGGCCGGTGGAGATGACGCCAATAGAGATCAATTTCGACACATGGTAATGAAATGGAATAATACTTAAAATAAAACTATACATAAATAATGTTTATGCAATTCATTCGAATATTTGTCACTAAGTCCTGAATTTTTGGTATAAGCAGTTTGCTAATGTTGGATTTTTATATTTTAAAATTATGTACAAAGAACGCTTTTTTAAGTTTTTCGGGACCTTTATTTTTATCCTGATGGTCTTGTAATGTTGTGATGTTACCTTACCAGTTACCAGTATTTTTTATTGAATTAGGCTCTTTTGGGGTACGGAGAAGACATGGACTCAGCGCAATGGATCTGCGGCGGTTCACTCATCAGCAATAAATTCATCCTCACAGCTGGCCACTGCACAGCAGCTCCTAAATTGTAAGAAAATGCTTTCCCTCAATAATTCTGTAGGTATACTGCAGAAACCTTAGAGCTAACACACATTTACTCAATCAATATCCAAAAAGATATAAAAAAAGAACAAGCTAAATACAGTAAGCGCTCAGTCGGTAATCAATTATTCGCAATTACCAGACTGCTAGAATAAACAAAGCATAATCTATAATATAAAAATGAATCGAAAAAAGTGTTGCTAAACGCATAATTTTCGAACCACTGCACCAAATTGAATGATTCTTTTTTATTGTGTTTGTTATTGTCAGGGCAAGGTTTTTATAGAAGAAAAAAACAAAATATTGTTAAAATTTCGTTTTCGTTTCGTTTGAAAATTGCGTGAGAGAAATCAGGAAAGGAACGGAAACTCCTTACGCGGGTCACAGCTAGTTAAATATATGTACGGGTAATTATACTCGTACATATATAATTTATGATATGAGCAACAATTAAGAGCCGGATTACAGAACGCCTATTATATTTGTTACTTTTTGTTTTAATCTTGTGAAGAAAGAAATTTCTAGACTTTTATGTAATTGATGAAATCACACCTCAAACTATTCTCTCAGAGGTCCAGTGCGGTACGCCGCTCTGGGCATCCTGAAGCGCTCGGACCCCCTGGAGCTGTGGCAGCGATACCTCGTGAAGAGGATCGTGCGGCACCCGCAGTACAAGCCTCCCTCCAAGTACCATGACATCGCGCTGCTAGAAACAGACACAGAGTGAGTGTTAGAATGTTTACAAAACTTAATACCAAATCCAGCCACGAAACGAAAGGCTTTGATTGATTTCTATTCGCATCGCTCAAAATATGTTTTTGATCACATGTGCTCCATATTTCACTTGGTTTAATAACTTCGTTTCTTGTTTCATAATCGAGTGATTATTTGTTTTTTTTTCAGGGTACTATTTAACACTCACGTGTTACCAGCCTGTCTTCATATAATGCCTCAAAATTACTCCGAAAGTTATGCCAGGGCGACAGGTTGGGGTGCGCTGGGTCATAATCGCGAACTGGCCGACACCTTGCAAGCGGTAGGCTTATTTACTTATTGGTAATATGAATAGATAAAAAATATTATTCTCATTTCTTTTCCGCTTTGGTAGAAACAAGGCCTTGAGGTAAAGTAACTATGTCGCGTTCCTGAGAAAGTTTTGGTCACGTTCTAACCCGTTCTTAGGTTAATGTTTGATTGGTGTAATAAGCAATATCTATTCTGAATCAGGTCGTTCTGAACCGGTATGAGCCTCATGAATGCAGACAAATGTATCCGAAACACAGACATCTACTTCATGGGTACGATCACACCACGCAGATGTGCTACGGGAACCGGAAGGAAGTCAGAGATACTTGTGAGGTGAGGGCCTAGTTATTGAAGAATGTGGTCATCAAAATACCTTTTCTTGAACATGCACATATCGGCCGGTACTTACTTATTTTATTATTTATTTAAACACTAGCTTTTGCCCGCGACTTCGTCTGCGTGGACTGTAGAATTGGGTCCAAAAAGAAATGAAAAATGTGAAAGTAATGAAAAATATAATAAATTTTCACCCGTAGCTTGCGCTGTAAAAGAGAAAAATACCACATTTATAAGCTATCTGCCCACGGCTTAGCTCGTAAACAATTTTCAATTTTCCCTCGGGAACTACTTAAGGAATCGGGATAAAAGGTAGTCTATGTTATTTCCCATGTCAAAGACTACGTGCATGCCAAATTTCATCCAAATGCGATCATTCGTTTTTGCGTGAGTGAGTAACAAACATCTAAACATCCAAACATCCACATGTTCACATTTATAATATGTATTAGTAGGATTAGTATTAGGAGTACAGTTAGTTATTTAAGACCATGGTCCACAAAATTGCTTCCAACAGCTTGTGGCCATCGAGGGTTCTATAATATTACAAATTTGTTTGATTATGTTTCTTACCGTATTCGTATGTCTTTATACTTCAGCCTCAGATGTGGTTATTGATATTCTTTTGTTTTGTTAGTGTACTATGTTATAGATATGACTGCCTCTTGGTCGCGTCGCGGGCGACTGTTTGAGAGCTTGAATCCCGGGTCAGTCGAAAAAAGTTACTGAAATGGGTATTTTCCGTTTAGACAAAAACTCAGTACAGCCGGGAGTCAGGAAATTAGGTGGTGTTAAACTCCGTGTCCTCTCGTTTAGAAAAGCCGACGAAATTCGCTGAAGAGTACTACTTATTTAAGATGATATCGTATTTAAAAAACTTTGGTTGTTTATCAAAAGGTATTGTGTGTCCAGGGTGACAGCGGCGGACCTCTTCAGAATGCTGCTTATATTTCCGAGTGCGTGTACACCATTATTGGCGTGACGTCATCGGGCAGGCCCTGTGGGTTCGCCGGCAACTCTGGCGTGTACACCAGGGTGCTGCCCTATGTGCCCTGGATTGAGAGCGTCGTGTGGCCGGACTAGAAACAACGGATCAAAGTCCATACATAAAAATCTTTACAAATCGAACATAGTTTTATTTCTGGCGTAATATGTATTCTAGATTTTACACTAACTTTGGATATGAAATGACTTAACTTAAATTCAAAGTGGTTTTCCATCGAATTGAATGGCATCGTGAATTAAATACAAATAGAAAGAAGGAAAATTTTTAATAAGCTATATGTAGGTATAGCTCAGACGTCCCCCACGTCGCGCAAAGACGTGCTATAGAATAGGGAAGGAGAACTTTAAACGCTCGGACCTCTGTAGCTTAGCTGGCAAAGCAACTGGTCCGTTGAACCAGTAGTCGGAGGTTCGAGTCCTGCCGGAGGTACAAATTTTTCCTTTTTTTTAACCTTGTAGGTGTCCCTCTGTTGGGCAAAGGTCTTTTTTTTTTTTTTTTTTTTTTTTTTTTTTTTTTTTTTAACGTGGGTAAGACTATTTACGTCTGCCGCCTCGCCATGGGGCCATGGCTTGGCGGTTATGTGGGACTCCCCGCCCAAAGATGGAAGGAGGGCGGGACTACCCACTAAACCCCCACGGTGCTCCTCGAAGCTACCCTAACACGACGGGGCCGCGCGATCGTTTTTCACATACTTAATCGCGGCCCCGTCTACAGGTCTCGGCCCGCCTGAGCGGCGGGCCCCGACACCAGAAGCTAAGCCCTATCCGACGCAGAAGAATTTTTTATTTAATCCCTACCTTCGCGAGAGGTGCCGCGGAGCACGGCCGCCGCCTCTCGGACCTGCATTGATCGGGCGATGGGCGGCCCCTTGCCCATCGCCCGCAGGAAACCCACTATGGTGGCTGGAGGTCATCACGTGGCCTCCGACGCCCGGTTCTGCGGTTGGGGGGAGGGTTGGCTAATTGCCTCTCCCTCTCCGCCGCCTCCTTGAGTGATATCACTTCTTCACAGAATGAGGCGGCGGCGTCCCAGGACCTCTCGCTCCCTACCATGGACGAAACCAAGGCCGGAAGCGAGAGGGCCGACACACCGACCGCCGCGACTAGCTCACGGCGCTGCGTGGCCCACGCTGGGCATTCGGCCAGCGTATGCAGCGCCGTGTCCTCCACTTCGTTGTTGACACTGTCGCGGCGGTCACCGCAATGGTGACAACCGGGCGTCCCTTGCCGGCCTATACGACACAGGAACCGACCGAAACAACCATGTCCGGTCAGCACCTGCGTCAGCCGGAAGGTGAGGACCCCATGGCGCCTCTCCAGCCACTCCTCAACCACGGGACTTATAGCCAAAATGGTGGCATGCCCGGCACTGGGGTGCGCAAGTCGCTCCCTCCATTCTGCCACCAGGACCTGGCGGAGCTCCGACCGTCGCGCCTCGATTTCTCGGGGCTGTTGGGCAAAGGTCTCCCCCAACCTGCTCCAGGCCCCTTGATCTTGAGCCGCTTCCCACCAATCCGGCAAAAAGCGAATGATGTCAACTCGCCAGCGTCTTTTTGGCCTACCCCGTTTACGAAATACCTCTACACCATCGAAATGTTGAGTCGTATCTTGGGATCAGCAGTTTAACATCAAATGAGAAGGCCTATAATGTATGGACCATAATTATTTAATGTTTCTATGCGACTTCTTATTTGTAAAAAAGCTTTCTAGCAATGTGGGTTACACATAAATAGTATTCTTGTTAACCCCTCGTGGTAAGCTAAATATATGTATGCTTGTGTTACGAGTGAGTTCACGTTGGTAGAGCAATGGGTGGGGCCCTAGCCATTAGGCTAACTTACTTCTTATATAAACAAAGTCGGTTCTGTCACAACATTCATAACTAGAGAAAAGGTGGACTAATTTTCATGATACTAGGTATATATTATTTAGATTTGTTGGATTCTTCTCCGTCCCAAAAATTAAAAATTCTAAACCCATTTATCAGAATACGGGTAAAAAGTAGCACTTTTCAACAACGACATATGGAAAGCACCCAGTTTTGCCCACCATTTACCGATTCCTAAGTGCTCTAGCTGAGGAGAAGAAATGGCGCTACAAACTCCCACTCGCTTTCGTTTTGTCAACAATGATCATGCCAAATAAACAAGTGTTTGAGGTTGATAGGAACTGCTATGAAATTAAAAGTATAAACTAATAAATGACACCTAGGGCAACAGAACGACCAGTCACCGCAATCAGCACCCGAGTATGACGCCACTACGCAATGGTCAGCCATCCCCTCTCGCCATATTAGAAGGAAGGAGTTGACCGGACCTAAGAGGTCACCACAGGCAGAAACAACTAACAGAGCATGACGAAACTGTTACCCTTGCCGGCTTAAACGAAATAATATACAAAAAAAAACTCAGAAACTGATTTACTGCCCTATTCTTTATCAAGGTGACATAGCAGTACATATTATATATTTAGGAGAGGGATACGGCGAGGCACAGCAAGTGCAGAAATAAAAACACACGTGACGTTAGTCTCTGTACGGTCCTTAAGACGGAAGGCCGCTAATCACTACATGAATTGTAAATATCTAGTTTAATTAATTGAAGCGAATTAAAAAAAAACGTTTAGAATGAAGACAAAGATAATAATAGCATTTATTGTAATGCTACTGTGTTTAGCAAAAGGAAATGTAGAATCTGAAAACCTAAATCTAACTGAAGGTAAGTGTGTAGGAGTTAGCTTGCTTTTCTGAGTATATGGCGAGTTCTTAGACTTAGACAGTTACTTATTGATATAAAACTAGCGCGTTGCGTGATATAATTACGCCACGGGAATTAACGCGAACTCATGAATTTAGCCACAGAACAGAAAATAGTGCTTGCGACCGCGGCCAAACTGGCCATGGTTACACTAACTCGGCCGATAGATACATCAAGCCTTAAAAATTAAATGCACGAGTTCGTGATAATTCCGTGACGCAACATTTACTTACTGATGGTTGATTTGAAAATGCAAAATTACAAGTTTTTAATAAGTAATTGTAGAAGACTATCCAGCGACTTGCTTATTTTTTTCTACCAAGAAATATATCCACAGATAAAAGATATATATTTCTGTGAACTATATATCTTATAAGCTACATGATCCCTGAGTGTCATAGGCTATAACCTATGTTACTCAGGGATCATGTAGCATTCTCATGGAGAAAGATTTTTTTAAATCGGTTCCCTAGTTGTAGAGTTTGTTCGTAAAAAAAAAAATCTTGCCCTTGTGTATCATACTAGCGGACCCGCCACTGCTTCGCACGTGATCACTCTGCGTTTTCTTCTTACCTACGCCTTATCCCATTATAAGGGGTCTGCTCTCCTTGTCTGCCTTCTCCATGTTGTTCTTTGATCTTGCGCAGCATCAACTCTCATGTCCTTTAAATCTTTCTGGACTGATGAAAGCGAGGTGGTGGCAGGTCTGCCGCGGCGACGCATCTTTGTCGGTAGCCTAAGGGCCACCCCTACCATGTTGTCTTCTGGACGGTTGAGCATATGTCCATACCATTTAAATCACAAAAAAAACTGCATCAAAAAGCGTTGCGTTTTTTAAAGATATAAGCATACATAGGGGCAGACAGCGGAAAGCGACTTTGCTTTATACTATGTAGTGAAGTTGTTTGTTACTAGTTCGTAGGTTTGGTCGACGAAACCAGTATGTTATAAATTAACATAAAATGTGAATGACCTTCTCTACTTGATTAAAGGAAGTATCTTCTAAAGGTCATTGGGCATTTTGTTCGGACATTTGACCCAAGGCGTACACAAATGAAATAGGGCAAGGTATTTAGATAAATGTATCTGCAACCCAGTGGTACGGGTCGTATTCTTGTGGGCCATGGGATAATTGAGAAAATCTATTTATTATAATTAAGGCATTTTTGTAACAAATTAACTCAAAACTACTGGACTGATATCAAAAATACTTTTGAAAGTTAGTCATCCCTAAGTGGCATTGGATAATTTTCCATGGGGATATTCCCACGGGAAAGAAAGTAGAATGTGCTAGTTTTGTCAAAAGCAGTTGTTTTAAACTATTTAAGGGGCATGAAAATAAAATCCAGTTCTAATTAAATAATATTTTTATTCTGCTTGATCAAAATCTATTGTTATTTCATCTGAAAAGGCTGCAGGTGCATCTTGATGATAAAAAGTAAACTATGCTTACAACATGCGCACAGCTTCCAACAGTGCGGCGGCCGTGTATACACGAACAGTAATACTGATCAATGCCATTTCTTCCAATTCGATTGGGATCTACTAAAATATAAGTATAATATTGTTTACTACGGACGTGTCGCGACTGAATTCGGCCTCTTATTAGTATCTTGTTTTCGATCATTTCTTGGTTTCGGTATATTTCGATGTGGTATACTCCATTCAAACGCATGTGCTCGTGGCAATATGACCTCGCGAATCTCAAGTGGTACGATCCCAACGTAAATACTTAACATTAATTCTTCATATTATGTAAGGAGCGGAAAGTCTTCAAAATCCGGATCGTTTCCGTCGAGTTGCACGAACGCTACTCTCTGCCTGTTCAAATTATGCCTTATCACATAATCTGACAGCAAACATTTATAGTGACAGTAAAAACATTTATAGTGAGTGAAAGTAAAAAACTTCTGTTTTATTAACAAAAGTTTATTAAGTTTTTAAATGTTAAATAACTTTATTTTCCCAGCAGATACTTAAAAAAAATACATATTTTGAAAAGTAGGATTGAATTCTTCAATTTAAAACTGATTTGGTCTGTGTACGCGAACTTTCAAAAAGTGGGTCATAAATGCCCAATGACCTTTGAAAAGATACTTAATAGATATATTTTAGAAGATAAAAACGCTTTGTAAAATATAATTATTTTAAATTAAACGGAATTTGGCACCCCTATCATTTATTTATACATTTTAAATTAATAATTAATAACAATAGCTGCATATTTTAACATCCGGGGTTAAAATATTAGAAAGGTTATTTTCAAAAATCAATGAATATAGTTTTTTTTTTTTAATCATAAACAAATGTTTATTTTGAGTATAATTATTATTATAGTATATGGAGTACTTCCCCTCAAGGTGGAAATCAGTTCTATCTTATCGAGATATAATTGTGATACAAGGTAAAAAATCCATATAATTATATACCTACAGGTTCGCATTGTTCATGGAAGGGTTTAGACGGGGTGTGTGCCGATATATATCACTGTCGCACTGCTATGGAAGACATCCGCCTCGGGGACTATCCGCCGGTGAGTGTCAAGTCGGCAAGACCCTTTTCAGAAGGAGTGAATTCGCCGACAATCGATTCCTGGTGTCAATAAAGTGTCCATGTAAAATGCGAGCGGTAATTGAGATGGTAAGCGGAAATAGAGCGTGAATATTTTGATGGAATCCTTCGACTGGACGAAACGGTTGCGCGTAATATGCGCAGAAAGAATCACGACTGATTTAATTACCCTTTCTGAAAAGGTTCTACGCCCTAAATATGTGGGTAATTTATTGTTAAAAAATGTTACTGCCTCAGATGATGACGTCAAATGAATTGAAAATAAAGATCTGTTTTTTTATTAACTTTTCAGATATGTAGTCATCAGGGTTTTAAAACTATTATATGTTGCACTGATTGTGAACTGGAAGACATAACAGGGTAGGTCAAGTTTTTACAATAAGTTTTTTTTTTCTTTTGTAAGTTTAATATCTATAGGTCTACCTATGTACGAAAATGATAGTCCAGTGTCAGGTACAAGAGGTTTTTTTTGCGGTTGTAGATTGAAATGCACTTTCGAAGAGGATACTTTAATTAAGTAGGTAATGCAATATCTCCTTAAAATAACGCTTCACTTTGTTCCAGAAAGTTTTCCATAAATACTGGAGTTCCTGTCCAGTTTTATAAAACTGGAGAAAAGGCGAGAGATCGTTAGTACTAAATATTTAGCATATGTTTATTAAAATTAATTATGAAGTATGAAGCAAGCACAGGCTGTTTAAGTTGCAATAAATAAATTGAAATTAAAGCCACATGTATGCCATAAAAATTTTGACATAATTTACCGCATCTTCATAACTTTCTTTAAAAAAAAGTCTAAATAAAAAACTAAATTGACAATATTATGTTACAAAATATTCAAGGTAATCATATATTTTTATCTAGAATGGGTGGGTAATCGAGAACTATTTTGTTTCAGATTGTTTAGACTACCTGGACCAAATTGAAAAGTGTTATCCCCGCATCACAACAAAATATAAAAAAAAGAAGGATCCCATAAAAATTTGCAACAATGTAGTTACAATAACAGCTGCCGCTGGTGGAATAGATGCCGAGCGAGATCAGTATCGACATATTGTAGGGGTCTTCCTCCAATCAAACTACAATCCTTGATTTCGACACAAACTATATTGATTAAATTATTACACCACACAATTAGAAACGTATATACTTTCTTATTAACAATATAACTTCTTGACACACTAGACCTCAAAGGAGAGAGAACAGTACAAGTCGGCTATTGCCGCCAGAATGAATCGACCATTCCCCGACCCCCTTAAAGTCGCCTTCCCCAGAATATCAACTACCGACATCGTGTTGCCAGTGTAAAATCGCGAATAATCAAATCAAACACTTTTAATATCATTATTTCCTATTACACAACATTAATTTTAGATTGAAAATACATGAAAGCTTACACTCGACCATCCTGATGACGTGTATGACCCCATACACGCCTCTGTTGTAAACTTACACTCGGTTGGTTGACTCATTCTGTATGGACCATTATAATACAATAAGTTACAGCTTATGATAAAATTATTTATGTAGGTATACATGTTCTTAAATCAATTTGTATAAAGAAAATTAAAAATTCACTAAGTCTTATAAATTGTAAATATTTTCCTGTTAATTAATTAGCGAGTAGGTTACAATAAAAAGTATAAGCGCTAAATCACATATTCAACATATAAATCTTCTGTACTAACTACAACACATTACTGAAAGAAATGAGGTATTTAACCTAGTATACAATTTATCCTTTTTAAATATTTATTTATACATAATAACAATCTCGAATCCCTTCTAAAGAATTTCTTTATTAAAACTAGTTACAACTTTGTCACGTAACGAACCCATCCATTCTCGCTCATGACCTCTGAACCAATCCAAATTCATAACCATATCAAGTAGCGAACCCATCCATTCTCGCTCTTGATCATGATTAATCAATCCAATATAACAACCATATCAAGTTGCGAACCCATCCATTCTCGCACTTGATCTGAAACAATTCATAAACTTTTATGCAGTAAAATCATTTGCAATTGTTTTAAAGTAGTAAAAACTAACAATCAATTGGTTGTGACAGCTCTATTAGAGTCTCCCTATTCTAGCGTATCATCGTCACTTTTATCATCCATAGCCTCAGTATCATGACTTCTATCATCAAGTTCTAAGGAAACTAAGTGGATCCAAGGCTGCATTCGATCTGAAGCGACAGTGGTCTTACGTTTATTTCTCATTCCCTCAAAGCCGGGTATAGGAGCAACTCTATACCGGTCATTCTCCAACACCTTTACAACTTTAAACGGGCCTTCATAAGTAGGCAGGAGCTTAGTACTTTTGCCATCATTCTGAAACGCTGTTTTAGCTATCTTTACCAGATCTCCCTTATTATACGCTCGTGCTGGTCTACTTCCCTTGTCATAGTATATTTTTTGTTTCTCTTGCTCCCTATCGATCCTATTCTTTACTTCCTCTCTTACAGATGACAGATCACAATGTTCCCGGTTTATATCTGTTACTTCATTAAGAACTGGATTTCTCTCACTACTTATATTTGTCCCAAACATAACCTCGGCTGGTGCCCTTCCTATCGTTTTCTGAATGGTGTTATTAAGGCCCCATTGGATTTGTCCTAATTTACTATCCCACTCTTTCTCATCGTCGTTTAAATTTTGTGCTGTCAGAGAGTCTAGTATAGTGCGATTATACCTCTCGACCTGTCCGTTAGATCGAGGGCTAGCCACAGCGTTTAAAATATGCCTGATACCCCTGCCTAAGCAGAACCTTTTGAAAGCATGCGAGGTAAAGCAACTACCGCGGTCACTCACTAACCTATCAGGGGACCTAAAAGTATCGAATATATCCTCTAATGTTTTTATCACGTTTATAGTTTTGGTATTTCGGACTGCTTTTATAAACACGAATTTTGTAAAGGAATCAATAACGACTAATATATGGGTATTACCCCTCTTAGATCTCACAAAAGGCCCGAGGTGGTCGATATGCAAAGTGTGAAACGGAATATCAACTTTAGTAATAGGATGTAACAATCCTTCACGTGTGGTTGCGGTTTTCTTCGCGTACGCCCATTCAATACATGAGCCTACGTACTTTTTTATGAAACGCGACATCTTCGAAAACCAATAGCGATTTTTTATACGGTCTAACGTCTTTTCATAACCAACATGCCCAATATCATCATGGTTCATTTTGCATACCTGCCACCTCGCGCCCTTAGGAACCACCCATCTAACCTTGGTTTTGTCCCCGTCCAAACATTTGTATAATTTATTGTCCTGAAGGATATAGTTTTCTTTAATATATGCAAGCCCTTTCGAGTCTAAGTCACTGTTAATTATGTCACGTATCCTTACTAACTCGGTATCACCTAATTGAAGAGTAAGTAACCAGTCTTCGTCACTAATTGAAAATATGCAAGGATACTGATCAGAGTTTTGCGTAGTTATTTGGTTTATCGGATTCCTAGATAGCGCATCTGCATGTGCCATTCTTGTACCAGCCCTATACTCAACCGTACAGTCGAATTCTTGTAACGCGAGCCACCATCTTGCTATGCGGGGTATGAGATCACGTTTCTGAAACGTTGAACGAAGAGCACTACAATCGGTGATGATTTTAAAATCTTTACCAAGTAGAAAAACTCTGAACTTATTGAGGGAACAAACCACAGCAAGGGTCTCGAGCTCATATGAGTGAAAATTTTTCTCTTCCGGAGTTGTTTGACGACTGTAAAAAGCGACTGGTTTAAACGACTCACCGCCCTGTGGACGCTGCAACAAAATTGCACCTATACCTATTTTGCTTGCGTCTGTATGGAGTTCGGTTTCTGCAAAGCGGTCGTAAATAGCAAGAACTGGTTTACTCACTAATTTATTTTTCAGTGCTTTAAAGGCCTCTTCCTGATCTGCTAGCCATTCCCACCTAACGTCCTTTTTCAATAATTTTGTGAGAGGGGAAGCCAATTCTGCAAAGCCATAGATAAACTTTCTGAAATAGCTGACCAAACCTAAAAATTGACGAACAGCATGGACGTTCTGGGGACGAGGGAAATCGGTTACGCATCGGATTTTTGCCTCACATGGCCGCATCCCTGATGAACTGATTTCGTATCCCAAATAATCAATCTGATTTTGTAGGAAGCTACACTTGGACAAATTCAATTTAAGCTTAGCGTTATCGAGAAGCTGCAACACTTCTTCGAGTCTCATCAGTGCTTCATCCGGATCCTTTCCATAGATCAACAAATCATCGATATATACAGTTGCCCTATCGAACCTCGCCGGCCCCAGGACGCGGTTCATCATTCGTTGGAACACAGCCGGCGCGTTTGCCAAGCCGAAAGGAACACGATTAAATTCATATTGTCCGTCCGGCGTGACAAACGCCGTCAGATGTCTATGCTGTTCGGCGATTGGCACTTGATAGTAGCCTGACATTAAATCAAGGGTGATGAACCACGCCTGGCCAGATAAGCGCGATATTTCATCTTCAATTATAGGTATTGGGTATCGTTCTTTAATTGTGATTGAGTTAAGCATTCTATAATCGATGCACATACGAACTTTACCGTCTCTCTTCTTAACTAAAAGAATAGGGCTGGCGTAATTCGATACAGACTCCCTAATTATTCCCGCTTCCAACATTTCGTCTACCATACCACGAACTTTATCACGTTCATGGTGCGATAGTCGATATGGTCTATAGACGACCGGATGATCGCTTTTCAGTTCGATCTTCATCTCTGCGACATCGGTACATCCTAATTCTGCCAAATTGAAAGCAAAACAGTGTTCATATCGCTGAAGTAATTTTAAAAGTCTAGCCTTATCTTGTTCTGACGCTGACTCGCCACATTTTACTTGATGTTCTCCAATTTGTTTGACATAAGAAGGTTCCGCACCAATAGCAGAATCGGATGAAGACTCTATCCTATTGACAACAGTTACCCTTTCGGCTCGAGAGAATACATTATCCTTCTGAAGTGAACAAGGAACTGAACAAGGTGTAATCATGACATTCAGAAGGCCATTACTAACTTGATAAACACCACCATGCACTACAAACTGCTCATTGGGTTTCCCTATTATTTTCGTGTTTAATAAGACGTTTCCACTAAACATAGATTCAGTGGCAGCCCTAACACATGCTATGCCATACAAACTACTATGCCCCAGTAGTCTAACTCGCTCAAGACGTCCAACCTCATCGCTTTGACAATAAGACGGTACTTCAGAACCGACATCGAGGAAATGCAACTTAGTTGCATCCTTGAAGACCACAATGTGAGGCTGTTCCGAATAAGTTTGGCCAATAAGCATCGGTTTATCCAGCAGACTGTCCTCAACTACCTTGCACACTACCACTGCAACTACGCCATCTATTGCTAGGCTTAGTGACACTGATCCTAAGGACTGGACTAATCCATTACCAAATCCTTTCATTATTGAAGGTACACCGTCATGCGCGACTCCCAACCTATTAATATTAGATTCTCGTATTAGGGTAACTTCACTACCGAAATCAACGAATGCTTCCAAAACTACACCATCGATAAGGACATGTTTTATATATTTATCGCTCGGATTTGAACTAGATATGCACATTGTTTTTGTCACAGTATTAGAGTTGGTAGATTGGTTTCCAGGTCTCGCTCGACAATTTTCAGTTTTGTGACCTACTTGGTTGCAACTGTCGCATTTTAATAACGGCTTCGGGCACTTAAGATAAGGGTGCCCTTTTTCTCTACAGTTATAGCAAAACAACAAATTATTGACGCCAAACCGGGGGTTCGTTTTACTATGCTGACTGGTGGTATTTGTATTAGAACTATCAGTAATTTTGTTTTTCAACGAAAACTGAGAGTATTCTTTGTTACTAAGCAAAAACTGTAGGAGTTGATCCGGCTCTGAGCATCGTAAAGCTAAAGCACTGGACTTTGCTGTCCTATCTGTGAGACCATGGATGATACAGTCAACGGCGCGTTTTCCCGTTATTTCACATTGGTTCAGTAGAGCAAGTTTTTCATAAAAATAATTCTCGATTGGTTCATTAAACCGACTTTTCCGTCTTAGCATATCCTCCAAGGACTGGCCATAATTTTGCTCACACGGAAAAGCCTTGAGCAGTTTCTCTTGCCACTCTACCCACGAGAAAAGTACTGTGTTCAAACTTTGGTACCACGTTTTGGCCAGTCCTTGCAGTTTTTGCATGGAAAAATGGATAGTAGTCTTTTCGTCCCAGCCGTAGACAGAAGCACATTCGTTTACTTTTTTGAGCCATACGTCCATGCGTTGATTTTTGGTGGACGGATCGAATTCTGGTAAAATATTCTTATAATCGAGTTTATTGCTCGAATGTATATTCTGTTCTAACGGCTGTGACGACGGTTTACTTTTTAAAGTTTGTATTATCTTACAAATGTCTCTAGTTGAAAAAGAAGGGCTACATGACCTTGAACGGCGTCCGGCGCTAGCGTCTCGGCTCCGCTCTCCTCGTCGTTTGCTGCAACCAGCGCGTGAAGCTCGGCCAGACGACCGCTGCAGCTGCTCACTACGTCTCGTCCGAGATTCTGCGTCACGCTCCTTTTGGAGCTCTTGCTCCAGACGGTGAAGCCGCTCTCGCTCGCGCTCCACTTCTTTTTCTCGCTTAAGCAAGGATCTGTTGCGGCTGCGACGGTGTCCACTGAATCGGCTACGGCTACGTGAGCGCCTTGCAGAACTATGCTCTCGATTAGGCGTCACCAGCCGTCGGCGATCCTCTACTCGTCCTTCAGATCCATCCATCTTTTCTGAAACTCGTAGACATTCAATGTTATCTCATTGTTTATGTTATACAAACTGAGTACATGTTAATAATAATTGTGAAAATTAGGAAATATGATGTACTGTAAAATGTATACCTACTGATAACAGGTACCCAATAATTTTTTTTTTTTTTTTTTTTTTACTAATACCCCACGATATCATTTCATAATTTAAACATGTCCTGGAATACTTACTATAATTATTCAGAGAATGATACATACCCTCACTACACCTTACTTTCTAAGAACTCCATGCTATAGAAGCTGGCCTATAGCAATTAACCGGGCTGCGGCTGTTACTTGAGGGTTTCTTATGAGAAAAACTGGTATAAGTTTGTCCAACTTAGGAGTCGAACCCTGGACTTTACACTCATAAGTCGAGCTTGCAAACATGAAGATAACCAGGTAGTCATCAAAATAATACTAAGAAATACCTTCGTACATGCATAAGAATAAAACAAAGATTCTTATCCAAAAAATAAAATATGTTTATGTTGTACCTACGTTCCAATAGCTGCCTAATTTGATATTACAGGGTCAACAATATAATTATAATGCATTAAAGCATGTCATGTTCACTTAATGGATAACTATGAGGAATAAAATTCCAAAAAATTGAAACTACCTTCTAGGCTAGTGATTTTTAACATTTGCTATTGCATCATCATTTACATCCAAATGAATATTATTTAGTTAAATATCTTTTACTTACGCAGTTTACGTCGGTTATCCCACTTCTGATTTGTAGGGGTCTTCCTCCAATCAAACTACAATCCTTGATTTCGACACAAACTATATTGATTAAATTATTACACCACACAATTAGAAACGTATATACTTTCTTATTAACAATATAACTTCTTGACACACTAGACCTCAAAGGAGAGAGAACAGTACAAGTCGGCTATTGCCGCCAGAATGAATCGACCATTCCCCGACCCCCTTAAAGTCGCCTTCCCCAGAATATCAACTACCGACATCGTGTTGCCAGTGTAAAATCGCGAATAATCAAATCAAACACTTTTAATATCATTATTTCCTATTACACAACATTAATTTTAGATTGAAAATACATGAAAGCTTACAATATGGTAACGATAAGTACTTTTCAAATCACGGCTTATAAGCCGTGAATTAAACGAAGCCTGTTTGTGACGAGTGACCCTGAAGAGCCAACAAGAACTGTTTCGTTTTTGTGGTTGAAACCGGATTTCTTATTTTATATTTTTATATTGTTTTTATCCTACTTCCTACTAATATTATAAATGTGAAAGTGTGGATGTTTAGATGTTTGGATGTTTGTTGCTCAATCACGCAAAAACGGCTGAACGGATTTGGATGAAATTTGGCATGCATGTAGCCTTTGACAGGGAAAAGAACATAGGCTACCTTTTATCCCGATTCCTTAAATAGTTCCCAAGGGAAAATTGAAAATTGTTTCCAAGTTTGAAATTTGATATTTTTCTCTATTACCGCGCAAGCTATGACACGGGTAAAAATTTCATTCCATTTTTCATTACTTTCACATTTTTCATTTGTTTTTGGACCCAATTCTGAAGTCCACGCAGACGAAGTCGCGGGCAGAAGCTAGTTTTTAATATATCGCATATTTGTCGTATCAATTATGCGAAGCCAAAAAAGCCAGACCTCTGAAGCTAGGTTTCGTAACGACCAGCGAGTGTGGGAAAAAGATATTGAGCCTCGAAATGCGAAAGTTGATTTTTGGAGTCGAAAAATTGTCTAGAATTACAACACACCTGTTGGCCTAGTGGTAAGTGACCCTGACTTTTAAACAGGAGGTCCGGGTCGGGGTTCGATTCACACCCAGGACAAATCTTTGTGTGATGAGCACGATCATTTGTTCTATGTCTGAGTTATATTTATCTACAATAATTATGTATTTAGAAATATATTAATATGTTTATCAGTTGTCTGGTTGCCAAAGTATAGGCTCAGCCTAGTTTGGGATCCAATGGCCGTGTGTGAGCTGTCCCATGATATAATAATAAAAAGATTAATTATTTGGACAGGTATATTCGTTCGGTAACACCCTGTGTTATACATAAGTCTGCTATAAGTTCTATGGAAAAGTTATTAATTATATTGCAAAACCAATATGTTTCCTTTAATCAGAGTCTTTTGGGGTACGGAGAAGACTTGGACTCAGCGCAATGGATCTGCGGCGGCTCACTCATCAGCAACAAATTCATTCTCACAGCTGGCCACTGCACAGCAGCTCCTAAATTGTAAGAAAATAAAAACTCGTAGCAAAATTCTGGGCTGACACAATATGATTGCCATCGACACGATAAGAAGACGATGATTTAATCTATGATTCTTCAAAATATTACATACCTACCAAATTTCATGGGAAATTCTATTTTAACTGCTGATGGTCGTTTGGAAATTTCATTATACTTCATGGCGTATTCATTCGATACTTTTACACCTTTTGAAGCGGCGGTAGCCTAATGGCTAGGGCGTCGGACTTGCGATCATGTGGTTGGTGGTTCGAATCCCACCCATTACGTGACCCACTCGTAACACAAGCATCTAAGCTTAGCACGAGGGGTTTACGAGTTTAAAAAAAAAAAAAAAAAAAAACCTATAACTATCTTCTTAGAGGTCCAGTGAGGTACGCCGCTCTGGGCATCTTGAAGCGCTCGGACCCCCTGGAGCTGTGGCAGCGATACCTCGTGAAGAGGATCGTGCCCCATCCGCAGTACAAGCCTCCCTCCAAGTATCATGACATCGCACTCCTGGAAACTGATAAAGAGTAAGTGACAAGCCATAAATTCAGTGCTCTGAAGTTTTCTATGAAAATTACGGTTTCTGTATGTGTGAAGATGTGTTCATTTAAAAGGTACTTTCTTATTCAGGGTATTATTTAACAAGCAAGTGTTACCAGCGTGTCTTCATATAGTGCCTCAGACATACTCGGATGGTTTTGCTAACGCGACTGGTTGGGGTGCATTAGGTCATAACCGGGAACTCGCTGATACCTTGCAAACGGTAAGTTTCTTTACCCGATGAAAATAACAATTCTTTAAGTATACGGGATGTAATGGGCACGCTCCCAATAATGAAGATAGGGGATGGTAATCATGAAGCATGATCATGGGACAGATTTTTTTTTTCATTCGGATCATTACTTTTGTTCCATCTTTAAAGGTAATAGTCTACATTCCCCTTAAATTCTGTTTATTAGGATTATCGCTTTTTCTTAATCACTTTGGTAGTAAACAGGCAAGACATTCTTACTATTGAAGCCCTTATTCAAACAATATGTAGGTCTGTAAGTATTTTAGTAATTTTATCAGTTATCCATAATTGTAAAATAAGGTTTTTATTCAAAAGTATTTGTGACCCGCGGTTCCACGTATCAAGCACTTTTTATACAGACATAAAAAAGAACACTTTTTTGTCCTGACTGACGAACACAATAAAAAATTCAGTATCCAATTTAGTACAGTCATGCGAAAGATTATAATTATTATAAATGCGAAATTAACTCTGTCTGTCTGTGTGTTATGCAATCACGCCTAAACCACCGAAACGATTTAAAAGAAATTTGTTAGAGGGATAGCCTAAAGCCTGAGAAAGGTCATGGAAAAGGTTAGGCAGATGAGGATCCGCCAAGCCTTTATTCCAATCTACGTTGTGTATGCCATTTCCCAAGCTATGTTGAGGTCGGATTCCAGTCTGATTGGATTTAGATGAATACCGTATTTTGCATGGAGCGACTGCCTATTGGACATCCACGTGATAACCGACACCCACTGGGCTACAGCTAGTTATGCAACAAGCGTGTAACAAAGGAACGAATTTAGTAAATAGTTAATAATGGATATTCATACCAGGTTTACCTGGAGCGGCTGGAGCCACATGAGTGCAGCCAGCTGTACCCGAAGCACAGGCATCTACAACAAGGGTACAATCACACCACGCAGATGTGCTACGGGAACCGGAAGGAAATCAGAGATACTTGTGAGGTCAGTAAATATATTTAGGTGAATTCGAGAAGCGAGTTGCTTCTAATCAAACCGATTAAAATCCCAACATATTGAAGAATGACACTTCCTAAATTATTTATAATAATAATATAATAATAATACCGGCCTTTAATAATGCCATATAGAGAAGGAATGAGCATTGATCACCACGCTTGCTCACTGCGGGTTGGCGATTTCAGATTCAAATTTTTGGAATCCAGGTTTCCTCTCGATGTTTTCCTTCACCGTTCGTCAATGATGTCTTAGAACGATTAAGAAATTATAAAAAAAAAAATATTTATTTAATACTTTATGCACAGTGTTCATCAGGTCAGAAGGCATTCTCTGCCAGTCGACCTTAGGGTGATGCAGAAAGGTATGCCCCAATTAAACGCACATATTATGCTCTTTCAGTGTTGGATAGCCCATTTACTGAGGAAGGCTACTTATTGGATTCTGCATCATAGTTGCGACAAACAAATGCGCGACATAGCATCATGCTGTCGCCCTAACATTTATCGAGCCCATGTTCTGTCGCACCACTGATTGTCGATGTAATGTGCTGTCGCCCTAACATTTGTCGAGCTCATGTTCTGTCGCACCACTGATTGTCGATGTAATGTGCTGTCGCCCTAACATTTGTCGAGCTCATGTTCTGTCGCACCACTGATTGTCGATGTAATGTGCTGTCGCCCTAACATTTGTCGAGCTCATGTTCTGTCGCACCACTGATTGTCGATGTAATGTGCTGTCGCCCTAACATTTGTCGAGCTCATGTTCTGTCGCACCACTGATTGTCGATGTAATGTGCTGTCGCCCTAACATTTGTCGAGCCCATGTTCTGTCGCACCACTGATTGTCGATGTAATGTGCTGTCGCCCTAACATTTGTCGAGCCCATGTTCTGTCGCACCACTGATTGTCGATGTAATGTGCTGTCGCCCTAACATTTGTCGAGCTCATGTTCTGTCGTACCGCTGATTGTCGATGTAATGTGCTGTCGCCCTAACATTTGACGAGCTCATGTTCTGTCGCACCGCTGATTGTCGATGTAATGTGCTGTCGCCCTAACATTTGTCGAGCTCATGTTCTGTCGCACCGCTGATTGTCGATGTAATGTGCTGTCGCCCTAACATTTGACGAGCTCATGTTCTGTCGCACCGCTGATTGTCGATGTAATGTGCTGTCGCCCTAACATTTGTCGAGCTCATGTTCTGTCGCACCACTGATTGTCGATGTTACGTGCTGTCGCCCTAACATTTGTCGAGCTCATGTTCTGTCGCACCACTGTCGATGTATGTCGCTCTAAAAATTGTCGCGCATTTGTTTGTCGCAACTATGATGTAGAATATACCTACTTTTTGCCCCGATAATCGAAGTTTACGCGGGCGGAGCCGCAAGCAAAGGCTAGTAATTATATAAGTCACCTCGTCCAAGTTTTGTCAGTCCAGTTTCACAGATTAATCACAGGTTTACCTAAATGCCGCATATATTACTTCTTCCAGGGCGACAGCGGCGGACCTCTTCAGAACGCTCATTACATTTCCGATTGCGTGTACACTATAATTGGTGTGACGTCATCGGGCAAGTCTTGTGGATTCGCCGGCAACTTTGGAATCTATACCAGGGTTATTCACTATGTACCTTGGATTGAAAGCATCGTCTGGCCAGACTAAAAACTAAAGACACAGACGAAGAAATCTCAGTTTGATTTGATGAACGTTGTAGGGTGAAATAATCATCTCGATAACACCATCCAAACGTTTAATTAATTCTATCTTGAGATGTTTATCAATTTTTTTGGCAAAGATATCGATAAAAAATCTCGATAATTTTTATAAATATAAAGTTTGCTTATTACATTTTTTTTTATTTCATGAAATCCTGACAATATTTCAAATACCATTGTAAGTTGAAATTGTATGTTTGGACTAAATACAAAATTTCTCACTTTCTGTGGGATAACCCTCATTAAAACAAACGAGGAAACTTCAAATAAGTATTTTTGCTTAATAATAAATATGCTTATATAAGTATGTTTAAGAATAACTACTTAGGAATGTATTCGAAGTAGTCGCTACTCGCTGTCAAGGTTTATAGTAAATTACAGCTCTCGCCAAACTTTATGGCCGCTCCGAGGCAATTCATTTCAAGGCAGGACCTAGGCTTAAAACCTGGGTTAGATTAATGCTTGGATTTTTTGTAGTCTATGAGTTTTTAGATGGTCACATCCATCAGGGTGGGTTTTTGTTTTCCCCCCTAAAGGATGGTGAAAAACAATGCATAAAGTATACAATTACATGTTTTTCTTTGAAATAAAATAAATATTTATTTCAGTAACTATTTTCTATACAATGAAATGGTAAAATATTAAAGTAGGAGATGAAAGTTTATATAGGAAGTCAGTTATTTTGAAGTAAGAAGAATTAAATGCAGGTATTCAAGAGGAGAAATCAAATCCAAAATTCTTTTATGTAAATTAGGCTACCGAGTAGGTACCACTTTTTGACGGTCAACAAATTATTAAATTAATGCAAATATTTATCGTAGTTTTCTAAAAAGTCGCACTAGTCGCTCGCCTAACTTCAACCCGAGAGGTCGTCTACGAGTGTTCGTGTGTCATAAATATCTTGTGAATAAATCGAACTCCTGAATATAAAGATGAAGATTGACGTAATGTTGTTACCATGGTTCATTGCCATGTATCTAGTTTTAGTAAAAGGACACTTTAATAAGTATAAATATCTAAATCTGACCGAAGGTAAGTTATAGGTACCTACCTACTTATAATAAATATAAGTATATATACCATAGATTTTTATATTACATGAAAAATGAGTATAGGCTACTAAAACAAGTGACGCATACAAATAGCAAGACGTAAACGTAGCGGTTAGACTAGTTACACAAATGTATAAACTTGTTATTGTTAAAATGAAGAGAATATCCTTGATGTCTATAATCACGAATACTTTTGAGATTCCGACTCACTCTTAGTAGATACCATAAAATGGTTTTAATATATATGATTATGGGGTGAATAAAGACAACTTTGGAGACAACCTTTTCTGGTGTCACAGGCATATAATTTTAGTTAAGAGTCGTAATTCTCTATATTCATCCCCTGATTTTCTATTCACCCCAGTTTACCCGGTACCTTGAGTTCTCTAGTTTGTTTTGGATGATCAGGGGAATATTTGTAATGAAATCTACACGTTGTCTACACAATCATACCATTACAACTAGTTGAAAATAATTATATTGTTTGTTGTTAATATATTGTATGAAGTTATTAATAATAGGTAATAAAAGTTATTAACTATCATAACTTAGGTATTATTCTCTTGGTTAATATACGGAGTAGTGTTTTGTCGAAATAAGTAATAATATATAATAATTAATAATAATTTATTCATAAACACATAGGTACATCATTATAAACAATATTATCTAACATAATAAAATAAAGTGCAATATTGCCCAATTGTCTGAACTAGGTCGAAACCTGTGCCTCAGACTAATTAGTGCTTACATAACTTTATAGAATGACCTTAAAATAACAACTGCAGTGACAGTTTAAATGTACATTTAACAAAATTATATTTATTTATATACTAAAAGTAAGTTCTCTGTCTGTTCGTACGACAAATTTTTGATATATTTTTTCAAGATATTTCTACAGCTAAAGTAATTTGAATTATAAATACTTATTTCCCTATTTAGTTTATTGTATAAAAAAGGTCCTAAAAATGAAAAGAATCTATTTAAGAAAATATGTCTAATGATTGACAAAGTCGTGCAGACAATATCTTTCCGTCTCTTATTATTAAAATCGGAGTTGTGCGTAAGCATAGTGTGCTGTTTTAATACAATTTGCATAATAAAAATTTGCCGAACAGTCAAAACGTTGCAGGATTTATATAATAATAGAGTGGGATAAAAATAGGGATAAGAGTTAGCTACTTTTAAGATGGCTCTCTGTGCTCGTTCAAGGGGAAGTATAACAGTTTTTGGAGCTCCACCCCAAGAGGTAATGCAGTATTGGATTATGGATTGACATAGGGCCATGTATATTTGGGTGATTAATTTTGAATCTGCAATAGTTCTTAGTTTCTTGAATACGTACATTAATTTACGCACCCTATTCACTAAACTCTCTATGTGCAGTTTAAATGACAGTGTTTGGTCAATAATAATTCCAAGATATTTTATGTTATTAGTTTCGACGATGCGTGGACAAGTGCACATGTTAACTGTCAGATTATTGCATTGGTGAGCGTACAGATAAGGGTTAGTGATGTTAGGATGTGGCATTTTCATGTGGAAGTGAATGAATTTAGTCTTTTCAGCATTTAATGTTAGTAAGTTATGACTGAGCCAATTATTTACGAGACTGAAACCTAGTTGGGCGGAAGCGTATAGTTCCTGCCTGGTATTAGCAGAATCGTCAAAAATTACCGCCGTATCGTCGGCATATGAAATTATTTTCCCATTCTGAAATTTAAATTACATAAATCGTAAATATAGATTAGGAATAACGTAGGACCCAAAATACTTCCTTGGGGAACACCGTAACCAGAAATTTTCTGATCATCGCTTACGATATTACCTATTCTTGTACATTGGTATCGGTCGTCTAAATAGTCTGCGAACATATTAAGCTGTTTACCTCTTATACCCAAGCATTCTAGTTTTTTAAGTAGTTTACAAATGGACACGGTATCGAACGCTTTGGCTAGATCTAGGAAAACGCCTAAGGTCTGGTTTCCTTTATCAAGTTCTTTTGTGACGTGGTCGGTTAGGCTATGAACTGCGTCGGCTGTTGATAATTTTGCTCTAAATCCGAATTGCATAGGGGAAAGAAAATTATTTTTTTCTAGATAGTTAATTAATCTGACGTTAATATTTTTTTCTAGAATTTTTGAGATGGAGTGAAGTAGCGATATGGGTCTGTAATTATTAATTAATTCTTTGTCCCCAGATTTGAAGATAGGAATGGCTACTGCCTTTTTTAAACATTTAGAAAAAATACCTTCTGAGAGGCAAAATCGGAATATATGGGTTAAAGGGGAGATCAAAATATGCTTAAAAATTTGGAGGATTTTATTGCTTATATTATCCCAGCCGACTGTGCTATCAACTTTTAGACCAGAGATTATTCGCTCTATTTCGTGTTCATCAGTGTCTATCATAACAAAAGATAATGGAGTTAGACTATTGTTAGTGTTTTGACAAGAAGTTATTTGGTGGGATGGTTGTTTGTGGATCTGATTAGCAAGGGTTTTTCCCACATTAGCAAAATATTTATTAATGTTATTAGCTGATATAAGCGGCGAAGTATCGCTAAGCAGTAAACTCGAATTAGTTTCACGCTGTTTAGAAAGATATGTAATATTTTTAATTTGTTGCCATATTTTTTTGCTGCTTGTACCAGCCTTTTGTAGTTTGTCCTTATCGTGGATAATTTTCAGTTTCTTTTCAAAAATCAAAAAAATCAAAAATCAAAATATTTTTATTTCGAGTAGACCCTTTCAGGAACTTTCAAAACGTTAAATGAATCTAGTTGCTCGGTTCCAAAATGTCATTCCTATGGAGAAGAATCTGGCAAGAAACTCCATAGGTTACTCTTTTAAAAATGGTAATATACAATGATTTAAAATACATTACTTTTAAAATATGCGTTAACAACGTAAGATAGAAAAAGCATAAGATTATTGCAATATATTACCTACCTCAAAAGAGGGGAAAAAAAATAAAATGAGGAAATACATGCATTTTACTAATATTTCGTTGTCGACACATTTACAAAAAAAAAGAACAACTGCTATACAATTCACGAAAAAATAAAATAATTTACATACATTAATTATGTAGTCCTAATCAAGTCCCTAACAGGAATGTCAAGGCATGTCAAAAGACCTCCGGAATAGAGGCTGTGGAGAAACTAATTGATGTAGACAAGAATAACAAGATGAATGGCAGACCGCCAGGGAGGCCACATGTGCAGATGATGCTAATTCCAAGCACGCTTATCCTCTATGTAGTCACTAATTTTATAGTAGGCTTTCTTTATAAGCATTGATTTAATACTTGATTTAAACTTCCTGTTAGATAGATTAGTAATGTCATACGGCAATTTATTATAAAAACGAATAGAATTCCCTAGAAACGATTTGGTGTTGGTTTTAGTTAGTCTAAACCTAGGGACTACTAGTTTATAATAATAATAATAATCATTTATTTTCTCACCACAATAAATAGTACAGAGAGTATACGTTATAATCACAACATGTGTACAAATTTAAATTATTGTGGGAGACTGGTGCCTAAGCTAAGCTTTAAGGGCTTGTATTTCAGGTCACCAGGTCTCCAACCTTTAGCCAAATTACATTTCATATTATAGTTTGTGTATGTGAGGTAAATTTAACAGATTATTATCATCAGAGTACTGAAAAAATTAATGCATAGAGCTAGTGTTAGTTTAGTTAGTATTATGTTGTGTGAGTGTGGGTGTGTGTCGGTGTGTGCATATGTGTGAGTATGTGTGTTTGTGTGAGTGTACTAGTGGGGGAATATTCCATACCAAATTAATACTATGTTCCAAAATTAAATACCCATTGTAAGTAATTTTTCAGTGTCTTCATACTTCAATAGTAGGAGCCACGTAGTCATTTTCTTTTTGCACATGCTGCTAGTGAGCTTATATATGGGCTGTAGTCTATTTATTTTATTGTATAGATATCCACCCAAGTAACAGAAGAACCGCTTTGAAAAATTTGTCGTCATATATGTACTATGGCGATCAACGGGGTTGTGGCGCCTTTTTGCTTGAGACGTTGAGGGCTGATAGGTAAGCAGTGAGTGCTGTTTTAAGGTGACATTGAATATGAATAACTGACGTACAGTTAAAACTTTCGACTTTTCGTAAAGAAGGTCTGTGGGGAAGCGAAAAGGAAGGAAGAAAGAAACTTTAAGGATAGCCCTCTGGGCTCTCTCCAGTTCAAGAAGGGTAGTTTTAGGCGCCCCACCCCAGATCGTAATGCAATAGCCTAATAGAGATTGAACAAGGGCGAAGTAAACTGACCTCTTTAACTTATCATCGGCCACTTGTCTCAAGGTTTTAAAGACGAATATCAGTTTGCGTAATCTGGTAATAAGAGTATCTATGTGTTCATGGAATCTTAGGGTATTGTCAATTAGTACACCTAGGTATTTCACTTGATCAGCTCTATTAAGTTGAGTGCAGGTACACGAAGTATTCATTTCAAGACACATGTGAGCAACAATTGCATAACGCGGAGTACACATCTTTGGTATATTATTTTTTTTGAGAGCAAAAGTGACATAGTGTGTTTTATCCGCATTAAGAGTAAGTACATTACTACGTAGCCATTTTGACACAGTGCTGAAGCCGGACTGAGCACACAAGAAAACCTCATCCCATGTTTTAGCACTGAAAAGAAGGGCCGTATCATCTGCAAAACTTATAATTCTGCCTTGAGGGAGTGCAAGCATACCCAGGTCGTTAACATAGATGAGGAACAAGGTCGGGCCAAGTACGCTGCCCTAAGGCACGCCGTAAGTTATTGTACGTTCATCGCTAATGTACTTCATCCATCTTAACGCATTGAGTACGCTCACTTAAATAGTCCTCAAAAAGTTTAAGCTGAACCCCTCTTATTCCCATGAGTTCCATCTTTTGAATTAGGTTGGGAACAGAGACCGTGTCAAACGCTTTAGCGAGATCTAGGAATATTCCAATAACTTTCTGTCCACCGTCCATTTTAGTACCCACATAATCAGTTAGCTCATGAACTGCATCCGACGCAGATTTACCTTTACGAAACCCATATTGCGATGGAGAAAGGAGCTTGTGCGTTTCTAAGTAATTAACTAGTCTATTATTAATAAGCCTTTCAAGTATCTTAGACAGGGCAGGCGTATAGCTATGGGCCTATAATTTTCGACACGGTTTTTGTCCCCATTTTTATAGATGGGGTGTATAATAGACCTTTTAAACACTTTGGGGAATTTACCTAATGAGAGTGCGAGATTAAAAACATAAGTTAGAGGAGTTGCAATTGTGGCTCTATATCGTTTTAGTATATCACTTGATATTTTATCCCATCCTACAGCGCAATTACTTCGGAGGGTCATTATCAATTTCATAATTTCATCCTCGTCAGTTGGTAACAGTACAAAAGACTGGGAGCTTGTTTTGGTAACATTAGAGGGTAGACCAGAAGGGGTTTTCACTATCTTTTCAGCAAGTTTTTCGCCAATTTCAGCAAAGAAGTTATTCACAGCGTTAGCGGATAGTTCTGGGGTGGTTTTCAGCTTTAGCAGGGGCGTTATTGGTTGTTTGTGTTTAGTTCTGTTTGTTATGTCATTTATTGCGGACCAGATTTTTTTGGAGTTATTGCCGGCTTTGTTAAGTTCTTTTTTTTCATATTCTCTTTTTAGCTTTGACAGTAACTTATTGCAGTAGTTTCTGTACCTTGTGAAAGTTATTTTTAATGTAAGATTTGTTGGGGAGTTTTTGTATTTTTTGTGTAGGTTATCTCTGTGTCTGATACACCGCAAAAGTCCAGGGGTTATCCACGCCTTGATAGTTTTTTTTCGGTTTGGGATTTTTACTGTTGTAGAATTAATTTCTATTTCGTGCTTGATTAGCCTGACCACTATCTCTGCCGCCTCATGAGGATCTTGTGTATTGTATACTTGACCAAAGTCAAGTTGTTTTAGGTCGACATCTAGTTGTTCATGATTAATACGTACCATTGTTTTTTTAGAAACCTCTTTTGATAATTTAATTGAAAGAAATAGTAAAACCGTATCGTGATCAGTTAAAGAAGAATGTGCCACAACAGTTGAGGCAGGGCGCCGGGTTTTTAAGATGAAATGGTCAAGGCATGTATTTTGTCGGGTAGGTAGGGTATGTGCGGGCATAAGACCATGAGATACCAATAAATTTAAATAGCTATACTTTTTTGAGTCACGGCATTCGTCATGTATATTTATATTTAGGTCCCCACTAATTATTATATTCTTGTAGTGCGCTATGTTATTTAAAGTTGTGTTAAGCGAGTCAAGAAAGTTAGTAATATCTTTATATCCAGGTGGGCGATAGATATATTGCAAGTAATATAGTGTCTCGGTCCACCTTTACTAGGAGGCAATTAGCGTCCAATATGGGGGGTTCCTCAACCGAGACATAAAGATGCCTATGCACATAAACGACGACGCCCTCATTCTGAGAAAAATTATTGACGGCTTTAAAGTAATTATAATGTGGTTAGGAATGTTATTAGTATTAGGAAGCCAGCACTCCGTCAAAATAATTACAACCCAATCGATTTTAGTTCTGGCAAATATTGTTAGGAGACCTATAATATTTTTAGAGATACTTCTGATGTTCTGGTTCAGTATTTTCAGTGATTGATTGGGTACAACATTGGACGGGACACAATTATCCAAATCACATGCGGATGAGTCCGACACAGTGACAGAATCTATGTTAGTCAAGTTGTTAACAATATTATCGAATTTGTAGCCTTATTTTATTGATCACATTTTTTATATTATCTTTTGGATAGAGATTAATTTGAGTTTGGTAGGGAATGGAATAATTAAAGTTTATAAATGATTTAGTGTTTGTGTAATTTAATGTGAGTGTTTAGATATTTGTGTAAGTGTAAAAGTTGACATTGTAAAATCACAAAGTAACTTTATAAATTTAAGTTTTTGGTTAGTAATGGTTAATATATAAACTAAAAGGTGTCTCAGCAAAATTTTAACAAGATGGTTAAGAAGTAAATAGACCCGTGGGTAGTGGTAATCTAGTCACATAGACTTCCGCAGTTTAGTTAGATCATCTTCAGACTGAATAAGTTGTCGGGGCATGCCTTGTTTTCCTCTTACGAATACTTTGCCATTCGCAGTCCAACATTGTTCATAATCGCTACTCTTTATGAATTCTCGTGCTAGGAAGTGAAGTCTTTTTGCCACAGATGTTAGGGTTTCAGTTATGTATATCGGACACTTTGGACCCTTGTCGCAGAGAAGACTGGTGTTGACGATTTTCCTTGTTGTTTTTGTTATAGGTTCTGGTCGACATCAAGAACTGTTCTTTGATTTTAGGAGACGCGAATTCTACGATAATAGTTCCCACGGACTCTGTCTTACTCTTCAGTCTGAAGATATTCTTTATATCAGAAGTAACAAGGGGCTGATTAATGATGCCGCTGAGCTTCTGTACTGTGTCCATAAGGTTTTCACAGGTTTCGGAGACTAAAGTTGGTATATTTTTTATTTCAATTGAACCCGCTTTCATATTTTTTTCTAACATGTCTATTTTTTGTTCTAAGGTTTTTATGACTTTTTGGTTTTTATTACACTGCGATTGTAAATTACCTATTTCCTTCAATGCATCATCGTATTTATCAGACAAGAAAGCCATATCCTTTTGGATTTCGGCATTTTGTGTTCTGATTTCACAGTTTTGTTCACTGATAATGGTATTTTGAGACCGAATATCTTCAAGGGCAGAGTATAAGGTATCCATTTTTTCATTCTGGTGTGACTGGTTACATACCAGCTCGGAAATCATGTCCTTCATTTCTTTCATCATGTTTTCCATACGTTCTAGTTCGTCGTTCTCACGTTTACGTTTTCTTTGTGTTATGTTAATATTTTCTTGTGATGAACATGCAGTTAAATTAGGTTCTGAACTGTGAAGGCTCGTTGTTGGGGTCGAAGGTGGTGAGTGACGTATCATAATGTTTTTTATTTTTTCTTTATATTTGTATTATTATATTGTTTACTATACTATTCTATTTAAGTTGAGTCAATAAATTAGTAGAATGTATTCAGAAATAATAATATGTGACTGCCGTACTCACTATTCTTTAGTTGAATTTCTTGATTTAATATTGATGCGCAGATGTAAACATTCGTTGTTAACAGTGTTGCTGAGTGCAGCCAAACGCGTCCTTGAACGAAACGTCGGTAGGCCGGCCGTTGAACCGGTTCGTCGCTTGTAACAGTGCGACGGATGACACGATGATTCATAGGCCACACACTTAATTATAATGCTGTACTGTTCTTAGTTGCAATCATTTATATTCTTCGATTTCTCGGTGATTTTGAAAACTGATCTATTCACTATGTTGCCTGATAACTAGACCACACACTGGTATAGGTTTGTTGTACAGTAATTAACTTTTAACAGTGTCAATGATTTTACTTTACGGCGCACAAACAATTACGTGTTGTCGTATGGACGGCACGGTGGCGGAGTGAATATGTTTACTTCTTGTATTTATACAATGGTGATCACTATTAATACTAAAATTATGTAGATTTTTCCGTACGTGCATTATATTTTCCAGAATGTAAAGAGATGGCAACGTGAGAATATTGATTTCTTTAAATCTCTCCCTTAAGGACTCGCGAGGGCCCATGCAGTAGATTGCACGAATTGCCCGTTTTTGCAAAATGAATAAAGAATCGGCATCGGCTGCAGAGCCCCAAAGCAGAATTCCATATGACATAATGCTGTGGAAGTATGCGTAATAAACTATTTTAGCAGTAGGGACATCGGTAAGCTGCCTTATTCTTCGGACCGCAAATGCAGCCGAACTTAACCTTTTAGCTAGTGATGTAATGTGAGCTCCCCATTGTAATCTAGAGTCTATTGTAATACCAAGAAACACAGTTTCGTTAATTATATCAAGTTTTTTGCCGTCAAGTTCTAAGTTAAGATCTGATTGAGACCGAACGTTAGGAAGAGTACTTTAAAAGCGTATTACAAAAATTTCGATACTTTTTGTAAGTTATTTGAAGTGTTAAATTGTAAGTAAGTAAATATAAATCCGACTACGTATAAATGCGTCTCAAAAGGACGAAACAAGTCCAATAGAAGTCTGGAAATGCATAGGTACAAAAAAGGTCAAGCCAGAGCCGTAGACGCACCCTCTCTATACCTACTACTATATACAGAGAGGGTGCGACCACGGCCCTAATTTGACTATTTTTGTACCTCTGCATTTCTGGACTTCTATCGGACTTGTTTGACCTTTCGAGACGCCTTTTATACGGTCGGTAGTGGGGTTGTAGTTTTTAACTTGTCGGGTTGTAGCATTTGTCGATATTCCTTATAGTGTCAAATTTTGCCCTGAAGGCCCAATTGACGAATAATCTCATATCAATAACAAGTGTGTATTTAGAACTGTGTTCTAGAACTTTCTGGACTTGTGTGTAAAGATTGCTGGATCTAGTCTTTACATTGTCGTGTTTGAACCAATTTTGACTGCTGCATCGTCCTTTGATCCATTGCATATTTACATACCTATACAGACTGCTCCACTTAAACAGGTACAGGAGCGTCTTCTCGATCGAAGTTATCTCGAACTAGATAAACTAAAGAGGTCCCTACTATTTCAAGTCGAATAGGAATCACCAAAGCGCTTATTAAAGAGAGATTTATGTTAGGGATTTTGACATAGAAATAATCTCAGATTATGTTTCAATTTCTTCAAGTGAGTAAGCAAAATATGAAGAACAGACATTTATAAGATCTGTACAACTCTATTTCAAACAAATACATTTTATTATATTCTATTCTATTCTTGGATATCAAAGGAAAGTGATATATAATGACGATTATATCGTCTGCTATATTAGATTTCGCAGCAGTTTTGAGAATGCATCTTGTGTCAAAAACGTGATATTTCCTTCAGGCTTCTCTTCCGAACAGCCGGGCGTTGTTTGTATGTTTTGGTTACTATCCCCTCCTCTTGTATTACAAGATGTAGCGCCCTCAGGTACAGAAAATATTCAAGTTCGGCTGATGCAGTGAACTTATGCATCGAGTTTTGTTTAACCGTGATCAGTTGTGCTTTGAGCTCCCACGAAACCAGTCTATAGGAGTGTAACCCTGATTTGCTACCCGCACGGCAGATGCAGGGCTTTTACTATAACCACAACTCGTAAGAAGATATGCGAGTGATAAGTGTTGTCCTGTACCAAACGGGTTTCAGAATTTTATTTTATTTTATAAAATAACCAACAATCTTAATTACATTTACAGGATCACACTGTTTTTGGGATGGATTTGACGGAGTGTGTGTTAGCCCGTACATGTGCGACACAACCATGGACGAAATTCTTAATAACCACTATCCTCCGGTATTTAATTTATTTTTTTCATATATACACTCATATTGGTTGTTAATGTGGTCAAATATTATATTGAGGAAACTTCTTTGTATGCTAGATTTCGATTGGAACTAAAAATAAATAATAAGAATGCATTTAACGGCTATATCCGTAATTACTTCGCTGTGCAAAGGGGAAATATGTGTGTTATTCAGATATAATATAACTTCTAACTTAATAAAAAATACAAATGACTGTTTATATGCTTGATATCATGATAGCAGATGAATTGAAGCGTCCTGCGGGTTTTTGAAGACTTATCGGGATTAAGGGTGTCCTGTGCTAATACAGGTTAAAGTAGCTTTAGCGTAACAGTCAAACAAACAACCATCCATTTATCTTTACAAACTTTCACATTTTGAATAATTGAAATTATTCTGCTCCGAATCCGCCCGCCTGGGTGTTGGTTATAGCGGCAAAAACTAGCTTGTCATTAACAATGAACAACATTGGCTGAAATAGGCCGCATAAATTTTAATAGAACCCCGAAGTTCAAGCTTGGTCCATATAAACTCTCATCAAAATAAGTTCATTGTGAAACCTTAGCAGATAGAATTACTTATGGCATTAAACTATTATTAGATATTATGCATTTTGCACTATAAAAGTAAGTTCTGGACTTGATTTGCACTTGGCTTATACCTTAATTGCTTTTCAGATTTGTAGCTTCGAAGGAGTGAAACCGATTATATGTTGTACCGACTGTGAACTGAAAAACATGTCCAGGTAAAATAACTTGTGCTTACTCGGTTAATTGTTGTGGAGGTGAGGTATGATTTGATGTTGGGAAGATGGAGAGATTGATGTTGTGATGTTGAGAAAAACGCTTTGCTTAGTGACTTACCCGTGATATTTCTACAAGCGTTAACGATGCTAGAAATCGCTTAAATGGCATCAAATGTATGGAAATGCCATTTGTTTTCGATAAGTCACGTCATAATGTCATTTAAGCGATCTCTATTATCGTTAACGCTTGTAGAAATATTATGTCACTTGGCTGGGGGGCAGATAACTTGTTTCGTTTGGGATAAAAAGCCTATGTAGGTATTAATCAAGAGTAACAGCTACCTCCATACCAAATTTCATTTATATTGGTTGAACTAATTGAGCGTGAAGAGGTAATAAACATACATATACACAAACACTCACAAATCTATAGCCTTTTAATAAAGTGTGATTTTTACTAACGATAAAACCTTTCCCTAGATCATTCATGAAAATGCCTGGTGTACCAGGGTGGTTGTACAAAACAGGACAGAAAGCAAGAGACAGTAAGTAAATAAAAAAAATATATAAAAGTGACGAGTTCTCCATGTATGATTTACAGACGTTTTCAATACCTGCCTACATTGTCTAAATACAGATTGCTTGGACTACGTGGATCTACTAGGCGGAGATTGTAACGTAGGCGTTACAAGGCATATTCGCAGAGTGAGGTTGGCCAATAAATGTTCCGGTTTTGTCCGGTCAGCTTTCTTACCGGCTGGTGGAGAGGACGCTAAGCGAGACCAATACAGACATATGGTAAGTAAATGATTCTGGTCATAACATCTAGCAAATGAAAGAAGGTGTTTGATCTATCTTTTATTAATTGTTTATTAGAAAAACTCGCAGGGTCATTGATATGTGTGGTAGAGAAGCAGACATCTCCAGGCGTAGACTCAGCTCTAGCTTACGAAAGGCAATTTTTCTCAGTTCCTTTGTTTCTATAAGTATACCAACAGCATTACATATGAAACGATATGGTACTAAAGGAAAGTTGTAGTGAATGACATTATTATGTGTTGTGATTTCTAAGAATCATTTTATCAATTTCATATTAATAACAGCATATATTTTATATCGATACAATCTGTTTACATGTTTTGTCTCTTTCATCCTCTTGATACTTAAGTCCATAAAAAGCCTTAACAAAAGTCACTGCTTGGTGGAGTATTATCCAAGTGTAAATAAAGTAGAACTATGAAATAAATAAATTAATAGGCTTTTCACGACCGATTTGTATTCCAGGGACTGCTCGGGTACGGAGACCATATTGACTCGGCGCTATGGATCTGCGGCGGTTCTCTCATCAGCAACAAATTCATCCTCACGGCTGGCCACTGCATAGCAGCTCCTAAACTGTAAGTGTATAGTTTTCCTTTCAGTGCGAACTAGTTCGACGATGTCAGTATACCTACTCGGGGCAATTTATTGGACATATCACTGAGACTGATGAACTGCCAAAGAATACCCTGGTGAGATTATTATTGTGCCGTTGCCTGTTCGTTGGTCAAGTGGTCGCAAGAGCGACTGCCGTGGACGAGGTCACTAGTTCAAATACCGGGTCTAGCCAAAAATAGTCAATGGGTATTTTCAGCTTAGGAATACTCAACACAGCCTGCCAGGAAGTTTTTTTCTGCACCTGATCTTTCTCTGGTTGTGTCAGTCTAGCGCTTCATCAGGATATGACGCTGAAAGAACAGAGATTGCAACCGTGTTCCTAAACACAATAGTGCTCTAATATGTGTCCCGTGCAGTAGCTATTCTTATTAAGCGAACCAGCTTTTATTTTTTGTTTAAAAAACGACGCCCGCACTAAGTTATTTAATCCTTGTGCCGCGGGAGTTTCACAAACATTCAAATCACATGCACAAAGAACACCCAGACTTGGAACAAGCATTTGTGGATTACACAAATGCTTGTCTCATGCGTGGATCGAACCCGCAGCACGTCGCGCACAGTGGTAATTAGCGTGGTGACCTAAGATATCACTCGGCTATCCGTGCAGTCTTCTTTCGAGTCAGCTTTGTGCGAAATTCGGTCAGCAGGACTATTACTATCTTATTATGATAAGTCAACGAAAATTCACGCGAAATAGCGTTTGTGCGGCATATCGACAACGACTTTTACTTCTGAATTCTTTAAATAATGAGTTTTGTAATAAACAATATCCTTCAGAGGTCCAGTGCGGTACGCTGGTCTGGGCATCCTGAAGCGCTCGGACCCCCTGGAGCTATGGCACCGATACTTTATAAAGAGGATCGTGCCCCACCCAGAGTACAAGCCTCCCTCCAAGTACCATGACATTGCACTGTTGGAAACTGATAAAGAGTAAGTATGAGAAGTTCCATAATTTGTCTTGCTTGTAATTAAATAACAATTTTGTTGAAATTGAGCTCGGATGTTGAAGGCCAGTTTCCTTCTAAATCCAAAAGAATAACTTTTTGAGACGGGAAGAATGGAATGAGATTGTTACTGTATTTTGTAAATAATTGCGCAAACGTCTCTGGGTAAATTAATATATATAATAATACCTATAAAATAAATATAATTCCTATAAACAGCAAATTTTTTTTCAGAGTAACTTTCAATATCCACGTTTTCCCAGCGTGTCTCCACTCCCTGCCTGAACCTAACTATTCTTGGGACAAAAATCTATTTGCAACCGGTTGGGGTGCATTGGGTCATAATCGTGAGCTGGCCGACACTTTGCAAGAAGTAAGTGTTAGCTATGGAAAAACAATAGAACAAACGTGTGTGAGAAACATCATTCATAATATTTTAATATGTTGGGACACCTGAAACGCGGCCACCAAACACACCATGACGTATACATTTCAAAATACTAAAACTCAAAATTTAAAATAATTTATTCAAATTAGGCTACCATGTAGCACTTTTTGAATGTCATCAACACCAGCAACAACTACAGCAACCTGATTCGCCCACCCCATCGCTTCCTAAGAGCCCTAGCCGGGGAGAAGAAACGGCGCAACAAACTCTCCAGCAGCACGCTGTCTTTACAATATAAAAAATATGAATAATTTAGGTAACATGCCAAGAAAACAACTGCTTGAGGTTTATGAGTATCTCTCTGAAATAAAAAAATAATTAAAGTAAATTACAGAAACCAAGGTCAACAAGACGACTAGTCACCGTAAATATTAAACATATAGGAGTGCGTATATTCAACGAGGTAATCAGGTGCATAAAATTGAACAACTTACCCTAAGGAACATAAGTCGAAATCTTAAAATGGAAAATGAAATTTTCATACATAGTGTCAGGTCCCGTGTTATGTTTGTATGAAAAGTTGATTAACTCATGGAATATACGCACACCTTTTAAATTAATCCTGTAGATTACATTCCGAAACAGAACTATAATTTATCTAATTTATCCTGGGCGAGAATTGAAATCACGTCCTCCGGTATAGCAGCCAGAGTCACTAACCAATCAATCAATCAACTCAGGGTCCACTACTGGGCATAGCCCTCATCCAAGTTGCGCCACAACTCCCGGTTATCCGCCTTCCTTTTCCAGCCGACCCAGCCACCTGTTTCAGGTCGCCATTCCATCTGACTGGGGGGTAACCTAGATGTACTAAATTTCGTTTGCCGATTCACGTTCTCCACTCAAGCAGTTCACTCCAACGGCTATCGGTCCGTCGATAGACCCGGCCACCGTCACTTCAGCTTACATTTCTTTCCTACTTAGTTTCATTCCATCAAACAACTCCGGGTACTCGAGTGCTCGCTCCATAGCTTGCTCAGCGACTTGGAGTCACTAACCACTAGTCCATAATTATCATATTTCATCCCCTTAAGGGGTAGATTCTCAAAACAAAAGTAGCCTAAAGCCTTCCTCAATAAATGGGCTATCTAACACTGAAATAATTATTCAAATCGAATCAGTAGTTCTTGAGATAGCGCATTGAACCAAACAAACAAACTCTACACATTTATAATATTAACCTTAATTACATGCGTTGTTTAGGATAATATTCCGTCACGCGTGGGGTGTATACATAGATCATGAGTCTATCTTTGAAAACGACACAACTCATATACAAACTTCCAACCCCTATTTCACCCTCTTAGGGCGTAGATTTTCAAAATTGGTGAAATATGTGCTTGTTTGTACCTACCTATCGAAACAGAAACCAGTACAAGAAAGGCATGTCCCTTCTTAAATGTTCCTACTTTTACTGTGTCCGACGAGTCCATAATGAGCTCTAAGCTTACTAAATAATTGACCACCGATGTAACATTATGGTATGCAATAAAGAATTGAATTGAATTAAAAATCTCCCTATCTTTAAAAATTAAGACTAAAATATAATACCTTTCAACCCCAATGCCACTCTCTTTCTAACATTGCTAAAATATGTGTTCATTTATTTCTAACCAAAAACCCGTATACCTAATACCAAATTATCTAACGTCTACCAGGTTGATCTAGAAAAATTCGAACATTATGAGTGCAAACAGCTGTATCCGAAGCACAGGCATCTACTCCAAGGCTACAATCACACCACGCAGATGTGTTACGGAAGTCGAAACAAAATCAGAGACACTTGTAAGGTAAAAAAAAGAAAAAAATTATCATATTTTCACTTTGATAATTTATTATCATTCTTGTTATCTTTTATTACTACTTATAATATTAGTTTTAGATCTTATGTAATTTTTTTGTAGTTTTATAAATGGCGTTTTTATTTTATTTTTAACTAAATATTATTGTATTTCGTGCAGATTACTTTGGATTCGGAGCAATGTATGTGTGTCCACTCTTCTAAAGATGAAAGTTGATTTTGTTACGAATTGCATAGCTTATATAAAATATAGCTTAATTTTAGCGAACTCAGTTTTATTTTTAGTTTGTTTCTTCCATAATATCAGTAGTACTGGTCTTAGGTATTGCTACTTACATATTTCTGTTACGAATTTGACCTTAAATAAATTTCGACTTTGTACGTTATTAATTAAGATAAATAAATAAAAACTACCTACTATAGGGTGACAGCGGTGGACCTCTTCAAACCTCATCCTTCATTGCTCCATGCGTATACACCATCATTGGCGTGACGTCATCGGGCAAGTCTTGTGGGTTCGCCGGCAACTCCGGCGTGTACACCAGAGTGCTCCACTATCTACCGTGGATCGAGAGCATCGTGTGGCCGGAATAACAACCAGAAGACTAAACGTAAAAATTAATAATAATAATAATAATTTCTTTATTTGTATAGAATGCAGGTACAAGTATGGTGTTAGTATAAAAAAATATATTAAATCCCAGTACATTCTGCCTGTTGGCGTACAAAATGAAAGGAGAAACTTACAGCTAATTTTAAACTAGGTACTAAGATAAATTTAAATTAGATCATAAAAAGCTTATTATAAAAATACAGATCTTAAATAAGGAGAGTGTTACAATTCATCATTTAGAAAATCAGTAACAGAGTAATAACACTTTTTTAATAACAGCGAAGACAGGAGTCGCTTAAATTTCCTTAAGGGCTGATCCTTTATACTATTCGGCACTTTGTTGAATATAATAGGTGCCATACCAATAATGCTTTTTTTCAGCAATGCAGTGTTAAATTGACCTGTACACAATAAATTCTTATATTTTGATCTCATTGCAGTGGTTCGTGTCCTTGTATCATTCAATGTAGGAAATAAATGAATATTAGTTTTAACAAAAATTGCAATTTCTAAAATATAAATGCTAAGAAAAGTGAGTACATTATATGTCTTGAAGATAGGGATGCAACTGTCTGTGACCTTAAGACTAAAGATGGCCCTTAAGCACCGTTTTTGGGCTTTAAATATAGCCTCTCTTTCGGAGCAATTGCCCCAGAATATTACACTAAACCTAAGAATGGAAACCACCAAACTGTGATAAGCTACTAATAGTGTATCAATGTTTACTTTTTTGGAAAGATTGTAGAGAATATATGCAGTGGAACTTAATTTTTTACAAATTTCTTCTTCTTGTGGTTTCCAGGTTAATTGACTGTCAACCAATATACCCAAGAATTTTGCTACATTAGTGCTATCAAGGGATTGACCGTTATAATTAATGTTTAAGTTTATAGGTTGAATTTTTTGATAAAAGTGCATTATTTTTGTTTTATTAAGATTTATTAAAAGATTATTATTGTTGAGCCAATTGATTACTGAATTAAGTGAATTATTAATTTCGTCTTCATATTTTTGTCTATTGAGACAGTTTATTAGAACTGTGCTATCATCGGCAAATAACACACAAGGGTAATTAATGTTTCGGGGAAGATCGTTAATATACAACAAGAATAGTAACGGTCCTAGAACGCTGCCTTGTGGCACGCCATATTTAATTTCCCTAGAATCAGATAAATATTTAGCTTCACGTTTGGATTTGACACATATACTGGATATTTCTGTATATTGAAGACGCCGGCTTAAGTAAGATTTTATTAATTCTAGGGCATTTCCCCTTATGCCGTAAGTTTTTAGTTTGGTCAAAAGCGTTTCATGGTTTACAGAGTCAAAAGCTTTAGTCATATCGGACTCAAATGAACTCAAAGTGTTCTTCAATAAACGTTGTTTTGTAATGTTTTAGTGTGTCATTCTAATACTTTGTCGAGAACTTGGACTAAAGCGTTTTTTTTATATTTTATCCAATTAAGTATCTGCTTTATCACACTTATTAACAAGGCAGAGCCTAGGCTTAAAACGGAGTCTTTTCTACTGGAAGACTTATAATTATTATGATTGTAACATCCATCCATCAGCGTGGGTTTTTGTTTTCACCCCTAAAGGATGATGATGGAAAACAAAGCATAAAATTAACATGAGAATTGTTTACAAGTACATATTGTTACTCATTGATCTAAAATAAACATTTATTTCAGCGTTTTTCAATCCAATAAAAAGGTAAAATAGGGGATGAAAGTTTATGAAGGAAATCGTTAGTTTTGAAGTACGGTAACAATTCACCAAATTCTTTCATTTAAATTTTATTCATTTAATTAATGTATGTACATTAATTTATAAGTATATACTTATCGTATTTTATTCGCCAAATCTGGACGCGCCCTTAAATCCCTTAATTTCTATATTAGGGAAAGTAGTATCTCTAAATAAACCATAATATCAAATACCTGATGTACTTTTCCTTAATAATAAATATATCGACTATTAAACTTATGAGGGCTCCTGGCTAAGTGTAAGCCATGATTATAATGGGCTACCATTTGTAAAAATTGTTCAGGACTATGCACCTGATTACCTCGTTGAATATGCGCACTCCTTTTAAATTAATCCTGTATAGAGACGCCCCCGTGCCTCGGAATCCGGAAAGCACGGTATGCCGTTGGTCCCGACGACGCGCGACGTCCCGACTGTCATACGATGACCTTTGACAGTCGTTAATTCATTACAATTCTGACAACTAGCCTTACTATGGAATTCTTTATGACTTTGTGGAGGTAGGTCAGATAGGCAGTCGCTCCATGTAAAACACGGCATTCAGCTAAATCCGGTAAGACTGGCAGCCGACCCCAACATAGCTAGGGAAAAGGCTGGGATGAGATGATTAAATTTACGAATGTTGGATTGAGTAGTCACCACAGACTACTTTTTTATATGTAGTAGCTAAACCAACTTTATGCCGAGAGGCCGTTTACAAGTGCTCGTGCATAATATCTTGTGAATAAATCAAATTCTTGGATATAAAGATGAAGACTAACGTAATGTTCTTACCATGGTTTATTGCTATGCATCTACTGATTGTTAAAGGAAACTTTAATAAATATGTTTATCTAAATTTGACCGAAGGTAAGTTTATCACGTATTAACTCAGAGACTTGCAGGGAATTTGCACAGGATTTAATAATAATAATATCTTGGGACAGCTCACACACGGCCATCTGATCCAAAACTAGGCAGAGCCTGTCCCATGGTGACCAGATAACTGATAAACATACTTATATATTTCTAAATACATACATATTATTGATAAAAAACACCCATCCACAGAACAAAATATAATCGTGCTCATCACACAAAGATTTGTCCTGGGTGGGAATCGAACCCACGACCTCCGGCTTAGCAGTCAGGGTCACTAACCACTAGACCAACAGGCCCGTCAATTTTGCAGCAAAGGTGAAGGTGAAGAGATGACAATGTTATGATTATAAGTGAATAATCATTTTGATGGTGCCAATCCGTATGTGTGTGATACAGGCTACTACCAGGCGTCCGTCACTCGCTCAAGGCCACGCGTTATTTGCCTACCGCTTCCTGTACCGCCGGCGGTTCAACTGACAGTAGGCTGCCGCACGCCTGCCCGAGTGCTCGCACGTCACGGTTACTGCGCTGAGTATCAAAATGCCGAAACCCGATTTGAGACATGACTGCGCATCTTAGTTCTTTTCTTTATCAATGTTAGAAACACTTTTTTTAGTAGTAAACGTTTTTAGCATTTGATTATGTACAAATATTAGTTGCTATGTTAGTATTAGAATTAGGTTTTGATTCTTTTTACAGCAGCATTGCTTAATGTCTTAATAAGTGACGTTTTGCCGTAAGTTCAAACTTAAATCTATTTTTCACTGGATATGTAATAATAATTATTTAGATATTAAATTCATTCATCAATCATAGGCACCAATAATAAAAAATCTATTTTTCAGAATAAGTTTTAAAATCCTGTTTCTACATAAGGGGGGGGTTATTCCCTAAGTCCAAATAAAACATAACGTGGCATAACGTAGATCATAGTTAAAGAATCCTAGGTCGCCAAATATTTTTTGTGTTCTGGGAGTCAACGGGTAGTTGTTATTAAAACATCCATCTTCCATTTAACTGATTTTTACTTTAAAAAAGTATAGTAAGTCGAAAGAGTTAAGTACAGTCACTCTAAAGGGAAAGGGGACAACGTGCTGTTACGTGTAGGGTACACGTAACAGCACGTTGTCCCCTTTCCCTTTGATTATTTATTAAAATTATTTACGCGGTTTCGGATATTTTAATAAAATTTAATAATCGGGAATTCAGGGAAGGAAAAAATGTATCTATCATTTTATTAATTAAACTAAAACACATTTATTTTGATCAACAAATAAAAAATAATTGCTTTTCTACAACATTCGTTTAATTACCATTATCATCATGCGTACAACCCTAGCACATTCGCTCGATGAGGCGCTCGCACGTGGGTCGCGCGGCGGGCAAAGCAATCTCAATCCTTTTTGTGCGTAATTATGGTACATTTCTGCACAGCTGGTTATGATTTTGCAGGTTATTATGATTTTGGAGGGCATTATAGCGTAGGTATTTACGCTTTTGTATGGGAGTGATGTATCTGTTACGAAGTAACTATTTGGTAATCTGTGCTTTAGTGACAAAAAGGCGAACTAAAGTAATCTATCTAATTAGATGAGTAAACGTGTAGTAAAATTATAATATTATTATGCATGAAATAAATAGTAGAATATATTATTCTGTGTCAAAAACAATCATTAGACAGCCCTTGTATGAAGTTGTATGTGAGCGTTGCACGTTAAGCAATTTCTATCATCGTTAACGCTTGTAAAAATGTCACTTGGCTAGGGGGCCTATTACCGACAAACTTTTTTACAGTACCTACCTATGTTGTAGAATAAGGTATCCCATCAAATACATTTTCATCATGTAAAATGTTGCCAAGACGAGACCAAAATATGACTCGCACTGTAAAAGTTACCAGGTCTTAATAAGACAATATCTAGAGCCAAGCTTCTAACTCTACACGCCCTAACTGTACAAGGCCTAACCTCACAAACTCTACAATTTAGTCAAAATATGTGGCTTGGCCATTTCGCTACATTCACATTTGCGTAAGGCACGCGCGGATTTCCCTATAGGCCGAGTAGGCCCGGGCCCAAACGGGCGGCAAAACTTAGGGGGCGGCAAAATTTGGTCGATTTTTTAGTAGGTAGTGTGCGCCTACGAGTAAAAACTCAAAAATGTGTCCATATTGTATCCCGCAATAAAAGTACATGTATTTGCTACAATTTATACTGTACAGTACATGGGGGGGGGGCAATGTTTAGTAGGCCTTGGTCAGCCAACCTATCAACTTCACTCCTTTTTTTTTTTTTTTTTTTCCTCATGGACCCGCCTGGGTAAAGGCGGAGGGGCGTGCCGGACTCCTACCGGCTAAAACCACCCCGGCGTTCCCTCGCCCATTTTAGTCGGAGGTCGCGGGAATTTTAATGGCCTCCGCAACTTCCGACCGATGGCCGGCCCGCTGCCGCGGGCCCCGTCCCGTCAGGGGGGGAGTGAGGTGTTAAACTCCCCCCGTGACGTATCGCTTAAGAGGCGCGCGCGAGGAACGCGACGCGCCGCCTCCTCGGGTCCAGTTGGTGGAGGGCGACGGATGTCCCCGGATCCGCCGCCCCTGGACCGATTTATGGGGGTTGGAGGAGGGCGTTGTCCGCCCCCCGCCGATGCCCGGTGCGCCTGCTGCGGCTCGAGAGAGAGGTCGTGATCTCCCTCTCCCTCTCCGCAGCCTCCTTCTGCGACATGACTGTCTCGCAGAAGGAGATCACCGCGTCCCACGACTCTGCGCCACCGACCATAGCACGGATTACGGCCGGCAGCGACAGGTCGGCTCCTACCTCAGCGACGAGGGCACGGCGCGGCTCCTCCCATGCGGCACACTCTGCCAGCGTATGCCGCGCCGTGTCCTCCCAGCAATGGACGCAGTGATGACACCGGGCGTCCGGCTCCCTGTTTATGCGACACAGGTACTTCCCGAAGCAACCGTGCCCCGAGAGCACCTGCGTCGCCCGAAACGACAGGGAGCCGTGCCTCCTCCCGAGCCTTTCCTCGAGCACTGGTCGGATCGCCTCGACGGTAGCGAGGCCGGCGGTAGGGCGCAGAAGCCTTTCCCGCCATTCCGCCACCAGGACCCGGCGGAGCTCGTCCCGGCGCCGCTCTATCTGCCGCGGCGCCAGTCCTTCGCCCCGCGTTCGCGCCTCCTCGCGCCAGCGATATACTGACGCGAGGGCCCTCGCGATCAACTTCACTCCTGGCGTAAGGTGAAACATTTATTCTCTGTTTATAACTTTTCTGTAATACAATAAACGTCGGACCTTTATGCCGTCAACACACATAGAACTTACTACCTACACACCTAGAGGTATAATTGCTCCCGTTGACATCGACTATAGCAAAGACTATATTATTATGGCAACTAGATATTTTTTTTCTTCCAACTAAGCATGTTACCTTAATAACATACATACAGACAGTCAAAAATATGAAAATATTTGTAAATTAAATAAAGAAGGAAAAATTTGAACCTCCGGCAAAACTTGAACCTGCGACTCCACCACTAATACAAGTACATAATGTGACGCATGAATGCGGTTAAATCAATAAGAATAATTATTTATGAGAATAATATGTACGTTTATTAGTAGGTACAGGAGGGTTTTCATAGAGGAAGATCTCGTATCTTCCTCTATGAAAAACTTCCTGTTACTGTTTATAGTGTTTGCCTAGTTCAGTGCACGCATGGTGACTGCGCAATGCGCATCAGTCTACTAATATCACTCAACTGGTATAATGGCACCAGTTGTGAGTTACGTAATATTACTGTTTCTTACATTGTTAAATTCATCTTCTGGTATAAGAATTCGATACTTGGGTTTAATCGAATGTGAGTTTTCTGGGTTATTCATATTTTGCGTGGAAGCCTTATTTTTTTTTCTAAGATAAAAGTTGACATCTAGTCCTCATAATGTGACAGCTAGTTCATTAAAACGTTTAAAAAAGTACTAATTTAATTAATTAATACTGTAGATTTTTATATTACTAAACTACTAACACATGTCGGCCGGTACTTACTTATTTTATTATTTATTTAAACACTAGCTTTTGCCCGCGACTTCGTCTGCGTGGACTTTAGAATTGGGTCCAAAACGAAATGAAAAATGTGAAAGTAATGAAAAATATAATAAATTTTCACCCGTGTTATAGCTTGCGCTGTAAAAGAGAAAAATACCACATTTATAAGCTATCTGCCCACGACTTAGCTCGTAAACAATTTTCAATGATCCCTCGGGAACTACTTAAGAAATCGGGATAAAAGGTAGTCTATGTTATTTCCCATGTCAAAGACTACGTGCATGCCAAATTTCATCCAAATGCGATCAGCCGTTTTTGCGTGATTGTGTAACAAACATCCAAACATCCACACTTTTACAATTATAATATGTATTAGTAGGATTAGTAGGATTATTAGGAGTACAGTTAGTTATTTATTAGGACCATGGTCCACAAAACTGTATTCAACAGCTTGTGGCCACCGAGGGTTCTATAATATTACAAATTTGTTTGATTATGTTTCTTACCGACGTATGTCTTTATACTTCAGCTTCAGATGTGGTTATTAATATTCTTTTGTTTTGTTAGTGTACTGTGTTAAAGATATGACTGCCTCTTGGTCGCGTCGCGTTTGAGAGCTTGAATCCCGGGTCGGGCGAAAAAAGTTACTGATATGCTATTTTCCGTTTAGACAAATACTCAGTACAGCCGGGAGTCAGGAAATTGGGTGGTGTTAAACTCCGTGTCCTCTCGTTTAGAAAAGCCGACGAAATTCGCTGAAGAGTACTATTTATTTAAGAGCTATGATATCGTATTTAAAAAACTTTGGTTGTTTATCAAAAGGTATTGTGTGTCCAGGGTGACAGCGGCGGACCTCTTCAGAATGCTGCTTATATTTCCGAGTGCGTGTACACCATTATTGGCGTGACGTCATCGGGCAGGCCCTGTGGGTTCGCCGGCAACTCTGGCGTGTACACCAGGGTGCTGCCCTATGTGCCCTGGATTGAGAGCGTCGTGTGGCCGGACTAGAAACAACGGATCAAAGTCCATACATAAAAATCTTTACAAATCGAACATAGTTTTATTTCTGGCGTAATGTGTATTTTAGATTTTACATTAAGTTTGGATATGATTTTTTTTTTTTAAAGATTACTAGCAATGTGGGTCGCACATTACTAGTAATCTCGTTAACCCCATGAAATGACTTTAAAATTCAAAGTTGTTTTCCATCGTATTGAATGGCATCGAGAAAGAAGGAAAAATTTGAATAAGCTTTAATATAGCTCAGAAGCGCAAAGACGTGCAATAGAATAGGGAAAGAGAATTTTCAACGCTCGTACAGTGATCTCTGTAGCTTAGCTGGCAAAGCAACTCGGAGGTTCGAGCCCTGCCGGAGGTTAAAATTTTTCCTTTTGTCTAAATGGTTTCGCATAAAAGCGTTATAAAGCAAAAATAATTATTAATGGCATCGATACCTATCTAAATTTAAAATACTTTTATTTTTAACCTTTAAGGTGTCCCATTGCTGGGCAAAGGTCTTTTCCAACCTGCTCCAGGCCCCTTGATCTTGAGCCGCTTCCCACCAATCCGGAAAAAAGCTAATGATGTCATCTCGCCAGCGTCTTTTTGGCCTACCCCGTTTACGAAATACTTCTACACCATCGACATGTTAAGTCGTATCTTTGGATTAGCAATTTAACATCAAATGAGAAGGCCTACAATGTATGGACCGAACGCTAAATGATAATTATTATATTATACTGTCTCTATTCGATTTCTTATTTGTAAAAAAGCTTTCTAGCAATGTGGGTTCCACATAAATTGTATTCTTGTTAAACCCTCGTGGTAAGCTAAATATATGTATGCTTGTGTTACGAGTGAGTTCACGTTGGTAGAGCAATGGGTGGGGCCCTAGCCATTAGGATAACTTACTTCTTATATAAACAAAGTCGGTTCTGTCACAACATTCATAACTAGAGAAAAGGTGGACTAATTTTCATGATCCTATATACAGATTTGTAGGAGTTCTTCTCCGTCCCGAAAATTCAAAATTCTAAACCCATTTATCAGAATACGGGTAAAAAGTAGCACTTTTCAACAACGACATATGGAAAGCACCCAGTTTTGCCCACCATTTACCGATTCCTAAGTGCTCTAGCTGAGGAGAAGAAATGGCGCTACAAACTCCCACTCGCTTTCGTTTTGTCAACAATGATCATGCCAAATAAACAAGTGTTTGAGGTTGATAGGAACTGCTATGAAATTAAAAGTATAAACTAATAAATGACACCTAGGGCAACAGAACGACCAGTCACCGCAATCAGCACCCGAGTATGACGCCACTACGCAATGGTCAGCCATCCCCTCTCGCCATATTAGAAGGAAGGAGTTGACCGGACCTAAGAGGTCACCACAGGCAAAAACAACTAACAGAGCATGACGAATCTGTTACCCTTGTCGGCTTAAACGAAATAATATACAAAAAAAAACTCAGAAACTGATTTACTGCCCTATTCTTTATCAAGGTGACATAGCAGTACATATTATATATTTAGGAGAGGGATACGGCGAGGCACAGCAAGTGCAGAAATAAAAAACACACGTGACGTTAGTCTCTGTACGGTCCTTAAGACGGAAGGCCGCTAATCACTACATGAATTGTAAATATCTAGTTTAATTAATTGAAGCGAATTAAAAGAAACGTTTAGAATGAAGACAAAGATAATAATAGCATTTATTGTAATGCTACTGTGTTTAGCAAAAGGAAATGGAGAATCTGAAAACCTAAATCTAACTGAAGGTAAGTGTGTAGGAGTTAGCTTGCTTTTCTGAGTATATGGCGAGTTCTTAGACAGTTACTTATTGATATAAAACTAGCGCGTTGCGTGATATAATTACGCCACGGGAATTAACGCGAACTCATGAATTTAGCCACAGAACAGAAAATAGTGCTTGCGACCGCGGCCAAACTGGCCATGGTTACACTAACTCGGCCGATACATCAAGCCTTAAAAATTAAATGCACGAGTTCGTGATAATTCCGTGACGCAACATATACTTACTGATGGTTGATTTGAAAATGCAAAATTACAAGTTTTTAATAAGTAATTGTAGAAGACTATCCAGCGACTTGCCTGCTTATTTTTTCTACCAAGAAATATAGCCATATATAAAAGAAATATATTTCTGTGAATATAGCCTATGTTACTCAGGGATCATGTAGCATTCTTATGGTGAAATATTTTTTTTAAATCGGTTCCCTAGTTTTAGAGTTTAGTCGTAACAAAAAAAAACAAATCTTGCCCTCGTTTAATATACTACCGGACCCGCCACTGCTTCGCACGTGTTTTATACATATAAAATTTCCACTTGAATCACTCTTCTTCTTCTTCTTACCTACGCCTTATCCCATTATAAGGGGTCTGCTGTCCCTGTCTGCCTTCTCCATGTTGTTCGATATGCGCGGTCGCAGCATCAACTCTCATGTCCTTTAAGTCTTTGTGAACTGATGAAAGTCATGTGGCGGGCGGTCTGCCGCGGCGACGCATCATTGTCGGTAGCATAAGGGCCACCCCTACCATGTGGTCTTCTGTACGGTTGAGCATATGTCCATACCACTTGAATCACAAAAAAAAACTGCATAAAAAAGCATTGCGTTTTTTAAAGATATAAGCATACATAGGGGCAGAGAGAGAAAGCGACTTTACTTTATACTATGTAGTGAAGAGTTGTTTGTTACTAGTTCGTAGGTTTGGTCAACGAAACCAGTATGTTATAAATTAACATAAAATGTGAATGACCTTCTCTAGCTTGATTAAAGGAAGTATCTTCTAATTTTTATTAACTTTATAATTTACAAAATGGAATTTAGCACACGTAACATTTATATATTTAATAATTAATAAAAATAACGGAATATTTTAACATTCGGGGTTACAATATTAAAAAAGGTTATTTTCAAAAATCAATGAATATAGTTTTTTTTTTTTTATCATAAAGGAATGTTTAATAGTACCTATATAGAGTACTTCCCTTCAAGGTGGAAATCATTTCTATCTTATCGAGATATAATTGTGATACAAGGTAAAAAATCCATATAATTATATACCTACAGGTTCGCATTGTTCATGGAAGGGTTTAGACGGAGTGTGTGCCGATATATATCATTGTCGCACTGCTATGGAAGACATCCGCCTCGGGGACTATCCGCCGGTGAGTGTCAAGTCGGCAAGACCCTTTTCAGAAGGAGTGAATTTGAAATCGATTCCTGGTGTCAATAAAGTCTGTCAGTTTGACTGCACGAATGGCCGAGTGGTATAGGTCACCACGCCGATTAGGCACCACTGGGCGCGACGTGCTGCGGGTTCGATCCCCGCATGGGACAAGTATTTGTGTGATCCACAAATGTTTGTTCCAAGTCTGGGTGTTCTTTGTGCATGTGATTTGAATGTTTGTGTGAAACCCCCGCGACGATAAATTCATTAGTGCGGGCGTCGTTTAAAAAAAAAAAAAGTGGCCATGTAAAATGCGAGCGGTAATTGAGATGGTAAGCGGAAATAGAGCGTGAATATTTTTATGGAATCCTTCATCTGGACGAAAAGGTTGCGCGTAATATGCGTAGAAAGAATCACGACTGATTTACTCTTTCTGAAAAGGTTCTACGCCCTAAATATGTGGAGAAATTTATTGTTAAAAAATGTTACTGCCTCAGATGATTACGTCAAATTTTAATGTGTGACAATGTGACTATGTAGGTACCTAATTGAAAATAAAGATCTGTTTTTTTATTACCTTTTCAGATATGTAGTCATCAGGGTGTTAAAACAATAATATGTTGCACTGATTGTGAACTGGAAGACATAACAGGGTAGGTCAAGTTTTTACAATAAGTTTTTTTTTTCTTTTGTAAGTTTAATATCTATAGGTCTACCTATGTACGAAAATGATAGTCCAGTGTCAGGTACAAGAGGTTTTTTTTGCGGTTGTAGATTGAAATGCACTTTCGAAGAGGATACTTTAATTAAGTAGGTAATGCAATATCTCCTTAAAATAACGCTTCACTTTGTTCCAGAAAGTTTTCCATAAATACTGGAGTTCCTGTCCAGTTTTATAAAACTGGAGAAAAGGCGAGAGATCGTTAGTACTAAATATTTAGCATTATGTTTATTAAAATTAATTATGAAGTATATGAAGCAAGCACAGGCTGTTTAAGTTGCAATAAATAAATTGAAATTAAAGCCACATGTATGCCATAAAAATTTTGACATAATTTACCGCATCTTCATAACTTTCTTTAAAAAAAAGTCTAAATAAAAAACTAAATTGACAATATTATGTTACAAAATATTCAAGGTAATCATATATTTTTATCTAGAATGGGTGGGTAATCGAGAACTATTTTGTTTCAGATTGTTTAGACTACCTGGAACAAATTGAAAAGTGTTATCCCCGCATCACAACAAAATATAAAAAAAAGAAGGATCCCATAAAGAATTGCAACAATGTTGTAGTTACAATAACAGCTGCCGCTGGTGGAATAGATGCCGAGCGAGATCAGTATCGACATATGGTAATGATAAGTACTTTTCAAATCACGGCTTATAAGCCGTGAATTAAACGAGGCCTGTTTGTGACGAGTGACCCTGAAGAGCCAACAAGAACTATGTTTCGTTTTTGTGGTTGAAACCGGATTTCTTATTTTATATATTTTTTAATTTTAATATATCCGATACCTTAACTTTGTCGTATCAATTATGCGAAGCCAAAAAAGTCAGACAACCGACCATCGACCAGCGAGTGTGGGAAAAACATATTGACCCTCGAAATGCCAAAGTTGATTTTTGGAGTCGAAAAATTGTGTAGAAAAACAACACAATTTTCCGACTGGCCTGTTGGTCTAGTGGTTAGTGACCCTGACTGCTAAGCCGGAGGTCGTGGGTTCGATTCCCACCCAGGACAAATCTTTGTGTAATGAGCACGATCATTTTTGTTCTATGTCTGAGTTATATTTATCTACAATAATTATGTATTTAGAAATATATAAATATGTTTATCAGTTGTCTGGTTGCCAAAGTATAGGCTCAGCCTAGTTTGGGATCCAATGGGCTGTGTGTGAGTTGGACAGGTATATTCGTTCGGTAACACCCTGTGTTATACATAAGTCTGCCATAAGTTATATGGAAAAGTTATTAAATAAATTGCAAAACCAATATGTTTCCTTTAATCAGAGTCTTTTGGGGTACGGAGAAGACTTGGACTCAGCGCAATGGATCTGCGGCGGTTCACTCATCAGCAACAAATTCATCCTCACAGCTGGCCACTGCACAGCAGCTCCTAAATTGTAAGAAAATAAAAACTGGTAGCAAAATTCTGGGCTGACACAATATGATTGCCATCGACACGATAAGAAGATGATTTTCGTTCATCAAAATATTACATACCTACCAAATTACATGGGAAATTCTATTTTAACTGCTGATGGTCGTTTGGAAATTTCATTATACTTTATAGCATATTCATTCGATACTTTTACACCTATAACTATCTTCTTAGAGGTCCAGTGAAGTACGCCGCTCTGGGCATCTTGAAGCGCTCGGACCCCCTGGAGCTGTGGCAGCGATACCTCGTGAAGAGGATCGTGCCCCACCCAGAGTACAAGCCTCCCTCCAAGTATCATGACATCGCACTCCTGGAAACTGACAAAGAGTAAGTGTGACAAGCCATAAATTCAGTGCTCTGAAGTTTTCTATGAAAATTACGGTTTCTGTATGTGTGAAGATATGTTTATTAAAAGGTACTTTCTTATTCAGGGTATTATTTAACAAGCAAGTGTTACCAGCGTGTCTTCATATAGTGCCTCAAACATACTCGGATGGTTTTGCTAACGCGACCGGTTGGGGTGCATTAGGTCATAACCGGGAACTGGCTGATACCTTGCAAACGGTAAGTCTTGTTTCTTTACCCGATGAAAATAACAATTCTTTAAGTATACGGGATGTAAGGGGCACGCTCCCAATAATGAAGATAGGGGATGGTAATCATGAAGCATGATCATGGGACAGATTTTTTTTTTCATTCGGATCATTACTTTTGTTCCATCTTTAAAGGTACCAGTCTACATTCCCCTTAAATTCTGTTTTTTAGGATTATCGCTTTTTCTTAATCACTTTGGTAGAAAACAGGCAAGACGTTCTTACTATTGAAGCCCTTATTCAAACAATATGTAGGTCTGTAAGTATTTTAGTAATTTTATCAGTTATCCATAATTGTAAAATAAGGTTTTTATTCAAAAGTATTTGTGACCCGCGGTTCCACGTATCAAGCACTTTTTATACAGACATAAAAAAGAACACTTTTTTTGTCCTGACTGACGAACACAATAAAAAATTCATTATCCAATTTAGTACAGTCATGCGAAAGATTATAATTATTATAAATGCGAAATTAACTCTGTCTGTCTGTGTGTTATGCAATCACGCCTAAACCACCGAAACGATTTAAAAGAAATTTGTTAGAGGGATAGCCTAAAGCCTGAGAAAGATCATGGAAAAGGCTGGGCAGATGATAAACGGCCAAGCCTTTTTTCCAATATATGTTGTGTATGCCATTTCCCAAGCTATTTTGAGGTCGGCTTCCAGTTTGACCGGATTTAGATGAATACCGTATTTTGCGTGGAGCGACTGCCTATTGGACATCCACGTGATAACCGACACCCACTGGGCTACAGCTAGTTATGCAACAAGCGTGTAACAAAGGATCGAATTTTATTTAGTGACTAATGAATAATGGATATTCATACCAGGTTTACCTGGAGCGGCTGGAGCCACATGAGTGCAGCCAGCTGTACCCGAAGCACAGGCATCTACAACAAGGGTACAATCACACCACGCAGATGTGCTACGGGAACCGGAAGGAAATCAGAGATACTTGTGAGGTTAGTGCCTGGATATTTGGCGAAGGAGTGTGTTCATTCAGATACCTTTCTTGAATATGCCTCTGACTTATGACCAGTAAGACTAGGTTCGGAATCAGATTGAATTCTGCTGGTAGTTTTAGAAAATGTGTACCTATTAAAAGAATAATTCTTTACCTCAGCTCATTCAGATGTGGTTAATGGTTTTCTTTTGTCTTGTTTGTGTACTGTGAAATCATCAGTATTTAAGTGAATACGAGAAGCGAGTTGCTTCTAATCAGACCGATTACAATCCCGACATATTGAAGAATGACCCTAATAAATAATCCTAAATAATGCCCCAATAAAACACGCAAAATATTATGCTATGCTCTTAGAGTGTTGGATAGCCCATTTACTGAGGAAGGCTACTTATTGGATTCTGCATCATAGTTGCGACAAACAAATGCGCGACATAGCTGCTGCATTATGCTGTCGCCCTTACATTTGTCGAGCTCATGTTCTGTCGCACCACTGATTGTCGAGCTCATGTTCTGTCGCACCACTGATTGCCGATGTCTGTCGCTATAAAAATTGTCGCGCATATACCTACTTTTTGCCTCCTCAAAGGCTAGTAATTATATAAGTCACCTCGTCCAAGTTTTGTCAGTCCTGTTTCACAGTTTAAATCACAGGTTTACCTAAATGCCGCATATATTACTTCTTCCAGGGCGACAGCGGCGGACCTCTTCAGAACGCTCATTACATTTCCGATTGTGTGTACACTATAATTGGTGTGACGTCATCGGGCAAGTCTTGTGGATTCGCCGGCAACTTTGGAATCTATACCAGGGTTATTCACTATGTACCTTGGATTGAAAGCATCGTCTGGTCAGACTAAAAACTAAAGACACAGACGAAGCAATCTCAGTTTGATTTGATGAACGTTGTAGGTGAAATAATCATCTCGATAACACCATCCAAACGTTTAATTAATTCTATCTTGAGATGTTTATCAATTTTTTTGGTAAAGGTATCGATAAAGAATCTCGATAATTTTTATTAATATAAAGTTCGCTGATTACATTTTTTTTCATTTCATGAAATCCTGATAATATTTCAAATACCATTGTAAGTTGAAATTATATGTTTGGACTAAATACAAAATTTCTCACTTTCTGTGAGATAACCCTCATTAAAACAAACGAGGAAAATTCAAATAAGTATTTTTGCTTAAATATGTATAAGTATGTTTAAAAATACCTACTTAGGAATGTATTCGATGTAGTCGCTACTCCCTGTCAAGGTTTATAGTAAATTACAGCTCTCGCCAAACTTTAAGGCCGCTACGAGGCAATTCATTTCAAGGCAGGGCCTAGGCTTAAAACCTGGGTTAGTTTTAGATTAAAGTTTGGAGTTTTTGTAGTCTATGAGTTTTTAGATGGTCACATCCATCAGGGTGGGTTTTTGTTTCCCCCCCTAAAGGATGGTGAAAAACAATGCATAAAGTATACAATTACATGTTTCTCTTTGAAATAAAATAAATATTTATTTCAGTAACTATTTTCTATACAATGAAATGGTAAAGTAGGAGATGAAAGTTTATATAGGAAGTCAGTTATTTTGAAGTAAGAAGAATTAAATGCAGGTATTCAAGAGGAGAAATCAAATCCAAAATTCTTTTATGTATATTAGGCTACCGAGTAGGTACCACTTTTTGACGGTCAACAAATTATTAAATTAATGCAAATATTTATCGTAGTTTTCTAAAATTTAACGCCTTGAAGCATCAGTTTCCTCCAGGCACGGTTCCGCTATTAAGCGGACGTCATATAGTGTCGAATAACGTGACTGACATTTTGGCTATGGGACCAAACGGGCGTGAATTGTTAGAGACCGTTGTTTGAGATGCAGGCTAGTCATGAGACATGCAATAACTGCATGCCTGCAGCACACGAACATCTCGCAAGGAGTATAGTCACGAGCATAAATATGTATACACATAGCGAAATTGTAGAACAATAATTTAACAGGAACTCACCGTCAATTCAACTTTTAATCATTTAACAACATAAAATTATAACAGTCCTTACATCATGTATATATTTTTGAGTTTCAACAAAAACTTCTCGCTAAATAAGTTTTATAATTTCGCTATGTGAAGGTATACATATTTATGCTCGTGACTGTACACGGCGCATTCGTCAAATTTGGACGCGACCTTCACACCCTAAATGCCTTTCTTAGGTAAAACTGTATCTCTACTTAAACTATCATAACAAAAGAGGAACTTTTGTATTTTTGCTTAGTAATATACCTATATATCTATATGACGTCATAAGTAGGTACTCAATTAAGAATGTCAAGTGAGTAGTCGCACTAGTCGCTCGCCTAACTTCAACCCGAGAGGTCGTCTACGAGTGTTCGTGTGTCATAAATATCTTGTGAATAAATCGAACTCCTGAATATAAAGATGAAGATTGACGTAATGTTGTTACCATGGTTCATTGCCATGTATCTAGTTTTTGTAAAAGGACACTTTAATAAGTATAAATATCTAAATCTGACCGAAGGTAAGTTATAGGTACCTATTTACATTAAATAAATATAAGTATATACATATACGATAGATTTTTATATTACATGAAAAATGAGTATAGGCTACTAAAACAAGTGACGCATACAAATAACAAGACGTAAACTTGTTATTGTTAAGAGGAAAATGAAGAGAATATCCTTGATGTCTATAATCACGAATACTTTTGGAATTCCGACTCACCCTTAGTAGATACCATAAAATGGTTTGAATATATATGATTATGGGGTGAATAAAGACCACTTTGGAGACAAACTTTTCTGGTGTCACAGGCATATAATTTTAGTTAAGAGTCCATCGTTGTCATTATATTAAACTTGAAAAATATAAAATACCGTAATTCTCTATATTCATCCCCTGATTTCTTATTCACCCCAGTTTACCCGGTACCTAGAGTTCTCTAGTTTGCTTTGGATGATCAGGGGAATATTTGTAATGAAATCTACACGTTGTCTACACAATCATACCATTAAAAGTAGTTGAATTATATTGTTTGTTGTTAATATATTGTATGAAGTTATAAATAATAGTTAATAAAAGATACTAACTATCATAACTTAGGTATTATTCTTTTGGGTAATATACGGAGTAGTGCTTTGGAGAAATAAGTAAGTAAATATAAATCGTAAAAATTAAAGTTAAAAACTACAACCAATTTGTGTACCTATGCATTTCCAGACTTCTATTGGACTTGTTTCGTCCTTTTGAGACGCTTTTTATATGGTCTGTAGTCGGTTTGTAGTTTTTAAAGATAAAGATATTTTATTCGCAAACATGGGTACAATATACATGGTGGTACAGAGAAATTTCTTTGGTTCAGCCATATTTTGCCACGAGGGCATGCAAATCTTAATTATAGGTACATTAGAAATTATAAACATTAAAAACTAAACACAAAGTAAATAAAGAACAGAAAGATATATAACCCTTTCAATACTAACATTAAATCCCAACCAAATTCTCTATACAATAACATCTTTTTCATTGAGGAATTCACTTATAGTATAGTAAGTTTTAGCTAGTAAAAAATGTCGTAGCTTTTTTTTAAATTTCAATAGAGGTAGTTCTTTCCACTGTTTAGGTATTTTATTATAAATCACCGGAGCCATGCAGTAGACACTTTTGCGCATAAGTTCTGTTTTAGCTGAGTGTAGAGACAGTAAACTATTGTTGCGTCTATTACGTGGGCATTTATCGGCTAGGAGTTGAAATTTATTCGGGTTTGATTTAACAAATAAAGCTACTTCGAGGATGTAAAGACAGGGTAAGGTTAATATTGTATATTGTTTAAAATACGGCATGCAACTATCGATGGTTTGCAACTTAAATATAGATCTTATACATCTCTTCTGTGCTTTGAACGCCGTTTCTCTTCCCGAAGAGATCTTTAACTTGTCGGGTTGTAGCATTTGTCGATATTCCTTATAGTGTCAAATTTTGCCCTGAAGGCCTAATTGAAAAATTCACCCTGTATATTCTTGCCGCGTAAACCGACATATTAATATTTTTTATATTTTGCACTTCTAAAGGTCCATCTAAATTTAAAATTACATGTGTATATTTTTTGTATCCTATCACAACGTCTAGGGAATTTCTTTCGACTCCATGCAACCTCTGCATAGGGGCCATCTGTAACAACCATATGTATCTCATATCAATAACAAGTGTATATTAAGAGGACAGTGTGTTTCTAGAACTTTTTTAATGTAAAGCCTGCTGGTTCTAATCTAGTCTATACTATATATTGTCGTGTTTGAACCAATTTTGACTGCCGCATCGTTCTTTGATCCATTGCATATTTACATAATACAGACTCCTTTACTTAAACGGGCACAGGAGCGTCTTCTCGATCGAAGTTATCTTGAACTAGATAAACTAAAGAGGTCCCTACTATTTCAAGTCGAATGCCAAAGCGAAGTGAATCACCAAAGCGCTGATTAAAGAGAGATAATATGTTGGGGATTTTGACATAGAAATAATCTCAGAGTAAGCAAAATATGAAGATCAGTATTAATTTATAAGATCTGACAACTCTATTTCAAGCAAATAAATTTAATTATATTCTATTCTATTCTTCGATATCAAAGGAAAGTGATATATAATGACGATTATATCGACTGCTATATGTGATAGTTCCTTCAGGCTTCTCTTTAGAACAGCTGAGAGCGTTGTTTGTATGTTTTGGTAACTATCCCCTCCTCTTGTATTACAAGATGTAGCGCCCTCAGGTACAGAAAATATTCAAGTGCGGCTGATGGAGTGAACTTATGCATCGAGTTTTGTTTAACCGTGATCAGTTGTGCTTTGAGCTCCCACGAAACCAGTCTATAGGAGTGTAACCCTGATTTGCTACCCGCACGGCAGGTACAGGACTTTTACTATAACCACAACTCGTAAGAAGATATGCGAGTGATAAGTGTTATCCTGTACCAAACGGGTTTCAGAATTTTATTTTATTTTATAGAATAACCAACAATCTTAATTACATTTACAGGATCACACTGTTTTTGGGATAGATTTGACGGAGTGTGTGTTAGCCCATACATGTGCCGCTCAACCATGGACGACATTCTTGATAACCACTATCCTCCGGTATTTAATTATTTTTTTTCATATATAAGTACACTCATATTGGTTGTTAATGTCATCAAATATTATATTGAGGAAACTTCTTTGTATGTTAGATAATATATTTTGATTGGAACTAATAATAAACAAATAAATAATAAGAATGCATTTAACGGCTATATCCGTAATTACTTCGCTGTGCAAAGGGGAAATATGTGTGTTATTCAGATACATATAACTTCTAACTTAATGAAAAATACAAATGAGTGTTTATATGCTTGATATCATGATAGCAGATGAATTGAAGCGTCCTGCGGGTTTCTGAAGACTTATCGGGATTAAGGGTGTCCTGTGCTAATACAGGTTAAAGTAGCTTTAGCGTAACAGTCAAACTAACAACCATCCATTTATCTTTACAAACTTTCACATTTTGAATAATTGAAATTATTCTGCTCCGAATCCGCCCGCCTGGGTGTTGGTTATAGCGGCAAAAACTAGCTTGTCATTAACAATGAACAACATTGGCTGAAATAGGCCGCAAAAATAGAACCCGAAGTTCAAGCTTGGTCCATATAAACTCTCATCAAAATAAGTTCATTGTGAAACCTTAGCAGATAGAATTACTTATGGCATTAAACTATTATTAGATATTATGCATTTTGCACTATAAAAGTAAGTTCTGGACGTTTTTTTTTTTTGACTTGATTTGCACTTGTCTATTACTTTAATTGCTTTTCAGATTTGTAGCTTCGAAGGAGTGAAACCGATTATATGTTGTACCGACTGTGAACTGAAAAACATATCCAGGTAAAATAACTTGTGCTTACTCGGTTAATTGTTGTGGAGGTGAGGTATGATTTGATGTTGGGAAGATGGAGAGATTGATGTTGTGATGTTGAGAAAAACGCTTTGCTTAGTGACTTACCCGTGATATTTCTACAAGCGTTAACGATGCCAGAAATCGCTTAAATGGCATCAAATGTATGGAAATGCCATTTGTTTTCGATAAGTCACGTCATAATGTCATTTAAGCAATCTCTAGTATCGTTAACACTTGTAGAAATGTCACTTGGCTAGGGGGGCAGATAACTGGTTTCGTTTGGGATAAAAAGCCTATGTAGGTATTAATCAAGAGTAACAGCTACCTCCATACCAAATTTCATTTATATTGGTTGAACTAATTGAGCGTCAAGAGGTAACATTCACATTCACAAACACTCACAAATCTATAGCCTTTTAATAAAGTGTGATTTTTACTAACGATAAAAGCTTTCCCTAGATCATTCACGAAAAGGCCTGGTGTACCAGGGTGGTTGTACAAAACAGGACAGAAAGCGAGAGACAGTAAGTAAAGTGACGAGTTCTCCATGTATGATTTTCAGGCGTTTTCAATACCTGCCTACATTGGCTAATTACAGATTGTTTGGACTACGTGGATCAACTAGGCCGTGATTGTAACATAGGCGTTACAAGGTATTTTCGCAGAGTGAGGTTGGCCAATAGAACCTGTTCCGGTTATGCCCGGTCAGCTGTCGCACCGGCTGGTGGGAAGGATGCCAAGCGAGACCAATTCAGACATATGGTAAGTAAATGATTCTGGTCATAACACCTAGCAAATGGAAAGTGTTTGATCTATCTTTTATTTGTTTATTAGAAAAACTCGCAGGGTCATTGATATGTGTGGTAGAGAAGCACACATCTCCAGGTGAAGACTCAGCTACTATAAGTATACCAAGAGCATTATGAAACTATGTATATGGTACTAAAGGAAAGTTGAAGTGAATGACATTATTATGTGTTGTGATTTCTAAGAATCATTTTATCAATTTCATATTAATAACAGCATATATTTTATATCGATACAATCTGTTTATATGTTTTGTCTCTTTCATCCTCTTGATACTTAAGTCCTTAAAAAGCCTTAACACAAGTCACTGCTTGGTGGAGTATTATCCAAGTGTAAATAAAGTAGAACTATGAAATAAATAAATTAATAGGGTTTTCAAGACCGATTTGTTTTCCAGGGACTTCTGGGATACGGAGACCATATTGACTCGGCGCTATGGATCTGCGGCGGTTCTCTCATCAGCAACAAATTCATCCTCACGGCTGGCCACTGCATAGCAGCTCCTAAACTGTAAGTGTATAGTTTTCCTTTCAGTGCGAACTAGTTCGACGATGTCAGTATACCTACTCGGGGCAATTTATTGGACATATCACTGAGACTGATGAACTGCCAAAGAATACCCTGGTAAGATTATTATTGTGCCGTTGCCTGTTCGTTGGTCAAGTGGTCGCAAGCGCGACTGCCGTGGACGAGGTCACTATTAGTTCAAATACCGGGTCGAGCCAAAAATAGTCAATTGGTATTTTCAGCTTAGGAATACTCAACACAGCCTGCCAGGAAGTTTTTTTCTGCACCTGATCTTTCTCTGGTTGTGTCAGTCTAGCGCTTCATCAGGATATGACGCTGAAAGAACAGAGATTGCAACCGTGTTCCTAAACACAATAGTGCTCTAATATGTGTCCCGTTCAGTAGCTATTCTTATTAAGCGAACCAGCTTTTATTTTTTGTTTAAAAAAACCGGCCAAGTGCGAGTCAGACTCGCGCACCGAGGGTTCCGTACAAACCTGTAAGTATATAAGTAAAAGTTATGGTATTTTTATTTCGGCCAACATCTGTTTTTTTTTTTTAATCGCTGAACAACGTTTGCTGGGTCAGCTAGTAAGTTTATGATTATTAAAAAAAATATACTATGTGATGTAACTAAAAATTTAAGATTTTCGGAATTTTTCCTATATGCGTACTTTATAACGTTGCTTCATGCCAAATTTCAAGATTCCAGGTCGTCTGGAAGTATCCTTTAGGTTTTGATTCCCTTGCGAGTAGTTGCGAGTTTCAAAATATGCGGCTTTAATTGCTGTATCTTTTGATTGCGTTGACGTAGAAGTTTGATTTTGTTACAGCTTAAAGATATTATAGACTTGAGTATTTGTTAAGAATTTCAATATAATACCACTACGCGTTCATGAGTAAAGGGGTAATAAGTTTAAAATTATTAAAAATATTTTTATTATATGATGTAACTAAAAATTTATGCTTTTCGCAATTTTTCCTTTATCTGTGTTATAAGACGTTGCTTCGTACCAAATTTCAAGATTCTGAGTTCACGGGAAGTACCCTGTAGGTTTTGATTCCCTTGCGAGTAGTGGCGAGTTTCAAAATATGCGGTTTTAATTCCTGTTTCTTTTGATTGCGTTGACATAGAAGTTTGATTTTGTTACAGCTTAAAGGTATTATAGATTTGAGTATTTGATATGAATTTCAATATAATACCACTACGCGTTCATGAGGAAAGGGGTAGTAAGTTTAAAATTATTAAAAATATTTTTATTATATGATATAACTAAAAATGTATACTTTTCGCAATTTTTCCTATATCTCTGCTATAAGACGTTGCTTCATACCAAATTTCAAGATTCTGAGTTCACGGGAAGTACCCTGTAGGTTTTGATTCCCTTGCGAGTGTCGAAAATTTGCGGCATAAACGGGAGTATCTTTTGATCGCGTTGACTTAGAAGTTTGATTTTTTCACAGCTCCAAGAGACCATAGACTTGAGTATTTGATATGAATTTCAGCTTGATACCTCCACGCGTTCCTGAGAAAAAAGGTCTTGACAGACAGACAGACAGACAGACGGACAACAAAGTGATCCTATAAGGGTTCCGTTTTTACCTTTTGAGGTACGGAACCCTAAAAACGACGCCCGCACTAAGTTATTTAATCCTTGTGCCGCAGGAGTTTCACAAACATTCAAATCACATGCACAAAGAACACCCAGACTTGGAACAAGCATTTGTGGATTACACAAATGCTTGTCTCATGCGTGGATCGAACCCGCAGCACGTCGCTCACAGTGGTAATTAGCGTGGTGACCTATATCACTCGGCTATCCGTGCAGTCTTCTTTCGAGTCAGCTTTGTTCGAAATTCGGTCAGCAGGACTATTACTATTTTATTATGATAAGTCAACGAAAAGTCTAAAATTCACGCGAAATAGCGTTTGTGCGGCATATCGACAACGACTTTTACTTCTGAATTCTTTAAATAATGAGTTTTGTAATAAACAATATCCTTCAGAGGTCCAGTGCGGTACGCTGGTCTGGGCATCCTGAAGCGCTCGGACCCCCTGGAGCTATGGCACCGATACTTTATAAAGAGGATCGTGCCCCACCCAGAGTACAAGCCTCCCTCCAAGTACCATGACATTGCACTGTTGGAAACTGATAAAGAGTAAGTATGAAAAGTTCCATAATTTGTCTTGCTTGTAATTAAATAACAATTTTGTTAAAATTGAGCTCGGATATTGAAGGCCAGTTTCTTTCTAAATCCAAACGAATAACTTTTTGAGACGGGAAGATTGGAATGAGATTGTTACTGTATTTTGTAAATAATTGCGCAAACGTGTCTGGGTAAATTAATATATATAATAATACCTATAAATCATATATATTATATATATTCCTATGAAAATCAATTTTTTTTTCAGAGTAACTTTCAATATCCACGTTTTCCCAGCGTGTCTCCACTCCCTGCCTGAACCGGACTATGCTTGGGACAGAGATGCATTTGCAACCGGTTGGGGTGCATTGGGTCATAATCGTGAGCTGGCCGACACTTTGCAATATGTAAGTGTTAGCTTTGGAAAAGCAATAGAACAAACGTGTGTGAGAAACATAATTCATAATATCTTAATAAGTTGGGACAACTGAAACGCGGCCACCTGGTACCAAACACAACATGACGTATAAATTTCAAAATAATAAATATTGAACATATACAGTGTGTAACAAAAACCCTGTCCGATCCCTGAGAGTATTATTCGGTATCGTACTGCTAACACATATACGTAGTCATTAAATGGATTGGAGATTATTATTTTTACCCAGTGAAAATAATTAAATAAAAATAAAAACTGATCCAAGGCAACAGCAACACTGACCGCTCCTCAAAGTTCACGTACCTACTACCTACAGTTTTATTTTACTACCGCCTGTGTGAGACGGTGCATGAACTTGCTTTGTCGCATGCCGCCAAACAAACTTACCTACCTATAACGAAATAAACCTAGGCTACGTTATACCTTTACCTACGCGTACGGCGTAGGTATCAGCTGATATTGGTTTGTGTATATTAGGCGTAGTGATCCGGATATTATAATTGACTCTCTTTATAAAGAAACAAATAATTGAATTAATTGTAGCCCTGAAAAGGGCTTTTTTATACAAGCGATTTGGTTTTGGCAATTTACCTACCAACTGACTTCAGATATCATTATTCATCAAAACATTCACTTATTGTTGCTGCACATTTCGGCGATCGTGTTCCACATGTCCACCACAACACTAATGCACATTCGTCACCTTTTTACTAAATTTGCACGTACTTCTAACAGCGCACTTGTGTCCGATTTAAGACTTCGATTTCCGAATCACACACCTTTTTTTTAATACGACACTTGTTCCTCGATTTCCTCGTTGTCTTCTTCTCTCGTGGTCTTCCAGCATCCATGGCATGACTCGAACCCAAGAACACTGCATGTGGTGAACGCGCGGTTATACAGGCGTTGAAAGGCTCACTCCGACGGAACTGTCACACCTGGCGCACCTCATAATTTCTTATTATGATCTTATATCACAATATTCGTGATTGGAATACGATATTGTTTGCGAAACAATAGCGGCACGCGTTACGTACGGACGTCCGATCGAAAGCTATCTCCACGAAAGACTAATAGTCGGTAGGTAACCAGGCGGCGGCGGGCCGGCGTGGCGGCGGTATCATCAAAGAGTCGGCGGCTAGTTGAAAGAGTGCCTACAACTCGGCGGTGCCTTTTGTCGGCTTTTGTAATAAAAACAAATAAAAATAAAACGCATTTTGCCATTGGGTGGAGTGTTGTCAGCTTACGAAAATTTACCATATTCAGTTTTAAATCTCGCAATGATTATAAAAATAAAAAAACAATAACTTTTGGATTTAACGAGTTACAATTTTATAACATTTTTTTTTTATACGTATGTTGTACCACGGATACGCCTTTATTGGATCGGACAGGGTTTTTGTTACATACTGTATAATTATATACAGGTTAAATTTAATAGGAGTGCGTATATTCAACGAGACAATCAGGTGCATATAACTGAACAACTTTAAAAATTCATTCTCAAAATGAAATTTTCATACAAAGTGTCAGGTGCGACTTATGTTTGTATGAAAAAATGATTTTGTCCCTTATTAAAAATCTCCCTATCTTTAAAAATTAAGATTTTAATATAATACCCTTGCAACCCCTTTTTCATCCTCTTAAGGCGTAGATTTCTAAAATGGCTAAAATATGTGTTCATTGATTTCTAACCAAAAACCCGTAGGTAAACCAAATTACTTAACGTCTACCAGGTTAATCTAGAAAAATTCGAGCATTATGAGTGCAAACAGCTGTACCCGAAGCACAGGCATCTACTCCAAGGCTACAATCACACCACGCAGATGTGTTACGGAAACCGAATCAAAATCAGAGACACTTGTAAGGTAAAAAATATTTCTTTATCACAGTTTCACTTTAATTTCATTTTTGTTTTCTTTTATTTATTAGTATTAGATCTTATGTAAATTTTTTGTAGTTTTATAAATGTCGTCATTTAATTTCATTTTTAACCGACTTCGAAAAGGAGGAGGTTATATATGTTCAGCGTGTCACTATTTTTTTTTTTTATGTATGTTCACCGATTACTCCGTCAATTGTGAACCGATTTTTATGATTCTTTTTGTATTCGAAAGAGTATTCTCCCGAGATGGTCCCATTGTCACCAAGTCAGGATCTGATGATGGGATCCCAGTTAAATCGAAGGAAACCCTTAAATTTTAAAGAAATGTCGAACGTGTTTCATTATTCTACTGAGCCTATTTAGGTATTTACGTCCAATAGTCATCACCTCAAGGCTTTTGGTAAATACTGAGCTGATGATGGAAGAAACCTTGAGTTTTAGGAGTTAAGGGTTGATTTTTTTTATATAATAAATATGTATTGACCCTCATTTACATTTTTTAACGTTTCTAAGGTGAGCTGTATTGTATTATTATAATATTACTAGCTGTTGCGCGCGGCTCCGCTCGCGGGGCCATCGGTTCCTCAATAAATGGGCTATTTAACAGTTCCTTAGATTAGCGCGTTCAAACAAAAAACTCTTCAGCTTTATAATGTTAGTATAGATCATGTGTCTATCTTTGAAAACAACACCATTCATATACAAACGTCCAACCACTTTTTCACCCTCATAGGAAGTAGATTTCAAAATTTCTTAAATGTGTGTTTATTTGTATCGAACCAGAAACCCGTATAAGAAAAGGCATGTACCTATCTTTAAAAATTAAGTTCTCAATATAAATACCTTGCAACCCCTATTTTACTTGGGGGTGGTTTCCAAAATCGCAAAAATACTTGTTCATTTATTTCTAACCAAAAACCCGCATACCAAATCTCATGTATCTCTCTTTGAAAATGACAAACTTCCTATAAAAACTTCCAACCCCTATTACACCGCCTTAGAGGGTAGCTTCCTAAAATCTCGGAAATACATCTTACTTATTTCTAACTAAAAACCCTTGAATGAAATTGTGTCCATCTTTGAAAACGATACAATTCATGTACCTACAAACTTCCAACCCCTATTTTACCCTCTTAGGGGGTGATTTTTAAAATCACTGAAATTCATGTTTATTTATTTCTATCCAAAAACCCGTATACAAAATTGCATGTGTCTATCATTGAAAATACCGAACTTCCCATACAAACTTTCAACCCCAATTGCACCCCCTTAGAGGGTAGCTGTCTAAAATCTCGGAAATACATCTTATTTATTTCTAACTAATAACCCTTGTATGAAATTGAATGTGTCTGTCTTTGAAAACGACAAAATTCATTTGCCTTCAAATTTCCAACCCCTATTTCACCCTCTTAGGGGGATGATTTGTAAAATCGCTGAAATACGTCTTTATTGATTTCTATCCAGAAACCCATATACAAAATTTCATGTGCCTATCATTGAAACTACCGAACTTCCCATACAAACTTTAAACCCCTATTTCACCCCTTAGGGGGTAGATTTCTAAAAGAAAAGTAGCCTGTAGCCTTCCTCAATAAATAGGCTATCTAACAGTGAAATAATTTTTCAAATCGGACCATTACTTCCTGAGATTAGCGCGTTCAAACAAACAAACAAACAAACTCTTCAGCTTTATATATTAAGTATAGAGTATAGATATAGATGAACACAAAAAATGAAAAAAATAAATAAACTTTTGAAAAAAAAAAACCGACTTCAAAAACCAAAACAAAATCTAAAAGGCACAAAATAGTGTAAAATAAACTTAGAACTATCTAAAATATTAATACAAAACTAGAAGTGATCTGTTTGAAGTCGGTGCCAAACAACAATATACCAACAAAAAATAAATACCTACAAATACTAGTACAAATTAAAATAAATAAAATAAATATCTTGGGACAATCTCACACACGGTCATCTGATCCCAAACTAGGCAGAGCCTGTACTATGGTAACCAGACAACTGATAAACATACTTATATATTTCTAAATACATACATATTATAGATAAATAACACCCAGACACAGAACAAATGATCGTGCTCATCACACAAAGATTTGTCCTGGGTGGGAATCGAACCCACGACCTCGGGCTTAGCAGTCAGGGTCACTAACCACTAGACCAACAGGCCCGTCAATTAATACGAGTATAATATATAGTTTGGCACCAACTTCAAACAGATCACTTCTAGTTTTGTATTAATATTTTAGATACCTAGTTCTAAGTTTATTTTACACTATTTTGTGCTTTTTAGGTTTTGTTTTAGTTTTTGAAGTCGGTTTAATTTTTTTTTCAAAAGTTTATTTTTAACTCAATATTGTTGTATTTCGTGCAGATTACTTTGGATTCGGAGCAATGTATGTGTGTCCACATTTATGTATTTATTATTATTTATTCAAAAGATAAAAGTTGATTTTTTACGAATTGCATAGCTTATATAAAATATAGCTTAATTTTAGCGAACTCAGTTTTATTTTCAGTCTGTATCTTCCATAATATCATTAATTTGTGAGCACTTCTATAACCCCATAGAAGAATCATGACCTTTGATGCCGTCGATACCCTTATCTGCTTCAGTGTTTTACTGGTCTTAGGTACATATACTTACATATTTCTGTTACGAATTTGACCTTAAATAAATTTCGACTTTGTACGTTATTAATTAAGATAAATAAATAAAAACTACCTACTATAGGGTGACAGCGGTGGACCTCTTCAAACCTCATCCTTCATTGTTCCTTGCGTATACACCATCATTGGCGTGACGTCATCGGGCAAGTCTTGTGGGTTCGCCGGCAACTCCGGCGTGTACACCAGAGTGCTCCACTATCTACCGTGGATCGAGAGCATCGTGTGGCCGGAATAACAACCAGAAGACTAAACGTAAAAATGAACTCAAAGTGTTCTTCAATAAACGTTGTTTTGTAATGTTTTAGTGTGTCATTCTAATACTTTGTCGAGAACTTGGACTAAAACGTATTTTTTATATTTTATCCAATTAAGTATCTGCTTTATCACACTTATTAACAAGGCAGAGCCTAGGCTTAAAACGGAGTTTTTCTACTGGAAGACTTATAATTATTATGATTGTAACATCCATCCATCAGCGTGGGTTTTTGTTTTCACCCCTAAAGGATGATGATGGAAAACAAAGCATAAAATATACAAGAATTGTAATACAAGTACATATTGTTACTCATTGATCTAAAATAAACATTTATTTCAGCGTTTTTAAATCCAATAAAACGGTAAAATAGGGGATGAAAGTTTATGAAGGAAATCGTTAGTTTTGAAGTACGGTAACAATTCAATATACGTATTCCAAATTTCCAAATTCTTTCATTTAAATTAGGCTACCGAGCTCCACTTTTTGAAGGTCAACAAATTATTAAATTAATGTATGTACATTAATTTATAAGTAGGTATATACTTATCGTATTTTATTCGCCAAATCTGGACGCGCCCTTAAAACCCTTAATTTCTATATTAGGGAAAGTAGTATCTCTAAATAAACCATAATATCAAATACCTGATGTACTTTTGCTTAATAATAAATATATCGACTATTAAACTTATGAGGGCTCCTGGCTAAGTGTAAGCCATGATTATGATGGGCTACCATTTGTAAACATACAGGATTAATTTAAAAGCAGCACGTATATTCAACGAGTGTTATGTTTCTTGGGAAAAATTGTTCAAGACTATGCACCTCATTACCTCGTTGAATATGCGCACTCCTTTTAAATTAATCCTGTATAGAGATGCCCCCGTGCCTCGGAATCCGGAAAGCACGGTATGCCGTTGGTCCCGACGACGTCCCGACTGTCATACGATGACCTTTGACAGTCGTTACTTCATTACAATTCTGACAACTAGTCTTACTATGGAATTCTTTATGACTTTGTGGAGGTAGGTCAGATAGGCAGTCGCTCCATGTAAAACACGGCATTCAGCTAAATCCGGTAAGACTGGCAGCCGACCCCAACATAGCTAGGGAAAAGGCTGGGATGAGATGATTAAATTTACGAATGTTGGATTGAGTAGTCACCATAGACTACTTTTTTATATGTAGTAGCTAAACCAACTTTATGCCGAGAGGCCGTTTACAAGTGCTCGTGCATAATATCTTGTGAATAAATCAAATTCTTGGATATAAAGATGAAGACTAACGTAATGTTCTTACCATGGTTTATTGCTATGCATCTACTGATTGTTAAAGGAAACTTTAATAAATATGTTTATCTAAATTTGACCGAAGGTAAGTTTATCACGTATTAACTCAGAGACTGGCAGGGAATTTGCACAGGATTTAATAATAATAATATCTTGGGACAGCTCACACACGGCCATCTGATCCAAAACTAGGCAGAGCCTGTCCCATGGTGACCAGATAACTGATAAACATACTTATATATTTCTAAATACATACATATTATTGATAAAAAACACCCAGACACAGAACAAAATATAATCGTGCTCATCACACAAAGATTTGTCCTGGGTGGGAATCGAACCCACGACCTCCGGCTTAGCAGTCAGGGTCACTAACCACTAGACCAACAGGCCCGTCAATTTTGCAGCAAAGGTGAAGGTGAAGAGATGACAATGTTATGATTATAAGTGGATAATAATTTTGATGGTGCCAATCCGTATGTGTGTGATACAGGCTACTACCAGGCGTCCGTCACTCGCTCAAGGCCACGCGTTATTTGCCTACCGCTTCCTGTACCGCCGGCGGTTCAACTGACAGTAGGCTGCCGCACGCCTGCCCGAGGGAACGCTCGTCACGGTTACTGCGCTGAGTATCAAAATGCCTAAACCCGATTTAAGATATGACTGTGCAACTTAGTTCTTTTCTTTATCAATGTTAGAAACACTTTTTTTAATAGTAAACGTTTTTAGCATTTGAGTATGTACAAATATTAGTTGCTATGTTAGTATTAGAATTAGGTTTTGATTCTTTTTACAGCAGCATTGCTTAATGTCTTAATAAGTGACGTTTTGCCGTAAGTTCAAACTTAAATCTATTTTTCACTGGATATGTAATAATAATTATATAGATATTAAATTCATTCATCAATCATAGGCACCAATAATAAAAAATCTATTTTTCAGAATAAGTTTTAAAATCCTGTTTCTACATAACCTTTGGGTTATTCCCTAAGTCCAAATAAAACATAACGTGGCATAACGTAGATCATAGTTAAAGAATCCTAGGTCGCCAAATATTTTTTGTGTTCTGGGAGTCAACGGGTAGTTGTTATTAAAACATCCATCTTCCATTTAACTGATTTTTACTTTAAAAAAGTATAGTAAGTCGAAAGAGATAAGTACAGTCACTCTAAACCCTACACGTAACAGCACGTTGTCCCCTTTCCCTTTGATTATTTATTAAAATTATTTACGCGGTTTCGGATATTTTCGACAATAGAATTTAATAATCGGGAATTCAGGGAAGGAAAAAATGTATCTATCATTTTATTAATTAAACTAAAACACATTTATTTTGATCAACAAATAAAAAAAAATTGTTTTTCTACAACATTCGTTTAATTACCATTATCATCATGCGTACAACCCTAGCACATTCGCTCGATGAGGCGCTCGCACGTGGGTCGCGCGGCGGGCAAAGCAATCTCAATCCTTTTTGTGCGTAATTATGGTACATTTCTGCACAGCTGGTTATGATTTTGTAGGTTATTATGATTTTGGAGGCTATTATAGCGTAGGTATTTACGCTTTTGTATGGGAGTGATGTATCTGTTACAAGTAACTATTTGGTAATCTGTGCTTTAGTGACAAAAAGCGAACTAAAGTAATCTATCTAATTAGATGTGTAAACGTATAGTAAAATTATAATATTATTATGCATGAAATAAATAGTAGAATATATTATTCTGTGTCAAAAACAATCATTAGACAGCCCTTGTATGAAGTTGTATGTGAGCGTTGCATGTTAATGCAAAATTTGAAGTAGATTGGACCAAGGAAACATGTTGTCCCCATTTTTCGCCCCTTTAGGGATAAAATTTCGGAAAATCCTTTCTTTTGGATGCCTACATCATACAAGGAACACACCCTCCAAGTTTCAGGTCTCTAAGATCAGTGGTTTAGGCTCGTTTATCTGTCAGTCAGTCATTCAGGACAAAGATAGAGACAGGACAGAGATAGCTGACACGGCAAACATTGTCTTGCCATATAAAAAAATCTGGAGAGGGCGACGCCTATCACTAAGGAATGTGAAAAATAGATGTTGGCCGATTCTCAGACCTACCTACACAAAATATCATACAAATCGATCCAGTTTGGAAATAAATATTGCGGCACGAGATTTTTATATATTAGGTGCATGTCAAGCGTGAAATTGTTACAGAGGTCCAGTGAGGTACGCCGCTGATACTCTCTGGATTTATGTCGCATTCAAAACATGTTATCTCCGGGGTTCCACCAGGAACTCATTTAGGTCCCGAGCTATATATTAAGGACTAGCGACCCGCCCCGGCTTCGCACGGGTGGACATTTATTTCTTCAGATGTGCACCCCCCTCCCCTGCGGTTTCGCCGTGCGAGTCGTGCGACACATATCGGCCGGAAGCCATCATTCATTTTAATACCAATTACAACTTTAAATTCGTAATATCTTTTGAATGAATTGTCCGATTGGAATAAAATAAAAAGTAATTTATAGCTATTGAAACAATCTTGCTCAATAAATAGTTTATTTGGATAAGGATTAGTATTTGACGATAATAATATATGATCAATAAACATAGGCTAATATTTTTAATTACTTTTATTCTATGGAAAAGTGGTTATAATTGCTAAAATATAAATGTTTGGTTTATACTATCGCAGACTTTTTTGTAGGCATTATTGAGTTCTACAACTTTTCTATAGAAGTCAACCATTTACCATACATCTCTAACCATTTAGGCAGCGTTCGCGAGAATCGTTATCGTACGGCAGTTTTTTCGTCGACTTACTCCACAATTTTCACTACCACGAAAAATCCTATCTATTTTCCGGGATAAAATATAGCCTATACGGATTTGGAAGAATCCCTCTAAGTAATGGTAAAAGAAATTTTGAAATCGGTCCAGTAGTTTTTGAGCCTATTCAATACAAACATACAAAAATACAAAGGTTTCCTCTTTATAATATTAGTATAGATATCAACAAATCTCACACACGAAAGATTTGCTTTATTACGATGATCCAAAAACTATCGAATTGTAGTAAATTGTGTGATCTAATATACTTTGTTTGTTGCTCGCTACCCTACTACGCCCACACATCACATCATGTTTTCTCATGCTGATCGGCCTCACCATCCGACATATAAATAAATACATGACGTTTCTCCCACTTGCCACTAAAAAATAAGAAGTCACGTCACACGTTAAATTACACGTTTTGACAACTTTACTATGGAACGCTAAATTATAACATCGAACATGTTTATTACAAGATGAATAAATTATTCTGGTAAGTTATTACAAAGTCTTCGTGACGGAAGGCCGCTTTGCACTGCTTGTCAAGTTTATAAAAAAAAACTAATGTAGATATGACTACTCTTGTTCAGAATATTGTAGTATTATTAATTTTAACGCAATTGTGTTTTGTGGAAGGGAATAGTGATTACAAATCCGAATCCAACTTCTTAAACCTAACCGAAGGTGAGTTACTTTTGTATAATAGGTATGTTATTCAAACGAGTTACTTATAATTATTTAAGGATTCAACGGTTTACTCACGCGCATTTTCGGGATCGCCCGACTAGTTTCAGACTCAAATTGAGTCTGAAACTACCCGAATGTGTACCGAAATGTGTGCATTAAATTTTATTGTCTGAAGCGATTTGAGTAAAACAAGTATCATGAACTTCATTAAAAAACTTGAATAAGTTTACAAACACAGACAGCTGCGAATCTTGTTTTATTTATATCATTAAAAAGCATTGACATTACCATCAAAGTAGTACACCTACAGTCAGCAACTAAAGTTGATGAAACCAACAAACAACTTCTTTTTTGCATTAGAGTGATTATAAGTAACTCTATTATTATAATAACTTCCGTGAGACGAATTCATAATTATTTAAGGATTCAACGGTTTACTCACGCGCATTTTCGGGATCGCCCGAAAATGCGCGTGACTGAGTCTTGTTTTACTCAAATCGCTTCAGACAGCAATAAAATTTAATGCACACAACTGACTTACAAAACATTTAAATAAAAAAGAAAACCATACTTACTAAAACAAATATAGCGTTAGGGGTAATTCTTACCTAGTCTAAAATAAAGTTATAACATAGTCTTGTTATATTACAGGATTAATTTAAAAGGAATGCGTATATTCAACGAGGTAATCTGGTGCATAAACAACACAACTTTTTCCACGAAACATAGGTCAAAATCTAAAAATTAAAAATCATTTTTCATTCAAACATAAGTCACGTGACCTGTCACTTTGTATGAAAAGTTCATTTTCCATTTAAGATTTCGACATACGTTCTTTGGGGAAAGTTGTTCAGTTTTATGCACCTGATAACATCGCATTCATTTTAATAATCCTGTATAATATTGTGTTTAATGTTCCTAGTAATACTGATTTTGTTTATCCACTGTTATTGTTGACTGTATCTTTCATAATAGCTATGCTGTCATCTGAGAATAGAACCATTTTATGTTTTGTATTTTGCGGGAAATCATTGAAGTAATTTCAAAAAGGTGGTCCTAGCCAGCTAGTCAACCTTGAGGGACGCCATATTTTTAGGTTAACTGTATAGATTTTCCCTAAATTGATTGTAGGATTCCCATATACTGGGATCTTTTAGTCAAATACGATCCTAAGACTTGTATAATGATTCCTCTGATCCCATAATCAATGTAACCATACAGTTTTTCAACAGAATCTTATGTTGTTCATAATCAAACGCTTTCGTAATCAATGTATATGGTAGGTAATAGCTGTTGCCCGCGGCTCCACCCAAGGTCCCTATTTTCTAGGACCTACCTACCAGGCCTTTGTTAATCGGGGATAATGTAGCATTTTAATGGTGATTTTTTTATTACAAACATACAAATATTTCATCTTTCTCTTTTATATATTATATAAAGATAATATGTATATATAAGTCTTAAGAAACTGGGACTGATGATGTCGAAGTTATAAAATGTTTAAAAGCGGCGGTAGCCTAATAATGGCTAGGGCGTCGGTCTTGCGATCGTTTTGTTGCCGCTTCAAATCCCACCCATTGCACTACCAAAGTGGACCCACTTATAACACAAGCATTTAAGTTTTCTTTTTTATGAATCCTTCTTGGTCATATCAAACTAGCATATATTTTATACGCACGGGTATTATATACAAAAACTTTATAACAATCCGGTCGGTAGTTTTTGATTTTATTTATTTATTTATTTATTTGAAACATGGAGGACTTACAGCTAATTATAACTAGAATAGTAATAGGAAATTCAGCTGATAGCCAATTACAAGTCTTCACTTATAGATACATTCTAAGATAACAGATGAGCAGCAATATTCATACATAGTGATAATTAAAATATTAGCATAAGAACAAAAAACAAAACAAAACAATATAAATTCATTACAACTCGGTTAAAGACATTAAGGCTTAGACACCTTCTCGGCCGACGACACCTTGATAGAGAAAGAATCAAGATCATGCTGTTTACATGTTTTGTTGAAGTTTATAGCGTTAAGACGTCTAGATGGGCAAGCAAGGGACCATGATTTTTGTTACTTACATACCCTTAAAAAATAGGAATTTCGGTAATAGGTCTGAAATATTTCGATCCTCACTTTTTGAAATCACTTTTTTTTTAGAAACAAACAGCATTTTTTCGCGTCACGTATGAAGCATAAAAATAAAAATACATCATAATAACAAATCCTTAAATAATCATGATTAAGAAATATGCAATCGAACCAGTCGACAATCCAAAGACCCCAAGTGGTTACATTATCATGCTCAGTTGAAGGTTTATTAATGGATTTTATTTACTGGACCAAAGTAGGTACGGTAATCGTCATTGATATTTCTTCCATAGGATCGCCCTGCACATGGCACGGAGTAGATGGAGTATGTGCGAGCCCGTACCACTGCCGCTCAGCTATGGATAACATTCGAAATGACCACTATCCGCCGGTGAGAACACCAGAATATGTGGGTTACATCCAGCCGACCAAGCAGATTTATGATAGACGGAACATATTACATTTGTTTTTAGATATGCAGTGTGCAAGGTGTGAAGGTGTTCATATGTTGTATTGACTGCGAACTAGTCGATATAACTAAGTAAGTGCATTTTTATTTATTTCAAAGTTTATTTACGTTGCAAAGTATTTTGGAGTTCGACTGAGCTAGTCTCCCTCCCCCTTAACTAACTCCTAGGCTTTTTAGTCCTTTATAATGATATAATTTGCATGTTTTACTACTGGATTATATATTTTTTTAGTGATCAAATTATTTATAAGATAACATCAACTAGCGTAAAACGAAAATTGAGTTCTGCTGAATAACTTACCACTTAGAAGTTGTAGGTGGCAACTTTTAGACTAGAACGTACTAGTAGCTAACCTTGTTTTAGTTCATTTAAGGTAAATCCCAGAACGTCAGTGTGGTTTTATAAAACTGGAGAAAAAGCAAGAGACCGTAAGTAACTCAATAACTTGTTTTTACCAAATACTCCTTTCTACAAAAAGTTTTGCGTTGCGTTTTGGGCCACGCGCAGTGTGGCAGCACCAATTGCCAGGTTACATTATGCCGTCTAAGAATGCGGATGTTTTGTTATTTTCGTCTACATTATTCATATTAATAAATTAAATACAAATAGAAAGAAGGAAACCATATAGACTTCTGACTTCTAAGAGATATGTGATGATACTTTATAGTACTTTTCAGATTGTTTGGACTATTTGGATATGCAAAGCAATAAGTGTTACTTCGTGTTTGATATGTATGACACATTTTATAATTCTACAAGAAATTGTTTCGATGTAAAATTGGACGATAGGCCCCGTGTATCAGGTGGGGGAGGAGTTGGAGGGGTGGATTCAAATCGAGATGAATTTCGACACATGGTAAAACACTAGTCAAGTATTTTAAAAACCAAAAGTAACATAAGAGAAACAATATGCTATATCGATGACAAACGTTAACAAATATAATTTATTGTCTGCAGAGTATTATCAGAGCTCTTTACCTGATCCCACTCTAGTAGCAATCTATAATTGCAATTGAATACCTACACCGTTTATTAAAGTTTTGCTATATTTGTATAATATGCAATACAATGTATTGCAAGTCAGACAGTCGACATTAATAATGAAATCGTAAAATCATTCTTAGTAGTCTACCTCTACGACATTATTGATACGGCTAATGTCTGATCAACATATGAAAATGATCTTTCATGAAAGATTAATGATGACTGAATACCTGCATCAAATGAAAGATGATAGATTTAACGTGTTTAAAAAACAGGCACTGTTGGGGTACGGAGAAGACTTGGACTCAGCGCAATGGATCTGTGGAGGTTCACTCATCAGCAACAAATTCATCCTCACAGCTGGCCACTGCACAGCATCTTCCGTTCTGTAAGTCAAATCTCTGCAAAAATGGTAAAATTTTGTTTTCAATAATACAATGAATCATAGAATCGGTCCTGTCTTTTTTGAGTAGATAATGAATTGTATAAACTCGCCAGATTTTTTTCCCTGTACCTACATACACGTATTTTAGATGTTTTAAAATAAGTGTTCTGAATTCCACTAAACCAGGCAAACTTCGATCGGGCATTTTCAAAAAATCTGGAGATTTCCACTCCTATTACTTAGGGCTATGAAAAATAGATGTTGACCGATTCTCAGACCTACCCGATATGAACATAAAATTTCATACTGTAAATCGATCTAGTTTGGTAGTAAACATTGCGGCACGAGATTTTTTATATATTAGGTGCATGTCACGCGTGAAATTGTTCCAGAGGTCCAGTGAGTTACGCCGCTCTGGGCATCCTGAAGCGCTCGGACCCCCTGGAGCTGTGGCAGCGATACCTCGTGAAGAGAATCGTGCGGCATCCGCAGTACAAGCCTCCCTCCAAGTACCATGACATCGCTCTCCTGGAAACTGACACCGAGTGAGTGTCGGAGTTTGAGAATCAAGAAAAGTAGTCTTGTGTTTTTCTTCCTATTTATCCCAACAAGGACATTAGTTAGGAGACAGAGACGAGTTTTGAGCTTGAACTCTAAGAGTCTTTAAGAGATTTTATGAGTATGTAAGAGTTTACGTGAATTCATGATTCCAAAAGAAAATATTAACAGCGATAATACCACTAACGCTAACTCTTAACTTATGTTTACCTACCACTTATTTTATCACTCGTAGAAAAAATATCTTAGTCTTCGTCCGATATTATATTTGCAGGGTATCATTCAATGCACAAGTGTTTCCAGCGTGTCTTCAGTTCCTGGCCCACCCCCAGCACGAACTTTGGGACTCATTGGCCATTGCCACCGGCTGGGGCGCTCTTGGTCATAAACGGGAGCTGGCTGATACCATGCAAGCTGTACGTTTAGAGATAATACGATTGCAATTATAAACCTTTGTTAAATATAATGGAATAACTGGTACCGTCATGTGGTGGTAGAGAAGTACCAGCAACACTTGCCCGTTTGTCGGGTGGAGTTAAAGAGAGAATATTGAATTGAATGGTATTTTGCGTTTCAAGTAGATTTATATTTTTATACCTTGTTTATCTACCAGGTGTATCTGGACCGATATGAGCCGGATGAGTGCACCCAGCTGTACCCAACTCACAGGCATCTACAACACGGGTACAATCACACCACGCAGATGTGCTACGGGAACAGAAAGATAATCAGAGATACTTGTGAGGTAGATAAGAATTACTACATAGTTACATCATTAATCGATATTAAAGTAATATTACGGTTATAATTTTAGATAATTTAGGTGTACCAAATTTTCTGTGACACAAACTACTGAGTCTATGTCTAAAGTAATACTTGTTCTATCTCCAGGGCGACAGCGGTGGACCTCTACAAGTCGATAGTCTAGTAGCTAGATGCGTGTGGACTATCGTTGGCGTGACGTCATCGGGCAGGGCTTGTGGGTTCGTCGGCAACTCTGGCCTCTACACAAGAGTTATCCACTACTTGCCTTGGATTGAGAGCATCGTATGGCCAGACTAATACAAGAAGAAACTTAACAGAAGTAATGAACGCCCAATCGTATTTTATCATTAAGTTAATTTTAAAATAATTAAATGTTTTTAAAATAAAAGTCTTTTTAAATTTTCTTAACTGTAGATACCGCGTAGATAGTTCCCAAATGTACAATTTAGAACTCCATTAATGCTAATAATGCTCTTGGAGTTGCTTTGGAGTTTAAGAGTTTAGAGATTTTACGAGACGCCAAACAAGAAACAGGAACAAGATGTTTGCCTAACTCGAAATACGCTCCATAATATGAGGAATATTATTTGTTTCCAAACAATTTTGCAAACACTTAAAATTGTATGAGATATTTTTATTCTGACTTTTCAATGTTAATAAACCGGTGAAGAACGAGGTCACGCTCGATGAGGTCGTTCCATGGCTGAGGAGATTTAATTAATTATACTAGGACGAGCGTCTGCCGTTGTAAAAACGCATTAGTAAGACGAGATTGCAAAGTAAGCACGAGCCAAGTGCGACTGAGACTGACGCTACGATAGTTCCGTATTACTGTACCAACATGCAATATTTACGTTTTGTTTGTTTTAATACTGACTGCATGGATAGCCGAGTGGTGTAGGTTACCACGTAATTAGCGTTGTGCACGACATGCTGCGGGTTCGATCCCCGCATGGGACAAGTTATTAGTGTAATCCACAGATACTTGTTCCAAGTCTGGGTGTTTTTTGTACATGTGATATTTTGAATGTGTGTGAAACCCCCGCGACACAAGGATTAAATGGATTAGTGCGGGCGGGTCGTTTTAAAAAAAATTGTGTTACGAGTGGGGTCACGTCGGTAGTGTAATGGGTGGGATTCGAACCTGCAACCACATGATCGCAAGTCCGACGCCCTAGCCATTAGGCTACCGCCGCTTGTATACTCTTTAGCAAAGCAGGGTAAGCATTATAATAACGGCCTATAAAAGTCCCACTACTGGGTAGAGACCACTTGCCATATAGAGTAAAAAGGTACGAGCATTGATCACGCTTGCTCATTGCGGGTTGGCATCTAATTTAGTGATTGGAGCCTTTAGCATGTTCGGCGACTGCAGACTTCGTCGAGTGGCAGTGTTTTACGTCGTGACTGTGGCCTCTCTTCTATATATTCTTTTACGCAGATCCCTGTACTTCGTTTAGTTTGACCAATATAAGAGAGGCCACAGTCACAATCTAGTTCAGGGGTTCCCAAACTTATTTTGTCTAGTGCCCACTTTGAGAATAAATAATTTTAATGCCCCCAATTTAAACCGACTTAAAAACCACTATAACTTCAAATTAAATTAATTAATTATTTTAAGCTATATTAGCGGAAATTAAACATTCATTTTAAACGAGACTTTTACAGTAACCCGTAAGAGTTAACTTGAGACGGCGCTCAACGATTTTTCTTTTATTTATTGAATAGAACATGACAAATATATAAACTTCGCGGAAAAAAATATAGGACAGAGTTTGAGCTATCTCTTAATTATTATTAGTTGATGTTGACAAGTTGTAGTCGGGAGTCGAGAGCTCAGTCGGTGTCTAAGAGTCCTCCTGGCTAGAAGAAATTACAAATCGCCCCTCTAGCCTCTACCCAAAGCCCCCATTTTTTTCTGGGTCTCTTACCACCCCCCTTTAGGCCTGCAGCGCCGACAAGGGGGCGTTATCGCCACTTTGGGAAAGACTGATCTAGTTTATAATCTCCTGCATCTTGTAGAGGTATGTGACACTTGACAGGTGGTAAGGACTGACTAATCTTCGTAGGCGGCTTGAAGTATGTTTTGATTTAAGCTCGCTTCGGGATGTAGCCGATCTTGTATGTGACTTCTCTGACATATGTTAGTATAATGACCTTTCTCTCACCCACCAACACAACACCGTTTTGATAACTTTTCTACGGAACGCTAAACGTGTTTAATACAAGCTGAATAAATTATTCTGATATGTTACAAAGTCTATGTGACGGGAGGCCGCTAAACAGTGTTCGTGGTATAATTTATTAATAAAAAAAATTGAAGAATGACTACTACTGTTCAAAATATTTTAATATTTTCGATTGTTACACAACTGTGTTTTGTGAAAGGGAATAGTGATTACAAAGCCGAATCAAACTTTCTTAACCTAACCGAAGGTGAGTTACTTTTGTGAATATTATTTATTGAAGATGAAACAGTTATGGTGATTGTGCATGAGAGTGCAGATGGTAGCGCCCGCCTACCTCCGCCTGTCTGGTTTATCTTGCTAGCTCTCCGTCCCGAGTTGGTTTTTCGCCCGAGTCAAACATTCTCACGCCAACTACGAACTCGCTCGGCGAGTGTACAGCCGCCATTACAGTTTCCACGAAAAGCAGCAGCATACTCATCATTGACATTTAAAATAAGGTACTCAACGGCTATCAGCTAATAACTGAAGGTCGAGTACCAAGTAAGCCTCATCCTTGAAGAGCTAACTTTAGAAACAAAGAGGCGAACTAAAGTAATATGCTTGATCAGATGAGTAAACGTCAAAATAAAACAAGCGCTACCACCGCTTAAGTGTAAATTTCTTCCGAATTAAATCTTCCAGATATTTGTTTATTTGAGTAATGGCCCGCGGCCAGCCCATGAAAGAGATGGCGAGACGAACTAGATAGCTCTCCAAGGGAATGAGTAAGAAGCAGCGAGGGACCGGGATAGTTCAAAGGAATGAAGACTGGCTTCTGCCCAGCAGTGGGTCAATTTAGATAAAATAATAATCTATAAATATAAAAATCAATTGCTGTTCGTGAGTCTCGCTAAAACTCGAGAACGGCTGAACCGATTTAGCTGATTTTGATCTTGAAATGTTTGTGGAAGTCCAGGGAAGGTTAAAAAGGTGTGAAACATAAATAATAACAAAAAAAAATACTTTTGACAGAACGAAGTCTGTCCGGGCAGCTAGTAATATTATTATTTATTTACTGCATACGAGCAGTTTGACTAATCGTCATTGATATCTCCTCCATAGGATCGCCCTGCACATGGAATGGTGTGGATGGAGTATGTGCGAGTCCGTACCACTGTCGCACAGCCATGAAAAACATTGGAGATAAAATCTATCCGCCGGTGGGGACATCAGAATGCGTATTATGTCCAGCCGACCAAACATATTCATGATATACGGAACCTATTTTTTTTAGATATGCAGTGTCCAAGGTGTGAAGGTGTTCATATGTTGTACTGATTGCGAACTAGTCGACGTAACTAAGTAAGTACACGTTACGAAACTTACCTCATTATCACACATTATTTGTTTCAAAAAATTATATAATGATATCAACAATCACTGCCCGATGCTCTGAACGATATATCACTAAGTACTACATCAGGCTACAATAGTCCTGTCAGTGATGATAGATCGATCCCAGTACAATGTGAACGACCATTTTTGAGAACTGGGACGGAAACATACCTGTAGTACGGCACCTCAGATTCCACAAGTTTGTATTTCAAAGCAAGTTGCTGGTGGATAATTCTGGCCACTTGGTTATGGGTAGTTCTTCGAAATTTCATTCTTTGACTGATTCATATGGCCAAAATTTAATTCCACTTTCAGCTTAGTAACGCATCTTCATATGAAAATAGGTATGCCAAATAACGTATATTTGAATGAGGGACTCGTTTTTACAGAGTAGTTATCGAGATATCGACATTTAAATATTTTGTGCCCAGATGAATCAGAATTTGTTACAGATTAATCAGAAACAGAAATAAAAATGAAAAGGTTTGAATGTAAATGGGCTCAGTCTTATGAAAATAATCATAATATTATAACAACAATAATCAGTTTTTATAAAAACAATTATCAGTGATCATATCGCGGAAAAAAATTGGTCAATTCAAACTTGCATAAAATATGTTTCATGCGATTTCTTTTTAGCAGGTGTGTCCCGTGCAGATTTTTTTAAACTTTTGGGCTGACAATGAGATGCTACTTTGTGGGCTGGGAGTCCTCGGTGAATCTGATATCCAAGTATTGGGTGAAGGTGATTTTATTATTCTCGATGGGACGTCAGCGTTGGATGAGACATCGGTTTCATTTTCTGTTAGGTTCAAATCAATTCCCAGTGTCTTCTGTTGTCTTATTGTGGATCTTGTTATACGTGCCGATAATGGTGAAGTCTGAGTTGAAACCTGTGATGAGCTGGGAATTTCCGGAGATCTTGGTATGATTGAAATTCCTGGAGATGATGGTAATGATCATTTTTTTCGGTATCGTCTGCTGGATCCCATTCGTCAATTATTTCCTGCACTCTACCTACTTGGACAAGAAAAATTACGCAACAAAAGTGCTCCTTTCTTGCTGGAAAAGGGAAAAACTAATTTATTTTCTGATTCATATCGGGTTTTGAACATATGAATCAGGCACAGATGAATCATCATTTTGCCTAAAATCATGCATAACTCATCATACATACAGACTTCAATATTGTGATTTTTCTACACGAATCTATAACCCAAAAGCATCACACGAAACTCAGATTGAGGTTTCAAAATAACAAAATAAATTTTATAAAGTAGGCATTGTAATCAGGAGGCTACTTGAACCAAGCACAGATGAATCAGATGTTTACCTTCGTTTCACCGGGATCTAATCCAACCAGCCACAAGTCCGCCTTCTAGCTCATAGGTTGCACGTCTGGCTCCCCCCCGCGCGAGATTCCAGACCCTTATTATTATTACTCGATCAAGTACGGTCAAGCGCAGCTTACTCCACATGAATCAGTATTATACGCCGGACACTTCTTATTTAATTAATTATAAACACACTAACGTAGTTATAACTAATACATAATTTTTTTGTAAGAGGTCAATTCATTTCCTTTCGATATAATTTTAATTTATATTGAAGAATCAAAGGGAAAATGTGTCATCGACCATTTTGTTCCGGAAAATGGCAAACGGACGCCCTATATGAATCAGGAGAACAGACTTCAAAAATTTTTATTTTATATCTAGACAGCGATTATTAAAAAAATATACTTTGTCCTAGATAGAGGTAAAGCTAAACTGTATAAAAAAAAAATTACATGCCGTTTTGTTTGTTGGTTACAGAAATATACCCACAGACATCGAAAATTTTGTCTCTGAAGAACTACCCTTATTTCTTTGCAAGTTTTCGCCGTTGCCAAGGCGAGAACAATCCGAAACTATATGTCTTAAGGACTCACCCGGACAGTGACATGCCCGACATGTATATTTTCGGTAGTTATTCGTCATGATAACTTCGTCCATAATTGCACATACAAACCCTTCGGTTTCTCCAAAGAGATCACCGAATGGTACCTATATCACTATTATTATTATTATGAATTCTGCTAAGCAACTTGCCACCTTAAAGTTCTAGGGTAAAACAAACTAATCTTGTTTTAGTTCATTGTACGTAGATTCCGGAACGTCAGGCTGGTTTTATAAAACTGGAGAGAAAGCGAGAGACCGTAAGTAAATCAAGTGCGAGTCTAATTCACCCACAGAACGTTCCGTACATTCGTGTTTTTTTTTATGATCTAATTACAAATGTATAGACTTTTTCCTGTACTCGTGTTCTCACTAAATTTCACACAAGAGGCTGTAGGCCTTTTATGATTTTAATTTCATTTCCATATCTCCACTCATTTCTGAGATAAAGTTTCTTGGCACACAGACAACGTGGTTGCGACCTCAAAGGAAAAATTGGAAACACAAAGCGTTGGAAACCCTAAAAATTGTCGGAATACGCGCAGTGTAAGGGTTCGATTAAAAAGTTGCCAGTTACAAAGTGCTGACTTAGGACGAGGATATTTGTTATAATCTTTATCATTATGATCAATTTGAATCATAATATGACATTGAACAAAACATGTTGAGAATATAACTGTTTTTCTGACTACGGAGCGCTTAGACGTAATTAAAAACATATTACTGCGATCATTTTAGTATTTTTATTTTTAATATGTATTTTTTAAACAATTGGCGCAAGTAAGCACTTTTTCTCTCTCTCTTTCTAGATTTTTTAATGCGAAAGTTCCGAGTGCTAATGATATTGTTGTACTTTTCAGATTGTTTGGACTATTTAGACATGCAAACGCAAATGCAAAGCAATTGTTACTACGTATTAGATGTCTATGATACATTTTTTAACTCTACGAAAAATTGTTACGACATAAAATTTCATGATACTAGTGGTCCAGAAAGTGCGGGTGGAGTTGGAGGAGTGGACGCAAATCGAGATGAATTTCCACACATGGTAAAACATTGGCCAGGTATTTTAAAAACCAAATATTTGTTAGAAGAAACTAATACTGCATCGATAACATCAACTACGTTAACAGTAACAATTAATATTATAATTGTCTGACGCATCATAATTAGAGCTGTGACACCAACGTTAGTATATGAACACGATTTTATCGATATTTATTATTAGATGTGATGATGTCATATTGATACTGCATTAAGAATATCCAAAACAAAATATTATAAGTTCGGTTGCGTTTCGTTTTCGATACGTAAAAAAACAAGGACGATAAATAAATATTTCCGCCCTAGCGTTCGCCCCCAAGGTTCGAAGCGAGGAAACCGAGCGAGGTGACAAAATGAGAACAGAGGAAATTTTCCTCCCCGTCTTTATCGCACTCACACTTCGTCCTTAAAACCGAATAAAACAGTGACCCGTTTAAAACGATTCTGTCATAATTACTAGTAAATACAAAACTAAAACGTATTCATGAATTGGCATAATTGGCAAACTGGACAGAACCGAAAACGAATCGAATACGGCATGCATAAGGGCGAACGCCCAAGTCCATTCATTTCTCCGAATGTATTAATCGGAGTGTGGCCATCCTTATTAAATAGTGCAAGTGATTGGTCACTGACAAGTTTGATTTTGGTTTGACGTATTTAAATCTAGGCTCTGTTGGGGTACGGAGGAGACATTGAATCAGCGCAATGGATCTGCGGCGGTTCACTAATCAGCAACAAATTCATCCTCACAGCTGGCCACTGCACAGCATCTTCCGTTCTGTAAGTATATTTTTTGCACAAATGTAAAAAAATAAAGACGTTGACCTCATCTCTATCATAACTTTTCAAAATCCAATCTATCAAAATAGTAAAATTGGTTCCGACTTTCTTGAGTCACTAATAGTGTTAATATCCGGACTTTGTTTTTAACACAACTACACATGTTACAGATATTTTTCAGTGAAATTGATTTAAGTTCTGACTACATTTGTTCAGTTCCATTCACGTTTCACTAAACTATTTTGAACACGCATACAGTTCTTCTTCTATCAGTAACGATTGTGAAAAGCCGTCAAAGTGTGTTATCTGCAAAAGAAATGCTGGATAATCCGCATCTATTCAATTTTTGTGGCACACAGATGCGTGCGCATCTCATACAAAAATTTTGTTTTCTATGAAAAGAAGTTACTAGTCTTATATTATCAAAAAAATTTTTTTGCATCTATTTTAGTGAAATCCGATTCAAACGTGATTTTTTTTCAGTGGTCCAGTGCGGTACGCCGCTCTGGGCATCCTGAAGCGCTCGGACCCCCAGGAGCTGTGGCAGAAATACCTCGTGAAGAGGATCGTGCGGCATCCTCAGTACAAGCCTCCCTCCAAATATCATGACATAGCGCTGCTGGAAACTGACACAGAGTGAGTGTTGGAGTTAGTGAATCTTGAAAAGTAGCCTTTTTAATTTTTAAACTATCGCGTTGATGATTTTAATAAAATTACGTCACGGGAATTAACGCATGCATCACTTGTGCATTTACCTTTTAAGGCTTGACAAATTGTCAAACCTTAAAAGGTAAATGCACAAGTAGCCTGGTGTTTTGCTTTCAATGTTTTCGAACAATTATGGTTCAGATCTTGAGCTTTAAGGTTTCCTGAAAATTAATGCTGAGTGTACATCTAAATGCATGATTATATCAAGCTAACCTAGACCTTTGATTACCTACCAATTTTCTATCTCTCCCAGAAAAAGACAATTTCCTATTCGACTAAAACAAATTTTGATTGTTTGAGTTCTAACATCATTAAATGGCGCAATATTATTTGCAGGGTATTATTGAATGCACAAGTGTTTCCAGCGTGCCTTCAGTTCCTGGCTAGCCCTGACAACAAACATTGGGACTCATTGGCCATTGCCACCGGTTGGGGCGCTCTTGGTCATAGACGGGAATTGGCTGATACCATGCAAGCTGTACGTTTGTAAAATAATGATACAATAATAAACCTTGTTAAATTAATGGTATAACTGGTGACGTCATGTAATGTTAACGAGTCATACGCAAATATAAACGTCTCGCTCAGAGAATTACGATTTTCTCACTTAAAACCGACCATCTGATGCATTTGATGGTTAAGCGAGAAGGCGGTGTACCGCTTGCCCGTTTGTCAGGTGTAGTCAAAAATTAACTAACACCGCGTGAATAGTTGATTGTTTTAAAAGGGGTATCGTATAATTATTTTCCCAAAGAACCAATCTTGTAGATTATGACGTGAGCTTGACTATAAATATATCATGTGATCTACCAGGTGTATCTGGACCGATATGAGCCTCAAGAGTGCAGCCAGCTGTATCCAAAGCACAGGCACCTAAAACACGGGTACAATCACACCACGCAGATGTGCTACGGGAACAGGAACATAATCAGAGATACTTGTGAGGTATACACTAATACACAGTAACCATCGGTATAGCTTTAAGACATGGTTTTAATTCGTTACTAACTGACCCGACAGACGTGATCCTGTCTTAAGAATGAATATTGAAGTTGGATTTTATCAATATAATTCCGATGTTAAAAAGTTTCAAACTTTCTATCGATTAAGAGATACGCCATTATAAGATTACATTGTTTGATTACATTGTCGGAATTTGCTTAAGTGTTCTAGTATTCTCCGCAGCTTTCTTAATCTCTTCTTCAGCACCTCCGCCTGACTAACGAACACAACAAAAAAGAAATTAGTGAAATTGGACCAACCATCCATGCGTGATGCTGTGACCAAGGGAACTAGGGATTTTTATATCCACTGCTTTTTCTAGACCCACTTTATTAAATTCGTTTAGATTCCATGGTTTTCTTTTTCGGTTTGATAGAGAGATTTGTTCCATAAAAAATTAACAAGTACAAGGTGTTAACTAGTGTCGCATTTTAACCCGTTCGGTCCCCGGGCGTAAAAATAGGAATAAAAAAATTTATGCAGTTTTATTTATTTTTTAATTGACTTCCAAAAGGGATGAGGTTCTATGTTATGTATGTCAATTGTGAACCGATTTTCAAAATTGGTTTTTTCATTCGGAAGGGTATGTAACTCAGTTCCCGAGGTGGCCCCATTGTCATGTCAGGATCCTACCAGGTGGCATTCAAATTTCCATCCCATAGATTACAAATGTTGTTGATATCAACAAAAAAAAAGAGAAAACTCAGTCGGCATAACATAATAAAAGTTAAATCCAACAAATATTCTATGTCTAGGGCGACAGTGGTGGACCACTACAAGTCAAACATCTAGTAAATGGATGCGTATACAGCCTCTTTGGCGTGACGTCATCGGGCAGGTCGTGTGGGATCGTCGCCGGCAACTCTGGCCTCTACACAAGAATCATCCATTACTTGCCTTGGATTGAGAGCATCGTATGGCCGGACTAATACAAGAAGAAACGTACAATTGTATTTAATCATTAAGGCAAATAAATCTATATTATTAAAATCATTATCCAATTATAATCATAACATTGTCATCTCTTCACCTTCACCTTTGCTGCAAAATTGACGGGCCTGTTGGTCTAGTGGTTAGTGACCCTGACTGCTAAGCCGGAGGTCGTGGGTTCGATTCCCACCCAGGACAAATCAAAATCAAAAATAAAAAAAAACAAAATATTTAAGTATGTTTCATTGAGTTATAATGTACTATGTACTAGAGAAGCTATTTCAAACAAAATATAGCGCGCGCATTTGAAGTCAGCGCAGGACAGCGCATGCGCGGGACCCGCGCATGCGCGGGGCAAGCTTGTTATTTTCTCATAGATAACAATCAATGCGCGTAGATGCGACAATTTTTTTATATTCTGCCTACGTGTGTAAAAAAGTATTTCAACTGTTAAAATACTTTAATTTTCTTCAAATAAAATAAGTTTAGTTAATTTCTGCCGTTTGGTATTAGTAATTCACAGTTGGATCAGTTTTTGTAAATATGTATCTAGCGTTACAGTATTAAAAAAACCGCCATTTACCTACTGGTTCTGCCTCTCATAAGCCCCGTAAGTATACTACTTAAACATCAAAAAAGTTAGTTTTTCTAATAACCAAGTAAAACAAAAATTCCAGCAATGTTATATTTACAAATATAATATCATTTACGTTATCGCATGGTAATTCAGATTTCTTTAAGTATACTCTTAGTGTTTTCGTGGTGTATTTGTCGTTTTCTTGGAAATGCACGGAACATAATATCGTGAATAATCTGAAGGTAACCAAGTTTCTTCGCTGCGATTTATCTGAACTTTGATGGATGATTCTCTTGTTTCATGACATAGCCGTGGAAACCTTTAAATCCAAACAAAAATGTGAAATATTATTACAACATTACTATCGTGATTAAATATTAATATTTTATTGCTCATAGTTTTTAAAATTATTCCTACATCGATAGTGTCAAGTCTGCCTGTACAAATGTTTTACTCTTTGACATTCACGTAAACATAGACGCCTCCGCAGCGACCGTTGCAATTGAAAAATTATAATTAAATAACGCGTGGTTTAAAAATAATAGTTGAACTTACTGGTGAAAAGTCACTCCTTGACTTTTACTTAATATTATGTTTTTGGAGTTGTTGGAACAGTACCTCAATGCACACGAAGGCATATTTTAATAATCAAAACTTCACACTCAATGCGTCACGTTGCAGCAAGCGCTTGGCACAGACTAAGCGAGTTGGGGTCCGCGGACCATAACTCGTGTTACAAACAATTGGATTGAGGTGTCTCCTCTAGTACGTAGTACATTATAACTCAATGGTATGTTTATCAGTTATCTGGTCACCATAGGACAGGCTCTGCCTAGTTTTGGATCAGATGGCCGTGTGTGAGCTGTTCCAAGATATTATTATTATTATTAAATCCTGTGCAAATTCCCTGCAAGTCTCTGAGTTATACGTGATTAAACTTACCTTCGGTCAAATTTAGATAAACATATTTATTAAAGTTTCCTTTAACAATCAGTAGATGCATAGCAATAAACCATGGTAAGAAGAACATTACGTTAGTCTTCATCTTTATATCCAAGAATTTGATTTATTCACAAGATCTATATGAAGAATGATATAGGAAGAAAATCCTTTTGTTTTATGGGACCATACATATATGGGAAAATAAACAACCTACACAATATCATAAAAACAACCAAAAATAAATTCAAAAAATTATTGACTCACTGGCTCCTTATGCTAAATTATAACCAAACAGAAGACTTTATTAAACTTCTAGAGTAGGTGATGCAGACACGCACACAAACTCACAGACACACACACAGCACCACACACACCACATCACACACACACCATATCACACACACACCATATCACACACACACACCCCACACACACACACACTCAGATTATGTTGATTGTTCTAGTTTAAGTTTTTAGTTCTATAGTTAAGTTTTTGTGAACGGATCGCAGAGCCTAGGTCCTACAACACAGGGAATCCCAATAATGTAAAATTTCTTGCAATAAACAACTTTTTTTTCATATTATGCACGAGCACTTGTAAACGGCATAAAGTTGGTTTAGCTACTAAATATAAAAAAGTAGTCTATGGTGACTACTCAATCCAACATTCGTAAATTTAATCATCTCATCCCAGCCTTTTCCCTAGCTATGTTGGGGTCGGCTGCCAGTCTTACCGGATTTAGCTGAATGACGTGTTTTACATGGAGCGACTGCCTGTTTACAAATGGTAGCCCATCATAATCATGGCTTACACTTAGCCAGGAGCCCTCATAAGTTTAATAGTCGATATATTTATTATTAAGCAAAAGTACATCAGGTATTTGATATTATGGTTTATTTAGAGAAACTACTTTCCCTAATATAGAAATTAAGGGTTTTAAGGGCGCGTCCAGATTTGGCGAATAAAATACGATAAGTATATACTTATAAATTAATGTACATACATTAATTTAATAATTTGTTGACCTTCAAAAAGTGGAGCTCGGTAGCCTAATTTAAATGAAAGAATTTGGAAATTTGGAATACGTATATTGAATTGTTACCGTACTTCAAAACTAACGATTTCCTTCATAAACTTTCATCCCCTATTTTACCGTTTTATTGGATTGAAAAACGCTGAAATAAATGTTTATTTTAGATCAATGAGTAACAGTATGTACTTGTATTACAATTCTTGTATATTTTATGCTTTGTTTTCCATCATCATCCTTTAGGGGTGAAAACAAAAACCCACGCTGATGGATGGATGTTACAATCATAATAATTATAAGTCTTCCAGTAGAAAAACTCCGTTTTAAGCCTAGGCTCTGCCTTGTTAATAAGTGTGATAAAGCAGATACTTATTGGATAAAATATAAAAAATACGCTTTAGTCCAAGTTCTCGACAAAGTATTAGAATGACACACTAAAACATTACAAAACAACGTTTATTGAAGAACACTTTGAGTTCATTTTTACGTTTAGTCTTCTGGTTGTTATTCCGGCCACACGATGCTCTCGATCCACGGTAGGTAGTGGAGCACTCTGGTGTACACGCCGGAGTTGCCGGCGAACCCACAAGACTTGCCCGATGACGTCACGCCAATGATGGTGTATACGCAAGGAGCAATGAAGGATGAGGTTTGAAGAGGTCCACCGCTGTCACCCTATAGTAGGTAGTTTTTATTTATTTATCTTAATTAATAACGTACAAAGTCGAAATTTATTTAAGGTCAAATTCGTAACAGAAATATGTAAGTAGCAGTACCTAAGACCAGTACTACTGATATTATGGAAGAAACAAACTGAAAATAAAACTGAGTTCGCTAAAATTAAGCTATATTTTATATAAGCTATGCAATTCGTAACAAAATCAACTTTCATCTTTAGAAGAGTGGACACACATACATTGCTCCGAATCCAAAGTAATCTGCACGAAATACAATAATATTGAGTTAAAAATAAAATAAAATAACGACATTTATAAAACTACAAAAAAATTACATAAGATCTAAAACTAATATACGTATAAGTAGTAATAAAAGATAACAAAAATGATACCTTACAAGTGTCTCTGATTTTGTTTCGACTTCCGTAACACATCTGCGTGGTGTGATTGTAGCCTTGGAGTAGATGCCTGTGCTTCGGATACAGCTGTTTGCACTCATAATGTTCGAATTTTTCTAGATCGACCTGGAAGACGTTAGATAATTTGGTATTAGGTATACGGGTTTTGGGTTAGAAATAAATGAACACATATTTTAGCAATGTTAGAAAGAGAGTGGCATTGGGGTTGAAAGGTATTATATTTTAGTCTTAATTTTTAAAGATAGGGAGATTTTTATTTCAATTCAATTCTTTATTGCATACCATAATGTTACATAGGTGGTCAATTATTTAGTAAGCTTAGAGCTCATTATGGACTCGTCGGACACAGCAAAAGTAGGAACATTTAAGAAGGGACATGCCTTTCTTGTACTGGTTTCTGTTTCGATAGGTAGGTACAAACAAGCACATATTTCACCAATTTTGAAAATCTACGCCCTAAGAGGGTAAAATAGGGGTTGGAAGTTTGTATATGAGTTGTGTCATTTTCAAAGATAGACTCATGATCTATGTATACACCCCACGCGTGACGGAATATTATCCTAAGCAACGCATGTAATTAAGGTTAATATTATAAATGTGTAGAGTTTGTTTGTTTGGTTCAATGCGCTATCTCAAGAACTACTGATTCGATTTGAATAATTATTTCACTGTTAGATAGCCCATTTATTGAGGAAGACTATAGGCTACTTTTGTTTTGAGAATCTACCCCTTAAGGGGTGAAATATGATAATTATGGTCTAGTGGTTAGTGACTCCAAGTCGCTGAGCAAGCTATGGAGCGAGCACTCGAGTACCCGGAGTTGTTTGATGGAATGAAACTAAGTAGAAAAGAAATGTAAGCTGAAGTGACGGTGGCCGGGTCTATCAACGGACCAATAGCCGTTGGAGTGAACTGCTTGAGTGGAGAACGTGAATCGGCAAACGAAATTTAGTACATCTAGGTCACCCCCAGTCAGATGGAATGGCGACCTGAAACAGGTGGCTGGGTCGGCTGGAAAAGGAAGGCGGAGAACCGGGAGTTGTGGCGCAACTTGGATGAGGGCTATGCCCAGTAGTGGACCCTGAGTTGATTTTGGTTAGTGACTCTGGCTGCTATACCGGAGGACGTGAATTCAATTCCCGCCCAGGATAAATTAGATAAATTATAGTTCTGTTTCGGAGTGTAATTTACAGGATTAATTTAAAAGGTGTGCGTATATTCCATGAGGTAATCAGGTGCATAAAACAACAACTTTCCTCAAGGAACATAGGTCGAAATATAAAAATTGAAAATCAACTTTTCATACAAACATAACACTATGTATGAAAATTTCATTTTCCATTTTAAGATTTCGATTTATGTTCCTTAGGGTAAGTTGTTTAATTTTATGCACCTGATTACCTCGTTGAATATACGCACTCCTATATGTTTAATATTTACCGTGACTGGTCGTCTTGTTGACCTTGGTTTCTGTAATTTACTTTAATTATTTTTTTATTTCAGAGAGATACTCATAAACCTCAAGCAGTTGTTTTCTTGGCATGTTACCTAAATTATTCATATTTTTTATATTGTAAAGACAGCGTGCTGCTGGAGAGTTTGTTGCGCCGTTTCTTCTCCCCGGCTAGGGCTCTTAGGAAGCGATGGGGTGGGCGAATCAGGTTGCTGTAGTTGTTGCTGGTGTTGATGACATTCAAAAAGTGCTACATGGTAGCCTCAACTCAGCCTATCACGGTCCACTGCTGGATATAGGCCTCTCCCAAGTTGCGCCAAAACACCCGGTCCTCCGCCTTCCGCATCCAGTTCGACCCAGCCACCTTTTCCAAAAAAAAAAAAAAAAGGTGGCATGGTAGCCTAATTTGAATAAATTATTTTAAATTTTGAGTTTTAGTATTTTGAAATGTATACGTCATGGTGTGTTTGGTGGCCGCGTTTCAGGTGTCCCAACATATTAAAATATTATGAATGATGTTTCTCACACACGTTTGTTCTATTGTTTTTCCATAGCTAACACTTACTTCTTGCAAAGTGTCGGCCAGCTCACGATTATGACCCAATGCACCCCAACCGGTTGCAAATACATCCCAAGAATAGTCAGGTTCAGGCAGGGAGTGGAGACACGCTGGGAAAACGTGGATATTGAAAGTTACTCTGAAAAAAAATTTGCTGTTTATAGGAATTATATTTATTTTATGGGTATTATTATATATATTAACTAGCTTTTGCTCGCGACTTCGTCCGCGTGGAATCCATTGAGAAATAAACATTATCAATATACCACCCTTTTCCCCCCTTTGGGGGGGAATTTCCAAAAATCCTCTCTTAGTGGCAGCCTACTCCTCCCAACAAACACATATGCTAAATTTCAGCTCTTTACGATCAGTAGTTTCGGCTGTGCGTTGTCTGTCAGTCAGTCAGTCAGTCAGTCAGTAACGGAAGAGTTTTATATATATAGATTTACCCAGAGACGTTTGCGCAATTATTTACAAAATACAGTAACAATCTCATTCCATTCTTCCCGTCTCAAAAAGTTATTCTTTTGGATTTAGAAGGAAACTGGCCTTCAACATCCGAGCTCAATTTCAACAAAATTGTTATTTAATTACAAGCAAGACAAATTATGGAACTTCTCATACTTACTCTTTATCAGTTTCCAACAGTGCAATGTCATGGTACTTGGAGGGAGGTTTGTACTCTGGGTGGGGCACGATCCTCTTTATAAAGTATCGGTGCCATAGCTCCAGGGGGTCCGAGCGCTTCAGGATGCCCAGACCAGCGTACCGCACTGGACCTCTGAAGGATATTGTTTATTACAAAACTCATTATTTAAAGAATTCAGAAGTAAAAGTCGTTGTCGATATGCCGCACAAACGCTATTTCGCGTGAATTTTAGACTTTTCGTTGACTTATCATAATAAAATAGTAATAGTCCTGCTGACCGAATTTCGCACAAAGCTGACTCGAAAGAAGACTGCACGGATAGCCGAGTGATATAGGTCACCACGCTAATTACCACTGTGAGCGACGTGCTGCGGGTTCGATCCACGCATGAGACAAGCATTTGTGTAATCCACAAATGCTTGTTCCAAGTCTGGATGTTCTTTGTGCATGTGATTTGAATGTTTGTGAAACTCCCGCGGCACAAGGATTAAATAACTTAGTGCGGGCGTCGTTTTTTTAAACAAAAAATAAAAGCTGGTTCGCTTAATCAGAATAGCTACTGCACGGGACACATATTAGAGCATTATTGTGTTTAGGAACACGGTTGCAATCTCTGTTCTTTCAGCGTCATATCCTGATGAAGCGCTAGACTAACACAACCAGAGAAAGATCAGGTGCAGAAAAAAACTTCCTGGCAGGCTGTGTTGAGTATTCCTAAGCTGAAAATACCCATTGACTATTTTTGGCTCGACCCGGTATTTGAACTAGTGACCTCGTCCACGGCAGTCGCGCTTGCGACCACTTGACCAACGAACAGGCAACGGCACAATAATAATCTTACCAGGGTATTCTTTGGCAGTTCATCAGTCTCAGTGATATGTCCAATAAATTGCCCCGAGTATACTGACATCGTCGAACTAGTTCGCACTGAAAGGAAAACTATACACTTACAGTTCAGGAGCTGCTATGCAGTGGCCAGCCGTGAGGATGAATTTGTTGCTGATGAGAGAACCGCCGCAGATCCATAGCGCCGAGTCAATATGGTCTCCGTACCCCAGCAGTCCCTGGAATACAAATCGGTCGTGAAAAGCCTATTAATTTATTTATTTCATAGTTCTACTTTATTTACACTTGGATAATACTCCACCAAGCAGTGACTTTTGTTAAGGCTTTTTATTTCTCAAGAGGATGAAAGAGACAAAACATATAAACAGATTGTATCGATATAAAATATATGCTGTTATTAATATGAAATTGATAAAATGATTCTTAGAAATCACAATACAAATGTCATTCACTACAACTTTCCTTTAGTACCATATCGTTTCATATGTAATGCTGTTGGTATACTTATAGAAACAAAGGAACTGAGAAAAATTGCCTTTCGTAAGCTAGAGCTGAGTCTACGCCTGGAGATGTCTACTTCTCTACCACACATATCAATGACCCTGCGAGTTTTTCTAATAAACAAATAAAAGATAGATCAAATACCTTCTTTCATTTGCTAGATGTTATGACCAGAATCATTTACTTACCATATGTCTGTATTGGTCTCGCTTGGCGTCCTTCCCACCAGCCGGTGCGACAACTAACCGGACATAACCGGAACAGGTTCTATTGGCCAACCTCACTCTGCGAAAATACCTTGTAATGCCTACGCTACAATTTTCGCGTAGTAGATCCACGTAGTCCAAACAATCTGTAATTAGCCAATGTAGGCAGGTATTGAAAACGTCTGTAAATCATACATGGAGAACTCGTCCCTTTTATAAATTTTTTTTATTTACTTACTGTCTCTTGCTATCTGTCCTGTTTTGTACAACCACCCTGGTACACCAGGCCTTGTCTTGAATGATCTAGGGAAAGGTTTTATCGTTAGTAAAAATCACACTTTATTAAAAGGCTATAGATTTGTGAGTGTTTGTGAATGTGAATGTTACCTCTTGACGCTCAATTAGTTCAACCAATATAAATGAAATTTGGTATGGAGGTAGCTGTTACTCTTGATTAATACCTACATAGGCTTTTTATCCCAAACGAAACAAGTTATCTGCCCCCTAGCCAAGTGACATTTCTACAAGCGTTAAAGATAATAGAGATCGCTTAAATGACATTATGACGTGACTTATCGAAAACAAATGGCATTTCCATACATTTAATGCCATTTAAGCGATTTCTAGCATCGTTAACGCTTGTAGAAATATCACGGGTAAGTCACTAAGCAAAGCGTTTTTCTCAACCCAATCCCTCCATCTTCCCAACATCAAATCATCTCTCACCTCCTCAACAATTAACCGAGTAAACACAAGTTATTTTACCTGGACATGTTTTTCAGATCACAGTCGGTACAACATATAATCGGTTTCACTCCTTCGAAGCTACAAATCTGAAAAGCAATTAAAGTAATAGCCAAGTGCAAATCAAGTCCAGAACTTACTTTTATAGTGCAAAATGCATAATATCTAATAATAGTTTAATGCCATAAGTAATTCTATCTGCTAAGGTTTCACAATGAACTTATTTTGATGAGAGTTTATATGGACCAAGCTTGAACTTCGGGGTTCTATTTATGCGGCCTATTTCAGCCAATGTTGTTCATCGTTAATGACAAGCTAGTTTTTGCCGCTATAACCAACACCCAGGCGGGCGGATTCGGAGCAGAATAATTTCAATTATTCAAAATGTGAAAGTTTGTAAAGATAAATGGATGGTTGTTTGTTTGACTGTTACGCTAAAGCTACTTTAACCTGTATTAGCACAGGACACCCTTAATCCCGATAAGTCTTCAGAAACCCGCGGGACGCTTCAATTCATCTGCTATCATGATATCAAGCATATAAACAGTCATTTGTATTTTTTATTAAGTTAGAAGTTATATTATATCTGAATAACACACATATTTCCCCTTTGCACAGCGAAGTAATTACGGATATAGCCGTTAAATGCATTCTTATTATTTATTTGTTGATTTTTAGTTCCAATCGAAATCTAGCATACAAAGAAGTTTCCTCAATATAATATTTGATCACATTAACAACCAATATGAGTGAGAATATGAAAAAAATAAATTAAATACCGGAGGATAGTGCTTATCAAGAATGTCGTCCATAGTTGTGCGGCACATGTACGGGCTAACACACACTCCGTCTAATCCATCCCAAAAACAGTGTGATCCTGTAAATGTAATTAAGATTGTTGGTTATTCTATAAAATAAAATAAAATTCTGAAACCAGGTACTACTGCAGCTACAACTGGTACAGGATAACACTTATCACTCGCATATCTTCTTACGAGTTGTGGTTATAGTAAAAGTCCTGCATCTGCCGTGCGGGTAGCTAATCAGGGTTACACTCCTATAGACTGGTTTCGTGGGAGCTCAAAGCACAACTGATCACGGTTAAACAAAACTCGATGCATAAGTTCACTGCATCAGCCGAACTTGAATATTTTCTGTACCTGAGGGCGCTACATCTTGTAATACAAGAGGAGGGGATAGTAACCAAAACATACAAACAACGCCCGGCTGTTCGGAAGAGAAGCCTGAAGGAAATATCACGTTTTTGACACAAGATGCATTCTCAAAACTGCTGCGAAATCTAATATAGCAGACGATATAATCGTCATTATATATCACTTTCCTTTGATATCCAAGAATAGAATAGAATATAATAAAATGTATTTGTTTGAAATAGAGTTGTACAGATCTTATAAATGTCTGTTCTTCATATTTTGCTTACTCACTTGAAGAAATTGAAACATAATCTGAGATTATTTCTATGTCAAAATCCCTAACATAAATCTCTCTTTAATCAGCGCTTTGGTGATTCCTATTCGACTTGAAATAGTAGGGACCTCTTTAGTTTATCTAGTTGGAGATAACTTCGATCGAGAAGACGCTCCTGTACCTGTTTAAGTGGAGCAGTCTGTATAGGTATGTAAATATGCAATGGATCAAAGGACGATGCAGCAGTCAAAATTGGTTCAAACACGACAATGTATAGTATAGACTAGATCCAGCAGGCTTTACATTAAAGTCCAGAAAGTTCTAGAAACACACTGTCCTCTTAATATACACTTGTTATTGATATGAGATACATATGGTTGTTACAGATGGCCCCTATGCAGAGGTTGCATGGAGACAATGAAATTCCCTAGACGTTGTGATAGGATATAAAAATATACACTTGTAATTTTCAACTTACTTAGATGGACCTATAGAAGTGCAAAATATTAAAAATACTAGCTGTTGCCCGCAGCTTCGCTCGCGCGTAAAATAAAGAGTAGTATTAAAGGTAGATGGATGTATTCTGTGATTTTCAAAGTAAGGAGTATTAATAAAATTTTTCATAAAATATTATGGCGTTAAAATAATAATTAACGTTAAGTAAGTAGCCAAAGCATTTGTGTTATTGAATCTGAGACAATGAAGATACCATAAACACCCAGACTCAAGACAATTTATAAAAGTTATTTTCTACATGGACCTGTCCGGGGATCGAACCTGGGACCTTAGAGCTGGCGACACCTTAAAAACCGGAGTGAAAGCCACTCGACCACGGGGGTCGTCATTATAGATATGTCTTAGGTGGGCGTTATCTTATCTACTTATCTTTTCATCTGTCTATCTTTGAGAATACCGAACTTCACATACCAACTATTTCAGCCCCTATTTCACCCCCTTAGAGGGTAGATTCCTAAAAGGCTAAAATCACGGAAATACATCTTATTTATTTCTAACTAATAACCCTTGTATGAAATTAAATGTGTCTATCTTTGAAAACGACACAATTCATGTACCTACAAACTTCCAACCCCTATTTCACTGTCTTAGGGGTATGATTTTTAAAATCGCTGAAATACATCTTTATTTATTTCTATCCTGAAACCCGTATACAAAATTTCATGTGTCAATCATTGAAAATACCGAACTTCCCATACAAACTTTCAACCCCTATTGCACCCCCTTAGAGGGTAGATTTCTAAAATCTCGGAAATACGTCTTATTTATTTCTAACTGATAACCCTTGTATGAAATTAAACGTGTCTATCTTTGAAAACGCCACAATTCATATACCTACAAACTTCCAACCCCTATTTCACCCTCTTAAGGGGATGATTTTCAAAATTGCTGAAATACGTCTTCATTTATCTCTAACCCGAAACCCGTATACCAAATTACATGTGTCTATCATTGAAAATACCGAACTTCCCATACAAACTTTCAACCCCTATTTCACCCCCTTAGGGGATAGATTTCCAAAAGAAAAATAGCCTATAGTCCTCAATAAGTGGACTATCTAACAGTGAAAGAATTTTTCAGATCGGATCAGTACTTCCTGAGATTAGCGCAATCAAACAAACAAAAAAACAAACAAACTCTTCAGCTTTATAATATTAGTAGGTATAGATAATAATGACCAGATCAAAAGCTGGAACATGCGCTATCTTCTGTAAGTATATTTATTTATGCCAGCTTAGCAGTTTGCCATCAGATCTCGTCACACACAGGCATTAATCAGTAGTGGATGCGAGATTCAAATACCGTCCGTTCAGTTTAATAAAGACAAAAATATGAATAAAGTAACCTTGATGACCTAGTTGTACCCGCGACGTTGTTCGCGCTGATCAGTCGTAATAGGTATGCATGTGAAAAATATTTTTGACTGACTGAATCACTGAATGTGCTTTAGATGGCTCAAGTCGCCTGATACGGGTATTTGACAATTTGGTTTCTTTTATGTAAGTCGCAGAAATTGCGGGATTTAGATGATGGACTTATCAACTAACTGACTATGAACTTCACCTGTTTAACAGTAAAGTGTGATTGTAAAAACTTTATGCATTTTTGTTTGTCTCGATCAGGCATTATAAATTACATGAGCAGCAAGCTATCTAAAAAATTAGCCATGTAAAAAATTACAAACTAAAAAATAATACAAAACACAAAAAGGGTAAAGGTCACATTCGGTTCTTAGCGACAGCGACGCGCGACGGCGACCCACGACCGCGACCGGGTCGCGCGACCCACTGCTTATTATAGATTTATATGGAGCACTAAACAAATCCCGCGACCGCGTCGCGAGACCGGTGGGCGGGGACAGGGAGCGGCGTGGCGACCGCGACCCAGTCGCTCCGGAGCCAGTGCCGTCGCGCGACGCAGGCGATACTAACAATATTTTCGGAACTTTTCTTCTTTATAATTTAAATGTCGTTTTATGAGTATTTGAAAGCAACCCTTTTTTTCTCGAAATGTGAAAATTGAGTCTATCTTCATCCTTTTTTCCGGATGCATAGATAATAACATGATAAGATTATCATCATCTTCCTCATCCTCCAAAAGTTGCTGAATAACTTTTTTCCTAGCTACGGATAAATAGTCCGACATATCGTACTACAATAGAACACAACAACTGGGGGAAGACTGGCGATGTCGCGGTCGCTGACATCCGAAAGGCAGAGGTCGCCTCGCGACAGGCGACCATGGTCGCGTAGTCGATGGTCGCAGTCGCTCGTCGCGGTCGCCGAGACCCGAATGCTACCTTTAGCTCGATATATTTGTACTTCTGTAAGAAAGTCGGTTCTAGAAATAAAAACAAAATATGTAATAACATCAGGATTTGAACACGCAGCAAGATATTTCACATTTCCTATCGTATAACCACAGAGCTGTTTAATACTACTGTAAGCATCTTAAATAGTTATTCATACTTCAATAAACTGATCGCTATGGCAACGTTATTTTCGCCATGGTTACTTTTTTGTTTATATGTCAAAGATTACGTGTACAGATGAATGGAGATTATGTAAATTTAGAGTTTGATCCCTATTTAATATGGACGACCATATTGATGAGAGCTCATCCTAAATTGGACTTTGTATCGCCGATATCGCTTTCTATTGATTCAAATGTACATAACTTTTTTGTTTATGAACCGATTTCGATGAAACCAAAACTAAGTAATACCTCAAGTTACGTATAATTTTTGTATATAAACATTGTCTGCATGGGATTCATAGATTTTACGTGATGTGCGCACAAACAAACATATAAACAGACAAACAGACAAACAGACAAAAATTTCAAAAGTGATGGAAATGGGTTCTTTTAGTTATCTTTTCACACGCTGGCTATTTTTTTTTTCAATTTCTTCAATGTACAAAAATGACTTTTCTACAGATTTATTATATGTATAGAAGATAAATATGTCGGTTTACGCGGCAAGAATATACAGGGTGAATTCTTCAATTAGGCCTTCAGGGCAAAATTTGACACTATAAGGAATATCGACAAATGCTACAACCCGACAAATGCCACAACCCGACAAGTTAAAAACTACAACCCGACTACAGACCGTATAAAAAGCGTCTCAAAAAGACGAAACAAGTCCAATAGAAGTCTGGAAATGCATAGGTACAAAAATTGGTTGTAGTTTTTAACTTTAATTTTTACGATTTATATTTACTTACTTATTTTTCCAAAGCACTACTCCGTATATTACCCAAGAGAATAATACCTAAGTTATAATAGTTAGTATCTTTTATTAACTATTATTTATAACTTCATACAATATGTTAACAACAAACAATATAATTCAACTACTTTTAATGGTATGATTGTGTAGACAACGTGTAGATTTCATTACAAATATTCCCCTGATCATCCAAAACAAACTAGAGAACTCTAGGTACCGGGTAAACTGGGGTGAATAGAAAATCAGGGGATGAATATAGAGAAAAACGGTTTTTTACATTTTTCAAGTTTAATATAATGACAACGATGGACTCTTAACTAAAATTATATGCCTGTGACACCAGAAAAGGTTGTCTCCAAAGTTGTCTTTATTCACCCCAAAATCATATCTATTCAACCATTTTATGGTATCTACTAAGAGTGAGTCGGAATTCCAAAAGTATTCGTGATTATAGACATCAAGGATATTCTCTTCATTTTCCTCTTAACAATAACAAGTTTATACATTTGTGTAACTAGTCTAACCGCTACGTTTACATCTTACTATTTGTATGCGTCACTTGTTTTAGTAGCCTTTACTCATTTTTCATGTAATATAAAAATCTATCGTACTTATATATACTTATATTTAACGTAAGTAGGTACCTATAACTTACCTTCGGTCAGATTTAGATATTTATACTTATTAAAGTGTCCTTTTACAAAAACTAGATACATGGCAATGAACCATGGTAACAACATTACGTCAATCTTCATCTTTATATTCAGGAGTTCGATTTATTCACAAGATATTTATGACACACGAACACTCGTAGACGACCTTTCGGGTTGAAGTTAGGCTAGCGACTACTCACTTGACATTCTTAATTGAGTACCTACTTATGACGTCATGTAGATATATATATTACTATGCAAAAATACAAAAGGTTCCTCTTTTGCTATGATAGTTTAAGTAGACATACAGTTTTACCTAAGAAAGGCATTTAGGGTGTGAAGGTCGCGTCCAAATTTGACGAATGCGCCGTGTACAGTCACGAGCATAAATATTTATACCTTCACATAGCGAAATTATAAAACTTACCAGCTGTTGCCCGCGGCTTCGCTCGCGCGTCAAGTAAAGAGTAAGTAGTATTAAAGGATAGATGGACGTATTCTGTGATTATCAAAGTAAAGAGTATGAATAAAATTTTTCATAAAATATTATGGCGTTAAAATAATTATTATAGTAAAGTAAGTAGCAAAGCACAAGCTTGTATTATGGAATCGGAGACAACGAAGGTACCATAAACACCCAGACTCGAGACAATATACAAAAGTGATTTTCTACATGGACCCGTCCGGAGATCGAACCCGGGACCTTAGAGCTGCTGACACCTTGAAAAACCGGAGTGAACGCCACTCGACCACGGGGTTCGTTGTTACAGATATGTCTTAGATGGTCATTATCTTATGTACTTATCTTTTCATCTGTCTATCTTTGAGAATACCGAACTTCACATACCAACTATTTCAGCCCCTATCTTAGATTTTCCTAAGAAAAGTAACGTATAGCCTTCCTCAATAAGTGGGCTATCTAACAATGAAATATTTTTTCAAATCGGCCCTGTAGTTCCTGAGATTAGCGCGTTCAAACAAACAAACAAACTCTTCAGCTTTGTAATGTTAGTATAGATCATGTGTCTATCTTTGAAAATGACACAATTCATATAAAAACTTCCAACCCCTATTTCACCCTCTTAAGGATATAGATTATCAAAATTGCTGAAATATGTGTTTATTTTTATCGAACCAGAAGCACGCTTAAGAAAAGGCATGTCCCTATCTTTAAAAATTAAGTTTTTAAATAATACCTTGCAACCCCTTTTTACTCGGGAGAAGTTTCCAAAATCGCTAAAATACGTGTTCATTTATTGTACTTATTTTCGTGGGGGATACTCACACACCACGTACTGGCGCCGTTGTAATACATGCTATGTTTCAGAGAGGGCGCTGTATGTGAAAATGGTTTTCCCTTCCTGCTTTTCTCTTGAAATTTTTCCTGAATTTTCTTTACTATAAACCTCACGGAGCCCGAGACCTTTCCAACGAATGCAAAACCGTGGAAATCGGTTCGTGCGTTCTGGAGTTATAGCGTCAGGAAAGAAAACCCGACTTATTTTTATATAGTAGATTATATAGTAGAAGATTTAGCGAAAAGTTTTTGTTGAAACTCAAAAATATAATATAAATAAGGTACTCAACGGCTATTAGCTAATAACTGAAGGTCGAGTACTAAGTAAGCATCATTTTTTTTTTATTATGTTGCTTTTCTGGGTCTGTGCACTTGTGCAGCCCCAGTATCACTGCGACCGTCATCGATCTATTGTGATCGCCGCTGTTATCCTCTCTTATCCTATATTAAGTAAGCCTCATCCTTGACGAGCTTACTCTAGGAACAAAGGGGAGATATAAAGTAATATGCTTGATTAGATGAGTAAACGTCAAAATAATACAAGCGCTACCACCGCTTCAGTGTAAATTTCTTTCAAATTAAATCTTCCAGATATTTGTAGTTTATTTGAGTAATGGCCCGCGGCCAGCCCATGAAAGAGATGTCGAGACGAACTAGATAGCTCTCCAAGGGAATGAGTAAGAAGCAGCGAGGGACCGGGATAGTTCAAAGGAATGAAGACTGGCTTCTGCCCAGCAGTGGGTCAATTTAGATAAAATAATAATAATCTATAAATATAAAAATCAATTGCTGTTCGTGAGTCTCGCTAAAACTCGAGAACGGCTGAACCGATTTAGCTGATTTTGATCTTGAAATGTTTGTGGAAGTCCAGGGAAGGTTTAAAAGGTGTGAAACATAAATAATAACAAAAAAAAAATACTTTTGACAGAACGAAGTCTGTCCGGGCAGCTAGTAATATTATTATTTATTTACTGCATACGAGCAGTTTGACTAATCGTCATTGATATCTCCTCCATAGGATCGCCTTGCACATGGAATGGTGTGGATGGAGTATGTGCGAGTCCGTACCACTGTCGCACAGCCATGAAAAACATTGGAGATAAAATCTATCCGCCGGTGGGGACATCAGAATGCGTATTATGTCCAGCCGACCAAACATATTCATGATATACGGAACCTATTTTTTTTAGATATGCAGTGTCCAAGGTGTGAAGGTGTTCATATGTTGTACTGATTGCGAACTAGTCGACGTAACTAAGTAAGTGCACGTTACGAAACTTACCTCATTATAGTCATTATCACACATTATTTGTTTCAAAAAATTATATAATGATATCAACAATCACTGCCCGATGCTCTGAACGATATATCACTAAGTACTACATCAGGCTACAATAGTCCTGTCAGTGATGATAGATCGATCCCAGTACAATGTGAATGACCATTTTTGAGAACTGGGTCGGAGACCTGTACCTGTAGTACGGCACCTCAGATTCCACAACTTGTATTTCAAGGCAAGTTGCTGGTGGATAATTCTGGCCACTGTTATTTCAGTGCAAGTTTTCGCCGTTGCCAAGGCGAGAACAATCCGAAACTATATTATTATGTCTTAAGGACTCACCCGGACAGTGACATGCCCGACATGTATATTTTCGGTAGTTATTCGTCATGATAACTTCGTCCATAATTGCACATACCTACAAACCCTTCGGTTTCTCCAAAGAGATCACCGAATGGTATATATCACTATTATTATTATTATGAATTCTGCTAAGCAACTTGCCACCTTAAAGTTCTAGGGTAAAACAAACTAATCTTGTTTTAGTTCATTGTACGTAGATTCCGGTACGTCAAGCTGGTTTTATAAAACTGGAGAGAAAGCGAGAGACCGTAAGTAAATCAAGTGCGAGTCTAATTCACCCACAGAACGTTCCGTACATTCGTGTTTTTTTTATGATCTAATTACAAATGTATAGACTTTTTCCAGTACTCGTGTTCTCACTAAATTTCACACAAGAGGCTGTAGGCCTTTTATGATTTTAATTTCATTTCCATATCTCCACTCATTTCTGAGATAAAGTTTCTTGGCACACAGACAACGTGGTTGCGACCTCAAAGGAAAAATTGGAAACACAAAGCGTTGGAAACCCTAAAAAGTGTCGGAATACGCGCAGTGTAAGGGTTCGATTAAAAAGTTGCCAGTTACAAAGTGCTGACTTAGGACGAGGATATTTGTTTTAATCTTTATCATTATGATCAATTTGAATCATAATATGACATTGAACAAAACATGTCGAGAATATAACTGTTTTTCTGACTACGGAGCGCCTAGACGTAATTAAAAACATATTTCTGCGAACATTTTAGTATATTTATTTTTATTATGTGTTTTTAAACATTTGACGCAAGTAAGAACTTTTTCTTTCTTCTTTCTAGATCTTTTAATGCGAAAGTTCCGAGTGCTAATGATATTGTTGTACTTTTCAGATTGTTTGGACTATTTAGACATGCAAACGCAAATGCAAAGCAATTGTTACTACGTATTAGATGTCTATGATACATTTTTTAACTCCACGGAAAATTGTTACGACGTAAAATTTCATGATACTAGTGGTCCAGAAAGTGCGGGTGGAGTTGGAGGAGTGGACGCAAATCGAGATGAATTTCCACACATGGTAAAACATTGGCCAGGTATTTTAAAAACCAAATATTTGTTGATAACATCAACTACGTTAACAGTAACAATTAATATTATAATTGTGTGCTGCATCATAATTAGAGCTGTGACACCAACGTTAGTATATGAACACGATTTTATCGATATTTATTATTAGATGTGATTATTATAAAATTGGGGACTATGTTGAAGACAAAAGCGCGTGGATATTGTAACTTCTGCACATGTGGCTTCCCTGGTGGTCTTTAAATTCTGCTTGTTTATTTACACAGTTCCATCTAAGCCTGTATTTCTAGGACATGCCTTGACATTCCTGTTAGGGTTGATTTATTGACTAGGTACATATTATGGTATGTAACAATTTTTTTTTTTTTTTCCGTATTGTTTTTTTTTACGTTATAGTTTTAATAATTATAGATAAAATTAATACTTGTGAATGCGTCAACAGCGTAAGGAATATATTGAATAGAATTGCTTTTGCTTTCTTCCGTTACTAGGAAAGATTTCATTGTTATAATTAATACCTAAGTATCTTTTTTTTTATGTTCCTAGCGTTATTGATGCACATACCTATTGCATGATCTATTGTAAACAATATATATATTTTTTAAAAGAGTAACTTATGGAGTTTCTTGCCGGTTCTTCTCCATAGGAATGACACTTTGGAACCGCGCACCTAGAGTCAGTAGTTTTTAAAGTTAACGTTTCTAAAGCGCCTATTTTAGGTTTACTAGAAATAAAAACATTTTGATTTTGATTTTGATGTGATCTGCATTAAGAATATCCAAAACAAAATTTTATTAGTTCGGTTGCGTTTCGTTTTCGATACGTAAAGAAACAAGGACGATAAATACTTAAATTTGCTGTCCTAGCGTTCGCCCCCAAGGTTCGAAGCGAGGAAACCGAGCGAGGTGACAAAATGAGAACAGAGGAAATTTTCCTCCCCGTCTTTATCGCACTCACACTTCGTCCTTAAAACCGAATAAAACAGTGACCCGTTTAAAACGATTCTGTCATAATTACTAGTAAAATACAAAACTAAAACGTATTCATGAATTGGCATAATTGGCAAACTGGACAGAACCGAAAACGAATCGAGTACGGCATGCATAAGGGCGAACGCCTAAGTCCATTCATTTCTCCGAAGGTATTAATCGGGGTGTGACCATTCTTTAAACAGTGCAAGTGATTGGTCAATGACAAGTTTGATTTTGGTTTGACGTATTTAAATCTAGGCTCTGTTGGGGTACGGAGGAGACATTGAATCAGCGCAATGGATCTGCGGCGGTTCACTAATCAGCAACAAATTCATCCTCACAGCTGGCCACTGCACAGCATCTTCCGTTCTGTAAGTATATTTTTTGCACAAATGTAAAAAAATAAAGACGTTGACCTCATCTCTATCATAACTTTTCAAAATCCAATCTATGAAAATAGTAAAATTGGTTCCGACTTTCTTGAGTCACTAATAGTGTTAATATCCGGACTTTGTTTTTAACACAACTACACATGTTACAGATATTTTTCAGTGAAATTGATTTAAGTTCTGACTACATTTATTCAGTTCCATTCACGTTTCACTAAACTATTTTGAACACGCATACAGTTCTTCTTCTATCAGTAAGGATTGTGAAAAGCCGTCATAGTGAGTTATCTCTGCTGAAGAAATGCTAGATAATCCGCATCTATTCAATTTTTGTGGCAAACGGATGCGTGCTCATACAAAAATTTTGTTTTCTATGAAAAGAAGTTACTAGTCATAATCTAATTTTTTTTTTTTAATGAAATCCGATTCAAACGTGATCTTTTTTCAGTGGTCCAGTGAGGTACGCCGCTCTGGGCATCCTGAAGCGCTCGGACCCCCAGGAGCTGTGGCAGAAATACCTCGTGAAGAGGATCGTGCGGCATCCTCAGTACAAGCCTCCCTCCAAATATCATGACATAGCGCTGCTGGAAACTGACACAGAGTGAGTGTTGGAGTTAGTGAATCTTGAAAAGTAGCCTTGTTAACTTTTAAACTATCGTGTTGCATGATTGTAATAAAATTACGTCACGGGAATTAACGCAAACTCATGCATTTGTAAATGCACAAGTAGCCTGGTGTTTTGCTTCCAATGTTATCGAACAATTTTGGTTCAGATCGTGAGCTTTAAGGTTTCCTGAAAATTAATGCTGAGTATACATCTAAATGCATGATTATATCAAGCTAACCTAGACCTTTGATTACCTACCAGTTTTCTCTCTCCCAGAAAAAGACAACTTCCTATTCGACTAAAACAAATTATGATTGTTTGAGTTCTAACATCATTAAAGGGCGCAATATTATTTGCAGGGTATTATTGAATGCACAAGTGTTTCCAGCGTGCCTTCAGTTCCTGGCTAGCCCTGACAACAAACATTGGGACTCATTGGCCATTGCCACCGGTTGGGGCGCTCTTGGTCATAGACGGGAATTGGCTGATACCATGCAAGCTGTACGTTTGTAAAATAATGATACAATAATAAACCTTGTTAAATTAATGGTATAACTGGTGACGTCATGTAATGTTAACTAGTCATACGCAAATATAAACGTCTCGCTCAGAGAATTACGATTTTCGCACTTAAAACCGACCATCTGATGCATTTGATGGTTAAGCGAGAAGGCGGTGTACCGCTTGCCCGTTTGTCAGGTGTAGTCAAAAATTAACTAACACCGCGTGAATAGTTGATTGGTTTTAAAATGGGTATTGTATAATTATTTTCCCAAAGATCCAATCTTGTAGATTATGACGTGAGCTTGACTATAAATATATCATGTCATCTACCAGGTGTATCTGGACCGATATGAGCCTCAAGAGTGCAGCCAGCTGTATCCAAAGCACAGGCACCTAAAACACGGGTACCTACAATCACACCACGCAGATGTGCTACGGGAACCGGAACATAATCAGAGATACTTGTGAGGTATACACTAATACACAGTAACCATCGGTATAGCTTTAAGACATGGTTTTAATTCGTTACTAACTGACCCGACAGACGTGATCCTGTCTTAAGAATGAATATTGAAGTTGAATTTTATCAATACGATGTTAAAAGTTTTATATTTTCTATCAGTTACGAGAGACGCCTATAATATTACATTGGAAAAGTAAATATTTGCTTAAGTGTTCTGTGCAGCTTTCTTAATGACTTCTTCAGCACCTCCGCCTGACAATAACGAACACAACAAAAAGAATTAGCCGAATCGGACCAGCCATTCATGCGTGATGCTGTGACCAAAAGGAATAGGGATTTTATATCCACTGCTTTTTCTAGACCCACTTTATTCGTTTAGATTTCATGGTTTTCTTTTTCGGTTTGATAGAGAGATTTGTTCCATAAGAAATTACCAAGTACAAGGTGTAAACTAGTGTCGCATTTTAACCCGTTCGGTCCCCGGGCGTAAAAATCGGAATAAAAATAATAATACAGTTTTATTTATTTTTTAATTGACTTCCAAAAGGAAGGAAGTTCTATGTCAATTGTGAACCGAATTTTAAAATTGTTTTTTTTCATTGGGAAGGTTGCTCCCGAGTTGGCCCCATTGTCATGTCAGGATCTGATGATGAACAGATAAATCGAGGGCAACTCTCAAAAGTTATAGGCACGTATTACGTGTTCCATGCTTTATCTAAAGTTATCAAAGTATTTGCGACTGATGATGAATGACGAACTAATGATGAAAGGCACAACTCTTTAACCGTTAGGGGTTTGAGGATAATACTTTAACAATATATAATGGAGACGAATGAGAGTTGTATTGTATCGGGCTATTCAGGTGAGCTGATGATGGAAAGTGAACTCTATAGCAGTTATTATAATAACTTCCGTGAGACGAATTCATAATTATTTAAGGATTCAACGGTTTACTCACGCGCATTCTCGGGATCGCCCGACTAGTTCTATAGCAGTTATAAGCCAAAAACAAATCATCGGTCTACCAATGGTGCTACATACTGAATTATTAGTAAACTTATAATATGCAGTAGTAGTTCAACTTACTACAAATATTTAAACTAGAAATTAAAATTTTATTGACTATTAAATTATAGGAATGTTTCCTTTGAGTAAATTTGCTACCTTATGTACTACTAACTACTTTCCTACCAGGTGGCATAAAAATTTCCATCCTATAGATTACATCTACTGTTATTGATATCAACAAAACATTTTTCAGTCGGCATAAGATAATTTAAATTCAACAAATATTCTATCTCCAGGGCGACAGCGGTGGACCACTACAAGTCAAACATCTAGTAAATGGATGCGTATACAGCCTCTTTGGCGTGACGTCATCGGGCAGGTCGTGTGGGATCGTCGCCGGCAACTCTGGCCTCTACACAAGAGTCATCCACTACTTGCCTTGGATTGAGAGCATCGTATGGCCGGACAAGAAGAAACGTACAATTGTATTTAATCATTAAATTAATTTTACAAATAAATGAGTTTTAAAATTAAGTCAAGAAAAAACATTCTTATTGAAGACCTTTTCCTTTTGACGTCGGTTAGAAAAGACTGAATCGGACAAAAGATACAAAATGTGTGAGACCGGCTTTATGGCTAGGTATAACACGTTTGATTATATTTAATTACGACTGTTAAGTAAGCCCCACACTTCCTCCATCTGAGGCACGTGTTTCTTTGTAGTAAATAAATACTCGTCTTCCTCATTATCGCTAGTATGTTTATTTCGATGTTGTAAGATAATGATTTGACTGGCATGTTGGTCTAGTGGTTAGTGACCCTGACTGCTAAGCTGGAGGTCGTGGGTTCGAATCCCACTCAGATTCGAAACCGCAACCAAATTAACGGAAGCCGGACGCCCTAGCTCTTCGCTCTTCATAAAAATGTGACTTGTATGGCACCGGTAATATACAATATGTTACAAAACCCCTGTCCGATCCAATAAAGGCGTATTCGTAGTTCATGAACCGTCTCGCATTGGCGGCTTCTTTGAAGTACGTGAACTTTGAGGAGCGGTCAGTGTTGCTGTTGCCTTGGATCAGTTTTTATTTAATACAAACTTAATTAATATTTATGCAATTCCTTTTATCTGTGGACAACATCACATACATTGCTCTGAATCCAAAGTAAGTAACCTTGAAAACCGGTGTATACGCCACTCGACTACGGAGGTCGTCTACATTGATTAAATACTACTTGTCATTAATATATGATCAATATGAGAGGGGCTCGTGGCTAAGTGTAAGCCGTATGGTTTGACCGATAATAAAGGTAAAGCCGCGCTTGCCGCGGTTGGTCCGTGGATGGGTGACCATTTGTAAACATATCGAGACCCCTCCGTGCCTCGGAAAGCACGTTAAGCCGTTGGTCCCGACTGTCATACAGTGATCTTTGAAAGTCGTTAAGTCATTACAATTCTGACAACCAGTCTTACTATGGAATACTGTATTACCTAGCAATAGGTTGTGGAGGTCAGATAGGCAGTCGCTCTATGTAAAATCCGGTATTCAGCTAAATCCGGTAAGACTGGAAGCCGACCCCAACATAGCTTGGGAAAAGGTTAGGCAGTAGGCAATTCCTTTTATCGTTAACGCTTGTAGTAATGGAATGTTGTTGTGGCCTAGAGGTTCATTGACCGAATTCGTATGCACATATGGTTACAGGTTTGAACCCAGTCACGTATCAATGTGACTTTTTCAAAGGTATAAATAGGTATTTTCTTAATTATTCAAAGACACCATTGACAACGGTGAAGGAAAACATGGTGAGAAAACCGCCAACCCGCAGTGAGTCATCGTGGTGATCAATCTTCGTTCCTTCCCTACATGGAAAGAGGCCTGTGCCCAGCAGTGGGACATTTATAGGCCGGTATTATTATTATAAGCAATTTCTATAAGCAATAGAAATGTCTCTTGACTACGAGGGCAAATCGCACGGTGCGCGGCTGGAGGCCATCGTGAACGGCGATACCGCGCGCTGTGGAAGCCGGCTTTATGTACAAACATATTAACCTACCAGATAAAAAACACAAGCTAAACCAGTTATTTCCTGTTCTATGAATATAAATCATTCTCACGATATATTACAATAGGGAATGATGTTCTTACATACAGTTATTTATAGTGAATAGTTTCGCGTGATTTTGGATTTTTAAATAATCAACTAAGACAATACTAAATTCAATAATGGGTACTTTCATCAGAAAAGTAGTTTGTTTGCTAATTGTGATTGAGGTACATTTTGTGAAAGGAAATAATAAATACGAGTTTTTAAATCTAACTGAAGGTAAGTTTTATCGAAATCCGATAAGTATATATTTTTTTACCATCATGAGGTTAAGTTTGTGTGATTGTAGGAAGTAATCTCTCGAAATATTGAACCAATTCTGAAAAGTTTTTTAACATTAAAAAGCTTCATTATTCTCGAGTGCTATTTGCTATATTTGGTTTATTTGGTGATGTTTGTGGCACAGATCAGCTAGTTGTTTGTATACTACCTTTGCCTGAAGCTTCGCCTGCGGGGCTGTCACTTACCCCGGAATTAATTATATAAAAAAATTATATAATATATAACTATAAAAAAAAATAAGTAAAATAAGTATGCCGTTTTTTGGGATTCAAAATTACTCTATACTGTTTCCGCAAAAGCGGCTTAGTGGTTTAGGCCCAGTTTTTTGATCCCGAGTTAACTTAGCCAATGGTTAAAGATGCTAATTAATGGTTTCAAACTTTGGTAGAACATCTTTATACACCAATTTTTATTCTGACAAAATATGGTTAAATAATTAACTTCCCAACTTATTTGACCCTTTGATAGACAAACAAAACGCGCTTTACCGAAATTTGTACCTAACCATTAGTTAGCATATTTAACCATTGGTTGAGTTAACTCGGGATCAAAAAACTGGGCCTTATTCGTGAAAGCCTAACATAACATAATTACGTTCTAGGTTCTCCGTGCTCATGGCAGGGAGTAGATGGAATATGTGCCACAGTTTACAAATGTCTTTCTGCTATGCAAGACATACGTAAACACCATTACCCACCGGTGAGTTTAGAATTATCAATATGATTACATAATGTCGTTGAACATACAGACTAAGGTCTAGCGCGCACGAGTTACTTATGTCACCATGACTGTTTCTGAGATGCGCACGTTACGACGTGACACTTTTGTATGCCGACCTGCCGACAAAATCTTGACGTGAATGTCATCGCGCCTTTAAAGTTTTCATTGTTTTCCAAAACAGTGTGTGTAAGGGCGAAGAAATTGTAATTCTTCGTGTTAAATCCATCCCGTGTGGCAAGTCGGATTGGTTACTTTTTTTTGTGTTTTGCATATAAAATGATTAGTATAAAATATATGATTAGTATAAATAATGACACAGTAGATTGGTATAAAATAAAGTAAATCATATATACTTAGATGGCTCCACCATGTTTAAAGTGAATAAAAAATCTGCATAATTTTAGAAGAATACTAATTTTATCGAAAACACTTTGTATTGTTGCTCTCGTGCCCTTGCGCGTACTCCGCTTGGGCGACGTGACTTGCTGATGACAAGAATTTTCATGTCACCGTGACAAAAGTCCCCCGTGCGCTAGGCCTTAGTGACATTAAATAAATAAATAAATGTGGACAACATCACATACATTGCTCTGAATCCAAAGTAAGTAGCTAAAGCACTTGTGTTATGGAATCAGAGACAACGAAGGTACCACAAAAACCCAGACCCGAGACAATGCAGAAAAGTGTTTTTCTACATTGACCCGGCTGGGGATCGAACCCGGGACCTCAAAGCTGCCGAAACCTTGAAAACCGGTGTATACGCCACTCGACTACGGAGGTCGTCTACATTGATTAAATACTACTTGTCATTAATATATGATCAAGGAATGTTGTAATCAATTGAATGATTTCTTGCAGGTGTGTAGTTTCCAAGGCGTGAAACCAATAATATGTTGTACTGACTGTGAACTGAATGACTTAACTGAGTACGTACCTACCCGCTATTTAAATTAAATTCTAACGATACTAATACTAAAGCAATATCATAAAACTTATCCTACGAAGCTAAGTATGCAGAGTATTACTAAATTATATAACTATTCGACACTTCACCCGTTTTAGAATTTCCTTTGAGGTGTTTTTCATTAATAACTGTTTTGAGTAATTTTGTGTCTTATTTTCAGCGAATCATATGTAATAAATCCTGGGGTGGCATCGTGGTTCTACAAGACTGGAAAACCAGCAAATGATCGTAAGTGGCAAAACAGATGTCTGCCTTATACTGTTCGAGCTAAAAGAGCCAAGAAAGAAATTATTTCGTACCTACTTATAGATTACGGGAAAAATCGTAAGAAGTTTGTGTCACACATGCCTATGACAGAAAAAAAGATCATCTGAAGCTGCCTGAGCGCAAGCTTTGACTGTTCACCCGGACTTTTGGCGAAACCTTAAGGGCCTCCAGCGAGAGCAACAGAAACTACGTCAGCAATGTTCACTAAGGGACTGCGGAGTCGGACCTCGACTTAGTCCGTTGCTAACAATCTTCAAGGCAAACAGCTAAAGATCTAAATTTGTATTATTTATGGAAAAATTTTCATTGATAGTTTGGCCCGCTCGGGTCTGCCCCCCTAGCCAAGTGACATTCTACATATAAGCGTTAACGACGATAGAAATCGCTTAAATGTATGAAAGTGACAAGTCTAAGTCACGTGACATACCTATCGAAAATAAATGTCATTTCCATACATTTAAAGTCATTTAAGCGATTTCTATCATTGTTATCGCTTGTAGAAATGTCACTTGGCTAGGGGGGGGCAGCTTGATCTAGGAACGGAGGGAACTGCAATGTCATGTTTGTTTTTGGATATTAACAAGTATCAATCAACAAAATTGGCTGTGGGGTTGTGGCTTACAATTTACTACGAGGGTAACGTAAGAGGCGACTAAAGGATATTGAGACAAGGAGAATGAGCAGCAGCATTGTCCTAAAGAACGAATACAAAATTGTGGTCACCAATCCGCTTGCCCAGCCTGAGGACTAGGGCTACAAACACACCTTGATTGGGCACCATAACACACGGCCGAGTGCTGTCGCGCCACTTGGGAGAGGCTTATGTCCAGCAGTGGACCGCAATAAGTTGTGTTGATTGATAATTAGAAAAAAATGTAAATGTCTAGTTTTTTCTCGTATAAAATAAGTACATGTTCTATTTGCAGAATGTTTGGACTACCTGGATGTTATTGGAGATAAGTGTGAACCTGGCTCGAGTGTGATTCACGTAAAAGAGAAACATGAGACTAAGAACTGCTATAATGTTCGTCGCACGGAGGTAGCGGTAGCTGGCGGGTACGATGCTAACAGGGCCCAGTTCCGACACATGGTGATTTAAAAGCATATTATTATCCTTAATTCCTTACCTAATATTAAAAATTCAACAATAAATATGTCTGTATGCGTGTTACGCAATCACACCTAAACTACTGAAGCAATTTAAATGAAAATTGGTACGGAAATAGTTTAGAACCTGAGAAAGGGCATAGGCTTTTTATCGCGATAACCGATACCCATGCGTGCTGAGAAGTGAGACGCGGTCTACAGGCTATGTTCAAGGCAAGAAAATTAAAAATGATATTATCAACTTTTTTATAATAAAAATTTTACACGTATTTATTCAATTAAAACCATAAAAATTGCAAAGATAAGTAACTTTAAAGTTTAGGAGTGGTGGATTGCGACGGCGAAATTTGGCAAACATCAAGGACGGGTAACATCTGAGTTGTCTTCTATTATCACTATCGTATTGTAAATAGTAGTAAAGAAAGAAAGATATTATGTTCATCCAGGCACTATTGGGGTACGGAGACGACATTGATTCGGCGCAATGGATCTGCGGCGGTTCACTCATCAGCAACAAATTCATTCTCACAGCTGGCCACTGCACAACAGCTCCTAAAATGTAAGTAAATATATGCAATATGTGCACTTGAGGTGTACCAAGCTCTTGAAATCTATTAAGTACAGCACTAATTTGGTCCTCATTCAACGTTCTCTAAATTTACGAGCTCGGTGTACCTACTCTTAAGTAAAAATTGAGCTATACCCGGCGAGACGGTAAGCATACCAGATTTAGAAATTATTATGTTACTTTTTTCTCATTTACTATGCGTTGCATGTGCGCGAATGAATACCTTTTCTTTCGTTCTATATGCATGATATTTTGCATCGGTAAGTTTCAAGTCAAGACCAAGCTAATTATATCAGCTTCTTAGCAATGTGTCTGCACTTAGGTCTTATTTCTAACCCAGTATTCTTTGCGGGATGTACCGAATGATAGATACCGTATGATACTCAAAGTCACAAACGTCCCCCAGAGGTCCAGTGAGGTACGCCGCTCTGGGCATCCTGAAGCGCTCGGACGCCCTGGAGCTGTGGCAGCGATACCTCGTGAAGAGGATCGTGCGCCACCCGCAGTACAAGCCTCCCTCCAAGTACCATGACATTGCACTCCTGGAAACTGATACGGTGTAAGTAGGGTATTGTGGGAATATATGAAAAAGCATAAATCCTTGCCTTGTGATTCGCTAAACGAAAATTTTCATTGTTTTGTGTCTACTGGCTTGATTGTTTATTTATAACAATTTGGGTCGCAAATTACTAGTATTTCTTTTAACGGGGCCTTCGAAACAAAATGCTTGTTTTACGAGCGGGTTCGTGTTGCTAGTGCAATGGGTGGGTTTTGAACGGGCTAATACTATGTCGCAAGTCCGACGTCGTAGCCTTTAGGCTTCCGCCACACAGCTAAAAGGGAGAAGGATAGCAGGAGACTTAAAGGTGGGTACTGACCAACGTTACGAGGTGTAATGTAACATTCGCATCGAGCGTGTAAACGCTGTGTTTTAAAATCGGCGTAACATGCTCGTCAAAACTCTGTACTAAGAACTCGTGAATTTAATTGGACCAAGTGTACATAAAAAGGATACAAATTATAGAATACGTACTGACCGAACCGCGTAACACTCAAAGGATTCGCCAAAAAACCGACAGCCGGGTGGAGCACTCAAAGCGAACAACGAGCGGCTCGTTGCTCGCTGGTTTCCCCGTAACACGACGTACTGACTGCACGAATGCTCGTGGTGTAACTCGTTACATTACGCCCCGTAACGCCGGTCAGTACCCACCTTAAAGGCTACTTTAAACTGATTGACGTTTAAATAGAGACACATTATACAGTTTAGTATTCAAGGCTGTCGTTAAACTTTTCAGAGTAACATTCAATGTCTACGTGCTACCAGCGTGCCTCCAATTCAGGTCTTACCCGTTTAATGATGACTTGGTCACAGCAACTGGATGGGGTGCACTCGGCGCTAAACTTGAATTGGCTGATACCCTACAAGCTGTAAGTGTGTTCAAATGAAAGTACTTACTACAATTGATTTTACATTTAAACAAAATAGTTTGATTCCTTCCAAATAAACAAATTGAACCGCCTCCTTTTCAATCTCGATTTCAATCGATTAAAAATACTTACGACTATACAGAAGGTTACCAACAGGGTATATTATCTTTTTTTTTTTCATGTAGAACAGGGTATATTATGTTTGATACTAATTGTACGGTTGTATTATTTTTTTTAAAGGTCACTAGCAATGTGGGTCGCACATTACTAGTAATCTCGTTAACACCTCGTGCTAAGCTAAGATGCTTGTGTTACGAGTGGGTTCACGTCGCCCACGTCGCTAGTGTAATGGGTGGGATTGGAACCCGCAACCACATGATCGCAAATCCGACGCCCTACCATTAGGCTACTGCCGCTTCAAAAATGTGCGCCACTCACTCATTCATGAGCCCAGATCACTTAGACCAGATTGAAGTCTGTCAGTCATGGCCATAGATTATACACTTGTCATGGCGAGCGGACGTGCCGTCGAGTCGTGTACCTATCTACTCACTGAATATTTAGTGTTTTATTCCAAGCCCTAGGACAAACTAGTGGACATCACATTATGAATCCAAAAGGGGTGAATCACACAAAGTTTCACCTTAAAGTATGTTAGTAAAAATATATGCTTGTCCAAAATTGTTGACTCAATTATTCAACACAATTATAACCAGATAAGCGGTGTATTAAGCCATTGAAGGAGTATCTACAGGAAGATTACTGCTTCTAATAGTCGCAGCTTGATGTTATACCTATAGCCCACAGCCTTCCTCGATAAATGGACTATCCAACACAAAAATATTGTTTACAATTCAAACCAGTAAATTAGCGCGTTCAACCAAACAAATAAACGAACTCTCCAGCTTTATAATATCATACATCCAGTCTCACGATGTTTGTCCGGGATGAACTCCGAAACTACTTAACCGATTTTAATCAAATTTGCACACCATGTGCAGTTTGATCCAACTTGAAAGATAGGATAGCTTTCATCAGAAATATAAAAAAAGAATTGAGACCGCGGGCGGAGCAGCGGGAAACAGCTAGTAAAGTATAGATTTGAAACTGAAATGTTGTAAAACGACTCTATATGTACCAGATGTACCTACCTACTCTTCACCTCTTTTGGATTCATATACCCAATACCTTATATTTGTTGCTACCCTGCAAGAGATGGTCACATGTTGCTTACCTTGTTAGGTTAAGCTGGAAAGGTTTGAGCCCCAAGAGTGCAGCCAGCTGTACCCGCCACACAGACACCTACGTCAAGGGTACAATCACACAACGCAGATCTGCTACGGAGACCGCAAAGAAATAAGTGACACGTGCCAGGTAGGTCATTGCTATTTTAATATTATTTATGAGACAGCCTTCACTGAGATTTCTGAACCCACGCGTCCTGGACTACTAGCACTCAGCAACAGAGTCTAACTAAATCCTTTCACCATGATGGTAGATCCATAAGGCTCTCTTCATAACCAACGGCCCTTCTAAAGGCCAAACCACACCAAAGCCATATTATTGAAGGGCCAAACTTTATGGCCGCTCCAAACATAGCCGCATTACGCTGCGCAGATTAACACAAAATCAGGTACCAGCAGTCCTCGCCTCCCGCGCGTAAATGCGAGCGTATGAGTGTATGAAAGTATGTAGTAGTATGAGTGCACCATGCGCAAGTTCCTACCGACGGTTAAATTCAGAGCGGCCATAAAGATTGGCGAGAGCTGTATCTAAGTAATTATAATTCAGTGTTTAATTTATGTTATTATTCCAGGGCGATAGCGGCGGACCTATTCAGAACATATATTATATATCGCAGTGTGTGTTCACTATACTTGGAGTGACGTCAGCCGGTAGATCTTGCGGGTACGTCGGTAGTTCCGGTATTTACACCCGGATTATACCTTATGTACCCTGGATTGAAAGCGTCGTGTGGCCAACCGAATAATTAGGAATTTGTGACGTCTTTTAAAACCTAATAAATCAAACTGTGAATATAAGCTCCGAATCTGACTTTATATAAATGTGCTTTGCTATATTTTTATTATTTTTTATATATATACCCACAAGTAGGCACATACAAGTTGTGCATATAATTATATAATTAAAATGTAAGTTTTCTTTATAATAAGATACTTACCCACAAAGTTTTACATACCTTAGTAAAGTAGATAAAGATATAAATATAATGTTGTATTTCTTTAATAAAATAATGTACCTACCTACTGATGTTTACCCTATATAAAAACGTACCTACTCTGTGCTGATGTTTTCGCCTTTATAGCAAAATATTTTTTTTTACTGTACACTTATGTTTTACAAATAAATTATCTGTATATTTTATTTAGTTTCATAAATAAACGATGGGCCGCGCGGTTTATCAGTTATCTTAATTTTAGATTCGGGATAAAAATGACAGCTAAGGTACCTGAGGGTATTAAGGCCTAGCTAAGGGAAATTTGTTATAAAATGAAAAATATCCAACATAATCAACAAGTTTTATTACAAATCAGTCATATACTTATATTACTACCGAGTTTAAACGAAAAATAGCTTCTCTAGCTTATAAGCAAAACAATATATAACTTTAAAAAAAACGCAGTCTGTAGGCCTTATTATACTAGGGTAGGGTAAAAAGGCCTATACTTTAAACTATGCAAAAATCAACTAATACAACGTAAATTGGTATTCTTGAGATCAAAAATCATTAAAATAAAGCAATAGGAAGCATAGTGGTCTTGGAAAATTAAATAAATTGCCTTTATTCGCATCCATCAGGACATTGAAAGTCATCAGTATCTTCTGCAGTTAAACCGACACACTCTTCGTGGTACCACTTGGAGCATCGCGAGCATTGCCTCATTGCATCGTCCATTCTATCTTCTTTGCAGGCATGACAGTATCAACTCACTTATTTTTGTGATTTATCTTTGACGGTAGTAGACTTTTTTGCAGATACGATTTTAGCTTTCTTAGAATTTAAAGTCTTTTTAAACTTCGTTTTTTCTTTTCTACCTGTTTCAACATCAGTAAAGTTTTCGTCGAAAGTGTTCGTTACCCGTTTGGGAGGCATGGTGACCGTGTAAGCACTGAAAACTGAAAACAATGATAAATAAATTGAAAATGTATAACTGCGTACATACTACCCACCAAAAAACATGATAAAAACACGTTCCTACTTATATAGCAGTTTAAAAACAATGGGAGTATAATAAGGCCTATAGTAAAATTTTATAGGCCTTAATATCCGCCAACCACGTGGTTACAGAAAAAAATTATAATAAAAATTTTACAACTACAAGTCCTTTAAGGTACGGTAACCTAGGGACAAGCATACATTAATTAATAAATGGACAGGCCATACAGGTTTGTAAATATAATATTTTCAAAATAACTTACGATTTACTGGAGCCAATTTTTATAATTCGTGCCGCATGACCGCACCGCTGAATGATTTCGACGACACTGGCGGGGGGAGAAGTGCAAGCGTTCGTCCGCCACTTCGCAGCGACTTGTATACGCTCTAAGCTTATGTGAGTGTAACCTTGATCGTCAGTTACTATATTTCGTACGTTTTTTGTTACTTAGGCCTTATTGCCCGACAGGCCTTAATACCCGCGGGTACCTTACACCAAATTTAATCAAAATTGATCCAGCCGTTTGAGTGTGAAGAAGTATCAAACATACACCACACACTCACTAAGGAAGAACTACAATCTTGATGATGTCGTCTTAGTTCTCATCTTGTTTTTTTCTGTAACTGTGTGAAAAACCAGTTATTTATTATATCCGGTTAAGTCATTACGATGTATGATTTGAGACGAAAAAATGTTGCTATAAACACTGAGGAAACACGTTTGAGATCACTATGCCAATGTAGCGTGATCTAGTCGGTTTAAAACTTTAATTTTTAAATAACCTTTATACATTACTAGCTGACCCGGCAAATGTTGTCCTGCCATATTAAAAAAAAACTGGTGAGGGCTACCCCTATCATCTAGGGGTATGAAAAATAGATGGTGGCCGATTCTTAGATCTACCCGATATGCCCACAAAATTTCATACAAATCGGTCCAGCCTTCTCGGAAGAGTTTGGTAACAAACATCGCGACACGAGAATTTTATATATTAGATTTTAATATCAATGGGTTTTTTTCGGAGCCACGCAACTAATCATGAATGAAATAATGTAAGACGAAAACATAACCCGTAAATCTCTTCTTAGCGTCCGATCAATGGCATTATTATGATAACTAGTGGTCGCCCAATGGTCGAAATTCGACCTTATAATATAAATTTAAATTGTGAGTGACTTAATATACATTATTAAAATATAATATTCAAACATTATTAAGGTTCTACTGTCGAAAACTAAACTACTATAACCACACATTTGACCAAGACTGTTATTTGCCAATTTATTTTTTGAACAAATTATATGAAATTAAAAGGAAGTAAAATAAAGAATATCTATTTAAAAAATGTTTATTAAAAGAAAAAATGCTATAAGAGGAAAATACTATCCATTTAGAGCATATTTTATCGCATATTGCAAACTTCTCTGCAAACAATGTTTTTTGTAAAACCTCTTTTATCGTTTGCTAAATGTCCTTGGCCGTTATATTCGGATATATAAAAACTTAAACCACTTATTTATGTCAATGTCAGTAAGCAGTCAATGAAAAACAAAACAAACATGTGTGTGTGAAATGCATGGTAGTGTGGGTAATGTTTTATTTATTGATTTAATGTACTTTATAAGCATTATTATTGAAAAATATTAGCGTTCTCCACTTCTCCTACACATAAACTATAAGTGTGCCAAATTTTATGCTCCTGCGTCCGCGCAATTTTCGTAAAAAGGGGTCCAAAGTTTTGGCATCACGTATTAATATATAGATTATATTTTATCAGACCTATAAAATATAACTAAAAACTAAAAAGGCCGAGTACCTACTCTCGGCCACGCAGACAGCATTGTCGGTGGCATTGTAAAAATCTTCACAACCCACAATCGTAACCCGCAAATGAAAAAGGCTAATAAATATTCAGTTTTATTGTAAATAACATAACAAAATACGGAATGTGACAGCAGATCGTATACAAAACAAATATATGTAATTTATCTCAACATAAAAACGAACGTTGTTCTCCAAAAATACTGCACAAAATATTATTCGAGTTTTTTTTTATTTAGACTTTGTTTCTGAGTTTCTTGTCAGCCTGTCTGAGGGCGGTGGCCATTTCGAGTTGTTTGACCCTAAGGCGGGCCCACACGATGTAGTCCTGCAGGCCTATGATCTGCGCGGCCATGAGCGCTGCGCTCTCGGCGTAGATCACAGTGGCGCATCCCAGCCCCGATGGCACCGAGAGAGAAGACCAGATGTCCTGCGAAAATTAAATTATCGATTATTATAACGGTTTATTTTGTTATCCACCATCTGCTGAATAAATATTTTCATATCAAGTGTATTTTTCATACACTTAAGTCAAAAATATTTAATAAGCATAGTATTGAAAATACAGAAGAACATTCATTTTATCCAAGCAAAAATTAAGGTTTTTACGGGCGTTTAAACAGTAGTGTAAACGTACGTACGTAAACAGTAGCTTTTGCACTATATTAAAAATAGTAATCGTTATTATAAAGCAAAATGCAGATTCTACAAGCAAATCAACGAACCATCGAAAATAGTTTGACGAACAGCGCCATCTAGTATCAAGGGATGAATCAACTAGCGATACTTTATAAATATGTATAAAATGTGCTTAGGCATTTTGAACTCAGTTAAGCTTAGGAACTAAGACTGTTTACAATAAATCGCCTTAGTTTTCGGTAGATTATAATCTATGGAAGTGAAACCGTCAAACTGTGAAATGACAATTTACCTGAACCAGCTTGTCTGATGGAGGGGGGCAGTTGATGACTGGGTAGGAGGTGTTTCCTGAGAGCACTGGGCCGAGACCGTTGGAGCGGCCGGCGACGGCGATGAAGACGAGGACGCCGTGCGTGTCCTCGTACTGCTGCATGATTCGGAGCGTCTCCTCCGTGGCCTTGTGCGCTGACGTCACGCGGAGGTCCACGTTGAGGCCGAGGTCTTCGGCCGCTATTATAACAAACCAGTGAATTAGACATCATAGTCTTTATGCTCGATTTTTTGGAACCTTACTCCTGGGTGACCTCTGAGAGAAAGGGATGGGTGGCGCTCATTGGGGAAGCTTATGTTCAAAAATGTATGGCGATAGGCTGTCTTTGGCTGGGAATGTCACTTGTCTCCAGGAGGCAGAATTTACCTTTAGCGATTTTCTGGCAGTGGTCCAGGTCAGCTGGCGAGCCCATGAACACGACCACTTTGTGGTGCACATTGGGCGTGAGGAAGTCCAGCTGGTCCTTCACCCAGCTGAAGTTACGCTTCACCGTGTCCAGGTCAGCAGCCGTCACTGTAGTCAGGTTCCTGTACACCTAAGGGCAAAGTTATCTGGTATCAAATTGATGATAATCAAAAAATTTGTAAGAATTGTCAGGAACGAAACGTTCGAATAATTACGTCATGTGGAAGTATTGATGAAAAAAATTGCATTCTGTCTCTTTTCTCCTCGGACGCATTGGCCGATGGAGGGGTAGTTAGATAGATACGTCACAAGCAGAACGCTTAGGCCGATCGTACCTCTCTCGCTTGTTCCACGCTCTCGATTGTACGCTCGGCTCAGGGTTACTTGGAGCGTTCATCGATTTATCACGTCAAAAAATATGTTCGCGTAACACACTAAATCAAAGTAGAGCGAAGAAAACTTTAAAGATGATGTAAGAATTAAAACGTAGTCGGTGAATCAAGTCAATTATTTATAATTTTGACTGCACGGATAGCCGAGTGGTATAGGTCACCACGCTAATTACCACTGTGCGCGACGTGCTGCGGGTTCGAACCCCGCATGGGACAAGTATGTGTGCGATCCACAGATACTTGTTCCAAGTCTGGGTGTTCTTTGTGCATGTGATTTGAATGTTTTTTGAAACCCCCGCGACACAAGGATTAAATTCCTTAAAGCGGGCGTCGTTTTTATAAAAAAAAAAGAAAAAAAAAACATACATACGCTGGAAAAAGTACAGAGATAACGATTTCATTTTGTTTTATTTGTCTTTGCTACTATATGTACCTGCTTGTCAACCATGAGCCTCTTGTCTCCTGAGGGCCACAGCCTCCATGAGTCGGAATCGATGACATCAGCCAACAGAATGTTACCTAGAAATAAGAAAGTAAATTAATATAGGAATATTGATTATTAAATTAAATATATTTTTATAAGCTTCATGTTACATTTTAAAAGCTTTTAAGTAATGTGGGTAGAACATTGTAGAACCAGTATTCTTGTTAACCCATCGTGCTAAACTGAATACTTTCGTTAGGTGTGGGTTTACGTCGGTAGTGCAATGGGTGGGATTCGAACCAGCAACCTTATGGTCGCTAGTCCGACGCCCTTGCCATAAGACTGCTGCCGGTTAGTTGCAATAATACGAAATATAAAAAGTAAGTAGTCCTACCTTCTGTATCAACACCGAATTCAATCTTCATGTCGATGAGAGCGCAGTCGCGGAGAGCCCACGCCTTCTCCAAGATCTCGAACACCAGGATAGTAGCCTTCCTCATGTAGTCCACCTCATCTTGACCTGAATAACGAAAATATCAAACCATCACACGACTGCACCAATAGCTGAGTTGTAGTGTCGTCATGTGGGTTTGATCCCCGCGTGGAACAAACATTTGTGTTATACACACTTGCTCGTTCGAATTCTGGGTATTCATTATGGATAGACAGAGAACAAAGTTTAGATTGTCAAAAAAAATGTGTGGTAGTTAATAATAGTCTAAGAGAGGGCTCGTGTAAGTCGTACGGTTTGGCCGATAATAAAGGTTTAGCTTTCGACAACTATCGAATACTGTATTATCTACCCAGCAATGGGTTGTGGCGGTCATGTAAAATACGGTATTCAGCTAAATCCGGTAAGACTGGCAGCCGACCCAATGATAGCTTGGGAAAAGTCTAGCATCCGCCTAGACATTTGAGTATGCGTAAATTAAGTCCTTATTGCCATTTTTTTGGTAAAATATCGCTTAATCTAACATGATTACCAACTGCCAATGTGGAAACGAAACCATATATTTTGCAACGAAATACTTTTCGCCAGCAGTTGGCGCTCAACTCACCAATAGTAAGTCCATTAAATTTGAAGTTAGCAGATACAATCTGTTCTTCGGACCACTGGGGGTCATGGTTGGCATCATCCTTGAAGAAGGTCTCCTGCTTGGGGGGGCAGAACCTGAAGCCTTCAGGCACTCCTGGGTTCCTCTTGAGGAAGGAGCCGGTTGCCAGACGACGGGTCACCCACTCAATCGGAATCATCTCGCATTTTTTCGACACGAACGCAGTCGATGATGCAATTTTGACGAATGAGGTTTTGATACCTGAAATCAGATGATGATTATAAATGTGAGAAAATAATACCATGGTTAGACTACAGTAGTCGTAAACGCGACTGCAGAGCACAGGGTAACGACCTCTCGGGTATAAATCCCGGGTTGGTCCAAAACTAGTTACCGGGTAATTATATTTAGAATTTCTCAGTTCAGCTCGGAGTCAGGAAACTTGGCGGTTACAACACTCCCGTGCCGCGGTACTAATGGAAAGCTTTTGGTCGTGCGCCTGAACTTTTTCCGACAAATTCGTATGCCAGATATATGGGTATACCTACCGGATGATGAGAGCGAAGAAATAGAGAGTGAGCGTAGGTGGACTCACACACTTGTACACTACAATATCTGCGTAAATAGCTGATCTTGCTCGAGATTAACCGCGCCATAAATGGATCCATAACTTACCAATGTAAAAAAGTCCATATGGAATTTAAAAACAATCCCCATAATTTTTGTGTAAGAAAACAGCTTCTAAGACCTGTGGACCTTAGATACAGGCTGATATAATAAGTCACCTCGAATTGAGCATTAAGGTCGCACCATACGAAATGTTATCAGACGAGAGATAACGTACAGCAACCATTTATTACGACGCTTACAATAATCCTCACAAACATGGCCATGAATGCGTAACTAACGTAATTATGATTGTAATTATAATTATTAAAACTAACGTCACTACAACAGCTAAGATATCAGTAATGCTAGAATTTAAAAATAAAAAAGAAAGTAATCAAGTAATGAAAAAAGTTGCACCAATATATCCCAGATTGTATTATCATTCGGAGTTCATCAGCAAGGAGTTGAATATTAATCAAAACCATCTCTCAAATTTTTTTTTCGGAGTGAAAAGTTGATGCCTTCATCTCAAGCCGAAGGAACAGCGCGGGGATATGTCGTACCTTGGCCAGAGTCGCGGGATCACTCGCACATGCTCTGCCCAACGGCGGGATCTTCCTACCCTGGTCCTATTGTTTGGGGTATTATTTTTGCAAGGGAGCGATGCATATTCTGCTTCTAGTTATCTCTACAACTCTTCGCGTCAGCATTCACTCTTTCTCTGCATTCCCAACAATCCCCCCGTCTCATATTTGGCCTTTTGTGCTTAATATTAACAAAAGGGTACAAAGGGACGTCCATTGCAATTTGCAAGTCAATAATAGTTTCTCGATCATGTCGATAAGATGAAAATTATATTTCAAATGACGCATTATAATCATAAGGCTGCAGTGGCCTATGGAAAGCTCTCAACCGATTGCGAAGCCAGGTAGGTCGCTGCAGACACAATTTGGCAAAATGGGGGATCATAGACCCTTCGGACACCCAGTGCGAGTGCGGCCTTCCCGACCAGACAATGCCGCACTTACTGGAGTGTCCAAAGTGTCCAAAGTGTCCGGACACCTGTACTTTGGAAAATTTGAATCTGGAAAATGACGCCCCTGTTAATGTCGCCAACTACTGGGCGCATCAAATTTTAATACTTTTTGAAAAAAGTGTACCATCGACTCGAAAAGAAGGAGATAAAGCTTATAAAACTGCATGAATTTAACAAGTAGGTATGGCCATTTGCCAATCAATTGTACTCTGTATTTCAATAAAAATATTTTTAAGCCTAAGCAAATTTCTAAGTAGCGGATTCCCCATTGGCGTTTTCGAATAGATGGATGGGATTTATGCTTGCAGATTATGCGATAGGTATTAGAGCAAAATGGGTAGGTGATAAGGCTCCTTCATAGCAGTAAAAATTAATAAAAAAGAGAGGGACTAAAGCTTCTGTGAAGTTTCTGAATGATTATTGTATTATGGATGTTGTAATATTCAAGTTCAAAAACCTATGATCTGAGGAACATATCGGCCGAATTGACGTAAGCTATTGTTTTTAACAATATAAAAACAAGCTCATTATTGATAATAACTATGTAATAAAGTCCATAAATATTATTAAAATGACCTTTAATGAAGGCAATGTTTCATAACTGTTACATTACGATTATGTATCTGTTATTGTTTTTCAAGGGGTCGCGGGGCCAACAAAATAAGATGTGTTAGACTTATACGTAGTTGTATCTGAATGAACTAAAAATACATTTCAAAGTACTTGTAATACTTATGTATGTTTGTGTAATCCACAAGGTTAACATTACAGCGTGGTAGGCGACGCCGGTGGTCTTCTAATAGTCTAAGATAACATGTCGGCTTCTCGTATTCTTGTTAAAAGTTCAAATAGGATTTCTCCTCTCCGGTACCTATATAACACTAGCAATTAACGGCGGCTCCGCCCGCGTGGGCGCCGGTCACCGGCAAATTATAGCCTATAGCCTTCCTCATTAAGTGGGCTATCTAACAGTGAAAGAATTTTTCAAATCGGACAAGTAGTTCCTGAGTTTAGCGCGTTCAAACAAACAAACTCTTCAGCTTTATAATATTTAGTATTAGTATTAGAATAGATTGGAATCCAGATTAATATCTAGGAAATTAAGATCTGGGGGACAGAAGTGTTAAAATTTAAAGAATGATGACAATTCAATCAATACTTTTGGAGGCCTATGAAACACTTTCAAATTTTTTAATATTTGCTGGGTAGCCCATAGGAATTAAGATTAATCTAAGTTAATATAATGCAGTTCAAATGTACAATGTGTGCAATACATGCGTTTTGAATTGAGAAGCTCCTTTTTTTACTGCGCAAAAAGCGTAAAAAATGTTTTTACGAAGTCCGGTAAAAAGTGGCTTTTTCGTTTATAGGTGAGGATGAGCCTTTTTGGTCTCAACCATTATGTTCGGAATAGAATCGCTTTCTTTATAAACATAGAATCGCTTTCTTTATAAACATTTCATACAAAAACTAATCACTAGGATTTATGACTACAAGTAGGTAGGTACCTAATTATACTTTGCACTTCAATTGCAGTTTTGCTATCTTCGCCGTTTTACGAGTGAGAAATTTCTTTATGCATTACATCAATATTAATTAACACTGATGTAATTCAGAAAAACGAACTTTGGGATATAAATTGCTCAATTCATTAAAATGCCCTTGGAGTTGTTAATATGCGAGACAATTCAATATTGCCAATTAATTAAAGTTTGACGGCTACAGATGACGTCGTTTGTAAGTGAAAATTATTAGTTTGCAATTGAATACCCTATTATATTATTGAACTACTAAGAATTGACATCCGATTTTTTTCTCCTCTAATTAAGTAATTACTATACCTAACCTGACACACTTGGTTGTTTACTTAGTTCATTATCTAACAATATCCTACGAGTCTATATTGTGAAACTGGCTGCTCCGACCAATGGTGTTTTGCCAAATAAGAAAAGATGAGAACTCTTATCACAAAAAAAAATAGTTTTTAGGCAGCGAATATACCCGAAAAATTTCACAAAAATCAGTCGGGCCGTTTCGGAGTACTTTGGTTACAAACACAGTGAAACGAGAATTTTATATTATAGATGTTTCAGTTGGGTAAATATTGATTAGATACACGGTTACATGGTTTAAATTTATTAATTTGGCACAACGCAAGCCAGCTAATCTTTCCTAAAATACGCGATATAAATAAATTACTTTTAGTTCCGTTGGCTACTCTTCGAAGTTAAATAAGTTAGCGAGTATGTTGCGACGCAAGGGTAAAACTATTCCGCCGCGGGATCCCTCGCGTATGCTCTGCGCAGCTCCAGCAAAAACAAGATGGAACCGGAACGTATTTAGTTGATGGAAGTCCGATATATCCAGACACCGTGCTCTCGGCGTGGGTTGAAGTAGCCAATAAACTCTAAAACGAACGAATAAGATTTTCTTGCTCTGGGCCCATCGGTCTTAAAACGCTTTCCACTATTACGGCAAGTAGCGGTGGATGGCATCTCGCCCGCTTTTTGGCCTACCCCGTTTTCGAGCTCCGGCTAACATGGACAGCCTTGCTCCTCTTTAACTGGGCTGTGTGGATACCGATATCTATAATTAGCGTCATTGAGGGACGGAAGGAGTTTCCTCCAGTCCCAGCAGTGAGACGCCTAAAACCTTATAAATATCTTACCCGCTGCTTTGAGGATGTGGAAAACTTTGGCATTGGTCTGATTGGAGATGGCTGCTTTTCCTTCAAGGTCGTGGGCCTTGACGCCGTCTCCGGCGGTGATGCGGTCCTTGTTCAGCAGCAGGCAGTGGCCGGGCTCGTTAGGCAGGTCGAACACCTGCTTCGTTTTGCCTTCGATGATGAGACCACCGAGCTTGTAGCCGCCAACTGGAAATTGCAGGTGAATTTGTTAGAAATTATAGAAACCTACGAGTAGTAAGTACATATAGAGTAGGTACTATATTGTATAGTAGGTAAAAGTACTTTATTGAAGACCAAGATAATACTTAGGAGCGGTGATGAAAATAATTATGCAGAAATTTAACGTAGGTAGGTAATAAAAGATTAAGTATATTATTAAATATGCAGATTCTGATACTCTTAGACCTGCGACCCGCTGTACCTACCTACCTATTGATATCGCGAAACTTGACTCCAAATAAACATCACATCATAGGTAGGTAGGTACTAACTAATTAATTAAATTATTAGCTTCTATCGAAGTTATGGAACGAGCATTAATGTTGTGTCCCTAATATGATTTAGTAGGTAGGTACCATAATAATTTGTAACCTACCTACCTTTTGGAAATTTTTAGATCGGGAGTTGAAGTGGGATTTACTTAAATCCTCTTAGTTTAAAAAAATATATTATTATACCGAAACGAAAAATAGGAGATGCATTTTATTATTGTTGTGAACGACAAAACAAATCTATTTACTGTAAAAAGGGTGGAATAACTGTGAACAAAACGGACTACCTACTTATGCCATTCATCATAATATTACTTATCTGATAAATCATCATCATAACAAGAGCACAATACAACTTATAGATATCAAGGGTAAGCAACAATTCAAAAGTAATAAAAAGATCCGTCTAATTTAATATCAAGGCCGAACGAAGCAATTCCTTGTGTTTACAAAAAAAAACACTACACCAACAAAAACGGCAGGTCGGCACTCGGCAGGATATCTCGAAGCCCTTTGAATTTAGTCGGATTATAGTTATTTTATGCGATAGTTCAAAAGTTTATTTACAATAATGTTTTATTAATTTCTTACCTTCTTTTGGATGAGCCATTTTCTGTACAACGCGAAAGGAATGTAAAGTTTGCAAGACTATGGATCGCGCGTTTGTTTCACGACAAAGTGAGGGCCTTTTATAAAGTTCTGTAACTCTGTGTTCGAAGTTGCGAAGAATACCTATCACACACCACGTGCTCGGCGGCTACGCACACGACCGGCGCGGTTTGATAACATGCGCTATAGTTAGATTAACCAATCTTGAGACAAGACATTGTAAAAAAAAAACTCAAAGAATTAAATAATTTTGAAATTGTTTTTGAAGTTTACGCGAATATTAGACATTGAAATAAAATTACTTTTTAAACGGATTCTATCGCGGTTTATTTTGAAGGCAAAACGAGCAGCATCACCTATCAAGACGAAGTATCACCTCAGTCTGCCCGGGCCCGGGGCCGTGACCATGACACCTGCAAAGGTGTTCAAACATCGGGAAATAAAATTAAAATAAACTGCGACGTTTTTAATTATTATTATCTTTTATTTAATCTTCTGAACTACGACTTATAGCAAAGTGGTTTTCAATGTATAAATTAAACTGAATTGAATCAATCGTTAGAAAATGTCTTCGAACACAATAATAATTGGGATTTTAATTTATGTCGCGACACGCACCTAATCTTGCACAAATGAAATCTGGAAATTGGGTTATAAGGTTATGTTAACTTTTAAACTTAATTCGAATTTTACTATGTAGCTCACCATAAAACTATTCAAACTCATCATGATGAGTCAAATATCAAAATTGTTTATATTGTGAGGCTGACTATAGGTCTGTTCCGAAATGAATAACGTGAAAAGTTGCTTATTTAGTACTTTGAAAATCATCAAGATTATAATGCCTAAATTATTATAAACTTTTACTATGATTTTTGTAAAATTATTCAGATATTATGACGTATTACCCCTGCTTGCTGCTACTTGCCAGCGATTTCTATAGTGAAGCCGTTTAAAAAAGTTTGTATTATTCTTTCAATTTTTTCAATGTGACTATGTTCTATTCATTTAAATATTATTAAAATATAACATAAAATGGTACCAATATTTAAATATTATTGAACCACGACAATATTTACTGTGTACAATAAAGTCTTCAATGACGTAAATGTGTGGCTTTATTTCGAACGGACTTAGGGAATTGCTATCTCTGTCGCACACTTAACGTCAATTAATTCAAACAAATGAATGAACACAGACAGACGGCTGTACAATTTAGAATTTACATCTTTCACAAGTTCACAACACGCCGCTCCGCAGTTGATACACCATATTTTATAAAAACATTGTTTGTGACTTCTTGCTAATTATTGGGCTGTAAAGTTTATCCGTCCAGGTGAGTGCTTTACTGATTTATAATCTCAAAAATAATTAGGTATTACAATAAGGTCAGGTGCGCATTTACCTGTTGCATAAATAAATAAGCGACAAAGTTAAATTCAGTGAAGTTGTGAACTTTTGTTTGTTTGTAATGCTCTTCACAATTTAGTCCGGTTATTGTGTTTAATTCATGTATGTTAAGTGTACCACATGGTTCAAATTTACGATTTGTTTTTTTTACGTAATTCTCTCGGTCTCTTTAGTGCTCATGTCACATGTGGTAGGTACCTAAGGCTAATTTGTTACTTACTTAGGTGAAAAGGTAGGTTACTGTAGTTTTACTGTGAGGTTAGGTCGTATGGCCTCGGATTTTTATGTAACTTATAAATATTGACAAAATCGACAAAATCCAAGTATATTATTCTAAATAACTTCCTATTCTTAGCTAGTAAGAGCACGGAAAATAGCTCGAAGTAGGTAATGTAAATTAAACGTAGTTTTATTTTTTCACTTGTCCTATAGCATTTTTTTTTAATTTTGTCTGGTATACATACAATTACAAATAGTTTTAATTGAATTAAGTTCTACCTACCTACCTACATAAACTTTTAACATTTTTCCTCCTCTATTCAAAATCATGAAGTTAACACAATAGTTCTTCCTGGATTATTTTTAAATTCAAATTAATAGATAAGTACCTGTAATAGAATAATAATTAATAATATTGGAAATTTTAACTCTTCCAATATTATTATTATTAGTACCTAATCAATAAAGTACATAATTTTTTCTGATAGTATCTTAACATAAACAATTTGGCCTCATTGGGCTCTGTTTAAAAACAATAATTTATTTTATATGCCACGTAAATTAAGTTAATGTTGCATCATCAAATAAAGATATTAAATAATCAGCTGTGGCCAAAATCTATCTAAAGACCAACAGTATGTAACCTTTTATCTACAACCTATTTGACATGACCTCGGCTTATAAATAGTAAATAAATGCATATGGCCGAACACCTGTTTACATATCACAAAAAGTTATATAGAAATAAATCTCTATGACAACTTACTGAGTACATGACAGTTTCCTCTAAACTTATTCTGGCAGATAATCATTCCACCCTTAAGACAACCCACACGTTTTATTAACACAATAATCCCCGAAACTACTGGTTCAATAAATAATTTTGTTTTTTGCTTTTAATTGTCATTAATTGCTTTTTCAGAAAATAAGGCAAGTGAAACTGAAAAAAAAGTGACCTACTAAATACACACATGCATGCATAATACTGTAAAAATGCATAATGCTGAATACATGCTTTTCCCCATAAGGAATAAGAAAATATATATTTAAATTCAGTAACTTTTAAAGTACTTAGACTCAAGCTGTTCAGACCTATGTGGCCTAGCATAGGATTAGACCAATACTGTACTAAAGGACCAAGTATTAGATTGAACAATTCATATTTAGATGATTAAAACCTTATTGTTTTTTTTTTGTATGGTACTTGTGCTTTGAATTCTATTTTATAAATTTAAATAACAGTGGCTAACAACTAGGCCCACTTAATGCTTGGCCTAGCAAAATTCAATTATTTTGCCAATCCGCTATTTATCAATAAGATTTAGTGACCTCAAAAAACTTATTATTGATTTTCTAAACTAGTGAGATAAAACCTTATCAATTTTATTAACTGGCAATTCAAAGCTCTATTCTTCTGGTCTAACTTACTAAATAATAAAGTCAGAGTTTTTAAAGCCAAACATTTGAGTGTGTACGAAACTACTGGTCTGGATTTGAAAATTCCTTCTTGCTTTAGATAGCCCAACTCTATTTTTAATTTTTGATGAGGTATATAGCATGCCTGGACTACTTCTCAAGACATTAAGCCCAATTCTTAAAGAAGGAAGGTAAGTGGTAATGGCTCAAAATCACGTTAGGTACTTGCCTTAACAGACAAGAAAGGCGCGTGAAACGTTGGGGCACAGCTAGTATGAACAATGTTGTATATAAATAAGGTCGCAAGATCTCAATACGCAATCCAAATACTCTTCACTGACGTCATTATAAATTGCGTGCGTAGTTGACAATGATATTTAGTTGTTTAATTATTAGCCTATTATTATCATAGTACTTTTTTTATTAATAAGTTAGTAAACTCAGCTTGTTCAGTCAAGTTTTATTAACACTGGAGGTAAAAAAAAATTAACCACTTGTATTGCATAATTTTGGCCATAAGGACCAGTTTTTATCCTACACGTTTTATCGATTTTGTTTAGGTTTTTTTTGTTCTAGAATAACAGTGTTTCTGATTTATCTTAGAGAATTTTTAAAGCTAGCTCTTTAGCACGGTAATTCAAAGTGAAAGTGATATTAATATTAGTTTGAAAATCCTCTTGTTTAAACGGCTAGGTTTTATGTTATTATATGCCAGAGATTTATTTGGTATTGGAACCTTTTAATTTTTAAAATTTTGTTACTAGTTGTAATAAGTAATTCCCATACCTAAATACTTATAAGATTAAGCACGTGATTACGTTTCCACGGACAAGACCAATTGTTCAATCGATAACGGTGTTCGATAATTTTACACAGACCTCATTAAGTAGTACGACCTTAGCTGGCTTTTAAATCTATATTATGTCAGCACGTAATAAAATATCCATTTTAATAAAAGCGGTACATATGTATTGGGTCTTTGATAACATCAAAATACGAAAGACATGCGCGACGAAATAAACTACGCATTCTGTGAAAACATATTTTTAGTTTAATTGTTTACATTTCAACTAATAGAATCTGGGGTCAAAACACAAGCAACTCGGAATGAGTTGCTTGTTCTAAATACGATCTCAAAATTCTGGTCTTTTAGCTGGCCTTTTTTTAACTTAGTAAAATTACTGGTCTTTCTGGCAGCCGGTAGTCTATACTTGGTCCTTTTTCTTGTGCAATTTATTATAATTATTTTCACGGTAGGTCCGTTAGGCAATTAATTGTATGCAGACTTGTACAGTACCTACAGTATAGTTCCGACATTATTCAACCTAGTCTAAGATTACTTCACCAGTTCCAATCATCGTTCTACATTATGCAGGTCGATTGCTACGTGCTTTACAATCGGACACCCACTGTCTGTTTTGTAATCAAGTGACAGTTACTTGTTGCTCTAGTTACTTACAGAAATTATTAGATTGATCTAGACGTAACCTGTTTTTTGAAGTTGTTGAATGGCATTATTGAGAGTTATTTGATCGGGAATTTGTATGGTTCGATTACGGTTGACTGTTGTAAATTTTGATTTGATTTGTGACGAAATTCTATGACCTGTGTTTTATATGTTCATAATGACAAAAAATTGCTACTAAATATGTTATTGTTATCTTCTGTACATTACTATGATTCGAACGGCTATGCGCGACAATCTGATAGATAATCTGGTATTCCTCTGCATTCTAGCTGTATCCTTTTTTTTACTCGTAAGAGGTCTACTACAGTTAGCCTGAGCGAAGTCTCAGACTGCTCCATCGGACTAATTAGCTCTTCCAAAGTGCTAAAATACAAAATTTTGATAAGAAATGAATCTTATAGGCCGGAAAATTTATACAAACGTGTACCAAAGGACCAACTAAGGTCTGTTCATCTATACTTGTCACAAATAGTAAACAAACCGACGTCAATTACAAATCACGATTTTTCTCAAAAATCACACAATGTATGTTACCACAATTAGTTTACAATTCTGAATAGATCACACAAAGTTTCCCATCACTAATTTTATTGACATTTCTTACATACGCCATATTTGTTTACATGTTTGTGACAAGTATAGATGAACAGACTATACGTACCGTGTAACGTGATAAATTAGTTGTGTGTAAATACGTCCAAATTTTACATATCCGCTATACCGTACTAGGCAACAAAAATACTGCACCTCATTGTTTTTATTGCACCAGACTCGACTAAATATAGTGAGGCACTGTCATCATTACAATAATTATTATTAATGTTGTGTTAATTTCCAATAATCTTATCGTGCTCTTGTTTATTGCTCCCCCTCGTGGAAATGTACAAGTCACAAGATAACTGACCCCCTACGAGTCAAACGTCTTTTGTAATGACGACACATGACCGGCGAATTGCTATGTTTATATGATCGTCGAATTGCGTGCGAAAATCATGTTTTTATTATGTACTTCTTTCTACGATGTTTCATCATTTTGTTTCTCTTGATAACCGATAGCTGATTGAGGTTTAATGTTTTTGTTTGTCGCGATATAGATCATTTTCGGGTCAATGTATATTTTATCTTGATTGACCCAAAAAGAGCATGATCCAAATAGATCTCCTGTTGGCTTTCGCGGGCTCGTTTACTTGTAACCAATGCCTAAGTAGGTGTATGTGCAATTAGTGTGCGAACTCGTATTACCCGGGAGAACAGGTTAGTACGGCTGGTCCGTTATCATCATCCATACCTTATCGATCTGATTTAAATAGCAATTAATTACTTGCAAGGGAGAGCTTTCCATCATTGTTTACGACTACTTCTCTCGACCTCGTCTTTAAGAGTGAAGTAACTATCAATCAAATTTGATTGCTTGGAATGTTCTGAGGTTATAAACAGTCATTGCTCTTGTTTACCTGCACATTAATATGCTTACGTCTTGCTTTACCTTAAAGCGCTCCTACTTTGCCCTCGCGCCCGAAATTTTTTAAGCGAAATTGTGCCCAGAATTTGAGTTCCTTCTTTTTTATTATTGCCATCTTGGCTTTATGGCTACTTTCATATACTGAAGTGTTATCTTATATCATACTAAAATATTTTAAATGCAAGACCTGCGTTTTACGCTTTTTCAGTACACGAACTAAAACTTAAAATACTAAATCATATCTCTTATAAGTCATTACTCATAAGAGATGAGATTTAGTATTTTACGACCTATTTTCGGCGGAACTGCGCAAATAATGAAAAAATAGTTTTGTTATTAATATCGCCGGGTTACCAACATTGATCATTTTATCTATGTCCCAATATTTATATGACGTCAAACATATTATTTAAACATTCCCTTGACGTCACTATATATTAAGAACAATTATCAGTTCAAGAACTATCGTCATAATTTAGTTAAATATAAATTAGCCTATGTTTTGTTTTATTATCGTGCATTATTGGTATTAAAAACTTGTTTGTATACATGTCGGAGTCGCTTATAATCTAAAGTGTTTAAGAAGTATCGTTAGTTCGGTCCTTGTCGTCGAAGTGTGGTTTCGTGCTGTCAGGACAATTAGTGACCTTAGTGTTTGTTTATATTTTTACAAACTCTTTTTTATCTGTGTTAGTGGCTATTGTACAATACGCGTTACCTGTTCATGAAGTGAGATAGATTATAAAACTTTAGCGTTTTTTCCTACAACTTGTCCTCAGTGTAAGTGATAAAATATGAATTCGAAACAAACGCCATATTGTTTTTAATTAACCCACTAAGATTTAATCAATGGTTTTTGCCGAAGGTTATACTTTACTATTAAACTAGTCGTTAAATACGAATTCTATTTTATTTTTAACAGAGAAACTTCAGTATTATGAGTTCTAAGCACTCACTGACCTAACTGTCATTGAACTGCCATTTGACGGGCCTGTTGGTCTGGTGGTTAGTGACCCTGACTGCTAAGCCGGAGGTCGTGGGTTCGATTCCCACCCAGGACATTTCTTTGTGTGATGAGCACGATCATTTGTTCTGTGTCTGGGTGTTATTTATCTATAATTTTGTATGTATTTAGAAATATATAAGTATGTTAATCAGTTGTCTGGTTACTATAGTACAGGCTCTGCCTAGTTTGGGATCAGATGACCGTGTGTGAGATTGTCCCAAGATATTTATTTATTTATTTATTTATATTTAACTGGCAGTCATTAGTAGATTCTAGGTATTACGGTACCTAATTCCTAACACATTTATGGTAGGCCTTTAACGTGGTACGAATATCAGTGTGCTTACAAACATCACTCCGGTCCTTTGATACAATTAGAAAGGACCGTTCTAGAGCCACAATCGTAATGAATACTATTATTAATACTACCTGTTAAGATTCTATTTTGATTTTGCTTGCATATAACTCTACACACGATTGTTGGCTAAAGATCTTCAATTTACTCCAGGCCATCATTCTCCGCTTCCTATAATTATTTTCTCAAACTTTTTGTCAACTTGTATGAAGTATAAGGAAGTCTTTTAATGACCCTAACTTTTTTTTAATCTTTCCAGATATAGCATGAACGGTCCCGAAGGACCAACCTGCCAAGATAGTTGTGGCAGTGTAAACTGTTCACAGGCCGCAATGGAGCGCCTTGGGATGGAGGGAACTGGGTGTGAAAGAACTACACATGGCGAAGTTAAAGTAAATAGCAAGAGATTTGGAAGAGGAGCAGTCCAGTCAGGTTAGTCTATAGCTGTACTAATATTATAAAAAAATAACGGTCAGTGTTGTATTGAGAACGTCCCAAACTGATCAACCAATCGTATTATCGCTCAACCAATCCCGTGACACGACGATTTAGTGAGAAATCACAGTCGAACAGTTTACTTTATCATTATTTGCAATATAAAAATAACAACAACGTCTTTATTAAGGGGACTTGGATTTAGCATACGTGATGGTATTATATTATTTAGGATTTGCTTTTGTTTTTTATTAGTGGTGCCTTTCATGACTAAGGTGATAACATGATACAAAAACTTACTTTCGCTTCCAATTTTCAGCTTATCACTCCCGTCCATTATTTCTACTGGATTAACATAGTTCTTTATAAAACATACGCCAGATTCATCACATCTCTTTTCTATGTCATCTTTCCAAATTTGTTGATTATTCTGTTCAGCTGGCTCTTGATTATTAGATTCACTTGTTTGTTCAATTTGCGTTACAGTTACTTGATCAGTCACCTCGTTCGTCTTCGACACATTATTTGCTTCGATTTCTTCATTGGTATGATCATGACTGATATCTTCAACCACCTGTTTATTTACTTCATCAGACTCTCCTTGGTTGTATGGCTCAGCCTGGTCTTCTCTAACTTGGTCCATAATGTGTTCGACAGTCTGTTCGATATTTAGTTCAATGTGTTCTTTACTATTTTGTTCAATTATCTCTTGGTTACTTGATTCAGTTAGGGTTTCATTTATGTGAACAACATGGTTTTCACTTTTTTTATCAGTCTCCTGTTCTCTTATTTGCCCCGTAACTTGTTCCAACTTCTCTTCATTATTAAGTTCTATTTGCTCTTTACTGATTTTTTCAAACTTTTCCTGTCTGTTGTCTTTATCATTTACTTCCCTAAAGTCGTCAACCTCATCTTTATTTGTATTGTTATGCTTTCCTGCGTTGCTTTTTCCAATTTTATCTTTTTTATTTAATTCAATGTACATTTCAATTTGTTCTTCTAGTTTCTGTGTACTATTCTCTTCATTATGGGTAATTTCGTCTTCACTTTTAATCAAAATAATCTCGTCACTACTAATTATTTCTTCATTATTTTGAGGAACGTTATTATCATTATTTTTTATAGTTTTCTTTGCACTATTTAATTCAATGTATTCTTCAACTTTTATATTTAGTTTCCTTTGTTCTTCAATATTCTCTTCATTATGGTTTTCAATATTTTCTTCGTCCATATTATTAATGGTATCTTCACTTACAGTAATCTCCATATCAATTTGTTGACTTTCAGACGTTTCATTATTTTGTTGCATGTTTTGTTCATCCTTGGGGCCAATTTGTTTTGCACTGTTAAATGCAATAATCTTTTTAACTTTGTTTTCAAAGTCCTGTTTGCTATTAATACTTACTTCATCACTGTTTTCTTTGCCATCTTTCTTTATTTCCTCTTGAATGTTCTTGTCATTACTTTCTTCCACCACTTCTTCATTATTCTGTTTATAACTACCTTCCATTAATTCTACTGGTTTTACAAAGTTCTTTATAAAACACACGCCAGACTCATCACACCTCTTTTCTATCTTATCTTTCCAAATTTCTGGATTATTTTGTTCAGCTTTCTCTTCAATATTAGTTTCATAATTTTGTTCAATTTGCTCTTGATTAATCACCTGTTCAATCTTCGACACATTATTTGCTACAATTTCTTCATCGATACGATCATCACTGATATCTTCAAACACTTGTTTACTTACTTCTTCAGGTTCTTCTTCGTTGTATGGTTCAGTCTTGTCTTCTCTAACTTGGTCCATAATGTGTTCGACAGTCTGTTCGATATTTAGTTCAATTTGTTCTTTACTATTATTTTCAATTATCTCTTGATTACTTGATTCAGTTTCATTTATGAGCACAACATGGTTTTCACTTTTTTGTTCAGTCTCCTGTTCCCTTATTTGCCCAGCAACTTGTTCCAGCTTCTCTTCATTATTAAGTTCTAGTTGCTCTTTACTGATTTGTTCAATCTTTTCGTCTCTGTTATCGTCTTTATTATTTTGTTGAACGTTTCCTTCATTCGTTTTTCTAATTTTGTCTTTTTTGTTAACTTCAATGTACATTTTAGTTAATTCTTCTAATTTCTGTGTACTATTCTCTTCATGTTTGGTTATTTGCTCTTCATTCTTAATCAAAATAATCTCGTCACTACTCATTATTTCTTCATTATTTTCATAATTATTTTTTATAATTTTCTTTTGACTATTTAATTCAATGTACTCTTCAACTTTATTTTGCAGCTTTTGTTGTTCGTCAATATTTGTCTCATTATGGTTTTCAAAATTCTCTTCGTCCATATTATGAATATTTTCTTTACTTACAATAATCTCCTTATCAGTTTGTGGTCTTTCAGTCGTGTCATTTTGTTGATTGTTTTGGTCATCCTTGACGCTAATTTTCTTTGCAGTGTTTAATGCAATAAACTTTTCGACTTTATTTTCTACGTCCTGTGAACTATATTCGTAAATATCTTCTTGGTTAATATTTTCCTCACTATCATTTTTCATGTCCTCAGTATTGTCAATATGAATCTCTTCATAAATATCTTGCATGTCTTCGTCATTAGTTTCTACATTCTTGGTTTTAATTTTCTTTGTACTATTTAATTTTATGTACTTCCTTACTTTTTTTTCTAGTTTTCGCGTACTTTTTTCCATATTGGCATGTTCATTATTTTCTTCATTTTTATCTCCATCAATTTTTTGATCAATGTTTTCATTTTTGTCAATGTCTATAGTATCTTCATACTTTTCTTCATCATTAGTTACCTTCTCATCCTTTTCATTATTTTGTTGAATATTCTCCTCATTTACGGCTTTCTTTGCATTATTTAATTTAATGTACTTTCTTACCTTTTTCTCTAATTTCGATTCAATGTTTTGTTTATTACTTTGAAGATTATTGCTTTCATTATCTTCTTTTTGTTGCTCTTCATTTTTCAGTTGAACGTTTCCTGAACTATTTAAGTCTTCCTCAACTCTTTTCTCTAATTTCTGTTTACTATTTTCTCCATTGTCTTTCACGTGATTTTTTGAGACCTTGGTTTCATTATTTTCTTCAGTATTCATCTGAATGCCGTCATTGCTGTCAATATTGTTTTCATTGAGTTCTTGAATATCCCCCTGAATAGTTTCTTCAACAACCTCTTCATTATTTTGCTGAATGTTTCCTCCATCTCTTTTTTTTTTAATTGGTCTACTTATTTTAATGTACTTCTTGACTTTTCGTTGTACTCCCTGCATACTTGTTTCATCATAATTTTTTTGAGTCTTGCTGTCAGTATTTTCTTTAATATTTTCGTCATTAATATGTTGATTTTGCTCGAAATAAACTTCTTCATTATTATTGTGTTGAATGATTTCTTCGTCTTTGTTGTTAATTTTTTTTTCACTATTTAATTCAATGTTGCTTTCAAGTATATTTTCGCTGTTTTCTACAGTGTCTTCTTCGTTATTTTCTTGTACCTTGATGGTATCGTTTTTGTCCGGATTGTCTTCATTTATTTCTTCACTCTCCATCTCAATTTTATCACTATCTTCGTAGAATGGACATTCAAAATACCCATCTTCCTGCAGTCTATTTCCAAGCACGTCCGTTTCGCTGGCATTATTGTTTTCAACATCTTCATGTTCATATTTAGTACACTTTGCAATGTCTTGTAAATTTTTTCCGTCGTCAATGTTCTTAGTTTTTTGTGTATTATTTAATTCAATGAACTGTTCAGGTTTTATTTCAAGTTTCAGTTCACTATTATCTAACATGTCTCCTTTATTTTGCTGGCCCATGCTGTAATTATTTGATTTAATATGATCTTCATTATTTCGAACGCTTCCTTTGTCATTTAATTCTGGGGACTCAATTCTTTTTTCATGTTTCCGTTTACGTTTTTCAACGGTATTTCGTTGATGTTGTTGTACTACATTAATTTCTTCTGTATGCTCTTTATTATTTTCTTTTTGCTCTTCACTATTAATCTTCATTTTTTCTTCACTTGTATTGAATTCGTTTTTTATTTGTTGAGTGTTTTGGTTAGTCTCCATTATAATAATTCCCTTATTTAATTCTTCTTGCTCTTCAGTTCTCTTTCCTAGATCCTGATAACTATTACCTACAACCTTTTCGTGATTTCCTAACACAGTCAAATCATAATTACTGTCCTGGTCGTTTTCTTGTTTAATTTGCAATTCAATTTGCCCTTCACTAATTATTTCTATATTTTTTTCTATTTCTTCATTATCTTCACTTGTTTGCTCTATTGTAACTTCATCATTATCTTTCTTATTCATTAGTTTCTTAATGTTCATTTCCCATTTTTCTTCCAATATCTTTTGAAATACATCTTCCGACTGCGTATGACGATTCTTATTTGAAAATTGTGTCACAGTACAGGTATATAACATTCGAAAATGCATATCTTCTTGGGGTTTTTGTAAGTGATGTATCTTCATTGTTGATATTTTAACAGTATCTGACGGTCTCATGTTGTAAAGCCAATTTATACTCTACGTGTCGGATCATAATCTACGACCATTCATGCCAAAAGCTATTCAACATTTTATGAATGTTTTCTTTTTACGACGCCTGTACACTCCATCAAAGTTGGTGATAAATGTTGCGTGAATATTAGAAATATACTATTGCTGCAACCAGTCTGTGGTCTATACGTATTTGTGATTACGTACTTATCGTTTTCTGTCAATCAAAACAAGATAATAACTATTTATGTCAATTATGTCTTATTAGAATGACTTCCGATTAACAGTATGCTACTGATATACGGTGTAGTTTCGAAAACGTTCCAGATATTCGTACCTACTGTTAAATACTTGCGAAATCGTGTCTCTGTTCTTCTTCTTTTCGTGTCGATTGACTCCAAACAAATTTTATAGAGCAAGCTGTACCGCTCTATCGTTGTCCCCCTTGGTAGATACAGGTGGTTTCAATCAATTAAGGAGGTGTTGCTTGCCATGTAAAGGGGCTACACTGGCTCTGCGTTTAGGTCTGGTCATGAACACACCATTGGCCAGATTATTTTTATGGTTGTGTCTCTGTTAATGGAAATATGTACATACATAATATTTCCTGCATTTCATACCCTAAGACAGGACCACTATAGAGGTCTGAATAGTTATTTACCTCAGGAAAATAAGAAGGAACCTACAGGAAGTTAGTTGTTGAATACAGTTCTTCTTTTAACTCCAAAATTTTAAACAGCCTAATAAGATAAAATTCAACGTTATTATGTAATGTTACTAGTTGCGTACCAGTGGAGGTCACTATCGCAAAAAACGATTTGTTGTACAAATACTAAGGACCTTGAAACGGCTGTCAATCAAAAACTTAAACATTTGCCTCAAGCGTATTTTGTATAGAAATTAAGCGCTGTTTCTTAATATTACTGAAGTTATAGGTTAGGATTATTTCATTTCGTTCGCATCTTTACACAGACCGTATCTTCTAAGTTTCCAAGTGTGAACGTGTTCTAACATCAACTTTTTAGATTTTTTTAGTGTTGTTTAAAAAAAAATATCACATAATATACAGTCTCGTTTTTGTTATGAAAATGTGGAAGGAGAAATAAAAACAAATAATGTTTATATCCGAAACCCTAACAATATGTAGTAAAGGCTTTATTTCATTGAAACCAGTTCATTGCACTTGATAATAAGCATAGTTTATGATCTCATCTCAAAATTAGCATGGATGCATATATGCTATAAATATTTATTATGCATATAAAAACAAGTTGTTAGTTCAAAAGAAACATCCATTGTGAATTAAGGAAAATAATTCGAATTATTTGTACTAAAATATATAATACCTTTTTTCGTTTTGTGATATTACTCGTTCACTACATGTAACGTGCAAATTAAAGCTCACGTTACCTAAACATTACAATAGCTTTAATAATTATGACGACGTTACAATCTACTCTGGTACGCTCGCCGGGGCTGACGCTTCCAGCGGTCCTATTGATCTGGTCCTTTTGTACGCAAGACAGCAAATACTTTTGAAATTGCCAGTAATCCTACTATCCTACTAATATTATAAATGTGGAAGTGTGGATGTTTGGATGTTTAGATGTTTGGATATTTGTTACTCAATCACGCAAAAACGACTAAACGGTTTTCGATGAAATTTGGCATGCATGTAGCCTTTGACATGGAAAAGAACATAGGCTACCTTTTATCCCGATTCCTTAGCAGTTCCCGAGGGAAAATAAAAAATTGTTTAGGCGCTAAGCCGTGGGCAGACAGCTTATTAATTTGGTATCATTTATCTCTATTACAGCGCAAGCTATAACACGGGTGAAAATTTTATTCAATTTTTCATTCTTTTTTGGGCCCGTTTCTGAAGTCCACGCAGACAAAGTCGCGGGCAGAAGCTAGTTTTGAATAATTCAAAATGTATTATAATTATTATTTTAATCAGCATATCGATTCGCCGTATACCCATTGTTGATTTCATACTTGCTATCTTAACTATAATGTGGTTATAATGACCCGTTGCAATTAACTGTTAAGTTACGCCATTGTGTTTTCCTGGTTTTTAATATTATGAAATTCGAAAATAATAAAATATGCAATTATGTAGACATCTCTTCAGTTTTACGTTTGTATTCATTAACTGTAATAATCTCCAGACCGAATTTCGGGCTCGGCGGCCAATCTAAATTGAGATCTGCCACGTACGCAGAAGATATTGTACTGCAAAAGTATGTGCGTAAAGACAGGTGCACTCTCTGTTCCTTCGCTCTCATAGTCCACACCGATGGGGCAGTAGACCGACACGACCGGAGAGAGATCAGGCGCAAGACCAACGGCTTTACGTGCTTTCCGAGGCACGGGGGTGTAAACACCGCCACACTTCCTGACTCCGAGCAGTACTGAGAATTTCTAAACTCGCAAACATTTTTCGCCCGACCCGGGAATCGAACTTGAGACCTCGTGCACGGCAGTGGCGCTTGCGACCACTATGCGAATTTACTACTTATTTGAAACTATAACTTTTGTAGCCTGCGATATGTCGAAAACCCTATCCATTATTTAGTATTGTATATTTGAATTAACACTCGGGGCCCAGGTGTAGGTATAACTTATGTAATACAAATAATCATGTAGTAAGAGGCCAGTATTAACACGTGCAGATAATTTCGGAACTGAATATCGTCAATTACTATCAATAATACCGTCGACCCATTATCGGTTGATTAAACTTAAGAGGTCAATATGCCATACGTTCTGCGTGGTCTTGATAACAACCACGTGTTGGCAAGATGGGAGGTGATGGTGGCTAAATTACGAATTATTAATTATAAATAAATGTGGCTCCGAATCCAAAGTAAGTAGCTAAAGCACTTGTGTTATGGAATCAGAGACAACGAAGGTACCACAAACACCCAGACCCGAGACAATGTAGAAAAGTGTTTTTCTACATTGACCCGTCCGGGGATCGAACCCGGGACCTCAGAGCTGGCGACACCTTGAAAACCGGCGTGTACGCCACTCGACCACGGAGGCCGTCAAATCTCTTCGTCTTGATGGTACTTATTGGTTGTCGTTATAGATGTTTGCCAACTTATAAATATGACTGTCTGTTTGTTTAAATAAATATAATGAAGCCGTTTTGCTGTTCGGAATTCTACGTCCATGTATTTTGATAATATTGGGCGGGCTCGTGGCTAAGTGCAAGCCGTACCATTTGACCGATAAAAAAGATTAAGCCGTGTATGCCGCGATTGGTACGAAGACGGATGACCATTTGTAAATATACGGAGATCCCTTCGTACTTCGGAAATCATGTTAAGCCGTTGGTTCCGACTGCCAAACGGTGATCTTTGAAGTCTTACATACAAGTCTGACAACCAATCTTACCATGGGATGTGTTAACCTGTTAAATGAATTGTTAAGGTTAGAAAGGCAGTCGCTTCATGTAAAATAGTTATTCAACTAAATCCGGTGAGACTGGAAGCCAACCTCAACATAGCTTGGGAAAAGGCTAAGCAGATGAAGTTGTATTTTATAACCACAGGATCATGCTTTACTTCACTCTGCCTTATAATCAGTTTCATCCATACATTTGAGTTCCACTCATTGATTAGGATCCACTTATATGGAGATCAGCGCAGAGGCATCAACTCATCATTCTTTAAAATCAATCTTGCCTGCAGGCTTACTACTGAAACTGGTTTTTGATTTTATTTCCATCTTGATTCGGTTCATTTATCAATCATGAATTGGTACCCCCGAACCAAACCGAACCGAAGCGAAGTTCAGTTATAACCGAGTGTTATTAGCATCTGTAGCTGGGTTATTCTCTAAGTCCAAACAAAACCTAACTCGGCAAGACGAAGAATTTTGTTTAAAAAATGACGGGTCGCCAAATCTTTTTTGTGCTGAAAGTCACCGGGTAGTGCTACTAAATTCGGTTTAGACCAATTAACTTAGCTAAATTAAATTTATTTCAGAGATAGTCTTTCGTAACACTGCACGTAACATCGCCTAAAAAAAATAAGTACTAGTCCTATCCTAAGTATGCTTTGTATGTGTACATAAATTATTAAATAAATAAATGTCTTCGAGCTTAGTTACAACTCGTGCCACTGCACGATCTGGCGCTAGTGTCGGGTTCTAGACTACAAACCCGATCTCAATTCGATTGAAAGTGATCTCGATGCTGTCGGGAGTAAGGCCCTAAGTATTCATTAATTTCTGTATGATGATTAAAATTTGACATTACACTTAACCTCTATTTAATCTAAATCTTCAAAGTCTTCCTGAATTATTCTTCTAACCTACATAATTTTATTTGCAAAAAACTTAACACATATAACGTCTATCTCGATTTTTATCATTCTAAACGTGAATAAATTGGGTCAATATTAACTGAAGGTTATAAATTGCTTGAATAGATACGCGGGGTCTACGCTGCGAACTTTAAATAAGTGATATAATAAGATAAGAGATGTCATGACTGCTTGAGGGCGTGTATTTAGACTTATGACTTCCAATTGCATGGATACAGTACCTACAATAAATAAACAGTAGTATTACCGTACCTTGAGGTTGCATAGAATAAATACCTCTCATCTCTCTGCCAGTGGTTGTAAGAAGCGACTAACAGCATGTCGATTCTGTAAAATTCAATCAACAACTCGCATCTCACATCGCTATTCACTCTCATTTCGCATAAGTTTCAAATTTTGAGTGCGAAACGAGCTTCAAAGTGACCAGGGAATTAACTTACTGAATGCTTCATACGTCATCTCATAATCTGTCTAAATCTCACGGTTAATTTAGTTCAACTCGCTGACACGCTCGCAAGGGTAACGCTAGTGCATCAACCGAGTTTTTGGATTGCCAATCAAGAAACTAACAGCGGATTCAGATTCGTAGTTAAGATCGAGGTCTTACAGAATCAACAGGCAGATATAGAAAATGGAAAATGGGCAGCAGCGTTTTTCTAAAGACCGAATACAAAACTGCGGTCACCAATCCGCTTGTCCAGCTTAGTGACTAGGGTAATCATCCCTTGGTTGTCCCACTGAGGTCGGCGGTGGACCAAATGCTGTGGCGCACCTGGCGACAGGCCTATGTCCAGCAGAGGACCGCGATAGGCTGATTGACTATACTATTACTTACACTAGGCGCTAGCTCTTCTCCGTGGCTGCCTCTATTTCGTCAAAGACTTATCAGATATATTTTTTCCATTGTTTTTAATATTTATTCTGCTATTCGGGACGGAGTCGTATCCTGTAGGATATCAAGTGTTATCGAGTTAATCGGTCCACCAGTTCTCGATTTTTTAGTATTGGGGTAACTGAGCGATGGCAACCTAATGGCTAGGGCATCAGAATTGCAATCACGTGGTTACACCACGGTCGTGGACAACCCCCCCTTATGTTTTATGTTATGACTTAACGATTGTCAAAGATCACCGTATGACAGTCGAGAACAACGGCTTAACGTGCTTTCCGAGTCACAAAGGGGTCTCGGTATGTTTATAAATGGTCACCCATCCACGGACCAACCGCGGCGAGCACGGCTTAACCTTCCTATCAAACTGTACGGCTCACACTTAGTCACGAGCCCCTCCCCTCTTTGATAGATTATTTTTGAGTATTAATATTGTAGTTGTATGTTTTGAGTATTAATATCATCATCTTGTTTTAGGTCTAACTCACGAATGCGGTGTGTTCGGGGCCATCAGCACGGGCGATTGGCCGACACAAGTCGACGTACCGCAAGTCATCTGCCTAGGACTTGTGGCGCTACAGCATCGGTGAGATATACCAACATATTTGTTTTATATCAGTGAAAATTGCAATATCTTCGACATCGACACCTTTATGCCAATGTTATAAGGTTCATTTTCGCATTACTCGACGGTGGGCTATTATTCTTAAGAAATACAGTGTTTTTGAATGCGACTGTCGTGTTTTGTTTGCTGTCTGCTCATCTGTTAGTATTGCTCGCCTTTTCACTGCTGTTTTATCATGATAAATAGATCAAAGCAGAAGGGAATTTCCTTTGTAAAATAAATTGAAATCAAATATAGTTTCAAGATAATGGTGACTCATTATACCATACTCGATAGCCGATACTATCGACTGGCCGGTTGGTGTAGTGGTTAGTGACCCTGATGCTTCACCGGAGGGCGTGAGTTCGATTCCCACCCAGGAAAAATCTTTGTATGATGAGTACGATCATTCATATAATATATCATATATAATTCTAGGTAACGGATTGTTAACTTACAATAAATTTATCTACAGTATGTATGTATTTAGTATTATATGTGTACGTTTATCAGTTATCTGGTTGTCATTAAGGCTCTCCTTAATTTGGGATCATATAGCCTTGTGTGAGTTGTCCAAAGACATTGTTATTATTACTTTTACACTTACAATTGTAATTAACTTTTTAAGAGGACAAGAGTCAGCCGGTATAGTCACATCGGAGGGCAAGAATGCCCGAAGCTTCAACTCTCACAAAGGCATGGGTCTTATCAACAACATATTCAACGATGAAGCCATGAAAAACCTCAAAGGAAACCTCGGTATTGGACACACTAGGTAAGCATCTAGTTTGATGTTCTAAAAATATGTGATACGATTTACAATAAAATATTACAAAAAGAAAGCGCGTTATCAAAATATTTTTATTTCAATTAGGCCTTTCCAGGCACTTTCGAAACGTAAAATGACGCTAGTTGCGCGGTTCCAAAGTGTCATTCCTATGGAGAAGAACCGGCAAGAAACTCCATAGGTTACTCTTTTAAAAATGGTAATTGATATACAGAGCATTTAAAAATATGTGACAAAAACGTAAATAGCAAAAGTTTTTATGAAAAAGATAAAATTGAAATTTAACCATTAATTTTACAAGGATTTACCTTGTTGACACATTTACAAGGGTTCTGGTGCAAAAGCATCACGAAAAATTATATAAAAAGAAAAAAAAAGGTAAAACATGTACATACAATAAATATGTCAAATTTTGGAGTGAGGACTTTAGTAATAGTGAGGCGTAAGTAGACGAAAATAGTAGCCGTAAGTATAAGCGCACCCCCACTCCTAAAAATAAATTCGCCATAAGTAATTATACGAATTATATTAAGATTTGATTTTTCCCAAGGAATTGTTGTACATTTTTTTTTTTTTTTTAATTGGATAGCATCACATACATTGCTCCGAATCCAAAGTAAGTAGCTAAAGCACTTGTGTTATGGAATCATATACGAAAGTACCACAAACACCCAGACCCGAGACAATGTAGAAAAGTGTTTTTCTACATTGACCCGTCCGGGGATCGAACCCGGGACCTCAGAGCTGGCGACACCTTGAAAACCGGTGTATACGCCACTCGACCACGGAGGTCGTCATCACACTTGAACTTATTTTAACGATACCCCATTCGTCACAGGTTCTAATAAAATTCTCAACATTAAGTTAATTTTGCCTTACCTACCCATAGATCACACAGAGAGAATTAAAGGCGTTACTTTATATTATTTATCTACAATAAAGAATATCTATTTATATTTTTTTTGTGTTCACCAGATATTCAACATCAGCTGCTTCCGAGGAGGTGAACTGCCAGCCGTTCGTGGTGCACACAGCGCACGGCGCGCTCGCCGTCGCACACAACGGGGAGCTTGTCAACTGCAGCAGCCTCAGGAAGATGGTGAGCATTTATTATTACTTCAGGCCAGGGTCCTCTGCTGAACATAGGTTTTTTTTACCCTAGTTGCGGTTAGCGCGCTCCCACCGATATTTCTAGCATTGTTTAAATCGGACTTAGGATGTTTTGTTTGAAAGATAATTCTAGTGAGAACTCATTAAGATTTTTCCTGAAAACCTGAGTCCAGTACTTGACTGATAAAACAAGGTTATATAATTCTGATGCTATGTGTCATAATGAAACATGCTTTGCTCTGTGCATTATTACTAATATTACACAAAATTAAAACTTGAATTTTGCGACCCTTATAGTGTGCCGATCGTATTTGATGAGGTTTTTTAACTGTTAAATTTAATTGAATGAAACATTATATAGGTATTAGGACGCGGGGTCGGCCTGTCGACGCACTCAGACTCGGAGCTGATCACGCAGGCGCTGTGCCTCAACCCGCCCGAGGGCGAGACCAACGGACCCGACTGGCCCGCACGGATCAACCACCTTATGAGGTACACTTACGTTATAATTCAAATAATACAGAACAGCAGGCTACTTTTAGAACTAATTTCAATTCCAAAACCTAATTATGTATTAAATTTTCTAGAAATAACTACTTTTTAAAGGGGTTCAATTGCAGTTTATTTTAATTTTAGTTCCCGATATTTCAACATCCTTGCAGGTGTCATGTCAGTCTGCCCGTGACCACGACACCTGCAATTTTTCCAGTGCAAAATGTAGAAACGTAGGGATCTATCGAACGCCAAATATTCGTGTTAACTTCAGAAAACAATTATGTAATATTGATTTTGATTTAGCAGACACGTAGTACAAAAATAAATGTTCTGATTTCAGTTATTAGCTCTCAATGGACACATAATATTAGAACAATCAGGGGCTAGTGTTAACTTTGATATAAGGAAACGCCACAATTTCAATGTTTTTTTTTTGTTAGCCCGTGCTGTCCCTCTGCTGGGCAAAGGCCTCCCCCATACTCTTCCATCCTTCCCTGTCGGAAGCGTGCTGTGGCCAATCGGCGAGAAAATTGTACAGATCTTCTCGCCAACGCTTTCTTGGTCTGCCTCTTGGTCCAAACCCCCCCTATAAATTTCAATGTTAATCGGTTGAAATAAAATTCAAAGGTAACCCCTTATTTTATATTTTAACATCAAATCCTTCATGAATATTTTCTTCGTACACAGACTGGCGCCTCTAAGTTATTCACTGGTAATTATGCTGAAGGATAAAATCTACGCAGTACGCGACCCCTACGGCAACAGACCGCTGTGTCTCGGAAAGATTTTACCCTTAGGATCATCATGTAAGTAATCAGAAATATATACATATATGGGAATATTATTACTGATTAGATATATTGTCAAAAACTTCACAATACCCGCAAAGTTGCTGCCGAAATCGGCCGAACAGTGTTGGGAGTCGCTTCGTGTAGTAAGTACTTCGTGTCCTAAGACTCGATAGCATAAAATTACCTATCAGATGTCAACCGAGAAGAGCCGATGATACACGAAGTGTCCTTCCACGCTAGGATATTCGTTTTCGATGAACTTTGCGAGTAGTGTGGAGCAGTGATAATACTTCATCCAAATGTATGCATAACGCATGTCTGAATTGCATTTTTCATTGGGGTTTAAAATTAATTTTATTGCATTTTACATTAATTGATGTGATATTTTGTCATTAAATTGATAATGGATTTATTCACTTTTAAATAAGTGTTGTTGTATTGGTTTTTTTTCGACGAAACATATTTGGTACCTCTATTTCATGAATTCATTGTTTGTTTATTGCTGCTAAATGCATGCACGTAAGTATTCCCCTGACAACTTATTTGACATCATTATGGGCTCCTCTGCTAAACATTTTGATTATAATTAAAGGCAGAATACAAAATACACTGAGTTTCGTAAGGCGTGCTGAGATCCAAATGAGATCCTCGCGGTTCTGTGGCATTTCTACAGGCGTCAACGCTGATCGAATCGCTCAGATGTATGGATGTGAGAAATTTACGACACGTGACTAAACGTAACGAAATAATATTTCCGTACATTTAATATCATTAAGTGTGGGTTGCACGATCTTAGTTTAACAATTACCGTCTGTCGAAGTATCGGTTAGGTAAAAAATTGGGTTGCACATTTCAACGATAGTCATAATGACGTCATAACTTGACGCTAACCGTAACCGCCCAAGTTTGATCGGTTAGCGTTAATGTTAAATTCATTAACAGATGCTGTCGAACGTAACTTTAACTATGCTACAGAATACGATGGTGCAACCCCAGTCGGTACAATGGTTACTGTTACTATTGTTGTTAAATTTTACTTTAATTTTTACTTTTAATTGATGCAATCGTGCAACCCAGCATTAATCTTTTTCTGTCATCGTTCAAGCTTTTATAAATGTCACTACTCAGGCAGCTCGTGCTATCCCGCGCCGTTTAAATGCACCTTTTACACCAAACGCACGCAGGCAGTCATTAACTAAAACGTAAATTACAAAAAATAACTAATCCTGTTGATTTCTTCCCCTACCTATAAAATATTAACATTGAACGCCAGTTAGTTTGACAATGAGACACTCGCTCAGCAAAAAATGTTTTTGTCTACCATCATAACACAGAACCACAGAGTACATTTTACATATAGGGAACACAGAACTGATTTTTGGTGATTAAGTAATCACCGAAAATCAGTTCACTTTACATATAGATCTACCATAGACATTATAGAGATTGACATTGAGAAAAAATGTATACATAATAAGTGTAATTGTGAACTTGATTATCGTATAATATTTGTAACTAAACATTTCCAGATGTCTACAAACAGTCTTCAGCGCAGCATGCCGCGGGTAATGCATGATACATTTCATTACTTATCATTTAATCATATCATGGGACTTCTCATATGCATGGACTATAACTAAAAGGGTTCGAAACCTTGTAATATAGGGTATGAAGAATACCGGGTTTGATTCCTGAATAGTATATAGTCGTCTATTTAATTTGGGGCAATTTTTAATTATTTTTAATTCAAGTGGCACAGATTTTAACTCTTGGATTTTCAAATCATTTCATAAGTCATATGTCATAATAATGTAATTACTTAACATTTGGGGTGTCTCATTAAACATATTATTTTATCCCATTTTATGAAGCACTTGTGTGGGTACTTACGAATATTAACTTGAGGTTTAACAGCTAACTATTATGTGTACAGGATTAAGTTAAAAGGAGTGTGTATTTTCAACGAGGTAATCAGGTGCATAAAACTGAACAACTTTTCCCAAGAAACATAGGTCGAAATCTTAAAATGGAAAATGAACTTTTCATACAAAGTGACAGGTCACGTGACTTAATATGTTTGTATGAAATGAATGTGTGTATCAAAAGATGATTTTCAATTTTAAGATTTCGACCTATGTTTCTTGGGAAAAGTTGTTCAGTTTTATGCACCTGATTAGCTCGTTGAATAAACGCACTCCTTTTAAATTAATCCTGTATTGATCGGCCATTCAAAACCGAGTCATGCTACCTCTTCTTAAACTCCTAGAAACATGTCTACCATGTCAACCTCTATACGAAATAACGGTTTCGGAGTTACACCAATTAAGGTCCATTTTAATAATAATTGATATTAATTTCAGTTTTAATGAACGGCTGTGCTAAAAATGGCGTTGACGACAGAGCTGAAGGTTGGGTTGTTTCGTCGGAGTCTTGCGGATTTCTCTCTATCGGTGAGTACAGCTTCTGATTATCTCTACAGCTAAGCCTGGGTGCAGGTTTTGACTGCTTCCCTGCTGGAGTTGCGCAGAGCTTCCGTAAGTGATCCCGCGGCTCTAGCAAAGGCAAGGACGGGAGCGGAGTGTTTTTAGTCGGTGCAAGTCCGACATCCCTATGGTTTTCCTTCAGCGTGGGTTCCACGTGGATTCCGTGGATCCAAATCTTTTGTTACATCTCTACTGTGCCATAGTCTTACAAATAAATACTATCTATATATCTATCTCCAGCCAGAGCAATAGCAAACTAGCTAACTATATTCACTAAGAAACATTTCGGGTTCGGACCTCGACTTAATGCGTTGGTAACTGTGAAACAAATCTTCCAAAAATTTTAATATTTTCCAAGATTTTTTTTTAAATTTCCAACAATTTTTCAAGATTTTTTTAATTTTCGTGGTAATCAATGATTTTGGAACACACAGGACAAAGTTGCTTTATATTAATAGTATCGCCATATTGAGGCTTTTACCGATAGCGGTCTCTATACATGTGTCACCTAATCCATACTTTTTTTTCTAACGTTTTATTTTATAATTACCACTATTTAGTAAGTTGCATGTATAAAGAAAAATAAAGCTTATTTATTTTATTTATTTTTATGGCCATATTGATATAAGACATTAGCTGGTTGTCTTATTTTTCATTATTTTATTTTCAGGTGCTCGTTACGTCCGCGAGGTTCTTCCTGGCGAAATCTTGGAGATGTCTCGGCATGGGATCCGGACTGTAGACGTTGTGGAGCGGCCGGCAGACAAGCTGCAAGCCTTCTGTATATTTGAGTACGTCTACTTCGCAAGGGCGGACAGTATCTTTGAAGGTAAGTTATTTAAAGATTTTCTAGTCCTATATACGATTTTAGTAACATTAAGTACGATTCTTAATTATTCTAAGATACCATTGACAATCGGTGAAGGAGAAAATCATGAGAAAACATGAATTCCAAAAAAGAATCTGAAGTCGCCAACCTGCTAGCGTGGTTATCAAAGTTTCTTTATATGGGAAGAGGCCAGTGCTCAGCAGTGAGACATTTATAGGCGGCGCGACGCCTTAGCTGTGCGGCATCGCGACGCCATACTGAGAAATGTGGCGACTTAAATGAGCGGCGCGGCATCGCAACGCCTGAGCGACGTCGCGACGTCATAGCTGAGCGGCGTCTCCACGCTATAGTTGAAGCTTCGGCGCTTGATCCGGCCCTGCGGACAGACCCTTTAATATTTAAATCTATCTCTATCTATACATCATCTCTTTTGACTGGCCTGTTGGTCTAGTGGTTAATGACCCTGACTGCTAAACCGGAAGTCGTGGGTTCGATTCCCACCCAGGACAAATGTTTGTGAGATGAGCACGATCATTAGTTCTATGTCCGGGTGTTATTTGTCTATAATATGAATGTATTTAGAAATACATAAGTATGTTTATCAGTTGTCTGATTGCCATAGTATTGGCTCTGCCTAGTTTGGGTTCAGATGGCCGTATTTGAGCTTGTCCCAAGATATTATTATTATTTATCTTGTCGGTCTCATCAACATGCATGACGAGTGTATTGTATTATAGTGTATATGAGCAAGTTTGACAGTAAGAGTGTTGTTGCGTACAGGGCAGATGGTGTACTCGGCGCGCATGCAGTGCGGGCGCATGCTGGCGCGCGAGTCGGCCGTGGACGCCGACATCGTCTCCTCCGTGCCCGAGTCCGGCACCGCCGCCGCACACGGATACGCCAGACAGGTCATACACCACACAACATACTCGCTTACAACCACACAACAGTAATCACAAAAGAAATTTTAATGCCGACTACAACAAGCTCCAAAAAAAAACATGTGTGCAAAAAAAAACAATGAAATAATCGACAAAAATAGTCTAGATATATTTATATCCTATGATCAACAAAGTGATGATATATCCTACTTTACAAAAATTTAAATAACTTCAAAAGATTTTAGAGATATTATGGTCACATTTATCGAAGTAAATGGCGTAATGGTTATGGTGTCGGGTTTGCAATCATGTGGTTTTAGATTCAAAACCAACCCATTGCACAACTGAAGTGAACCCACTCGTACGTAACACAAACAAAATTAAAATGCGTATTTGCACTGTCATGAAAATAATATGTGTAAATTTATTATTAAATTCTATTATTAATTATTATGCATTTGTGCTTAGAATTTTGTCAGTGATTACAAGTTTCAGTCCTTTAAACTAAATTATTTGTACAACTTCCAGTCCGGCATCCCATTCATGGAAGTCCTCTGTAAGAACCGGTACGTGGGTCGCACGTTCATCCAGCCGTCGACGCGGCTGCGGCAGCTCGGCGTGGCCAAGAAGTTCGGAGCGCTCTCCGAGAATGTTCGCGGGAAACGCATCGTGCTCATTGACGACTCCATCGTCCGCGGGAACACCATCGGACCTATTATTAAGCTGTTGAGGGACGCTGGTGCTGCAGAGGTTGGTTTTATCTATATATATATAAAACTCTTCCGTTACTGACTGACAGACAACGCACAGCCGAAACTACTGATCGTAAAGAGCTGAAATTTGGCATGTGTGTTTGTTGGGAGGAGTAGGCTACCACTAAGTGAGGATTTTTGGAAATTCCCCCCAAAGGGGAGAAAAGGGTGGTAATTTAATAAACGGTGGTACACGCCGACGAAGTCGCGAGCAAAAGCTAGTACCTTATATACATAGATAGCATAGAGTAACCTGTGGAGTTTCTTGTCGCTTCTTCTCCATAGGAATGACACTTTGGAACCGCGCACCTAGAGTCATTTATTTTTAAAGTTAACGTTTCTAAAGCGCCTATTTTAGGTTTACTAGAAATAAAATAATTTGATTTTGAGCGATATATGCTCGGAGTTTCTTAGAAGGAAAAAATCTGGAATGAGATTATCCGGAGAGTTAGAGACATAGCTTGCAGAGTAAGTAAACTGAAGTGAGAAAGAGAAAAACACCTGATGCAACCCTAGAGAATATTTTATTCTCTGTAGTCCTCATTATGCCGTAAGTGTATGAAATATTTTAAGTAGTTATTTATAAACTATTGCTTCCAGGTCCATATAAGGATAGCATCTCCTCCACTCAAGTACCCATGTTACATGGGCATCAACATCCCCACGAGGGAAGAGCTCATAGCGAACAAAATGGACTCCTTCAAACTTGCGGAACATGTCGGTAAGTTATAATATTAGTATACTCATTTACATTTTTCATTTAGAGGCTCATAGATAAGAGTATCTGTATAGATAAGAGTGCATAGTATTTATAAACAAATATTATTGTGGAACCAACAATCTATCGGATATATCTATTGCATATCGTATTCAAATTTTACTTGGCAACACTCCGATTACTACCAACTTACCAGCCCTTCGCCGCCACTCAAAACATAAAAATTGAAAAAAGAAAAATATGGAGTTTTTATCAAGTTTTAGACGTGTCGAGATCAATTAGAAAAACTTCCATTTTGCAATTCAGGAAGGAATGAAGTCTGTTTACTTATGTTTTACTGTAATTATGTACTTAACACCTCATTATTTCCAGGTGCCGACAGTCTGGAATACCTGAGCGTGGAGGGCCTAGTATCGGCGATACACTACAACATGAAGTCCACGCCCAGCGATGGGCTCGGCGGGCACTGCACGGCGTGCCTCACGGGCGAGTACCCCGGCGGCGTGCCCGACGACGACTGGTGAGCGCCCACACGCCACACGCACGCCACACACTTCGCAAGCCGCTGCTCCATCGTGGCCCACGGAGAGGCTACGCACGTATCTCGTATGAAAATGGTAGACATAACAACCACTTCACCCTCAGGCGCCCCGTACACAGACAATCTTGATTAAGATCAGCGATCAAATTCAATGATCGCAATCTGCTCTGGATTAAGTTTGTAAATTTTTATTACAATGTAACTGAATAAATAAATATTATAGACTTGATTTCAAAATTAATTCAAAATCATTTATTCAAGTTAGGCTATTATGTAGCACTTTTTGAAGGTCAACAACATTGACAGCGCTTCCTAAGCTCTAGCTGGGGAGAAGAAACAGCGCAACAAAATCCCCAGCTCCCTAAAAAATGCATCCCCGATCAAATGCATCAATCAACTTTTTACTTTATTAATCTGGATCGCAATCTTTAATTTTGATTGCGGATCGTGATCTAGGTTTAAGTATACGGGGCGCCTAACAATCGTGCACCGCGTGCGCCGCAGTGAAGCACCGCCTTTACCTGGGAACAAACGCAAGCTTGAATCCAAGCAACAAGGTCGATGTAACATTGTAATCCTATATAGTTATTTTAATTTAAGAATAATTATAATGTGTGTGTGAGATGTTAAAGTTGTATGGAATGTGTAACATAGCAGTTACTAGTACAGTCGATAACTACAGAAGTAAACTTTAAGAGCTATATGATGTTACTTCTGTTCTGTAATCGTCGGTACCGTTTGTTTACAAAATTTTAGATCAATATTCAATAAATTATGGTGGAATGTGGTAATTATGTAATAGTGTCTATTGCCCGGTGTTGTATGCCATAAATTGCCGGTAGTAAAGGATTGAATTATACGTAGATATCATTTTATGAATGGAAAATTAACGTTTCATACAAAGTGACAGGTCACGTGACTTATCTTTGAATGAAAAGATGATTTTCAATTTTAAGATTTCGACCTATGTTCCTTGAGAAAAGTTGTTCAGTTTTATACACCTGATTACCTAGTTGAATACGCACTCCTCCAAATTTAATCCGGTATTAAAATAAAATACTATTATTGTAAGAAATTCTTTAAAAGTACAGGCCCAACACCAGGTAGGCGACACATCGCGACATTATAGCTTTTTGTTTCGTTTTATTTAGTATCTTTCATATTCTCTCTAATCACCGCTAATGAGACACAATTGATTTTCTATTGTAATGCGGCGACCGGTCGCCGATTTGGGACGAATAGGATATACAAAGTCCATAGTGTTAACAAAAAAAGTATATTTCTCAGATAACTTTTATTCGTGGAATAAATTAACTTTAGACAGATTTAAGCCCAGTTTTTTTATTCCTAGTTAACTCAACCAATGGATAAATGCTAGTATGAAACAACTGTCCAAATTCAAAAGGTTAAAAGTTATCTGACCATGGAAGTCAGTTATTAGGCCTATTAGCAACTTTACTTCCAATTCATATTATGGTAAATAAATATATATCTCTATGTGCATTTGTTTCGAATATTGTCTCTCGAATATAGAATTAGAATTTTATTCCTTTTAGCTAAGGGTCGTGCTGGCTACGACAGAGTCTATTTACGGCTAAACTAGTGATACAATTAATTATAAGAATATTAATAATAAAAGTTTATACAAAAATAAACATTCCTATAAATATACCTATTTTGTTATAATATATTTGAGAAATCGATTATTATGTAAAAACTACGACATTAGTGTTTTTAAATATTTTTTTTATTTTAATATCATTGGGATTTTCATAGTTTTATATTTACGAAAACTATTGTAAGCAATACGGGAGCTATTAAATCCCGAAATGTGTGAAACCGTCAATTATCTTGAGAGGTCATACAATCTTGGGCATTATTCACTAAGTCCGAGCTGTTACGTGAAGGGTTAAGAGAGGCATGACTTACTATACTTTAAGTAAAAAATCTAAACCGTATATAGTAAAACCGGTGATTCTCAGAACATAAAAAAGGTTTGGCGACCCGGGGTAGTTGAATAATAATATAATCTGTGTCATGCCGCGCCTTAGTGAATAAAGCCCCTTAACAATAATTTAAGTACAAGAAGGAATGTTATAGATAATATTAAAACCAGTTTCCACTTTTTAGGGACCAAAATGTGCCTTTTCACGTGATACGAGAAATTCTCGAAATAGTTGCATTTCTTATAATGACCGAATGTTTGTTCATTACTTAGTATAATTGTTATCTAATGTCGAATAAATGTGAAGGCCGATTTACATTGAGGTAGTGACAGTCGACAGTAGGTAAGGAAGAGATTACCTCCAATATATAGGCAAGGCATATTTAAGTCAGCCTTAACTTACCACGAATTTGAAGACAATAACTTAATCAATGTAAATCAGCTTAAATATGTGCCTACTGACAAGAAAATCACAAATAAGTTAAAATACTTGTTTCCTCACAAAGAGATAAAGGCCGATTTCGGAAGCTATGTTAGTTAGTGATTGATTTGAAAATAAGAATAATAGTTAACTCAAAATCATGCTTAAATAACTACTCAAATAGCTTAGTTTAGCCAACTGATTATTATCAGGTACTAGCGACCCGCCCCGGCTTCGCACGGGTGGACATTTATTTCTTCATAGATGTGCACCTCCCCCTCCCCTGCGGTTTCGCCGTGCGAGTCGTGCGACACATATCGGCCGGCGGCCATCATTAATTTTAATACCAATTACAATTTTAAATTCGTAATATCTTTTTAATGAATTGTCCGATTGGAATAAAATAAAAAGTAATTTATAGCTATTGAAACAATCTTGCTCAATAAATAGTTTATTTGGATAAGGATTAGTATTTGACGATAATATGATCAATAAACATGGGCTAATAATTTTAATTACTTTTATTCTATGGAAAAGTGGTTATAATGGCTAAAATATAAATGTTTGGTTTATACTATCGCGGACTTTTTTGTAGGCATTATTGAGTTCTACAACTTTTCTATAGAAGTCAACCATACATCTCTAACCATTTAGGCAGCGTTCGCGAGAATCGTTAACGTACGGCAGTTTTTTCGTCGACTTACCCCACAATTTTCACTACCACGAAAAATCCTATCTATTTTCCGGGATAAAATATAGCCTATACGGATTCGGAAGAATCCCTCTAAGTAATGGTAAAAGAAATTTTGAAATCGGTCCAGTAGTTTTTGAGCCTATTCAATACAAACATACAAAAATACAAAGGTTTCCTCTTTATAATATTAGTATAGATATAGATAAAACATATTTTTTTATGTGTCAACCACAAACCATTGAAGTTGGTTATTCATAAAATATACATTAATGTGAAAAGCGTTGCCTTTTTGATAACACAGGCGACTGGAACCCTATAACTTGCTATTGTGGAATCCAAGTAGTTACATTAAAATGGTGCGGGTATTAAATCATTATACTTATTTTTTAACTGCCGCGTTGCATGATTATAATGAAATTACGTCACGGAAATTAACGCAAACTCGTTCATGTACCTAGTCTGCTTGTTGAGTAGTTTTGTAAAATAATTATCAAATCAATTGATCAACATTCATACAGATATGGTCTCTTTAGTTCGCATTATTTTAGATAATAAGAACGACAACAGTGAGGCCTTTACTATTTGTGTTGAAAAGGATACCTCAGTAGGCACGACTTGTAGCATTATTTGTATGAACTCGTGTCCGGGAAGTGTATGTACTTTACATAAATGTTTTATTTTCTACATTACTGTGGTTTTATTTTCCGACTCGTCTAAAACTTGGCTTTGATACTGAATAAGTACTCTGGAAGGCCCAGCACAGACAACAAGCAGCGCAGCAGAGATTTTTTCATGACACTCGAAAATAAACTTTATTTGTAATCAGAATAAAGTGCATAAATGTTTAAATATGATTACAACGCTCGCGTCTCGAGGTCACGTGAGCATGAGAGTATGCATACATTTATGCACTTTATGTGGATAGTTTTAAAATTTATTTTCGAGTATTATGAAGAAGACTCCGCTGTAATGCTCTTGGTGTGTTCTGGTCCTTACAACTCCGTCTTTTTGCCATGAAAAGGCTACTTATACAGAACTTTTTAAAAGTCATGTTATACCTAGATTTTGTTTTATAATAAGTAGTGAAAGTAAAAATATTTGAACCTTCGGCAAGACTTGAACCCGCGACTACCAGTTCAACACATCAATTGCTTTGCTAATTGCTGCTAATTGACATTTGCACTTGTCTATTTAAGGATTAAAAAACAGTTTATAGATTTTATAGCAGATTCGGAATGATCACTTTCAGATCAGAGTCAGAAACGTGAGTTACGTTTGACAAATCACTGCATAGGTGTACTACGATTTCGGCAGTAGCCAATAAAATAAATAAAGAGATAATAAGTTATGAAATAAAATTACCATTTGGGCAAATTCAACATTTACTCTTTTTTTCTCTTATTTACAACTTTTCTTTGCAAACTTATCTAGACAATTTTTTATTCGTCTGTTCACCTAATGAAAAGTATAAATACACAAAAATAACAATAAGTTTGCTATGAAAATATATAAATACGTCAAAATCATGTATAAAATCTCTTGAGCTTCATTCTAAACAACATAAGTCCTAAAGGTATGTTAGAGAGAATCTTTGTTCTCAATTGAATTACAGTACCAATAATTTTGTATGTAACACACCCTTACGGACAGTCTTCAAGGTACATAATAGCGGACCTAAATTAACTTGTGTTTAAGTAAAATCATCACTAAACAACACTTCTGGAATTACTAAGGAATGGTGATTATTACTAGAACATTTCTCACTTGTTTTCACCTAAAAGGGTAAAATACTTCATTTAACAGTTATATAATGAAACTAGGAACGATACAGTATCAACAACATGACAGCATAACAACCGCATTAAGCATGTTAAATATAATAAATATGTTTAAACAAAACAAATAATAATAAAACCAAACCAAACAAAATAATAACAAATCGAAAGCTAGTATCGCTGCTGTCTCACTACAAATATTTCCACTATCTGTTAAAATCCGTATAATAAACCTCTTTTCGTCAGACCTGTTTAATTTCAACGGAACTGTCAAACTCGACATTGCAACAGAAATAATTGTCTATGCTCCCAAAATATATTAAAAATATCTCAAATACATTTCGAATGGTAATCAGCTATCAGACTTTTAATTATTGTTACTGATATTAAAACCAGCAACAACTGGCAACATTGTTAAAACGTCGTAAAAAGCAATGTAAATAAGATAAAATTAACTATTAATGTGGAAGACAGACGAAAATGACATCTACAGACGATGGTCCAACATTTACAAATTTATAATCTCATGTCCATAAGCGAAATTCCGACGAGACCACATTCTGCCAGCATTTCACGTAAATACGAATATTATTAATAAACGAAGATAAAATTCCCACCAACTGTAATGAAAGCAGTCAATTGAATTTAAACCTTATTCACGAAGAGATAACATTCATATTCCAATGAAATGACAAAATCTAAGCTTAGCCAGTGAATCTCGCTCCGTGATCTTTTCATAGCAGCTGCGTGCCGACTATAGTTTCTATATCTTCTACCTCCTTAACACAAGCGTCAGTCAGGACGATTGGGTCACCCTCCGTGATGAGTAAATCGTCTTCGATACGTATGCCGATGCCACGGAACTCTTTGGGTATTGATGTGTCATCGGGTCGGACGTATATACCTGGTGATTCAAATATTAAGTTTTTATTATTATAAGTAGGTGGTGGAGTTACTTTTTAGTTCGGAAGTACCAAAATTCATAAGTAGGGTAGTTATATAGGAAATGTCGACTCCAACGAGGTAAAAACTCTATAGGAGTTTTTTCGAGTCCTGGGCATTTACAGAACCTATATTTTTAAGCATGTTGTGTTGATTGATTAACTCAAGTACCTACGTTTATAATTTTTGTACGTCTTTACGACAAAACATGTAGATACTTGTTTAACATTTTACCACCATGTACTTGTACATATTACTCATATTTTACGAAATAAATACCTATATCTTTATCTTGATTGATAAGTTACAGTAAAACGTACCAGGTTCGACGGTGATGACCATGTTGGAGCAGATGGGCACGCTGCGCGGCACGAGCGACGAGTCGTGCACGTCCAGGCCCAGGTAGTGCGACACGTGGTGCGGACACAGGCTGTACGCTTTCTGGAAACCATACACTTATGTTATCTACTTAGTATAATAAATTTTAATCTGTTTTACGATACTTTGACTTTTGACTGCACGGATAGCTGAGTCACGGTAATACTATCTATACAGTATTCCAACTTCATACAAACTGACGAAACGCGAGCTATACCTACGCGCCTCGATCTCGGAGTGCGCTCGCGACGCCGACAGTCACGGCTGTACCGCAGTGTCGAACGGATGGTGTGTTGTTTTTTTAACAATAACCGCGCGATTTTTTCTCCAAAAATCAGTTAATATGACGAGTAGGAAATATTGTGCTGTTTTTGGTTGTATGAATTCGTCAATAACGCATCCAGACATAAGTTTTGTTAAATTACCTGGAAACTCTGAAAGGTAAGACTATAAAATAATTTTACTTACTAGTAGGTAGGTAGGTACATAATGTGTGTCTTTTTAATGGATAAGTATTTCCTTTTATCTCACGAAAAAAAGGTGTTTGGATTAATAAATAAAGCGAATAGAGTAACGGAAAGTTATTGAGACGAGTGAAATAGGTAGTTATATGCTGTTCTGAATGAATCATGATACGGTAGGTACCTTTTTATTAAATCTACCAATCAAAAAACAACACGCATTTTTATTGAACACTTCCTACTCAATATACAAAGTATTTCATTTATTTATATAAAAAGGATATTTACAATTACAAAACTAAATAGAAGAAACAGAAAGTAGGCAAATGTAATTAAATTGCTGGAGACGGGCAGCCCTTACGTGAAGAAAAAAAAACGTGTGCCTCGTGTATGTTTACAAGTTCCACTTACTCCGATAAGTTCATGTCCGCTGAGATGCTTCGGTAGGATGCCCTCCTGCTGCAGGTGCGTGCCCAGCAGGCGACACATGTCGTCGAACAGCTGGTGCAGCGCCGGCCGTTGCTGGCCGACCAGCTCGATCAGACGCTTCTGCACATTACAAATTACTTAAATAAGTATTATCGTAAATATGACACCATTTTAAGACGTCGTACAGCACTCGCCAATCTTTATGGCCGCTCTGAATGTAGCTGTTGGTACGAACTCGCGCAAGGAACACGCATACTACTACATACTCTCATACACATTACTCATACACTCACCGCTGATACCTGATTTTGTGTTCTGCGCAGCGTAATGCGGCTAGGTTCGAAGCGGCCATAAAGTTTGGGAGCTGTATTTTTAGTGTTAACCTATTGCTAGGTGCACGCCCTCTACCTCCATGGATTGCTAATATATTTTAAGCAAAATATAGTATAATATATATTTTTTAAAGTAAAGTTAGAGGTATAATATTATATGTGTGAACTATTATAAAAACAGTATTTTTGCACAATTTGTTTTTTTTACATATTTTTTTTTACTACATATATTATAGTACGGTTGGCAACCCTTCGCCCCCTTCCATTGTTTTATGTCGTTTACAACCAAACATTTTCGGCTGGGCCTATACCGTGAATAAGAATGTTAATTACCTGAACAGCGAGCACCAGTTCGTATAATATCTTGTGGTGCTTGGAGAACGTCCCGGACACCGGCCAGGTGCGGCACAAGTCCGAGTTGTACAGCCACCGCTGACAACCTGTGGATAAACATATCAATGATAATTACGATAAAAGATAAAAAGAAATGCTCCAAAATAAACTTGGAATACACATAATACAACATGTAACAAAACCCCTGTCAGATTCAATAAAGGCGTACTCGTGGTAGTTCATGAACCGTCTCGCATAGGCGGCTTCTTTGACACAAAGCTGCAGGTAGTAAGTATGTGAACTTTGAGGAGCGGTCAGTGTTGCTGTTGCCTTAGATCAGTTTTTATTTGCGGCTTCTTTGACACAAAGCTGCAGGTAGTAAGTATGTGAACTTTGAGGAGCGGTCAGTGTTGCTGTTGCCTTAGATCAGTTTTTATTTGCGGCTTCTTTGACACAAAGCTGCAGGTAGTAAGTATGTGAACTTTGAGGAGCGGTCAGTGTTGCTGTTGCCTTAGATCAGTTTTTATTTGCGGCTTCTTTGACACAAAGCTGCAGGTAGTAAGTATGTGAACTTTGAGGAGCGGTCAGTGTTGCTGTTGCCTTAGATCAGTTTTTATTTGCGGCTTCTTTGACACAAAGCTGCAGGTAGTAAGTATGTGAACTTTGAGGAGCGGTCAGTGTTGCTGTTGCCTTAGATCAGTTTTTATTTTGATTTAATTATTTTCAATTGGGAAAAAATATATCTCCAATCCATTTAATAGCTACGTATATGTTTTCGCAGTACGATAACGAATAATACCCTCAAGAATCGGACAGGGTTTTTGAAATACGCCATAAGTGAACAGAAATTGGAGTTGCAATCTAATCATATTTTTGTAAGGTATTCTGATGAGTCTGACGTGTGAATGAACGAAAGAACCAGATCAGAACCAAACAATATGTTTTTCTTTTTGTTAATAGTAATAGTAATTTAATTAATCATATATATATATTACAGTGTAGGACATTTAAATTAGAAATATTTCTTTTACTTAATTCTTAGGTTACACTAGACCCCATGTCACACAAGAATTTTCTTGGAGGATTATAGACCCTACGGATACCCAGTGCGAGTCTGACCTTCTCAACCACACAATGCCGCACTTGTTGGAGTGACCAAGTGTCTGCTGGATACCTGTCTTTGGATGATTTAAGTCTTATCAATAACGCAGCAGTTAATGTGGCTAACTGCTGGACACCTTCTATTAGCAGAGGTTTTCCCAGGCATTCCCAGGTTCTATTGGGGTCTCCTTCCATTCTAACTAGATTCAGCTGAATGCCGTATTTTATATAGACCGATTGTCACAAAAAAAACTAGTAGGCTTTTTCAGGCACTTTCTAAACGTAAAATGACGCTAGTTGCGCGGTTCCAAATCATTCCTATGGGAAACAAACTGCATAGATGACTCTTTTAAAAATGGCGTCTATCTGACGAAGATAGGATAGGTGTGGTGGCAGTAATACCTGTGTCGACGAGCAGCATGTCCTCCGGCAGCAGCAGCTGGTTGTTGGTGATGTAGTGTATGTGCGTGGCCCGCGGGCCGCCGGCCACTACGGGCGGGAACGCGAGGTGCTCCGCGCCGCTCTGCTTGCAAGAGTACTCTAGGACCGCGTTCACAAGGTGCTCAGACATGCCTGCAAATAATATTATTATTTCACAATTATCTATACTTAATAATTATTATAAAGCTGAAGTTTTTTTTATTTGTTTTTTTTTAAACTAAGATGCTTGTGTTACGAATGGATCACGTCGGTAGTGTAATGGGTGGGATTCGAACCCGCTACCACATGATCGCAAGTCCGACGCCCTAGCCATTAGGCTACCGCCGCTTTTATATTATTTTGTTTGAACTTTTAGCGCTAAATCAGGAACTACTGGTCCGATTTGAAAAATTCTTTCACTGGTAGATAGCCCACTTAATAAAGCAGGCTAATAATAGGCTAATTTGCCCTGGTGACCGTCACCCACGCGGGCGGAGCTGCGAGCAAAAACTAGTAAGATATATTTTTGATCCTAAACTAAATTATATTCCCGCGGTTTATCTGATAACTTAATTATTAGTAGTAGCCCATGTGTTAATCCAGGGTGTCAGTTACCTCCATACCAAATTTAATCAAACTTTGTCAAGCCGTTTGAGCGTAAAGAGGTAATAAACATACACTCACAAGCATTTTTATAATATTACAATGAAATATAGTGTAGTGTGATAAAAAAATATATTTCTAGCGTAAAATATTCCACAGCTGGCCAAAGACCTCCCCACTTTTCCTCCACTGATCTCTCTATAGCGCTAGAGGGATCAGTTACGAACGAATTTAGGTCCTGCTATCTCCACCAGGGATCTGCATCTGCCTCGCTGACCTGAATCCTTTTTAGCAGTCATAAAAATATATTAACATCTTCCCTGTCCCGTCAGAAGACAATAGTTAAACAATTGAAATGTTCATGAGACTTAAGGGATAGTGAAAGGTAAAGATCTCTACCAGTGTTGTTATGGATATCCATATCCGTAACCGAAACTATCGGATATCCGAAATAATTTAATATCCATAACCGTAACCGAAACCGATATTATTTTTTACCAATATCCATATCCATATCCGGATCCGAAATTATATCCCTAATTTGTATTTCATTTTACAGTTCCTTAAAAAATTTATATCCGTAACCGAAACTATCGGATAATCCGAAATAATTTAATATCCATAACCGTAACCGAAACCGATATTATTTTTTACCAATATCCATATCCGGATCCGAAATGATATATCCATAACATCCCTAATCTCTACTACTGACACACACTTAGACAATCTAAAATTCTCACCAGGTTTCGTGCACGCCATAGCCAAATTGACAGATTGCGCACCAATTTGACAAGTTTCCTTCATGAGTTCGACTTCGGCAGGAGACTTTATAACCCTCATAAAGTGTATCGCCCTCTTGGGGTCGGCGAGCGTGACGTTACCGTCGCCTTTTAGGGTTGCACGCACCATGTTGTGGACGGAAGGGTTTGCAGCGCTGTCGTTGTGATACCACAGTATTGACGGCTTGTAGGATGTTATACTGTAAAAGATTCAAGTTAATTTTAATGTGTAACAAGGAGAATTATTATATATTGTAACTAACTGAAAAAGTAATACAGGAATTATTTTTAGCATATGAAGCAAAAATAAGAAAAAAATGGTTTAAAAAAAATTGGATTAAAGGCAAATTGTTCCTGTTTAAATTCGAATTCCAAATCTTTATTAATCCATTACGTAATCAATAAATGAAAGGAAAAATACAACCATTATCACACGTCACTTTCAGGGGGGTTATTCTCTAAGTCCAAACGTGGCATAACGCAGATTATAGTTTAAGAATACTGGGTCGTCAATTTTTTTTCTGTTCTAAGAGATACCGGGTAATAGGAGTATATACTTTATAGGCCATTTAACAGTTTTTTTTACTTAAAAGTACAGTAAGTCGAAAGGGACAAAGCTTGTCTTAAAGTTTGGACTTAGTGAATATGATCCCTGAGCTCGTAGTCGACAGGTCACTCACTTATTCAAGAATTTGGCGAATTTATCAACGGGCATGGCCTCATCCACCGCGAACAACTTCGCGGCCGCCGAGCAGCCCGTACGCGGCCCCTCCCACAGCTCTGCGTGTGCGTCGTTTTCGTGCACGAACAATAAACTCTGTGGAAATATGTCTACGTGAATATAACCTAAGTAAGTAAAGATGCACCCGCTGTTTGTATGCTTAGATCCGGCTGCGTTTACTATCATTTTATCTATACTGTATAAAATGTTTCGTGTCGTGAGAAAGCTCGTCTACACGCGGAATATTATCCGAGATGCTGAACTATTTTCGAACCTGACTGAGCTTTTTAATATAATAATAATATCACACACAGCCACCTGATCCCAAACTAGGGAGACATAAGAGAGTGAATTCCCACCCAGGACAAATCTTTGTGTGATGAGCACGATAATAACACCCAGGTGTTATTTATCTATGATATGAATGTATTTTATAAATCTATAAGTATATATTTATGTTTTTAAAAAAACGACGCCCGCACTTAGGAATTTATTCCTTGTGTCGCAGGGGTTTCACAAACATTCAAATCACATGCACAAAGAACACCCAGACTTGGAACAAGCATTTGTGGATCACACAAATACTTGTCCCAAGTGCGGATCGAACCCGCAGCATGTCGCGCACAGTGGTAATTGGTGTGGTGACCTATACCACTTGGCCATCCGTGCAGTCATAATTATGTTTATCAGTTGTCTGGTTGCCATAGTACAGGCTCTGCCTAGTTTGAGATCAGATGGCCGAGTGTGAGTTGTCCCAAGATATTATTATTATTAATTAGTGGAGACAATAATTAACATATTTTGTTTTGTTCATCCTTTCAGAGATACAAGCATAATAAATATTGTTTGTGACTTTATGTTGTTTACCTTATAATGATCAGTTTGTGCATATTTGAGAAGAACCAACACAGCTGATGGTTCAAGGCAGCCGGTGAGGTAAAAGAAATCAGAGTTTTGTCTGAAGACATAAGGTATCTGGTCTGACATATACTGCTTCTGGGCTGCTGGTATTACTATCTGAAAGAAGTATAATGTATACAGTTTTATGACTTACAAATTATTTGAAGAATATAATAAATGAAATATATAATCAATTGCTATATGTAATATACTAGCTTTTGCTCGCGACTTCGTCCACGTGTAATACATTGAGAAATAAACATTTTCAATTTACCACCCTTTTCTCCCCTTTGGGGGGGAATTTCCGAAAATCCTCTCTTAGTGGTAGCCTACTCCTCCCAACAAACACACATGCCAAATTTCTTTACGATCAGTAGTGTCGGCTGTGCATTGTCTGTCAGTCAGTCAGTAACGGAAGAGTTTTATATATTTATATAGAATATAGATTTTGTAAATGACCAATATTTGCATTTATTGTTATTTTTTATAACCAGAACATAGTTTCTTTGTCAATCAGTATTTTTTTGTGTGTACAAGCCGAGACAAACATTCATGTAACTTTGAGTGTTCATCATACAGTTTATAAATCTTGCATAGCTTACTTTACATATTTTTGTTACGTTTATTTAAGTACGAAAACTAAGTTTTTTGTTATAAATAAAAATTCTTGATTTATTGGATTTGTTTTCATCCGAAATAGCAGAAAAATATTAGAAAATATTGGACTATTGAAAAAAAGGATATTACAGAAGCGGGGGCAACTAACGCGGGTGAAACCGCGGGGCACAGCTAGTGTAATCTGAATGGCAACTTACTATATGCGTGTTGTGCATATTTACAACTTCTCCAATTAGCTTACTGACTAGCCGGTCTCGTCTTTCCTTATACTCCAGCTGTGTAACTCCACAAGTCAGATAGTCTGGCTGTACCAAGTGAGGATGTGTGTGGTAAGTAGGCTGCCCCATAATCCCTTTAGGGATCATTGTAGATCGTGGTTTTTCTCTTGGAGGTGTTTCTACTGTACTTTGACATCTTGGCTTGCACAATACAGGCCGTCTTTTGTTTAAAATTCTCTGTTCTCTGTTCGCTAAAAACAGAAATTCGTTTACAGTAAGTTTCCTTGCGCTGAACAAACTTTGTATATTTTCATCTCAAGAAGGTATTATTGTTATAACCTAAAAATAGCTTACCAATACTTGAGACGATTTTCCTCAAGGTAAACATTTTCCTTACTTTATTTATTGTTCTAAAGTGTGGGAGGGACCATATGTTACAATTTATCTATTTTTTTTATTATTTGGGTCAAAGCAAAACAGACGAATTTATAATTTTGACATATTAGAAATGACAGTAAAGGTCAAAGTTGCAATTCTAGAAATCAAATTTAACACTGTTCACAACAAAAGTAAGTAATTTTATTTGACTTTTTATTTTATTAAACTTCACTAATCCACTTATTACAACCGCCTTTAAGGCTGAAGCCTCTGAAACCTGGACGGGTTGACCTGCAAAACGCAACTAAATAATTCTACTCTTTAGATACGCAATTTCTACTAAAAACTATAATAATAATGGCGTATGGTAATTTTGCGTTCTGTATTTCAATAATTTTAATTTAGTTAGTTCCATTCCATTGCACGCACAATTGTATTATGTAAGTCCATCACAAAACCCATTAAAAAGGATTCGTAAGGCGCCTTATTTTGTGTGGAAAACGGTATTCTAAATTCAAAAACCTCCGGAATAATTGTAACGTTTACATTAAGAATACCTGCATTAAATAGCTCTCATCCAGTTTCTGTATTCTACAGTAGGTTGCGCAGCATTCATGATACGACTTCAGATGATTTGAGATGTCGTGAAAATGTAGCGCTTTGACTGGTCTACCTATAAATAAGGTACTCTGTGTTCTGGTCATTGCATTCATAAATTTTATGAACGAACGCGCCGTATCTACGCGTTGCATTTTCGAATATTTATGTAATTTTAATAAAAAAATCGGTACGTGCGCTGCTAACGTACTTAGCTTTTGTCTCCACAACTCTTGATAAATCTCCATGAAGCAGTATCGGCAAGGAAAATGTGGCGTGTACGGCGTGGACTAGTGTGCGATCAGCGTTACACTTACAGCCTTGCCATGGACCTATACCTCCCTGGACTTTGCTTTACTGTGTAATAATTGACCATTTATAAGAACAAAAAAACCGCCATACCGTATATATTACCGAGTTTTTCTCATTTTAGCGGAGTCTTAGGTACGATATCACGAACGAGGAAACTCACCGGAAAAATCAATTCGAAAATAAATAACTAGATACTAATAGATGGTTAGAAAACTACATGTTAGCGCTATAATTATGCAGTCTCTGCATTGTAGTTTTTCATAATGTAGGTAGGTACATTCATAGATGTGGGAGATCATTATTAAAAACTGCAACATTAATAAAATTATAACTATTTCTTATTAGTTACTAGCTTCTGCCCGCAACTTCGTCTGCGTGGACTTCCGAATTGGTTCCAGAAAGAAATGAAAAAAGTGGAAATAATAAAAAAAGAGAAAAATACCAAATTTCAAAACTGTCTGCCCGCAGCTTAGCTCGTAAACAATTTTCAATTTTCCCTCGGGAACATCTTAAGGAATCAGGATAAAAGGTAGCCTATGTTCTTTTCCATGTCAAAGGCTACTTGGATGCCAAATTTCATCCAAATCTGTTCAGCCGTCATTGTGTGATTGAGTAACAAACACTCTCACATTTATAATATTAGTAGGATATATTTTATTTCTTAGTGCTAAGTTCTTTGCTAGCGCTAACTTTAAATTTAGGACCTTTTAATAATTTTTAGGGACGGTCATTAAATTTGGGGACTAGTCTTATAAGGAAAAGAGGTTCTATTGCTAGGCTCTGTGGGCAGGAAGGTCATGATACGTTCACTGGGCACGTCTCGTCTCGTGAGGCAGTCAGCGCGGAACGAGCGGCGCGTACGCACGTTGCGGCATCGCACAGTCGGAATACGATCGCGGGACCCATTTGTTTCGTAAACCAATCGTGCCCGTTACAATAGTGTTTCATAACCGTTCAGTGATTGTTTTTTTAAGGACGCCCGCATCAACGACTCTGCAAAGAGGTTTGTTTATGTTCAAATATTATATCGATTGCCCTCTCGTCGTCTATGTTGTGGTCTAGTCGATAGTTTACGTCGATAAATGGTCGGGCCCAGTTTGCGAGTTTCATTTGCAATCGTTTTGTGAGCTAATGAATGAACTGTTACGGTTGGTTGCAAGGATTACTTAACTTGGCCTCGTAAAGATTCAAAATACCACTTGATGTTGTTTGTTGCGTGTTGGACTGCTCGTGAGCGGGACTATTTTTGCCCGCAGCGAAGTTGCTCGCGTTCTAACTTCTATAGCACATCTTATATTAAGAGTAAATAAAAAAATGTGTTATGAATGAGTGTCTAAAATAGTTATCATTGATTGGTTTCCAATATCAATTTAGTTAGTGTGAAAAGGCTTCTGGAAAACCTCAACAAAATATTCAAACATTTCGTTTTAAATTTGCAAGATCATTGCCTGTTTTCCCAACACTACGGAACTTGCGATAGTTACTAGACGAGTAATGTATCATAAATATCTGTGATGTCATACAGTTATTATAAAGAATGAAGAACAGTTTGAGAATTAATATTGTCGTTGCTTGACTTGCTAAGTTGCTTCACCTTCAGAATATATAATCATATTCTGAAGGTGAAGCAACTTAGCAAGTCCTTGTGTTGTTGGTTAAGTTTAAGATATTATGGGACACGGATTGAAGATACGGTATTCAATAAATCGGTGCAATAATTGGCGAGAAAATTATAAAAATAAATATGTCTAAAGATTAGTGTACTTTACCATTTTCGACAATAAGTTCGTAGGTTCTTAGGCGGGCTTAGGAGTAAGTTAGCCAGTATCAGAAATACTGCAGTTTTAATGCGATGCATTTTACCTGAAGGAAATATTCCTTGCTCTCTGCCTGTTCCAGAGTACCTACCTACATGGTCTCTGAAATTTAATAACGTCGATGTTAAAATATATTTGATACGAAATCTTGGCCTCAAAAGGCATTTATTTTTGAAAATATAAGAGATAGACCTGCTACCTTACTAAGTAGGTAAGTAATACATAATAATGATATAGTGGAATAGTTTTTCTTGTATACATAAACGCGTTAATCTTGTTACCACACTCGGATTCGCGAGAAATAATTTAAGAACTTCTTTTGTTCTAGAAAAAGAAGTAGGGATGGCTTAAAACATTAAAAACCCATTTGTCTAAAATAGGTGGGCAGAGTCGCGGTAGACAGCTTAGTTACCTACCTACTTAGGTACATAATAAAAATAATAGATTAAGCCCCGGGGAACTGAAACCTAAAAGCTATTAAAATCCTTGAATAAACGCGACAAACTTTTCCACGCAGCTAAAGGTAAGAGCGGAAGCGAAAAGGAAAGGGTCCAGTAGAAGAAAGACATGTTTGTTTTTCCCTAAATTAAATCCCACTACGTTATGACATGCAAATTATGTGTTTCCATGTGTGCCATCTTAGGCCTAGTTTTTTGATCCCTAGTTAACTCAACTAATGGTTAAATATGCCAAGTAAAGGTTGCAAATTTCGGTAGAACGCGTTTTGTTAGTCTATCAAAAGGTCAAATAAGTCGGAGAGATAATTAGGTATTTAACCATTTGTTGGAATAAAAATTGATGAATAAATGCGTTCTACCGAAGATTGAAACCATTAGTTGGGATATTTAACCATTGGTTGAGTTAACTCGGGAACAAAAAACTGGGCCTTAGTCAGATTTATACATAATCATCAATTTTTAATTTTTTTTAAGGTAGGTAAGTACCCATTTCTTTGGTTTTAAGCAATTTATATAAAATAGCCATATGAACGATAATTATCTGAGAACTTCATAGGTACCTACATAAAAGCTGTTGAGCTAGCTGTTCATCATATTTAATATGTTTGGAAAAATACAAGAAAAACCTTGTCATATAAACAGCGATGATGGTAAGATGATAAACCTGTTTTTACATACTTATTAATATTCTAATTTAATCAGGAATGTATTAATACGTTATTAAATAATTCATTCAACTAATATGTTTGTTAAAAGTCACAAAATCTATGTTTTTAAAGGAATCTCACTCAAATATAAATTGACTGAATATTATTTTTTACCATGTAAAATACGATATTCAGCTAAATCCGGTAAGACTGGAAGCCGACCCCAACATAGCTTGGGAAAAAGGCTAGGCAGAAGAAGATTATTTTTTAACACCATTTCGTAGACGTACAATCTGTACCACGTTAGTAATATTACAACAAATATCAATATAACAATACGGAAAAATGAAAATTAATTTAATTTTAAATAATTATTTCAAATCTGTGGCTGTTACCATAGACTAAGCTTCGATCCTGTCATAAACGAAGATTAAATTTGCGGGTAAGCCGATTGGCCCACAATATTTATAGCTCCCTTTCGAAAATCCTATTTTTTGTTAGGTAAGTAGCTAGAAACCAATACTACTAATACTACAATAATACTTCAAACACAGGTCAGACTCAGTGTGAAGACTTGAAGAGGTTCAATTCAAGATGAAGGTTAAAAAACTTAATACCCGTACAAAGCCAGGGCGGGTCCCCCTAAAACAAAAGTTTACGAGTTACTTTTTAAAACCCTTCTAGTATCTTCATCATCGTAATCAATGTTACTGTTAACATAAACACTGCAAATGTGATTTTACTTTCACATAAAACAGTGGAAATAAGGAAAAAGGAAGTTTATAGCGAACAGTTATTGGCTAGCTGTATCTACATAGTAATTATTCTGTGTACGCAGACTAGACTATTACTTTTACAATGTTGTGCCGATTCACTGGGCAACCATGGTCGGCAAGGTAATATGTTATACGTACTAATCTATTTTTCAACAACAATGAATCCTTTTAAAGTTAGTAGGAACATACATTGACGGCCTCGGCCCTTGTTCAGGGTAGAACGATTGTCTTTCAGCGCCCTTAAGTCGACGCTTATGTTCACGTTGATTGTATTTCGGTTTAATTTACGATTTAAGAGGGTCCCTAGATTTGCGGATTTATGTAAAGGCATTCTAAAATAAAATAAAATCTGTATCTTCCCAGAAAACACCCGCTCCTCCTGTTCTTTGTTGTCCTCCTCTGCTCTCCTCGTACCTAGTCCCGCGCTTTTCAAAGTAATTAATTAAAAAAAAAATGTTTTTCTGCCGAAATTTATTTTCACCTCTGGCTGTTTTCGCGGCCTGGCCACCTGGCGCTTAGAGCGACCGTTCTTCTCGCTGTATCCTAGGGCCGCGGCCGCCCGGCCGGTGTAGTATCTACCTAATATGATTATTTTTATGCGACAAAATGTTTGGGCCACGGGCCCAACTGCTTACCTATTACTCTACAATACTCAATTACCTAGGTATAACATTTTATTTGCATGTTATGATACTAGATTTGAATTACCTAGCCCATAATGTTCTCAGCATCAGAATCTTCAACAATTAAATCAAGCAATTATACGATATGTACATAATATGACTGGTATTATAAATAGGATAATTCATTCACTATTCTCTACACGTCAAAGCATAGACTAAAGGATAAAGGAATAGACATTACTGTCTTGATTTGACCATAGTCAACTGTGAATGGTTACCGTTAGACTTTTAAACGATTAGATTATAATAGATTCACATAGTAACATTAGAAAACCAACAGAGTTTGAATATTGTAAGAGATTTACAAACATCCATCTGAAAATTAAACATTAAAGATACAACAAAGACAGTCACTCATTAATTCATTATTGATACTACCTAAATGGCCCGTGATTTTGAAGCTCAAAGCCTTTACAATTAAGAATAAATCTCAATGCGTCTTTATACCGATAAACAATGGGAAAGTATTATGCTCGAGCATTAAGCGAGGAGGTCGTTAATGGTTTCCTAAGCCATTCAAAGATCGTAAGTACGTCAGTATTCACAGGCCAGTCGGCGGAATGCGCCTATTAGGTACTTGAGTTCCGCCTCTCGGATGCGCCTGCGTCGACTCGAGAATGGCGGGAATCTAACCAACGGACCAAGTTACGGGATAATGGCGATTCGATTGTGATTTAAATGTCGTTAAGCATGCGTGATGTTCGAATTATGAATGCAGTTTTGTAGCTGTAAAAAATACAAACTGGCAGGCAAGAAATTATTAAATGAACTTCCAGTCTCACGTTGCTTTTGAATGAGGTTTTGAACTCTTTGTTTATAAATAAATATTTTAATTAATATTACACAACTGAATAATAATATAATTACCTTCGCCACTTTTTTTTTATTGTGCAACAAAAAATACCTGCTTTCCGCATTACAAAAACATAAGAATTTTCACAAACGAAACGTATCTCGCCAATAGACCAACTCTTGCGTCCTACATTAAAAACTATAAACCTTTTACTATACCGACCGTTATTAACGAAACTAATTCTCAGAGTAAGTCGTTAAAAGAGGTTGGTAATGAGATTTTAGTTGTACGAGTCAGAAATGAAGTGAACATCAGTAGCCAGAACTTTTTTTAACTCCTCAATGAAACTATACCTTCATGATGAAAACTTTAAATCCGTGCACAGATAATTTAAATTCGTTGTGTCTATTGTAGCGCGGTATAATAAAATCTCAAATTGCCTTCCATTTTTTATGAAGTCATTCATCAAACAAGTCTATCAATGATTATGAAACTATATCTCTTAACAGCATTTTTTCTCGTATCATATAGATTGCCAACTTGATTGGTCGGTAGCAAAATAGTAAAGAAATGAGTTAGAGGACACTAAAATAAAAAAGTGTCCAGCAGATGACGAGAAATGGAACAACTCTTATACTATTAAACTCATAGCTTAGTACGTGAAAAAGTATTAATAGTATAGGCCCAACGGAAACCAATCATTAATCAAAGTGACAACGAAATAATATTATTGTACAACCTTAAATAAAATTCACACTTGAATAGTTTCAATAAATCTGGATACGTAGTGGCGGTTCATTTGGTGTTAAAGATTAGAATTATGTAACAAAATACGTCGGTAAAAACGAATGTAGCCGCAGATCACATTGAATGTCGATTAGCACATTAATGTTACACCAGCCTTGATGTTTGAAGAGCACAAGTAATACGACCCACACAGCCCACACTGTTACAAGAAAAGTGAAGTTTTATCATTAACCCCATAGGCCCCATAAGTGGATATTTGAGGTTAAGTGCAAAATAAGACGAAGAGAAAACAAACTTACGTATGACACACGTCATCTGAATTCTTATTTTAAATGGTGTTGATTAAAACTTTATCCTATCAAATAAACAAAATTAAATGCAATGAGCAGTTGTATACGGAACATACATTTATGATCTGTCCATTTTTTGTAATGTTCTCATAAAAACTTGACGTGTTTTTTTTTTTGCGTAATTAACTGCCTATTATTAGTTGAACGCTGTTATTATATCTGTACGTCTGCAGGTCAAATGAGAATAGACATCGATGTCAAAATAAATACGCTTTCATAACGCAATGTAGAAATTAATATGTACTAGAATAGAACCTGGGCGTATTTTTATTTTCTTGTACCATATTTTACATTAATATGAAACTTCAATAAAATACGTTTTGATTTTTTTTATATTATCTTATATATATCTATTATCTGAATATTAATATATTTTTTAGGTAAAAACAATAGTTTTTAAAATAAAACGATTTTTAATGTGCTAGAACTGATAAACTGCTCCATTGAGTTACGAAATATCAATACATTTTTCATAAATTAAATGGGCCACTTAGATATAAAAAAATATTTATTTCATATATATTCAGTTAGTACTACACTTATCTATTAAAATTTTAACCTTTAAACACCGCTTAATCTATAATAATCTATAAATACTCTCCTTTGAGTTACAGTTTGGTCATAGACCTACATTTTTGTTTGCTTAAAAACGTATTTTAGGACAAATTAGCCAGTAAAATCAAAGAAAATTTAAAAGAATAAACATACATATTTATTTATTTGGTATTAATTAAACGTTAAATAAGGAACATATGGAAATATCTTTACTTTCTTATCACAAAATAACTAAATGGACCGAGTAAAGCTTTGTTTACAACAAACACAATGAGTGAAATGTTTCTCAGTGGACGTAACGCTTCTATGTGAGATAATAATACAAACATGAATTTATCGGTTATTCATTATCCCTTTTCGTAAATTTTGATTTAAATTAAAGGTATTTACTTTAATCTTCCTTACAAACTGAACAAATTCTCTATAGAAATCGTATTACTTTGAATTTTCCTTGAATATAAACCGTTAATCAGTGGAAGATTTCGACTGTACCAAACTTACTTTCGCACTTTTCGGCTTCTCGTCACGGTATGAAAAATGACTGATAGTTTTGACGTTTGAAGTTAGTATTGCTGCATTGAAAAATATACCTAGATCCGGTAGAAATACATTAAATATAGTAAAAAATTGCGTAACTCAGTAGGAATTTTCCACCTAATCGAATTTGGGTTACAAGAAATAAAGTCGTATTTCGCATTATTTACGGTTGATATTTCCGTGTTAAGCGTTATGAACGTTAGCAAATATACAACTGGCATTGGATTCAGTAAAAATTTAAAGTTTTTGGCGGAAAAATGCCGTAAAATTAAGGATTAAACCACTGTATACAATGAGTTACATAACATTTTCCTACTTTCGTCTACTTACAGAATATCATAAAAAATATAATATAAGGAAAAGCTCACAATAAAAATCATATTTCGATACAAATATAAACACTTAATCTTTATTTTCTATACGCATAATAAATATTAATAATTTTCATCAACTAATTAATAGCACAAGTGACGTGACAGGTGAAAAAATGCAAGGTACAAAGAAAAAAAAATACGCCCACCTAAGTTTTTAATGCCCTTAAATTCTGAATTTGGACTGGGAACCTATCTATTGATCTTCATCATTATCCAAGTTCTGTACTTACTTATGTACTGAGCTATTAATAAGTGCGTGTCGAAAGTCGAAAATATGATCCTCAGTTCCTCACTTGTTTATTTTCGAGGTGCAATAAAAAATGAAGCAAGCCGATTGTAATATGGGCCCACAAAAACATGTTTATTATCCCTGCGAATATGATAGTTGATGCGTCATTAGGCCCGAGAGTTATCGAGGCGCCCTGCTGGGACCGATCAATACTTTTTTGTTTACCTTTTTACTTGCCGCTGCCAATTTACGTAGCAACACTTTTTAAAAAATTAGGCACTGACAGCAGTTATCGCGGGAAGTCGTGAGGGCCAATTTTTTTCAAAGTAACGAATCGGCTACACGGTCCGGTGCGCACCCCGTTTTAATTTATTTTCCAATAATTTACAAAATTTTAATGTGAAATAACGTTACACTTTGAATCATAAGCGGCCTTGTAGAGAAACAATCGTCGAGCTCACGGTCCCATTACATGGCAATTTGCCTGCGCTAGATTAGACCACGTTTTAGCCTAGCCCGGAGGTGTCATGATCGAAGCGGAGTCCAGACAAAGGTGGCCGTAACCTACGGCTATTCTTTCTAACTTATTATCCTGCATCGAACCACTTAGGCAAATAACACGATGCAAGGTAATGGATGCCGATGCGTCCAGTGATTTGTGTGGATCGAGCCAAGTTTCGTTCTAGACTTTTTGTTATGTGTACCACTCCTTTGTTCGTACCAAATTAGGCAATATCACAATTTCACAGCGCACACTTGTGTACACAACGCTACACGCCCGACATGGAACTTGTCTTTCCCGTAAGCGTTCTGTACTACAATAAAATATTATATTTTTGAAAGAGCTAGAGAGAGCGATGACCGGCGATTAGCTGTGGCGCATTTTTTATGGACAACGACGCATCGCACAGGATGTTGGTACGTGACTTATTTATTAGGTTGTACCCTCGCGATTTGATAGAGACGACAAAAACCGACGCATCAACATCTTGGTTATTGAAAGAAAAACCTATTAATAAGCGACAGTTTTTGCTGAAGGTTTTGCTCCAGATAATGATTTCTGATTAAGTGGAGTAAGTAGATCTTATTAAGAGCAAGTTATTTTTTAACAAGTGGTTGGCTTGTCTTTGATATGTTGTTGCGGTAGTTTGTGGAACGTAGATAACTTACAACACCTGTATCTACATTACTGGCTACTACATGAGTAATACTGAGCAAGTATCTCTTCGTTATTATTATGAAACAGGCGTTATTCAATCAATAGACGGAATGATACATGGCCAATGCTGAAGCTACTTTAGCGCTGCTTGCAATGCGCGCTTCCCTCAATCCACCCACCAGCATTGCTAACTGTTCAACAAGCTATGCAGGCAAACACCGAGAGCCCTTCACTAAACTATTTGCATCGGCTATACGACCTCATTTATTAGCAATTCAAAATCTAGAACAGGATTAGTCGAGTCGCAATAATTTGAGCCTTACGCAACTAGATCTACGGGCAAGGTTTGGCTGTGGGCGCACCCACTCTTAGTTGCCAGCTGCAAATATATTATTCGGAATTTAAATAATGGCGGGAATTAATGTGCTGGAATTCATAAGCTGTGGTGGTGATTTATGAGGATAATGGATTTTACTGACAGGTGGTAGGGCCGTGTAACGCCAAGCCCTAAGGCTGTTTTATTGTATTCAAAATTATTAATTACGAAATATAAATAATAATAAATGTTTATTTATTCAGGATAAAATGTTATCTATACATTTTCTTTGAGCCACACACTAAGCATAGCTTTTATCTTGTGACTCTGGTTTATTTATATTCTGGAATATATTCTTTAAAAATATTATGTACCTAACATTAATGTTGGGTAAGAAATTTTAACTGATCTCAAAAGCATGGAATACAAAGTTCAAGTCCCACTTATGTCGTTTTACCGTGTTTTTAATTAAATCACATACAACCGGGCGCTACGCTGTTGTCAAACGTTGTTCTAACTCGGAAATAAGGAGGCTTGGAAACGTTGTTGATAGAAATGTAGAAAAATATTAAGAATACCAACGCACTTGTTTCCCAAGCCAACGTTCGACTTTAAAAACTTAACCTAAAAACATGTCTTGTGAAAATTGGCGGGAATCGACATAGCTGTGGCGGGAATGACTATCCCGTTTCGTATTACGGTCCGTGTAAGCCGTAACAATGAGGTTTTATTGTGTTTCGCCTCGCCAGAATGGAGATGTCGTCCGAAGTCGTAAAATTCAAGTGCCAGTTTTGCAAAATGAAACAGTGTTATGCATGTGTTATGTTTGTTTTGTAAATGATACCTCTTCTCTATGATTTTGTATGAGCTGTTAAAAATAAAAAGGCTTTACAAGGTGTATTGTGTGCAAAATACATAATAATTACGTTTGCGGAGGTTATTACTGAAATTGCATAACATAATGATGATTGTAATATTAATTTTGTTAACAGTGTACTTCGCGGGTTGTCTTGTAGACAATAGTTTTCAAAGGGACGTTGGAATCCTTTGACCAGCTAAGTTACTTACGTGGACTTAGGGCAAGTAGGTACACATAGGGCCTACACTACCTCAAATTGACTAAAATCGCTTAGCGCGAATAATATATTATATCCTCTATATCACTGGAGTATTTTATTTGAGATTAAAATTTATAAAGAATATTATATTATATTTAAGGATTAATGCTAAAAATTCAGCGTGACGGGAATTTGATATATTAGAAAGTTGATCAGAGTATTATGTGCAATGTGCATTACATGAGTACAGTAACATAATTTTCGCTATTTATCGTGCACGGTAGGTAGGTATGGTAGCAGTGTCGCGCTAGCCGAGAGGCCTTGCAAAGCCGGTTGGCATTTGCACCGATGACGTCAGAGGTGACTCAAGATTGCTGCCCCGTTGCCTACAAAGTATTTTAATGTAAAGCCTCCAATACCCATAAATTGTGTTTGTTTTACACTAAACTATAGCCCTTGTTAGCGCTCACGTGTTATTTACGACCTAAACGTGTAAGGCGTAAGGTTTATTTTTGTTTTTTCTTTTTATAAAGTTGTCTATGCTAGTGTTGTAATCTTTAAGTGCGCTGGCTACTTACTATCATTCAGGAGTAGGGTATTGCAATTTTATAATATTTTCTTTTTACCTTTTTAGAGCGCCGATGATAGTAACAAATAGGTTCTTGCTGCCTGTAAAAATAAGTCTCAATACTCTCAATGACCCTTATCTACTTCAAATTACTTATCTACTACTTTTAGAAGATTTTTTATGTATATTGCTATTGAGTGTTGATAGAAAAAGTGATTTATTATCTTATTGAAAGACGTTGCTTGCTTCGTGTCCCTGTATTAGAAAAGAGGTTCCTTATTAAAATTGGTAGCTATTGGCCCAAGAATTTACCTATTATTATTTTGATAGCCTATTACACCTTCGTTATTGAAATTAACAAAACATTTGCTTGACCTTTTCATTGTTAAAAATGTCGAATTAACTGCAAAGTCAAACATCAAACCATTTGTTGTTCGAATTTTGAGCTTCAAAACGTCTCTTGTGGTGTAGACATAAACAATCGCCCTTACCTACTATACTTACCATTAAAAAAAACATTTTGGTAGTAAGAATATGCCTAATGTCAAACTATTATTCTAAATTCAAATATTTTCAACACTTCACAGTTTTAAAAGTAAAAAAGCAAGATAATGAATTAATACATATCCTTAGGAATTATTAATTCTTCTTCAGGCATAAAGATTTAATTGAATTACGCGTCTTTTGCACCAGTCCTATAAACTTAGATTGTTCGCACCTTTCCCCCTAGTTGTACTGGTATGAGGCGTGCTTGCAAACTTAATTAACTGAGAGCCGACGCGTTAAAATATATTAAGCTTTTTCCACTTTTTGTGTAATAGCCATAAAACTGTTTATTTTAATTGCAACTCTGCACTGGTTTATAGTGTTTAGTACTTAGCGAGGTATGAGTTTACTTGGATTGTTTTTTATTGTGAAGGTATTCTTGTACGTTCATTGTTTTAAGTAAACGATTTTATTATTAGCTAAGTTGCTGTACGCATTGGTGTTATTATATCTTCATCATGAAACATATTAATAAAGAAGAATAATTATGAAGTTATTGGATTGAACTAATATGAATTACAGTCGTCATCGCTTTTATTTTGTAATTAAGTAGAGCTAGAGGCCAAGTTATTTCTTGGTAGGTCTAGGTACTAAAATAGTTCCCGCGGTTAACATATTATTTAATTTAGTTCCATATTTCTATAATAACCTGTACCTAAATGTATAATAAACATGGTTTTATTTAATAGAGGAGTAGGTACTTTAATCCACTTGAAATTAGGTACCTTACAATGCGTCTTTTGTCCTAGAAACGGCATCTGTACTCCGGCTTTGCTACCACAGATTATCGCATCTCAGATCGGACGCATAACTTGTAGGCTTTGTCAGAACGCGCCTAGTCATACCAAGTTATTGGAGAATCACTTATCTGATTTATTAAAGTAATAAAAAAACGAATACTGATAAAATAATTGCCTTCGGTACCTACCTAGTTAAAAGTTAACTTAAATGACAAAGGCTCTGTTTTTTTTTGTTGGGACTGAATAATGACATGCCTTTCAGATATCAGCGAAAGTTTGTGCGTATATTTGTAACCTCTTCACGTTCAAACGGCTGTTTCAAAATTGATTAAATTTAGTATGGAGGTAGTTGACCCCCTGGATCAACAAATAAGCTTAAGCACTTAACTAATAAACCGCGAGTACCCCTTTAATTTGACATTTGGCACGTCATAAAACGACTTAAGTACAAAAATCGATATAATAAAATAATTAAAGTATGTATAAAAAAACAGCTCGACCTAGGTAGGTACATCGCCTCTGTACATCAAATCTGTATTTATAGTTTTATTAAAAAAATAATAAGAATACTACCTACCTACATAAAAATTGAAACAACATTATATTTTTCTGCGTAATCTTTTGATATCGTTTAAAGAATATCTTCACATTCATGGGTGTATTTAAGTTTATAATTTATTTTTAAATAACCCATCGGTATGTTCTCCATAACAACCAGTATCGGATGTCGATAATTTATGAGCCGCATTTAGCGCGCATATCTCGCAAAAAAAAAACAAACAACTATTTATGTCTCTAGGTATGTATTCATTTTACCGACTTTAGATAGCTAATTAGCTACCTAATATTCGCCTAACAACTAATTTGACGGTCATTATTTAGTATTTCTCATTAGTAATTAAATACAAATTGTAGAAGGAAAAATTTTAACCTCAGGCAGGACTCGAACCTGCGACCACTGGCTTGACGCGCCAGTCGCTTTACCAACTAAGCTACCGAGGTCACTGCCTGGAAGTTTGAATTTCTCCTTCTACTTATGACGTCTTTATAGGGCGACGTATGCGACATCTAGTGAACCTACCTTACGGTTGGCCTCACCGACTCTGATTAACAATGTGTTAATTTAGAAGTCCGAGAGATGGCGCTGGCCCAATACTTATTATTTATTAATTATTTTTACACATTATCGCATGTGTTAGCGAATATTTGTAATTAAATACAAATTGTAGAAGGAAAAATTTAAACCTCAGGCAGGACTCGAACCTGCGACCACTGGCTTGACGCGCCAGTCGCTTTACCAACTAAGCTACCGAGGTCACTGCCTGGAAGTTTGAATTTCTCCTTCTACTTATGACGTCTTTATAGGGCGACGTATGCGACATCTAGTGAACCTACCTTACGGTTGGCCTCACCGACTCTGATTAACAATGTGTTAATTTAGAAGTCCGAGAGATGGCGCTGGCCCAATACTTATTATTTATTAATTATTTTTACACATTATCGCATGTGTTAGCGAATATTTGTAATTAAATACAAATTGTAGAAGGAAAAATTTAAACCTCAGGCAGGACTCGAACCTGCGACCACTGGCTTGACGCGCCAGTCGCTTTACCAACTAAGCTACCGAGGTCACTGCCTGGAAGTTTGAATTTCTCCTTCTACTTATGACGTCTTTATAGGGCGACGTATGCGACATCTAGTGAACCTACCTTACGGTTGGCCTCACCGACTCTGATTAACAATGTGTTAATTTAGAAGTCCGAGAGATGGCGCTGGCCCAATACTTATTATTTATTAATTATTTTTACACATTATCGCATGTGTTAGCGAATATTTGTAATTAAATACAAATTGTAGAAGGAAAAATTTAAACCTCAGGCAGGACTCGAACCTGCGACCACTGGCTTGACGCGCCAGTCGCTTTACCAACTAAGCTACCGAGGTCACTGCCTGGAAGTTTGAATTTCTCCTTCTACTTATGACGTCTTTATAGGGCGACGTATGCGACATCTAGTGAACCTACCTTACGGTTGGCCTCACCGACTCTGATTAACAATGTGTTAATTTAGAAGTCCGAGAGATGGCGCTGGCCCAATACTTATTATTTATTAATTATTTTTACACATTATCGCATGTGTTAGCGAATATTTGTAATTAAATACAAATTGTAGAAGGAAAAATTTAAACCTCAGGCAGGACTCGAACCTGCGACCACTGGCTTGACGCGCCAGTCGCTTTACCAACTAAGCTACCGAGGTCACTCATATTTCTCATTAGTTTGGACAGAAGATTAAAAAATTTATACATTTTTTAATTTTTCAATGTCTTATAAAATAGTAAACTTTACAATAATTTAATATTATAATCATTATTACAGTATAGTATAGATAGATTATGAAAAATTAAAGAAAGTGCGTATTTTTTACAATTAGCAAAATAAATAAGTAGTTTGTACTTTTGTTTTTCTTAGCCCTAATACAGACGGACAGCAATCACTTTAAATAGCCCGGTTAATGGTATGTTGTATGGATCGCGTGAGATAAATAACATAGTATGTACCGCCCAGGCAACTTCGGTCACTAGATACCCATCTTAAAAATAAACTTTTCGCTTTTAAAACAGCTGTGTGACAATGCAAAAACGAGCAAATAATACCCGTTGCCGAGCGTAGAGCAGGTACTATTGTATTAATACGATAAACCATTACTAAAAAAACAAAATAGAGTCTGTACGAGTATCCGAACGCGCGCGAAGTCGGTATGTGTTCCAGCTAAAGACACGGTGCTTTTATATTTATATGTACTGTAATAACAGTGGATAAAAGCCTATTTTTAATAGTTATATTTCGGTTGTAAGTATTAATAAACTTTCTGTAATTTATTTCACTCATGTTCCTACCAAAATATTTGTCTGTGCTGTAAAGCCGAACACTGACTTGATATTATTAACCGATTGACCGAAGCTGCGTTTTATACCTACGCTCCATTTGTGATGCCGAATTAAAGACGAAAAAATAATGCGTATCAAGCTCCGATACACGAATGTACAAATAAAACACAAGTAGATATGGACAGAGACTAAGCCTACGTACTTTTTTTTAACAGATTTTTTACATTTACTTGCTCTCGATGATTTTGATAATAAATTGTCATCATGATCACAGCTGTTAGTAGATCTAAGTACTCAGTAATTTCCCGCGCAAACTCTATGAAATGTAATGTAGTCCTATCCAAATAGGTTTTATGTGGTATTTGCCGCGTCTTGCCAACTTATCACAATTTATATCCTATTCCATACGTTATTGTATCGCTTCGTGTACATAGCTTATAGTAATAACTTCTAACAGTGCGGTTTGATAGATCGCAAAAACGTAATGATTCGCGCATGAAATGTCTGTAACGTGTCGATTTCTTGATAAATGACTTTTACTTACATCTTCACAATTTACGTAATATTATGATGTCTACATGATATCATATATTATATCTACTATTAGACTCATAGAGAAATAAATTCAAAAGGATGAATACTATGTACCTAATTTGTCTTAGTTTTTTTTTTATAGGATGCTTTTTTTTTTAAACCCCCATCCTCTCCTCCACTTTAGGGTAGACAAAGGGTTATGCTCGGAAACATGCCGGCTTTGCTGTGGATCTCTTTTAAATTTCCGGGGATCACTAAAGGAACGCATTTTTGTTCCCAGTTCTAAGCAAATTCAGTCGTAAATGTATATAGACCAAACTGTTCTTATACATACAAATTATCAAACAAGTACTTACTTACAGAGTCATGTTTATGTGTAATCAACGCAAGATGTTTATCAAACAGTTTGTCATGTCCGTTATATAAACACCAGAGTACTTACGCGTGCCAGGGACATAGTAATCTAATGATACGCAAATCATGACTGGCATGGCATCTTTTACAACGCGGACAGGCAGATAAAATGACTCCATTCAAGTCCATTCCACGCAATATTGTCCGAAGATATTTATTTATTTAATATCAAAGAAACAAAAGAGTTTTATTCTATAAAAAGCTACTACCCATGACTTCGTCTGCGTGGACTTCAGAATTGGGTCCAAAAAGAAATGAAAAAGGTGAAAGTAATGAAAAACTAAATAAAATTTTCACCCTAGCTATTGTTCCTATAAAGCCACGTCCTAAAACGTGCACCAACTATGCATAGGCAATGGATTTTATACCTACTATCCATTTATCGCTGGTAATATTCAGCAACTAAAAAAAGTACTGGGTAAATATGCTCCAAATTACTCTATTTAGGCACTGAGGTATTACTACTCATTATAACTCAATGTATTTAGGTATGTTGTCGGCAACGAATGGCAAAAAAAATCGCACCTAAGTACCTTAAATTGGCAGGGTGAGGGCACAGCGTGGGGCTGGGGATATGTCGGACTTGCACCGACTAAAAACACCCCGGTCCCGTCCTTGCCTTTGCTGGAGCTGCGGGATCACTTACGCAAGCTCTGCGCAACTCCAGCAAGCTTTCATATTACCTGCCTAACTAAAATTTTAATGAGTAGGTAACATGACGTAATAATCAATTTTTTGAATAAATTCCTGAATATAATACTTATGTTTAAAGTCTTTATACTTAGGTATTATTTTGTAAAGCAATCATTATGAAAAAGAACAGAACAAAGAAGAAATGTCGTTGAAATATTAGAGAAACCTAAAACATTCCTAAACTCTATCTCAAACATACCTACTTCAAATATTTAAAACAACCCGACCAGCACTTTCGGAATTTAAACGATGCATAATAAAAGCTTTGCCATTTTGCCGGTTACCACTTGCAATGTAAGTTTGTAGTTCACAGTCGCGCAAGAGAAATAGTCTTTGTTACGGTGAAAGCAGGAAGTTATTATGCAAGTATCATTGCCGGTGTAATTACGTATACGTGTTGATAAACATTACACTGTCTTTTGTTTATAGACATTTTTGTTACAATTAGCAATTCACTAATGATGGTTAAAGATAACTTTAAGCAATCAATTTTCAGCTTTGTTTAAACTCTTCCTTTATTGCACGTAATACGTAGGTATAGATAGTTTACTTACTTTAAAATTTAAATAAATGATAATGATGATACAGTTTTTAAGAATGTCCAATATTTATTCTTGAAACCATCGTACCTACTTATCGAGCCATCTAACGAAGCCGTGTTCATTATTTATCATAATTTGCTCGTTTTATAGTTTATATAAATATCAGCTTCATTATCTCTGCCTTAGGGCCGTCTTACAAATGAATAGGCTTTCATATCATAAAGATGCTCCTTTTACTGCGATTTCTAAAAAGAACATGACAGTTACAAACGCTATTTCTAGCTAAGGGAACACGTAATTAGGTCCTTGTTTAAGACTACACTTGCGATGATCGAATGCGAATGCAGTGTGAAATAAATGATGGTTCCTTTCAAGTACTATTATTCATTATTCGCATAATACCGAGATATTGAAGATACCATTCGTATCGCGCCCACTATCGATCATTGTACATCTTGATCACGCCTCCCCACACGTTTTATAGTATTTTCTTTTATTATGATCATCGAGGTTTTTAAACGTTGTGGTCAAGATGTCTGAAGATTGAGTTGTAAGAACTTCCCGTGCTATTCATGCAAGCAAAAAAGTAAAAGGATTTATGGCTTTGTGTACTATAGACATTTACTTTGATGAATCGGTCGTTTTCTTTGTGTTTTCAACGCAGACTGCATTTATTACGCGAAACTATTTCGCGTGCTATAATATTTAAGTTTTGAGATTATGAGCTCATGGCGTTACTTCGTTTCAATCAAAATTTTAGGCACAGCACGTTACAAGTTACCGTTTTGCGAAATATGAGTGAGGTCAACGTGTTTAATTTCCTCCCACGGTTGATTAACATAACAACACGTAGGCGTCCCGCGTAGGTGACACATATTAAAAAAATATACAGAAATGACCACTATATTCATAATATATTAAAACTTCATCAGAAATCGATTAAGAAATAAAAAATTAAATAGTTACGTATAACGAAACGCAACGCCGTCAACCCATCAAGACGCGAACATCAGCTGTCTTGTGTCGATAAACGTCAAATGGTTTATGGCGGACGGCGAGTGTGATTAGAACACGTCAGTATTTCGGGTTTATAAATATTACACGTATTTTACAAGAAATAATCATTTAAATTAAACTTTGGAATGCTGTGCTTGTAGTGTGATTTACTGCGGTAGTGTTGTGTTTCGAGATTTCTGCGGGATCGATAAAGGTACAATAGCAACAGCAATCGTTTTAAGGTGCCCAATTATTCAATTAAAAAGTATTTCTTGAATTAAACATTAAAGTTTGAAGATTCTATCAATCGTTTATCACCTTTTCAGGGCTGTACCATCATGGGAAATGTTAAAGGCAACGTCATAAATGCTTTGGTCGGCCTCTCATTATTGCCTTTTGTTGTTTGTGATGTTCAACCGCCTGCCGTGAACCCTAACATCCTAACTCAGTCTAAAAGCCTCGGCGAGTGTCAAGCTTGTAAATTATTCGTAGACTCTTTCATAAAAGGGTTAGAAAGGACGTCTAGAGGTAAATACGAAGGAGGCGATGCGGCGTGGGAGGAGGAGAAGCTCAAATTATCGTACAAACGAAGTGAAATGCGTTTAATTGACATACAAGAAGGTCTCTGCAAGGAAAACAAGCATTCAGTCCAATGCCACCACATGGCAGAAAAAGCTGAAGAATTTATTGAGACATGGTGGGCGCAAGACCCAGATGCACCAACTGACTTGTATACTTACATTTGTATTGAGAATATGAAGGTGTGTTGTCCTCCACACCATTTTGGCAAAGACTGTGCACCATGCCCTGGCGATCATGAGAAATTGTGTAATGGAAATGGTAAATGTAGAGGAGATGGAACCAGAAAGGGTAACGGAACATGTTTATGTGATTCAGGGTATATCGGTGAGAACTGTGACCAGTGTGCATCTGGTTATTACCTGTCATATAAAGATGACAGCAAAATGCTGTGTTCTCCATGCCACAGATCTTGTACCGGTGGATGTCGAGCTGGTTCGCAGAAAGACTGTGTAGCTTGCAAGCCTGGCTTTGCCTTTGACTCTGATGAAGGTTGCTTAGACATCAATGAATGTGACGATGAGAACCGATGCTCCAAGGACCAGTTTTGTATGAATTCTATCGGATCTTTTACTTGCATGACCTGCGATAAGTCTTGTAACAGTTGCCATGGCGATGGACCTGATATGTGCCGGAAGTGTGCCAAGGGTTACTCTAAGAAGGGCGAGTTCTGTATAGCTGATAGGGAAGATGAGGACCAGTCAGAGAAATTGACTACTACAAGGTAATTTTAATTATTTTTTGTCATAATGATGATCAAGACATGAAAAAGTATCTTATTCTGATATAGAAGATTAAGTATTTAAAAAAATGCATGTTACATGTTATGCATGCATGTGACAGAAATCTAGGGAATGACATACAAAGAAGTTATCACTGTTTAATACAACAGTAACATTAAAAAAAACAATGTTTGATGGATTTGAGCAAAGGCTCATAGACACCAGCTGTAACTATATTTTTTTAAACAATTTCTTACAGAAACGAGGAGTTATAATGCCACCTGTTGTTTGGTCGTAATTTTGTTTAGGTAAATGAGTTTTTTTTTTCTTTTTGGTGGTGGGTTTATTTATATTTTTTCACTATTTGTATTTTTATGGAATACCATTTTTATTGTTGTGTCTTCAATCATTATTGTATCTAGATTACGTGTGCGTTCGCGCAGCGGAATGTTGTTGAATTTAAAGATATTAATTATGCAGATATTTAGTGTATGACGTCGTATAATTGTGTATGGTAAAAAAAAAATTGTGTACGCAGCCATTGTGGAGAAATTCACCAAAAACTGATTCCGCTGGGCGAACGTTGTCCTGGCGGAACTTATTTTAATCCATAGACTTTAGAAGAAAAGAGGTGTGTCCAAAAATTAGTGTGTATTTGTGTGTAATTGTGTATGTATGAATAAAATGAGTGCATGCATAAACTTCGGAGAAATTCAAGTTTCCGCTACGCGAACGTTTGGCCATTAGCTAGTTTTCATATAAAGCGCTTACATAGAGAGCTGTAGATTTTTACATACGTTGTTTTGAATTTGTTTATATTTGTTTAAAAAACAGATTTAGAAAAAATCGTAGGGCTTAAAAGATAAAAATATAAACGTAAAATACACTTAATAGGTCTTAGTTCTTAAAGTATGCACTTTGGGGTCTAGATTTTCACGTTTATACAAACCTTGTAAGTATCTGAAACATGTTGCCAAGTATCAATGATGTTCCGTTAGTAATTAAAGAGTTAAAGGACAATTTTACCATGAATAGATCACTGTTTACAAAACAGTCAAATATCACGACGTTCTAAAGGAATTGCATGGTAAAATGTATGCCAAAAATTAGTTTATTCATTCAACTATTCACATGCAAAATTTCATGTCATTAAAATTAGTAATTAAAGAAATCAATTAAAATACTGACGAAGCATCGAAAACCTACATAACCCGACCAAGTTCGGATAGCTACAAAAAAGCGGCCCAGCCATATATCTAAGAGACGTTCTTAACCTTCCAATATAGTATTTACTAATATGGTACAGTTCCGTACACAAGCGTTAGGAAAAAATAAAACAATTGCATTTCTTGAATTAAAAATATTTTTTTAATAATAACCCAACTATCTACGATAAAAACAAATCTTCAATTAACAAGTACTTTTCTATTTAAATATCCGTGTACAAAAATTTTTTTTATTAAGTACATACTTAATTATGTTTCATTACACACTTAAATAAGTAATTATAATAACGTTAACAAACGCTTGCAACGACAGCAATAAACTTAAATGTGTTTTAACTAACATAGGTTTAATAAACGATTATGAATATAAGGGTAAGTAAAATATTTAGAGCTTCAATAATAAAATCACAGATTAACAATCTCAGATCACATAACTAGACTATTCAGTTGTTTAGGTTTGAGAGTCTGCCTAATATAAAAATAAATCAACATTTAAAAAGTACTTATAAAATAAAAAAGGTATTTACAACTCAATACCAATTATTAAATGAGTAGCAAATACAGAAAAAGACCTCAACATTTCTAAGCCGCGGGCCGCGGCCAATGAAAACATATTATTGCCCTCTCTTTTCTTCAAGGATGGAAGTACCGTTTCAAGCGGGAAGCCGCGCGCGTCCTGTTCGACTAGCAGTTTGTGGAATATTCCACAGACGTTAAATTACGTGCGTTCACAAGAATATAATTAAATCAAAATATTAACTTTTAAAAAATGTGAATACCTATCGGAACTCCGGAATTATTCCAGTCAATTCTGGAGCTGAAAAATCAGAACAATTGAACAAAAATTTGGTGTACAAAAATAAATGACCTTTAAATTATATCGAAACAACAATTGTGTTATCACCTATACCAATTCAATACCGGTATTATACGGTAAATTTTGGGATGTTACCTAAATATATGGCTGGGCCGCTTTTTTGTAGCTATCCGAACTTGGTCGGGTTATGTAGGTTTTCGATGCTTCGTCAGTATTTTAATTGATTTCTTTAATTACTAAATTTAATGACATGAAATTTTGCATGTGAATAGTTGAATGAATAAACTAATTTTTGGCATACATTTTACCATGCAATTCCTTTAGAACGTCGTGATATTTGACTGTTTTGTAAACAGTGATCTATTCATGGTAAAATTGTCCTTTAACTCTTTAATTACTAACGGAACATCATTGATACTTGGCAACATGTTTCAGATACTTACAAGGTTTGTATAAACGTGAAAATCTAGACCCCAAAGTGCATACTTTAAGAACTAAGACCTATTAAGTGTATTTTACGTTTATATTTTTATCTTTTAAGCCCTACGATTTTTTCTAAATCTGTTTTTTAAACAAATATAAACAAATTCAAAACAACGTATGTAAAAATCTACAGCTCTCTATGTAAGCGCTTTATATGAAAACTAGCTAATGGCCAAACGTTCGCGTAGCGGAAACTTGAATTTCTCCGAAGTTTATGCATGCACTCATTTTATTCATACATACACAATTACACACAAATACACACTAATTTTTGGACACACCTCTTTTCTTCTAAAGTCTATGGATTAAAATAAGTTCCGCCAGGACAACGTTCGCCCAGCGGAATCAGTTTTTGGTGAATTTCTCCACAATGGCTGCGTACACAATTTTTTTTTTACCATACACAATTATACGACGTCATACACTAAATATCTGCATAATTAATATCTTTAAATTCAACAACATTCCGCTGCGCGAACGCACACCTAGATTACATTTATATTAGGTGCTAACATAAAATTATTTAATATTTATTTATTATTTATGTTAAATATTTTTCTTCCAATTTTAGTGTAGGTTTGAAGCCTCACAGGTATACTCATTGTTGTAAACATGTATGTTTTCTTTATAGTAAGACTAATATAATTGAGGACAGCATTTTGGTCATTATTAATAAACATTCGATTTCCATGGATCACAAACAAGGGATAATATGTTGAGTTTAAAACAAAAAAGTACAAAATAATATTATATTTATAAGTTTATTATCAATAGTAATACAGCAAAGTGAGAATCTATTGAAAACCACAGTTATTTTCTCTTTTGTCAATATCTTTATCTCAGCAATTTTCAGTCTTAAATTGAAGAAACATGTCCTCTAAATTTTAAATAATATTTCAATATTTCTGTCTACAAACCATAGTTTAGAATATGCTTATAACTCTGTGGTTCCCAAATAGTGTACTGAACTTGTTTTCCTGACAATATATTTTGTTTCAAGGTACTTGACATATGTGGGCCTGCTGATAGCCACTGGGATCCTTCTCCCCAGGTCTACATCCCTAGGAAGCATTGTAGGAGCCATGGTGTTATCCTACATAGTTGGTGCCGAGTACTATTGCATGATAAACGGACACACTGGTCTCGTTGATCTCAAGAATTTTGACTTAAGCCAAATGTTTCATACATAGATTGTTTTTTTATATAATGCTAGAAATATCTATAAGATATACATAAGTTTACATAAATAACATTTGAGATTAAATAAACCCTGTTGATATTTCTTCCATTATATTAACATAAAATTTATAATTAAAGAAGTAATTTATTCAGTCAATAAATCAAACAAATTTAAGACAATTTTAATATAAGAGATAAATGGAAAATACTTTTATTGTGTGGCTGCTTTGTTTTTTTTTTTATTGTTTTTACTCAACAATCTAAAATGGCGCGCATCCGTGCGATTATTATTATGATGATTATTACGAGTTACGGGACACTATTGTGGAAATTTTGAACCGGTACTATTTGTATGCAAAGTTCTAGATTCGTATAAATTCACGAACTTGGACTTTTATGTGATTGCTAGATTTTGCTCGCGGCACCGCCCGCGTGGGTGATGGTTATCGCGGCGATTTATAGCCAATACACTTCCTCAATAATTGGGCTATCTAACAGTGTAAGATTTTATAAATCGGACCAGTTATTCCTGAGATTAGTAATTTCCTGATTCCCGTGCGACCAAACAAACAAACTCTTCAGCTTTATAATATGTATTAATATAAATGCCTAATTTAAACGGCATCCGTGGTAGATTGGCGTACACACCGGTTTTTAAGGTGCCGCTAGCTCTACTCGACCTCCGGACGGCTCAATGTGGAAAATAACATATTCTACATTGTCTCGGGTCTGGGTGTTTGTGGTACCTTCGTCGTCTCTGATTCCATAACACAAGTGCTTTAGCTACTTACTTTTTATTCGGACCAATGTATGGTTGTCCACATTTATCCGTGATTTTCCATGTGGTGTCTGATAACTTATAATCAAAGTTGCGAATTAATGCAAACTTTCGTAATGTGTACGAAGTTTGCGCGCTTAATAATATCAGTTCCCGGAGTAAGGTTTTTTAAATGTTTTTTGTGTGGTGCTGCTGTTCACGTGATATTAATATTAATTTTTGTGATTATTTTATTTTAAGATTTTCTTTTCGCGGTTCACTTGCTCTTAGCATTTGTTTTCCGTCCAAACAAATGCTTTTGTTTTTATATTTTGTCCTGTGTAAGATATTTGTGTTTTTGTGGTAGAGTCAGCGTCAGAAGTACCTTCATCGAAATTTCTATAACCTCTAATAATAGGTGACAAGCTCAACTAAATTTTTCGCGTCTGCCTGTAGGTATCGTAAAAATGCTCGTCATAGATTAAGTTACTGATGTATATTTAATAATAGTACATGCAATACAATCTGGTTAAGAGAAATGTTTTGTGAAAGTGAAATGAATGCATGAACTGATAATAAAAATAGTTCAAAATTACTGTCGTCTTGCTTTTATTTCGAGTTTAACCTTTAACCTACCTAATAGTTATTAACACTACTGTACTACTTTCGCCAGGGTCAACAAAGGACAGTAGATTATCTTAGATTAAAAAAGAAAACTTAATATTATGAAATAAATTTAATAGTGCATTAAATTTAACCGATGCTAACGGTAGTATCTAGTCAGAACTAATATGAAAAATATAAGTAGGTACTGATACAACGGAGTCAACGTGAAGCAAAAAAAAATTGTTTATGGCCCATAGCATAGACAACCTACGTAATATTCGGCGGGTTAGGCGCAAGTGCCAAGCTAAGACATTTACATACAGCCACGGCTGTCAGTACACGATTATGTGGTGGCCGTGACACGATTTTTATGTTCGAACACCCGACTCGACGAGTTTTTAAGATCTGTGTTACAGGAGACGAGCGTTTTAAGTTATAACTTAGTAGCTATTCAGCCTTTAGCTAATATGGTTCTGAGACTTCATAAATTAATCATTCTTTCTTTGATATATTTTAACGGTACCCAATGATTATTAAAAAAGTCACATTGTTACCATGTGCAAACGATTCCGGTCATTTGACCTATAGGCCACCACGACACCTCAAAAAAAATTGGTTGCCTGTAAAGTCGGTATACGGGCGAAAGTTTTACGTGACAACGACTTTGTGTGGTAAAATAATTTTAATGTGAATATTCATTCGTATAGTAGGAAGAAGGATGAAATAATAGTAACAATTTAAAACATTTATTTATACAAATAATTATATTTAAAACATTAATTTATACAAAGAATCTCGCACTGAATTTCATATTAACAAAATTTTATTTTTACCTTTACACATACATACGTATTTATATACAAATATACATACAATAACTTGCAATACACTTTTTATGTCTGTCTCTCTCGCTCTTAGGCGGGCTAACCATGCCCGAGTGGAAGGGACGCGTGCCTCTCACTCGCTCTCATTGTGAGCGCATAACGTGAGCGGAGCGTTACGCAGTTTCTTGAAGTGTCACCCGGCAAACCAATTTATAAGACGTTGTCACGTCAAAAACAAAATACATAATGATTTCTCAAATGCCCCCTTAAACATACGTACAACGATATACACAAATCAATACTCAGAACGCAGGATATCTGGAATAAACAGAAAGATTTCATGAACTATCAACATAAAACTATACAAATATAACTAAGACAATAGATACTAATTATCTGAATTAACTTAAAATCGTCGCTCGCTTATAACTTCACAACCGCACCGCGTCAATCACAACCCACATTGGTTATGTAAACTAAGTATCGGCTATTAGTCGTGTGTTACCTACGTTGAAAGTGGAACTGATATGACAATGAATTACTACCAGGTAGTGGCTGTATGCGTACCTATATGTAATATGGTATGTACCAATACCTGTAGTGATTGCAGTGCATATGATATTGAACTTTTAATTCTTACCTCTCGACCAGTATTGATGTTGACATTCAAAGGTTATGTCGTTTCATGTGAATTGGTAAAGGTAGTACCTACATTATTTTAAGATGCTATCATGTTCCAAATTTCGGATTCTATTAAATTTCGTTGATTATTGCTTCATCGATCTATCGATGACTGCCTATCAAAGTTAGGAAAACAAGTACAAGAGCAAAATAAAAAATAGAGTGCAGCATCAAACATAATATATGTTTTTCAGCAACTATAAAGAAGTTTTGATATTCCTTGGCCTATCATAGGATCCAAAAAATGTTTAACCCTAAGAAAAAGTCGCGTGCGAGTCGAGAAAGAACATAGTAAGTACTAAACTAAAAATATAGTACAGCCACAACAGTTGACCAACACAGCCAATTTTCCAAACATCTTTATGCAATAGAATTTCACAAATTGACTATATTATTATATTAAAGTTATTAAAGCTTAACCCTTCGTGACAAAGCTATATTGATTCCTGGTCGCAACATCAATACATGGACTTTGATTGTGTTTTACGTGTTTTGTTAAACTCCTATTTTGTTTTTTTGCTGACTATACCTAATTAAGTAGGTATCTTTGTAGTTGTTCAATACCAAGGATCTCAGGACAGATTGTGTGATTTTTTTTATTATCTAGGCAACATTGAAGTACCTAAATAGGTAAATTGTGTCTATGAACAAGCTAGAAAAAATATCGCAATAACACAGGCATCAAAGGCAGCTGGTAAGCAACCTCGTCTCTTTTCCGTATGAGCTAAGGGCTTTGCCCTTCAAGACAGTTACAGGCCTATACTTAAACAAAACGTTTGAACTAAATAACAACTTGCTTTCTATGACCGTTCAAACTGATCTCAGCTACACTCACTTGCGGCTGTATCAAAGTGTTCTATTTCTAAGATACGCGTAAACTGGCGACGCTTAGAACATTCTAAGACTTGTTACGGCTAAAACAAGATCTTGTGTAACAAGTTTTGCTTCCGTGAACATCGCACACTAAGTGGACACTTAGCAAGCTTCACTTTGTTTATTTCTAGAATAGGAAACTAATGGACATTAACTTTGTATGGGATTTCGTTGATCTAAGATTGGTAATTGGATACTTCCGAGGCGATAGATTTTAGGTAATCATCGGCAGGTTTTTGAGGTTTTTTGACTGTAACATTCGTTTTCAATTTAATTTATAATTTATATATATGTTTAAATTCGATGATCTATTACTTATAATTGCTCCTTGCTTATTTAAGACTACATAGGTAGTACCTACTGCAGACCTTATTGTAATATTATTTAATTTTGTGAGTACCTACTCTTACACATTATCTAAATAATTATGTTCTCTTATAACATTATACATTATCACACTCTGTAACATTATGTAGTTTTGTAAGTACTTAATCACCAAAATTAGATAGAGAATCTTAGGATGCAATTTGTTACCCATTTTGACGTAGGGCGATTGTTGATTACGAAAGTTTTATGCAAATGTTTTATTATATAGCCCTTCCTCTTGAATCACTCTATCTATTAACAAAACCACATCAAAATCCGTAGCGTAGTTTTAAAGATCTAAACATACATATATATAGACAGCGGGAAGCGACTTTGTTTTATACAATGAAGTGATTAGTTGCTTACCACATAAAACTATTTTGAGTTTTAATTTAAGCAGTTCAAAACTAAAATATGTATGTTGTGAAACTAACATGATTCTAGTTATCGCTTCATAGCTTGTCCATCCAAGCTATAATCAAAGAATTATGCGCAAATAGGGTTTGCTATCAGAGTTGCGATTAGCTTAGAGAACGTGGCGATTATGGCGTCATCCATTCCAGTAATAACTCGTCTGAGATTGTGACAATGTTATTCAGAGCAAAACGGCGAACCTCGTTGTAGGTAACTCTAGTAGTACTGAGGTAATTCTATCGATATATATGAGAAAATCGTGTGAATTTACTGTTGGCATGTGAGCTATGAGTAGGTGTGGGCACTATACACCCACCTCTCTGGAAGGGGTCTAGTAGAACTGAAGCCTGACGGTGCTGAGCAGACCTTGCGTAAGCGATCCCACGGCTCCGGTAAAGCCAAGGACTGGACGGGGTGTTTTTGGTCGGTGCAAGTCAGACATATCCCCACGCTGTCCCCTCAGCGTGAGTCGAAGTCATAAGTTTCACCCCGACAAAAAAAAAACAAAGAATAGGTATCGTTTTCCTATTACCTACTTATAGTGTGAAAGCTGCTTTAAGCCTGTAAGCTTATTTGTCTTCAGCCTTCTAAACCTCACATCGACTCCAAAAAAGTAACATGTAAAAGTGGTTGTTAAAATCCTGATAGCATGATAAATAAATTGAAATTGGAAATTTCGTCACGGAGTTTATGAAAAGACGTTTATTCGTATCAAACAATTTGTAGTCACCGAATAAAGGTTGAGAAGATGCAATAATACTTACCTTCATTTTCATAAATTCAGATATGTAAGATACTAACCAACGAATGCTGAAACGTTGATCAACAAAAAATCATTAATAATTTGTCAAACCTCATGTTCTTCGCTCTGATTGGTTCTTGGACTTGGTCATCTTAGCTGTAAGATACTTCATTTTTGAAGTAAAACTCCTATACGCACGCTTGACTTGGGGAGTAAGCTGGAGAATGCGTGACGAGAGCGTTACGAAAAGTGTGATCGGGCTAGGCGAACGGAAGTTGAGTGGGAGATCTTAAGTTAGTAAGATAGAAAAAGAGAGTTTCTTATATTACTGGGGGCAAGAGAGGTGTCACCACTCATTTTCCTTCTCTTTTTCTTTCATAGCCAGTTAAATTTTGTACATCTAAGACAGTACAGGACCATGAGCTAAAGAAGTTTTACTTCAATTCGTGTGGTCTAAATAAAGCACACTCGTTTATTTTAACAATCAAAATACGATTGTCATAGGGCTAACGGTCGGTTCCAATATTCTATCTATCGATGGATTTGGCTACTAGAGGAAGACTATGACACTTTTTTATGGCGCTTTTATCAAATATACAATCTTTAGTAGCCAAATCGATCGATAGATTAGAACAAGCCGTTAAATAATTTAGAGAGATTTCTATACAAAAAAAAAATAAACAGGTAGCTATCTCGGCAGGGACAAGGGAACAATCAATATGGAGAAATGCGCATGTTGTGACTGATCTGCTCGTAAGTACCGTTAGAAAACAGTCCGCGAGCGATCATTAAAATAATATTACCATTACCATGCAAGGAAAACGGGAAGTTGTGCTTTTTACACGACATTGACAGGACACACACATGGTTTATTAAATCTTTCAAATTGTATTATTTATAGTGCCGCAAACTTATATGACCCGGTCGCACAATCTAGAACAAATCTATTGTATATATATCCAGTGTCACGATGTTTGTACGGGATGAACTCCGAAACTACTAAACCGATTCTAATCAAATTTGTACACCGTGTGCAGTTTGATCCAACTTAAAAGATAGGATAGCTTACATCACAAATATATAAAAAATAAATTGAGACCGCGGACGGAGTTGCGGGAAACAGCTAGTATTATATGAAAACATATTATGTATAGCTTAAATGTAAATTGATCGGAAATCAAGATTCACTCCTTGTATATTTGGGCGAGCGTATTATTTTTACTCTACATACCAAGAAAATTCTGTTGAGTTGAAACACTACTTCAACAACTACGCCGACAACGGGTCAGATAGTTGGTGCCACTATAAACCATGCCTTAGGTAGGGACTTAAAAAAAAGGTAACTGTCATAGCGCAGGGCAAAGTCCTCTTCCCACACAGAACGGGCACTGATCACCACGCTTGGGCGATGAGGGATGACGATTTGCGATTTATTTTAAGCAGAGTTACTTATGCTATTTTTAATTAAGTTTAATTTATTGGAAAATAATATTCTGCTATCACTAATATTAAAGTAAGTAAGTATAAAGGTGAAAGTTTGTTTGTTTGTTGTTTTGTTACCTCCTCTCGCTCAAATGGGAGGACGAATTTTTATAATATTTGGTATGGACGTAGCTGATACCCTGAATTGATAGATTTGGCTTTTATCCCGAAAAAATAATTTATCTGGTAAATTGTGTGTGTAGCTCCACGGGGTGCAGCTAAGTATCTGCTCTAAATAATTTATTAAAAAAGAACACATTATGAAAATGAGAAACAAATGTGTTGAAGTAACTGAGATCTTCTTTAAATTTTTACTTTGGATCGGCAAAGGAAACTTTGTTTGACTACAGTGAAAACGATTTAATTAAGTTATGAGCATATTGTGGTAAAAGAGGAAGTTATAAGTACTGATAGAGTGACAGCTAATTAAGTTTTAGTATGGTTTTTAAATTATGTACCGTCGAATAAGTCGTTTTAGTGCTGATTTTTCAATCACGTATGAACTGTATTCCAGGATTTTTATTTTTTTCTACAAAAGGTTCGTTACAAATCTGTGAAAAGTCAATTTTATTCATCTAATAAGAGTTATTTGGCCTTGAAAAAAATCAGCCCATCACGTAGGTAATTATTAATTATTAAAAAACATGGAATTCAGTTTGCAATAAAAGTAGAGACAACGAGCAATATTTTGATGTGCTTACAATTTATAAATGGCAAAGGAATTGATCATACAGCCTTGGCATAATAAAAGTATTGTACAGCCAAAGTTAACACAAGCGTGATTGAGAAACGTTTCAAAAATAATAACGTTTTCGAACCACCGGAGAAAGGCACTTGAGTTTCCGTCGTTATAAAAAAGTAAAGACAATGCTGATAGAAAGTAATGGATGTGTTCCATTGTGAGTTATGTCGCATGGGAAGCGTTTCATAACGTCACAAAAACCGTACAGTTTTGTTATGTTTAATTATAATTGTTAAGTAATGTGTATTTGTTGTCTGTGACTGTAAAAAAATTACGTAAAGTACATATTTATAGCACTTATAATTTGTATTTTTTCCTACTTACGCAAAAAGTAGTTTGTTAATGTTTTAACTTTAAATGTAAAAGGGGACTTTTTTTGGGTTTCGTACCTCCAAACGAAAAAAACGGAACCCTTATAGGATTACTTTGTGGTCCGTCTATTTGTCCGTCCGTCCGTCTTTCAAGACCATTTACCTTGAGAATGTGTGTAGGGATTTAATTTTACAGTTTCTTGAAGGTATGAAAAAAATAAAATTCTAAGTTAACGAAAAAGAAATAGATACGACTGTTTATTCCGCAATAAACGTATATTCCGACAAATTCAAAGAAATATAATTTATAGTGTAGTTTCCGTTGACATGTAACTTTGATATTTTGCAAGTTATATCGGATTTTACTACAAGTACTTGAAAAAATCTGGAGAGACTCGAAGAGTACCGAAAGAGTACAAATTGCAACTTGCACTTTTACATTCAACTCTATAATTATTATTTTGATTAGGTACAGACTGAGATTAGATCGCAATCTTAATTATTGTTAAGTTATTATTGATATGAACAGTAAATATAGCCGGTTATCTCGAAAGGACATCAACGTTATTTTATGTTTCTATAATAACTGCAAATATAGCAGTCTATGCAAAAGGTCCCGGTTCACCGTAGAGTTATATGTGTCCATCATATATGTGTGCAGAGAACCGTTTTGATGGAAGGTGTGGATAAAGCGTGGAAGGGCAATGTTCCTAGTTGGTTGGCTTTTGATTTTTATTCCAATTTAACTTCTTAATAAAACTCTTTGTTTATTACAAGTATAGTGTTTTTTGAAGACTGCATGGATAGCCGAGTGGTAGTCACCACGCCAATTACCCCTGTGCGCGACGTGCTGCGGGTTCGATCCCCGCATGGGACAAGCATTTGTGTGATCCATAAATGCTTGTTTCAAGTCTGGGTGTTCTTTGTGCATGTGATTTGAATGTTTGTGAAACACCCGCGACACAAGGATTAAATTTTTCAGTGCGGGCGTCGTTTAAAAAAAAACAAAACAAAAGAGTTTTGGGTTAAATCATGTTAAAAAATCCAAAGATTTTCCTGAAAGTGTCATTCATTTCCTAATTTTATTGTTAACTTATAAAAGTAGGTACAGTAATAAAACTTATTACTTTGACTGCTGTTAAGCCTATATTTAATTCGATTTTTTTAGTCCATCATATTAGCGTTATTGTAGAGTTTCAGAGAAGCAGCCGCTTCATATAAAATACGGTATTCAGCTGAAAAGTTGTCTAAAAGACCGTTCTTGTCCTTTGAGTCTGTCATTATTTGTCATAGTCTCATTAAGCTTCGCAAACATCCAGCACAAATACCTCTTACATTAGGTACCTTAACAGTTCTCACATAGATGCCGTCACGTAAAGATTTCTCAAGGGCTTAACGCCGAGCCCTAACTAAGGCATTCAATTATATATGATTACGGCACTTGTGATAGCAGCGTGCTGTACCGTTGAGGTTGACGGATACAGTTAGGCGATTGTTTAGAGTTCACGACACGAGTGCGACCGGGCGACGACTAGTTGGAAGCAAACGTCGGAATGTTAAAGGTGGATTTTGTACGAAAATGTTGGTCCTTTTATACGAATTTGAAGACGAAGTGAGTGGGCCTATTGGTATTGATGTTTTAATAATTTTATCCATTAATGAACTAAATCTCGGCTTCGTTGTACCTCAAACATTCTTGAACTTAAAGCAGTTTGCTGTTGGTTTTTAGCTTTTAGAATTATGTCTTTGACGTTCCTTTATAAATGTAGCCTTACTAACTGTTATATACTTTATGTCTTAATTTGTTTTTTAATATTTTAGACAAAATTTAATTGCTTTTAAGTCACGGCTTTAAAAAATCTACAGAAGTAATATTTATTTTGACATGGGCATTAGACTGAGAATATTACCTGTCATTCTGTCACGGATAGTGACTTGACTATGACTACTAAGTTTTGATAGCTGTCAGCTCCGTTTAAAGTTTTGTTTTTTGTTGTTTTTTTCTTCTCGCCCAATAAACTTAGAGGTAGGAGAGCGTTTGAGCACCAGTCCTGTTTTTATACTAATGGCGAAATTCTTAAAAAGAAAACTCGCTTACACAGTAAAGGTCGTTTATATCTATTTAAAATTATTAAACTTTGATTTTATTAGTAATTTTTCGAATCATGTGTATTTTCAAATTCAAATGTAACAATAATTTTACAAAGAATGCCAAATAATTGCAATCACAAATTTGGCGAACTAAATTATTGCTCAAAGTATTTAAAGTTATTAATTGAATGTAGAACACCCTCCTGTTTGAAAAAACAAGAAACATATTAAAAAGTTTAAAACATTCGGTAGATATTAAACCATAGAGTACCACTGCCTTCCTTTTTAGTTCCATAAAGGCTTGATAACTTAAAATATATGGTACTTCATGGAGTAAACGTTGCGAAGATTCTATCGATACGATCTCGACAGGTTTGTCAATTGTACGCCCACTATTCTGATATTTGAAGCTATTTACATAATATGGGGCCGCGGACACTCGGTTGTATAAATTATTCTAAGAAAATATTATATAACACTTAACATTTAAGATTGGCGCTGCTGGTTTAAGATTACTTAATATTTATATACATTGCGGGTCTTGTTGTTAGGTCCTTATTTGTAAGTAAGAAATATTATTTTGTACTTTTCGCAAAACGTTTATAAGATTGTATTTACTTAGTAATTTTTTAGTCCTTTTTGGTATCTGTTATGATTTAAAAATATAAAAATAAATTGTATTATTGCGATTCAGAGGCTATTACAGATTACCGTTGTATTGACTTGCGAACGATAACAAACCTATCAGAGTAGTAGGTACCTAACTACTCAAAACTTAAAAATAAAAAAAAACAAAATACAGTCGAATTGAGAACCTCTTCTTTTCGGAAGTCGGTTAAAAATAAGAAAATTATTGATTCGATTCTTGATTTCTTGACATTTACGTACCTCCTTGACACCTCGAAACAAGGACCAGAAAAAAAAACAAAGATATTTTGTAGCTAGAGTTGTGTGTGACATAACTGACCATAACAGCCTAAGACTTTTTTATAGTATACCTATTATAGTTACTATAGACGCGACGATCATCTCTACTTTAAGTACCAAAGAACTAGTTCAGATAAGGCTCTTAAAAAAACGGAATGTTTAGTACTTAATCATTATTAGATCGGGTTACATAAATTACCCAACCAGTCCACACCCATACTGATCATCTAAAGACTCGGACATGATATGTATGGCCAGAACCCATTTGGATGCAATCTTGGCATTTCTACCAACATGACAAAAACAACTCGGCTTAATTACGCAATCCCAAATACAGTGCCAGTCCTTCCAAGTTAGGAGTAATCTCTATTAGTCAGAGAAGCGTAGGAGGTATGACGGAACGCGGAATTTCAATGTTTAAGTTTTGTGTAACTTAAAATATCAATCTACTAAACGCTACGATGCTACTGTGTGTGTGATTTGGTTGTGATCGCGACAAAAAAAGTAACACCTATAGTTTCACATTTCATCTAGTGTTTTCTTTTTTACTCGTAGTTAGTCTTGAAGTTTGCATGCGTTGGTAGGCTAATAGCTAAGGCATCAGACTTGCGATCATTTGGTCGCGGGTTCGAATCCCACCCATTACACTACCGACGTACCCACTCGTAACACAAGCATTAAGCTTAACTCGAGGGGTTCACAAGATTACTAGTAGGAATGTGCGGCCTTCATTGCTAGTACCTATCTAAGTGAACCAGTAACTTTTTGGATATCAAGATTCAAGTCCGAAAAATACAATCTTTTTGTTATTAAGTAAGTACTTACTTCTCACGGGTTTAACGAAGATCAACATCTTAATAAAACTTTAAAGGCATTCTTATATTACAACACCAGGCCAATATACAAGATATCGCTTGTTTTAAGTCTTGAAAGAATATTCAAGAGAACCGGAGATCTGGTTTTAAAACCCCTGGATATAAAGATTATAGTACAACTCCAAATAAAACTTGTACCTTAATCCGGTGTTTGTCGATCTTTAGGGGAACATTGACACCTGACGTCATTTCGCCATAACGTATATCGACCGAAATACATTTAGAAAATATAAACATGATGTCACCAAAAAGCGGTTTCAAGTCGCAAGTTTAGCATTTATGGATGGAATCCGTTGGATAAAATTGAAGGATATTATTATTTGAATACGTACCAAGATGGTATGCGATGACTTGCTTTAGGTATATGAACTTATTATCGCGGTAGTATTGTCATATTTTGACTGGCCTGTTGGTCTAGTGGTTAGTGACCCTGACTGCTAAGCCGGTGGTCGTGGGTTCAATTCCCACCCAGGACAAATGTTTGTGTGATGAGCACGATCATTTAATTTTGTTCTGTGTCTGGGTGTAATTTATCTATAATTTGTATGTATTTAGATATATAAGTATGTTTATCAGTTGTCTGGTTACCATAGTACAGGCTCTGCCTAGTTTGGGATCAGATAGCCGTGTGTGAGTTGTCCCAAGATATTATTGCGAAATGCGTTCCCGGGACGGAAAAGGGACGGCACTCCGCTTACAGCTTACATCATAAATAAAAAAAAAATTGAGACTGGTTGGAGCAGCGGGAAACAGCTAGTTTGTTCTATAAGTGCAAAAGTGTATATCACCATCTATTTAGATTATAGAAATATAAAAGTAGAATTACTACTATGTATCAGTGTACATAAATTAGTTTTGTATCTCGATAACTTAGAACAGAATTGCAGGTGCTGATATTGTTCAATAAAACTAAAGCACTGGAATTACTCATGAACGAGGTTTTGCAGGAGCCATAGATCTTTATTGCGCACGTAGGTTGAACAGTAGAAATTATTGGTCCTTTTGTACGACTGGTCCTTTAAGCATTTGAATTTATGTACGCCATTTTAAAGGCTGTAATTCACTAAGTAGGTTCAAGTGCTGTTATCTATTGTAAACTTAATAATTTAAAATCATAAATACATATTACAAAAATATGCTAAAAGACAAATGCGGAAAAATTTAGTAAACAAGGAAATATCTTCTTTTTTTTTTACTTAAAACTTACTAGAAATGCTTGCGTTGAGTGTAGGGTCACTTAAAAAAAAAATAGTCGGTAGTGCAATGGGTGAGAAACGAAAATTGCGACCACATGGTTACAAGTCCGATGCCCGAAGTCTGAAGCGATAGGCTGCCGCCGCGCGCCGCTTCAAATCTGTCTGTTAATTTTAACACACATGTTAAATTCAAATATGTATATTTTTTTATTCATCGTTGCGATTATATCCTAGGTACTTAGGTTTAATGACGTAACATTGTAAACAAAAAAAAAAACAAAACATGCTACTCAAGGCTACTCGGTCACTTTCGTTTTCATTTTAACTCACATTAGCATAACCTTTCAGATGATGGACCGCCGATACAACACACAATAAAACTAAACTTAGCATTCCATTGCCGTTTTAACACCAGCCTTCTTAATCTTACTTGTTACAAATGACGCAACGGATTGCGGTTGTGAACTTTGAACGTGTAAAATTAAAGTCTGCTTTTGGGTGCGGTTGAGAGCTAATTCATATTGTTTGGTCTTAAAACCGGCCTGTAATGTCAAAGGAGTCACATTGGCAGGTCCTTGGAAAGTCTTCGAAACGCCCGTCTTGCAAAAAGGTTCGTTTTTAAGTTAACAATGGCTGGGGCGGCCATGATTATAGCATTTTGGGGAAGGAGATTTGGCGTTAATGAGTTTCTTGTTATGTTTGGTGTGCTTGCAATTACAATTATAATTAATGTTTTTTAGTGATTTCTTTATAACTATATTTCAAATGACGGTGATCAGCCTGTATGAGGTATAAACGAACAAAAACGGTTCTTCCTACTCCGAAGATATTTTAATGCTATTGCACGATTCACAGTACGTTTTAAATTGGACTATAATGTACTTATAACGTATTTTTTATAGGAACCTCACACACTACAAATAACACCATAGTAATGAACTAAGTACTTAATATGCCTAATTAAAACGAAATTTTCACTAAGCCTTTTTACGATTATTTAAGTTGTGGACATAAATATGTTAACTAGGTTACTTCACTCGTTCAAATAGTAATGTGTTACCTAAGTCCGACAAACATGCAACATATGGTGACCCTATTCCTAAAAGGCATGTTAATTCGTAAAGACTAGTGTAAAGCCAGCAGCTATATATAATATTAATTTAAAGACGTGTTTAATTTAGTCATTTGAATATAGTCAATTTGTCACAATTCTCAAATAATTCGCAATTTAATAATTAATAACTATTTAATTGCAATGTCTTTTTTAATATATTTTGAAGAACTCAAACTGACACATACTGCATTAATCTTTTCGATACTCATTTGATTACGCTTTTTATTTTTTACCTAACACGCATTTACATGTTCCTATTACAGAACAGTGCAATACTTTATTCAAAAAAACAACAACACTAAATAAATTCTTACATTCATGTTAAAATGTAAAAAGCAACTTACAAGTAATGCAAGAATGAAAAATAAATATAACACCAAAGTTATCTGACGGCATACATCAGCGGCCTTCGAAGCTAAAATTGATCTTTTATAAAAAATAACTAGAAATTAAAAAGGTTTTTATTTTTTTACAGATAATCGAACGCACGTCTTAAATGCCTCCCTCGATCGGGGAACGCTGCTGACGTCGAAATACGAGGTAATTATAAATAAAAGTAAACGCTGTGAACTATTTATAATGAAACTATAAATAAATACGAGACTATAAATAAGTTACCAATACTGGATAATGTTCTATCAATAGCACGAAGTAAATGTATTATGGTGTAAGTATGAAAATGTACGGAGGTTTTGGCGTACCAAAAGACCAAAGCAAAATAATATTGGTCCTTGTATACCTACGTTTGCTTAGAAACAAAATAATATTTATATTTAATTCGCTTATGTAGAACTTAAATCCCGTAATTTTATTGCTGTGTAAAAAAAGTAATTGATATTTTTATAACGTCCAGATCTGCTTATTCAATAAATATTTTTATTGCTATAACCTATTAGGTTTATCATAAAATTATTATATATTGAAAATATAACATAAAATTTCTACGGAGATAGCAAATAACGCATAAAATGTCATTTTTTTTTCTGCAATCTAAATATATATTTTACAGATAAATATATTTTTGCTCCTCTATTGCGGCCAATAAAACTGCGGGGTATCTCTGCATAGATTGTCATCGCTATGCACTTTACAAAACAAATTTATTATTACCCAATAAACACAAACGAAAATAACCTTTATTGTGCTAGCACTAAAGCCTAACTGTAAAAGATTTCTTTAATAAGCGAATAAAACGAATTCATGTGGACCAGAGACAATATAGAATAAGCGGCCATGTTGCTTGTCTATGGATAAAGATTTATGGCGCAACTGCAGCTGTAATTTTGCAATCTTTATATTTTTACGATTGTCCCTTTCGCTATTTTTATGAGTGGGTTGGCTGAATATTATCTATGGCTTCGCTTTTGTACGTCAGACATGTTTAATGGTGTTGCTCTAACAAATTGTGTTTTCTGTACAGCGCGGGCGTCTTGTTTCCAAGCGAAAAACAACTTAGTATTTGACTATAATGTTGGGGACATTTTATGATTACATTTTAATTGAATTGTGTATCGTTTGTGGAATCGAAAAGTAATATCCATTTCGTCTCAAACGTCGCTATAAAATGTAATTTATACCATCCTGCAATCTCCAGGACGTAATGGACGCCTACGACTGTGCCATCCAGGTGGCAACGTTAGGTTAGACAGAATTTGAGGATCATTGACACGAAAAGAAGATAATGAAATGGCGGTTTAGTCTAAGGAACAGTTTAAATTCCTGTTCTTTAATCTTCGTTTTAAAAGTGTGAATATGCAATCATAGTCGTGTCCATTTATAGGCATTCTTACAATATTTCCATAGCCCCAGTGACCACTGAAGCTTTTTTCTGCAAATGACAAACGAGAACGCGTATAAAAACCATATAATAACGCGCGATTCAGCGCAAGCGAAAATACCCCTTTTTATAGATATTCCGGATTTAATAGAGCAAAAATTGAAAGTATTTTAATAATATAAAAATATGTATGTGGCAAAAACGTATTTATTTTAAATTGCCGCTCCGAGGCGGCGTTCGTGGTTTGAATCGTGTTGTTTTGGTTAAGTTGAGGATGGTCAGTGTATTTCTACAGATTTAGCGAAACAAATATAATTTTATAGCGGTAAAACACTTTCAATAACTTGGGTTTTATTTTGAGTTTTGAGGTTGAGTTGACTGATTGAAATTAAGTAAATTATATCATTATAATGATAATTTAAGTATCTCCATTGACTAAAAATCAGTTTGCGTGGGGCTTTCGACACTGAGTATTGAACAAAGAAACAATATTTTCAAAAATAAGCTTACTCTGATATTATTATATTCTAGTTAGATCCTCGCTTCGGAACAATATAGGTCTCACATCAGATGTTACATCCGAATCGATACCAAAATTGGACTTGGATGATTAAAAGGTTTTTATAATGGTTGACCAAAAACGCGAAATGTCACTGAACCGCAATCAAAAGTGATGAAATATTATATCCTAAATGTAACACAGCGTAGGCGGAGTTTGACTAATTTACATATAAATTAAATTATTAAATTTAATAAATCTTTAAGAAATTTAAAGGAAAAAGTGACTTAATTATCTGTTTATCAAAACCCAACGAAACGTGTTTGTAGACAACTTACAAAATATTAATTTACAAAAAAAAAGTTCATAATAATACTTCTTGATCTGCTAAAGGTTGATATGCTGCCACTATTTTAAACTCTATTATAAAGATCGTGATGCAAACTGGCAGGTCGGCCTTTCAGTCGCCTGCGAACATTAAAACGCATGCAAAACGCACACAAAACGCACGTCCAACATAATTACAGTTAGTTCGCACCTCCATGTCTCACTTGATTATAAGAATACATTTTATTGTAATACCACAAGACTGATAAAGTACAGAAGTTTAACTTTACACAGAGGTTATATATTTAACTAGGAATTAAAAATTGTCGTATAATAATAAAACTTAGATCCTGCCCTTTCTTCAGTTTGCTTTATTAAGATTGTTAACATCGCACTAAGTTGATAACTCTGGCTGAAGACCCTTAAGGTTTCTCCAAAGAGTTATGTGAAGGAGTTTAAGCCCGCGCTCAGGCTAAGTCCCATACACCTCACCAAAAAAAGGTTAATAAACATGTTGATGAAATTGTGTTTTTTTTTCTGCAATAGTCCTCTATTATTGCAGAATAATCATTATTTCAGACTTTATTGTGTCCAGATTCCTTGAATATCATGGTTTCATTTTAGAAGGCTTCAATAGCATTACATACTTCGGTCTGTAATGTTTTTTTTGTCTCGAACTATCCCCTAGTGTCTGTGTTGACTTTTGTCTATGTTAAATCTGATGGTTCCTGTTGATTTTTATCAACTGTCGTTTTGGAACTACAAAATCTACCCGAAACATGCACAAAATTTTCCGAAAAATATTTCTATAATGGATAAATTGCACCTTCTGTAACTATTCTGTGATATGACATCTTCGGACAGTCCGTGCCGTGCCTTGAGCTATAATTATCACTGCACATCATATTTTTTTAGTATTCACTGTCAAATGTTAACTGCAAGCGGCGTTGTTACGTATTACGGTGCTATTACATGTGTTATTAAAGTATAGCTGGATATTACATTCGTGCTAACTCAAATTATCTTGTTTATGCACTTCGCGGCACGCGATGTATTTTTTTTCTTTTCGAAGATGTAATGACTATACTCCCTGAAGTTAGGATCGATGGATCTGAAAATATCGTTTCTCGTAAAACAAATTGTAGGATTCTTATTTTAAAATTTATTTTGTTTTTATCTTCTTTTACCGCCTTTCTGAATTTTTAATTTTTTGTTTGTCGTAAGAAATCGGATACGGTGGACCGGTGATCATTGAATACATATTGGTTCAAGATATCATTTAAAATTTAACTTTAAGGTATGTACTCAAACTTGAGGACTCGTTATTAGTTGCTAAGTAGTAAAACTAATAGCCAAACGGATCATTGACTCAGAAATAATCCATAACAACCAACATTAGATTTTTCGTAAATGGATGAATAACCGCTACTGCCGTTAGGAAGACGTGGTGGGACGATCTGAATGTAAAAAACCAGGATAGGTTTGGGGTGATAAGGATTATGGACATACCTCCTTCTGGCTATGTCTTTGCTCAACAGTGGGACATCTTAAGCTAAGATTTTTACTCATAAATGGAGGTCGATCTCAGACCTTTACGTTCGTCTATATACAGAATTAACTGCAAATACAGTCATAATGACTTATGGAGTCACCAAGGTGTGGTCTTGCGTCACCGACCAGTTCCGACAATCCATTTACATAAGACTACATGTAAGGCGCTTCGATTTGAGATGTAAAGTAGCATCACGATATAAATGCGACCGGAAAACTTATAAAGGTTTAGTAATATGAAGTGTCTCAATAGAAATCCGTCTTATTTTTTTTCTGGCACAGTTTTTCACAAATAACTCCACAATAATAAGAAGCGGCGGTAGCCTAATGGCTAGGGCGTTGGAATTGCGATTTGTGGTTGCCGCTTCGAATCCCACCCATTACACTACTGACGTGAACCTACTCGTAACACAAGCATTTAGCTTAACACGAGGGGTTGACAGGGATACTAGTAATGAGCGATCCACATAACTAGTAAGCTTTATTTTTTTTTAATAATCTTTATTATAACCTATCCAAATCCACTGTTTAAGGCACAATAATAACCGAATGAAACAAAGAGATGTATTTTTCACCACGTTGAGTCTTTAAACCCTTCTAATTTAAGACTAAGGAATGTTATGAAAATTATTATTTAAGAGGTAATTTAAAAGAAAAATAGGATAGTGATGATTTTAATAAAATTATTTTAAAATGAACCCGAGCACCCATTTTGCGAGTCAAAATAAGAAGTCAAAAGTTTGCTTTCAAAGACAAGACTTAACTTCCTTACATCTGTACTCTCCTTTACAAAAAATCATGCGTTCAGGTTTCTATTTCCTTATTTGACATTAGAAAAATGTGGGATGACAAGTACTTAATTCTAAACGCGTCAAGTGTTGGACTCTTAATGATCGAAGGTACGATTGAGTGGGGCTGGTTTTTCTTCTAATTATTCATTACCAACACTCCATCTTATATTGGAATGTGATACAACTTGAATATAAATTTAAAAATTCTCGTTTTCATACATATTTATAGAGAACATATGCAAATATTATTTCGAAATGAGACTTGATTGTAAGATGTTCAGCAACTGTTGAGTTTTGTTTTTATTTCACAAACTATTGGGGGCAAGCGGTTTTACCCATACTTATCATATTTTTTTGAGATGAAAAGTCCAAGGCTTCAGCTACGTCCATACCCAATTTTATCAAAATTAGAGTTATCAAACATATACGATCCCAAACTTCCGCCAAAATAATACAAGTGTGGTATGTTATACCTTCTAAATTTTTTGTAAATTTTTATTATAAATGACTAAATAAATTAGTTGGAACTTGGAACACATCGAGTCTATCTGCCTCTGCCGAAAATATGTTCTTTCAAGACATGCTTGTTGTTGGTAGACTACATTTTTCTAAGTAAGTAATATTAATATTTTTTATGTAACATGATGATGTATATCGTCATATTACATCGTGATGCATATCAAATTTTATCGAAGTGGGCTGTATGGTTAGCCACGAACGTATTACAAATTGACAGACTTACGTTGAAATTTTTGTATTACAATGGATATATATTTTAATATAGTAATACAATAAAACAAAACATATCCATCATGTTTTTTTAAGCGCGTGAGTTCCCCGTAACGAATATGTTTGAGAGCCGTATCTAGCGCTTGAGCCAAGACAATTAGCGATAGCCGGCCAAAGTTTGTTGCACCTATTATCTTTTAAAGCCTTTAGGGATCCGTAGAGATTTTTAAAACGGTACCTTTTTAATGCTACTGACCAACACGCACATACTTTGTTTTATCTAGTTATAACATTTATTCTAGTTTATTTATAAATCAAATTGTTGCTTAAAATGGACTATATTTAGGTCTGAAATGAAGAATTATTATTATTAAATATGTATACGTAAGAAAGTAAGTACGTTTTTAATTATCTAGGACATTATTGACAGGTGACAAAAACATCGTAAGAAAACTTGGATTTCAATAATTGGAATCTGTCAACCCGCAGTGAGCAAGAGTAGTGATCTATGCTCATCTTTCTTTATATGAGAAGAGGCCTGTGCCCAGCAGTGGGACATTTACAGGCCGATATTATAGTTATATTATAAAGGTAAGAAAATAAAACCGTTTATCAGCCTATCAATGTTAAAAGTAGAGTAAAAATAGTTTTTGAACGATATGTATGTAATTGAATAAATCAACACATGTCGTGATTCACGTGTTGTATTATATTACACGTGAACGTCGAATCATGTTTGTTTATGATTCATAATTAATATATCTGCCTGTGTTGGTCAAAGCACCAAGTATAAAACTCTACAATTTTTTATTTCTTTATCCGTAAAAACCGGGAAATATTAATTCATATTTAATATTACTTTAACGATATACTTATTACATATATAAAATAATCATAAAAAATATTACCTTCCATAGAGTTCATGGTATACGGAACTCTACAAATAAAAAAAACTCACGCTTGACCGTTTTTTCTATCGTAACCGGTCAAAATCAATATTTGCCTTCGATTCGTTGACTCTAAAATTTCGTACGAACGGAAATGTAAAAAAAACCGGTAAACTGTATTTTCTATGTTCACACGCGAGCCGGTACAAATAGTATGCGCCTGCGCATATGCGCGTTGATGTCTTTTGTATGAAAAATGTTTCGGAGCAAAAGATTTAGTATTTCTTTCGGGATATTTATGGTATAGTTAATCATGTGATAATATGATTTATGTTGTTCTCGTAGTAATAGACCATTTTACATACACGTGTTATAGGAACTTTGAAAATGTCAAAGAGCGTATTAAAATTATTTATAATAATTATTTCAAGTGATTTATACGCCAACAAATATGGTAAAATAGCCTTTGAAAGAAATAAAGGAAAGAAAAAATCCTTCATTGTCACGCCGCAAACATATACAGGATTATTTTTTATGGAGTGCGTTTATTCAACGAGGTAATCAGGTGCATAATTCTGAACAATTTTTCCCACGAAACATAGGTCGAAATCTTAAAACCCTGTATAATTATCTAGTAACCATAAAATGAAACAATGAGAAAATCTCTCAAATCAATAAACTAAGTAAAAACTAACTTTGCTATCGGCTTTGTAATGCAATGAAATTAAAAAAAAATATAGACGGCTATAATTTCTTTTTAATTACATTGCATACATACTTACTAAAAAGAAAGGTAAAAATAACATCGAATAAAAACTACATTCCATTTTTTACGCATGTTTGACTGTACTTATCTTTAATTTTCTAATTTTTTTAAGGGATTTCCACCGTCATCTTCATAATTAAAATAAAAAAAAAGAGCTCCAACTCCTGCACTTGGGAAATTATTCAAATCACAAAGAAACAAAACGCTTTTCAATGTCTGTTTATTTGAACAAAGACATTCTTTGTATGACCTAAGTATGTGCATACATTATGTACTAAGTACTTACATAAGCAATTAATAATGTTATAATTACAGCCAGGTGTTACAAGGCTGTGAGATGTTAGATAGCACCGTGTAATTGAAAGTGCCGATTTATTGTAGATAGAAGCTGGTATGTAAGGATGTGTGCATGGTGCATTTGTATCGTATCTTTTTTTTTACTTTATTTTAAACAAGGCTTTAGAAAAATCTTTAATTCAAACTCAGAGCTCATAAATGGCTAGTAAATTTTTTCTTAAACCGCTAGTGTTAGTAAATTATATATGTTTAATTATCAATTACAATTTCAGTTATAATTACAGTCAGATTTTTATTTTATTATAATTAAATCGACAAAATTGAAATAAATTGACATAAATGCCAGCCTCATGGGAAATAACATAAATATCAAATTATAACATTAACAAATAATTATATCTAACCCTACCCGTCATATGCAAACATTAGCATTCAATCCTTCTTTCATTCATACATAAATTAACAAAATCAAATATCTTCTTGCATGCTTGAAATGTTGGTTTAGCCAAAATCGTATTTCTTAAGAAAAATAATATACTAGACATATTAAGAAGATAATTGAAGGTAATATGTATTTGAAATCCGGTATTTTTTTATTCATTGTTTAGTATTTTTAGGGCTTACTTGAGTGTCCCAATGACACTAGATGAGAAGGGGCTCTGGAACTTATTTTAAAATGCGTTAAATTTAGGTTCTAAGACATGTTTTGACGGATGCGTTTTTGTTAATTCGATCTCATATTGCTGAAAATATACCAAAGCGTCGAGGTGGCCTAGCGGTTCTACGACAGGACTCGTATGCAAATGGTTGCAGGTTCGAACCCAAGTACCAATGTGGATTTTCCAAAGTCATATGTGCTTTCTTAATTTTGACAAACCCAAAAACTGGAATCTGAAATCGCCGACCCGCAATGAGCTAGCGTGGTGATCAATGCTCATTCCTCCTCCATATGGGAAGAGGCTTGTGCCCAGCAGTGGGACGTTCATTGGTCGGTATTTTTAAATACCAAAGCACCAAGTTATGTACGGAAACCAAAAACGCATTACGTCAAAGAAGTTTGAATGTAATATTAAAAACAAGTTACTCCTGCAATGGAAACCCAATCATACAATTATCAGCTCATTGGCTTTACATTCGGAATGTTTTCACAAAGCCACCCACGGGCTGCGCAAGCGCACTTGACTCGAAGGCTGTGCCAACAAGGTCGTACCTTGTGGTACTTAAGTTCACAAAAGTATGGTACACCGGAAACATATGTTTTTCAATAAATTTCAAGATTTATACTATGTGCGTTTAAACTTCACTAAAATCACATACAAGTATTGTAACAGACGTACAAACACATATTATTATAGGTACTTTGAAATATTTACTATGATTTCATTACTAGAAATTATTAGTTACTGTTACTTACCTAATGCAGTTTATATGAGCATATATGTACCTTGATGATTATTAACTTGAAATTATGCCTAAGCCCTTATAAATGCAGACTATGGAAAATTAAGTTTAAAATTAATTTTCTTACTATCTCAGCAATATCATTATACAACAATATTAGTACATTGTTCTATACGCGCACGCTGCGAGTTGATTACAACGAAATTGGTTTCATTATAGAATTCTAATTAATTTATGGTATTGTAATATAATGTATTGTGTAGGTACCTTACGTAGGCTTATAGGCAACTGTCAAGGTAAGTGACTAATGAGAATGGTCGCTAGAATGTCGTTGAGTCATTTTGTATCTATCGACTGAGAGTAGAGGTACATGTCTGTATTAATCTGTGTGTTTAAAATTCTGTTTTCATTGTGTTTCGTGTATTGCCGTGAACCCACTTGAAGCATTTAACTTAGCACGAGGGGTTTAAAAGAATACTAGTAATATATTACCACAAAGCTAAAAAAAAATATTAAAAAAAAAATGAAACGGTGTTTTTCTTCTTCTGACTGAATCTAAAACATATCCAAATAGATTGGTACTTTATAACCTACTCCTTCTTAATCATCTGTTGTAGCGATGACTGGGGCATAAATAAGGCAAAGGGCAGTCTAAGGCAATGAAGCAGATGGCCTATCTATCGTTTTGAGCGAACCGCAATTAGATTCATCGTATGCTGAACTTATAAATGATTTTTAACTACAGAGCATTGGTCTCATTTCTTGGTAGCCCATAGTCAAGAGAATTGTTATAAACTACCGTTGTCGTTGCGTCGTTTCGATTGATCTTGATCCGTAGATCCATTTAATAGACCGGCAACCCATCTCCAAAACCATTACACCCAACAAACTTAGGACCCTAAGGCAGATATTCTTTGGTAGCGGTATTTAAACGAAACGATCGCTCTTAAACGAGTATCATTTAATAAGAAAAAAAATACCTGCCTATAAAGGTCTCACTGCTGGGCACAGGCCTCTTCTCATATAAAGAAGGAACGAGCATTGATCACCACAATGGCTCACTGCGGGTTGGCGATTTCAGATTCTATTTTATTTTTAATCTAGGTTTTCCTTCACCGATTGTCAATGATGTCTTATAATAATTAAGAAAGTACATATAACTTTGAAAAAGTCACATTGATATTTACCTGTAGTGGGTTCGAATCTGCAGCCTTGTACACGAAAATCCTTAATGTTGGATGTTTGAATGTTCATTAATAATATTATAATCATACGTAATTTTCAGTCATCAGTATGAAATCTGACTATAATTAAACCATCTAAGCCCGCATTACCTATATTTTTTACAACTTCAACTACGAGTACATGTATGCAATCAGTAATTTTCTAAGAATATAAATAAAACTATGTGATGACGTCACCAATGACTCAGTTTCCGGCGAGGATGTGTTTGCACGGTCCGTGGGTTTGAGTCTGACCTTGTAACTTGTGGATTTTAATAATAATCTTTTATTTATTCTTGCCTTGTACGGGGTTAAGTTTGAAGAAGTTATTGGTAGCATTGTAATTTGTTTCTGAGTGTAGTGCTCTTTTTCGTCTTTCTGTGTGTTCTTTCATATGTTTCTGATTGTGAAAAGACCCACGGATTACATCCCTAATACAAGGGTAATTAGAAAAATTAAAAAAAGTTAGGTAATGTTCATTTTACCCTTTTTTGTATCCAATTAATCTGATTCGTATACCTCATAAATATCTGACCTGGTGATGACGTCGCTGTTGCTATATTTAATATTCAACTCATAGAATTTTCGAGGTTTTAAGAGTACAAATCACGCCTTAACCCAAGTGCACAAGGACCAAATTAAATCTTTATTTTCCGATTTATGAAGCTATACAAAAATAAATTAGTTAAATAATGATAGTTCCAGATTTGGCCAACGGGACAAAAAGTTTGTGGCACTATAATCGTTTTACAATAAACGTAATTTGTAGATTTTACAATTATTTTTTAATCACAGACCCAATATTTTTGCAACCAGTAAGGGCAATAAAAACCTTCTTTGTTTGCTATTACATACAAAAATGCCAAACGTCTCTTTACTCAGCAATGCAGCCGTGTCATGCACCGTGATGCGCATGGCAAGTGGCTTAGATATCGATTGCGCATGCGCAATGCGCATAGTTATGTGGTGGGTTGAGTGAAGCGATTATTTGTTTTTGACTTTGGTGTCTTTCTTTTTAAACGAAATAGATAAATGTCGTTAAACGTGAAAGGTACATGATTATAAGATTCCTATTGAGAATCTTCTTCATTATTGAAATCGGTTGAAAATTATTCAATATTATACAACTTATATTATAAAGGCGAACGTTTGTGTGTGTGTAAGTTTGTGACTTATTTATGGCCAAACGGTTGGACGGTTGGTATGGAGTATCCTAATACAGGGTGTTTGGTATACAGGCAACATTTATTAAAAAGAAAATAGTTACACTTCAAAGCTCAGCTGGGAATTATATTTAACTGTTACCGGATTGATAATTTCAATAATTGTATGTTTCTCAGTCTATAAGACAAACGTTAACCTTTTTCTTGGCTATATTTTTAAATGCAAAGACAATGTTTAGACGATTTATTAGTAACATAAATTAGTATTTAAAAGGTAAACTGGAGATTCCGGTAACCTTCGAAAATCTGCATGAAAGCAGCAGATTAAAAGATTGTGAACTGCCCGCGATGTTGACTTAATAGTGATACTGCTTATAAAGGCTTTCTTCAAATTCCATAGTTTCCAATAAACATTGAAGGCTAGAATTGCATTGGCAGCCAATGTGCTATGACATCATATGCCACCAATGCGACACACGATCAGAATTGATTATTATGTGGATTCTAACGAACACAGCAATCGTTAATGTTATTGTTAGCCACAAATCGTCACGCTTTAGGCAGGTATGGGCAGATATTCTGTAAGTTTTGGTAGAACCCCATTTGTAGTTAATGTTATAGGTTATTGTAAAAGTATGGTCACTTTAAAGGTGATTATAATTTTATTGAGAGTTGTCTTGTTGTCATAGTACAGGTTCTGCCTAGTTTGGGATCAGATGGCCGTGTGTGAGATGTCATTTGGATTAGAAAAGTGTATTGATAATTATAGATAAGAAATAGAAATAAAATTGTTTTTATAAAAACACACCTGAGTGGTAGATATTTTTTTATTGTTATTTTATTTACATAATTATTTAACTGACCTGAACTGGTATTTTGTTTTCAAACGAGTTATAATCGTATTCATATATTTAAAAAAGGACATTTTAATTTTATTAGTATCATAAAACAAGTCTAACTGGTCGAGACAAGGTTTTATTCTAAATTAAAGTCTAGGACCTTCATTTTTATAGGTAATACAAAAAAAAATGCTTTTGAGACTTAGGTAAGATCGGTTTTTTGTCAAATGAATGAGTTTTGGAATAAAAACGTGGTTTATCTGACATATTGACAAAAACAAACATATTAATTTTTTGTCAGCAGACAAAAAAATAATATGCCTTTTTACTTACGAAACTTGATTAAATCACATATTTGTGATTAAACATGTATTATAAGATCTTGAATAAGATAGAATAAATTATGGTTAGAAGTTCGAATTCAAATTATTATTAGGCGAAAAATGGTAAAAGACTTTAAGAGATGCCATGAATTAGGCTAAGCGCATACTGCGGGAAACAATAGTTGCGAAAAAATATCGTAAATCTGTGAATAATAGAATTACACTAACGTAAATCGTTTAAGATTTAAATTGCAGATACGAAATCTTACATTCATAGTTATTTTGAAACTATTGATTTTTTTCGTAGTGCGCGCTTGGCCTTATAGGAAGCGAAATATTACTATTACATCGTTATCATTTTCGAGAGTCTAAAAATTTTCTTTATAGTATTGATATTAATTATTTAAACCTCCAATAATTTTGACATCACCACAATTTATCATTCACTTCTTATAATACCTTCGAACTGTACAAGCTTGCACATTACTGCGCGTCGTCACGTACACGTCGGATGCGCCTGCGCACCTTCCTAGAAACATCAAGACAAACGACAATATTATGAGCAGAACACGATAGTTACTCGAATAGAAAGAGAGGGAAGTATGCAGGCTAATAGCGCCGTTTCTTTCGCGCACGGATACTAACGACTGGCGCCTTAAAGACCCAACATCGTTGTTGTAAAGATGGAGATAAACTATACAGTCTGATATCGCCGTCTCTTTTCCGTAAAATTTAAGGTTTTATTTCAAATAAGGCTACTAAATTAAATGAAAATGCATAAAAATTAAATGAAAATGCATAAATAATGTATTTACCACATTATTTATGCATTTTCATTTAATTTTATTCGAAAAATAATACACTTCCATCATTGATCGCTTTAATTTGCCTTAGATTCTGAAATCTTTTTGGGCCTATGTCAAAATGACATCATTATTGACGACCTCTGTGGTCGAGTGGCGTACACACCGGTTTTCAAGGTGTCGCCAGCTCTGAGGTGGTTTCGATCCCCGGACGGGTCAATGTAGAAAAACACTTTTCTACATTGCCTCGGGTCTGGGTCTCTGATTCCATAACACAAGTGCTTTAGCTACTTGGATTAGGAGCAATGTATGTGATGTTGTCCACTTTTATTTATCCTACTAATATTATAAATGTGAAAGTGTGGATGTTTGTTACTCAATCACGCACAAACGGCACAACGGATTCGGTTGAAATTATTCCGATTCCTTAAGTAGTTCCCGAGGGAAAATTGAAAATGTTATTCCATTTTTCATTTCTTTTTGGACCCAATTCTGAAGTTCACGCAGTCGAAGTCGCGGGCAGAAGCTTTTTCATTTATAAATGTTACTGCAGTATACTGTACGGCACAGGTGGTCCCTATGGTAATGGGCCCTGGTCTCCGGCCCTCTCCTTGTCTTTACGGCTTATGACTGTTTTGTGCATTGTTTTTATGGGCAAACGTGTTCATGAATTTAGATGGTCCCGACGAATGAGTATTTTGAATTTCTAAATAGTTGTTTTTTTTGTTAGTATTTTATGGAATGAGCGATGTTTTAATAATAATCTATTATATACTAGCTGTTGCCCGCGGCTTCGCTCGCGCGTAAAGTAAAGAGTAGTAATAAAGGCAGATGTATTCTGTGATTTTCAAAGTAAGGAGAATGTATAAAATTTTTCATCTAATCTTATGGCGTTAAAATAATAATAAAAGTAAAGTAAGTAGCAAAAGCATTTGTGTTATGGAATCGGAGACAAAAAGGTACCATAAACACCCAGACTCCAGACTATGTATAAAAGTGATTTTCTACATGGACCCGTCCGGGGATCGAACCTGGAACCTTAGAGCTGGCGACACCTTAAAAACCGGAGTGAACGCCACTCGACCACGGGAGTCGTCATTATAGATATGTCTTAGATGGTCATTATCTTATCTATTTATCTTTTCATCTGTCTATCTTTGAGAATACTGAACTTCACATACCAACTATTTCAGCCCTTATTTCACCCCCTTAGAGGATAGATTTCTAAAATCTCGGAAATACATCTTATTTATTTCTAACTAATAACCCTTGTATGAAATTGAATGTGTCTATCTTTGAAAACGACACAATTCATATGCCTACAAACTTCCAACCCCTTTTTCACCCTCTTAGGGGGATGATTTTTAAAATCGCTGAAATCGTGTTTATTTATTTCTATTCAGAAACCCATATACGATATTTCATGTGTCTATCATTGAAAATACCGAACTTCCCATACAAACTTTCAACCCCTATTTTACCCCCTTAGGGGATAGATTTCCAAAAGAAAAGTAGCCTATAGCCTTTCTCAATAAGTGGGCTATCTAACAGTTAAGAATTTTTCAAATCGGACCGGTACTTCTTGAGATTAGCGCGTTCAAACAAACAAACTCTTCAGCTTTATAATATAATATAAAAATATAAATATAATATAATATAAAGTATAGATAAATAATTATAGTATCTTAGCCGTGTCACAGATTAATTAATAGTTACTTAGCCGTGTGCAGCGCCCCTTATTGAACTCCACTGCGGGTGACGTAACCTACGACAAACTTATTATTTGCGGTTGGTACAGTATTCGGGTCTAGGAATCGAACCGCAAAATTAAGTTTGTTTTTTTTTGTATATACTTTTCCGGGATAAAAACTACCCAGTGTGGTGCCCAGGATATTAAAAAACAATTGTACCAAGTTTCATCAAAATCGAACCGGTAGTTTTTGCGTGATGCCTGAACAAACAGACAGACAGACAGACAGACAGACAGACAGACAAAAATTTTTTTAATCACATTTTTGGGTTCGGTGTCGGTCTAGTAACACACCCCGCCATTAATTTTTTTGATATTTTCAATGTACAGAATTTTCACTTCTACAGATTTATTATAAGTATAGATAATTCCAGTGTCACGATGTTTGTCCGGGATGAACTCCGAAACTACTTAACCGATTAAAAATCAAATTTGCACACCGTGTGCAGTTTGATCCAACTTAAAAGATAGGATAGCTTGCATCTCATTATATAAAAAAAAAATTGACCGCGGGCGGAGCCTCGGAAAACAGCTAGTATGTAATAATATCTCAGGACGAACGCAAAACAGGCGCAAGAAAAGACGTCGATTTGCGGAAAAGTAGCCCGCGTTTACATATCTCATCTCACACACGGCTATCTGATCCCAAACTAAGCAGAGCCTGTACTATAGTAACCAGACAACTGATAAACATGCTTATATGTTTATAAATACATACATATAAATAAATAAATTACACCCAGACACAGAACAAATGATCGTGCTCATCACACAAAGATTTTTCCTGGATGGGAATCGAACCCACTACCACTAGACCAACAGGCTAGTCACTCAAAAACTAAGTTTTAACTTTTAAGTAATAGTAATTGTTGTTTATTCTTAACCTTTTTAGGAAAAGAAGGTATTCTTACGGACTACTTTGTTGTGATTTTTAATAAGGTAACGCTTGAGTTGTCCCAAGATATATTATTATATTATAATCTTATGATAACGAAAAAAAATATACAAATTTTAATAAATTTCTACCAAAAAAAAGAGCTTTGTAAATAACAGCTATACCAAAACCTGCTTAGAATTATAACCATAAAGTTACTTGTCAAAACCTGCGGCAGTTAATTCTCGTGAATTTAACTGTATCCGCCTTGATAGTTTATATGACAGTACTGAGTCAACGACAGGTGTGATCGTGAATTGAATATGAGATTTTTGAGCTGTTTTGAGTTATCATGACTAATATTTTAAGTTACATCACTAAGCTAGAGCAGTCGATCTATGTAAAATACGGTATTGCGTTTAATACAAAATAATAATATCTTTATTTGCATAAAATGCAGGTACATAGAGTTGGTCAATATAATAAAAATAGCGCCATATACATTTTTTCGTTTTGTGACATGCAAATATTTATAAAAACATTACGTAAGTTATATATTTAAGTTTACCCGTGGGATCGGCTTCCATAGCTTACGCTTTAGAGATAGCTTATTATAATAGATTACTTTTTTATTTATAGTTTGACTTAATTCTGTCCAATGGTTGCCTGGAAGAAATTTCCGTGTGCAATAAGGCCCATAAAATTTGTATGTTTTCTATTTTTAACCGAAGTCAAAAAAAGGAGGAGGTTCTCAATTCTCACTCGTATTTTCTCTCGCATTTTTTTATGTTTGTTATCTCAGAACTGTCTACCCAGTAGAGAGTTCTGAGGTAACACTGAACTGAACTGATTTTGATGATTCTTTTTTTTATTTGAAAGCTGGTGTTGCTTGGTGTTTGGTCTCATTGTCACTATGTCAGGATCTGACGATGAGATCCTACGAAACTCGAGGGAAACCCTCAAATTTTATAGGTATCTTTGGAAGTCGTAGTTTATTTTTTGTTAAAAATTTTATCTTACCGTGTATAATACATAATACATATATTATTATGATTAGTTTCAACGTTGACACGCCAACTTTTGTAACAGTTTTAAGTTATTTTTATTAAACCTATTGTAATAGGCATACATAATTCACATACTGTAATATAAATCTAACATAAAAATCTTGACAACCAATCATAAAAAATAAAGTAACATTTATTTAAACACACTCCACAATGTCTTTCACTTGTCAACAAGCATCATAACACTAGATTCTCGCCCACTGGCCACTAACAAACACATATCAAAGTTTTTTCCCAAGAAAAAAACATTGTTTAACACCGGTAGGCGTTATAAAAAGGTTAACATCGGTCCATTGTACCCCTGTCGTCGCATCTGCATACAAAGGGTTACTTCTAACGGGGGCTACCGATGACAGCTTGTATTGTTTTGCTAACGGTACGTTTTTTGCATTACTCGATAGAAATGTGGATTAAAGCAATCGGAGTTGCGATTGCTTTTTTATCCAACGGTACAATGCCGCTTAGGTACTGAAACTGGGATTAGTAAGAAGTGTAGTGTTATTTTGTACTTCGCTTAATTATTTACATTAGTAAAATTATTGGTGATAATCTTGAGTAACTTTTGTAGTTCTTTATGCAAGTCATAGACTAGTTTTTACCGAATAATTATTAATAATAATATAGTTTTTGTAAGTTACTAAAGAAATGGACAAAAAAAAATGATAATAATAAGAAATTTTGCGTTTTGAACGGTATCCTGATTTTTTTTTCATGTGGTTAACAATGAAGTATATACTATGTAACCCAGCAAATGAGTTGAAGATGTCATAAAGGCAGTTGCTCCTTGTAAATAATGATATTCAGCTAAATCTGGTTAGAGTAGAAAGCCGTCTCCAACATAGTTTGAGAGAAGGCCTCATAACGCTAGGCAGATAACAATACAGATAATTAAAACACAAATATAAATTTTAAGAAATCGGTAAGTAAATAAAAGTAAAAATAATATCTTTTTAATTTTTGTTACTTACCGCAACTGTACTTTTCTTACAACAATAGAATACAAATTACAATGTACTTTATTGTACATTAACATTTTAGACAAATTAATTACACAAAGAAAAAAATCTCAACAAAAGGTACAACGGCGGTCTTATCGCTAATAGCGACTGTCTACCAGACAACCTTAGCATGGACAAAAAGACGATACTAATGTATGACCAGTGTTATTGTTTTAGAGATCATGAAACTAGTGCAATAATAGAAAAAAAATAGTTAAAATCTAGTTTGATTACACCCACTGTGATGCATCAATCAAAACCCAGAAAACATTGTTCTGTATCAAACTGACTCATGCAGGCATTACAATTCCTTACACAACGGTATGCTGAGACAATCACCACCAATATGTCTACTTGACGCTCACTTGGCGTTAGTCATTTGGACGTGTCGATATGTGAATTTTAACTTCTGTGCAAAAAATTAAATGCGAAACGGTACCCATAATGACATTCGAGAGTTCAAACGAATATAATGTAATATTATAACGCGACGCCGTGAACCCCATCTAGTTTTATTTAAAGTTACCGAGCTCGGACTCGCGATCGGGCGCACGAGACAGCCAATCGTAGCAACTCGTCTCTCGCTCGGCCTACTTCGTGCTAGAGCACGAAGCGTGGGTCCTAAACGATCGCGGAGGGGATCGACAGTCCGCTCATGGCCGCGACGCACGCGCCTTGTATTATCTGTTGTCATTGTTCGGGCTACCAAATTGTACCTATTATAACGTGTGTTAACTATTATACCTTTTTCCAAGTTTTAATCGTGTTCGAACTTATTTATCTCCCTGAGATACCCTATCTGATAGTATAAACTATTACAGTGGCGCCCAACTCGAGGGCACGATAAACTTAAAGTGAAAAGTGTATGAAACGGGTCTTGGGAAAGTCCATTTTTGCGACGCTTCGCATTTCAAGGACTGGGCGTCGAAAATAACGTTTTTTCTTGGGCGAGTCCATATTACGAAATCGGGTTTCGATTGTCGTAAAAAGACTTAAGTGTGCGTCGCGCTATTATAATTGCGTCTGCCGTGTAACCAGACATAGCACCGGCCAATTAATCATCACGCTTACCATTCGTGCGAGTGACAACAAGATTAGCGTGTCAACATGCCGCCGAAAAGAAGAATAGGCAAAGATGAAGGCTCGGAGTCTGACACAGACGTAGGACCCAGCGTGCCAGTGGCACCATCACCGAATATTACTATGTCGGAGGACATGCTGCAGACGCTCGTCTCCAGTATAACCCGGAGCCAAGTTGAGGCAAACCGGCTTTTGATTGAAAGCCTTATGAGCGGCAATCGAGAACGCTCAAGCACGTACTCGTCACGACCCGACACGCCAGCGCATACGCTGCGACCGGGCAACTTCGCGAAGTGTGCGGCGCGGTTCGATGGAGTATCGAAGAACGCGGACGAACTCGAGGCATTCATAGACGCCATCGAAGTTTATCGCGACTGCACCAACATAAGTGAAGAACATGCATTGCGGGGACTACCAATGCTGTTAACCGGTGAGGCCGCCGTCTGGTGGCAAGGCGTGAAGGCGACCGTCGCATCGTGGACCGAAGCACTGCAGCGACTTAGGGGCATGTTCGGCGTACCGCGACCCGGATATAAAATACTCCGCGAAATATTCGCCGCCGAACAAAACAATGAACGGGCCGATGTGTTTGTTAATAATGTGCGCGCTAAAATTATAAAGTTACCGTACGTAGTGCCTGATCGAATGCAGATAGACATGGCATACGGATTGTTAAATCGTAGAATAAGAAAACGAGTATCGCTCGAAGCTGTGGACGGACTGGACGACCTAATTACGAAGGTAAGGTTAGCCGAAGAAGCGCTGGCGGAGGTGAGTTGTTTTAACAATAACAATGCGAGTCCCGTTAGCCCGTGCGTTACTGCGCAGGGCCGTTCGAGCGCGAGTCCGAGTCTTAGTTCTACGAGTGTCGGCGATAGTAGTAAACTAGATAACAAGTTGGCCGAATCGCGTGATACAAAATGGAATAACCCGCGCGTTAGTTTAAATAATAACGGCGATAAACCTAGGCACCCTAGATGCATGTACTGTAGGCGTCTAGGGCACTCTGTCGACGAGTGCCGCAAAAACCCAGATAACAAGCTAGGTAAACGATCACCAACACTGCCGGAAAGCACACAGCTTCGTTGCTACGGGTGTGGTCAATTGGGAGTTATTCAATCTAATTGTATTACCTGTAGGGTCAAGTTAGAATCTAATGAGAATATCGATACTCCTATTAGTAAAAGTGAAGCACAGTTTTGCTCAGCCCATGTGGTCGAAGACAACGACCCGCGGCCATTAGTAGAGATTAAGGTGGTTGATTGTACAGGGGTCGCCATCTTGGATACGGGGGCCACGCACTCGATCGCAGGCCCTCTGTTATACAAATTGTTATGTGATGCAGGCATTCAATTCAGAAAGACTCTACGCACCATAGGTCTCGCCGATGGGTCACGGCAAACTCACAACGCGCTTGAGTGTGACATTGACGTCACCTTGCAGGGAAGGATTATACCTACAAAGTTAATGGTTCTACCAGACGCGCAAACAAGGACGTTATTAGGTAGAGATTTTATTATGAAGGCATGTATTTTATTGGATTTAGCTCGAAATAGCTGGTGTTACAGTGATGAGCCCCGCCGCTGGCACAGATTCATCGAAAGGTTCGAGTTAACGTCTACCAGCGAAATGGGAAATGTGAAGATTAAAGACCTGGGTTTCAGGCATATCAACAATGTACGTCAGGCTGGTAACTATTTACCAATGGCAGTCCGGATGCAGGGGGAGGGAGTCGAAGAACGGCCTACCAAGGCCTCACTAAGAAGGTCAGACATACCTTCTCACTCGACATTCATCGATGCAACGGGCTGCGACCTCAACTACGCCGAAGTCGTTCCACCGAATAAAATCAAGGGCATGGAGTCGCAGATGATCAGTGGAGATCGTAAGCCACCCCACGATCCGGTCAGGGGGAGTGGTTGGTACTGGACGCGGCGGGGTAGCGCCGCTTACAAGAGATGTGACGCAAATGACAGCCACAGCCCTGCACCTGACTACCCTAGAGGATGTAATAAGGTGTTCTCGGAGACTCGGAGGAATAATGCTGCCCACGGCCAAACGTCAAAGTTAGGGCCACGGCCAGGTGGACCTTACCGCATTAAGGAACCTGCTCCTACCACACATGATAATATACTGGAGACGCTTAGGAGCAGCGAAATTCTCAGTAGGCGTCATGATTCCCAATTGACCCAACATATAGCGGTGCTGCCGCCGCCGGCACCCGTCATCGGAAAACGGCGCGGGAGACCGAAACGGGTTCCTGACCAAGTCGCGGGGGCGCAAATACTAGGTCAGAGGGGGAGGTTATAACGCGACGCCGTGAACCCCATCTAGTTTTATTTAAAGTTACCGAGCTCGGACTCGCGATCGGGCGCACGAGACAGCCAATCGTAGCAACTCGTCTCTCGCTCGGCCTACTTCGTGCTAGAGCACGAAGCGTGGGTCCTAAACGATCGCGGAGGGGATCGACAGTCCGCTCATGGCCGCGACGCACGCGCCTTGTATTATCTGTTGTCATTGTTCGGGCTACCAAATTGTACCTATTATAACGTGTGTTAACTATTATACCTTTTTCCAAGTTTTAATCGTGTTCGAACTTATTTATCTCCCTGAGATACCCTATCTGATAGTATAAACTATTACAATATTCAATTAAGTACATACATATAATAATAATACCGGGGTATAAATGTCTCAGCACAGGCCTCTTCTCATATTGAGAAGGTACGAGCTTGGATCACCACGCTGGCTCGCATGTGTTGGCGAAATTAAAATTAAAAAAAAAAAACAGCCAGACCAAATCTCAGACTATTTGATGTAAAAAAACAGTTATCTTATCCATTCCAGCTCTATGTCAACTCTCATATTTTATTTATAGGTAGGTACTACTAAAGCTACCAATATAGCAACGTTAGAGTACCTATAGGTTGTGGCTAACCCCTACTTACATCGTTAATCTATAAATCTACGTGACAATATAAAAAGATTAAGGGCGGCTTGCACAACGTTTGACTTAAATCACTCCTAAATAAAATTAGTTAAATATAATTAACCGCTTAATCACGTTTACCTTAAATACATTTAGCGACCTCTTGCACAACGATGACAGCCTCTTGATTTAGTTAAATATGTTTATGAGGTCGCTAAATGTCGGTACAGCAGTTTCAACATTTCGTTCCACGGTATAGCGTTTTTCGGTTACGATTATTAATACGACATACGCATATTTTTTCATAAAACGAAACGCATTGTCTTATAACCTCAGATTATGAACTCATTGGTTATTCATCTAAGCTTATAACCTCCTTATAGCTTGCTAGTAACCAGGGTAACGGACGAAATGTCAAAATAATAACACGAGAAAAGTAACAGACGTTCACATTGAACCATGAAATGAAAATAAATTTTGTTACATGAGTGCTCCCAATTTTACTAAAGAAGAACAGTTGTCACTGTTTACGGCTATGGAGCCATACACAAAAATTATCGAGTGTGAGAAAACCTACCCCACCAAGCAAATCGACAAACAATAATTATGCTTGGGCAATAGTAACGGATGTATATTTTATAGATGATGCATTACATAAAAACAGACTTTGGGCACACAGGTAAGTTGTTTTGCTATCGCTAAACTAGCTATTAGGTATATAATTTAAACACAAATTCAATAACATAAATAACGGTTCTTATCTTTTCACAGGTTACGTGTGTTCAAGCAAAAAAGAAGTGTGATATTTCTTCCATTTATTACAGGAGAAGATTGAATTAGTGCAAATGCAAGTAAAGATTTTAGAGATGGAAGTGCAACACAAATCAAACATTTATAAATTGGAATAAGATAATAAATGAAAAAAGAATTTTGTAATTTTATAATTATATTTATAATTAATTAAAAATATAAAATACAGTGAATGATTCATAAATTGTTTTATTGCATGTTCAATGAACTATCTATTAAACCATCCATTAAATATTCTTCTCTGTAAGGTTCTCTCTCCTTGTTGGGTTGTAAAACTTACATTTCCAATGAGTACTGGGTATTCATTTTCCTCTGGAGGAACTTCTTCATTTTGAATTATAGCTAAAGTATGTAGCATAGCTGTAGCCACTATGATACCTGGTACTCGATGTAGATTCATACTTATCCCACGAGACAAGAAAACGACGACACGAGAAATCTTCACTTCTATAGACCAAATGCTCTTTCCACAACATTCCTTGTTTTAATTTGAGATTCTTGATAGAGTCTATCTTCTCTAGTGCTCATATTTCTATCAGATAAAGTTTCTTCATCACAAAAACATATCAAATCACAAAACATATCATTATCAAACAAGTCCGAATCCATACTTGTGTTAAAAAAGATATAATCGTCATAGAAATCTTCGTCATCATCACAGAAAACAAAGCAAATCACAAAACATATTATTATCGAACAAATCCAAATCCATACTTGTGTTATAAAATATATTATCATCATAGAAAGTTTGATAGAAACTGTCAGTTCCTTAAACTGTCAGGCTTAAACGTGTTTAGCGCCGCTAAATAGCAGTTTTTGGGTAATTAATTTTGACAAGTCCGTAAACATATTTAGCGACAAATTTTTCGTTGTGCAAGACGCTAAATATGTTTAACCATTTTAATCATGTTTAGTGCGTCTTAAATCAATTTAAGCTTTGTTGTGCAAGCCGCCCTAAATTTCTTTGTTACAGTAACAAGCCGACAATGTGACGGGTCGCGGCTGTTTTCCCGCCGAAACGAAAGCGTCCACCATCTTGATTTTATCATAGACAAGTTTAACTAGGTAAGAGGTTCTTTTTACTAGATTATTTTGTTTAAAAGAAACGTGAAATTAAACATTGGATAAGATTATTTTAATTTACAATTGAACATAATTTTATTAATTTTATGGAGAAGTAATTATTTAGTTTGCCTACTGGTCATCTAAAGATCAATATGAGATTGAACAGTGACATCTTTTTTTTTTACTTTTTCATATTGTCATGTTTATCTTTAAAGCAAACCTACGAAATATTTATGAATTTTAAAATTTAATTAGCAAATTAATTGGAAAGAAAAATTATGTTGTGCAATATTTGTTTTCTATCTAGATTCTAGATTAAGACCAAAGCTATTTAGAATCTAGTCAGACTTAAAAAGCAAACCTTATTCTATAAAAGGTAGACGATTGCTAAGAATCATGTCGCTATTTCCTTTAATTACGAATATTTTGCGGTCTGAGGTGTACGTGTGTAGGTATTTGCTGGTACTTGCACAAATTGCGGGAATGGGTGCAATATACCTACAGTCAACCACTCATCAGTGTTTTAACAATATAATCACCTTTATTTGCGAAAGGTAAGGTCGATTTTAGTAATTCATTGTTTTTACAGGCATTTGGTTAACTTTAGGATTTATTTAGTGGAGACTTCGTTGTAGAATTATTTTATTTATGCAATGAAATATCTATGAAATGTACCCGCGAAAATTGAATCTCCCCTGAGTCCCCAATACACGATAATCATACCTCAATAATATGATAAATGCCAAAGTTTGAGTAGTAAAGATTATTCTTATTCTGTTTATAGGTAATGTTGTAATAATCATGTGTAAACTTTGTACCTAATTCTAATTTTTTCATGTATTTTTGTACAGGGATTTAAAATAAGGTTTGACTACACGTTATTACTGACTGTACAAGTACGCAATAACGAATAAACAAACAATTTATTTCTTTATATATCCTTAAAAACAGAAAAGGACATTATCATATTTGAATCGAATCGGACAGTCAGACAAAGTATTTTTTACTTTCATTATGAAAGATGCAAATATGAAGTAGGTACCGTGAACTTACCTTTTTATTGACACTACAGTCGCACGCATAAAAATGTTAACAATGAAGGTTGACATTGCCTTTCTTTCTCAAATAAGTTATTACGTAGTTGCTTAGATACAGGATTATTTTTTATGGAGTGCGTATATTCAACGAGGTAATCAGGTGCATAAAACTGAACAAGAAACATGGTTCGAAATCTTAAAATTTGATAGTCAACTTTTCATACAATCACAAGTCACGTGACCTGTCACTTTGTATGAAAATTTAAACAAAATTTAAAAAAGTCCTCCTTAAAAAATAATCCTGTATAAAGCTTAGAATTCGAATGTAAGATTTGCTAGAAACCTAGAACTTAACGTAATTTAGACTAAGGTTCATACTTAATTATTACCAATACATACGATAGGTTTTTGCTTAACTTTTGACAGCTATACGATGAGTTTTATATTCTCTGTCATAAATGAATGTCTGGCGTAAATCTGTCATAAGTTACCAGTATTTTCGCCATAACATTACGCAAACTTGTGAATTTGAAATATGTTTTTAAGGTTTAAAATAGCTTGACGTTTCAAGATCAGCACTCTTCTCTATTATGTAATATTTAGTGATTAGTTTTATTGTTCTAATTTTTATTTAGCTCGTGAAAGAAATAATGGTGATCATTTTGTCAAATCTTATTTCCCTTTTAAAAATTTAAGAGTAAAAAAAAATACAAGCTACGTTTAGTTTCATGCTGAACAGAAACGACGCCTTTATCCATAATTTAGTAGTGAACAAAAATAAGTTGTGTGCATAGCGCATGTCCTGTGTAGAATTTATTGCATTGCCCTAACAAGAAACAATGCGAATTCTTCCTTGCGTTTTCCTACACTTAACTTGGCTAAGCTATTGTTGCTAAGCAAAGTTAGACACATAAAATACCAACTAGTCTAAAACATTTAACTATTTCATTTAATATAGTATCTCTGCTTGTAATAGTCAAATAAATAACCAAGTTATTTCCGAACTACAGTATTACGTATCGACAAACTCTCTATGACACTCAGCAAAAACATACTTGTTTGTGGAAGCACTTTTTTTTTCTTTTTGATAGAAGTTTTTATTTTATAGATGCCAAATACAGTCAATAAAAACAAAACGAGTGATGATCTCTACTGAAAACAATCGAAGATCAAAATAATATGTCGTCACGGGAATTATCGCGAACTGTAAGAACCTTTTAAGGCTTGACGTACGGATCGTCTCAAGTTATTAAGCAGATAATTTATTTCCTTGAATTATTTTATTATTTAACTACATGCCAAAATCACCCTTAACGACAAATAATGAGTTTTACTCCACCGATGTGTATCAAGTAAAATTTTAACAAGCTGTCGCTCTAGGATACTAAATAATTACATTGACAGAAGTTTAATAAATTACAACAAATTCGGTTCTTTAACAAGCAAAAATCTAGTAGTAGTAACTACTAGATTTTTGTTAGACAATTAGTAGTTTCGCGTATGTATATTTTATTAATAATTTGCCAAGTTTTCAACTGCCTACACAGATTTGAATCGCACCCCTAAAATAGAACTAAGTTGTAGAAATATAGGAAGAAATAATATGTAAATTTAGAGAAAGCGTGAAAAGATTTTTATTATATAATTGATTTTTATCATTCAATATTATTTTATCATGAAAATCATTTCACACAGTAAGACTGGTCCTCAGAATTGTAATGAATTAAACGACTACCAAGCATCAACGTATTACAGTCGGGACCAACGGCTTAACGTGTTCTCCGAGGCACGGAAGTCAAAATGTTCTCTCCAATATCAAAAGGTGAATCTCAAGCATTGTTTAAAGCAGTTTTTCTGTAAATACCTGTACGGTACATATCTGAGATCTCCTCGTTAGCTGCGACACCTCAATAGGCTTGAAGATGTGCGGAAGATAGACCTAACCACTATATATCTGGACCAATGTATATGGGCTTACCTTTTCCAGGTGTACAATGCTTCCAATAGATACAAGGAATTGTAGAGACAAAACATTTATGGTGTATTCTCATTAGAATGCTTTCGGAATTACGAAAAGAGAATTAAATCTACTTTTGGAAGCCTCATAGGGTTAACGGCATTACGTTGCTGAAATTTATGTTCATCTAAGAGAACGGTAGATTGTTTTTTTTATTTGTGGAGAAAAAATGGCTTAACCTTTAAACATGCAGAAGAGAATGAATCTCTGTAATCTTATGAGCTTACTAAGTTATATGCCATGGGATGTATGTTGATTATAAAAATCATAATTAGTTCGTAAATTTGACCATTTATGTCGATTCCATGAAATGATTTCATTATTCTTTTGCAATCATCGAGTACCTACTAGAAAACTTTAAAAATCTCATGAATTGGTCCATTTCGGCACATGTGTTGTATGCTCTGCCAAATAATACGACGAAAAAAATACGAAGTCCTTACCCGATTTTGGAGCTCAAAAACTGGTTTCCCAAGTAAAAATGAAAATATGTAAGGCCACAGGCCCAAAAAAGGAACAAGTCCTCGAATATCTGGACTTAAAATGGGTCTGTCGTGATTATCGTCAAAAAAGCAAAAGTTGAAAACATGTATGAGATATCGTTTGCCGCGTTTTCTGTGAAGTAATTGATTTTGGACCTGAAAAAGATGCAATAAATAATGTTTTTGTAAAGGAGAACTATAGCATACATGATGGATTGCGAAGCTGTAAAGGTTGGTTGACACTTCAACAGTGTCGATTGGCAGCAATGTACATTTTGTTTTAACATTGACCGATAATTTTAACATTGTTAATAGGTAGACTTAAATCCTTCAAAAAGGCTTTGTTAAACTTTTAAGAATAAAAAAAAATACATTTAAGTAGTTGTTTATGGGCTGATTTTTCCATCGTCAGATAACTTAATTCGAGGAATAATTTTGATATTTTGACATTTGTTTCATACAGAAACTGTCAAACTTAAATTTTATTCCGATCGGAAAAATCTGCCCTTATTTTACGATTGCCATTTATTTGTTACTTACTTAAAACGTATGATAAAGATAATTATGTTAAGCGTTGAAGCTTTTTCGACTTATGGCAATTAAGTGTGAATGTTCTCTTACTAAAAACTTGTATGAGTAAAGAGACGGTACACGTTTTGAATACTAATCATGTTAAGATGAGGCGCAAAATTGATAATCGGCAGTAATAACAGTTATTTTAATATCAATCATATTTAAGAAGCAAATATATTACGAAGACTAAGAAGTTAAGATAAAAAATTTAACAAAGTATAAAACGAAGTTTCTCTCGCTGTTTGTACGCTTAGATCTCTGAAACTAAGCTTCGGATTTTAATGCAGTTACTAGCAATAAATAGAGTTATTCAAGGGGAAGTTTTTTTGTGTATAATAATTATAAGCATTTATCACTGTACTTCTAAGAAGCCGGGGCGGATTCGTTATAAAAAAATGTTTTCTAATGGTTTTAGTTTTATTTCTTGATCTGTCATTATTCAGTTTAGTGTCCACCTACAGATTGTACCTTCTTACTATAAGATATCCACGACACAGGTATTAACAGTAGACGAAGATCACTGCTATATTACTTGTAAAATTGTTATAAGCCTAAAATATACTTACAGTGTACGAAAACGAACAAAAAAAAACTCCCAGTAAAAGTAAAAGTCTTTGACCGTATAATAACACCGACATACATAATAAATTACGTGGTTTTTGTCGCCGCGACCAAACTGAGCCTGACTAATGAAGTGGAAACACTTAACAGGGCCACTCCTGTTAACCTTGGAGTTACCCGTATGTATATAAAAAACAAAAAGGTTTTATTATAACGAGATTTTAAGCAAGTACCCACTTGCATAACTTTATATTGTAGTATTGAGGTTGTATTGATACTCTCTGGTGTTTAAAGAATGTTACCGGCCATGTTAAATGAAATTGAAATTCGAAATAAGAAAAAAAAGTAGCTTAAACTTGTGTACAGTGATACAAAATTGTTTAAGTAATGTGACGCAGTGGCCACATAACTTATATTTAATTTTGTAAAGCTTAAATATAAATTTAAGATTACATTTTCTCCTTGTCACACTTGGGCGCAGGCATTAGTTTTAACATAAAAACCACGAAAATTCTATTGAGTAGACACTGTTCAACAACAGCGATACCTCCCATCACCGGATCAGATAAGTTAACAAGAACCCAGGCAACTACCAATGTCTTAATCATTCTAAGATACCTTTGACAAACGGTGAAGGAAAACATCGTGAGGAAACCTGGATTCCAAAAATTTTAATCTGAAATCGCCACTCCGTAATGAGCAAGCGTGGTGATCAATGCTCGTTCTTTCTCTATATGGGAAGAGGCCTGTATCGTGGAACATTTATAGGCCGGTTTTATTTCAAGACAGAGTCCTTACGTGGTCCTTACCGTACTTCATTGCCGACCTCATTGTATAATATAATTTTTTTTTTTTGGAAAAGTTACTAGCAATGTGGGTCGCACATTACTAGTAATCTCGTTAACCCCTCGTGCTACGCTAAGATGCTTGTGTTACGAGTGGGTTCACGTCGGTAGAGTAATGGGTGGGATTCAAACCCGCAACCATATGTACGCAAGTCCGACGCCCTAGCCATTAAGCTACCGCCGCTTAAAAAAAATATTATACCTACTTACCTAAGTCTATTATATTAAGTGTTACTTAGTTTTGTTATCAGGCATCTCGACATTGCGCATGAGCAAATCTATATCTATAAATTACGACCTGCTTTCGAAAAACCTTGAGTAGATATTAAAGTGGAACTTAACTAATTATAAGTACAGATGGTAGATACAGGGTGTTGTGTTTCCTGACGGGAAATGGTCTTGCGTAAGTTACAGTTAGTGTTCCTTTGTTTAGGTATTTACAGCTTAATTATGTGTATTTATTATGAATTTCATAAGGCCTATATTATATGATGGCAGCACAATATGGTCTTAAAATCGGACCACTGTTTGGTTTTATTTTTTTCAAGTGAACTAGCTAACTTTTCCCAAGAATCAAACATAGGTCGAAATCTTAAAATGGAAAAATAACTTTTCATACAAAGTGACAGGTCACGTGACTTTAGTTTGTATGAAAAGATAATTTTTTGTTTCTTGGGAAAAGTTGTTCAGTTTTATGTACCTGATTTCCTCGTTAAATATCCGCACTCCTTTTAAATTAAGTATTCCTGTATTCATGTCAATTCGGGTAGTACTTATTAATCCATTGCTGATGATTACCAATGATGGTCGATTTTCGTACTGTTCCCGCTAACGATCAAAATCGGACTATTTAAAAAAAATGTAGTCAAACAAACAACAAAAAAAAAATCATTAAAATTTGTAATGAGTACAAAATGTTTTATGTTTGTGTACTCACCAGATTGAGTTGAATCCTGTATCTTGTCATTCTTTTAGTTTGTATACAATGGCTTACTATTTTTGTAGAGTTATAATTTACCTTTACTAGTTTTTAACCTTGACCAATAATTAAATATTTACACAAATACTTTTTATTAATGAATGAACCCAATGACCTCATAATACAATTAATATTCGGCTAAATAAAACAATATTGTAAATATAGCGGATATACAAACGGTAATGGCGCCCGAATGTGGGGCGCTGCGCGTGCGCAAGGACAACGCCAGTTTGCGCAGATGTTCGGTTACGATCGGCTAACTCCGGCTGTTATAGTTTGTTGTAATAAAGATGTTATTATAATAAAATTAGTAATTTTGAAATACGCAGATTGTTAGCTAAAGTTATAAATGGCTCTACTTATAGACGGTTGTCATTTATGAGATTTAAGAGACCCTTAAATTTGAGTTGCATTTGCCTTAAGTATTAAGAATATTAGAACTGTTACGAGTTTTTATCAAAGTTACCTCTTCGTCAGATGGTGCATTATCTAATGGAAGACTCGATTTTTTTCGCGACATTCGAATAGAATCGGAATATTTATTACTGACAACCTTTTTTTGTTATACGATACTAGCTACGCCCCGCGACTTATCACATATTAACATTTTTTCGGGATAAAATGTACCTCGTGTTATCCATGGTGTCAGCTACCTTCAAACCTAGAACCTTTAGAAGCGGCGGTAGCCTAATGGCTAGGGCGTCGAACTTGCGATCGTGTGGTTTCGGGTTCGAATCCCACCCTTTACACTACCGACGTGAACCCACTCGTAACTCAAGCATCTTAGCTTAGCACGAGGGGTTAACGAGATTACTAGTAATGTGCGACCCACATTGCAAGTAATCTTTCTAAAAAAAAAAACAATGTTTATCAAAATAAGCCGTTTGAGCGTGAAGAGGTAAGAAACACTCACTCAAAACCTTTCGCCTCTACACAGGATTAATTTAAAAGGAGTGCATATATATTCAACGAGGTAATCAGGTGCATAAAACTGAACAACTTATCCCAAGGAACATAGGTCGAAATCTTAAAATGGAAAATAATTTTCATACAAAGTGACAGGTCACGTGACTTATGTTTGTATGAAAAGATGATTTTCAATTTTAAGATTTCGACCTATGTTTCCTAGGAAAAATTGTTCAGTTTTATGCACCTGATTACCTCAATACTTTGTTGAATATACGCACTCCTTTTAAATTAATACTGTATCTAATATTAGTGTTGAATAGTAAACGTGACCTGTGAATGCAATCTGGTTGCAATTAAATACAGCCTTGACGTGTTTACTATTTCTTAATATACGTACATTAATCTTAGTATTGATCTTGAATCTTGCATGATCTAGGCGTTGCATGCGCCGTGAAATATGATCAGATACATGTCATCCTATAACCATAATAATATTAGAAATATTTAGTAACTCTGTTGGTCTGTTTGTCGCGCTCTCACGGCTAAATAGCTGAAACGATTTTGATAAAACTTCATATGATTTATGCTTGGATCCCTAGATAAAGCATAAATTACTTGTAGCCGATAAAGTCGCGTGCAAAGGCTAGTATTAGCTTTATTTTGCTGAACGATGGAAATAAAATGCAGAATGTACCTAATTCACTATTAATTCAGATGGAACGATGTTTTCTAATGACTTAGAATTAGTTATTGCACTTACAAAAAGGTAATGTTTTTCTTTAAAAAAAACCCTTAATAATCTCCCGACCAAATTTCGGCCTCGGCGGCCAATCTCTAGTGAGATCAGCGATGTACCTACGCAGGAGATACACAGGTGCACTCTCTGTTCCTTCACTCTCATAGTCCGATGGGACGGTTGACCGACACGACCGGAGAGGGATCAGGCGCAGGACCAACGGCTTTACGTGCTTTCCGAGGCACGGGGATGTAAACACCGCCACACTTCCTGACTCCGAGCGGTACTGAGAATTTCTAAACTCAGTAAATATTTTTTCTCGACCCGGAAATCGAACCCGAGACGTTCACGGCAGTCGCGCTTGCGACCACTAGACCAACGAGGCAGTCCAAAAACCCTTACTAGCAATGTGGACCCATTACTACTATTCTTGTTAACCCCGCACGATAAGCTTAATTCTTAAGTTACGAGTGGGTTCACGTCGATAGTGTATTGGGTGGGATTCGAACCTGCAAACACATGATCGCAAGTCCGACGCCCTAGCCACTAGGCTACTGCCGCTTCAACCAATTGTCTGTTTAATATTTATTCATATAATATTATTTTACGATGTTTTAAGGATATTTTTGTGGATGTCACGCTGAAGCACATCCCTGGATATACTTGTTATGCAACGCTAGCATTTATCAGTGTTGCCATCTACTCTGAGGTCAAATAAACCTACAACCACTTAATACTATTGCCAAACCTACACTTGCTGGTATTATTAGTATTGCTTAACATTGGCTCTCTAAGATAGCATATACACACATTGTCCATCTCAATCTCGAACATTACATAAACCAACAAAAGTGAAAGTCAAGCCAAAAAGTATGGACGCGGCTATACAGCATTAATATTGTAATTTAAACCTTACAGCATTAAAATAGGCTTGGTATTTCAAGCCAAAAATGTGTGGACGCGGCCATACAGCATTAATACTGTAATTAAAACCTTACGTCATTCAAATAGGGTTGGTATTTGAAAGTCAAGCCGATAAGAATGGAGGTGGCCATACAGCATTAATATTGTAATTTAAACCTTACGTGATTCATTTAGGGTTGGGTTTTAAATGATTGGTAATGTTAAGTAATGTGTGTAAGCACTTGCTTGCTGTACGTCAACCAAGTTTCAGTTAAAGGACTGCAGGTTTTTATTAGCTTCTGACAATGCTGAATGTTTTTACAATCTTTTTTCTTTTACAAAAGATTTTATCTTTATTTGGAGGCAAAAGATGCCATTGTTCTGAATGCTGGAATTAAAATGAGTGTGACCTATTTGGGAAAGTAGCTAGCGCATGAGAATTTTGCAATAAGTGGTCGTGGTTCTAATTATCAAGTTATTTGTTGTTATTCTCTTTGTTCACATATCTAGATACACTTACATTATAAAGCTGAAGAGTTTGTTTGTTTGAACGCGCTAATCTGAGGAACTACTGGGCCGATTTCAAAAATTCTTTGACTGTTAGATTACTCACTTATTGAAGAAGGCTATAATTTTCAGCGGTAACCGATGCCCACGCGGGCGGAGCCGCGGGCAAGGGCTAGTTAGGTATTTAATATTTTTACTGATTTAATAATATTTGTGGTTGATAAAAGTTGTATTTATTCACCTGAGTGATATAGGTAGTTCCAAGGTGATCAATTGACATTTATTTCGTCCACTCGTTTCGTTTAGCTGGTTTTAATATTAATTTTTGTTTCTGTGTCTTCTGCAGTTTGCTTGAGCACAGGCTTTTACTGCTTCAGCGGACTTTTGGTGAAATCTTAAGGGCCTCCAGCCAGAAAACGAACAATTGGGAATGTCCACTAACGGGACCTATTTCGGGTCTCGACTTACTGCGTAAGAATCTTAATAAGGCACTTGGGGTGATATCACCCAGGAGAACTAAGTGGATTATCCCTACCGTGCGAGAAATGTATGTAATTATTTTTTTGTACAACTGCACTAATGGGTAGGTACCGTTGGTAAGCAGAAGTCTTTTCGGCACGATTTCGTATAGGTAATGCCTAATAATATTTCCTTTGCATCGGCCATTTAAACTTTATCAAAGCAGATAACTTAATACTTAACACTCATAACATATTTACCGGTAACCAAGTATATTACCCATAGAATTGTAAATTAAATTACTCAACCTTTGACCATACAATCGCCAACAAATTGAAAAATTGGTTCTGACGTCATCGTTTTATTCTTTTCTCGTGAACTAAACATACTAGCCACAAAATATTAATACAGCCAGTGACACAAACCACAAATACACATAAAAAAAAAACATTTTACGACGTGTTTTTATGTGGTAAAAAAGTTAAGTCATCGCTGACGATCACACAATGAAATTTACACTCAATGATTATGAGATAGAGTTTCAATTTGTTTGGGGAAACAAAATTAATATCATACAATGACACAACTAATAAACGAATTAAAATCCGGTTTTGTATGATTTGTACCCATTTTAAATTTATAGGTAGTTTTGTCCCACAAAGGAAGGTTAATTTCTCATAGTAGGGGAGCCCAAGAGGGGATTTCGGGATTTACTAAAGCGCGGCAGATTAATATACAGGGCGATACCTTGTATCCGGTTAAGTACCTCCACCAAATATGAGCCCCATATATAAGGCCGCCAGTGAAGGATTAAGGATCAGATTAGTAAAAAAAAATTGATCATTAGAAATTCTCGAGCGCGTCAGATTAAGGAAGGGTGAGATAATTACATGATAAAAAGTGTATATTCCACTAATCTGACAATTTGAGAGTGACGTAAAGAAAGGGGAGGGCAGCAAAGTTGTAAAAAAAAAACGTCATCTCGACATTCTCGAGCGTAGCCAAATTTTTTTTTATTTTGAAGGAAATAATTTAAGGATAACGAAAAATATATAATCTGACGATTTCCGCAAGCCGAAATAATAAAAAATCGTCGATAAAGTTTAATGCGTGCAGCTGGGTGATGCCTATATTATTATTTCCCTTTCCGCGTTTTTACTCCTCTCTCACTTTTTCTCAATCTATTACTCTCTCACTCCGTCCCCACTCTGGATTTTACTGCCACGACATCATCACAGCTGATCACAGAGACTCGTTCGTGGCGTATTATTTATCAACGTGTTTCCAACGTTTCGACTTATTTTCTTAATTTAATATTAGTAATGTGACTTAAAGTTTATAAACATTTAATATGAGCCAGATGAATTCGAGCCAGAAGAGGAAGATAATTCTACTGATGAAGATGATGATTAATTTATTAATTAATTATAAAAAAATATTTTTTTTTGGCATTTTTTTTTAATTGTTTTCATATAAATACAAGTATTCTACTTAAATAACATACACTTATTTATTTGCATGCTATTTCCTGAGCTTTTCAATTAATTAAGTTCAATGGTTTAAAAAATTGAAAGAAAAAATATATTTTTTCGTCAGATTAGGCGAATCCCTTTAGATAATCGTCAGATTATGAGACAGCACGTCTAGAACATAAAGATGAACCATATATATTTTAATCTGACGCGCTTGAGTATTTCAAAATGGCGAATTTTTTTTGCACATTATAATGATTGCCGCGAGTTTGCGTCAGATCGAAATCGTCAGATTATTGAATGAGAGCTTTTTTTTTGGTGCACTTAACACCCCCTTAGAAAATCTGACGCGCTCGATTAATTTTTTTTTTTTTTCATTTTTAACCCTTGCGTACAGCCACCCGCATCATGCAAATGATCAGATTAACATACGTACATTATTTAAAATACGTAGGACATTGATGGTATCAACATCTGACGCGCTCGAGTATGTCCACGTAACAATTTTTTTTTACATATTTAAAAATCTATAGCCGCTTCCCCCACCGATGAAAAGGTATTATTATATAACATTTTTTTCTTTTTATCATCTAAGCTTTGCAACCTAATAAGTCTCTATGACGCTCGAGTAAATCCCCATTTAGCATCGTGGGCTCCCCTACTATCAGTGTTGATTTCGAATTGTTGATTGAATTTTGAGTTATTAAAAGTTATTTCCGTTCGGTTCGGTTGGGTATGGATATTAATTTGATAGAACCGTTGTAATGTGTGTGAAAATAGCTAATATTGCTGCCGCTTTTCGAATCATCTTACTTAAGTCATAATAGTTTTTTTTCTTATTTTCTTATTAGTTCATAATAGCGCCATCTAGTTTTGTAGATATGTTATGAAAATGATAATTTTATTCAAAATGATGATCATAATGATTTGGAATTGGCCAGTTAATTAAAACATATATATGAATATAATAACAATAACTCTCAGGAAAACTAATTTATTGTATAAATTGTGTATACCCACCAAGCTACTGTAAATTTTTAAAGCCTGTTTTTCTGAAATTGAATCTTAAATGAGGTTCTAATTCAGACAAAATTGTAAGCTACTTTGCAAGTGCAAATTTGAATTACTGCTTTCTATCCTATTCTCAAAACAATCTGAACATAGCGTCCAAATGCAGAAAATTAATTTTGATATAGGTGTTCTGTAGGCCTGCCTTATCTGTAATTATTATAAAAACTGGGCAAAGGCCTCTTCTCATATAGAGAAGGAACGCGCATCGATCACCACGCTGGTTCACTGCGGGTTGGCAATATCAAATTCCATTTTTTAAATCCAGGTTTCTTCACGATGTTTTCCTTCACCGATTGTCAATGATCTTAGAATAATTAAGAAAGTACATATAACTTTGAAAAGGTGACATTAGTATTTGTCTGTAAAGGGTTCGAGCCTGCTACCTTGTGCACGAAAAACCGTTCATTGAACCGCCAGGCCACCACTGTTCTTCCATTATATGTTGATATTTGTGAGAATAGTACTAGTACTACTTAATCCTACACGTTTATAACCAGCATACACGTGATACAGGAACAGACATACAAAACACATACAAATTAAATATTTATCAAAACGTTTGTTAATCACCACAACAATGCAGGGTCTTCGCCTACTCTTGCGCATGCAAAGTGGCCAAGTGGGTATTATTTGTACAGGAAGATCGGGTTTTATTGAAACGTATGACAATAACAAACAAACTCAATACTTACTGGATTTTATATCTGTTTGTTTGTTTTTTGTATGGTTTTAATGTGATGACAAATGTACGCTGCATGTTTGTTTTATGGACCGCTCGAATCAGTCCAAATGCTGCAAATGCAGTCTTTGTGGCACAGCCTTAGTTTTCCACTATTTGCTTTAAGGTCTAACATGCTCGAAAAGCTCTGTAAAGAGTAAGTGCTAGTTAGAAGCATCTGTGTACGAACATTTAAAATAGCATCATTTTATGGTTGAATTATAAATGAAACGCATGCTAGTTACGAACATGCTTATTTCGGCAATATGTATCCGTACCTTCAATGATATATTTTAGTATAAATTGTTTTGCATTGTCCTCATGTAGCCCGTGACTGTTGGATAAACCGAAGTTAACTATTTCGGAGAATCTTTCGAAATCCACTCAGTGACTAATACCTACTTTGGTTCCTTGACAATGAGCATATTTTTTGTTACTTCACAAAAAAGGTGAAGTATATCTATGTGTTCAATTATGGAAAGTGGCTACAACTTAGCAGACAAAAAAGCGTACCTTTTTTGAAGGTATACTTCTGAAGATTGAGCGCAGGTTTTGATTGCTTCACCGAACTCTAAAAGAAAAAGCATCTTGAGTTTCCTGATTCCTGTCTCATCGAATCCCTTTGTACAAAAGATTCTTCATCAATCCACCCTGATAAAATTCCAACTTTTTTAAAACCTCCACAAAAATCTATTCCGTAACTTTTCGTAAACCTGAGAGCTGTACCAATGTGATAATATAGATAAATATTTTTGTTTGTTTTTTATACATACTTACATCGACTTTACCGTAAGCTATGCTTCGTGGGAGACTGCCCTTCGCATAGCTACAGTGCTAATTGAATCGTTCATACGTCTCAATGACTTGCATGTATGCAAGTAGTAGCCGGTTCTGAATTAGCATGTTTTGGCTTGAGATCTTCATAAAATGGGTGTATAAATTCCATACTATAGTACATATTTATCTGGAAACGTTAAAAGGAATACTCATTTTGCTTACTTGTAAATCTGTCGTACACTATGGGATTCAGCCCTCTGGGTTTCAACAACAATTTATCATACGACATTTAGACTAGTATTTTTTTATGGATCACACAAATGATTGTCCAATGGCCTATCTTTACTGGGTCCATTTGTTTTTATGATAGAAATATAGCTATTTATAATATTTTTATTGTAACATAAGTCATGATTTGTGAACCATAATCAAGTTTAAACACACACAAGTTTCGTGATATTTCTGCGAAAACCAGTTGGACTTGATTCGTCGCAAGCCCATGTTTTGTTTGTTCATAAATTTGGTAGTTAATGCATTTGTGAAATTATGTGTAGAGAGGTTTTTGGATGTAAGATAGCGAGATGTGGTGCAGTCAGAGATATACTGAGTGATGTAAAGATTAAAAGAATGTTGACCAGAGTTAACTAAATTATCATTTGACTGTAGCAAAATTGTATTAAGAAATAATAAAACAAATGTTGAATTAGCATTGCTAAACCGAATCTTTAGCATATTTATTTATAAACGTGGAGCAGGTTACAACATTTATTTTTATGAAACCCTGATTATATTGTAAAGGTATGTTGATATGTTGTTAACATCTTAAAGAAGGAATAAAAGTGTTCTTATTCTTTTTTCTATATTCCAGACTTTTTTTAGGAATCCCTGATTATCTCGTAAAGGTATGTTGTTTTTAAAAAATAATAAAAGCATTTTTATTACTTTTTTCTGCATATTAGAATTTCAAATTGTGTCCCAACCTTAAGAATTCTTTGTGTGTACTAAAACATGAAGGCTGATCTTATCAATTTTGTCACGGCCAACGATCCTGTGAAACTAACACCGTTATTTTTAACTGGAGCTTTAAGAAACACATAGATCTCCTAACTGATTAAATGGTACATTTCTTCCGTTGCTACCAAAACATGAGACTTAATGTGTAAGCTGTTTACGAGATAAAATCTTATGAATCAGTAGCTATATATCGTTTTTAATTATACTCTTATAACTTGTATTTAAAATGGTTCATTTTTTTGGTTGATAAGTGTATCGCCATAATTTTCCGGCTTGTTAATGTCTGCGTGGATAACGTTGTTATGCTTTCAGATAACTGACGTAAACCTATAGGATTGATAAAAGAAGAACAATCCAAAAAAAACTTCAACTAAAATAAAAAGAAATTCATCAGCATGTATTATCTCAGTGTAAGCTAGTGTTGTATACCAAACTCTCAATACTAAACCACCCTGGTGTCCCTCCCTTACTGTCAAGCGAAAGAACATCAGCCCCTAGCCAAGTGACTTTTCTACAAGCGATAACGATGATAGAAATCGCTTAAATGACATTATACGTATGGAAATGACATTTGTTTTCGCTAAATCACGTGATTTCGACTTGTCACTTTCATACATTTAGTGTCATTTAAGCGATTTCTATCATAGTTAACGCTTGTAGAAATGTCACTTGGCTAGGGGGGCAGGTAGTGATTTAAAAACAAAAGCTTGTTGAGCATCAAATAAGTACTATAAACTGCCGACTACAAAATTCGCTAGGTACAAAGCCGTTACTGTGCCACCAACCTTAGAACAAAAAGGCACTCACAAATGACAGAGTCCGAATCAAAGCCCTATATTTGGAGGCAGGGGGCGTCGCGGCGTCGCCGTCGGTTCGATACCCGATCGCATTAAGTGTGTCGAGAAAATATTGGCGAGAACACGCAAGATACTGCGATTTTATTTCGATGATTTCATCGTCGTGAATACATTATTGTTATAAATAATTGTTATGACTTTTCCTCCCGTGGTTTTGATAGCGGGATGTAGAATTTGATTTACGACTAAATAAAAAAGAGTTAACCAGTTAGTAAAGGATCTTTCTGTTTGGGTAAGTTCACTTGATAAGTAAGATAAGTCTTTTTTTTTATAATATTCTAGCAATGTGGGTCGCACATTAGTAATCTCGTAACGTAAGCTAAGATGCTTGTGTTACGAGTGGGTTCACACTTCACGTCGGTAGTGTAATGGGTGGGATTCGAACCCGCAACCACATGATCGCAAGTCCGACGCCCTAGCCATTAGGCTACCGCCGCTTCCATATCTTTATTATTACAACAAAAAAAAATCTTTAAATTCGTAATTATTTTATCTAAAGATACATTCATTCAAAATAATGAGTACAATTATATTTTTAAAAGGTATTGCGTTTATTTTGTTACCGATATGATTATCATTGATTAATCATATTATTCGTTTCTTTTGTCAAAAGTCCATCGCCTGAGTTACTATGCTAGAAAAACAACATCAAGTCAACACAAAGTTTAAATATTATTATAAATAAAGCCCACAGTCCATAATGTTCGACCTTGTCCGGTGAAAGGTTACATGCGCGAGCGCAGGCGGCGTAGGTATCCTTGTTCAGATTGTCAGCTACAAAATATGTTAATGACAGGTTTTAATGTCAAGATGATATTTTATCAGACATAGTTTGTATATGATGGCTTGTTAGCTGGCATTAAGAATTTAAGAATGCTGTATTATTTTTATTTTTAGTTAATAATTATCGGATTTGTTAATTTTCAAATAGATGCTTGATTCTTAATTAGAAGACATGAAATAGTGTAGGTAAAAATAAACCCCTTCCATGTTTTATGAATCAATTCCTTACCAAAACCTCTCAAAATGCTAGCCATAGCAAATGTTTAGCATTTATATCATGGATATTTTATCCTTCTTCTTAAAGGAATCGAAATATTTGCTTGTTATTCTTGCTATAGTTTTAATTTGATTTCTTAATTCCATAATCAGTGCGTATCGCTGTTAAAAAAAGTTGTTCAGAAGATTATCATGTTTGGTTAAATTTTAGTATTGTTTAGATTGTGTTTTTTTTTTCCTCGCTAATGACACTTGTTTTCCCAACCCTGACATTGGCAGAATCGTTGACACTCCGACGGAGCCTTTATCAACAAAATTAAGTTGAAAGGAATCGAAAGAAATACGTCAGCAATATTAAAATCGCGACTGATTCCTTCCAAAATATAGTTTTTTAATTCCAAAGTAGAAAATAAAAATACTCGAATATGCGTAAAATTAGGCTCAGGAATTTCGTCGAACTGGAAAGTGCTTTTTAACCGGTAATGCAAGACTATTATCAATGTTAGATACAAATCACTATTCAATAAAGCTCTTGCAAAAACAAAAAAAAGTTGCCGACAATATCTCAAAGTGAAAACTGAATTGTCTAGTGTTTAGAAAACTCGAGTAAAAACAAGTGAAATGCCGTAACGTGAGCTTAGTAAAGTACTTTCTTGGAGAGTGTGGAAAGTTATCGATCGGTGTATTATATAGATAGATGGGTTGGGTAGCATATACAGATATGTTAAAACTTATAGCTGTCACATAAATCGGTCGGAGAAACTAAAGAAACGTGGTCAAGTATAGAGAAAAACCATTCGATGGAAGCATGGAATGAAAAAAAACTATAGAACAGCACAATAAATAATTAGAAACGAGATAATATGAAAGATTAAGAAAAGCTGAGCCAACAAAGAGGCCTCATTCAGTTAAAAATGCGTATGAGTAATTAGAATCTATGTGGAAGACCCAGGTGGAGTTGGAGGGATGAATATACCCCTACATAACTGACATTTCTACAAGCATCAACGCTACTATTTTCGCTCAAATGTAGGTATAGAAGTGACAAGTCGAAGTTACGTGACTTTTCGAAAACAAATGTCACTTCCATACATTTAACATCATTTAAGTGATTTCAATCATCGTTAACGCGTGAAACCTCCTTAAAATGCTTACATAAATTACAATTATTGGATACGTAAAAGGAAATTAACCAGTATTGACATTGAGTTAATAAGATTGTTATTGTTTTGTTTGTTTGTTTTTGTTTTTTAAAAAACGACGCCCGCACTAAGTAATTTAATCCTTGTGTCGCGGGGGTTTCACAAACATTCAAATCACATGCACAAAGAACACCCAGACTTGGAACAAGCATCTGTGGATCACACAAATACTTGTCCCATGCGGGGATCGAACCCGCAGCACGTCGCGCACAGTAGTAATTAGTGTGGTGACCTATACCACTCGGCTATCCGAAATTAATACTTGCTGCAGAAATTTAATTTGCAGATATGCTTAAATATTTGTTTCTTTGTTTCAGTCAAGAGATGGCGCTGTTTTGGTGTGTGGTGGCGTGCTTGTTAGCCGCTACGTGTGCGCAGTCGAACTATGGATCTCAAGCGAACAACATCGAATACCAGGGTGAAGGGCTGCCAGAACAAACTGTGCTGGACGGGAAGGTCAGTAACATAATACATATCCGAAACAACTTAGATTACCAAATAATATAGACCTATTAACCTGAGATGAAACTGTTTAAGCATATCACCTAGTTATATACGTATGGGCGCAGTTGCAGAATTTAATTTGCTGGTAAACTTGAACCAGGAGGCAAAAAGAAAGACCAAACTCTTTTGCTCAGTTAACTTACGTTTAAAAACAATTGACACACACCCGAATACTGAAACGCTAATTAACTTTAACTCGTTCTTAAATGTCTATCTGTCGCTTACTTTACACTAAGTGACAGAGACAGCATGAGACTTAACGGCGGCTTCAAACTGATTAAAGTAGCAGAATTCGGCCATTAAACTTCGACAAGCCTGTTGGAATGGTTAGTGACCCTGACTGCTAAGCCGCAGTTCTGGGTTCGATTCCCACCCAGGACAAATGTTTCTGTGATGAGCTCGATCATTTGTTCGGTGTCTGGGTGTTATTTGCCTATAATATGTATGTATTTAGAAATATATAAGTATGTTTATCAGTTGTCTGGTTACTATAGTACAGGCTCTGCCTTGTTTGGGATCAGATGACCATGTGTGCGGTGTCCCAATATATTATTATAATTATTATTATTATAAACAAATATTGTTGTTGTTGATATGACTTTGATGAATTAGTAAAATATAGTACCTAATTCACATTAGGTCTTAAACTCTTCGAAAAAAACCTAACCCATAAAGTAGCCAATAAATTCAATAACTTTCACAAAGACACTAAAAAACCTAAATTTTAATTTAAAAAATGGTACCAAAATTTACTTTTTTAATATAGCGGCGAACAATCAAGTTCATGGTCATTGTTCACTTACAATGTGGGTCTAACCGCAGTATACCGTTGCAGTAAGAGTGAGTGATCATCATCACGTTAGGAGCATTGAACATAAACCATGTAACAGGAGTAGTTAGTTAAATGGTTGATAGGTACTACCTATCAACCTATTTGTTGCACTTGCGAGTAGTATGGAAGACGTTTGCCACATTTAAAAAGTTTTTTGACAGATGATCCGAGAGATCTTGATTTGACGTTTTGGTGACTGAATGAGTGAATGATATTTTGACGTTAGAAATGTCAATTTTCAATTCGACATTTAGTTCTAGTTGAAAGTTTTTAATGTCGATAATTGAATGCGAATGATTATCTTATGTGTTGTCTTTATCTAATGTTTGTATTTAGAAAGAGAAAATCTGAATAAAGTCGGTTTCATCTAGGTGTTCGGAGTGTTTTCTCCATGTTTATCGTCACCAAAAACAAAACATTAGCTTATTGGATAAGGAAATGTTGAACCTGTTCGATTCTGACGTACTTTTTGGTTTATTCAAAGACCTAAAAGCTTTATAAATGCCACAAATAAAAAACCAAATTGCTCAGAAGTGGCCGTTCCCGAGAAAATAAAGAAATGAGCATTCATTTCAAACTTGAGAAACATATAATTTGGGATGATGACATCTCCATGAGATGAAATACAGCTTCATTCACAGATCGCAAAAAAGTGTCAAACATTACCTTTAGGGCTGTCAGGTAAAAGCTTTAAGGTAATTCATATTTAATCGCGTTTTTTATGACAGATATGGTTAAGTTTACTTGATATATCTGTTAATATTAACTTATTTTGAAGTCCGATCTGTATAAGCTTATAGTATGTTTTTTTAGAACACTTACCTACTAGCAGTGTGAATCGAACATAACTAGTATTCTTGTTAACCCCTCGTACTAAGCTTGGGTGGGATTCGTGATGATCGCAAGTCCGAGTCCCGAGATTAAATTAATTAAATATGAGGCATCTACTTTCTCCAATTGTTTCCCATCGAAGAAGCCTACGTCTTCATTCATCGTTTCGCAAAAATAACGAAGGCAAAGCCGCAAATTCAATTGGACCTTGACATACTTGCTCAATGCTTGCCCTTTTTGGAGAGATGAGGCTCAGAGAACAACAAGTTTATTTCGCAACCCGTTACTCATTTTGTACATGACTATCAATAATAATACGTGAGCGAGAACTGTCCGTTTATGACAGGTCTAATATCATTTTCATTCAGTTTTCAACTGTTGGCCTTTAAGTTAGGGTTGGTAATCGGATAAATAAGACGACCTCCGTGGTCGAGTGGCGGACACACCGGTTTTCAAGGTGTCGCCAGCTCTGAGGTCCCGGGTTCGATCCCCGGACGGGTCAAGGTAGAAAAACATTTTTCTACATTGTCTCGGGTCTGGGTGTTTGTGGTACCTTCGTTGTCTCTGATTCCATAACACAAGTGCTTTAGCTACTTACTTTGGATTCGGAGCAATGTATGTGATGTTGTCCACATTTATTAGGTATTTATTATTAATAAGAAACCTTGTTATATGATATTATGTGATTCAAGTGATTTTGCTCTTCACACAAAAATTTCTTCAGAATGGGAATAGAACTGGCGGTCTCCGGTTTAGCATTCAGGGTCACTAACCACTAGACCAACACGCCAGTCTAAGTTGAAGAAGAATCAAAAAATATGGTTACGAAAGGTCGGGAACAAGTAACCTCTAAAAACGTGTGTGAGCCGACCTTAAAATCTACGCCAGAATGAATCAAATGCTATTTCTATTTGATACATAAAAGTCGTTCAAATTGATCACGGAAACAAATTTTTTAATCAATATCAATTTTGTAGGCAACCTAATAGCATTGTTATGATTTTTTGCATTTTTTGTTAGTTCTCGAATTCATGGTTTTAATCGGGTGTGAAAATGTTAGTAACTACTGTATATTAGTTTTTTAGTTTAGGGGACTGTTTTTGCAATTTAATTTGAATCTAAGCTTTTTGCTGTGTGATCGGTGTGTTTGTAGATACATACAATTATTATGAAGCAAAGCTACAATAAAGCGATCATGGCAGAAGATAGTTATTGTATTGATTTATGTTCATACATTCTGAAACGCATAATATGACCAATTTTTTTTTATATATGTTTATAAGTTCTAAGTTATCATCAGTTAATGGCAACGTTTTTGATGTTATGAATTAATTAATACACATTTCGACTTTGCCCGCGTGATTAGTTTTTTGCGCGGGAATTTTTTATTCTTTTCTTTAAATGTATGTAGCTTATATTCCGCATGAATCAGGCACATAGGTTTTTTTATTCAACTGTAAGTTTTACTGTCATTGGCTGTAAAGTGCCATAAAAAAACCTGGCTTCGTTAAAAAAAAAAGAAAAAAATACGCATCAACTTTTTATTAATTTTATTAAATTCGTTTAGATTTACTTATTTTCTCTTTCATAATCTATTCGCGTTTTAATAAATATAAAGTCAATGCACAATTCCTTTTGCAACAAGCGAGTTTCTAAGCATGTTTACGTATCAATAGAATTATTGTTATAGTCCTATTACACACAGATAGGCCAGCAAGCGTCGTATCCAATGCAGTGTCAACATACATACCTTAACAACGGCCGAGAGACGAAATATTGTTATTGGACTGGCATCGGAAACATATATTATGCCTTGCATACGTATGTGAACGTCTAAGTGTGATAGCCGAAGAAAGTGCGTTTTCATTTTAACGCGGTACGATATTTTTAATTGGATTTTAATTATAAATGGGAAGAGCTGACTTTTTGACTCTTATAGACGAAAAAGTACATTATTCGTACATGTTTCATGCGTTTTTTTGTTTTTTTTTTTTGTTTCTGTACAGGATTAATTTCAAAGTAGTGCGTAAAAAGTTCGTGGGAATATAATTATGTTCAGTTTTATGCATCTAATTACCTTGTCTATGTACATACTACCTACATAATATAGGTATCATTCTTTTAAATTAATCCTGTATAACTTTTTATTTGTGTTTACCTGTGCGATGTACCAAATTAAATATTTTCCTTTCTTTTTTTCCTTCTATAATAACGTATTTTTTTGTAAGTCATTATTTTTTACTATCACCGTATTTGAATGCAATACGTCTGCAATAAATAAAATGCGAATCATTTAATCGATGATCAATTAGCGCTAAAACTAAATCCTAAAGTGATTCAATAATAATGCGTGAAATTGATATTATTGGCTTCAATAACAAGGCCGTTTTGATTAATATAAACAAACAATACATGGAATTATTCCGTAATTATGTTTTTGTTTACAAACAAGAATACTATTTCAAACATTTGGTATATTAAGTACCTACGTTTCATTAATTTCTTTAACAATTAAAACAGTTAGACTTCTTTAATAACAGTAATCTCTAGACTTACTGAAATGATTTAAAAAATCTATTATATATAATTCCACTCACGATGTTTGTCCGGGATGAACTCCGAAACTACTTAACCGATTTAAATTAAATTTGCGCACCGTGTGCAGTTTGATCCAACTTAAAAGATAGGATAGCTTGCATCTAAATTATATAAAAAAAATTAGACCGCGGGCGGAGCTGCGGGAAACAGCTAGTAACCTATAAGTTTATATTTTTCCGCTGCCGTGTAAAAAAAACAAAACACATAGAGCAGTGGAAACCCTCACCGATAGTAACTGCCCGAGGTAATAATTAGCAGTAAAGATTTATCGAGACGTATGGCAGGCAACAAACTAAATATAGAATTGTTACTGCAATCTGCGGATTCTGTGCATCTCCTGTATCTTATGGAAGCTCGTTAAACTGTTTCTGAACCCTGTCATTGGAGGCTAATAATAGAATCGGATAGGATGTATCAAATGGAGCTTGGAACATCTGTTAGATTGGTTTTTAGATCCGGTATCGTGAAATAATTGCTTGACTGTTGTGATTTTGTGTTGTTTTCTTTACTTTTTCTTTTCGTGAGAGCATTTGATCGTAGTTTTAAAATAAATATATTAGTATTTTATGTCGTATATCAAAAATGCATAATAAATAATGATCGTGTCATTCAGGTGGCAAGTTTTTGATCTTATAGGGTTGAGTCATTGATACGAAAATAAACGAAAATTTCGCATAAGCTGCATGTTTTATTTCTCGTGTAATGTATTATTATGAACTAAGAGTATTGTTGATTACTATTCGTGTGTCGTCTGCACTGGCTGATCTAATGATTTTTTTGTTACAGGTCACAAAACTGGACGATCTGAGTCCAGTTATATTCCTGAACAGGACGAAGGCTGCTCTCAACTGCGCAGCTGGATCTATGCAGGTAATATAACAATTGATTTCTTATTCTAACGTAAAATGAATTCGTAGTATTTATTGGAGTTTTTGCACCAATTTAGTCATGCTATTTGATAAGCTCTCACCATTTGGGATACAATTTTATAAAAATTAAATAATGTAAAAAAAATACGTTTGTTTGTCCATTTATTTGAAATGTGCCAATGAACTGAGCTGTAATCAAATGGTTAATTATGTATATCGAATGTTTAGGATAACTTTTACAAGTGATTATACTTTTAATGTCATGGTGGTCTAGCGGTTCAATGACCGGACTCGTATGCACATTGTTGCAGGTTAGAACCCAGGCAAGTACCAATGTAACTTTGTATGTACTTTAATTATTCTATGACAATATTGACAAATTTCGAAGGAAAACACGTGAGGAAAACTGGATTCCAAAAATTGGAATCTGTAATCATCAACCCGCACTGAGCAAGCGTGGTAATCAATGCTTGTTCCTTCTCTATATGAAAAGAGGCCTGTGCCCAGCAGTGGGACATTAATAGGCCAGTAATGTTATTATTATATATATTTTATGCTCGCTAAGTGAGAGTCTGAGAAGAAAATATATCGAAATTAAATCATCGTCAACAAATCTATTCGATAAGAACCATGAATAGCAGTTTATGTCTAAACAGCTATGTTTCGAAGTGGCTCTAAACCGTCGGTCAATAGAACAAACGTTAACGGTTAGTTAACTATAGTTAACTGTAGTTTGTTGGGCGCTGTCGCCGGGTTAGTAACAGATATCGATCGACTGATATATATCAGAGATATGTGAAATTCCTTTAGCGGTCCTTGTTAGCTTGCGTGGCTTGTCTCGAATATGATTATAGAGGAAGTTATATAACTCCATTCCCCGGTTGTTTTTTTTTATTCGAATAATAAATATTAGTGTTTCTCAAATACTTAAGAAGAGAGAAGTTCTTAAGTTACTTATATATACACTTATAGCTCGAGTACGGGTGGATTTTCATGATTCTGGATTTGTTGGATTGGTCTCCGTCCCCAATAGCAGAATACATCATAAAAACTATGGAGAATTGACATTTACGGGAACGAGGTAGACTTACGCAGGGGAAACCGTGGGATTCAGCTAGTTTTCAATAAGTCGATTTTTGAGAATTTCGTGAGAATATGTTATAAGTATCAAATTATAATATACCTATAGAAATTATATTGGTATTACAGCTAATATTGTAATACAACATAATTTTGTCTTTCCAGATCGAGTTGAAATTCAACGAGAAGTTCTACGGGATAGCCTACGCGGACTTCGACAGGAACTCGGCGTGCCAGGTGGCTGGCAAGGGAGCGCTCTCTTACAAACTTGAGCTACCTCTGAAAGGATGTGGGACGAAACAGGTCAGCTTGATAAAACTATGTACTAAAGTTCATCTCGATATTTAGTATTTTTTTATTTTTTATTAAATAAATGTGGACAACATCACATACATTGCTCCGATTCCAAAGTAAGTAGCTAAAGCACTTGTGTTATGGAATCAGAGACAACGAAGGTACCACAAACACCCAGACCCGAGACAATGTAGAAAAATGTTTTTCTACATTGACCCGTCCGAGGATCGAACCCGGGACCTCAGAGCTGGCGACACCTTGAAAACCGGTGTGTACGCCACTCGACCACGGAGGTCGTCAAACAAATGTTTCGATTTAAGCAAATTGATAATTCGGGGATTCAAAATCTAAAAGCCTGAAAAGGTCCTTCCTGCTAAGGGAATTACATTAAATACGAACCAAGAACCAAGTAGTGTGTTTTTTTCGACGGACAGGCAACGCAGACTCGAAACAACGTCCATATTTTACTAAAGTCATGTTTTAGTATTGAGACATCTTCCACACCTTAACATCTATTATGATTGTTGTTTGAGCCTTTTTGATCGATCACAAATGCTTGGCTTTCCCCTACCATCCTAGCCAAGTGCCATTTCTACAAGCTTTAACGGTGATAAGTATGTGTATGACATTTCGTTTCGATAAGTTAGTCACGTGGAGTTAGACTTGTCTTTCTCACTTCCATACATTCGATCATCGTTAACGCTTGTAGAAATGTCACTTGGCTAGGGGGGCTGGAAAGAGGACAACACTGTGGTAATTAGTCCCGGTAAAAGTCTAGTCACTTCGTCTTCGCGCAGGAACTTGAGAAACAAAATATGTCCTGATAAACCAACTATACCCTGGCAAATACCCATGGTTCGCGCACCCGGTGGGGCACGTAACTACCCACTGACTTCAATCGAATGACGCTCCCGTCAGTAGCCCTTCATTCCCGCGCGCACGTTTTACCACCCCTGCTGCGTTACGTTTCTCGTCGCCCGTAGACAATGGTAGTGTCATGTATGACTTGCCAAGCTAAAGGTACCTAGACCTACTTAGTTATGACTTAACTAAATACTTGGTATTTTCAGGAGCCTCTCCGTGTCTTCACCAACAATATCGTGGTGCGGTTCCATCCGGGCCTGGAGATGGATGGAGACGAGGTCATCACCATCGTCTGCCGCTACCCTCCGCCGATTGTGCCCAAACCTGTCTTCAACCCTCTTATATTTACGTAAGTACTTCACAATAATAAACGTATATGGTGAAGGATATGATTTTGAGATAAGGTGTCCGTTTGAAAGTATATATGCTGCACAGTATGCTGTACATAGTATGCTGAACTTTATTTTAACAAATCATATAAATTTTGTACTCGGGAAGAAAGTAAAATTTCTTCTTCTAAGTTCTTCTTCTGGAGTAACTAAGTGATCTGTTCAGCTGTTTCTTTAATTATGCATATGAAGATATTGAAAAAAAAAACAAGAATAATAAATCGTAGGTTTAACATCAGCATTCAACTAGCAAACATCTCTACGGTCTACGGCCATAAAATAAATGATCAGAATAATTAATGTTTCAAATATTAATTACTTCTCATTTGTCTTGTAGCCCTGAAGCTGGTCCCCTGCCAGCGAAGGCACCACTCGCAGGCACCCACATCCTGATGATAATCTGCGCGATCCTGTTCCTCACGCTGTTACTCCTGGGTCTTGGAGTATCATATCTCTGTCTCAGGAGACGCGCCCTGCCAGCACCGAGGAGGTTCATTGATGACTCCTCTGCTTCTATTGTAAGCAGGGAGAGTATTCAAGGTAAGGCTTAAAAGACATTGATTACTCCTACTTGAGCCTACTCTACCTGAAGATGAAGCACCCATAAAAAAAATACTCGGCTCGCTAGTGAAAATACTATCTTAAGTGGAACTGTCCATTTAATTTATTAAAAAAAGAAACAGAAAAATCTCATGACTGCAGTTTTCATCAAAATCCGTTCGGTGTTTTGGAGATCAGCCCAAAAGGACACGGCAGTCACGTTTAAGAGAATAAATAAATAACGATAATTATAATTAATTTTGTTTACAACAATAATAAAAATTTACTACAGTCTAAAATGAACTCTGTTTCAACCTCACAGAAGTGAAGATCCCTCGCGCGCACCCCGTGTACCCTGTAACTGCAGAGGCCGCGAGCGTTGCATCCGACACGATTCCATCGGACTACCCGTCCGAGACACCGAGTGAAGCCGAACAAGCGCACAGCAATGCTGCGTTCATGATGGACGAGTCCTATCATAGTGAAGGTAAGATAAAAATACTTAATTGTCTATGATATCTAGTAGGAGTTCCTACGTGAAGAGATTTTTGTTATAAATTAGTACCAATAGTTTTAGATATTATGTTTATCGTTTGTATTTTTATGAATATTGTTATTTTATATTTTTAACGCAAATTTTCTGTATTTTGTACAAATTTGAACAGAAACCTTTTCTTTTTTGTATTTTTATCTTAAAAGTTAGCCTATGTAATTACTTTAACTAAGGAGTTACTCTAATGTGTCACATGTTATCACTATTCTTTGAAAATGCTGGTTAACCTGTAATTGGCGACTGTGTAAGTCCATGACATATAACCTAAACTTAAGATCTACTGTACATAGAAGCTGTTGGTAAACCTTTTTTAAATAAATAAATAAATAAAATAAGAGAAGAGAAGCTTGCTTGCCAAGTTTCATAGTCAAATAGTAGCGTGAACCTAAATGTATCAGAAAATCTATTCTTTATCTATTACTGGCTGTACTCGCGACGTTGTTCGCGTTGATCAGTCATAATCATTGGAAAGACAGTGGCGCCATCTGTTGAAAATTGGTCGTACCGACTGAGAAAACTTGGTGGGCTCAAGCACAAATCTTTGCTGAAGATCATCACATGATCAAATGCATAGTTTACGGTTATCTAAGACACCTGACTACAAGAATTCTGGTAAATTACAAATAGAAACCAATTTGCAATTAATCACGACTTTATGGGTTCCACAAAAATTTTTCATCGGCGTCCACGATAAATATGAATATTTAAAAGTATTAATACGCATGATGACTGGGTCTGAAAAGGAAATCGTAGTCCGTCAGTTCGATACTCTTTTAAAATTGACAAAATAAAAACGATTTAAAGTTCTGGAGTGATTTGTGACGTCATGACTGTAATAATTTTACTTGGACGTGACGTCACGCGAAATTTACTACACTGTATCTTCGTGATTTATTGTTTTAGACAAAAAAAGTCGTCTTTAATATTTTTATTAATCCGTGTGATGTTAGAATATAACACCATTAGAATAAAACTATACATTATCCTCATTCTCTGTTACACCAGGATACGGAGAAACCCGTGAAGCACTAGCATCGAACGCGCGGCTGGTGTCAGGCGCGGCGCCGGCCTTCGACGTGCGCGTGCGCGTGCAGCGCCCCCCTGCGCCCCCCTCCCCGCTCTCCACCATCACGCTCACAGAGACCGATGGAGGCAGCATCAGGTCAGTTACTAGTAATTTGTGTACATAATTAACATATAAGGTGTATGCAATATTAACATATTAAGACGTTTCGGAGTCATGATTTTTGGAGACATTACAAATTAATAAGGAGAAATAGACTATCCGTTTTAAAGGAAATATGTAGCTGTTGAGAAGGTGAATAACAAAAGAACATTTTTAAATAGTTTTCGTCGATAGAATCGTTCAAAATGTATGCAAGCCCTAAAAATGAGACTGTAGAACGACTGCTGCTACTTTTTGGACTAGGAAAAATAATAAAATAGGCGTGTTTATGAATCCCGAGAATCCCATTTTAAATTAGCTGTTCCCCGCAGTTCCCACTTCCTCCCGGTCAAGGGACCCTATTTCTTCTGATGAGAAATACAGCTTATGTTACTCAAGAATAATGTAACACGCAAATGGTGTCAGAAATTTTTAAATTGGTTTATTCGTTTTAGAGTTTTTTCGTTACAAACATACATATCCTCTTTAAAACATTAATACAGAAGTATACACTTGTATAATATTTGTAAAAATTACTCCAGACAAACAATGATGTCAGAAGAGCACGAGCGTCAAGAATCAGTCCGCACAGTATCCCCAGTGGCTCTGCCGCTGCCCGCGCGCGCTTCCCAGCTGCCGCCGCCCGAGAGGCCGCCGCGGCCACCCGCGGTCTACTCGCAAGTGTCCCGGGATAAGCAGGTGAGATTAGAAGATGTGGACTGGTTATTGAGGTGGTGGATTTTGTTAGTGTTGCACTGTTGACGAGGCCAGAGCAATATATGGATGAAGCGTATGCTGATTGCTGCGTATAAAAAGTTTATTGATATTGAGCTGATATAAGATTTGTGTGTTATAAGGCAAGATAATAATTTTTTAATAAAACTAAACACAGAGATGCATTATATGATAATCTTTTCAAATTTATATAAGGAGCGCAGACTGCATAACGCTTCGTTTATCCTTTTTTTGGTCGTTGTGGCAAGTTGAAAATAAAAGTTCATAATTTTTTTTATAATACATTACAGAAATTTTACAAACAATAATATTGTAATTATTTGTTAGGCATCTTATTTAATTTTGATAACTATAATTTCGTTAACACACTTCATTAATTTTCTTTCAAACTTCAAATTACTCATGTTATTAAAATATATTCGTCACAGATTAATATTGTAATCATCAAACACGAAACACGTTACCTTCATAATTAAAAAACGGGCCATGAAAGTTAAAAGTAAAATATCTTTGCGACTTTCCAAATTATTTATGGAAACTAAAATATTATTCGTAATTGGCCTTACGTCAAGTTACAAAGATTTAACAATTATATTATTATAATAACTTCCGTGAGACGAATTCATAATTATTTAAGGATTCAACGGTTTACTCACGCGCATTCTCGGGATCGCCCGACTAGTGGTAATGTAATGATTAAGGACTCCTATTGAGTCTGAAACTAGTCGGGCGATCCCGAGAATGCGCGTGAGTAAACCGTTGAATCCTTAAATAATTATTTAACAATTAATTTAATTTACACGTGCACATACACATGTTAACACTTATCATACGTGCACTATAACACACATTATCATAATGACCACAATCACCCCTGACTAACCAGGACTGGGCGCGTCGGCCGCGCTCCATCGTCTCCCTCAACACGGAGATGACTGACACTCACTCAGTTACCGAAGTCACTGACAGATCCCACGCCAGGATGTTCCACATCAAGGTAAGATTCTTCTGTCGATTTAAAATCAGCAATTGGCGGCCTCCGTGGTCGAGTGGCGTACCGGTTTTCAAGGTGTCGCCAGCTCCTTGGTTCGATCCCCGAACGGGTTAATGTAGGAAAACACTTTTCTACATTGTCTCGGGTCTGGGTGTTTGTGGTATTTCGTTGTCTCTGATTCCATAACAAAAGTGCTTTAGCTACTTACTTTGGATTCGGAGTAATGTATGTGATGCTATCCACATTTATAAAAAATAATGATAATAAGGATCTGACAAACAGTTGCTATTTTAAACATAGTTGATTGTTTTTTAAACATCGTTGATCAATCTCATGTAGATATTGCAGAGGGAACAGAGGATGAGACATAATCAAATAACTAACCTAACTTGTCGCGTTGTTACTGAATTTCGACTTGGGTCCAAAATTTGTTCCTATTTGATGCAACCTTTAAAATTTTAGAGAATTTGCCGAAGGATTTTGTTTTCTCACCAATTCTCTTTTCAATAGTTTGGAGCAATTAGATCTTGCCTAGGCCGTCAGGTCTTGGGAATTATCAATTACAATAACGTGTTCGTATCGAATGAGTCACTTGGATTTAAAGTTAGGCACATTATAATATCAGTTCCAAATATTCTGTTGTCTACGCTTCGAATTTTTGGGAATTTCAAAAGCGATTTTTTCCATTATGGTCTTTGGTATAATTTTTCAAAAAGTATTAAGTATCTTTAATAAAATAAAGAAGTCGTAAAGTTTTCTGTTTCGTTACTGTGTTTTTTTAAGTAGCCCAAATCCCAGTATTAATAATTTCTCGAATAACAATAATATTTTCTATATAGAAACCTCCTCCGCCACCTCCTATGATGAGAGAGCGCCTGGAGACCGAAGAGCAAGAGATGCTGATGGAGAGCCTCGAGCCGATCCCGGAAACACCTATCATGCCCGCCAGGTAAGTTAAATAACTACCTAAATCGCGAGAAAAAATATAAATCTGAATTTTATGTAATGGGTTAAATGTAGATTTTTTTCCAAAAACCAGCTGCATCCATAAATTAATACAGTTATCATCAATTATTGAATGCAGGCAACATTATCATTAGAAAAAAAAGTTACAGGATTCAAATTATAAAATTAACACTTCCTTCTGCCTTCTGCCAAGCCTTTTCCCAAGCTATTTTGGGGTCGGCTTCCAGTCTTACCGGATTTAGCTAAAATTAATACTAAGCATGTGATATTGATTATTACATCGTCGGATAACTTTTATTCGGAGAATATAATTTACGTTTGTATGAAACAACTCAAAATTTCAGAATGATTCCTTGAGTAATGTTATCTGACGATTGAAAAATGAAAGCTAAGTTGAATATGTCGAATAAGACTGACTGGTTTTTTCTTCCCACCAGGAAACCAGAGATCACATCTCACGTAGTAGACGACGTGTTCCTTCGCACGATCACTGAGAAGAAGACGATAGAAGACATCGAGCGCCACAAGCGTCTGGTGACGGAATACAAGCAAGTGCCGCAACCACCACCACACTTCGACGTCACCATACGGAACCACACGGTTCCCGAGGCTCAGTGGGAGAACTTCTCAGACATCAGCTCAGCGTCTGGCATGACGTTGACGCCTAAGATGGAGAGGGTCCCGTTATCGTTGCCGCCGCAAAAGTATATTGGTAAGTCGTTATCACTTTGAAACTGTATACCTAGTTTTTCTTATTTTGTCTTGAACGACAGTTCGTAGATATTCCTCCAAGGTTTTGTATTGGCTTTCACTGATTATGCCGAAGTAAATTCATGTTATTTCATGGAACAAAATTTGCAACATCCAATTCAACACAAAGACTAAAAGTCAGAAAATTGTCTATACGAGTTTTAAGGCTCAATAACTTGAAAAAATTAACAAACATGGCTAAGTATTATTATATTTTGTCAGACCAGTACTCAGTCACGCGGACAGCATTGTCGGTGGCATTGTAAAGATCTTCAAAATATAATCAACATATTGCCATTGATCGACCCGCTAAGAAGAAGAAGAAGCTACGGAACTATCAACAGACCTATATGTAATACTTTGCCGAATATTGTAAAGTATAATACTATATGGAGATTGTTATTTTTATGAATCAGGTAAAGGCGGCCCTGACCTGTTCTCCCCTGAGCTGATCAAGCAGACCGGCCAAGTGTACCAGGCCCCGTCCTCCGACCTTCCCTTACTACCCGAGCTGCCGCCAGCCCGCAACCCTCTGTTCAGAGACGAAGATGACGAGGATGTACCAGAGCCTACTCCAGCACCACCCGTGCCTACGAACTGGAGCGTTCTTACCAGGGTACTGAAGACCGAAGCTCAAGACGAGGTAAGAACTAAAAGCTGTAATTATTTTGAAGTATGGCTTAAACAGTTAATCCCAGTAAATAAGTAGGAGAACGAAAAAAATAAGCTCTATCTAAAATAATAAAAAAAGACAGAAATTGTTACCAAACTACCAAACCCATTGTATTTTAGGAAAACGCTTGGCTGGAGCTATTATCATGATAGAATGTCCCACTTGTCATGACTTATGGTTTTGACTAAATCATGAATACTGATACTATGTAAACCCCAAGAATCAAATCATAATTGTTCTGGTAAACCAATATTATTTATTACAACGGCTATAAACTTTTAGGTACTAGCAGATACTGAACGCAACTACCGCCTGACTCGTGAAGAGCGTCTCCGGTGGCGTGAACTGATCACCCATGAGAGTACTCTTCGACGAGAGCTGGCTCGCTCCAGTACTCGCGAGGAGTTCACCAGGGTGGCCCATGATCATCGATTCGCACCTTTATATGCTCCACCGAAATGGGAAGTCATCATCCGTATTTTGGCTCCGCCGCCAGATAAACCCAAGGTAAGAATTTGAAACGAATTTTGAGATCGAACGACGTTTTTATTATTATATTCCCCTTAACCTAAAGGAAGGAGGACGGGGAGTTGGTTTATGTTTTCGAATTCGATTTCGAATGTATCTGGATTTCTATATCTCAAATGGAGTCCGTTGAAGCAGTCAAAGCCTAGAATTAATGTTTCTGAGGTTTCTGGCCCCTTAAAAATGGCGAATTGAGTTTTCTTCCGTTTCAAAAATTTGAAAGTGATAAACTTCTAATGGGAGGGTAAACCGCTTTGTCACGTAATGCGTAATTTGAAAGTGATAAACTTCTAATGGGAGGGTAAACCGCTTTGTCACGTAACGCGTAACAAAACCACTCTGTCTGGCTTCCCTTTCTCTCACGCATATAGGCTCTTCCTCGCCTGCCTGTACTAAGATTAGTTTAAGTTATCACTTCTGTAGAGCGTCCCGAGACGCACACGTTTTTTATTCTCGATCAAGAGACATTCTAGACAACCTAGCTATATTACTATGTTATTAATTTTTATTTGTGCTTTCAGAACCGTTACCGCAAAAAGACCGAATGGGACTCTCGGTCCCGGCGCAGCTCGTTACCGACACTTTACGAGTACGACAGCGACGCGACCTCACTGAGGGACCCGCAGAGGTCACGCAGGTCCTCCTACCGCAGCGACCATGTTGATATGAGGTGGGTGGAGCTACTACATTAATAATTTTGGTTTACATACTTGCCGGTAACTACTTATTTCTGTGGCAAACTGTTGATCAGAAGATACAAGATCTTTATGAAAAATTTACTTCGCATGTTTTTGGATTCCGAAGTCCGAAACAATGTCATCACAGTTTAACTGTTATACGCATCTTATTCTAAGCCTAGCATGAGTGCAAAGCACCAAAAGAAAGTATACCGTACTGTATATTATAGTGTATTAGATAATTCACTATATCTTCACATCGACATCTATGTTGTACGTATATATTTGACTTTAAATCGATTCATATTGATAAACTTATTGATGAATACTTCAGGTCGATGTCTGAGATGATGGTGGACTACGCGCGCGAGCAGGCGGACACGCACTCCGAGGTGTCGGCGGGCACGCAGCTCGGCCGCTACTACGATGACGACAGCGATTCCGAGCATCCCTTCCATCAGAACCAGTGAGTCATGCAAAGGGTTTTCATTTGTTTTGTCACACGAACAATATTGCCTAGTTGTTTTTTTTAAAAAAAAGCTTTCTGTCAATGTGAGGTGCACATTACTAGTATTCTTGTTAAGCCCTAAATGGTAAGCTAAATGCTTGTGTTATGAGTGGGTTCACGTCGGTAGTGCAATGGGTGTGTTTTTAATTGGGATCGAAACCACATGATCGTAAGTCCGATACCTTCGCCATGGGGCTACCACCGGTTTCATCGGTATCTATTGATATTTCTGAACAAAACAGAGAGAGCAATGACAATAAAAACTTTTTGTTTTATCAGGGGTTGGTCTCGTCACTCTCTGCACCGCTCGGTGAGCCAGCCGTCACTGGCGCGCTCGGCCACCGAGGTCGTGGAGCAGTGGACGGCGCCCGAAGGTGACGTCACGCCCACACCAGGTCGCAGGGTCAGAGGTGAGATATATTAACATTAAGCATATCCTCTGACAGAGTTTGACTCGTTCAAAAGTTTCTCTGAGATGGGACTATTCCGCTTCTTCTTATTGCGTGACAGTTGGACTTGTTATAAATTGTTTTGACTACTGATGGGTAAAGCTTGCCTATCAAAGTTTGGAAAAACCGATTGACTAAGCTGAAAACTGAGACACTAATATGCATAGTAAGCAGACTCTTGCCCTGCAGAAAGAGGCGATTAAAATTAAGTCGAAAACTTATAGGAAATAATCTAAATGCTAAGTGAAGCTTTTGTTCCAACTAGATATATAAATTATGATTGCATTAAAATTTATTACAGGTCCTCAAGGATTAACAACTTTCACATCATCTGAAGTGCGTACCTTCCAGGCATCTCGAGAATGGCGCGAATAAAGAATCAGAAAATCTGACAGGCATTGGCTCAGTAAATCCGGGGCCAACCGATAGATGGCGTTGTACGCAATTTTGTAAATTGTAAGAAATCACAGGAATTGATGTAATTAGCAATAAATCAAAAATGAAAATATATTGAATTAAATATTTGTAGTTGCGTTATGCTCAAAGTTGCTTAAGTGATATCTTCACTGCCTTTTTATTGAATTTTTCTTTCATTATTTTTAGAGATGTACCAGTCATTTTGTGACATAATTATTTTAATACGTATTTACATAATTAAAATAGATGTATTTGTGCTTGTCTTTCTTACCTGAATATTATTTTCTCTAGTTTTATAATCTTAAGACTTTTTAATGCATATTTCAAAGCTTTTACATTGACTACCGCTAAAATCATATTTTTTTAAATACAATAGTGTTTCATGACTATTACCAACTTTCAGTACCTTTAAGGTGTGTTCACACAGTTTGACTAAATATTTAAACTTATTTTAAAAGATACGCTAGTAAAACTCGGTACAGTCACCAGCGACGGTAAAACATTTATAGAGTTTAAAAGTATTTTCTTTTCTTTACAAAAACGTATTTCTGTACTTAATTTAGAAGAGAATTACAGTTTTTATTTTTTAATGTTATATTACTTACCAGTTGTAAAAAAATGCAATATTTTATCGATTTTTTTGTTGACTGTACATTAAATATAATTTAACTAACATGTGCCAAAAGGAATTGTAACGCTTCTTAACAATAAATTTTAACGAACGTGTAAATTTTGCACATTTAAAACTAGCAACATTTTTAGTATAGTTTTAATAATCTAGGTAGAGGTTATTAAATTGTTTCTTCAATCTTTTCCTTTTTCGCAATATCTGGAAACACTAAAATTAGGTGTAAATACTTTAAATGTAAGTCAATAACGATATACCTAGCAGTTGAGGCAAGACGGGCAAGATGTAAGTATACATAAAAAAAGTATATTTTCATAACATTCCATTATTTTTAGATAAATTCTTCGGTGGTCCATTTTTTTTGTAGAAAATAATTTCTTGCCTTGATTGCTATGTGAAAGAGGGACTAAAAGGGCAATGGGAATGTGATTTGTGCTCAATTAGTGGTTGTTTTAAAGTTTAATTTTGCTTGGAGACGAGATCAACTTACCTTGAAATTAAAAATATTTTAATAACACATCGTCGACGGATTTATTAAGTTGGATACATTTTTATTGCACCCATGTACACATAATAAAAAAATAGAATAAATAAAAATTCAGTTTTATCTTGTCTCCAGTAAATCGAATGCCAGAACCATGTGGTGCTAAGAAGATAAAAAATATAAAATATTTTTTGTTTGTCAAAATGGATGTTTACAAGTAGATTTATTTGTATTTACATTGTGAATTGATGTATTTTAATAATAAATATACGTACCTTAACATTTATTGTTGTTATCTTATTTCATTTGTAGTATTTACGTTTGAGGTTGTGATCAAATGCCTGAATGTTTCAATACAAAGTTTATTTTTGCCTGACTCGTGCCTGTTACGGTCATAGTATGATACGTTGAAGTGGGTAGTCCTTTAAAATCCTGACATCCTTCTTCAAAATATTACAATAAAAAAATAACACAATCAAAAGATGTAATTACAATTTTTATTTTGATCCATCGAACAACAAATAAACGAAAACCATTAAAACACTTCCTGTTACAATTATTTAATTAAAAAATTTTGATTAAATTCGACGATCATGACATTGTAATCTACAAAATTGCTATAATTAGATAAATATTACATAGTTATTATAAGTAATATTAACTTTTAAAATTTCCTTTAATTCGTCATTTAGGAACATAATAAAGCATTATTTTTGGACTTAAAGACCTGGTGTTACTACCAGTGGTCAAAGATCCTATGGCCCAGGGTTCGCCTAAAATAACTAACTAATAATTATTTATTTGTACGTAATATTAATAATATGTTTGTCTGTAGTTGTACATTTTGTTGGGAATTGAAAATGAACAGATTCTAAAAAAAAACACTAAAATTTTTACTCGACTTGGCGGGGGTCACTGCCGTACCCCCATATCAAAAATGGTTCAATAGTTTCATAGATTTATGTCACAGCATTTAGTTCACTAATTCAATTTTTCTAATGTATAAATTTCAAATATGCAATGAATCATGCATATTCACACTCATTTTATTTTTTTTACATTAGAAAAAAAAAACATTCCAAAACTAAAATGTACAACACAGAAAATATATATCTAAAATTTGTGCGACATATGAAATGAAGCATTACACATTTTATAGGACAAAATGGACGAAGAATACAAAGACGAGAAAAAATATGATACAATGGTTACGAAAAATCAAATTCACATCTTCGTATCTCACGCTCAATTTACAAGACAGATAAAACAGTACGTAACCTATTATATATTTTACATTATTTACCAAGCTCAGTTACAAATCCCTATTTGTACAACTATAAGAAAAAAACTGCTTTCAAATATTTACAGTCAACAATTATGCCTATTTGAGTGTTACTCTCCGGCCGCTGTAACTTGGCGAGCCTGAAAAGCGATACAAGATATTGTCGTCTCCTCCTCAACCACCGATTATTCTGTATCTCACTCAAACTGTCTTGTACCTGCTTTCAGATTCGCCAAGATTCGTCGGCCGTATTGTATGTACCTACTAAAAAACAACGATTCTAAGATATGAAGTATTGAGAGGTCCCATTCGTCAGTATTTGGCATGTAACTGGTATCATTTGGCATTCCATCGACTCAATCCTTTAAAATGTAACACTGTCGATAACACTTCCTTTTTAATTAAAATCGTCCATACTAAGATTCTAGTTTTACAGTCTCTAATGCTGAGTTTTCTATTTTTACTGTGAATTTCTACACATGAACACTTTTTATGACAGTTTTTATCATTGTTCACAATTATATTTGACTGATAGATCCAAGAGACTGGCGTCTTCTAGTCACCTGTTTCCAGAATCTTTTCTCGAATTGTTTTTCCTGTAAAAACATCGTGTTATTTGAGGAATAGGGACGCGCACATTTTTTCTTCAACGTCCGACTATTAGATTGTTAAAAAAAATTAGTCACACGAAATAACGAATATCACTTAATACAGCGAATTTAAGTTAAAAAGTGAAAGCTCGTCATGTCATTTGTGGCTTCCATTTTCGCCAATTTCTGACGACACAAGCCCCCAATCCTGAACTTGAACACGCCTTATGTAGTATTTATTTTATATTTTTTTATTATTTAACTGACGGACTAAATATGTATTTCTTTTTACACTTAGCCCGCATCCCTATTTTATAATTTTCGTTATTTACATGTATTAGGCACTTATACAAGGTTATCACGTCCAATTTTTTCATTCATTGTGCCTAATTTGTGTTTTGCTTGATAAGTGAATAGGAGCAGTATTAATAACCCTGTAAGCATTCTACTTTAGCTCGCTACTTTCGTGGAAACTAATAGAATATAAAACTCGTGAAATGTCTTTTTACAATTACTAAAGACATTTAGAACTAATATGCAAAAAATAGCTGTAAAAGTTCGATTAAGTCAGCGGCCGGCGCTAAATAATATGAAGGGTACAGGAAGGACCAGCTAAGCTGCAGGATGAAGAATGAAAAGCGTGATGATATTTTATTAAAAATATATTTTCGAGAACACTCGTTCCAATCAAAATGGACAGATCAGTTCAACAGACAACAAAAACAAATTTAGCGTTTCTGAAAGCTGGATTTAAACTTTATTACTAAGTGATAAGCAAAGGATAAATTGACAAGAGCTTAGTGCCAAGACAATCACAATCATAACAGTATACCAAACGGTAATTTATCTAAAGACAAAAGTTAAAAACATGAAATATTTTTCACTAGAAATTGTTTATTATTATATTAATTTAACAATTTATTTTAGATTCCTAAACTTTTGGAAAGAAAGGCAATTTTATTGGCCAATATTGACTGAAATTTAATAAACATTATCACTCGCTACACTCTCGTATTTAAGTTATTTTAGATTATTATTCATTCACATTACCGATTCTAAAGTTGCCACATTATTCGTTATAATAATATAAAAGTCGTTTGTTAATTGTATAGATGATGACTCCTATATTTTCATCTACTTAATTGGCTCTAATTATTACTTAATAGGATGTTGTTTTATCAACATTATTATTGGAGTTATCATCAAGGCAGGTTTTAGAGACAGTCCCGTCGTTTCTTTTGATATACGATCCAATTTAGTATAACTCACGATTCAATTCCAACCACCTTAATAAAAAAAAATGAATTTCATTTCAAAACGTGTAGATGCTACATAGGAAGTTTTTTCATTTTTTTTTCTAACCGTCAAAGTTCTGCCACGCAGGTTCAAAAGCTGTGTTTTCGAATCACATTTCGGTAAGAATTTCTCCTAATACCTTTTGCTAAATTAATTGACAGAGGTAACAATATCATCCCGTCATGGCGTCAGAAGAAAATTGTATCGCACATGCCAATTGAGGGTTGTTAAAAATCCATAGTTAGTTAGTAGGAGTCCATCATAATTGTTTATGGTTAGAAAGGGATGAAACTATAAAATGAAACTATAAATACTTCTTTCAAATTCTGGTGGCTTTCCAGAACGTATCATCGTTCTGGAAAGCGTGCCAAGAAAAGTAGATACTAGTTAAAAATGGTGCCTGACCCACCCAGAAAGAAAAAGTTTCTAAAAATATGGTGGAATCAGCAAATCTGATTGAAGAAGACGGAGACGGGAAGCAATAAAGACGAGTATGAAGATCCAATGAAAAAACTTCCTGGAACAGTTTAAATCCAGCTGGTTGGCACAAGCCGGTGCGGTGCTCACACATAGCCATTGACAAAGCATATCTTGTAATAGCCGTGGGTGCTCACGGGCGCGCGGCGCGGGGACTGCGGCCGCGACTCCGCCGCGAACGGCTCGCGCCGCGGGCTATCGGACGACGCGCGGCGACGCAGAAACCCCATTCTAAGATACATGTTACTGTTTTTAGTCTGGACTAAAGTGTGAACACACAATATAAGAAGGTAGGTAAGGAATCTGTTTAAGTTTTCCAAGTTACGATAGCAAATTGGTGTTTGAAGAGCATTTTGCACCTTATCATCGTCATTCTTAACCTTTTTGAATGTCGTGTTCAAATGTGTCTTGTTTTCATAACTTTATAAGCTGGATGTACTGTGGCTTATTTGGAAAATACTAAAAATTACCTAAGTATAAGTCATTTCTTTTTAGCAATATCAATATGGTCTCACATCTAGAAAGATACGTTGTTGGTTAAAAAATCTTTTCATCCATTTTCCGAACTTTGTTCTATCTTGTTTACCTATACTTAATGTATGAATAGTGTGCTGTATGACAATACTCACATCTTCCCGTTCTGGCATAGAGAGCGCGTCCGCGAACGCATCGTCTGAACTTCCACTCGTGCCAGTTGCTCCATCTCCATAAGTTTCTCGCTTTCTGGAACTGAAACACATTAGATGAGCTTTTTATCATAAAAATCAATTTCTGGATCCTGATTTTCTAGATATTTACCAAATCAATCAAAATCAATAGAGGGAGGGCTTTATATTTCACCATACAATGTTTAGTAAGTATGCGTAGCGTATAACGAACAGAAAGAAAAATGACTGTAGTGGTGAACGCACCCTTCCAGGCATATACAGAACTGCGCGAAGTAGTATGCGGGGCGGTGCGGCGCGGGTGCGCGCGGCACAGCGTCACTGCGTCGGCGCTCGCCACGCGCCGCAGCAGCGAGCGCTGGCACGCCGCGCGAAACGACCAGGGGTCGGACCCGCCAGCCTGACAACGACATAATTATGTAGAATTAGCACATGTCTTTAGAAAATAGATGATCGTCGTTCCCTAAAGAAAGTATGAAAAATATATTTGGGATGGAATGGCATTATGTATTTTAAAAAGGGGAAAAAAGGAGATGAATGATTCCAAACTTTCAAGTCTGTCTGAATGTCATCAGTTGCACCGTGGAATCCACATCTTCTCGACGAAAACTCGAATGTTACGTATCAATAAAACACTTCTGAATAGGGGGAATTCTTATCTACGTACCCAAGGTACGGTCTCCTGCTCTGCTAGCATATCCGTCCCCTGGTCCAAAGCCAGCCTCATCTCCGCTCGAGGACTGAGTCGCTCCGGCGTCTGTGGTCTCTGTTCCTCCAGTTGTGAGGTAGCCTGCGGTGCTGGTGCTGGCTCCGAGACTGGAAGAAATTTATTAAAGCACTTTGACAAGGGTAGTATGAAGTTTATCTGAGATGCTCCGTACACATTACCTGAGACATTTAATTTGAGATAACAGATACGATTATAAACTCTAAAAAGTTGTGAGCAGGAATGTTTCCTTAGGCATAAGGCATCATACCAGATCATAGAAACCTAAATTTGGCAGTAAAATATGATTGAATGGTTAAGGGAGCCTTATGAATAAGAAAAGCAAGAAGGTATACATATTTATTTCTAAATAGCCTGGTATGGTCGTATGAACCTTGTCCGGGTGGGTTGTTTGTCGTGGGGTTGTGTATAGTGGTGCGCTCGAGTGTGGAAGGCGTGCTGTCCGAGCTGGCTGATCCCCGACGAGCTCCAACAGTGGCACGCACCTCCGCAAACTCTTTTGAAACTGTAACCATGAAAATAATAAAAGATTTAAGCACCATACAATAACACATTTGTGTACCTTGTGTATTCTTCGTTGGATATCCAAAATATGTATCTCCTATATACTCGAATGTTTGTCCTCTATCTTTTTCGATATCTTAAAATCCAGCTTGTGGTTGCAAAAAGTTAACGACTTAGTACTTAATAATCGACAGAAATAGGGCTAAATGTTTTTAGGCGAGCTAAATTTAACCGTTAAGCTACATTTTTTTCTGGAGTTTAGTTTAATAAGAAGGCGGTCTCTCACCAGATAGTAAGGGCATCGAAGGCACTTCGTTGGTTGGTGTCCGGTCGGGGCTCAGCTCGCACCCGGCGCCACCACCTCGACCCCCTCCAGCAGTTTGAACGACGTCCGCACCCCCGCCCCCTGGTTCTGTAAAAGTAGCACCAGGTTGTAGTTCCAGAAAACCACAGGAGCACCGTATTCTAGATCAAAAACTTCAGTAGGTTTAGTCTGTCTTGTTTATAGTCAGGATATTGTATATAAAATATTGATAAATGTATAAATTACGTACATATATAGGTAAATGTAAATATAAATAGTTCAGGTGGTGTGCTAGCTACTTATACCTATATTGATACCGTGCTAGTTCATAGGGGTACAAAAATATCATTGCATCTGCATTGATTACCAGAAATTAAAGAAATTATCAGCCGTTAAAATAAAGCCAAATGAAATTTCTTTATTTGAAGATATTGAAGCATCATAAAATTTCTGGTAAATCGTGCGAAATAAATTAAGAGAAGCATGCACCGTGCTGTCTTAATAATTGGATGTTTGATTGTTTGTGTCAATTTGAGCCGAGATTCTAGCCATGATCTCACCTTTCATCAAATGTCAAGCTGTCCATATTTCTGTCAAAATGTATTTTCTTTGTTAGTTATGTTTCTCGTGTTTACCATTGTGTTGTGTTCATGTTGAAGTTGATGCTGCTACCACAAATGCTTAAACAAATCTCATGCTTCCCTGATTTGATGCCACACTATGACTTCACTTTTTTAAGATAATAAATTTAGAAGGTTAGACCAGAAAAGAAGTTGAAAATTGTAAGCAGTCTTCTCAAGAAGTTAAAATGAGTGCTTCAATAGATTATCAGTTCCATTCTCATTGCATATATGCAGAGGTTACCAACACACTTAAGTCCATGGCACAAGAGTTGCTACACACTTACCAGACAATTTAACAAGTACGGATAAGCTCACCTTGATTTGAAGCAGAGGGCGTCGGGTGCGGCGCGTCGCAACAGTCGTCAGCATCGAGGCCACGCTCGCTGCCCTGCGCCAAGCGCCGCACCAGCGGACCAGTCACAATGTGAGATATAACCTAGCTACGGGACTTTACTTCCATTTGCCAATAAACCGGATCCTAGTCCGGGACAAATTACTTCAAAGTTAAATTTTAAAATTTCGAGAATTTGTAATTTTTATCAATTCACGATTATGGATGTAGTCCAAACTGTATCTATGTAAAATTACGACTGGAAACATTTAATACTTAGGTTTTATTCAAATATTTCATGCAACAAGCATGCTGTATCCAATAACATTATTTTGTACCGTTATTGGAATGCTACGATATACAACGATAAGTATCCTACTAACTATAATATTTCTGATATCTGCCAAATTTGACTATTCAGTTCCAATAATCAATTTTATTAGAAATCGATATAAAATTCTAGGCTACTTAACGACAAAACAAGAAATAATAATTCTCGTTAGCATCAATTTTGACAGACAAATATATACTTTATCTCGATACATTCGACGTAAATAAATACTTGGTGATATTTAATAAATATTACATGAAGTATATAATTATACACGTTAATAATAAATGTATATTTATTAGGTAAGGCGTTTGCACCAAACTTCGATTCTGAAAAATTGAGGGATATTATTACAGGGAATTTGAGTGCAATTCAACTTGTGAATGCTTACACAGGGAGTGATAACAGTTGTATAACTAGGGTTAAGAACTTTGGTGCAACTATAATGTTGGTTGGAATTTGTATAGATATTCACCTGGTCGTCAGAGTTGGTGGGGGTTGCTTTATTGTCTTCGCTTTCGCTATCAGAGCCTTCTTCTTCTAGAAGTGGTTCTAATCTTCTTCTGAAAACATCCCTATGAACAAATTCAGCTATTAGCTATTTTCTATATTCGAAACATACATTTTTATCAAAATATATATTTCTGTGGTTCTTTATTGCCACATTGAAACAGTCTTCGATTTTTAGCAACTCTAAGAAAATATAAATAAAATAATCTGCTAGGTCCAAAATCAAATTTTTGTTTACCTTGGAAGAAGGGGTCTTAACGTTGTAGGTCCGGTAATAGTTGGTGCCATGAGGAGCTCATCCATCATTAGCTCCGTATCGTCATCACCAGCGTACGATGATGAAGACTTTGTTGGGGACTGAAACAGTGAAGCTTTTTCCATTCAAAGGGAATTACAAACCTAGTTAGTAGCGTGTTGGTTCAGTACAAATTATGTGTCATGTTTATTTATAGTGTTGGTGCATTATTCGAATTAACTTATGAATTTTTGAAGCTCTATTATTTATTTTGTATGTATCTGAGTAGTTCGATACAAGATTCTACAGAAACGCCCGTTTCATTTGAACTACTACATCAGCCCATGGAAATAAAAAACTTTCTCCAAGAAACTAATATTTCATTTTCTTCACAAACAAAATTGATAAGCTGATTATCCTTAATAAATATTGTTGGCAATTTACTATGGTTCCTTGCGGTAATTCATGCTTTAGATAAAAAGGTATCAGTTACCGATAGCGTTCCATGTTCAGAGTCAGGCAGGTTGTCGGACAGGTCACCAGATGATGGGGTTCCCCACGCTTCTTCGCCGCTGGCCCCACTGCCTTCTCCAGTTTCTCCAGTACCATCTTCAGTACCAATATTTGACTTCCAATCACTCACACCAAGGCATCTGTTAAAACCATTTATTAGAGACGAAAACTTGTAATTAATAGAAAAAAATTAAATTTTCTATAATTGTAATATATTGTAAATATTGTAATACGACTATATTATATACATCTTCTTACTTCATACAACTGATTACTTAATTATTAAAATTGACGAGAGTTGCTACAGGCCCGTTTGATTTCTCTAATACATGATATAATTTAAATTTCATTAACTAAGAAGCACGACGTAAGATCATAAAAACCTAAATCAATTTAAAATTGAACAATAATGGAAGACATTTTTTTTTAATCTATAAATCTAGTATTTTCCAGTTAATATATTTTTTTACTACATTTAATTTCTAGCCTATCTCTATTTAATAATATTTTGGTTCGGGCAGCTAGTTTTGACTATACAAAGGTTTATAATAATTGTAATAATAAATATAGAATAGGCTATTAAACTAGCTGAAATAAGTACGTATTTCTAGCAAATATCGTCTAATGTTACCAAACTTACAAATATTAGCTACATTGTATATAGTTGTTTCTCTAATGTTAATACTAATATTAATATGAAAACCAATCATCTAGGAGCTGAAAACCTTGTTTACATTTGTTAAGACATTAAAAACAATTAACTACAGTTTGCACCCACACATACTCATCGTTCCACTTTTATTCTCCGTTGAGCTGTTTTCCACCTATGTTGGGAAAAATATTATTAAACTCAAAAGTTTTAAAAGAACCGTTTAGAATTTCACTTATTTCAGAATTATATGATGAATTTATATATTACTAATATGTTTTAAAGATGTGCGTTGACTAGGCTCTTGTAGCACGACTATTGCCATTATGGAAGCGAGATAGCACTACTCTGCTCGTAGCTTATCCCTCTTCCACGACGGCTAAAGTTCAGATTGGTAAACTTTAGTTTATAGTATTCAAGAATTGTGAAGACATGATTTTTCAGTAACTATTTTATAATAGTTTTCATGTTTTGTATAAAGGAAAATATAGCAGAATAGTAATCACATACCTTTCTAAGAATGAAGGCTGTTTGTGCGCTATTGATGTGTTTGGAACACTTTCTGTGTAACTGAAGATATTCATTTTCTCAACGACGAAGGAGCCCGCTCTTGCCGTCCATCCCATTATACCACCAGCGGCTCCACTCACTGCAGTCATAAATTTATTCGGGTTTGACATTTAGCCTTCAGTAATCTATATGTTTCAGTCGGTTAAAGCCTATTGTGTTACCTGGATTATTATAAGATTTAGAAGCTTCTGGTTCTTGAGCTGTCAGTCTTACGTTGCCATCGTCAGTCTCGTCGGACGGTAGCCTCTCCAGGCTTGACATTGTGCCATATCTTAAATAATATAAATAGTCTTTATAACATCACAGGCAAGGTTCATAATCATCTTACAATATTTATTAACACACCTTTTGAGCGTTACATAAGGTAGGTCGTCTGGAACATCGGGGGAATCTGGGGACTCATCTATAAGGTCATCCTGCAATACAAAAGTAACATCATAATCTTTGATAACAGCGGGTGCTTCACTAAATATCAAATTCAACTCACAGTCTTATTAGTGGAATTGTAATCAGGTGTTGGTGGAACGACAGCTATGTTAGGAACAGGAGACTCGCACTTGATCGAGCCTAGACTACCCGGTCTAGAGCAAGGGTTGTTCAAGCTCGCCGCGGAGCCTCGTTTGAAGGGTTCTACTCTCATTAAATGAGCTGCTGGGTTGATGGCTGACAGACCCATCAGCATAAGGGGGCCTAATTCTAAATCATCATCAGATCCCGCGTCTACAGCATTATTCGCATTTAAATCTTCCATTCTTTCAGTCTTCTTATTAATGTCTCCATTCATTTTACTGACTGCAGAAATACCCATCCTTGGAGACCGCCTCAAGCCTCTCTCTATTTTAAAATCATTATCATCATCGTGTATTGAATCATCCTCCAAAAATACTGAGGAAGTTTTTAAACATGAACCGACATTCTCCCTTTTAGTTATAATGTTCATGCCCAATACTTTGTTTAAAACATTTTCAGCTTTTTGTCTCGTTATTTGTTCTTTCCTTGCAGAAGCTGGTGATGGGTAACTAGAAGTTGCGGTTTTGGTTTTCGTTAAGGTAATGCTTTCTACACATTTGACCTCATTCAAGTATTTTTCTTGAGCAATAACGCATTGGACCTGATTAGCAATATTCGAATTGGACATCCTTAAATCATTAGAACTAGAATTAAAAACCATAGAACTACAGGTAGTGTGGCTAGTTGATAGCGGGCTATTTCGACTGCTGGACGAGGGGCTAGGAGATCTTATTGAGTGGTCTTTTCTCAGTTCTAACTGACTCTTCGTATGGTTTGAATGGACGCTTCTACTTAAAATCGGTGAATCAGTTTTCAGTTCGTACGACGTCGACTTGAGCATTTTCTGACTTTGCTCTATCGAATCTATAACTTTCTTGGCTGCTTTAGGGCAATCTTCTGGACGTAACCTGATAGCACCTTTACGTTCTAAATGTGAAAAGTTCTTTGGCTTACGATTACCACAATGAGCACTACACGGACTGGTGGAACTTTTGTTTGAGTTTGAGTTTTGGGGCGATGCCTCAGGTTTTGGTTTTGTTGGTACAATTGGGGGTTCCTTTTGTGACACTAAGGGACTATTTGGTTTGGACAAACACTTTTTGTGGCACTGTCTGCAGACGGGTATTGTGTCTACTACCACCGGGCTTGTCCTTACCGTTATCTGTAATACAACGTGTGAGTTAGTCGAAATTGATTGGAGACTTTTTATACCATTAACTACAATAAACGGCACTTACTTGACTTCCAGAATTACTGCTTTTTGATGGGCTTCGGTCGTTTTCTTTCTTTTCAGCCGGCGAGGCTCCTTTAGCCTCATGGCTCGAAACAAGATCAGCTACTTCCAATAGATTTAGTTCTCTAGACCGCTTTCTTAATTCTTCTACGCTCCACATCTAGAAGCACCCAACTCTCTTAGTACATTCAAAGTCAAAGGCCAAGGTATCTACTAATTCATATGTGGGTGTTTGGTTGGAATTGTTTTAAATATTTCTAAATTCCTAGATACGAATGCATATTCAATTCAAATGCAACACCAAAAGCTCTTATTACAACGTAGTAAAAAATATTTTATTCTATACCAACTCGGAAAAGGTTGATCATATTGTGTCCCATTTACTTTTATATCTACCTCCATATCAGGCTCTGGTGGGTCGAGTTCTTCAGCTTCAGGTAGTTGTGTCATCCACCTCTGCAAGTGAAGAGTTGACCCTCTGCTTCTGGTGCTCCGAGCACCTTCCGTTGCACTGCCCCCTCCCCCCGTCTGGGTTTCTACTGAACTGCGTCGCGTCTACAATATTATGAGTGTTTTGTAGTTCCTGAACTCGACAGCTCTTGGACTTCTTCTAATTACTTGGTTTACTGGTAGATTCCAATTGATAAACATGTGGATATTTGGTGAAAAGAAGAGTGCACTTACCTTATTGTAAAAATACACAGGGTTAGAAGTTAAAATCTGTTTGATGATAAGACAGTGCTTGATTTTGTTTGGTCTATAAAACTAGAATAATATCTGGTTCTGTGATTTCGAAGAGTATATACATTTTCAGTATTTAATGAAAAGATTAACAAATATTTGTAAATTTCTTGAAAGATAAGAAATTATTAATTAAGGACGACAAAATTGTTAAACAAAAATATTTGCCACACAGTAGTCTGTTAATTAAATTAAAATGGCAAAAAATATTGATAAATTATCCAATAATTAATTAATAAATTACAAATTTTATATAAATGTACAGAGAAAAATGGTAGATCATTGAATTACATTATAAAAGTCTTTAAAATTTCGTTAGCGTCGCAAAATTCTGGGCCCTTGATAAAATAAAATAAATATATTTCGCCATTGATAAAATCACTTTATTTACGGACAATTAGAAATATACTGCTCCGATCTAAACATAAACATCCAAATTTTATATTATTTATTCCATTAATATGTCATGAAGAAACCTGAACTATGTTAAGTAAAATGCTTTCTCAAAATTATAATTTTTATCCCTCATAACTATCATTAGACTATATTAAAAATTTACACACAGCCAAAGACATCGAAAATTACCGGATTCTAACTACGTAGATTTGTAAAAAAAACTCATTTACATACAATATTTTCCCGGGAAATGATTAGGTTATGTGAACATTTTGCGATGCTAGCGACACAAATAAAACGATCCTCTAAGTTTTTGTTAACATTTACATTTGCTGTACATGAATAAAATACTCTATGTGTTTATTTATTACACTAATTAAAAAAAGCATCAAATAAATCATTCACATTTAACATCGACTACCATTTTTCTTTGTAAATATATTTACATATATCTAATGGCGATGAAGGTTTCAACGTACTAAGCATTGTTCAAATCAAAATGCTCTAAAATGTGCAATGATGGCAACTACATGATTGATTTCGCGAAGCTGATCGCCAAATATCCACATGACCTGTACAGTTAACTCTATGTACAGATTTACAATGTTCCGTGACCGGACATTTACAACATCAACATTATTATTAGCTAATTGTTCCATTACACTGTTGAAGGAATCAGAATGTAGAGTGCGCCGTCAAACAAGTTCCAAAATGAAGAAGCCTTTTTGAATTTCTTAAGAAAAGGACGGAAGACTTAAGCAAATTTGTTATACAAAAAAGTGTAATGTACACGAATGTTCTCTATTGGTACCCTATAGTTACATTTGACACTGATTTACTATTTAGTAAATATTGGCATACACATTTCGATTATACTAAAGCGACTTGTAAAATACCCGATCGTGAATTCAGTTCTGTAATAAGTAAATTTTTATTAATACCCGGTAGCATATCATAAGTGGGTATCAGACTTACAAATTATTACTCTATTATAATCAAAATACCGAGATTTCTTTAATACTGCTAATGTTCGAAAATATGTCTCTCAAAATTTTGTTACCACAACCTTAATCTCGACTATAAGCGATTTTTATAACAATCCAACAAACTCGCCAGTCTACTCGGCGAAAGCGTTCCACCCTCTCTCCTAAACACCGGTTAAACATGACTACTAGAACACTCCGTTCACGGGTTTCTGTTCAAGAAACCTATCTCCAATTTCTACGATTCCGGGGATAGCAGGAGTCTGCTAACTCCGGATCGGACTCCGCGGATCAAAGTTCCAGATAGGCCGGCGGAGTCGGCCTCTCTGGTAATGCCATCCGCGGCAAAAGGGGATCGTCAGGAAGAAAGATGCGCTCCTCGACAGCGTGTTTGTACGAGGGGTCAACATCCAGGTCAGCTAAAGCTAAGTCAGCTTCGAAAGATTCCCATCTGCATGGAGAATTTTCTGAATATGCTTCACCGCCTTCAGGCGTTAATTGGGCACTAGGTGATGTGTGGGGCTCATCGTTCTTCTCAATGCTAGACGACGATACGAAGTGTGACGAGAAAGTTTGAGAATCTGCTGGCGAGAGATTAGCGGACGGGGTTTCTGGAGTTGGGGCTGTTCTCCAGACTGTGCTGAGAGGACCTCGGACTGGTTGGGGCGTAGGAGTATCCGAACACGTTCTGACGTCAAAACTAACTCGAACTTCTTTCTCTGGCCGTTCTTCAACGAGCATATTGAGGTGCGAGCGATAAGAGCTGGCTGGCAGGAGAGCCAGGCTGGAGTGCCGTTGGATGCTGGACGCAGATACCTGGCGTTGTTGTGAGTCCAGCGTGGCGAGGGAAAACGTCAGCTGCGGATCCGGAGAGTCCAACGGAGAGCCCAGAGGCGTACCCGACATCGTGTGAGCGCGGTAACTGGGAAAAACGAAATATTGTAAGCTAGGTATACTGTCATAGAAAATTTTATCTTAGAATAAAGACTTTCATTAACGATTACATGATTTGGTATGTAGTAATAGTACTTAGGAAAGCGAAAAACTTATTACGCGTCATACGCGTCAATAAGATTAGTATAATACGCGTCAATAAAAATTACACCAGCAACTTGACGACCTATCACCATATTAATTACTTTGCACTCACATCTGTCTCTGCAGCAAGCTCTGCCATACAGCCTTCAGGTCTATGGAGGGGGCACGCAACACGACGGGTCTCGTCCGCGCTGGCGTGCGCGGTGAACATGACACCAGAGGCGACTCGCCGCCCGCACGACCCAGGATTAGACGGAACTCTGTGGCTGGAAATTCATAAAACCGATTAAACCAAACCATCAGGACTTTAGTTTAGTAATCTTGAACTATAATCACGTCTGTTCCAAGGGCTCTTCCAAAATTTTGTTATTTTCATCATTTTAACGTTTTTTTCTGTATTGTAATGCTTCCTTCTCTCGACACTTAGGACAAACTTATTTACAAAACCATAGTACCATTTTTAGTTAGATTGTTACAGTTTGTAGCACCGACCTTTTTTCCTAACATTGAACTGTGCTTCTGATACAGTAGCTAACGCAACAGGTTCCTCTGTCACGAACAGGACCCGGTCTCTTGAAACGGTAGCGAAGAGGAGCAGGTCACTGAACAGCAGCGCCCAGTAAGGTCGCACCGCTCGACCTTCGACCCTCGAGAGCTCTCCACCAAAGATCCATTGACGACCAGCAGTACTTAGTACGAAGGGCTGAAATTATTATGTGTATCAGTTTTATTCATTACATATAAGCTTTGATTGTATTCTAAGAATTATATTTCTATCTGCAAATCACCCATCACTTGTAATTATTAAATATGCTTGGTATGGGTAACAACATTATATTAAGACAAATTGAAAACTTAGAAAACGATTTTAAGATTAAAATTTAAAGTACTTAAAACAAAAATGGTCACGTGGAAAGTGTAGATTTTAGGCATGAAAAAGAAACCGCATATTAATTATACAAATACCGCGTTGCAGCGATGCAAATATTTACCTTACACCTAGTGAACACGAGTCTACTCTCCAGATCGGAGACGGATAGTAATGGCTTGCCGTCACCAGCCAGTCCCATTAGTCCCGAACCAGCCGTAACGTCTTGGTAACCGCTCTGAAAATGCCAGTCTTAGTGAATGACTTTTTCAATAAAAAAATAGAACTATATAATGATTTTGGTAATTCGAATCCTCCACCTTACAGCGTGTTTGTATAAAATTGTTTTTTTTTTCGTCGAAAATCTTTTAGAGATATAATGAATGATATTCATTAAAGCACGCCTGAGCCATGTCCATCGGATTATTATCTGCATCTATTTTACTACAAAAAAAAAATGTAATTTTTCTAAATTTTGAGAGCTTAGAATTACCTGTAACTGTTCCACAATAACTTGAAGCTGCTTCTTCTCGAGCTGATCATAAGGGCCGGCCCCAGCCGCGGCCGCTGCCGCCCTCATCAGTCTCAGCAGTTCCCGGAACTGTTCCAATGGCTTGTGCACTAGTGACGTGATGTCAGGCCTTCTCCGAGGTATCGGTGGACTGGTGCAGAACCGTGAAAACGCACCACTCGGGTCTTTTGATTTTTTTACCTAGTGAAAAGAATATTTTTTGGATTATTAGCTTTTCTGTAATTCTTTCTTTTCTTTAACAAAGTTTAGGGAAATGCAATCTATATTCAGGTCGGCTCACGGGCTTATATACTGGGAACCCTCAGGTCATATTTGTGGCAAAAGGTTTTTGAATTACTTCAAATTGGTTTGAAACGTGTGAAAACACTTAAATAGGTTTCAGACAAATTCGAAACTTCTCTTCTTTGAAGGGTTTCCCTTTTAAGAAGATACAAAAAAACTAAGAAAAAACTAATAATCATATACCTATACTCCACATTTAAGGTGAGCTATTGATAACGCAAAGTTAACCACAAAAAAATCCTTCGATAACCTAATTAACAATTCTTAACGTTTTATTACTTACCAAAACACAATCAGCTCTCTTGAGTCCAAGGCAGTATTTTTTATACAGGCTTAGGAAAACTGGGGCCTTTTGAAGGTACACAGCAACCACGGTTGACGTCTGAATCTCGCCGTCATCCTGCACTATCTGATCTAAAATGTCTTCTGACAGTCTGAAGATCTGTAAGAGTGTTAAGTGTTCTACATAAGGTCAAGAATCGGATATTTACGACTTTATGACTACACAAATGAGAATCCATGTAGTTAGGGCTTCTAAATAATAATAGTTTTTCTACTGTCACTTTTTAAGCTATTGCATAGCTTTTATCGCGGGCTTTGAGCGCGGCGACCGAATCAAGAAATTCCGTAACGTAAATAAAACCTAACACCCCCCACTCCGCCTACCATGTATCTCGGCCGAGCGTTCGCTTAACGTGTATGTATATGGTACGACTGTACGAAGCTAGCACGGATCGAGACGAGCTGCTCCGAAATCGGACGAATACGTAAGCAGCTGTTTGTGAGAAAGTTTAAAGGTGTATAGGTTACATATATCATATTTTTATAACGCCACAATCACAAAATTGCATAAGTTGATAAAAAATGCTAATTTAGCTTTACCGCGGCAGTCCCCGAGTGCCACACGTTTTTTAAATAGAATCTTGATCCAAGAACCACTTACAAGCAGAGAATAGCATACTTTTAGTAGTTTTTTAATTCATACACCTAGATATTTCAACGAGCAATTTATTTTCTTCTGTCGTTACCGTCTGAGGCTCTGAGGCTTATTCACTTAGTCCAAGCGGTTAACGTGCTGTTACGTGTAGGGTTAAAAGAGGCTTTATATCTTTCGACTTATTATTCCTTTAAGTAAAAAAACACTACCCGGCGACTCTCAGAACACAAAAAAGAATTGGCGACCCGGGATTCTTGAACTATAATCTGCGTTATGCCACGTTAACTTCTTAGCGAAAATTGGACGACCTCCGTGGTCGAGAGCGTACACACCGGTTTCCAAGGTGTCGCCAGTTCTGAGGTCCCAGGTTCGATCCCCGGACGGATCAATGTAGAAAAACACTTTTCTACATTGTCTCGGGTCTGGGTGTTTGTGGTACCTTCGATGTGTCTGATTCCATAACACAAGTGCTTTAGCTACTTACTTTGGATTCGAAGCAATGTATGTGATGTTGTGCACATTTTTTAAAAAAGCGAATAATCTCCCTGAGTCCAACATTCCTTTTCATGATCGATTTTCATTCCTTACTTATAAATAACTAGTTTATTTTGGTATTTTTACCTCTTCAAGATTTTGGAACAGCAACTGGTGGTCATTTGGGGCTATGAGGTCGGCTCTCTCGGCCAGGGGTGACACGAAGCGGACGAGGCCGAACTGCAGGCAGGTCGCGTAATGCTGCTCTCTCGCTATCACCGCGAGGAGTGCCCGCTTTCTACCGTCAGTGGTCAGCCCTGGCGTCTGGTGGCGAACGTATTAAAAATGGTAGAAATACGTCCTTTCCGCAGAGTGAATAATTTTAAGGTATAAGGAAGAATATGTGTTGGTGAATATTTATGTTAAATAAAATTGTTATAAACGATATTTTTTAATAACGAATGTATCTATCTTTTATATATTTATATATTTTTATACTCAGTCCATTTTCGACCTGTAATTAGTAATGATGTTCAATTCATACTACAGCAGAGTCGGAGTATGTACATCGAAGTGATCATGTCAAAGTATTCACAATCAAATTTTAAATTTATTTTATTTCTTTGTGAAATTAATCTGTACCGTATAATGTTGGTGTACAATAAAGTAGATATATTTTATTCTAATTCAGAAGATATATCAAAGTTCTGGATGCGCTTTAACTCTGCTATTTTTTGTCGTATACTATCCTACTTTAGTATTTAATTATGCATTATTTCAGTAAGCAGTCAATTATGACTATTACCACATTATAACTATGCTCTTTATAACTAAATCAATAGTGGTGCATGATAAATGAAGATTATATAACTACTAAAAAAAGGTAAAAAAAAAACAAGAACGAAAATAAATTAAAAGCAATAAATTTATTTGCACTTAAAATTATAGAACATAAATTAAAAACGAAATAAAAACAACAGGAACCAAAATTTTTTGATCGAATACACTCGAACTCAATAAATTAAAAGTAGAATAGAAAATCATAGAGTTAAATAAAGAAAATTATACAAAACACCGCTTTGTATTACAAAATTAAAAACACGCACAATCTAATACAAAAAAAAACTAATAAATAAGAAAAAAAAACATTAACAAAATAAATATTAACAAAAACAGTAAGCTTAAACGTAACGATTCCCCTTTCAATGAATTTGACTTAGAAACTAAACTTAAAGTAAATTACGATATACAAGCTAAGACCCCGTAAACTGCAGATTTTTAAGGAATAAAAAATATAAATAAAATTTGGAATAAATCGTTTTTATCTTAATAAATAAATGCGTAATTTTCAAGCGGTCATAATCTTCTATCAAAAACCGGCAGTACACTTGGGTCGAAAGTTAAAAATAGCAGCTACAAAATAAAAATAATGGAATGTATCATGAAGTATTTACAAAAATAAAGAAGACGTAATAATAATAACAAACTCCATACACGCTACTGTACATCAATTTAGATTTATACTCACATCGAGAGAATACAAGGTCCAATACTAGCACCAAATTCGTAAATTTTTGTCTCACAAATACCAAAATAATAAATTCGAATAATGTTTCTAATGGCCAACCCATAAGACGTAAACTTGTATCAATCGTAAAATATCAAGTAGGAATCAAGTATTCGATAATGGCAAATTGAAATTTGGGCTGTTAAGAAATTTTCATTTCAAATCGATATGTCTGTGGAGGTCGACAAGAATATAATAGCGTATTTAAAATTGGATGAAATGATTATACATTAGGTTTCAATACAAACAAGTTCAAATCTAACAGCCTGGCCAAGATGACTAGTTTCCAAAATGATGTCGATGCAATGTCAAACGATAATTCCGTTACCGACCTCTTTCGAGAACGTCACTTGGGGCAGATGGAGCTTGCGTCTGTCGAGTGACTGGCTGGTGGAGGAGCAAGCGGTTGGTGGCCGCGCTGCTGTGGCTGGCGACGCGAGGGCTGCGGCCCGCGGGGAACGGGGAGGGGGAGGAGGCGTGGACTCCGTCGGAGGAATGGAGACCTGAGCCAGTCGAGGTCGGATCCCCACACCGTTTGGTGGCACTCGTCTGAATGTTTCTATGTTTAGCATCTGACCCGCTGATCTGAAAATTGAGATAGAAAAAGTTAGTTTAGTCGTACGTTATTAAGTCGAATGTCATTTTCAGCTGAGAAAATTTCAATATAATGTTTCCTATTGGAATATTTTTTCGGAGATGGGTTACAAGTTTTTATGATGTTATAGATTACTAATTATTTAAAATACACTCACTTCACAAGATTTCGGACCTCTTCCTCGTTAGCCGTTACCACATTCTTGTTTCCGACAAACACGAGATAATCTCCTGCCCTGAGTCCGGCGCGCTCTGCTGAGCCCCCAGCTGCCACTCTCTCGACCCTCGGGGGACGAGTCCACACCACTGTGAAGCCGAACCCACCGCTAGTTCCGCGGACGAGTCTAGAAGCAAAGTTAATGATTAGTAAATTTTCTTTATTAAACAAGTCAAAAAAATTAACTATGACTGAAGAAATCGAAGGAAAGAGGCTAGGGTACCCAAGTTTTATAAACAGACGGTTTAGCTATTAGACACTGCGCCATTGAGGCTATCAAATTGTTCATGTCCAATCACCTTATAAAATGGATCTTTGCCAAAATTTATTGGAGCATTTCAAGTATGTGTTATTGATACGCTCTTTATTTATGTTTCCTTTATGGATGAACGGGATATTTCTGATTCTAATATTATTAGTTACTAAATTATATAGACAAAAATTGCTGACGATTGTGTTGGCAATCATGAAATAGAATATTCTAGAAATTAACTTGAATAATTCATGTGTTTGTGTTGTACTATAAAAAATAAGGGTTAAAAATACAAATTTTACTCACTTCCTAGTGGTAGTGAACGGTGTCCTCCCGTTCCTCTGCGCCCTCCTAGGTGCGTTGGGGTCTTCGGGTGGGTCCAGCTCCAGGTATCTGAGGAACAGGTGCTCGTCTGCTTCTCGCTGGAGAGCGGCCGCCACCGCTTGAGCCTGGCTAGCAGTCGTCGATGATGGACCGTTTGCTGAAACACCTGAAAAATTAAGAAAGGATTCAAGTTTTTTACAAATTAAAAAAGTGTTTCAAGAAATAAGGAGAGATGAATGAGTCTTAAAACTGCTAATTAGTAGGACTTGAAAGTTAAATGACGCTTTAAGTGTAAGAGCTTGTTTAAATAGAAAAATATTTGGATCATTGTTTTTAGTTTAACCATTCATCATTACTACATAGTTTATTGCAATTAAATGTTTGTATATAAGGCGATAATATGTTTTTTTTTCATTGTTTCAATAAATCAAACAAAATTGTTAATGTATTTGCCAATTTTTTTTAGCCTTACCTTTATCATTATGGTTTTCTTTAGTGCCATCATTGGTGCTAGTCTCAATGTTATCAGTAGCCATCTTGCGTGTATCCCCTTCAGTCACGCGGTCCTCTTTAGCGAATTTGTCATTGGCCGTCTGCGCCGCGTTCTGGCCGCGTCCAGAGCCTTGTTGCAGGAAGTACGTGCCCGATATATCGCAGTTAATTGCATCTTTTATTGGGAACGAGACACATCCTAGAAACTCGCTCCGCCTGTAACAAGAGACAAAAAATAATTAACTTTAAATCCTGTCGTAGATCTAACTTCATTGAGTAAAAAACATCTTTTTATTCGTGGTGGAATAAATTCAGTCTGTACATTGAGCACAGAGGTTGAACATCCCACCCTTGCTACATTTTGGTCGTTAAAGGTCAGCGAATCGTCATTGAGATGGGAATAATATGTAAATGTTTGCAATAGGGTGAAGTCGTTATGTATAATAATGGTCAGCCGGAACGCCGGCTCCGCATGGACCAATCGGATTTACAAGTGAAATATGTTTGCATCCAACTGGATAAAATCGGGGCAATGATAAAAGTTGAAATGTATCTGACTGTAGAATATTCATAAGTAGTATTAAAACCGATCTCTGGAAAAAAACCTTAATTAAATAAGGCCCTAACTTAATTATTTAATAGGTATATACAGGGTAGATTATCACAATATTAAAAGGATAGAAACACACATATGGCATAGGATAGAAAATACTGGTACAAAAAATAGACAAAGAAGCCGTACAGAATATTGGGGATAGTCAAGTAAAAGCTATTACTCAATTTAACATTTAATTAATAAAATAATAATTGTCCGAAATGGAGCGTTTGGAATAGATGAGTCATCAGTAAGCCGGCCTTAATGCAGCGTGACTGGGAGGCTCGTGCCCTACATACATAATGTGTTACGTAAGGATTCCTCGATATGGTGTAACGTATATTTTCAGGATCGACTTTTGGTTCTTTAGTCTTTTGATTTTTTTGTTTTTAGGGAAGAACGGAACCCTTAAGGGTCACTTTGTTATTCGTATGCCGGCCGTGTAATATCTTTATGTACCACAAGTAATAAGAAATTCCTGAAAACTATACATTTGTGTTTGAAATGTGAAAAATATGACCTTTGTTCGGAACCCTGAGTTAGCGAGTCCTACTCGCACTTGTCCGGTATTTTTAACTTTGTATTATATAAAAAATAACCGCGTTGTTATGATTATTAATTTTATAACTTTTCAAATTTACATTCAAATCATACATTCCCTCAGCCTTTTGAATGTTTTCATTGCAGCGGCCTACTCTTAACTTTTCATTTCATCCCTGCCATCATTAAACAAAGTTGCAATCCAGTTTAATTACTCGACATATTTCATAACTTTTTCCAGTTTAATCAACGCTCACGAATGTTCCCACTACTGTAGCTATTGCTACTCGGTTTGTACTTATAAACAGCTGTGCTGTAGCATGCACTCAAACAGAAATAGCTTTGCGTGCTATATTTGCATGCACGTAAGGGGAAAGTTCGCCCAACCTTGCAGGTTCATCAGATAAATAGTTCCTACCAAGTCTGGCCTTAAGTAGCGTGAATGTTACTTGTCGTCAGTTTGAAATTACGAGCAGTCAACTGTATGTTAATGATAGTAGATTGTATTAGGTGTCGATATTCTCAACATATTAACAAGTCTCTTACTGGTTTCTTTTCTCTATTCATCATAACTTTACCAGAAAATTTACATTTATAAATTAAGCCCTTATAATCCTAGTCTCTTTAAAATACTCCACTGTTGGTAAGACCTTTCGTGAGTCACATTCATGAGTTATAAGTACATACGATGTGTACGAGCAGGGTACGGCTCGTGACCTCACTAAATGGAGAATGCTCATGAATAAGGGTTTCGTTTGAGTTTCAAACTTCTACGTCGACGGTAAAGCTAAAGTCGTAAACAAAGTCAGAATCTTTTGTGATTAGTTTCAGAACGTTTTCACATAACATTGAACTGTTGTATAACATAATCGGATTGCGTTTTATGATATTTTTCAACATTGATTACTCTGCTGTTAGGCTGTTTTTATCTCTTGATCAATTCGCCTTGTGTTCGAAGTTATTCATTTTTCCTGTTCCCATTACTCAGCGGTTTCCTGAATTATTTATTGCGTCACTGAACATTAATGTCGGAAAATCTACATTGGCGTATCAGATTTTCCACCTACTGACCCAGTTACTACATTTCTCCACATCTTAGATGAAGTAATTTTAATGATCAATTTGCTAAATTATGATTTAATGTAATCGTAGAATTGTTTAAATAGTTAGCCAATATAATTACTGCCAATTAACTGCATACAAGGAAGTCACGTATGGTAATGTTTCCTTTTACATAAACGTACCTATAATTTCGTTTCATTAAAATGTTGCGAAATTATATCATGTGAACTGTAGACAGTTTCCAACTAATCAAGCCTTTGCCATATATGTCAGTTCTTCATAGCCACCAACCTGTTTAGATTATTATGTCCAATAACGTCTAAATGATCACATAATCATTAGTTACGAACTCGAATGCGTTGAAGGAATTTATTAAAGAGTTTGGTAACGACCATTTTCTGATGGTTTTTGATGTCTATGATTATGTTGAATAGAAATTACATCTTGCAGTAGAATTACAAACTTTAAGGATGGTGGTGATTCCAATAGTAAAAGAAATGTGATAAAGAAAAACATCAAAACGAAATTATAATGATTCTGACAAATATGACACATGACTTGAAACCATTGCAGAAGATGATAAAGTAATAACAACCGATGACGAAAAAGTAAAACGTTGTATAAAAACACTCGCATCCTTTCCTGAACAAGTCGATCGAAGCTCAATTAAACCGACCATTAACTGAACCAATTTAAACTTGAGATTTGAACACCACGGGCAAGTTGGCACGGGCTAACTGGAAATATAAATTGATTACACGCATTAATTGGACTCCGGATGGTTCTCGAAAAATTGCAGCATATTTTTGCTCATGTTATGTCTGGCTTTTCAACTTTTGATGAAATATGTCGAAGTTTATAGTCGAATTTTAATTGAATCCTTGATATCAAAGTAATTGCGGTAAAGCTTAAATAAATATAATTGGGCATTTGTACACATTTATTTATTTTTGCGCTAGCGTTATTTTGCAACATAGAATTACATTTCATTAACTACGGGTGAGATATGGGATATCACGGAAGCAGGGTCTTATTACACAAACATTTATCTTTACATTTTGCAGGAATTGCTGTTTGAGTATTTGTTAAAGCTGTAATTTAAGTAAATATATTGGAAATATAATTGGTAGGCAGGGGTACATCATTGGTAAAGGCAATAACTCTTCAAATAAGGGTACTATAAACAATTTCTTGGCTCTCTTGCTTCTCCTCTACATTCTTCTCTTCTTTGCATTCTTGATTATTCTTTATTATATCTTCATTTACAACATTAACGTACAACATATATCTATAGGATTCGTGCAGGGTCTTCCCCTAATCACATAAGCCTCTAAGCATGCAAGGGGCTGTTCCAAAGCCTTTCTCTTCCATCCTGTGCATTACATTGGAGTGCATCCATGCGTACTAGAGTGACGGGGACACCAATCGCAAAACTTACGGGGATAGCTGTCACTCTTCTGATATAGGGCTGATGGTGGATTCCGTCATTCTGTCCAAGTCCAAGATATCTGCCGGGAGGCTGTTTTTCCTCGTTCTCTGTTCTGGGGGGTCCCATTCTGGGAGACTGTTCTTTCTGGAGAGCTGCATTTGGCGGTGCGCGTGCTGGTGCGAGCAGTGCTGCCGCGGTGGGGGGTCCTTGCGAGCGCGCGTCTGACTCAGCCCGGCAACCGTTTGCGATACGAACGACATCTTTTTTGAGAATTTACTGGAAAATATACGGTTTTATAGCATAGAAGAAACTTAAGCAATAGTAAGCATTAATTAAGCCATTATAATTCTTTTCAAATAATTTGCAGAAGAAAAACCCGTATATAAATATTGTACTATCTACGTCGTAAGTTTGAACGTAATACGTTTTACACCCTATTAGTGTCCGCCTCAAACACTGCTTTGAGATCTCCACAACTAGGTATCTATTCCGTTTGACAACCAAATGATTAACATACGACTAATTAGTTGCTGAAAGGATCTCAACTAATCAACCTACATTTCCATACAACCCACTTTAAACTAAAAACAAAAGTAATCAAGATGGATTTAAAAGAAAATAAATTAATAACAAAGGGGAAAGTAAACGATAGTCACGCGAATATATCTAGCGCTTTCCAAAGATAATAAACGTAACTTTATCTAAGAACTTAATACTTATTTGTTATAAGGAGTAGTATCCTTGTAAACAGCGAAGAGGCAATTTTCTGATAAATCTTTTTTGACAATGGAGCAGCATTGTACTGATGATCAAGTTACATTATTATTATGAGTGTTTTTTCCATTCACATTTTTTAAGTACTAACTAGCAAGAGTATATTATTAGTATTTTCTTTTATGTAGGTATAATAACTTAAGAAAAAATAAGCAAAAAATATTATGCTTTTATTTTTATTATTAAGTTGGATTTTATTTTCAAAATTTAAATTTTTAAAACAATGTTTTATGATTTCAGCAGGTATCACTTATAAACAATATTGTAAGTAGGTAGGTAGTTATGCATGTTAATAAAAAATTGCAAACATGTGTATTTTCATAAGCTTATGTTTATTTTCCATCTTTTATAATCACCATTTTTTTTGCAAATAAAGATATTCGATTTGATATGAATACGAGTCGATTTCGGTAGTAAGTTTTTTCCTTAATTGTCCTGCCTATATTATGCGCCAAAAAAATTCTTGGAATCATTATGCGCAAAGGATTAAAGTTTTCTCAATACTCGAGCACAATAAAATTTAACCTATTCCATACAAACTCCATCTATGGCTGATGATTCAATCAAAGTTGATTTCGTTAGATTCAAGAACGCTAGCTACCTTTGAAAGAATCCCTAAGGGACTGAGGCCAAATAAATAAAAGCTACAATTCCCATTTTGTGTGCCCTAAAACTAGCCCTTGTACTGACAAAGGGCAGTTTCGTAGTTTGAAAGGGAAAACGGAACAAATCGTTGGATAACACGCAAGGGCCTCAACCACGCTAGTAATAAATTGGCAATTTATACAGATTATTGTTATTTAACACGTATTGAAGAAACGAAGGCACGTATTGAAGTTAATGCCAATCAATGAATCGGAACCCTTATTACCTATCCCTTGGAACTTATTAAGACGGTGAGAAATATTGTGCTAGTTGCGGTACATTGCCGTCAATGATCGATTACTAATGATACCATAGCGGCGCGACCCCGCAATCTATCACATTCCAAGCGATATTTCTCATCTCGTCTTAATCCGGCCTTAATGAAAGTATTTGAATAGGTACAGAAGTTTAATTCCAGAACATATCTGAGTTCTTCATTGGCTTTTCTACATTTTGTGCCAGCTTTATTATCAACTAGCGGACCTGCACTGACTTCGCACAGGTATTACACAAAAATCTTCAGTCAAACGCAGCGGGGAACTTTGTTTTAACATTTGAATAGTAGGTAGACAAAACAGTTACACTGAAAAATGTAACTAAAATAAAAGAGCAAGAAGTTCAATTTATTGTGGACATGAGCATAAGCACCATTGAATGATTATTTCAGGTAAATTTAAAGCTAACGTTTCCAAAACAAATTTTGGATTATATTTAAAGACTGCAATGTGGATTTTGTAATGGGATGTTAACAGTACCGTGCAGTCGACTGTACGCATGGTCGAGCCAAGCTACTAGTAATATTGCTGAAACATTACGGGAAAAAGCAGCCATGTTGACGGTTGAAATACTTTAATCATAATTTAGTATTCACTGAGAGTCTTGCTTCTGCCTGTTCTGATGCTTATGTACGGTTGTCAAAACAATTTCAGGCTTTTCGGCATAGAGACCAGTTTGTTGTCAAAAAATTCGTTGATCTTGTCATAAGACAGGAGTTTGTTTGTTTGGTTCAAGGCGCTAATTTCCGGAACTACTGGTCCGATTTGATTTCTTTCAGTTTTAGATAGCCCGTTTGTGATCATGCGGACGGAGCTGCAGGCAAATGCCAGTAGATAATAAAACCCGAAAGTGCTTGAGAATAAACAAAATATTTGAAAATAAAATAGGTAGTTTTTTCTGTTTTTGTTTGTACAATATGCTCTCCATTATTATGATGTGTGTCTGATTAATGATCTGACCTCAGAGTCACCATCCTTCACAGTCCACAATTTAAATTGGATTCCAGTGCGGTAGGCAACTGCATGCACTTTCTTAATTATTCTAAGACCCCAGACCCACCATTGACAAACGGTGAAGGAAAACGTCGTGAGGAAACCTGGATTCTAAAAAGTAGAATCCGAATTCGCCAATCCGCAATGAGCAAGCGTGGTGATCAATGCTCATTCCTTCTCTATATGGGATGAAGCCTGAGCCCAGCAGTGGGACATTTATAGGCCGTTTTTATAGACAACTGCATACGATTTTAGACTACTACGTTATAAGTGAAATTCGACCACAATTATGCAATAAGTACTGTTATTGATATAAATTGTTTTGTTATGCCTTTGCAACGCTATTTTTTGTAGGGATTGGCAGTTAATTGATGACATAATAATATTTGGAGTGATGATTTAAAATTGTATGTTAAGTCTTGTATGGTAATTCCATGTATGTATCTTAGTATGAAGGCAGAACAGAACTCTTTGTAAATATGTTTTTGTATTAATCTTGGCAACAATATCTAAGGCCGCGTCCCCATCATGCACGGCGCGGCGCCGTCACCGTACAACGTCACGACGCCGTCGCCGGGCCACGGCACTGCGCCGCGCCGCAGCACGGTGCCGCCATCGGTGCGCCGTCCATTGCCCATTCAGTCGAAATTTCGCTGTTGATGCACTCGAACGTGCTGGACTCGAATGGGCAATGGACGGCGCACCGTTGGCGGCACCGTGCTGCGGCGCGGCGCAGTGCCGTGGCCCGGCGACGGCGTCGTGACGTTGTACGGTGACGGCGCCGCGCCGTGCATGATGGGGACGCGGCCTAAGCAACATAATCCAAGTGTTTAAATGACAAGGCAAAGAAAAACAAAAGAATAACCAGCTGATTTATAGAAGAACAAAGTGAAGCGAATATATACATATACATTCATATAGTAAGTATATGGTACAGGGGAATGTACTAATATATTTCATTTTATTTACGTATACGCAAGGGATAAGGGCTATTCTGGACGTATGCCAAATATTCTCTTTGGAACTTCAACTAAGTTTGACTCGTATTTTTTGTAGGATCTGTTGTAGGTACTCATGTAGAAGGCTGTTTGCATGCATTTTGTCTCTAGATTTCTTTTGTTTTATATTGCTAGCCAAATTCAGAATGTATATTGAATATCTTCATCAACTTTTATACATCTTATCTATTGTATTTTGCCATTTATGATGTGTAATAAAGAAATTAAATAAATATATGCATCCGTTCATTTCATTTCTTTTCTTCTGATATTTTATACAAGGGCCGTAATTTTATTCATTTATTTATTCAATTGGCACTAAAAAGAGCGCTCAATAGACTCAGGCACTTATTACTCGAAGGTCAATAGAAAAGTCCCAAAAAGTTTTTATTTCTGTTGGAAATTAAACAGTTAAACCCTTGTTTGCGGTCACGGTTTTATTAAAGCTATTAAAAGGACTATATTTACATATCTTCCGACAGATTAAACTCTTATTGGGTATTGCTAAATGCCAGTATCTTATTCTAAGCCCTGTCTATCCACCACAATACATTTTCTGAGTAACACGGTACCCCTGGGTACACTTCATGACTCGAAGTTGGCCATTTTTCAAAGCATGGCAATCGGAACCAACTGCGATCTTAATTTCTCCAGATTGTTCATCTCGAATCTCATAATGATATTAACTCTAATGCACAATGACAATAATCTACAGCTGATATACTTCATCGAAGTTGTGGCAAAGCGACTATCTGATCAGATAGGCAGTCGCTTTGTGTAAAATAAGGCATCCAGCTGAATTCAGTGAGACAGGAAGCTGACCGAAACAGCTTGGGAAAGGGGTAAGCAGACATACTAATTTGCAGAAAATGTAGTCAAACATGATCAATACTGAAAGTGAAATTTCTTCTGTTTTTTTTTTACATCTGCCCAAAACAAAGCAAGCTCAATTGCTTTTTGATAACCCTCTTTTAGATCTTGATATTCAGCTGTACCACTATGAGCCTTAAAATTTTTGAACCTTCCAACGGCATTTTTCAGGAACCACCCCAAAACTAAACGCGTAACTTCCTTTTCTGAACCACACCTTTACTTAGTTTCTTAACAATATTTGCGTTAAGTAACAGTTATTTACATTCCTTGAACATCGGCTGTAATAGCTAGTGGTTATTAACCGTTTTACGAGCTATTAACCTTTGGCTTCTGGTAAACAGGGCGCAGTTAGGGTGCCGCCCTACGTTCACTACGTCAGTAGGTTTAGCCACGGTAGATGGCTATATGCGGCTTCGGAGACCAACGCATTGAATGGGTGGCCACGCTGGATGGCTATACCTATGTGGCTTCATAGACCAAAGAAGTGAATGAGTAGTCATATTAGATGGCTATATTTGGCTTCGTTGGGCAAATAATTGAATGGGAGGTTACGAGCGGTCAGCCTGGAGTATAGCAAGAATGAACTATAAAACTTAATAAAACGACATCCTGGTCATTAATGAGTAAATGTTGTAGCAAGTTGTAGTATAATAACGCTTGATATGAAGCCTTGGTTTTGCCACCAGTGATGCTGATGTGAATTTGACGTAATTTTTAAAGTGCTGATGGTAATATTTTTCCTAGTTACTGTCTGAGCCATTATTGTGCTTTGAGAACTGCATGCCTTAAAATTGAATGTGATCATTTTAATTTCTTGTCAGTGCGGCATTACTACTGACTATAAAATACCAACATTCAGTGCGTTGGTGCAGAACGCGTACCCGCCAAATAAAAAAACTAGATGCCGGTTATTGTGGCAAAAAGTAGTTTGCGTCATTTCATAGAATTCAAAATATTGATAGAAACAGACCATCATAAAATTATATCTACAGGTAGAACTGATCCCAACAAATTACTTAAACGCTCAGAGGAACCATATTAAAACTAGTAGCATGCCATAACCGGCTACCGGATAAGCATAGGTACATAAAAATAATTTGATCGTGGAAACAGTGTAAACATACAGGGAAATGCCGCCGTATCACCCCTACCCACCCTTCAGGGGAGATCAGGGAGAAAAGAGGGCGACCAGGGTTGGCGATAGTATCTTTTTTGGCAGAAATATATGAATATGCAATTGATGTGGTTTAAAATTTATTGAGCGCTGTTTGTGTTTTGTTTTTTGCTACTTTGAAATTATTGCTTAGATACTAGTCCAAACAATATTTTTTCTTGTGTAAGTCTGAACATGTGATTTGAAACGGAGAAAAGTATATAAGTAGATAGAGGATGATTTATTTGTAGGTCCATACCTACTTATGTTCGTACTTAGAAAAAACGGTGCTCAATATTGCTACCGTCCATTTTAAAATCCAGTTTACAAATGACATTAAAAAACCTTATGTTTAAAACATTTCCTTTATATTAGAAACTTTCCAACTAATATCCTAAGGGCATTCAATTTGCGAAACAAACAGCGACATTAATTACTAAAACGAAATAAACAAAAGTTAACAAATTACTCGCGTTTATTGTTTTCATTTTATTTGCTAAGTTGCCTTTAAAGGTCGAAGGCAGTAGTTAGTTTGACGGTAGATTAATGTGTCTTTGTAAACATCATTCGTTAAACCGCTCATTTGGTCATTCATTGTTCTGTTTTGAAGTTTCTATTGGTGCATGTATAGAAGAATATAGGATAGAGACAAAGAATACTGGGTTCTATAGCTTTAAAAACGCTTTCAATTCGATACTCCTCGTTTTAGCTCCTTCAGTCTTCTGGCAGTGTTACAGAATTTAGCTAAACACCAGCATTTTGCATGGGGACTTTACGACATTCACATTTTTTAATTTTTAACAACTCAATCCATAGAATTGGAAAGTCAACATTAAATTTTAATTTCTTACTCCTAGATATTCAGAACATGATAACATCTCTCATAAAAGCTCTGAAATAATTAGAAATAATTTTGAATCATTTAAATGGCAGCCCTGCTTTAATAACTCGAAGGGGATACAGCTGAGCATTAGTTGAAAATTGGACGCTCCAAAAGTTGCCTAATGGATATTTTGTTGCTTAGCCGAGTATTATGACATGAAGGTTGTATTATGTAGTTTTTCATTAAGCAAATGGAAAGATAGTGACATATTGAATAAGAAACGCAACTGAAAATATATTTAGAAGGGCTCGTCGCTAAGTGAAAGACGTTGTTTGACTGCTAACAAGGTTAAGACGCGATCGTCACGGTTGGTCCGCGGATGTGTGACCATTTGTAAATATACCGATATTCCTTCGTGGGTTGGAAAGCACGTAAAGCCGTTGGTACCGACTGTCATACAGTTCTTTGACAGTTGTTAAGTCATTAAAGTTCCGAAAACCAATCTACTACTATGTGGGTTACTGAATTATCCAGTGAAACGGGTTGTGGAGATCAGATGGGCAGTCGCACCAAGTAAAATACGGTATTCAGCTGTATCCTGTAAAACTCGAAGCTGACCCCAACATAGCTTGAAAAAAGGCTAGGCAGATTACTGAAAATATATTTAATACAAATGATATTCAAAAACTTTCGATTCGTCAAGATATTAAAGACCATCTACGAATTGGTCGGATGTACCTATAAACTTCATATTTCGGTATAACTTCCTAATTATAAGACCTAGAAAATCCCAATGGACGATAATGACACCTACTAGCATCCTAAATAAACCTCACATTATGTTCGGAAGCTAATCCAAGATTTACTGAGCGGTCCTTTTACGATCGGCCCCAAGTGTTTATGGCACACCGGGCTATATAACGCCCCATGAGATCGTACAACCTTGTTGATATTTATTTATGTGTAGCGTTGTTTATGGGGTTTCAGTACATCATTAGACCACCTGATTGCAGCAGGATGAATAAAAAATAATAAGAAATATAGGAACCCTTGGCAGGAATAAAGAGATAGACTAGCCCTTCATAATTCAAATTGATAAAAACAAAGGCTGTGATGATACAACTAAATAGATCAAAATTTTGTGCCAGATTCTACGGTTTTGAAGAAATTCACTAAACTTAACAACCAATACGTATCATGATAATGTTTACATACAAGTTTTACTTCACAAATTGTAGTTATAATCAATCCTTTCCAAAACTGTCATTAACGTAATTTTCAAGCCCGTAATTTTTTTTCCCTTTGACCACGGTTGGTATCCTTGGAAGGCTCAAGGTACCAGATGAAAAGCACTATCAAACAGTCACTGTACTGTCTCCAAATTCAATATACTTTCTTTCCTTCAATAATAAACCAAACGGACACATTCCGTGAACTGCATACATTCTATCAAAAGGTGAATATGAATCTATCGTAGATAGAAACAGATTTGTATTGTATTGCCGACAAAATGGTTTTCATGTTGCATCACATTCCCATTGTGAGCTTCCAGAGTTATTGAAGCGAATATCTATCAATATTATAGATGAGAGCTAGAAGATCGAAAGATCTAGAAACATGGAAACACGAGCAAGCAATTTTAGATAAAGAATCGGACAAAAGTATGCCTTGTTGAAGGAAAACCACCTGATCACATTTAGACCTGTGGTTTTTTACTAAGGGCTAACATTAATTACTGAGTCTAATTATCCATACAGGAATAGAATTTTGATAAAAGCAGGATTTAAATTACATATGAGGTAAAGAAAAGGTCAGCACGTTTTGAAATGTTACAGCGGAACAATAATTACTGTTTGCTATTACGGGATTCATTAATCGAGCAAGAAGTTATTTTAAATTATTTAAAAGCATAGAAACCTGTGTAAAATTTCCTCCATTAATTTGTCCAAAAATATATAAACACCACCTAGAATATATGCTACTAAATTAGTCATGATGTATCGTGATAGGTCATTCCTAATTACCTTCTGTAAATACTTGATTGTGATCCAATTTTACTTCGGTACAAAGGTCTTAATATAACTTTCGATGAACTCGTTATATATTCATATGGCTTTGTCCTATAGAGCTTATGGAATTCGATTGGATCATTCTCTTCATATCTTTTCATGTTCATTTATCAATACTATTTCCAATACTGATGAAAGAATAATCTCTTATTTAAAGTGCATCAATACTAAATATAGTACTTTCAATGAATTGTTTGTTAAATGAAGCAGCTCTATTTATTTTTGCTGTCTACGCATCAAGAATGAAATTTACAAAGTTTTTATTTTCAATTACATCATATTAAGGTACCCGAAAACCTTGTACCAACATGATACTCCATATAATTCACTATAGCTTTGTATAGATGGGTCAATGCAGCTCCCTAGTAGGGTTTTAAGGTCACATTAGAGCCAGGTCATCACGCACGAGTTTCAGCCTACCCCATTTCCTTCCACTTTCACTATGTGGTAGTAATTGTGTCAGAGAACTCGAGTGTTAAAATTGTGAGATCAATTGAACTCAAATAACGGAAATGGTAGTTGCCTTGTCAATTTTGAAGATAAGGTAGTTGAGAACGGATGGAAAATTAAAAGAAAATGATTTTGTAAAGAATAACTATAACACTATTTAATAACAATTTATTTAAAGCACTTTTTTGGGTACTACTCCGATCTTATAAAAACTAATCAAAATGGGTTTAGTCGCTCTCACCAATCTAGATAAATGAAAAAATAGATAAACTAACCAAATATGACTTCTATCCATAAGATAAGTGATGATTCCTCTAAAATAGAGGTCTGAATGAAAAGTTAATTGAACAGTAGATCATAAAAGATGGCATTTAGATGATAAGAAACGAATCCTATAATATTAATTGAGCTGTTATTTATTGAACTCACTTTTATCACGTTTTCGGTTTCAGGATGGGCAGACGTCCAAGCCGTTGAAAGAATGCGTCAGAATTTTATATACCTTGCATAAGTTGTGGCGTAGTGAGGTTGATCTATCATATTTTCTGGCAAATAGCCATAGAGTTTAGACATTGGACGAGGCTCTGCGGTTTGATTTTTTCTACTAGCTTCTGGAAAAGTGTGATTGAGTATGTGTACCTATTGATAAGATAAATATCAATAAATGAGATGAAAAGAGGCTTTTTTCTATAATAATTCTATAAGGGCCCAAGACAGGTACTTTGAGGAAATAAAGGCTATAATCAGAAAAAGCAATTTTTTCTGTTAAAAATATAATACTGCTTTCTTATTACCAAAAAAGCGTTAAATTGAAACAAATAGCCAACTTAGTTTAAAAGTCAAACGGATATTTCACCTATTTAAGTAAAATGTAGCCACGACGCATATATCACCATCTTAAATCAATATATTGAAGCCTATAATAACATGTATGATAGCTTCATATGAAATGGTAATACGTAAACTAATAATACATCTGAAATCGATAGAGCTGTGTACTTTGAAACTATCCATTTATTTTATATTGATTTGTTTGCAGAGGTCACCTTTCAGTTTCTAGTTCATACTGGCATAGATGTGCGAATTAATTCAACTTCTTTCAATTTCTCCTGTACCAGAAGTAAAATCTTTTTGTTATTTACTAAATAAATTTTATGAAAATGTTAGTTCACTAAGTAAATGAAAAGACAGTATGTATTCATTCTTAGATACATAGATATAACTTTTGAGAGTCCAAAACGGTATCAAATCAATTCAATAAAGCAAACACAGTATCGGATCTGGTTGGGACGAATGAATACATGAGTGATAAAACTGAACAGAATACAACTCAACTCAACAATACCTAGTGTTAAAACAATAGACAGTAAATCAGTTGTCAGTTCTGTGCACTACAATGTGGGCCGTCATATCGTATCTGAATGGGAGTGCCGGAGGAGGTAGAAAGAATTCTACTGACGTTAGGTAACGGCTACACTATTGCCCTATTTTTGAGTTAGGACAAAATTTAGACCAAAACCATTGAGAAGACCGAAAAAAGCATCTAAAAGATCTGAGTTTCGGCCTACTTCAGGTGAGCCATTTACAAAGTAACCTGAAGTGCTATAAAAATGTAGGGTAATTTATTATGATACAAGATAGATAAATAATTACAATGACGGTAAAAACGTACTCTATACTTAAATGTTATCGATCGCTCGTCAGCCTCAACATTTACTTACTAAGGTAACATGAATAAGAAATTAGTAATAGAGGTCACCTGCGACGTGTCCATTTGTTCTCAAGATTTCCCAAAGGGGACGTTTTGTAAGTCCAGTCTGTTTTTATCGCATTACTTATGAATTACTTTCTTATTTTTTAAACCAAAAATTCTAAATGATGTTCTTTAGCAACATACTTTATGGCTTTAGAGATAAGTAAATTGATGACGTAATTAATGGTCTTGTAAGTGGAAAGCAGGTAAGCAGCTGTTTGTGCTAGCTGATTGCCAGAAGCTGCTTTCCCATTGAAAGCTAAAACCAGCTGGATATATGTAGTGCACAAGTCAAAGGCTGATTTTCAGCAATGATCATGAATAGGGCGATGTGGATGTAAACGGCCAGGAAGTTTGATACTACGACCAAATGGGACCAACAGTTGGGAACAAATGAGAAACTGAAAAACAAATTGAGGTAACTGGAACTCAAAGACGATTTCTTCAAGTATTCTGACTCCGACAATTACATGATTTTACAAAGTTTTGTGGCTAGCCAGTGTGCATTTATGTATGCATCATAAATTTGTGAAAGGTATGCCAATAGGTTGAAAGCATAAGACCATTAGGAAAGTCGTGCACAAATTCTGTAAAGCAAAGCCGTACCTTATCCGTACTTTCTCTGTATTTTTAATACTGTAATTTTCTCATATGATGCGGTACATATATGCATGATTCAGAAGTCTTGAGGTGATCCCCTTTAACTGAGCAAAGGTGCTTTATAAGGAAAAAGTCAGTTATTTGAGCTTATGTATGTTAACAGATAAGCCGCATGTTTGCTTGTATTCAAGTGATTTTGTGATTGCGTTGTCATATTTTTCCCTATCTATATATCTAAGGTTTTGGTGAACAATTAATTATAACTGAAATAGGTTTTTTTCTTTTTGAATTCCTTTTTGTTCAATGTCGTTGATAAGTTTTTTCTGATAAGGTTTGAAAGTGGGTCATCGAACAAGATTTAGGATCACGACTTCTGATTCAATATATTAGGAAAAAAAACACTTTCCTAAATAATAAGTTAATTCTATAAAATTAGATTAATGTTTAATTCCTTTATATAATTAATCGTAAAAACTAGGTATAGTGCCATAAAAGCAGGTTAATTTGAAACATAAAACTCTTTGAAGGCTTTTTTTCTAAAATAACTACATTACAAAATTTGTAATGTAGTTATTTTACACTATTAATCCGGACATATTGTATACACTAATTCGGACAATTTTTTTAACAATATATAGATCGTAACAACCTATACTGGATGAGCTACCGGTAACCATATTTCCTTTGAATGTTCTGAGTTTAAAAATGAAGTTACTGAGTTTATTTCCGTAGTTTTAAATTAAGCCACGTGAAGTTCAACTCACAGTGTGATGTTTAACCTTGGAACTTGTTAAGGTTATTTGGATGGTTCCCAAGAAAAACGCAAATGGAATTACTGGCCACCCATCATCTTTCTCGCTTCCTCACGCAGTAGCTTTATGGTAATTTAAAATGAGAGATAGAATATCCAAGTAGTCCTTTTAGTTTTAAGTTTTGAAAGTAGAGAAGGATGGAAGATGGTACTGGAATATTGCTCTTTGATGACCTCGTAGCTCAAAACCCAACTGTTGCAATTTTATGCAATGCATAAGAATGGAATTATTAGCTGTGTGAACACACTTGTATAGTAATTGATATGGCTGAAAGGTATTATGTTAGCAAGGGCATGAATTCATAGGTCATTTATCACATAACACATAACAGGATATTAGGGCATGCACTGCGTGCCAAAAATTGTTTTCAGTCAATGTCAAAACGGATCTTCACATGGATTAATAAATTGTGTAAGAATTTTTTAGTTGTTCGGAAAATATAGTGCCACTTAAAAGATATAAGGAACTCTAGATAGGATATCTAGTCAAAGCAGGAGTGGCCGTCAGATCAATTAATCAGAAGCTGGTGCTTTAATTTATCTACAACCCTACTCAAGGAATGACGTGATAAATTCTAGGATAGCATTGAATTTATTTTATTTTTTCATAATACATAACGGAGATATGATAGACAATAATGCTACTGCTATACTACTTGAAGAAGCTACTTTCAGTAAAAATAATTCCGTGGTAGCAACATTGGGTGTAACTTTAAAAGTATAGAAATGTGTCAGCGTGCTCCGCGTTAAGACCGTAGTAACCCATATTCCTAATGACGACTTATGAAGGGATGGTACGACAGACATGGGGATGACTGTCATTATTATAATGGCTACCTTAATTCTTAATTAATTTAGGGGTAGGTTTATTTAATGGTCTGGAGTAATTATCCAATGATACGATGTAAAAAGAAAATATTAGAATAACAAAGAAAATAATGCAGGTTTTGATTTTTATAAAATAAAGGGCAGGTAACACGGCATTGAAAATTATATAATGAAATATTTTAGGGTTACTAAATATTCTTAATGTTTTTTTATTATTACGATAGTACGAAAAATATGAATATAATATTTAATCTTATTGGAAGATTGATAATGTTTAATTTAGATAAACGGAACAGATAAGAAAAAAAAGGAAAAGGAAAGGTAATGAAAAAATGAAATTACTGCGAAAATAAACCTAAAAAAGCCTTACCCGTTAATAAAATTCAATCCACTAAAATAATATATAAAACCACTACACACACTTCACTGCACGGCACTTAAAAAATCTATGCGTATTTAAAAAGGGTAGACGCGGCAAAAACGGGCCCGCTGTCCGTGTAGAGTCGGCAACTCAACTGCCCGGGTCTGCGTCGGCAAGCAATCGATCGTTGTGCGCAGGTCCAATCGCGCCAGCGTCACTCCGGCTCCCCTATATCTTATGTATGAAAGTGCTACACAGGAGGAAAAAGTGAATAAAACATTTCCACTATGATATGTCGGCTGTAGAATATATATTTTTAATTTTTTCGACCACTTACATTCATATTTTTGGGTTAAGGGCTGTTTTCATTTGTAAAGGCCGCACTTTTGAGTACTTCGTATCACGACACGACACGTGTTACGTCGAGCCGACGCGTTCCTACTTACATATTTATTTTACTAATTGGAATAAACCGATATTTTATACTCGTTTGATGGAGATTGTAAGTATTAAAAACACAAAAAATATTTATACTTAACAAGATATTTTTTGGAAACATAAATTAGGTTTTATAAAAACCATGATCTATTAAATAGTCTTCTGGAATGTTTGTATCTATTTTAATGATCGTTTGCTCAGTATCATCTTAAGCTACTGTTTCTTGTAACAAAGCCTCTAATAAAAACTTTTAATAACCAGTCTCATTACTCTCTAAAAGCCGACGAACTTAGTCTTCACGATGAGCTAGAAACGTATCACCATTATAAATTTGCTATCGCTGTTATTATCATTAAACTGTTGTATTAAGTTTGGTAATATCCACTCTCTTACATTGACTGTAACTTTATATATAAATTACTATATTGTGTACTGCTATTGAATAAGGAATCTAGTTTATATTTCATTTTGAATATTAAAAGGGAACAGAATAAGAACAGCAGTCCATTTAATATCTCTTTTGGACACAGAAGTTTTGATGCTAAACTCCTTTTTTGATGATGGTTTTAAATTAAAAAGTGAATGAGAAAGAATTTATTTAAGTATACCCGCCTAAATAAAATTATCCTAATAAATATCCACCCCTCAAACCCATCGCAGACCATTACAAAATCATAAAACAACTTATACCACGGCCTGCCCAACTAATATCATATTCTGTGTGAATAATACAACGATTCGTGCATGCGACTGTTTACGTACCTGATACAAAATTCAGTGGAGACCCTGTAAGGCTCTGTTTAGGCGTAATGAAATGCGATTAACTTAAAGAATATCGTATTATATTAATGGAAAACTTCCAGGCAGGTACACTTGGAGAAGTTACGTCAGAAGGCAACCAGGTTATTAATCGAGCGAGAGCTTGTGTAATTTAATTTGTAGAAATAATTATTCATTTGTTTACGCTTGGTTTGTGTTTCTCAATTAAAGCGTTTGTAGGTTTCAGGACCATTACATAGTAGGTGTGCTTTAATAGATGTTTGTTTATTTTAATTATCTTGGCTGCTTCCATGCCTTTTACTCTGTTATACAATAACACTAACTTCATATACTAGATGTGATAGACGATTCTTTTGGCTAGCCTTTTCCCAAGCTATGTTGGATTGGCTCCCTGTCTTACCAGTTTCAGCTCAATTCAGTATACTTCCACAATCCCTTAGGTGACCTTTTTACTTGGTTACGCCAATCATATGGTAAGACTGGTTCTCAATTATAACGTTGGTGGGTTTCAGGACCATTACGTGGTAGGTGTGCCTTGTAAAAGTTTCATGGTTGACTTTAATCATCTTGACCACTTCCATGTTTTTCACTCATAAAATATTAGCTTTCTATTATCAGCCTTTTCCCAAGCAATGTTGGCTCGGCTTCCAGTCTTACCAGTTTCAGCTGACTTCTGTATTCAGCAAGACCTCCACAACACCTTAACCTTTTCACTGGGTTACACACAATCCTATGGTTAAACTGCCTGTATGAATTGAAATGACTTAGCGACTACCAAAGACACCAACATATTATTGCAACAGTATCTTCTTTTCCGCTATTAGTTGTGGAGTTTATATTGTGCCAATATTTCTTCACTTGTGTTCATCGTAGCTGCCCATTTTGAGGTTCACGGGTTATAGAAACACAGTTATAATAGTAACTATTCCCACCACGTCCTTTAATATTTACATATTAATTTCTAACTTATTTATTTTTATCGGGAGTGTTTAGATTGAGGTGATTAAAAATGGAACCAGTAAGCTGATAGTACCGTTTATTTAATTACAGGTAAAACGATAAATCCGCTCGTGCCACCATAAGCTGTAGCCTTACGAAGGATTATATATTGCCGATAAATAGTAATCCGTGATTAAATTACACTTAATTTAATTGTATATTTTGATTTATAATAATATTAGTTCAAGCATAGTTGGATAGAATTGGTATGATATTTAAAAAAAAAGTACTTGCCCATTTTAATGCTTTCGAATAAAATCACTAAACCTGATACCGTATTAATTTTAATTAATGTGAACAATTTAGAAATCACTGACACAAAAATGTATTAATATTTTTTGGAATGTTAATGGTACTTACCGATATTTCTTATCCCTATGCCACACAGAGATATGCAGCATCTGGTTTTCATAGATGGCTGTAGGTAGAGGTAGCTTGAGGTGCCTCTGGAACTCTGGCTCTCGCTTGCCATACAGCACCGAGGTCCTCTGGAAGATCGACCTTTGAGAAGGAAGGGACTGACTTTCTGATACGCCACTGATCACAACCTGTATAAAAAAATATTCTTTAGAAAACCCTTTCAATGTTAGCGTTTCACCAAATTAATTCACATTTAGCCAAACATATTTTAAGTATATTTTACTTCTAGGTACATTTTTTTTACACAAATAAAATATTACTAACAAATCCGTCGTAATAGTCTCTAAAATCTTTACAACCAACCTTTGCATAAGCATTAATATCATCCGTTTTCCCTGTAGACCGCTGAAGATCTCGGCATCTTATAACTGTAAACATAAAAACACCATGAAAGCTCTTACCCAAATGGGACACAACCATAACAAAATGATAAATGGGGGTCGATAGTCACCACTCACCGTGCACGTCAATGACGTTATTCCTTGTTATAATTTCTAAATCTATCGTCCCTTTTAGCGCCTGAAATCTTTCGCTACTTCGCTCTAGACGATTGCTAGCAACACTTCGTCTTTTCTCTTCACTACTACTTATGCTATTTTCTTCCGGAGAGTAAGTCAAGCATCGTCTTATAGATTTGTGTTCAATAACGGGAGTAAATCCGTCAGTTAGAAGGAAATCTTCATCGACTTTACTTGTTTTGTGGGCTCTTTCTTCACTTAAGACTTTTCCAGGCCTCTTTAGATTAGGTACGGGTGTTATAGGGCTCGGAATGCCATGTTCTAGTGTTAGTCCAAAGAGTTCTCTTGATCTCTTGTTGTGTGAGTTATCGTAAGGTTTCAAACTGCTATGTGATACATTTGATTTCATAGAAATGTTCTGATAGTCATCAGATACTATTGGATTAGATAATGGTGGACTTAAAGGTTCACATAATGAGGTATTTGGAAGTTCAGTCGACGGGCTTGGAATACCTATTTCTAGAGTGAGGATGGAAGTTTTAATATCTTTATTCTTCCATTGACTTTCGTTGCTGACTGTTGATTTTTTCCTACGAATACATCTTTGACGTTTCAATCTCAAACTTGCGCGTTCATCTGCCGCAGAGTATAAGTCAGGCGTCGATTCTGATGGCGTCATTTCCAGGTTTCCTCTCTCGCTAAATACTTTCATAGACTGCGATCTGTTGAGCGCATTAAAGCGTTTCTTTGCACCTTTGCGTTTCACGTCGACTTCAATATCAGGAGTCCTCACTTCTCTTTCGTTGTAACCATCGCCATCGTCCAAGATAAAACAACCTATTGGTAGATTTTTCAATAATTTGTCGGTTACCCTATGTATTGGCATTTTCTTAGTTGGTGTATTTCTGGGTGACACTGAGTTTTCTCGAGACAAATTAACATATTTGGCCTCTTTTATGAGATTCGCTTTGTTCTCTGCCTGAGGGTTAACAAATAAATCTTTGACTGCTTCAAGTGGAGGAATTTCTTCCAAAATTTCGATATCTGGAACTTTGTTTAAAATTCTACGTTTAGATTTAACAATTTTAGTACTCTTTATAATATCCTCTATCATTTTTTCTAGTGTTAAATCCCCCATTTGCGTTGTTGATACAGTAGACTCTGTATCATTGGTTATAGAGTCTTTGCCTAGAATAAATTTATTTTCCATTTCAGTAGACGTTTCTTCGTCCCTTAGAGGGATAGTAAAAGGATTTTCTACTTTAGGAAAATAGTCTGTTACGTCATTATTGAATAAAACTCTTTGCGATTTGGTATGTGTACTCATAGTACTAAATCTCAAAGCTGCAAGTTTTGTAGATAGTGGAGTGATGGAGACAGGTGAACATCCATCCCTCATTAGTGTATGGACATCCTTTTTATCTACTGAAGGAGATTTAAATGAACTTTCGAATTCATTCGATTTCTTTCTCGTCCTTTTTAAAGGTCTAAAATTAGTCAGTCCTATATCATTATTATTAAAATATAGTGGATTATCCATGAATATATGGTGTCCAAATATAGGCAACGTCGTCTTTTCTATAGTAGCTTTATTAATAACAGGTTTTTCTATGCAATTGATAACTAGATCTTGATCGTATTCAATTTCAACGAGACCTTCATTCGTTGTTTTTGTAGTACATACTGGAATGTTTATTTTTCCTAGAGCAAAAGAGTTTCTGCTACTGGCTGTTGACGCACTCAATCTATCCGAAAGTTCATTCAAGGAAGGTTCAGATGTACTATGACTTAACCTAGGACTAAAGGAGTTTCTGTCCATGGGTTTTATTTTTCTTTCTGTTTTATATACACAACTGTCCCTTCTAAAGACTTCGTTAGCACTGGCCATTTCTAATTTCCTTTTCTTCGCTTCTCTTACCCTTCTGCTGTATGTTGGTGGAGTGGGTGGTAAATCAGGAGGTATGTCGTCTTTAGAAACATTTAGATAATATTTTCTCCTTTCAATTTTCTTTACTGGAGTACCATTAGGCGTGATATTACTAACATCTTTTAAGGCTAGGCCTTCAGGTTTCTTAATGAAACCTTCTCTATAATAGTTTGGTGTATTACCTATATAGTTTACGTTTTCTTTATCAATAGCTCTAATATTTTTCCTAACTGCTCCCGATCCTAAGGATCTTCGCTGATATCTGCTAGGTTTTTTACTCTTTTTGACTGTTTGAGCATCAAGAGACCTTCTAATTTTGTTATTGTTGTAACCATTGTTTGTATAATGTACGCAGTCTTCATTTTCCAGGTCGTTGGGTAACTGAAGATCTTGGTTCTTTTTACCGTAGACTGCCCACTTCAGCATTTTGGATCTGAAATGAGACAACCAATTTTTAAACAATGCTTTTTTCCATTTCGTGTCGGTGGTAGAAAGAGATATTACGGTACGTAGGCCCAGTTCGCTGTTTTAGTAGCTTTACTATAAATGATACAAAAAAACAAAGATTGATGCGTCTATAAAACCACAAATAATGAAAACTAGCGTTTTTACATATTGATATCATCCATCTGGAATCCAGTATGTCGTTGACCAACTGTACATTAATCCACGTCGGTATGACTGATTGCGTAATCAAAATCGCCATTTGTACATGTTATACATATTCCCATTTCCCATGTGTGATATACGGGACTAACATAATTAATTGATTGAAGACGAGGAGATTTTCTTAACAGTTCTATCCAATCAATCTAAACTGTCCTAAGAAAAAATAAATCCATTATATAACATGAATTCTATGAATTATTTACGTATTATTAACACTATTAAGTATTAAGCGGTGGTAGCCTAATGGCAAGGGTGTCGGACTTACGATCATGTGTATGTGAATTACAAAAATTACACTACGGACGTGAACCCACTCTTAACACAAGCATTTAGCTTAGCACAAGGGATTAACAGAATACTAGTAATGTGCGACTCACAAAAAAAAACTTTATAAATACTTTTAGAAATCAAGTCAAACTCTTTGAAAGGACTGTTTATGAATTCACTGCCTCTTCGGATTTAAGTTTATCTCAATGGTTATAAATTGTGATTAACATAAACATTGCTTTACATAATGAAGACTGTCCTTTTGTTAATACAAACAAAAAATAAATCTCGCAGTAAAATTAAATAATATTTATCCCTAAGAATAAATGAAACTGAATCTCAGTGCAGAAAACCAAACAGCCACAATGGGGTCGCTAGCTTTTTATATTTAACGCTTCGAGGGTCACAAGTCAAAGACAATAGAAAAAAGGTTAAAGATGAGTCTTGATCGAGATTATACTATTTTTCCATCTACATCTAATTCAATTAAAAAAGTATATGGTAACTATATCGAAGATTGATACAATGGTGAGCTGAAGTTAAATAAAAACAAAATTCGACTTTTATATAATAAATAAAAATAATATGTTAATATGAATAACATGGATGCTAGGACAAAATCATCAACAATCAACAAATTCATCTTATTTTTAATTTAAGACCTCAAGGAAGTAATCCATGAAAATAACGGTAGCATCCACAAATCTATGCCACGCTTATTCGAAACTCATAACATGGGTGTTACATTTATTACATTATTATGTACGATTAACATCGATACGGATATAGATCAGATCGCGTGAACGCACATCATCACGCGTGCGAAGGTAAATTCTTTTGATTCCTTCACGGATCTTTATATGAAAGATGTGTGTAATTAATGGATCAATTTCTTGCGGAACTTTGAGTTATGATAGCAAATTTCTGGACACCCGTTTTTTATTTTGCACAGCTCGTTCAAATGGATGGCGCAAAAATATGGCAAGAAAAACGTAAAAATTATTGGCAGATACTGGAAAGTTCACGTTATAGAAACATCTTCTGCCTAGCCTTTTCCCAAGCTACGGGGTCAGCTTCAAGTCTTACCGGATCTAGCTGAATACCGTATTTTACATGGAGCGACTGCCTCCACAACCCATTGCTAGGTAATACAGTATTCCATAGTAAGACCGGTTGTCAGAAATGTAATGACTTAACGACTATCAACGTTCACTGTATGACAGTCGGGCTTAAGGTGCTTTCCAAGGCACGGACGGGTCTCGATATGTTTACAAATAGTCACCCATCTACGGACCAACCGCGACGAGCGCGGCTTAACCTTCATTATCGGTCAAACTGTACGACTAAGTTCACGTTAGAAACATAAGTTTCAAAAAGATTACCTCTGGAAGATTTGACAACCACTTTGTCAAACAGCTCTTAAGGTACATGAAAATTTTCTAAATTGAGGATATTTTTATGTACCTTAAGAGTCTGTAACTACTTCTAACGCTAACATTACCATAAATCATAAGACCATATGAAATATGAAGATGGTAAGAAATAACATGATTTCTAATAAATAGATACATCATTTCCTTCTTTGCCACAATCCGTTTACACCTACTTCTATGTAACCACATATGATACGCATATAATAAGCTCATATAAGGCCCATATTGCCTCCAATACGGTACCATATTTCTACCGTTATAGACCATTTGCGCCATCATAGCGTATGCAATTTGGAATGTGGCACTGACAACATCAGTTCTGCCTCTAAAACGATCAACACGCGTTCTATTTTATCATTCTATAATTATAATTATTATTCTTGTGCAATAATTTCTTAAGCGAGAACAGTGAAAGTTTTATCAAAGTTCAAATACCGAGTTCAATAGATTTCAGTTCCATGGTTATTAAAACGCGACTCTCCTAAATATTACATACCCGTAATAATACTAATAATATCTTGGGACAACTCAAACGCGGCCATCTGATCCCAAACTAGACAGAGCCTGTACTATGGTGACCAGACAACTGATAAACATACTTATTATATTTGTAAATGCATTCATATTTTAGATAAATTACACCCAGACACAGAACAAAAATGATCGTGCTTATCACACAAAGGTTTGGCTTGAGTGGGAATCGAAACCACAATCTCTTGCTTAGCAGTCAGGGTCACTAACCACTAGACCAACAGGCCCGTCAATAATATTGCGACATATTTTCGAAAAACGGATTCCAAAAATCTTTTATCCGCGGCATAGCAACGGTTACGTGAACATCTTTAATTCACACAAAGAGACTATTATTTGACCTTGCAATATCATTACAGACCGGTTGTCAGAACTTACGGGCTTTTTGTTGCCCATTGAATGGATTGCCGAGCTTTCTCGAAAATAATCCATCTAAGTCCAGACAGGATCTCCTAAAATTAATTCGTTATAGTTACCAAAGATATTCTCAGTTTTATTACATGTTAGATTGATATGAGTATGGCCGATTAAAGTTTGTTCATACCAGTACCAATATTCTTTTGATTTAGTGTCTCACTAAATTAATGGTATTTCCCGCCAAAGAAACCAATCGGATCTGAAAGCTGCTCCACCATTATAACATTGAACTAACTTTAATTAACTTTAACAGAACTTCCAAGTTTCACCAAAGATTTAATCTAGTTCCCTGTCTTTAAATACAAGAATATTTAAAGAAAGGGAATATTTAAAAGAATACATTACCAGTTTTAAAAATGTAATACCATTAACAAATCTTAATCCAGCCACGTGTTACTTAAGGTTTCCCAACAGAATAATTTGCAAAACAAATGAAATTTAATTTCATAATACGTCCTTTTTAAACAGCACGAAATAGTTAAGGGCTAATCACGAACTAATCACTTTAAAATACAATCAAATACTCGCATTATTATGCTAAGCTGCTAACAAAAATTTCCGAACCATTGTCGTATATTAAATATGCCCGATTTCATCTTGGTTACGGGCCAGGGCAATAACTCATATTTCCCGCTTTACCTACCAAATTGACTGTGTAATTAGAAACTCGGTCGTTCCATTCATATCCACGGTACTGTGACAGACTCATGCTGGGCAAGAAACCAGTGTGTACACAATGCGAGCCGAGAAATTCGCGTACTAAATACAACACCGCAAAAACAGGGCGTACTTACATTATCCACTCCCTACCTATTCAACACCAAATTACTATTGAATTTAAAGAATTTTCTGAAGCATTTTTTAATATCGAATGCACGTCTCGACTCGCGAAACGTGGGGTTGCCAAACAAAAAAGATTTTTTTCTTACTCAGTGCGCTAAGTCTGTACTGGAGGAAGCGCGGGAAACTTTGAAAGGAGCGGTGCACTTTTTTCTTGTTGAAATATTTTTTGAAAATATTTAAGATTTTAGGATCAGTAGAGTGTTAAGGTGTAAATAATATTAGTATTTAGTGTATTTAGTAGTTGTGTAAATATAGAAAAACAATCTAGGTAAGTATTTTTTATGATTTTTTATTAGAACCATGAACGAGCCGCCCGACCCGATAGCGTCGGGAGGAATGGTTCCCCCGGCATCGAATTTTATTACAATTTCCTCTTCCACACATTCTGTTTTATCTAATGAGTCGGGAATGGAAACCGATGGTTCGATGGCCCAGCGTACCGGTCGCAAAAGAAATAGATTAAATAAAATTATTTGCAAAACGTGCAATAAAAAGAAGAGGAAGCACGCTAAGGCTATTGATGGCAAAACAGGCTGTTGCTGTAGCAGTGAAAATAGTGATACTGCCAGTAATGACACTTTTAAATCGATTGAAGCATCTTCTGTTGTACTAACAAATAATCCAGTTCCCGCCATTTTTGATAACCACTCCGTTCCCCAAGTATCTTCTTCTGTAGCCAGGAACACATATAACCAAAGTGATATTTCTCCTTTTGTTGTTCATGTTCAAAGAGAAATGAAGTCCCCTGAGGATGGAGTTTCTCTGCACCCGGTTACATTTGGCAAGTTTTTGAAAAAGCATGTTATTAAAAATGTTGTAAATGGTTCAGTCAAAAGAATAGGTAGAAATAGGGTGTCGCTGGAGTTTTCTGACCATGTTGACGCCAATGCTTTCATCAGCCACAGTAGTCTCGCAACAATAAATCTTAAAGCGTTTATACCTTCTTTTCAAGTTACCAGGATGGGTGTTGTCCGCGGGGTACCACCCGATTGGTCACCTGAAGAAATAATGGATAATGTATCGGTACCAATGGATTGCGGTCGCATTTTGAAAGTTAGGAGAATAAATTATAAAACTATCAATGAGGGCTTGGTCGTGTGGAAACCGACTCAAAGTATTGTTGTAACCTTTGACGGAAAGGTCCTACCTTCAAGAATATTTATTTGTTATAATTCTTTACCTGTAGATCTTTATGTGTATCCTACTATCCAGTGTTACAATTGCTGTCGATTTGGACATACTAAGATTCAGTGTAGATCAAAACCTAAATGCTATAAATGCGGTCATGAACATACAGCTGATACATGTGAGACAGAGGAGGAGAATATATCATGTTGCCATTGTTCTGGTAGTCATTTTGCTATCAGTAAAATATGCCCTGAATTTATGCGTCAAAAAAATATTAAATTAGCCATGGCAGAAAAAAGTATTTCCTATTTAGAGGCATCAAAATTATTTCCTCCTACATTTAAATCATATGCTGACGTAGTGAACACTAAGCCTGTTTCTCTTTTTCACACTCTTTCAACCTCTAAATCAGAATCTAAACATCATCCACAATCACCATACAGTTCATACAAAAAAACAGTATATATAAATCGTCGCACACCTCCAAAGCAAAGTAAAGGTTATGATAAAGAAAAGCATAATAATATAGTAAATGATTTTAATGTACCGGCCCCTCAAAATGGCTGCGCTCTTAATCGGCCTGATTCCAATCCTTCCATGATGTCTACATCAGACATAATTCAGATTCTTATTAACACATTAAATCAATCAAATATTAAAATACCGTCCCACGTCGCACCAATAGTTAATATGTTTAATACACCAACATCCTTTAATAATGGCAATAATACAAAAGATAATTCAATGGAACTGCAGAAGTGCAGTCTCTAAAAAAACTGAAATTATTTATTTAATCAACAAACACAATGTTAGCTTATTTGCACTTTCGGAGACTTGGTTAAAACCAAACTCCATTTTTAAAATCCACGGATTTTCTTGCTTGAGAGATGATAGGTCTGATGGGTATGGTGGTGCAGCTATACTCATCAGAAATAATATCCCTTTTTGTCCGTACCATCTTCCTGTATATAGTGAGTTTTCAGTGATAGCAGTTAAAATAAATAATATCTGTATCACTTCTATCTACATTCCTTCCCCTTCCACTCTTGCCCTTCAACAATTAAATAATCTTATTTCAGTCCTTCCCCGTCCTTTTTTAATCTTGGGAGATTTTAATTGCCACCATACTTCTTGGGGCTCTTCCATTTCTTCATACTGTGGGGAAATGCTATTAGAGCTTTTAGATTCACATCAGATTTGTATATTAAATACTGGATCACCCACTCGGCGCACCTCTCCAACTGAAAATGTCAGTGCAATAGACCTTTCAATTTGTTCCCCTAATATGGCTTCATCACTAACATGGTGTACTTTGCCATCTACATATGGAAGTGATCACTTCCCAATTCTTATTTCTTATCCATATAACAAATCTCCTGTCACTTGTAATAGGACTTGTAAACCTCGGTTGAAATACAAACTTACTGAAAATAACTTATGGCATAAATTTAAAACTGCAGTAGAACTTAAAATTTCATTGTTTAAAGATAATAATATATCAGATGACATTACGGATTGTAATAATTTTTTTACTAAAGCCCTTTTAGAAGCAGCTGATGAGACTTTTCCCCTAAAAAACTTAAATAATAATGTGATTCCCTCTCCACCTTGGTGGGACAAAGATTGCACTAAAATTGTAAAAGCTAGAAAAAAAGCTGAAAAACAATATAATAATAATATGTCAGATGAAAACTTTACGATCTTAACTGATACTATAGCAAAGGCACGAAAAATACTTAAGGACAAAAAAACTCAAGGATGGAAAAAGTTTTGCCTTTCACTTTCCCCCTCAGTTACCCCATCAATTGTCTGGCAAAATATAAGAAGATTTAGAAATGGTATAACTGAATCTCATACTTCTAACATACCCCAAAACTTAGCAGATGCATTTCTTAATCGTCTAGCTCCACCTTTTGTCCCAGAACAGATGCTTTTACATGATATGATTCCTTCCTCCGTCTCCAAAAACCAATGTTCTCTCGACTCACCCTTTACATTACAGGAACTAGAAGGGGTTCTCTCTTCAGTTAAAGATACTGCTCCAGGTGAAGACGGCATCCCATATTCATTTGTGGCCAACCTCAGTCAATCATCACTTTTGTATTATTTAAATTTAATTAACAAAGTAATGACATCAGGGGATATCCCTCTTTCTTGGAAATCACAAATAGTTATACCCATTCTCAAACCAAACAAACCATCAAATGAACCCTCCTCTTATCGCCCAATAGCCTTGTCACCTGTAATTGCAAAAATTGCTGAAAGTTTAGTTAAAATTCGACTTGAATGGATTGTAGAAAATCGTGGCATACTACCAGAAACACAGTTTGGATTCAGAAAAGGCAAGAGTGCACTGGATAGTGTGGCTACCCTTGTTACCGATATAAGATTGGCTTTTACTCAAAATGACTCCATTCTTGCAGTTTTTCTGGATTTAGAATCTGCATATGATAATGTCCTCCTTAATATTCTGAAAGATAAATTAGACAAACTTAAAATTCCAGATATGCTTTCTTGTTTTATCATAAACTTACTTTCAGGCAGAACTATCACTTTAGATAAATCACATCAATGTAGAACTCTTTGGAAAGGTCTTCCTCAGGGGTCAGTACTAAGCCCTATATTATTTAACTTATATACTTATGATTTAGAGTCTCTCTTTCGGAAGTCAACCGCAATCCTACAGTATGCAGATGACATAATTTTATATGCTGTGGGTAAGTCAGTGGGGTCACTTTGTGATGAAGTATCAACATCTTTAAAAAAATTAAACACTTGGATGAAATCAAATGGTCTTAGTATATCAGCACCAAAAAGTTCAATAGTATATTTTACACGTCAACGTATTCACCCCAACATATCAATCTATTTTGACAGTCATAAAATTCCAGTTAAAGATAAGTTCAAATTTTTAGGAGTAATAATAGACTCAAAATTAACAGGTGTGTCTCATTGTGAATATCTTGTAAATAAATGTGAAAAACGTATTAATATAATGAGATGTCTTTCGGGTGTTTGGTGGGGTGCGCATCCATCTACCTTGAAACTTCTTTACAATGCTTTGGTAAGGAGTGTTTTGGATTACGGAACCTTCTTGCTAGAGCCTTGTGGTGTTGTTGGTTTGGGGAAGCTGGATTCCATCCAATCAAAAGCCTTAAGGATAGTTACTGGGGCTATGAAATCTAGTCCTATAAATGCTTTACAGGTTGAATGCAATGAACCACCTCTTAGTCTGAGACGTCAGTTTCTTGCTGATCGTCTTTTTTTCCGTGTTTTGCAACTTTCAGGTAGTCCAGTAATTTATAAACTTCAGGCTCTCTTCGAACTTATAGAGTCATCAAACTACTGGCAAAACAAATCACTTCCATGCTTAGTTAAAAGTTACATTCGGTTTAAGTCGTTTCATGCTCCAACCCATCGATCCCTGAAACTTGGTTTATTTGATTGTAAATACAAAGCCCTAACAAACAAACCCACGGTAAAATTCATTCTCAATATTGATAAACACAATGCTAACGCATGTTTTAATTCCATAGTACAGGATAAATGGCCTGATTGGCATCATGTTTATACTGACGCTTCAAAGCACAGATCTGACGGTTATGTAGGAGTAGGAGTTTATCATACACAATATAATATTGTCCAAAAAATTAAATGCCCTTCTGAAGCAACTGTATTTTCGGGTGAATGTTTTGGCGTAATTAAAGCCATAGAGTATATCTCACTTTTTAAACTAAAAAATACAATAATATTTACAGACTCTATGAGTGTCCTACAGGCTTTACAGAGATTTCCCTTTAATTCAAAATCTTTACATACACTTATAATAGAAATGAGGAGTAAATTATTTGAATGCACTTCTAAGGGTAGTTCTATAATTTTTGTTTGGATACCGAGCCATTGCGGCATAAAAGGTAATGAAAAAGCTGACACACTTGCGAATGAGGCTGTGGTGGTTGGAGATAAATTTCCTTTCATAAACTATCCACAGGACTTGGCTGTGCTTCCCGGACTCTATCTGAGGGATTCCTGGGATAGAGTCTGGAGAGACAGTAGTCGATCGAAGGGGAGATATTACTTTGATATACAACCTCGACTTAGTAATAAGCCATGGTTTTCCATACTAAAATTGGGCAAAATTGCCTCAAGTATAATAATTAGAATGCGACTGGGGCATACTACATGTCCAGCCCATTTGGCTCGTTTTAAAATTATCAGTAGTCCAAAATGTGAGTGTGGGTTTGAAGTGGGGGACCTGGATCATATTTTCTTTGCATGCAATAGATTTGACCGTTCCTCCTTTATAAATAGTTTAATTTCCCTCTGTGTACCTTTCCCTACATCTATAAAATCTTTACTTGTATCCAATAGCCCAACTTTGTATTCCGTTATTTCCAAATATATTCTATGTAATAATATTAAGTTGTAAAATTATTATCTTTATTAGTTTATATTATCTAGTACGTAGCCTCTAGCTCTTTCTCGGTTTATTTTCTTTATTTATTTATTTTTCCTTGTTATAGTCGTAGATTTATTTATTATATTTATCATATTTTTTTTTATTGACCTCTCTTGATCCTATTTCCAAATTTTAAATGATTGTAAATACCTTTAAAACATTCCGTTTCCCTACCTTTATAAATACAAATATCTCACCTACAACAAAATAAAGAATCCTGAGAAGAATCAAATAAAACTTGAAAATGGCAGGTGCACCCATGTGTGAGCCCAAATACTCCCTATCTCAAGCGGGAGTGAAGAAAAAAAAAAAAAAAAAAAAAAGTCTGTACTGGCCGATATAGTATTTAAATGACAAAGTCACGTAGGAATAAGGTTTATATTAAAGAAATAAATACTTTTTGAAACGAATGGTGTGTGCCAAACGTCAACGATGCTGGCTGAATAGGAACACGTTTTAGCGGATTTAAAATTTGAATCTTTCAAATTTGCAGAGCGGTTACAGGAGACTGCAAAGTTAATCGAAAGATCTAGATAGGCAATTATGGGCTTTATTGCGTTAGCGATACGGGAAATTAGAGGTACATGATAAGCAGACAGGATTGAAGGAAGCTGCTTGTGATGAAATTGAAGCTTTATGCACTTGAGATAAGGATTAAATCAGTTTGATTGTGAGATAAAGTTGCAAGGAGACGATCAGCTTTGTCTTGAACTTCTGCTTCAAGGCGGCCGGATGTGTTTGTCGTCTTGCATTGAATTCAACAAATATCGCTACGATGTGTTTGTTGTTCATTCAATGCACGGCGATCTTACTTTAGATATGTTTTAAAAGCTTTTGTTGGGATACAAGTTCCTAAAAATTTAATGTGACAAAGACTGGAGAAAATGCAGACTTCGACGGTGCGAACTTCAATCATGAAGCGGCGGTAGCCTAATGGCTAGGGCGTCGGACGTCGTGATCATGTGGTTGAGGGTTCAAATCCCACCTATTACACTACCGACGTGAACCTACTCGTAACACAAGCGTCTTAGCTTAGAACGAGGGGTTAACGAGATAATTAGCAATGTACGACCCATATTGATAGTACCTAATATACCCAAATTAGGATAAAGTTTTAAATATTAATTAAAATTAATTCTCTATCTTTCTAAAGTGAACGAAATCCATCTACATACAAGCCAAGGCAAAGCATTTACGAAGAGGAAAACAAAAACAGTTGCATAAAATACGTGAAATTTCAGCAATTTTCCTTATTGAACACCAAGAAGTGGTTTTACAAATCATAATGAAAATCGTTGATAAGGCCGCTTATCAACAACTGTTGGAGGGAGAGGGTTGGTCTGGTGAAAGAAGGCAAGGCCAGTTACCCGTTTACTTGTATTTTGACTAAGGAGATTTTAATTCGGATTGTAGTTGAGGTCAGCATTTTTTTTTCGAAATATGTTTTGGATGGCTTTTGATAAACTCTTTTAAAATATTCTTCAGGTTTATATCGGTTTATTTATTACTAGTTGTGCCCGCGACTTCGTCTGCGTGTTTACCGCAATTTTTTTATTTATTATTGTTTGTTATTTCTAATACCTCCAAAAATAAGTGGACAAAGTTTCATGATGATCGGTTAAGTTGTTTTTGCGTGAGAGCGTATCAAACAAACTTACATCATCTCATCTGCCCAGCCTTTGTTGGGGTCGGCTGCCAGTCTTCCCAGATTTAGCTGAATGCCGTATTTTACATGGAGCGACTGTCTATCTGACCTCTGCAACCCATTACTAGGTAATACAGTATTCCAAAGCAAGACTGGTTGTCAGAATTGTAATGACTTAACGACTGTCAAAGATCACTGTATGAGAGTCGGGACCAACGGCTTAATGTGCTTTCCGAGGCACAGAAGGGTATCGATATGTTTACATAGTCACCCATTCACGGAACAACCGCGGCGAGCGCGGCTTAACCTTAATTATCGGTCAAACTGTACGGCTTACACTTAGCCACGAGCTAGCCCCCCAAGTTTCAGTTGCTACCAGCCCTAGTTGAAATACTAAGTGACGTTACTTAAATAGTTCTCTGAAATAATACATTAATAACATTCAAATTGCCAAGTCCACAGAGCTTCAAGCTACGATTTTCCAAATTTCCAATCCCACTTTCCACAGTTTAATAGTTTCTACGAACGAATCAAATATTTATTAGTACATAATTTATGGTAACAAATGTTAGTTTGTCGGTTGGCCGGCAGGTGGCGTTGTCATGAATAATTCAAAGCACCCGTTTGTACGGAACCCAGGGTTTTATGGTTCAATAATGGAATTCAAATTTGACATGTTTGGGGACATTTCTGTACTTTATTATTGGTTCCGGTTTCGTGACGTCATTTGTCACGGTGACGGGTGGGGGTGAAAAACCTTTGGTAGTAATCAGTGAATAAATGAGTAAAGAAAAATAGTTTGAAATTATTCATTTTACCAGTAGAGAAATCTTTAGATGTATAAAACAATGACGCTACCAATGTCTGTACTCGCAACGAGTTTAAAACAATCACCCTATAAATTTAAGTCATACAGGACTCGGAACACACCTGCGCCTACCTCTTACGCAACAGAACCGTAATGATAGATTTGTGTAATTACTAGCTAAACCTTTTAAAGCCAGACATACACATCCAATACACCTGTTTTTGACGCGTGCTATAATAATTATCATAATGATAACAGGTTGAACAGATGTGTAATATCTTTACGCCTACGTTAAATAGGTTACCTGTTAATTAATATTCATCAAATAAATGTTGTACTATCACATGAAGTACCAATTATTATTTTTAGGGTTCCATACTCAAAAGAAAAAAACAGAACCCTTATAGGTTCACTTTGTTTTCCGTCTTTCCGTCTGTTAAGAACCTTTTTCTCAGGAACGCGTGGAGGTATCAAGTGGAAATTTATATCAAATACTCTAATGACAGAAACAATCCACTGTCCCTTGGAGCTGTGAAAAATGAAACTTATAAGCCAACGCAATCAATACATACAGTCGTTTATGCCGAAAATTCCCGCAAATTTTCGACACTCGCAAGGGAATCAAATAAAAACCGACAGGGTACTTCCCATGAACTTAGAATCTTGAAATTTGGTACGAAGCAACGTGTACAGTGCACAAATAAAGGAAAAATTGCTAAAACCGTAAATTGTTAATTGTATCATATAATAAAATATAGATAGCAAGTTTTGATCGAAGAGATAGCACCAACCATAGTTATACTCGATTGAACTTCTCTTCTCTCGATCTTATTTAAAAGAGTACATAATATATTGTACCAACATTGTTCGACGTCACACAACGGTGAAAAGGAATGCGGACTAGGTATAAAAAATAAATATATTTATAGACCGTAAGTTAGATGATAAAAAGTATTAGATACGTATTTTTCTTCATTCAATACAATAAATTTTGAAAAAAAGCGCGTTAAAATTAAAGAGAGTGGTCTTGTGACGTCAGAAATTGGCGAAAATAGTAGCCACAAGTGACGTAGCGAGCCCCCACTCCTTAACTTTAAATCTCTGTATCTAATCCCCGGATACTGAATCTCAAATGAACTTTAAGAAGTTCTTAAATGTCTATGTGTCGCAACATTTTTTAGCACCTTAAAGTTACCAAGACAACAAGAGACTTGACGGTGGCTTCAAACTGATTGTCGTTTCAGTATTCGGAGATAAGTTAAGTAGATATTCGCTATTGCGAAATAGCAAAAAACGCGAGTCTAATATTTCTTATTGTATAAAAACCAGACATTGAAAAAAATTTGTCCGCATCTCTATTAGAGCGCTTTCACATTAAGGCGACTTTGGCAGCGCGACAGTCGCGCGGCTTACGCGCGACGGTCGCGCTTTCAGAATTTCATAGTTTAAACAGAAGCGCGGCGGTCGCGAGTTTGATTCCGAACGATTAATTATTGAAATTCAAATGCGTCCTGTTTTGGTGGACTCAAGAAGCGACAATTACAACCACAGGACCCTAAAAAATAATAACTGGCAAGAATTATGTGAATTGTTTATGCAGGCGATTTCAAAAATAACAGTGTTTCCCCGTCGGAATCCAGACTGAACTAAACTGCGGCGTGGCAGCCGCGCGACTGTTCTTATAATGTGAAGGAATGTGCTTCTGCCGCGCTACTGTCGCGCTGCTAACGTCCTAATGTGAAGGCGGCCTTAACGTTGCGCGTATCTGTAAGCCTAGTATCGCCTGAGGTGTATTAGGCTTGTTCTCGGTGCTTTTATCAGGTTAAATATTTCTTAAATAGCCAGATTTATTTTCTAAATAATTTGAAACATCTAACAAATATTATTTTAATAAGTACTAGCTGATCGGGCAAACGATGTTTTGCTCTTTTCTGTAGATGTTCGTTCTAATAATCACCTAGGGGTAAAATATAACATACGCCATATTCTGAGACCCACCAAATATTCGAAAAAAAAAATAGTTTTCATATCTACGCATAAGATCTGTAAATAACTGAAATAGATAATTCCTAAGTTTTATTCCCTTATCCCATAATACTTTTATTTGTATAATATCATAAGGTCAAAGGTCAAAATTCGACCTACCGTTATATTACCATAATAACAACATTATACTCTCGACTTTACTCTAAACACTAATTTCCCATGCTAAGTTGCGCGTACGCAGCTGTCGCACACCCCCACTCGATGCGTGCACTGCGCATGCGTTAAGTGCCGACAATTACTGTACAATTATCTAATTAGAGATGTATTATATTTAGTGTTCGACCTGACATGTTTTGTTAAGATTTTTGTTATAAAATCGTAAATAAAATAAACATAATAAAGATTTAATTAAAAATGTTGAAATGCGTGTATTGAATATTAGCGATTAGACAAATAGATATTGGAATTCCTAATATCTACAACAAACAGTTCCATATTTTCTTGATAAATTAAAAAAACAATTAAATAAAAAAAATAATATAAGCATAACATAATATATACACCACCTATAAGTGGGCTCTTTAGTAAAAAACAAGAACAATAATTGATAAAGCTTTTAATAGAAAAAGCCTATTCTAGAAATTATCTTCAAAGGCTAGAAAACTATTTGATCATCTGACTGTCATTTTTTTTAAGATTTAACTTCGAACGATCGAAAAAGGATTCATACATGACACTGGCAGTAGCTGCTGTTAGACATGCCTAACTGCAGATTGCCGAATTTAAATTAAAAAAAGGATTAATTATTTTCATGTTTATTTAGCACATCTTTGTTAAAGAAAATAATCTTTCACATAACTCTTGATTGTCACCCAACTATCATACATAGTATGTATACGTATGAAAAACAGTTAAACAGTAAGGTCAGTAAAAAAACGAATTTGATATTACAAAAATTGTTGCGTAGGTCAAAAAACGGTGTCTATCGTCGTGTGGCCACCAATGTGTTATCTATAAATCTTTGACCATATGGCGCATGCGAGGGTCGTAGAACGTCGACTATGAATCAAAATCATACCTTAAATATTTTAACGAGCATTTTCGAAGTTCAACCATATTTTAAGTAAACTTGGAATTTGTCTTAGTTTTTTATAATCATGTCACCTGAAACAGTTTTTACCTACTTGAATTATTTTGGAAATTGTTCAGAAAACTGATAATGTTAGTATAATTATCGATTCTAGCCTCTATTCCACTTTGAATAAGCGTTGATAGAGCACTGCGAATATTACATGAAATACATAATAAGAATAGTCTTTATTTGTTACAGATTATTATTTTTTTATTTTTTTTAAACGACGCCCGCACTATGTAATTTAATCCTTGTATCGCGGGGGTTTTACAAACATTCAAATCACATGCACAAAGAACACCCAGACTTGGAACAAGCATTTTTGGATCACACAAATGCTTGTCCCATGCGGGGATCGAACCCGCAGCACGTCGCGCACAGTGGTAATCAGCGTGGTGACCTATATCACTCGGCTATCCGTGCAATTGGTTGTAATCTAGAGACTGGTGTCAGAATTAGATAAAACCTGATAAAGATCACCAGTCCTAAAAACAGTTTTTACTTTGCCGAAGAATTAGCGATAAATAGAATTACAAAAGTCTCCAACTCAAAGACCAGATGCAACACTGTTGATTGACCCCATACCGAAAAAAGTAAGTTAACCCAAAAATTACGTTTTAAGGACGTCAATAAAAACAGAATTAAATCCCTATAATTAATAAGTCCAATTAAAACTTAAACTACTAACGAATTTGTAACCCGTAACGTTTTACAAGAGTTAATTTTTATTAGTTTTTTTTTTGCCTATAGGCATGGGAAACTATATTCATCCACTGGACATAGGGTAGTGTGAAAAGGCAAGTTACCCGCTGAGTGACGTGACCATCGCTATAAATTCTAATAATGTTGATTGTATGAAGTAGATACTGATATTTTTCGTTTGTTGTTTATTTATTTGAGGTAACACATGGGTAAGCTTTGATATTTGTTTTTTTTTATTTGATACACTATTCCATAGGCTCTATTTAAAAACGGTTTTCTATTGCGGTATTCTAGTTGCTGATTGGCAATAATATGCTTGACACAGGAGACTAACGACTGATATTATTAAGAAATAAATAAACACGTGTAATTTTGAGCTGGAATAATGGACGTATTTGAATGTAGAGCGATTTCTACGTTTTATTGGTATTTTGTAATTCTATCTTTCTATATATTTGTGAAGCGGTGAATGGTTGCAGATCATGCATTTCTGACTTATTAAATAATGAAATAAAAGTATTTTTGTTTGTTACTAAAATATCGTGTTAGACAATATTCACAAGGAGACACTGCAAACTCGATATATAATATTATATTTTATGGATCTATTTCAATGTAAATGTGCTAATCAAAACTCGATCTACCGAACATCGCAAAACCCAATATTATTCTTACCCAAAAATAATAAGAAGATATAAAAAATAGCAGATGTCTTTATGTCAAAGGTAGCAAGCCCTTACCTTCCAAATTGAAACTATTGTTAACCCAACAATCGCTCACCTTTCGACATTCGGAAATTGGAGTAATAATATTTATTGTTACACAATCTGGAGTAACTTCATCCCTTTGTTAACCCTGCGCTGCTCGCGGTATTGTTTGAGGAAGTGTGCGAAATGGGAAGATGCGTCCGAGGCATTCGCAAACTTATCCCATCCCACAAACCAACAAAGAAAACTCAACCTTAGATACAACAAAACAGGGTTGAAATACTTTAAATTAGGGGTTGAAACGATTTGTTAAGGAGCCGTTTTGTTAAGTCGGTTCCGATCTAGTTTTTTTTAAGAGTACATGTAAATGTCATGATTTATTTGTGACAAGGAACACGGCAGTCGTTGTGGGAAATTTACGACGGCATTAAGGGGTCACATTCAATCTTTGATTATGTATTGTGAATTAATTTATGGAGTTCATGACTTTTTGTATGAGATAGGTAGGTGATGTAGCAAAAGTTTGTCCTTAATCTATATTTATAATGTGATTTAATATAACGGTATTTGTATTGTACTTAGTATAGTTTGGAACGGAAATTAAAGCAAAGGTTTGTTAAAAAAACAGTTTTGAGAATCTAATCCAGTAAAACAGTTTTTGGGTTTTCTAATAGAATGAGAATGTTCTTTTATTATAAAGCAAAAAAATATAATTTGTACGTAACGTAAATTAGTAGACAATGCTTATAAAAATACGAGAGCAAAATTTCTCAAAGATGAATAAAGGCAATATTAGCGTTACCTTAGGTCAAAAGTAATAAAAGTCAATATGCTCATGTTCAAGGATAACTAAAATATATTTCAAATTGAGTAACTTTATCACACGTTAAAAACAGTCGTAAACCATCCAAATTACAGATTAATATCAAAAACATTATCCCGACTCTATAATAGAGACGTAAAATATTTTATAACCTATTCCTAACAATATAAATCTTTACGATAAAACGATAAACTATCGCTATTTTTTAAACGTCTGAAAACCACCCTTCATTATTACCTTGGCTTTAAGATTCAGCCCCTGTGCCTTAGTTCGCGAAAAAAATAAGGCAGTTCGAATGTATTGTCGTTTTTGAAATGGGAACACGTTTTGGTAGTGTGATTTTTCAAAATGGAGTTTCGGTTTGCTTACAGACCGGCTTGATTTTCAACGGTTAGCAAACGTTGGTAAAGGTGATTGATGTGTCTATGTGCCGCAGTTTTGATTCAACGAATGCAGGTGGGAAAAGGGGACGCCTCTTTCTACCGCCATTTCCAAATGTAAGGCAGTGCAGTGCCATTAATGAGTTCAGTATTGTTTGTGTTTTATTTTCATCGAGGTATTAATATCGGGAGACGTTATTTGTAGCTATCGCTTTCAAAGAACGCCTGGTTTTATAAAAGTACAAATGATGACAAAAAACTCAGTTTTTTTTTAATCAAAATTCTTATGGAGCTCTGAAATCTTTTGTTCACAAGTTTATCACAAATACTTAGCATAACTACGAGAGCAATCTTATACGATCATAAGCCCAGTGAAAGTTTCCCAGAGTAAGCAACTCCACGTATTTCACGTCACAATCCCAAATACTGAAGTTTGAAAGTTAAAGTTCTTGCGGTACGTCAAAGTTGAACTCCTGCCAGGAACACTAAATTAGTTTATTGAGTTTTGACGCTAACACTATGAAAAGAGGTGTTAAAGGTTTTTTCACGTCAAAATTTCATTTGAAATTTAAAAACAGAATGATGTTTCGACGGTTTTTGAACACCTTATTTTGAATTTAGATTTATAAGTTACTGGCTGTTTTTAACGGGTTTTTCTTTTATTTCATTCATGGATTCCCATTTTTTTTGGTTTGATTAGAAAACTGTTTTTTTTATGTATGAATGTTTGAAATGTAACATATGATACTTTACAGAACCTTTTCATAATAACTAGTCCCATTAGACCTAGTCACACTTGACCTGCATTCAAGCTACGTGCTATAAAAAAGTTATTTATAAACACTAATCGTATAATCAGAACAACCTAAGGTAAAAGCTATTAATCAACAGCTGATTAAAACTTAACGTTGACTTGTATTTAAAATGTAAGTAATTAGGTTTTATATCCATGTTTGTATTTCAGAATATCTGAAAAGAAATCGTAGAAGATTTCCAAATCTTAATTTTCTCTTCTCTCGCCAACTACTACTTTTTTTGTAAGTTGGTACTAATTTTGACACAGTATGTAAGTGAAGATTTAATGAAGAACTGTCACTAAAGTGTAACTTGAGTTAAAGCTCGTAAAGACAGGTTTGTGATGTGTTATTATGTTACACAGTCGCTAATTAAAAAGTTACCACTGTCGCACTAAGTTAACAGTGTGTGACTTTAGAATGTACTAACTTGCATTGCTAATTATTTGTTTTTACTTTCGCGTCGCCTGTCTTTCTAGAAGCTTATAATGTATTTAAAAATAAATGAGTTTTTAATCATCGTTCCGTGTTTAAAATGAGGTTTTTTTTCTTTGCAGTAAACATCCATTTGACGGCTCTGTGGGAGAAAAATAAATAAAGTAGATATCTATATATTCAAAAAATCACACAACAACAGTAGAACTTTACCTATACCGGAAAATATTTCTTAGCTAAAATCAGATGAAAATACTTATCTGTTTTTTTGTTTTCAACCAGGCATTTTTACTACTCAATGTATATTTTATTAACGATATAAAAATGTCTCCGTTACAAAGTGTACAAGTATTATAAGCAACCAGGTGGGCAAGTTATATAAATCAGCCCCACTCGCCCCCTGACCTCTGGGCGCCAAGGATTAGGGGATGAATTCCCACCAGTACGGGGTTGGGTTGACACCTACTTATGGCTTGTACGGAACCTTGTACCCTTCGAATATCGATGGGGTATGGCTTACTTGTAATTATTTAAGCTTAACTTGTTTGTACAAAGAAAGTATTGCGTTTTATATTGTGCAGTGACTTTATAAGTCCATTATAAAAATTACTAAAAGATTCATAAAAAAGTTTTTTTTAAGGATAAAAATTGCATCTGGATTAAATTCGAAATTGCAAATTCAACGAAAAGTATTAAGAAAGGAATTTTTCCTTTATACTTCTTCTAATTATGTTTCATCTACAATGATTTTATATGTGTTGCAACAGCAGCAGTAAAATAAATAAAAAATAAAAATAAAAAATTGTTTTTAATTTTAAAACATCTTTTGTTCAATATTTGTAACTCTACTTGAGTTACAAATATAATTCTTCAAAATTATAATATGATACGTAATTGATTACTTTCAAATGGCCAACGTTGGCCGCACTTGGAATAACATTACCCCTTTCATATATAAGGGGTTTCAAAACACTTAGTGATGCATCAATGGACTTTCAAGTGTGTCCAACAACCACTGGAACAAACAATTACTGAAATACACACTACTTACATATTATTATTTATGGAAACACTAAAGCATTTACTTTAATTATCGGTGTAATATAATTATTGTCCAACAATGAACAAATCTTTAATTACAAAAAAAGATCGTAATCTTTTAATTTCTTTTTCGTGTGTGTGCCAACCCTTCACTTGTTACAATTCCTTTTCGCACCTACGATTGGGATGTTTTTTCGTTTGGGTGTGAACCTTTTTTTTTAATCCGTGAGAACAGTCAATGATATTTCTTTTGCAAAAAAAAATAAACTAATGGGTTAACTTTTTCGTGACTTGTATATTTTACCTGAGAGTAGAAAAAAATTAACGGTTCCAAGAAGGAGTAGAAAGAACTTTTGCTTTTACATTCTTTATTTTTTGTTATGTTAATAAACCGACCGATATTTATACGTTTTTAGAGAACAAAAAAATATTTCATCAGATTGTGGTTTTTAAAACGTCAAATCCTACAAAGTATTAATACATTTTATGACAAACATATAATTATCACAAAAAACTAAATTATCCAAAATAAGAAATAATTCTGACGTGCTTTTTATAGTGTCTTACACTTTCCTGAAGACATTCAAACTTTGATCACATTTTTATCTAAGCAAATGTTTATAAAATAATTGCTTCCATTAAAAAAAAAGAACATGCAACAATTATATTTTTTTCAATCTAACAAACATCTAACCCTTTAAATCTTTAATTAAACGCACTCCAAGTTTATAGCTAAACAAATAAATTATAATGATAATAAAACAGTTTTACGGTTTGGTTGACACTATAAAGGAGCGAGCAATTCCGGGCGTTCGTCTTAGCCTATTGTTTGCTAACTCATTTGTTTTTACTTTTTTTTTAAGTAACTTTCCTAATGCGTAAAAAATGTTGTCTATCTTTCCAGGTTGACGTAGTAAGTGAAGGGTTGTGTTTGACAGCTATTCTTTATTTGGAATGAGATTGAATTTAGAATTTAAAATATTTAAAGTTAGAACCCGTTAATAATTTGATGAATTTGTGTCAAGACTTGCGAAACCTCATTATTTTTTTGGTTTTGGAATGGTATACTTTTTTTGCTTATAACGGCCACAAAACGACCGTTTATACTATTTGCAATAAAATCAATCAGGCCAAGTTCCGCATCTAAACACGAACTTGGAATCCAATTAATCCTTGATTAAAAAACCATAGTTAAACGGACATTCCCATAAGTGATAGCGTGATGGTTATCCATTACTGAACAAACTCACTAGACTGTAAAAGCCGAGTTCTCACAGACTTAAATAAAAAAAAAATCGCCAAAGAGGTTTTGAACTCGTGCAAAAAAATCCGCGCGTACGCTCCGCTGAATGCAAGGGTGCTTTATTATAATCTATTTACGCTTCCCTCTCTTTCTACCTCGCAGTGGGATGTATTTCTGTCCCTTTCTATAATTAAGGGCGTAGCTGACCCTGCGTGCTTGAGAAGTGCTTGTTATGATCTTTTGTTTTATGATGGCCTGGTAAGTGTGAGAGCCCTTATCGCTTGTATTTTGACTTTTTAAGTGGAGGTATTGCGATTTTTGGAATCGATACGGTTGGAAGATTCAAATAAACCGCTAAACCGGTTTTGTGGGATAATGTTTTAAATAAATATTGTATCTCTTTTAAAATAATAAATAAATAAATCAATTGTTATAATAATATTATATAATAGCAATGGAAGTTATTTTACTCAGAAAAAGATATTTTAAACCTAAAATATCTCACACGTAAGTGAAGCCTTGTCGTCTTGACGTGTGAACTTTTGATGTTATCCGGGACAAAAAAAGTTTTAGTTGACTAAACCGTTTTCTTCGAATGATTATCATGGATGGAATATTTTATTAAAATTAATTGTTTACAATTATTTCTAAAAAAAGTAACGGAAATTATACTTTCAGATATGCAAAATGTATGCGTCACATTTTTTTTTATTTTATAAATATTATTAAATTATTTTTTTTTATGAAAATTCTTGATTATGCTAACGTTACAACTACACAAAGCTAGTCACTCACGGGGACTCGAACAGTTAACTACATAAAAATGTCCTTCGGTCCGCGTATAACGAATCGAATATAATTTATTACTCATTAATTCACGTTTACATAAAAATGGATGCTTGATCAATATTAATGTGGAATAAGGATTGAACAAATGTAAAGGGGTAGTAAGAATATATTATAGATATTTAAATGATGTTGCTCAATGATTTGCAGTATTTTGTGGTTAAAGGGGTCTATAAAAGTCTTCAAGAATACAAGATACGACAGTTGCTTAGTTTTACTTTTTTTTGCCCTTCTCAAAATACCAACACGTGGTTCAAAATGTTTGTGTAGGTATGCAACTTTTGTTACCTGCAGCAAAATTTTATACAAATATTGTAGGTAGGTACTATACAAATATTGTAAGGTTTGAGTTTGTTTGTAGAAAGTAATCTCTGGTATGAATGAACTGATTTTGAAAATTTCTCACCATTGGATAGCTACATTATTTCTGAGTGCCGTAGGCTATATTTGGTAATGAGTGACGCCCAGCGAGCGGTTTATATAGTTTATAATATACCTATCTTAATTTTTACTAGAGAAATTAGAGGAACATTAAAATTATTTTATTTTTGCATTATTCCGACTTCTAAAAGCTGTGTCCAAGAATCCTATGAGACTAGAAGCTGGGTCGGACTGGATGCGGAAGGTGGAGGACCAGGTGTTGTGACGTAACTTGGAAGAGACCTATATCCAGCAGTAAACTGCGATAGAATAGAATAGAATAGCATTTATTTGCAAATATGGGTAATACATAAGATGGTAGTAGGTTTACATCATAGTTCTGCCATATTTCACCATTCGGCATGCAAACAGTTTAATTATATAAAATTGTTAAAATTTAAATTCTTATTGATAAATTAAATTAATTGTCATTCTCACCAAATAAAATTATTACATTTCAAATTTCATTAAAACACATCAACTTAATAATTACAATATTATAAAATATAATCACTATATCGCTATGAAGTCTCTTGCTGTCTCTATCACTTTAAAATGAAATGTAGAGACAGTCTTCTAAGAGCTTTTTAAAGTTAAGATTCGTTTAAGCATACGGAAGTAAGACTGTTACATTCGTAAGTAAAGTCCAGGCGTTATATAGTCTTGAAGATATCTTCATATAAATATTCATGATTAACTTGAAGACCACATTTTGTTTTTGTTTTTATAGCGATATAGTTTTACATTTTACAGAGTACGGTACGTCACATTTTGCATATATTTTTTTAATTGGGTATTAGGTACATACATAGTTGCATATTCAAGTTTATAAAAAAAAAACTACTTTTCAGCCGTAACGACAAAGGTATCGTTTCGAAACGTGCCATAAGTACTGATTCTAATGTTTTTTTTATATAAATTCTCTAATTTAAATAACTCAAAATTGAAAATCTACTTTCAATTATCATTTTGAGAGCAGAATATTGAGACCTTAAAAAAATGTTCAAATCATACTTTACTTTCACATTCAATACGCTTTATACTTTTCTATATGCTTCCAAAATCTTTAAAAGTAACCTTCCCCCATTTAAACACAATATCCAATCGGGACTCTCAAGCAATGAAAAGATGGAGACAAGATAAAATCTGTATCTACAGGCGAAACCGGATGCATTTAGTGTATCGTGCAAGACTTGCTAAACCGTTGGGTAATTCTGCAGATCATCACTAATAATAATATTCTTTTTAATATTTAAATTGTATACAATTAATGTATGTGGATAGCCTATTATGATATGAACCTACTTTATTTTTATAATTCTGTAAGATTTTCAGTTTCTTTTTTTTATAATATTATATTTATTTCAATAAGGATAGAGTCTGTTTCTAAGTATGGTGAAAGAGGATGATGTGTTTCTTACTTACTAGAACTTAAGTAGAAATACCTAGTTAATTACAAAGTTATCTAGGAGTTTCCGATGGTTAAACTCCCGCATTAGATCGATGTGAACGAGTTCACGTGGTATGGTAATGATTTGCATAGAATTGTATGTTGAAATAAATTTACCGTCGCATATATTATTATAGCTATGCAATAAAAAATCAAACATAAGTTAAATATTTCTAATGCAGAAGTTTTTGGAAGTTTTATTAAATAGTTTATGTATTTATCACATAATTTCGTATATACATAAAGGTAGCAGTTGCAACTTGAATGTCTTATTGAATAGAACCCGACTCACCGTATCCTTAGCTCCGGTACAAAAAAGTAATCCCTATTGCACAATAAGAAGGTCCGCCGACAAAAAAATACCAACTGTCATTTCAAAATTCACAAAACACTAGAAACTCCTTAAACAACACTGTTCAGTTAATTAAGAAAATAAAAATTAAAAATAAAAACACATTTCTTAAACAATTCCATTTTCGAATAAAACCGCCGAAAAATTTATAAATTGAAAAGCTCTCGCGCAACCGCGTGCATTTGCGCGCATAGCTCGCGTTCGAATAAATGGAGTTCAAACTTTACCTGGGGACGGTGTGACATTACATGTGACGTCGTCTATCTCTCTCTGTCATATGTTTTATGTTCATATGTGAGTGAGATGGGTATATTTTATTGAAGGTGGTGCGATCGCGAAGATGTTAAAAGTTTTTTCTTCGACCGGTGCATTGTTTTCCCGCGTTATCTTTGGCGGTCTGTTGTTAGCTGTGTCTTTGATAAGGGCCATTGATAAGAATGTCATTAAAACCTCTTTAATGGGCTCCCTCATTGTTTTGTGCGGGAATGTCGATTACGGTTCTGGCACATAAAAGTTCATTACTTCTATTGATGGATGCCTTTAAAGATATTCGGCGTTTGAAAAATACGTTTTCTATGAGAAATCCTGTCACTGGAGAACGAACGAAAAAGTCCGTTCAGTGATAGATTGACTTTGTAAAGAAACTAATTTCTCTACATTGCCTATTGACTGAATCGTTTTCGCGTGGCTTCAGAAAAACAAAAATACATGCAAAACAGGTAAGTACGGTCTACTAAAATAGAAATAAGTTTCTGCTGTCTATTATTATTGTATACCCTATTACCTGAATAGTATGACCTCAACAAAGACTTAGATAAAGTATAATTAAAAATGTCTTAAAAAAAGAAAGTAAAACCAAAGTTACACTGAAGGTTCATACGGCCTTAAATACTCATTACAAATTTAGCATTTGAAATTAAAGTCAAGTGTTCAAGTTATGGTGACGTCGCCTCCGTTAAGTTGTGTGGATAGCGGTAGTGCGATGTTGGTCAGTAGGTTTGGTCCCGTTCAATGTAATTTAACGTTCCACTGGTATAGTCATGAATTTCACATTTGTGTTAAGGAAATTATATTTAGTTCTTGTATTTAATTATCTTATTCGGATGTTATAAATCATAGTTCTAAACAAGTATTACAAAGCTGGTTTCTTTTTGATGAATAAAATTAAAGATTCTTGAAAGATATTGTTTTGCATAATGTCTTAAAGGTTCAGAAAGAAATATTATTCAGTAGAATAAATAAATGACTCTCATCGACCTTCGTCTATTCAAGCAGGTTCGAGCCAAGTGAAAAAAAAGTAGCGTCAACTCGAATTTTAAAAATTTCTTGTTCGTATTTTATTTATTTAATGACCTTGCCTTGTTTGCACTTCCAAAAGATACAAGCGTATCCAAAAATAACAAGAAATATAAAAAAAAAACTATAAATAATATGAAACGACAATAGCACTGCGACGAATGCGTTTACTTGATCATGGCGTGACGCGATTTAAAAAAGTCAAGCTTTTTAGATTTTTACTAAAAATGTCTATAAATAATATGGAATAGAATGTTCTTCACGGATCATATTTTAAAGAAATAAAGAATGTTGATATATTTATTGTAATGCTTTACGTTGTTTACAAAGGATAATGTCTTGTGATGCGTCGAAACTTTTTTGTCGAATTCTACCTCTTTGCATAGTAACTGATGGTCAAAAATCTGCCAGGAGTCTAGGTTTAAAGTGAAAACTGTACTGAAAGATCTTTTGCAATGATGATAATAATAACGATAATGATCTATAGATACTTGCATTTAGTTTAGTTGTAGTGAAAAAAAAAAATGATAAAAGATAAGCTATGTAAAGTTGACTTTTTCTCATATCTTGAAGTCCAAAAATAATACAAACGTTGCACTTTAAGAAAGATAATTAACTTATAGTCCAGTGTAATAGTCTTTGATCAGGCTAAATGCATTAGACCTCTATAAAAACTAGAATAAAATAAACTTTATTTTACACAAACATTTCACACAACATAATAACAAAAAAAAAACTTAACGGTTTTATCACTAACATCGATGTAGAGTCTACCTACTACTTGTCATTGTTTAAAAAAAAATATAAGTGAAAGATCAGCGTACAACTAAATTCTTTTTCTGCATCTTAAAAATGTACCAAAAGATTACTCAGCGATTTTAAATGTAGTCCTCGTAATACTTAGTCGACAAATAACAGTAAGTACCAATTATGTTATTAACTTACGCAGCTTTCATTAACTCTCACACATTGAACCGAGTAGTTACTGTTAACCCAGTTAATACAATGCTAACATATTAGCCTAAAAACATATCTGCAACTAACGGTGGAAAGTTAACACGAGTTCAAATTAAATTGAGGGTATTATGACGGTTTAATGATAACTAGCTGTAATTTTTAAGAAAAAAAAATTAAATAATTAAATAATGAGTTTTTGAGATTTTCCGCTACCGGTTTATGATCGTTATACACGAACTTCATAATACTGGCCTATAATCGTGCCACTACTGGGCACAGACCTCTTCCCATATAGAGAAGAAATGAGCATTGATCACCACGCTTGCTCATTGCTGGTTGGCGATTTCAGATTCATTTTTTTGGAATCCAGGCTTCCTCACGATGTTTTCCCTCACTGTTTGCAAATGATGTCTTAGAATGATTAAGAAAGTACATATAACTTTGAAAAAGTCACATTGGTTGAGAAAGTCACTTGCCTGGGTTCGAACTTCGAACCTGCAACCATGTGCATGCAAATCCTGTCATTGAAAAAAACTTTGCAGAATTTTTGCAGAATTGAACCGCTAGGCTATTACGACACTCACGAACTATTTTTTCAAATTGTTTGATAGCTTTTTTTGGAAAGTAATTGCCAGAAACAAAGTTTTGTATAAAATCCAAATGATCTCGCTTTCCGTTATCAATCATTCTTCATTCATCCCAGCCTATCTCGGCTCCACTGCTGGATCTTGGCCCCATGTTGCGCCACAACACTCGGTCCTCAATTCGGGGGCTGTGTGTTGTGGTGCACCATCATTATTAAAGGTTTGCTTTCCGTTAGGTGAATCCTTAATAAAATAATCTATTTGGGAAGGATGGACTTCTTCTTCTTTAAGTGCCATTCCAATTAATGAAGGTTGGCTTCCAGGCTGCTGGAATCTATCTCTATCTTTTGCAAGGCGAAACAGTTCACTTGCGCTCGTGATCCTCGTCCACTCCTGGATGTTGCGGAGCCACGACTTTCTTCTGCGTCCAACTCGTCTTCGTCCAGCGACCTTGCCCATCAAAATTACTTGCAGGAGTTCATGTCTAGGATGATAAGAAGGATGGACTATCCTTCCCAAATAGATTATTTTTGTTTGTCGGGCATAAAAGCTTTACCTCTTCTCCTAGAAATCTACATATTATTGCCATAGTGATCCTTGTGGCCTTATTGCCTCTCAAGGAAGGAGCATTTTCCCTTGCATTTATTTTACCCTGGGAATGATTTATTGTTACCATGACTTGTATACACAATGATCGATGATTTGATACAAAAAGTGATTTAGATTGAATAGTATGAAAAGTAACAGCAACAAGTGGCGTCAATAACCCTTTAATGCGGTATTCCTTTTAAACCCTAAAATGCGTGAAGAGCATAATCAACTATAAACAAAATAATTAATTAAAACAGCCTTTGTATCCAAAACAGAATGCATTATTGTGTACGGCTGTCGTTCAGTTGAATAAAACACTTTGTCAGTGTAACAAATTAGTACGAGAAACGTTAAAGTATTTATAATGTCAAGATATCGACGCGTGCGCAAGTTACGCACCTGCTGTCACAATAATAGAGCGGTTTTCAAAGTTTGTGTGGGAGGAAATTTTAGCTTTTTTGATGGTTTCCAGTGGAAAAAAGAAACAAATACCTACGTAATATCAAAAAAACCCAAATGTTTTTATACTTATAAATTTTGTCATCAAGCCTTTTTTTTGTTTATGTTTTCAGTTTAGTAACTTCCGATTTTTTCTTCACTAGCTTTTATTGTTTTGGTATCGGCTTACTTTATCGGTGTCGCGGCAAAAAAATTGTCTATGCCCTTCCTTGGGATTCAAGCTTGCCAAGTTTCATCCAAGGCGGTTTAGCTATTTGGCCGTGAAAGCGTAACAAACATAATAACAGGCAGCTAGTTTGTAAGTGTTCTGATTTTACTTTTGTATTTTTTTATTCAAAGCATATTATTATACAGGCTGCTTTTAAATTTATTCTGTTCAAAAAATCTACTTTGAGAACCACAGTTCCTCACTTGTTCTCTAATATTTATATTGTGAGTCGTATATATTTACGTATTCCTAATTATACGGTTGGAGACAGGTGTAAAAATAATACCTTTATGTTACTTCTTTACATGTGAACTCGTTTTTCTAATTTTATTGAAGTTCTTGAGTTATAGTTGTCAAATTGTTAATATGTTTGGCTATAACTTATAATTATTGACGAAGGCTGTTTGATACGTATCTTGTTTAAATATGTTTTCTCTATTAGAACGAAGAATTGATCTATCTTAATGACTTAATCGGAATTTAATCGTTTGTGAATAGAATACAAATATTTTATTGTGTTCCAATTAAATGGTGCAATGTGGAACTTTATCAAACATGTTTTTGTCATTTAAATATGAAACTGATAAAGTAGCATTGAAATAATGAGCAGTGAAGTGGAATAGTAGATAGATTTAAATTCTTGTTACACCTGCTTCTAACACATTTTCGTTTTTAATTTAAGTGAATTCGTATTCTGGAAAAATAAAGACTTTTTTTGAGCCTACTATGGCAGAATACTAAAACGTCAATCAGTTTGAAGCCACCGTTAAGTTTCATGCTGTCTCTGTCACTTGTAGTGGTGCGAAGGTGCGAAGTAGCGACAGATAGACATTTAATATCATCTTAAAGTTCATTTGCGTTTCAGTATAGAGGGGATAAAGACTGAAATTTTTCGTGTGTATAGAATAATATTAAAAATTTTAGAAAGCAATAAGCTTAAAATTTAGTCTTTCTTCTTTCTAATTCATTATTATTATTATTATCAGCTCATTGTGTCCCACTGTTGGGCAAAGACTCCGTACCTTTTCATTCTTCAATATTATTATCAAACGTTGACGAGTCCATCATATTATAGGAATCGATCTTTAATCCTTCATTTTATGTACATCATATATTTATCATCATTCAACTGTTTTTTGTTATTTTTTCAATCTAGTAGAGCATTTTGGATTTTTGGTACTTAACCCTCAAATCGTGTGATCTCCCCTTCTGCTAAAGTTCCGTTTGCATTTAACAGGTTAACGGCATATCGTGACTTACTAATAATGAATTTAATTAAGAGATACTATCTTTTTGATTTACGTGTAGACACCTGTCGTGCAGTATGGCGCCGGGCTGTTGTTTTGCAGCACTGATACAGATTCCAATATTATTTAACCCCCACATAAAAACGGGGGTATTACGAGTTTAACGTTTGTATCTCGTAAAACGTACATGAGTAGATTTATAATTGTGTACGTAAAAATGAGGAACCATTGTTTTTTTATACATCGTAAGTTTTTCCGTCCTTGCTACATTGGTCAGCGATGTATTTTCTATGCAAGTGTAAGTTTAATAAGTAATTTTATTAGATTTTTGTGATTTATACCATTTCTCCTATTCCCTATAAAGAGTAAAATTATTTATGAACATTAAATTTGTACAAGCTACTAACACAAAAAATTTGGAATAATAGGTTTATTGTAGGTACTTAACTCAATACCTACATAGGTTTTATATGCACTTTTTGACCGATCCATGACACTAAAATTATCACTGTATTGTATTATCGGTAAATTTATCCTTCCGGTACATTAGTTTCTACCACTAATTAAGAAAATATCACCAAAAACCCATAAAGAGTTCCGTTACTACACAATTTTCGGTAAAGTGCACTAAATTGGTAGTTTTCTCACGTCGACGCTTTAATTAGGAGCCACCTGCGCCCGCGCAGCGTAACGCCAATGATAAGTGGAGTACACTGGCAGTAACATCAAATACACGTAAATAGGGTGAAATGCATTTGAAAAGTTATATTTACATACATTCATAAAATCGGTAAAGTAAAAAAAAATGCAGCTGACGGAGTAAAAATAAAATGAATATAATTATGTACCTATAAAAAAAAATCGAAAAAAAAAACTGTACAATTCCTAATTGATTTTCAGGAGTTTGTTTTGGCTTCATTTTAGTGTTGTAGTGGCATAAATATTTTTCTGGTCTTTATCTCTTTAAAATAAGGGCGATTTCAAGACTAAAGTTACATCACGGATGTGATGTCGACTGTACATGAGGGTGTCTGCTGTCATGTTTATAGTAATGGGGTGAAGTTTCAAGTGGTGTGAACATTTTATGTTCGATAGTTTGACGGTTTGTTTTGTATGCGCAAGCGCAGCGTTCATTCTAAGAGGCATCGTACCAACTAATATTCTATTTTTAAGAATTGACACACAATAGCACATCATGTTGGACCTCAATTAATACTTTTTACTACCATGATAAGTATTAACTAGTATAGCCGCACTAGATTCTATAAAGAAAAATACCATTGGTATGCAGCTCCCCAAAAATATATCGAAATATCAATGCAAATGTGTCTGGGTGTTATTTTTCTATGTATAATATGTATGTTTTTATAAATATATAAGTATGTTTATCAGTTGTCTGTTTACTATAGTACAGGCTCTGCCTAGTTCGGTATCAGATGGCCGTGTGTGAGATGTCCCAATATATGTATAAAAAAAAAATAGGTGCATAGAACATTTTTGTTGTACGATTGGATTATTTTCATGTGTGCGAAAAGCCCAAAGCTTGTCGCAAAAAACCGCAACACTCAGATGTCAACGCGGGTCGAAAGTACCCACATACTATATTAAATGTAATGACTGGGCATTTTGGTACTAAAAGGTGATCTTCATTTTAAATCATTGTAAAAATAAACCTTAGTCTTAGTACATAAGGTTCAATTTGCTATACGATACAATTAATGTAGATTTCGCTAAATAGTGTTGAGATTATGAAAACTAAACCTTCAATGTTTGCTGATAAGATTGAATTTACGGTGATCCACATTAGTATAGATTTTGTAAAATAGTGGTGATTGCGAACAATTCTCAATGTATTGAATTTGACAGATGATTGTATTGGTAGAATACTTTATTAAGTGTGTGTCGAATGCTCGACAATGAGGACGAAATTTTACGCGTAGTTGGTCATAGAAAATGAGCGGTTTGTATCTTTATAAGAATAATAGCTAGAGGTATCCTATATATTTTTTGTAACTTAAACTTTAAACCAAATATAAATTAAGAGGTTTAGTTAACTTCCAGTGTTATAATAATAATAATATCTTGGGACACAGCTCACACACGGCCATCTGATCCCAAACTAGACAGAGCCTGTACTATGGTAACCAGACAACTGATAAACATACGTATATATTTATAAATAAATACATATTATAGATAAATGACACCCAGGCACAGAACAAATGATCGTGCTCATCACACAAAGATTTATCCTATCTATTTAGCAGTCAAGGTCACTATCCACTAGACCAACAGGCCGTTATCGAATAGTTATTATTATCATCGCTTCAGAATAATTTGGGCTTATAAAATTATGATTCGCTGTCCCCGGGCAATAAAGCGGTAATATCAAAATTCGATTTTTACAGGAGAAATAAAAGAAGCTAATTTTCATATAGTGCAGCGTATAGTGATCCAAAACAGGCGGTCAAAATGTCAAATGGAAGCTAATTTTTTTACCAACCTAAACTTTAAAAAATAATTCTATTGGTATAACTATTTAATTAAATAATTGAAAAAATGTATAATACAAATTATAGACGCTATTGATTCAATTGTAACATCATTAATGACTTTATAAACACACCGACCACTTAGACTCAGGCCCATAACAATATAATACGACATATTTTCCGTTTTAGGTCTCGAGCGTACCAGCCGATTACCACCTTCTTCAGGGAAATTTTATAGCCAAAGCTAGCTGTATCATCCACTAATCGCTATTTTAGAATCCTATCAATGAGTCATTTTTTTATGTAACCATCGTAACAAATTGACTTTATAATGTGATTTATTTTTATTTTTAACCATTTTAGACAGTATTCTATGAACATAATATTTTTTTAGTGTTACTACTGCCTAATTTTGGTTTAATAAAATTTTAAATAATAATGACCTTTTAAAAAAAAAGTTTTACGAATCACATATTATTTATTAAATATTAAACTTTGGAAAACAATACGAATACACTTAAAAAAAGAAAAAGTACTATTCTACCTTAATTTGAAAAAATCACAATTTTAATTAGCTGTTATACTATGGAAACAAAAATAAAATGGTCAAAACCTTAAAAAAAATACTACTTTAATTTGAATCATCGCTTTCAATATCGATTTCTTCTTCAGAGTTCCCAACACAATGTAAATTGTTATAAAATGTATGATAATGTTTCGGGATTGCTTAAGTTTTGCAGAGACTCATCAAATCGTCGTAAAGTGGTTTTGGTAAGGCGATTGGCTCTCTATACAGATTTCTCAGTTCATCTTCTGAAACATCAGTCACTAGCATCTTTTTGGCTCTTCCTCTTGAAGATCTGGTGTTTGATGCAGTATTTAAAGGAATATATTCATCATCAAAGTTATACTTTAAATAAATAACATCTGGATGTGCTCGAGTAATCTTGATTTCGTGTTGTAAATGGTAAAGTTATAATTATATACTTTATAGATACTATAATATTAGATATAAACAATTTACATTGTGTTGGGAACTCTGAAGAAGAAATCGATATAGAAAGCGATGATTCAAATTAAAGTAGTATTTTTTTTAAGGTTTTGACCATTTTATTTTTGTTTCCAAAGTATAACAGCTAATTAACATTGTGAGTTTATTCAAATTAAGGTAGAATAGTATTTTTTCTTTTTTTCAGTGTTTTCGTATTGTTTTCCAAAGTTTAATATTTAATAAATAATAATATGTGATTCGTAATGGTTTTTTTTAATTATTTAAAATTTTAGTAAACAAAAATTAGGTAGTAGTAACACTAAAAAAATATTAATTTCATAGAATACTGTCTAAATGATGGAGAGATTGACCGAGATATTAAGCACAGAATCAGATCAGGTTGGCTTAAATGGCGACAGATGACTGGGATGATATGTGATCCTAACATGCCCGTAAAGCTGAAAGGTAAAATGTATAAATCGGCTATAAGACCTGCATTGATGTACTTATGGTTCAGAATGCTGGGCAGTGAAAGGGACTGATGAAAGACGATTGCATGCAGCGGAAATGAGAATGCTTCGATGGAAGACTGGAGTGACGAGATTAGATAGGATAAGGAATGAGTATATTGGAGGAAGCTTGAAAGTAGCGCCAGTGAATGAAAAGATAAGAGGTAAGCGTTTGTCGTGGTATGGACATGTTATGAGGAGGGATGAAAGTCACATAACAAAACAAGTTATAAGTATGACTGTGGATGGCTATATAAGCAGAGGGAGACCGAAAAAGAGATGGATGGATTGTGTGAAAGATAATATGAGAAAGAAAGGACTGGATGCCGCGATGACGAGTAATAGAGAGGAATGGAAGGAAAATACGCATTGCGCCGACCCCATATGAATGGGATAAGGACAGGAAGAAGAAGAAGACTGTCTAAAATAGTTAAAAATTAAAATAAATCACATTATAAAGTCAAATTGTTACGACAGTACGGCGCAGGGGTCACAATAAATTTCCGGGAAGAAAGGCGTAATAGCTTGTACAGAATAAAACATCTTGTGATTACTTCGTATTCAATGTTTACAGTTTTAGTCGTAAGAGAATTTTCCATGCAATAAAGCTGTTATTGTCAAGTATTCTAAAGAAATATTAATTGAAAAAATCTGAAAAAAATAAGAGTGATAGACTGATACTCAGAGAAGCCAAAAATCAAATAACATTAAAAAGGGCGTAACCGGCGTTTACCGCTATATTGCCCGGGGCCAGCGATGTCATTAAATTCTTCACATTTTATACTAAATCAACCATGTGGCGAACAAAAAAGTGATGGCCCAAAGATTGTAAGAACACCGCCTACTATACAGATTTGTGAATGTCGTGAAATAAAAGGAAATATGAACGAGGCAGAGGACATCTCTACTTACCCCTTCAAGAGGGCTATTGACGTGATTATATAGAACGTAAATACATTTTAACTGAGTCTATTAAATCCTTGCCCCGTAAAATATTTATTAGATAATCGTAAGTCTATCGAACAGATCAAACACAACTGTTCGAGAACATCTGTTGTTAGATAATCTAATTTGTACAAATCGTTCGTAAACCAATAAAAATAAAGTTTTATGTTAGACCCACAAAGGTGCGGAAGTGATAGAAAAAAGGTTTGAACTAGCAACAGTTGTCTATGATGATATAGATATTGTGAACGACGATTAACGACTTTTATGTAAAGATGAAAATAAATATTGCCAAAAATAAAACATTTGAAAATAATGCTGACTTCAAAAAGGATACAAGACTTAAATACCAGTAATTAGTCTTCGGGCGTCCGAATTTCAAAGTTGTATGCAGCAAATATGCTGTGGGATTTTCGGCATAGAATAGAACCTCCCCCTCTCTTCCCGTGGGTATAGAAACAAAGAGAATGGGTAGCAGCTTTCTCTTATAGAACTAAAAGTAGACTGCGGTCACCAACCCTCTTTCCCAGCGTGGTGACTGGGGCAAACACCTTAATGATGGCACACTACAACACACAGCCCCCAAATTGAGGACCAGGTGTTGTAGCGCAACATGGGAGAGGCCTGGGTCCAGCATTGGACCGCGATAGGCTAAGTTGAGTTGATTGAACAAATATACAATCCATATCAATATTATAAATTCTCTTGGCTTTCACAACTTGACCGATTTTAATAAACTTTTGCATAGCGTAGAGACGTCATTCTGAACCTAAACCAAATACAGCAGTTACTTCTTACCGTGAAATCTGATATATGTGGTTGAAGACAAGCAAAATACTGTTTTCTAAGGTTTACGCTAATGTTAGACATTGTAATAAAACTATTTTTAAATCAATTCTTTGGATGACCAAGTCTACCTATGACCATGACCCCTGCAAAGATGTTGAAACGTCGGAACTAAATTCAAAACAGACCGCGATAGAATTCGTTAAAAAGTAGTTTTATTTCCAAAGTACAAACTATGAAAGTTTACAGTAACAAACTCCACTAGTAATGAGCTATCAATCTGTTTCTTAGCAGTTAACCCATAGTTTACGAGGCATATAATTTTGTTTACTCCCCTTAAATTTTATTGCGCAAGTTATAGCTCTTTTATAGACTTGTGGGACATTCGTCAGTACACTACTGTTGCTTGATAATAATCGTAAGTGATAATTAATTACTCATGACTAACGTTTTGTAAGTAGGTAAATTTCTTTTCTTCACTCACCTTTTAGGTTATTTGCCAATTAAATGCTCTATGTATATTTATGTAATTGATCAAATAAATAAAAAAATGTGGACAACATCACATACATTGCTCCGAATCCAAAGTGAAGCTAAAGCACTTGTGTTATGGAATCGGAGACAACGAAGGTACCACAAAAACCCAGACCCGAGACAATGTAGATGTGTTATTTTCTACATTGGCCCGTACGGGGCTTGAACCAACCGGTGTGTACGCCAGTCGGCCACGGAGGTCGTCAAATACGCCGGAAGACTGTATTGGTCTTCATTTACGTTTGTGTTGTTGTATTTTTACACTTAAACCTAACAGACAACAAAAGTTTAAATAAACGAACTGCTAATGTAAACTCAATCTTACAGGACTTCGAATAAAATCGTAAATTTTATAAAAGACTAAATTGCTAATACGTTGCCCTGCTGGACAGAGACGTCCATGGCGCTATAGCTGCAATCATTAAAGCCCGCCAAAATATCAAAACTCCCCACCCCGATGCCTCAGGCGAGAAAACAAACATAATACATCGTACACGTGTCAGAAATTTAACAAAATAACTGAATGCGTGTTCATTACACGTCAGTTCATTTTGTCCGGGCGTTGTGAGCATTGTCCGGTTGAAGCGCATGCTGAGCGCAGCGGGACGGTCGCCCACACCCCGGCCGGCGACAAAGGGTTGACTCGCGAATGCATAGGTGATTTTATAATTGGATATTTTAATTATGAACAGGGTTTTTCGATGTACGAATAATTTTATTTATTTAATTTGCGAGGTATGAATGATGGATTTATGTAAATGGATTTATGTATGATTAAGGAATTACATAATGTGCATTGGGTCTTTTACCCGATTAATGGGAGTAACTGTGTTATCTGCAGATGTACATTCAATTTGAGCATTGAAAGTTATTGAGTATTTGAAGCGGCGGCTGTTGTCTAATGGCTAGGGTATTGGACTTCAATTATAAGATAAGATAAGATATATTTATTTGTAAGAATATGGTACAGTTATGTGGTTTGGGTTCGAATCTCACCCATTGCACTACCGACGTGATCCCACTTGTAACACATGCAATTTAGCGTAGCACGAGGGGTTAACAAGAATACTAGTAATGAGCGACCCATATAGATAGCGAGCTTTTAAAAAAAAACTAATGTATAAACTAAAAGCGTTAAAAGTCGTGTTTAAAAAAGCTTCGAGACAATTCTAGTCTTACGAATACATTACATTACACATTTGCGATCATTTGTTCTGTGTCTGGGTGTTATTTATCTATAATATGTATGAATTTAGAAACATTTAAGTATGTTTATCGGTTGTCTGGTTGCCATAGTACAGGCTCTGCCTAGTTTGAGATAAGATGGCCGTGCGTGGATATTCTCCCAATTCAATAGTCTAATTATTTATTAAGTAGGTATATCATATAAATACATATTATAAATATTTCAGTAAAATCTGTAAGTTATTTTATTGAGTCCGTAATTTAAAACAACGTCATTTTTTAATCCTTGCTTTCAACAACGAACTATAATTAATTCTTCATTATTTTATTTCAAACTCAAACCTACACCTTTACAGTTAAAAACTGTTTAATTATAAAAACAATTATACATTCGACCTTCATTAAAAAATCAATAGCCCTTGATAGCAAAAACAAAGGTCAGCGTTGGTATTTAACGTTCGACTCTAACCTTTGCGCATGCGCACGTAACTATACTTACTATACTGCTAATTAAGAGCAGCTGATCGTATAATAGTGTCATTTAATGCGATATGTCCGACGTTTAGTATTATTTTAAAATGGCTAAAGAAAAAAACCGTTGCTTAGGTGTAAAGCGGCAATGTTAGGGTTAAGAAACATATTTTTGTAATTAGCTTACCAAAATGGATTAAATAAAATGTCACTTTAATACTTTCTATATAAATTGCATTATAAACGGCTAAAAGAACTGAAAAAAAAAGATTACGAATATAATATTATACTAAGTTACAAAGATTTTAAAACGATGAATCAAAAGTTCTCAATAATCAGAACTTCGATTAAGATTTTTTTAACATCGTACTTTACCCTTCCGGCGAAAGAACTTTCTCATTACAAAATTTTACACGTCGATACTTCTCAATGCACTTAATCAAACCTAAACTAGAAATATCGATAAAAAACCATCTTAAATTATTTTTATCTATCAAGACGTACCCACGTTTTTTTACCCACGGAAGAGAGCATTAAAAATATCTCACCCCACATTAGAAGAGGGGTGATATCGCAATTTTTTACACACGAAATAAATGAATAAAAACATTTTATCTATATAGAGCAGTAGACCCATTGTAGTCTGATCTTAGAAAACGCCCCTCCAATAAACTTTATAAAAGAATAAATCGAATTAACAACTCTTTATAATTTTCAACAAACATTTTTCAAACGACTTTAACCCTTAATCTGCGGCGTTAAGTCTTTATTCGAATAAAGTCGACTGAAAATATAAAATTGCACAAATTAATAAATATTCTCAGCCGTTTTATCGATGCGATAATTTTTTGAATTTATTTACTAATGTATGCATGTAATGTGATAATTGGGTTAGTAAGGATTAGAGTACAAATATGTTATGTTCTGTTTTGAATATTTTTGCCACTAATGGATGTATCGGGTCGTTTCATTTCGTGTGATTTTGATTTATTAGATATCTAACCGTCGCCGTCGTCGCGTCGTGGATATAGCACAGAATAATGAGTACATAGCTAAGATAATAAGTATATAGCTATAGGCATGGAAATTATGTTTAAATTACTAAAATATGAACGGTTGGGTTTTATATAACGGATGTAACAAATTATAAAAAAATAATTTTCATGGAATCGTTCAAACTATTACTGTATCAATCCAATTCATCACTTTAAGACATTTTTATACCAGCTTGCTGTTCTAGATAATAAAGTTAATAATAAAATGAAAAACCTGACATTATTTAAAGGTCGCGCGTGCCAAGTCTAGCTACATCTGCCAACGGTTGAGGCAATTACTATTTACTATTTATGGTCTAGTTTGAGCCTAGATGTGGCACGCGCGGTGAACGGGTTAACTGACACTTGTACATGGATATCTAAAATAAAAAAATAAAATGAGATCTTTTGTCACTGGTCTTTCATGAGCGGCAATTTTATTGGATATCAATTAGAATTACCATAGTCGTTTGTTTCATGATTGGCAGACGGCAGATGCGAACGGAATAAAAAATAATTACTTACATATATTTTCCCTAGGTCTGTACACGTGTTTTATCTGGTTAGCCTCATGAGGCAAATTTCAGGAGATACTTAAGCAAATACGAAATATTTGATTTTATTCAACTTTCTTCTGAATTAAAAAAAAGTTACTACCTAATGGGTAATCGAGTAAAAAATATGAAAATAAAAACCAGTAACTCTTCACCCGGAATGGCCTTCCACCCAATTAAAATCGGATTTGTAAATACGTTACTGTTTTGCTTTCAAGAAATATTATGTTGAACACTAACCACCATTATGTAAAAAAAGTTCTAAGGGATTAAAAACTGCGGAAACATAAATGCATCTCAAAATGTTTAAAAATATAATTCTATTGTAAGTAGCTGTCAATGTATAAAATACGAAGACCATTTACATAAAAAAAGACTTTCAAATATTTAAAAAGAAATAAACACAAGCAGATGGCAGTTAAGGTGGGTGCACAATTGCATAACTCAACCAAATTGGAGCGCATTTCGGAAAAATTGAATCACCGTTACATCTTTGCATTTCTAAGTTAAAGTTAAGCACAAGAGATCAGCTGCTCGGTTCACAATGGAACTGCTCTCGTTCTAACCTATTGTCAGTTCTCTATTGTTGCATTGTTATCATAAAATGCGTATTCTTCGAACGGGAACTTCCGTATGCGAAAACGGAGCGAAGACGACAATGGTTTTCGCCCTTCTATTTTTTTCAAGTCCGCCAAACTAGTTATTTTTTTTCCTTCATGTAAATGTTGATTTATTTTCGTCAACAATGCATCGTCGTTATGGGAATTTACTGACTCGATACTTGAGGAGCTAGTTTGTTACCAAGGGTTACTAAAGTTCCGAGTTTTCGGGCTCGCACGTATGTAGGCTGCCTTACATTTAATTTGAAGTTACAATAAGGTGTGGTGAAGTGAGAAATTAGCAAAAGAAACTTGATTTCAGTCATTGTCGTTGAGAAAATATTTTGCTAACAGTTCAGGGGTCAGTAGATTGATTGTTTGAGCTGCGAATTCGAGTACGATGTGACATGTAAATAGAAACTAGTTTGCGATTTCTGGAGTACTTGTAAAAGGGTTTTCAGTATTAGATGCATCGGTACTGGTTCCTAAAGATTTATTACTGCACACAAACGTTAAATAGACATAATTTTTGACACAATATGACATTAATGCGAATAATAGTTGCGGAGAAATTATATATTCTATGCAAAGGCACTGTAAAATTATTTTTTAAGCCGGGTTGCTTTAAACCGCAAAGACATGATCACTGCCAATACCTTTTTATCCAAACCAAAGACGAGTGGGTTATATCTTGCATTGCAAAGTATTTGTACTTCTAAATATGAGACTCTCAACTGGATTTTATATAAACAATTGAGCCCGCATTTTTGTCAATTATGAAGACATTTCACGGTGTGTTAATGGATATCTCTACATTGGCCAATCATGAATGAGAGCGAAGATGACTATCTCCGAACCATACAATCTTAAATATTATCATCTATTATCTCTATCTGATCTGTGCCCACTTCGCTGGGCATCAAACCTCGCCAAATAATTATAGCTTTTAAAACTCAGGAATAATGTAGTATTTCTACTGGTGGTTCTGTTGTGGGGGGTTCTTTGTAACTGCCCATCATTAATTCTCGACTCAAAAATAAATTACATATTACAAATAGCGTTCCCAATATATTTGGAACTGGTTTTTCTATGAGTAGTTTTTACTGGTAGACCATAGGATCTGCTCACAAATAAATCAACTATGTTTTGACCCCTGACCTGCTTGGTTTAGGGGATTACGGTGTAAGGTCCCACGTTAACGACTCTGCGATGACGTCATAACTTTTTTTCAACTATGGTAAGACGGTTCAGTGGTTCGCTGAAGAATTAGAGGTATTGTTTCCATTTAGAATTGTGGCACAATGTGTTTTTTTTAGGTTTGAGTAAACGTAGGTTCTGTCCTACAGATTTGCAAAGAGGCTTTAGCGTGTTAGTTTGTTTCGACATTTCTTATCAGGGTTGTCAGTTAAGAAGTTTCGACTCCAGTGTGTCCAAAAATAATTAAACTTTAAATTTTATAATTATTATTTAAACTTTAAACCTGTCTATGTGTACCTATTATACACTACTAAAATAAACAATAATGAAATAAAACCGGCCAAGTGCGAGTCGGACTCGCGCATCGAGGGTTCCGTACAAACCTGTAGGTATATAAGTAAAAGTTATGGTATTTTTATTGCTAAATGAAATCCATAACATAACAATGTGGAAAGCTGACGGTACCTTGTCAATACATATATGAAAACATTAATATATAAAATTCTCGTGTTGCGGTGTTTATTTCCAAACTCCTCCGAAACGGCTGAACCGATTTGCATGAAATTTTGTGTGCATATCGGGTAGGTCTGAGAATCGGCCAACATCTGTTTTTTTTTTTTAATCGCTGAACAACGTTTGCTGGGTCAGCTAGTAAGTTTATGATTATTAAAAAATATATACTATGTGATGTAACTAAAAATTTAAGATTTTCGGAATTTTTCCTATATGTGTACTTTATAACGTTGCTTCATGCCAAATTTCAAGATTCCAGGTCGTCTGGAAGTATCCTTTAGGTTTTGATTCCCTTGCGAGTAGTTGCGAGTTTCAAAATATGCGGCTTTAATTGCTGTATCTTTTGATTGCGTTAACGTAGAAGTTTGATTTTGTTACAGCTTAAAGATATTATAGACTTGAGTATTTGTTAAGAATTTCAATATAATACCACTACGCGTTCATGAGTAAAGGGGTAATAAGTTTAAAATTATTAAAAATATTTTTATTATATGATGTAACTAAAAATTTATGCTTTTCGCAATTTTTCCTTTATCTGTGTTATAAGACGTTGCTTCGTACCAAATTTCAAGATTCTGAGTTCACGGGAAGTACCCTGTAGGGTTTGATTCCCTTGCGAGTAGTGGCGAGTTTCAAAATATGCGGTTTTAATTCCTGTTTCTTTTGATTGCGTTGACATAGAAGTTTGATTTTGTTACAGCTTAAAGGTATTATAGATTTGAGTATTTGATATGAACTTCAATATAATACCACTACGCGTTCATGAGGAAAGGGGTAGTAAGTTTAAAATTATTAAAAATATTTTTATTATATGATATAACTAAAAATGTATACTTTTCGCAATTTTTCCTATATCTCTGCTATAAGACGTTGCTTCATACCAAATTTCAAGATTCTGAGTTCACGGGAAGTACCCTGTAGGTTTTGATTCCCTTGCGAGTGTCGAAAATTTGTGGCATAAACGGGAGTATCTTTTGATCGCGTTGACTTAGAAGTTTGATTTTTTCACAGCTCCAAGAGACCATAGACTTGAGTATTTGATATGAATTTCAGCTTGATACCTCCACGCGTTCCTGAGAAAAAAGGTCTTGACAGACAGACAGACAGACAGACGGACAACAAAGTGATCCTATAAGGGTTCCGTTTTTACCTTTTGAGGTACGGAACCCTAAAAACGAACAACAATCATCTACATTGCTGTCAAAGTAATAAAAATGAAATTTAAATATTGAAATTTAGTTATATTCGCTAAATATTCAAGGTTAGACTCGTTGTCCGATTGGTCGAACAACTAAATTATGTCAAAGCTCTTTCGTAATTTTTTAAAGATTTCATTTAATTTGTGAAGGAATAGGTCAGGACATCAATAAATTGTTAGTAATTATTATCAACTTTTTATTTATCCATTTTAAATGATTATTTGGCCATAGAACCAGCTACTAAATAAATAACCGAAATCCTTCAATCGTGTTTCGAACGGAAATGTGACGTCATGAACAAACAGAACAGTAAGTCACGTCAGAAAACCAGGTGAAGCCAGGTGTTAAAGTAAGCGTGACAAGATAAAACGAATGCAAATGCATTGATTGACGAATATTAACATGCTGACCCTATTATTCTCTCTAATCACCGCTAATGAGACACAATTGATTTTTTATTGTAATGCGGCGACCGGTCGCTGCTCGGGGACGAATAGGTTAAGACGTGTTGCGTTTGCGCAGCTACGCGGAACCGATTATTGTTTTGGTGAGATTTAGTTAGTTGAAAATATTTTTACATTCAGGTTTAAACTTGGCTATGACCCCTGAGTTTGTTTCAGAGTAGCTAGTTAGGAAATGTCGACTCCAGAAAGTCAAAAAACTGTTATTTGTCATGAAAAAATTATAATTTTTATGTAAGATAATGTATTTATAAGTCAGTCATAATTATGTTTCAATCCTGGTGACTAAATAAATTATATTAAATAAATAAATAAATAATCTTTATATGTGGCTAATAAATGGTTTAAATTCACAAGTGCAAATTTCATAACTGACATAAACGCTATTATAATCCCGTTGTAATCTATGCCATTTTGACATTTGACCTCAAGTCAAGGATTAAAAAACAGACTATAGTTAAATAAGAAATTATTGCATATTCTTTAGTTGCATCTACTTTTCTAAGACTATTTTTTATTAGCTTTTATTTCTCAATTAGATTTCTTATAATTCTGGACGATACTTTCTTTACTTTTTGTTATTATTACTTCGACAACTTTTTCGTCGTTAATATGGTACGTGTTGGTACCAGCAGGTGTTTTAATCCTTTATTATAATTTGGGGTAATACTGAATGACCCGTACGATAGAAATTTCAAGTTATATTAAGTCAAAATTATTTGTTAGAACATGTATGTTACGTGTACTGTATCTATGTGTAAAAGCTTTTCACATAAATAATTAGAAAGAAAGAAAGAAACATTTATTTGCACAGAAGACAGGTAGTACCAGATTTAACATTAGTGCACAGTTCGAGCCATATTCTGCCTGTATTAGGCATGCAAATATTTATAATTTTATATAAAGGAATTACAATACTATTCTTTTACACACCAAAATGTCAAGCTATTATTATTTTAACTTATGATTATTGAATTATATAATACTATTATTATTAAATTACATTCGGTATAATATTAATTTTAGAGATAATCAGATACATTAGTTTTATATTGCATGAATTCTTCTATCGTATAAAAACACTTATCTACTAGCCATTCTCTCAATTTTATTTTAAAATATTTAAATGGAAGCTCCCTTAGACTCCTAGGCAGCTTATTAAACACTGATATGCACATGTGATACACATTCTTTTTATTTAAAGTTGTTCTACAAAATGGAATAATTATTTTTGTAGGATCTCGTGGTTTATATTTAGTAGTATGATCTCCCTTGAATTTAAAAAAGTCGTTGAATTTCCTTACAAAAACTGATACTTCAAAACATACATGCAGGCCAATGTCAGTAATTTTAGTTTTTTAAATAAGGGTTTACAAGAGTCAAGTGGACTCACTCCGCAAATAGCTCTTAAACATTTTTTTTGTGCAATGAATGCCTGACTAACATCAGTGGAATTCCCCCATATTATTAGCCCATATCTAAGGGTTGACTCTACATAGCCTTTATATGCTATACCTGCAGTTTTTTCGTCTGACACGGCACGAAGCTTTCTAAGGTCGTAGACAAATCTGCTTAGTTTGAGGCAAACATCGTTTATATGCTGTTTCCAGTTACAATATCTGTCCAGAGTGATACCCAAAAATTTTACACTGTCTGCTTCTTCTATATTATGATTTGCTATCCTTATGTTTATATTATTAGGTGCAAATATGCAATAGTAGCAAGTTTCAATCTATACTTTTCTATAATGTTGTAACTTACAGCTGCTTACTCATCGTTCTAAACAACTGAATCGACACAAAAAGGAAATTGTGTTAGATCCAATAACAAACGGTGTAGAAATATTCTGAAATTTTTATCGCCAAGTTTATTTGGATATAATGATTCATCTTTATCAAACTTTGGCCAGATTATTGCTTCATAAATTGTGAGAAAAATTAATCTTTGTCACATTTTGTTTACTTAGGCGCATACCGTGAGTGGTTCAAGGTATCCCGGGGTACGTTTAAATGGAAGGCCTTTGCCCAGAAGTAGGATAGTACAGGCTATTAAAAAATATTTATATATTTCTTTAAGCAATATTTTTAATATAGCTAGTTGACATCATAGTTTAGAGTAGAAATCATACGATTTCTTGAAGATTTCGCAGCCTAGCAAAAACCCGTTTTCTTATAAGATTCACACTATCATCTTATAATCTGCTAAGGTGATAAAACGTATCGGTATAATAGTGTTTATATTCCAATAAACAGTTTTAACAATCGGCATACGAATAAGCATAAAAACATTCATTAATTTGATTTTAATATTTTTTTTTATATCCGAATTAGCAATTTAATTTTAACGTAATTTATTAGGAAGGTTACAGTTGAGGGTTAGGTTTTACACAAAAATCTATGTTCAAGGAGCTTGACGATCTTAGGAGGGGAATCCTACATCTCAATTTGAACTGACTACCTTTCTACCTACTACAAAACCTACTTCAACCCCCTGAGAGTGTGTGTAATTCTGAAGAATAAATCGAATGTCACTCACCTTGGTGATGGCTGACTTTGACATGAAGCTCCCATGAGTATAATGTTACTGCACACCTAAAGGTAGCTGTGACCTACGATACTGAACCTTATTACATTGAGATAAGGTCAAAGAGTTATTTGTGTGGATGAGACTGATATAAGTTGCGGTAGATGTAAACAAATGAAGAAATTAAGTTAATAATAGTTTGTTATTGTTGTTTTTACGTTTGCGTTTGTTTTGTTATTATGATTGCTTCGATTAAAGGCAGGTCCAGATTTGGTTTTTTTTTATTGTTGCTATTCTCATGACTTACTCTTCGTTTTAATTATGAGTATCATCAAAAACAAAATGTGTTTGTACCTAAGTATGTCTCGGAACGCAATAATTTGAGGTTTTTCTTTAGTTATTAACATTTTCTCCAGTACTTTTTAATCATAACCATTAAAAAAAACTTAAGTCATTTAAAAAAAACATTCTCTTTTAATTTTTTTTTATGACCAACGCAAAAAAAAATCATTGCAATTTGTTACTTCTTCGTCTTCACGGACAAAGTTTCAACATTCAATTCATAACATCGGTATGAGTATCGATTAATTTCAAATAAACTTTCACCCTTTCCGGTTATCGATTTCATTGGCATTCAATCGATTAACAAGTACTCGAAAAGGTCGGAAGCGCGATCATTATCTATGAGACTATGTATCATGTGTGTCATGATGTTGCATCCTTCACATTTATGGTACGAATACAGTCTTAAAAGCTTATTTCTATATGGAATTAGAAGAGTAGTAGTACCTACCAGGTTTTCAAGGTATTGCTAGCTCTTAAAGTCCCAGATTCGAAGCCCGGACGAGTCAATAAAGAAAACTTTTCTACATTGTCGGGGGTTTGGGTGTTTCTGATAACTCCGTTGTGTGTGATTCCATAAGACAAGTGCTTTAGCTACTTACTTTGGATTAGGAGCAATATTTAATTATGTGATGTTGTCCACATTTATTTATTAATATTTATTGAATCATTGGGATACTTAGTTACATGCGTGTTTTTTGTAGAGTTGCGCCTACATCATATTTTACTCTCTGTTACATTAATTTTATGTTTTCTTTGCTTAGAATAAAATATTGGAAGCTTTGCAGCAGAATGTCGATAAGTTTTGAAGTTTTGCTGTTGCTGGAGGCCCTTATAGTTTCGAAATGTCCAGTATAGCAGACAAAGCATGGGCCAAGACTGACTCTTCCAAAATAGAAACATAATTAACTATTTAAGACACGGTAATGTTATCATTTTCAGTGGCTTCAAATTTGACCATTAGCCTGTTTATTTTTTATAATAGCTTAATACCATTCGTATTCAAGTGAAAATTACGCTAGACTGCTCATTCCTCCCCATAATAAATAAAAAACAACGGATATCGTATCAAAAGTCATATATGAACAAAAAATAGCAACAGAATTTCAAAATAACACGATTGGGGCTGGACAAGTTGTCACCAAACGATGACTATATTGTCTATGCTAAAATGACAAGCGTTTATAGAATTACAATTCAAAAAGCGAACGCAGTCAACGGTGCGTATGCCCATCTACAATGGACAAAAGTTTTGATGTATTCGTATTTTTTTTTAATATTAAATTAATAATGCGGTTGAAATAGGAAAAAAATATGGCTTCTTTTTGGTTCATTTAATTCGAATACATGTAGTGGAACGTGTATCGTTTTGTTTTACCCTTTTAAGTACTTTTAAATGAAAGTATTAGATATTATATTAAATATCGCCTACATTTAATATTATATTTAGATTAACTTATTTTAGTCTGTCGGTATCCTTTTCACTTGTACGTAATTAGAAAAAGAGAGACGAAAATTATAGTTGTCAAATTTAGTTCCAATTAAAATTCTCTTACGAGCCGACTAGCAAACCCTGTGCGCTAAAAACTCTGTGATGTTCAAGGCGAAAACTAGTTTAGTTGGTATCTGTTGCCGTCTTTTTCTATGGCTTTATGTTATTAAAATAAAGCAATGGTTTAAATTTAGTTTAGGTTGCGTAGAAAGGAATCGCACCAATATTAAATGTAATGCTGATCTAATTAGCAACATGGTTGCACATGCTTCTTCATGGTTCTGTGAGCTACACGGCTTACCAAGTAGTTCACAGAAACCTAAAAGTCATTTAAAGAAATGGCTAGGTTGTTATGGCTGGTTTGTTAAATACAATTGGTAAATAATACTACCCATTCCGCCTAGCTTCTAATCTCTTTTCTCATATTATTTTGGGGTCGGCCTCCAGTCTCGGGTTCACCTGCTTTTTCCCGCGACTTCGTCTGCGTGGAATTCAGAATTGGGTCCAAAATAAAATGAAAAATGTGAAAGTAATGAAAAATGGAATAAAATGTTCACCCGTGTTATAGCTTGCGCTGTAATAGAGAAAAATACCAAATTTCAAAGCTGTCTGCCCGCGGCTTAGCTCGTAAACAATTTTCAATTTTCCCTAGGGAACTACTGTTCTTTTTCATGTCAAAGGCTACATATATGCCAAATTTCATCTAAATCCGTTCACCAATTTTTGCGTGATTGAGTAACAAACATCCAAACATCTAAACATCCAAACATCCACACTTTCACATTTACTTTTTTAAGGATTTGATCTCGCCATTTTAAAACGGTAGACAGAATATTTGCGCTGATCAACGAATTCTACACCGTTGTTGCAACATATGACCGCTCATTAGAGTTTCATGTGTGGCTTATCATTATCACTGACATTTTCATGTATAGCGCAGCGTAAGACACGTGCACAGCGTCTCCATTCGCCGATGTGGAGCAAAGATTTAGACGACACCGACATTATCTTATTGGATTTGTAGCTTCAAAGACGGTCAAGTTAAGTTCAGTACTTCAAGTATAGTGAAGATAAGTCTTATTAGTGTCTTAGAAAATAATACTAGTAAGTAACTAACATTGCTTCGTGTTATAAACATACATATAAACACGTTAACGGTTATGAAACTTACTTTCAAAATTAAGGAAGTAGGGTCATTTCGCCTGTTCGCGTCCACTTAGTGCAGTTGGCAAGTTTGAAGGAGAAAATAAAAATGTTCCAGCAGTAATTTCAATGAAAAGTTTATGTAATGTGTTCATCAAAATAGTCTATTTTAAGTTTACGTTTAGTTTTGTTCGAAACACCTTGTGGTTTTTTTTTTAAAAAGGAAAACATCAGAATTAGGCGATTTACCCAGTTTGCGTCCATAAAATCCAATTTGCGTCCACCCGTCGGACCACTTTGCGTCCACCTTAGAAAAGGAATAAAGGGGTGATATTTTAAGATAATGTAAAGAGAGATTGGATTTTAATAATTTATTTATTAAAGAATTATAGTTATTTAAAAATTATCATATTAACATTAAAAAATCACTATAAAGAAAATAAAAACACCTATTTATTCTTCTAAACATTGATAGAACTATAAATTTGTTATTTTTAAAGTAGTTACGCTGTCGCCTTGGGTTAAAATCCTTTACCTAATGATAGCTGTGAGTGAATTTATATAAATAAATAAATTTTAAAACAAATTAGGTACCTACTTATGTAGTAAGTAAATAGTAATTTTAATCTGTTCTGTAAACTAACAATCAGCCTTGATTAATAATAAGTCTTTGGCTATATCGTATAGACAAAACAATACAATAATTTTGTCTAATCCTACTACTAAAAAATTTTTAAATCTTTATATAAATTATGAGACAAGGTATGTTATTATAGCCCTAGAATTTTAATTAATGACACGTAAGTCATATTCAAAAGACTTATCTTTGGCCTCTAAATAACTTAATCCTACTAAACGAGTGCATTTCTGATGATACCATCTCATACACTTGTCACAGCCAATGTTTTTCTCTTCGTCGTCTTCTACATCTGAAATTAGTGTATCGTCACATTCAGGACATTTCACACGTTCCACGGCTGGTAAATTTTCTTTCTCAATTTCTTTGTAACTTCTTGAAGAGGATGTATTTCCTTTTTTTGTTTTGGAGCAGTTTTACCAACCGTTTGAGGGTGTTTTAAAGTTTTTTTTCTGTTCTTGTTACAAACAATACAAACAAATCAATTGAAAGAATGAATAAAAATAGTGGACGCGATTTGGTTTTGTTGTTATTCCCTGCAGGTATAATTTGCGTCCATTGCGGACGCAAAGTGGAAATTTTATGAATTCGGTGTAGTAATTCGCGTCCACCTTATTTTACCTGTTCACTATAAAAAATATAAGCAAATCCATAATGAATATAATTCTTTTTATCATTATCAACTCATAGAAACCGCTACGTATCCAAAATACACATAAAACAATAAAATACTTACCTTCAAACGCACCGCTGCCTACAACTTTTGTCTTAGAATTCCGCGCATCCGCGCTCTCTTGTTGAACAGCCGTCACAAACTTATTTTTTTACACAAGATTGATTGGGGGCAGGGAACTTTTGTCTATATGTGCGTGCCTCTTATACATTGAGGTATTGGCGGTAATGACTTTTCGGCTGATTGGCGTGTTAGTATACTTAATTTCGAGAGTTTTCAAACGGAGATCCGTAAAATGGACGCGAATTGGGGGGTGGACGCGAACAGGCGAACTGACCCTATTAAGAAACATTATTTAATCCTTTGGAGCCATGGTACTTGCAAAGCAATTAGGTTTTTTTATAATGTTGTTGGTATTTAATAGTTATTTACCTTGATGGTCTTATAACGGAAGAAATTAAACCCCTAATTACGTACGATGCCACATAACCCTTATTCTATAAGAATTTCGGATGAAGTCGTAGGCAAAAACTAGCCACACAATACCGATATGTTTAATTAAACCTCTCAATAGCTTAATTACTGGCACACGTTAAAAATATCCCTGTTATATCCTAGCAACACCACTAATTAAATGTCAAAATTAGCTGTCAAAAAAGAATAAACTTCGACCCACTTCCTTTATTTTTTTAAAGACTATTTTTAATTCCACAATGCGGTGCCGCAATACGTACCCCTTTAAGTAATAAGACCTCTTTTGGTAAAGTCAAGTAATTTGAGTACTAATTCTTGAACGCGTGGACTATTTTTTATGTGGCAATCTTATTTTGTACCTCAAAAACGTGCCGTTGCTCCTTATGCGGTTCACAGAAGGGCGAGTTTTGAATGACACATTATTAGAATAAATGTGATGGGTGGTACTCTAATACAAAAAACGAAATCAGCTGCCAGACCCTTCTTTTGTTTGAATCGGAATAAATATATCTTAAAGGCGTTTTGTGCAAAGGTATTTGCAAGACGAAATGCGGTTGAATGGTTGTTAGACGTAATAGTGTTGTGGCAAATATCGAAGTCAAGGTCTACTGAATATATCGATTACTTGTTAATAAGATTTTTAAGTGTTAGTTAAAGAAAATAATCGTAGCAAAAACCCAATTATGCAATTTTAATATAGAGATAAGTTTCGTTCTTCTTTCGTTTTATTATAATTAATTCAAAACGTGAAGTTCTTAGTATAGAAACCTCTGGTACATTTGATACTAAAAATCAATAATTCAATCTTTTACATACCTCATATATTATTGAGAGCCAGCTTCCAAAAATATCTGTCGTTAAAAAGTGTTTATTAATTGGACATCACTATTAGCCAGGTGAGGCGCGCGTGGACGTTTGCGCTTTGACGGAATCCAGTGCAGAAAAAAATAAGATATTTATGTCAAAGACGTATAATATACGGTCTGTAACGTGTTTACCTTGTGTTATGAAATCTAAGTTGATAATATATATAATAATTGATCTTTGACGTAGTAACAGATGGTCTAAGTAATAAATATATTTGTTACTGAATTTAAAAAAAATGCTCGTCTTAAACCTGTTCATAATAAGTTGAAACAACGTAAAGAAATTAAGTTACTAAAATGCTTGAACATGCATTTTTTTAGTGCTTTACCTTTGATTCACGAATTGTAATTACTCTATTTGGGACTTTCTTTCTCGTTTCACATACAATTTTTTTCAGTAATCCTGTTTGATAAGTTCTCTAACATCCTACATACAAATTGAACAATAAAACCATTCTAACGATTTGTTACTGTAAACTTTTCTATAGCAATAAATCCGCACGTTACTGTCAACTAACATTTGTGAAATTGTAAATCGTACAATACAAGACATAATCTTACGGTGCATTGTAAAAACAAACACATTTACAGTTTCAAACGCCCCTATTACAACGTAATAAAGTCGTAAATTCCATGATAGAGTGACCGTTTGAGATAGTTTTTAAATTGACAAGTCCATGAAATGTCAATTAGAATAGAACATTTTAAATTTGGAATGTCATGGCTGATGTTTTTAAACTGTATTGACGCCATTTTGAGCTTTGAAGTAGCAAAGGTAACTTTGTCCTCGAATTTAAGAAAGAAGTAATTTTTTATTCGGTTCAAAAGTTTTTATTCTTGCGGGGGTGGTGGACAAAGGGAATTGGAGCGAAATTCCTTCTATAGCACGTGGGCTCGAGGCAGCTGCATTTTTTTTTAATTTCGGACTGTTTTGAACAATTTGTGCAATCAGAGGAAAAATACAATTGGATTTAGTCTTAAGAAAATTCCCTTTGAATTTCACTGAAGCGTGTATTATTTGGGCCAGACATTGAATTCGGAGTTTGGCTTGCTAAATATTAATCGTTGAAATGGATACCGTCTTAAATATTTAAAGAGAACTTCGTCAGACAAATACAATACAGCCTACAGGCGTTTTATGGTCTTTTTGTTTTACACCAACGATAAAATGATAGAAATATACGAAATTAGAAAGAAAGAAAGAAAGAAGAAAGAAAAAACATTTATTTGCGTCAAAAAATGCGACGCGTACATATAAAAAAAAAAAAAAAAAAATTACATTTGTTTTTGATAACACTTTTGGATTGCCACTAGTCCAAGGGATTAAATCAGCGTTGACGTGTGTAGAAATACTTATACTTAACTTGTCCGGGACGGTTAATAAGATGTTACCAAAACCAACCAAAGTAGGGGTACTTAAATAAAGATAAAAAGTATGACGACACAAGTGTTTATAATTAACTGATAATCGAACCTGTGACCCTCTTAACAGAAGCGAAGCATTGTGCTATTAAGATCACGTAAATCGATATTATTATGATTTTAATCTCAAACTGACTAATAAACAAAAAAGCGTAAACTAAACTGTTTGATTGTAAATAGTTTATCGACATCTTGTAACATGTCAACACTATTTTTACCAATTTCTGTATACAACTGCGACAACGAAAAACAAACCTTACGTTTTAGGCTTTAAGAGTCGAATCAAATGTTTATTAAATACATCTATCGTCGTCTAATCTCAATATCTTTTGGGTGAACATCTGCCAAGAGTCAGGTTAAATAGATTTTATAATAAGGGATCTTAACACTGTGGATTAAAGATGTAATTTGCTTAGTCGATGCTAAACATTTTTTTATATTAGTTGTAAACTTTTATAAAATATAGATTTAAATAGATGAAGATAGAGACTAAGACCCAGTTTTTTGATCTCGAGTTAAATCAACCAATGGTTAAATATGCAAACTAATAAAAATAATAAATAAATAGTTTCAAAATGCGTTTTTTCATCAATTGTTAGGCTATCAAATGATCAAATTAGTTGCAGAGTTAATTATTTAACCACTAGCTTCTGCCCGCGACTTCGTACGCGGATCCTGTTGCTTATGCCAGCGACAACAGGGTCGTCAAAATAAAAGATCTGAAACGTCTGATGTCAAATTCTAAGAGCCCGGGGACGGGAAAACAACGTGATGCGCGAGACGATTCGAGACCCTCCAGATCTTTAATTTTTGTAAGATAGCAGGAAATGCCCATCAGAACTTTTGCTCACGATCAGCTGTCAGTCGCGCATCATATTCTTCACTGGTCTCTAGAGACCTGGATGTAGATGCGTAAATGCGATGAGAATGCAGGCGTGCTTCGCGATCCGAAGAGATTTCCACGGAGCGAGTTGCAGCCTGATCTTCCCGAACAGCATCAAGTCTCTCTCGACGCCCTTCGTTAGATTCTTGGGATCTTATGATCCTCAATCTTTTAGCTCCTTTGGAACAGAGGGAAAGATTTGACCTCTTTCATCATGGTTATAGTTTTATTGTGAAGATACCTGATCAATTAAAATCTAAGTGACTGCAAAGTAAATTAAACGCTCAAATAACATAAGCCCGAAGGCATATAATTATATTCGATAAAAAAAAAATGAAAAAAAATTGGGAGTTTTGGCCTGTTGAGTCGAATTATAAATGATATACCATCGTCATCGAAAATCAGTCCTAAAGGTTATGTTATTTTATAATTATACAGTGAAATTAATGATAGCTTTGATTTCCAAGTCAGATGTTTCAAATCTTCGATTTTTATAAGTCAACAGGGAATGCCCATCAGACCGAACCACTTTTGCTAAGACGTCATTCCTATATGTGTTATGGTGTAGCCGGGCTCGTGGAGTTCGACAACAGGTGTTCCAGATCTTCAATTTTTATACGTCAACAGAGAGTGCTCATCAGGCTGAACAACTCTTGCTAAGACGTCATTCCTATATGTGTTATGGTGTAGCCGGGCTCTTGGAGTTCCACAACAGGTGTTCCAGATATTCAATTTTTATACGTCAACAGAGAGTGCTCATCAGGCTGAACAACTCTTGCTAAGACGTCATTCCTATATGTGCTATGGTGTAGCCGGGCTCTTGGAGTTCCACAACAGGTGTTCCAGATCTTCAATTTTTATACGTCAACAGAGAGTGCTCATCAAGCTGAACAACTCTTGCTAAGACGTCATTCCTAAATGTGTTATGGTGTAGCCGGGCTCTTGGAGTTCCTCAACAGGTGTTCCAGATCTTCAATTTTTATACGTCAACAGAGAGTGCTCATCAGGCTGAACAACTTTTGCTAAGACGTCATTCCTATATGTGTTATGGTGTAGCCGGGCTCTTGGAGTTCCACAACAGGTGTTCCAGATCTTCAATTTTTATACGTCAACAGAGAGTGCTCATCAGGCTGAACAACTCTGCTGAGACGTCATTCCCATATGTGTTATGGTGTAGCTGGGCTCTTGGAGTTCCACATTAGGTGTTCCAGATCTTCAAATTTATTCTCTCAGCAAAAAATGCTCGTCACGTGGAACAATTTTTGCTATGGTACCATTTTTGTATCTCTTATAGTTTAGCTGGTCTGTTGCGGTTCTGCATCAGGTGTTCAAATTTCCAAGATAAATTATAGCCTATATGTTGCCCGGACTTAATACCTATACAACAAAAAAAAATCATTCAAATCCGTCCAGTAGTTCCGAAGATTAGCGTGTACAAACAAACAGACAAACAGACAAACAGACATACAGACAAACAGACAAACAGACAGAATTATTTTTTTGGATTCGTGCTCCATAACTGTTTGTAAACCCCCCTCAATTATTATTTTTTTAATATATTCAATGTACAGACACAGTTTTTTTACTGTTTTATTATATGTATATATATATATATATATATATAGATTTGTTGCTTTTAAATTAATCCTGTATGTTCTTTCAAGAAGTGGTGGTGGCCTTATGGACTTGCGATGTGGTTGCCGCACTCACCCATTGCACTACCGACGCGATGTTATCCCACGTAACACCAGCATTTAGCTTAGCAAGAGGGGTTAACAAAAATACTAGTAATGTACACCCTACATTGCAAGTAGCATTAGAAAAAAACCATTGCGTTGCATTCTGCCGACTCCAAATAGATTTTGTATAATTCATAAATAATTCAATTCGATATTTGGATTACTCAGCTGAACAAATTAGGTTTGGTTGATAGAAAAAAACTTCAAGATCACGTGCTGCTCCATATACTGCCAATGTTGTGTTTGTTCAAATATTTGATCGTAAAGTCACCTTGACCGTGAATATCCGTATTCTGAAGGACGATTCAAGTAAACAACTCAAATCTCAAATACGGATCGACTTTGGGTTGAAAAACAGATTCAGAAACAGTATTTATCAATTAGATATCGATGAGTTTCTTGGAATTCAATTAATAGTGAAAATGGCGCATTTCATTCATAAAGATTTATTGATAATTCTACTATAAAAAAAACTACCTACTTTGGGTGGTTTTTACCAAACTTTTATCTCCGTAAAAGGCCTATAATTCAGTTGAATATTTGACATATTTAAAAACAAAACTGTCAAGCGCCATTTTTATTTAACGAGTGAAAGTTATCAGACATTTATCAGATCAACCCATTAACGTAACAATTCTCTTATCAGAGCAAAGTACGCACAACTATTGTAGATACTTTTGTTGCTTCAATCCCAATAAAATTTGAAGCGGCGGTAGCCTAATGGCTAGGGCGTCGGACTTGCGATCAAGTGGTTGCGAGTTCGAATCCCACCCATTACACTACCGACGTGAACCCACTCGTAACACAAGCATCTTAGCTTAGCACAAGGGGTAAACGAGATTACTAGTAATGTGCGACCCACATTGCTAGAAATCTTAAAAAAAAATACTATTGTAGATACTATTGTTGCTTCAATCCAAATATAAAACAAATGCGAAACAAAATAGTTATGTTACAAACAACAAGCGCTTCAAAGAGCAACATCTGCCGCCCGTATTACAGCATAATATAATTATGTGTGAGACATCAACGGAACTAAATTACGCCATTTATAAGTACTATCAACATAGGGGTGGATGAGGTACGCGGTGAAAACATTTTGTATTATACGTTCGATGAGCAAAATGTGTATGCATTGGCCAGTGTGATGAATATTATTAGATAATAAATAGGTATTGATTGGATAGTGTACGGTTTAATGCACATTAAGTGGCACTACAGACAGCGGGAGTAAACATTCTACATGTAACGTGCGAGTTTTTTGCATTACGCTATCAAAATCAAAAAAAAATTTTCTCTATTAAACCTAAAATAGGCGCTTTAAAAACGTTAACTCTAAAAGTAAATGACTCTAGGTGCGCGGTTCCAAAGTGTCACTCCTATGGGGAAGAACCGACAAGCACCTCCATAGGTTTCTCTTATAAGAATTTTCGAAACGTTCACCGCGCGGCTCTCTGATTTTTTAAGAGCTTGGAGCAAGCCAATCGGAGCGCCAAATATCATCATCATACATGTAGATTATTTTTTTTAAATGTTTTAAAAGATTTGGAATGGATCTTAGATCCCAGTGTAGCTTTTAATGTTTGCTATAACTATAGTTTCTAATACTTAAGTCATAATTTAATTACAAGGCGCAGACTCTGAATTATTTGTTCGTTAACTCGCATAAATATCGGTAGGTAATTGTAGGTTCAATACCTTAAATACATCTTGTAAGCGATATATTAAATACTAGCTTCTGCCCGCGACTTCGTCCGGTGGACTTCAGACTTGGGTCCAAAAAGAAATGAAAAATGTGAACGAAATGAAAATTAAAAAAAATAGAGAATAATAACAAATTTGGAAGCTGTTTGGCCACGGCTTAGCTCGGAAATAATTTTTCCCCCGGGAACTACTTAAGGAATCGGGATAAAAGGTAGCCTATGTTCTTTTCCATGTCAAAGGCTAATCCGTTCAGCCGTTTTTGTGCGATTGAGTAACAAACATCCAAACATCCACATTTATAATATTAGTAGGATGTACTAAGGCAACAACAAATGTGTTATCTTTTTTTAATCATAATTATTAGCATATAAACTCACGTAACAACACGCACAAAACAAAAAGCTGTACGCACATGGCGCAAAATTACCATAAAAATAAAAAAATAAAAGCACTAAATTCTCCACAAAAACCCAAACAAACGCGCGTTTATCATAAAAACATAAATCACAAAAAATAAAAGCAATTTTAGCAACAATCAAAATTGTTTGCGGTGATTGCTGATAAGTGACACGCAGTACGTCAAGCTGCGACAATTACACTAACACTTATCTCGGATCAGACACGTGCCGATACCGTATTTTGTTTTGAAATCAAATACCAACCCCTTACTCACTTGTGGTTTTGCAAAACAAATGGCAGTTGTGATTCGTGATTTTTCTGTAGTTATTAGCTGCTATAGGGTAGATTTTTCCAGGTGTAAGTTTGGCAAACAAATTAACCCGCGAACGTTTTGGTGTTATTTCAAATTAGTTCGGAAGTAATTATGTTAACCATTAAGTACCGAGGTGTTATATTTTTCTGGCTTCTTGTCCTTTTGGTTTCACCAAATATGTAGTCCGATAAAGCAGTAAAATCTGAGTTAGGGCTTACTGTGGACTAGTGTGGACTGTGACAAAACTTGGTGTCTTCTAAAACAAAATGCTAAAGCATATAAAAACCACTGTTATTGTATGTAAGGGTTGGAAAACAGGTCTGAAGCCATAATACCCTTGGATAAACAACGGGTGGATAAACATTTGATATCCCAAATATCACAAACAACAAAAAAAATAATTCGACAATCGTAATTTACTAAGCCACGCATAAGCTTAAAGTTTACATTACATAAACCATTAAAAGATAATATCATAAACAAAAACAAAAAATTATAAAACAATAACAAAAAAAAGGAATATCTCATTAAAATTTCACTACTCGATGCGCATCGTAATTTGTCTCCAAAATTAATTTATCATTAAATTGGACAGCTGTCATAAGGCACGGGCCACAATCGAATGAAATTAAAAAATTATAAGTACACATGTACGCGTTTAAAAGTCCATCAGGGATCATCAAAACGCTTCAGTCATTATTGTCATTACGAATTGTCCACATGGCGCTGGCGTGCGCTACTGTTTTAAGGGTTATGTTACGACACAGGCGGGAGCGGGTTAAACTTTACGGAGAGTTCTCTAAAGTCAACGAAACTGGGAAAGAACTACTATTTATGTATTAGTATCAAAATCTGACATCGTTTTGTTATTAGGATATGGTGCTAAGTATTTTGTGCCTTTATCCCATTATTTTTATTTTTATTTTTTTGAAGTTGAAGTTTAAGGAAGTTTAGAATCACCAATTATGGTTTTGTTAAAGGTAAACTAGTTGTGCGAGTTATAAATAATATTAGGCAGAGTTATGCTTGCATTTTTGGTTAGAAATACAAACTTAAGAAAGTTTCAATGTATGTACTAAGTACTACTAACTGCGCCCCGGGACAATTTAATTTTATTGTGATAAAAAGCCTATGTTTAATCCAGGATGACAAATACCAAGTTTTATCAATATCTGTTCAGCCGTTTGAGCGTAAAGGGGTAACAAACATACACACACTCGCAAACTTTCGCCTTTACAATAATAATGTGATTAATTCTTCCGTGGTTTTGGTTAGTGTAAACCAAATAGCAACTACTTTACTACAAGCTTTACAGTTTAGTACAAATTGTTCAAGTATTTTCACAAAAATCGCTTACTCTTATGAAATATCCATCCGCCACTATATTCACAGTCTTATCACACATTTTATTAACGACAAAGGTAGCATGCACTTGCCGAGCGGCGGCCCCACAAATTGGACCTTTTATTGACACTAAAATACATGGTGGACTCGTTAAAAATGTATGCTATGTGCACAATAAGCTTGTTCGACTTTATGGAAGCCTGGTACTGCAAGCCCGTTTATTAATGAAAGACAAAGCTGCTATTGGACTATACCTTAAAGTTAGAAAGTAACAAAGTAGGAGGATATGGGAGATAAGTGTGATTTGGAATCAAGATTCATACTTAGCAGTAAAGAATTACAATAAATTTACCGATATGAACAGACTTATTATTTTGTGATATTATAGACCAATTACTTTAATATTATTATAGACGATAGATAGTAATTGTTTTTTTTTATAATATAGACAAATATAAGTTCTTTTTTTAAGTTCATTGAGTTATATTTAAGTGAGTTAATAGCATTTTATGCAAGAATTCCACATGACTGTCGATGATTTGATTTCATAAAAGTTAAATTTTATTATGTCCATTTCAAATCGTAAACGTTTCTGTAATATTTAACTAAGTAGTTATCGTAAAGAGTAAAACAAGTATCAAAACCGGAGACAGCTGAAACTTTAACATAACAACTTATGATTAAGTAAATAAAATATTTAACCCCAACTACTGAAAAGCAAATTCACTATAACAAGTTCATAAATGTCGCTACTTAACATGTTAATGTGACAGAGTGAACACGGAATTAGTAGGGATGCAAGCGCTTTGTTATTAAAACAACCGAATGAATGCAGTTGAACTGGATATATTCGCACAACGACACACAATATTATCACAGTTACAATAACAATTGCCGACTAATTCCGTGTTCATGGTCCTTCGAGCCGAATATGGGAAGCGCTGTTTTTGGTAGTTCTTCGGTGGTGATATGGTATGCGGATTGTGGACCAGAGCAATAATTCCCTACAGCGGGCACTAGGAAGGTTTCGAGCGCTAAAGGAGCAATTAATCGGTGCCAAGGCTTGAACCAAAATTCAAGAGGCGGCATCAGGTATACAGAAAGAGGAGCGATACCGTACGGAGCTTGCAGTTTGAAAAAGAAGTCTACAAGCAGCTACAAGGGTCGCCAGCGACGATAACGCAGTTTCCAATACCGACCGCTAGAGGGCGACACTGCAATACTTCTACGTAATTTTGAAGTGAAATCGGTTGGTGTGGTGTGTGCGCGGATAACTGTGAGTACCCAAAGACAGCATGAGACTTAACGATGGCTTAAATCTGATTGATGTGACTCATTCGGCCATTAGATGTGAAAAAGGGTTTTACATAAAACGAGAAAACTGTCTTTCTGTAACCACATAAAAACTTATTTAGCGAGCAGTCAAAAGTTTTTGCGTAAACAAAGTTTGGATATAAGGCCCGCTCTTGGGGTCAAATGGGAATTCTTGACGGGTCCCAAATAAATAGAAGAACATTTAAACTTTATTCTGTTGAACATTAATAGTAGAAGATAACATGAGCATAAGTGAAATGCGGAGTGATCAGTCAACTAAAACATACTTAAATCTATACTAATAATCACTGAGCCGGCAAACGTTCTGCCATTTTAAAAAGGAGAGGGCCACTTTCACTTAGGGGTGCAAATAAGACTTACGTTGGCCGATTCTCAGACCTACCCGATATGTACACAAAATTTTATACAAATGGATCTATGTATATCTATCAATGGGATAAGGGCGGGAAGAAGAAGAAGGATCTAGCCGTTTCGGAGGAGTTTGAACAAACATAGCGACACGAAAATTTTGTATATTAGAAGATTATGACGATTTTCTATGTTTGTAACAAATAAAAACAAAAACTACTGGACCGATTTTTACACTCACCATTAGAACGTTTCATTATTTCTGAGTAACATACTTACTGGGCAACAGCTAGTCAGAAATAAGATACGTGAAACTAAATTGTGCATTAAATGGAATACTAGAAAATCGACAAAAGTTTTCCTAAGTCGTGTGTGGCATAGATGTTGAACGCAGCACTAACTAGTTAAAATTGTAAAAATCAAAGCTCTAATTTACGTCATTTCGCATTCGGCTGCGATTGAAACTTACTAAAAATAGCGAGGTTGTTATTCTCTGGCTAGTATATTGTTATCGATGGTAGTTAGCTGTATGGGATTTAATTTTTAAAACATTAAATATTATGTCTCTGATTTACTTTAAAATATTAATTGTCCTTCAGTTACTCAAAACCTTTGTTTAGTAATGTATAATAGTATTGATATCTCATCACAAGCCAAAAAATACAAACATATTTACACACAAAAATAGCTATAGATTTTCTGGTTGTGGATCACTGGTGCCTATGGTAGGTACAACAGCAATACAGGTCATGAGGTTCCCATCTGTTCAAAAATAAATCTATAAAGTTTCATGAGCACATCTGAATATGCACAAGACTGAATCGATCAAACAATTTGTATGTAAAATTAGAAGTACGAATAAATAAAAAAATTGAGAGAGGTGTGAATTTTGTAGAGCAGTAAAAAGACCTTTTTAAGTACAGTCAGCAACAAAATATGAACGAATTATTTTTTAACAAGTAAAACACATAATTATCATAAGACAGACATTGATGAACAACACATTGAAAACAAATTAGCCTTATCATGAAGGGATAACATACGCTATGATATTCTTACCATCCAATACTGAAACGCTAAAAAACGAACATCTTAAAGTGACAGACAGCATTAGACTTAACGGGTTTCAAACTGATAGGTATACAAAAAAACTTTACAAATAAACTCCTAGTAGCTCCTAGCTCCTATATTACACCGTATTATGATCTGTTTTTTACCTTATTATTTATTAAATGCAAATAAATGGTTTGAATTAGTGTTCAATTAATCTATATCTATACATCAATTATCTATACATATAATAAAATCGTAAAATACCAGGGCTTCAGTTTGTTTTTCTGTGCTTTTATGAGCGCTAATCTCAGAAACGAAATCAGCGATTTGAATGCCTTTTTCACTGACATAATGTGGCCAGTTTCTCATAACATTTAGTAGTTGTTTCATTAAAATCGGTTAACAAAAAAAAAGTTACGGTCATTGGAATAATACTCTATTTCATAATTATTAAAATTTTGCTATTCCCGGAACTCTACGAGCACGGAGTCGCTGGCTCAGCTAGTACAAAAATATAATTTTTAGGTATTTTGTAAATCTGATTGTTTCATCAACGTATGTTGCTGACGGTACCCGTATCGAGGGTATAGTTACGTTTTAAGTCCGAAGCTTTGTAGCCTGACTGATGGCAGAAGGTAAGCAAATTAATTCCCTTTCAATTTTGATGAAACAAACGCCCCGACCCTGTCGTTTTGTTTGACTGCTCTCATGTATTTATTAAGGTTTTTAGAACATTTCCCATTCAATTTCGATCACTCTCTCGACTCAAATCGATTTGAGTAATTTATAATTTCTTTTGTTATTTTCTAACCTACCTACTACTATTCTACAGACATTTTACATGACTGTCCCTGTTTTTATTGTATCAGGTAGGTGTGTTTTAAAATGAATAATTTTTCGTCGAATAGTTTTTTACTTCTTCTTCGTGACTTTATCCGAGTTATATGGGGTCGGCGCAATGCTTATTTCCCTTCCATTCATCTCTATTACTCGTCATCGCGGCATCCACTTCTTTCATTCTCATATTATCACCTTTCACACAATCCATCCATCTAGTTTTTTTACTGTCAATACTTTAAAAACTCTCTAAAACCAAACTTATCATTGAAACTTAGACTTTGGACTAGCTTATCTACTTTAAAAGTTCACAAGAGCAAATAGTACAAAAATCCTCAGTTATCCACAGGATTAATTTAAAAGGAGTGCGTATATTTAACGAGGTAATCAGGTGCAAAAAAATCTGTACAACTTTCCTCAAGAAAGGGTTTAGATCGAAATCTTAAAATTGAAAACCATTTTCATACCAACAGTCACGTGACCTGTCACTTTTTATGAAAAGTTCATTTTCCATTTTCAGATTTTGACGTTTATTGGGGAAAGTTGTTCAGTTTTTTGCACCTAATTACCTCATTGAATATACGCACGCCTTTTAAATTAATCCTGTATAAAAAAAAACGCGAAAGAAATAGTATAAAAAGCCAACAATTGAATTAAACGTGTGTCTATCAAGTCCTATTATAAAACTAAATATTAACTATTGTTATCATGGAATACTACTGGTATCTGATTTCCATTTAATTGTATCCCCTTTACGCAATTTCTTTGCTAAAACCGGTTTTACACACTAGATAAAGGACGACATTATGCAATAAAGAACCAAACTTCGTAAATTATTTATTTCATTTTGTGACCAGCATTTGTAGTATCAAATAGACATTACAATATTAAAATAAGACAAGACTGATTATTATTTACGGATATAACAAAAAAAAGGAAACCCCAGCTTAGCAAACCTGTCCACTAGTTAAATTCAGCTATTTTTTAAATCAATATTAAAACAGTAAATATACGAAATGAATACAAAAAATATTATAAAATTAATGTTTTATTTGAAATCCATTTTATTTTTGAATGGTTGGTTCTATACCACATAACTTACATCCTTTCACTTCAATTGGACAATTGAAAATTTTATTTTGTGTAGTGTCTAATGTTCATTTGAATGTTTTTAAAGCAGTTGTAATGGAAATAAATGGAATGATTGTTAGAAACCGAATTTGTTTGATTTAGATAAGGTGAAGTGGACAGATCCTTGGTGTATGAATTGTTAATTAGAAATGTATTGGGTACTAAACGTACTGGGTCGTTCTCAAAAAAGTGGCACCGATCGATTTAATTTATAAATTTTTAAAAATGTTTCAAATATTGAGTTTTTTTTACAGAAATCTATTGCCAGCGTTTGTATTAGGTTGAATTGATGAAAGGGAAGCAGATTTACAGAAAATTTAATGAGATACAGCCTTTCAAAAAATTTGCTTCACAGGTTAAAGAAACATTGTACAGGTTTATGAGAAAACATTACCAAATTATAGAGAAAGAAATAAAAAACAGTTTAATCATGCAAAATCAATGTTTATCATTTAATTAACTGCAAACAATAACAGTTCTGATGGAAAATAACAGCTTCTATAACGAAAAAAAAACAAAAAATTAAAAAGGAAAACCTTCGTCTTAAAATCTAATTAATGAACTTATATTCAGTCTGTAACAATCAGCTGACAATATGTAATAGCAATATACTTACAGTCTTATTCATAAAAAGTTAAAATAGGTTTATTAGCTTGCTATAATGAGAATCCCGAAAAGCATTATTCATAAACGTTCAATATCGCTAAAAAGCTTTGTAAGTATTCAATAGCGGCTTCGTAACTTATAACAGGGTCGACCCGACTATAAACCTTTAATAAACAGAAATATGGCCGACAAATGTATACAACAGCTGTTTTCGCGTCCGAACCGTCTAATGGTTAGTTGGTTGAAGTTAAGTGTTATTTGCAAGGAGCTGGGAAGTAGATATTTAAATCGTGAAATCGTGTAATCGTGTTTTCACCAAATCCATCAATAAATTCTATGGAAATAAAATAGGCCATCAATTTATCAACGAAAATAAATGTAAATAAACACTTGTGTACCTTAACGAATATTGTTGAGCTAACCATAACTTCCTCCAGCCAATTTTCGCTTCTTTGCCTTTTCTTTATATTTTTTTGGTTTTCCATTAATTATTGTAGTACTCACAAGAAAAAATACAAAGAAATCCAATTTTCTTCAAAAAATAAATACGTGAACGAAACACAAGAAGTCTTCCAAATGTCACAAGAGACCACAGATAACTACATACAAGTCAGAGAGACGTTGTCAAACTTTTTTTTTTGCGTTTTTTGCTGAGGTTTTTTGGCCATTTAATCTATGGATTCATCAGAACGACAACTTAATCACGTTAAAACGCGTTAAAACGTGATATAATGACATTTTAACTATGATGGGTTTATTGAACGTTTATGAATAGACAATTTTATAAAAGGTTTATTAGTTCTAATGAGCATTTTAACTAATGAGTGTTTAAAACCTATTATAAGGGATTTTTATGAATAAGACTGTTACTATATTGCTATTACATATTGTCAGCTTCTAAATTATAATAATAATATTTTGGATCTTGTATGAATAGAGTTCCTAAGCCAATCACACAAAAATAATCAATCACATAATAATCGTAATAAATGATTATGATTATGATTATGAATTTGAAATGAATTCAACGAGGCGATTAATCGCAGGCCCTTCATCTAATATATTTTCCAAGAAGTACTTCTTTGGAGTTCCGGAGGTAATTCTATTTCAGACAGAGCTGAAAATGGTGTAGATCTATTAGAACACTTACTACTTCTTCTGTCTAGCACTCTAGTCTTATCCCAAGCCATGTTGACTTCGGCTGCCAGACTTACAAAATAGGTCAAACCGTAACCATAATCCTACTTCCTACTAATATTATAAATGTGAAAGTGTGAACGTTTGAATGTTTAGATGTTTGGATGTTTGTAACTCAATCACGCAAAAACGGCTGATCGGATTTGGATGAAATTTGGCATGCAAGTAGTCTTTGACATGGAAAAGAATATAAGCTACCTTTTATCCCGATTCCTTAATTAGTTCCCGAGGGAAAATTGAAAATTGTTTACGAGCAAAGCTCTGGGCAGACAGCTTTGAAATTTTGTATTTTTCTCTATTACAGCGCAACACGGGTGAACATGTTATTCTATATTTTATTACTTTCACATTTTTCATTTCTTTTTGGACCCAATTCTGAAGTCCATGTATACGAAGTTGCGGGTAGAAGTTATAAATGAATAAATAGCTAAAAGGTATCCAAATAGCAATATATATAACCTAATTTAACTTTTTTACTGTTAACGTAAACATGCAGTAGATATACTAAGTATTTCATATTTAATTATTTCGATTATTCTTAAAAAAAATGCATTTGACAAAAAATATATAGGTAAAATAGCTTTAACCTGTTAACAATCTATTTAACCTGTGCATTTTCAACAGGGTAAAGAGAGTCTGGTTAATGAAAAAACCTAAGTAAACATTCAATAACAACAAAACGGTTAGGCTGTTTAAAATATAATTTACAGAATCATATATAGTTACCTATTGACACATTTTAAGACAAAACATAACGAAGCAGTTTACACACAAACAAAAAAAAATAGGTCAGGTTGTAGACAACATACCCGTTACAAAATCCGATTGTGATATCTCGATGTAATTCCTAAGAAAACTGCGCAATATTCATCGCGTCTTTTTTTGACAGTGGTTAGCCAGATAGTGTCGGCTCAATTTGCACGGGGGTGAGGTGTTGCAAACATAATAGTGATCGGGTAATGGACGGTAGTGTGCAACGGCAGATTGTGGAGAAAAATTCTCTGGACACAATTTAAACACGGATATCTTTAAAACTATTAACATTCAGAGCTTATAGTTTAAATCACCTTATAACAATGATATAAAGAACTGTATTTGATTTTATTTGAACGCTTATTTATAATATTTATTTTTTTATTTCACCTCAAAGTCAGACATATCGTGTTTGGACACGACAAGTTACTGAGAAAACGACATTACAATATTATTTTTTAGTAACTGTATGATATTAAACTTCTTAATTTTACTCGGCCTCCACGTAAAAAGTCTCTTTTTGTATATTAATGTGAAGAAATAAATAAGTCACCTTAAAAAAAATACACTTATAGTCTAAAAACGGCCCGACAGGTTACGGTGCCACTTTTTTGAGAACGACCCTACTTGTGATTAAATAAATAAAATGTAGTTCTATGCGTAAATGAATAAACTAAATTGTATTACGGTTATTTTAAGGTAATCAAAGTTACATATAAGATATTTGATGTACCTATAATAATATGTGAACAATATAATTAATTGTGTGAACCAAAATTTTGTATTTTTACGGAACAATAATTTTATTAATTACTTGTAGGTATCATTTACTTATTAGATTATTTTCCGTTTTAATACCATTGTTAGTGTTAGTTAAATAATATACATAATAATATGTATAGTATTGAACTATTATATCCCAAAAACTTTGAAACCATTTATATATTATGGTATATGGTAGGTAAGGTATCCTTTGGGAATACAAAAAATATATAAGAGAAACCAATCCATGTTGACGTCGCTATTAAGTGCAGAGCTAATAATTATCAATATCAACGCATTTTTAGGCAATTTCGAAACGTTATTATAAGCAACTAGCTTCTGCCCGCGAATTCGTCTGCGTGTACTTCAGAATTGGGTCCAAAAAGAAATGAAAAATGTGAAAGTAATGAAAAATGGAATAAAATTTTCACCCGTGTAAGCTTGCGTTGTAATAGAGAAAGATACCAAATTTATAAGCTTTCCCACGGCTTAATTTGTAAACAATTTTCAATTTTCACTCGGGAACTACTTAAGGAATCGGGATAAAAGGTAGCCTATGTTTTTTCCATGTCAAAGGCTACATGCATGCCAAATTTCATCCAAATCCGTTCAGCCGTTTTTGCGTGATTGAGTAACAAACATCCAAACATCTAAACATCCACACTTTCAATATTATATTAGTAGTACACACTTATAATATTAGTAGTATTTAGTAGGATTTCAAATTAACTGTAAACTAAGTATCTACTAAATAAGTTTCAACGATAACTTTTAACCAACTATGAGCACTACAAAAAGCATGGTGGACCATTAAATGATAACGCATCTGTCGCCCGCATAGCCGAGTTCAACTGTACGCGAACAAAATTGTCGACCACATCCACTCGATATGCCCAATAAAATGAAAATAATGAATACAGTTTGCACCCCTAAGTAGTACGTAATAGCTGGCGTCTATGAAGGTATTACGACATTCCTCTATTTTAATACCACGAGTATTGTAAGTGTACGTAAGTTTTGATTTTTGGATGTTTGATACTGTTTTCTGTAAAAAGTACTGTAAGAATTTTGATGATCATCAAATACTTTTCAGTATCGTAGATCTCTGTAAAATAATATATATAAATGAAAAGAAGTTTATTTGTCTCTAAAATAGCGAAAATAAAATTACAGTATCACGAGGAACATGAACAAAAAGAAACATGGATATTTGTATACATGGCATGACAAAAATATATAATAAACATTTTATAAAAAAAAAATCAACTTATCAGTGTTTTTTTTTCATTTTTTTCTGCTTATCGAGACGGAGCTGAGTCCAACAAATCAACAGTCCACGCGTTCTCAATTTATAAGTCTTGTGATAAACCCGAATGTGTTTTATGTATAGAGATATATATTTTTTGTAGCAGATTTTACTAATATAAATCTATTAAAAGGCAACTTATAATAAATTAATGCAAAATTGAATAGGTACTAAGGAAAAATATAAACTTTTCAAGTCAGCAAATCCAGCAATACATACCTTATAATCCTCAAATTACGTTATTATTGTCATCCTATCGGCGTAGGGTGCGCACGCGCATAAAAACATTCGATACAGTGGTCATATGTATGGTGTGGTTTATTAAATTGTATTTTTATTCATTTGTAACGGATTTTTGTCACTTGTGACTGTTAATGAGATGTTTGACAATTTCAAATTGGTTTTTAATGTCACCTCAAGTGGTTTTCATGAATGATTGAGTTATTATTATAAACAGGGTTTTTATTGATTGATGATAATGATGTTTGGTTGTTTTCAGGATAATTATGCTGTATTTGTATTGTGTATATTAAGCTTTAATTTGAATAGTGTTTTTTTTTTAATAAAAATTGGGTGGGGATTTGTGACAGAGAGGTGTTATGTCATATTCAATGCGAATTTTTAATATATTGTTTTATTTATATATAAATCATTTGACTTAGGTAATAACATACACAGCCGATACCAGATAATATAGGATACATAAATATATGCAATAACACACACACACAAACACACACACACACACACAAACATCCACCCATACACTCCCACACTAATAATAATTTATACTTATAACTTTTTTAAGTTCTATTTAATATTTGTTGATTTTGACGATTATCATGTAGGAAGGAGCGGAGCCTCCAACTGCAGCCATATTCCATGCTTAAATGGAGACTCCTCGAGAAGCAATGCAGCCAAATATGATTTGGTATAAACGTATTTTATTTTTTATTTATGCAATGACTGAACGCAAGACCTCATAAGGAATCTTTGTGAACCATTTCACTTTAGAACGAACCCCAAAAAATTGTTACATGTTTTTTTTTATAGAAATGCATGAAACTAACGCCCAAAAACAAGCGAAAATTATACCATCCTCCCCAAAAATAATTACAACTGAACTAGAACTACAAACTAACCGTCCAAACCTCAACGATTATATTTTCCCATCCGCTAAGAATTTTTCCCATTGGAGCGATTATATCGTGGGAATGAGGAAGTGGGACTAATTGACCGACTGTCTCGCAAGACAAGGACAACACTTGTCTTGTCTTGTCTTGGGGACAAATTATTTGTTTAGGGTTGTCCGAAGTAAAGTTCTGAAGAATAATTCAAATTGTTTAAAAATTAAAGGCTAACTTATGTGCTTCATAAAAATAATACTGGATAACTAGCTAACTTAGTAGGTGCCCAAGTCAGTGTTATTCATCTGTTTAAAACGGATTTTACCGCGGCTTTTTGTTTTTTTTTAATTATTTTTAATTTAGCTTGTAGGTATTAGTGTGTCTTGCATGTGACTTTTTCAAAGTTTTATGCACTTTCTTAATTATTCTAGGACACCATTGGTAAACAATGGAGGAAAACATCGTGAGGATTTAACACGGAGGGAAACACCTGGATTATAAAAATTGGAATCTGAATTTGCCAATCCGCAACGAGCAAGCGTGGTGGTCAAAGCCCATTAAATTACTTCCCAATAAGGGAAGAAGCGTGTGCCCAGCAGTGGGACATTTATACGTCGGTATTATTATTGTATTAGTCCCATAAGAACACAACCATAATTGTGGACTGTTCCAGACAGCAGTTTCGGGTAGTTAAAAGAAAAAAATCTTGAATACCATCACATTGAAGTCCATAAAATCGTTAATGCTTTAAATCTTTATTTGTAGTTGCTGCCCACAAGCTACCCCTTATAAAGACGTGTAAATGCAAGCACATATAAGTGAGCCTATTAATATCACTTACTAACAACTTTCTCTGTATAATATGGGGCTATTTAAAAGAGTTTATACATGGCTGAACATCAATGCACAATAATAAAAGAAAAACAAATATATTCCCCTTTATAACTCGGTTTTTGACCGACTTTCAAAAAGAGGACGTCCTCAATTTGACTGTACTTATTTTGTTGTGCTCACATTATCGAATCATTGTAACGTCGCAACTAGTGCTGATGAGAGCCTATGCCCCGAACGTTGGATCAAATCTACACTTATATTATAAAGAGAAAATATTTTTACCGTCATGGGTTCGTAACGAATAAAATAATAAAATATCTATATAATATAATTCCAGTGTCACGATGTTTGTCCGGGATGAACTCTGAAACTACTGAACTGATTTTAATCAAATTTGCACACCGTGTGGAATTTGATCCAACTTGATAGATAGAATAGCTTACATCACAAATATAAAAAAAAATTGAGACCGCGGGCGGATCAGCGGGAAACAGCTAGTATACGACATAATTAACAAACTTTATGATTACACCTTTGGACTTTACAAAGTCTGCACTTTTTATCCAGAGTTTCAACGTAACATATTGATTGATTGGTTTGATTGTTTAGAAACTATAGTCGAAAATGTATACAAAGTATTGACGATTTTCTGAGATAAGCACCCGCACCGATACAAAAGAATTAAGAAACTTAAAATGTGGATAAAGCTCACTTAGGATTTTTTTTGTAGTTTTGTCATCTTTTATGATTTTTTATTATAATAAGATAATATAAATCTACTTACTATTAAGTATTCTAATTGTTTTATGTTATGTCCTTTATTTTCGAAATATTCTGTAGTCAATTTGACAACCCTGTGAGCGACACCCGGGACCCAGATCTGACCCACTATTATTTATCTTTATCTAACCTGTAATTTTGTTAGAAATTGTTTTTAAAACTTGTAAAAGTCAAACGGTGATCTTATTATTACATTTTATTGTGCTAAGTACTATTACTTAACTAGTAATTACGATTATTTATATATGAGTAGCTATGAGTTTCTTCTAACTTTGCATCTAATTTTAGAAAACATCATGCTTTAAGAGGTGTTAACAATAATACTAGTGTTGTGTGACTCACATTGCTAGTAAGTTAAAAAAAAAAGTCGTTGATAGACTTATGAGTGATGTACAAAAAATTGGGAAACCATGCCAACCGCACTGTTGCATTTTACAGTATTTTTTGTTAGTTCATAAATGTTAGTGATTAGAGTCATATTGAATTTTAAATAAACTTAGATAATAATCATTCACAAAACATACAAAAAGGTCATAAAAATATTTTTAATTGCTAAACCAACGCCTCTGTCCTTATCTCTCCTATTGTTAACAAATAAAACCACAATCAGGTTTCCATTTCAATAAAGCATGAGTACACCCCAAAGCTAACTAATCCAGTATTTTACTAAAAATATTTATTTCCCTAATAAACAACAAGATTTTCATAATCCATGCATAGATCAAGTGTAATTTCGTCGACAATGTAAAAGCAGATGCATTCAACCCTCAAAAGCGAACGGACCATTTTTATCCCAATCACATATTTTTTAAGCACGCGCCTATTGTTAATATCATAAATTATTTACATTACAACAATACCCGATTGTTGCAGTTGGCTGACCGTTTAAATATTTAGTGCAACCTAATTATTTTGTTAAAATAATGATATGACTACGTTTGTTCACAATGGATACGTGTGGTCGAATTTTGTGGTCTAATTATGGTCAGTGGTAAGCTGTGGGGTTAATCGGGATATTGGTATAACAATGGTTTTCGCCAATGTGGTTATTTGCAAGTCTTAGTGGGATGGTACTAATTGGCACTGACAAAGGGTGAATACTTTATTGTATTATTTAAATCAAATTCATAATAATTTCTGTATCGTGATTAAAACATTGCAGCCTCATTACTTCTTTTACGTGTTTTGTTTTCTTTTAAGATATTTCTCTAAGTCATAGCTTGACTACTTTCAAAAACTGTTAAGTCAAAATGTTTTTATTTCTTACAAACCTCAAAAAAGCGCTCAAGAAACGTTGTAATACTAATCTAATGACTCTAGGTTCACGACATTGAACGACATGTTATTGCTCATTTTGAAAATCTACGCTTTTGATGCTATTATTGTCTAAGTAACTTTGGTATTTTTGGTACGAATACCCCTTCAAGTCGTTTTGAAATATTCTTTAAATGTTAAAAAAAATATATAATTTACACCCCACATAATTAACCAAAACTTACACAGCTTTTAACTTTACCGCCCATAAACGAAACCCATTTTTAACCTACTTAAGTGCTATCAATAACCATTTAACTTTTAATAAAAGCTCCTAAAACAACATAAAATCAATCGACCGTTCGCTATAAAAGTGGAACGAGACCGCACTGGTACGTTACGTAGTTACGCACTACAAAACATACAGACAGACGCGCGGACTAAATGGTAATTTTGTATGCAAATTTGTAATATCTTAAGTGGGATCAAAATACTCACCGCGCTGTTCAGGGTTAAGTAATGGTGAGCACAAAAGTGGTTCAGTCAGTCTATACTAATGTAATAATCAGAAAGATTTGTATTTTTCTATGTTTGCAACAAATAAACTTGAAAACTATTGCACCGATTTCAAAAATTGTTTCGCCATTGGAATGCTGCAATATCCCTGTGTAACATAATCTACATTTATCACCAAATGAAAAATAGGAGCCGCGGGCAATAGCTACTATACTTCAATAAAAATGCACGTGTTTTTTTCTTGTCTTTACTAATTGATTTAAAAAGATAATTTGTTTTTTAAACTACTTAATTATAAATTTTTAAAAGTAGCATGAAAATGAATGTCTGAAAATGTTTTTATCGATAAAATATCTACAAAATATTAATAAGTCACAAAAAAATTGGCAAATTTACCACCAAGAACCGCTATACAGATAATCCCTCAAGAAATATAAGTAACTAGAATCTAAGATTTTTCTAATAACAAAACTGAAATACATTTTCTACTCGCCAGTACATAGAGAACAGATGTATGTGGCGTACCGGCTAATTTGGTATACAGTAAGGGTTGACGCATGCGCGGCGGCAAGCGGCGTGCGGCCTGCGCAGGAGTCGCGTTACCAGAAACACGGGACATGTTTATAGCAGTCCCAATAACCGTAACTACTTAAACTTACATTTTGAAGGTAGCGATCAAATCGTTTCAATTCAAATCGATCGAAAACTTGTAAAATCTATAATTTTACTTACAGGACCATCAGTATCGAATCATCACGATGACGTCAGATAGACTTCGTACTACGTGTTAATTGGGATCATACTTCATGTTTTTAGGACTATTCAATATTTTATCTAAATGTGGAGACCTTGATGTCTGTCTGCGCCCAGAGAATATAAAAGAGACTCCTGAGATCTATTGAAGTGAAGAGTACTTCTCAAATTCTTTAGTACCCTTATCATGGATCCGCCGAATGAAGGAAAATAAAATAAATTTATATTATGTAACCTGATTCTTTAAGACTCCACTCAACCAACACTTATTGAGTATACAATTTCAGATACTTCTGCATAACCTCATAATCAAAACGAGCGTGACGATTAATATGAATATGATTGTATAATAAACAGTATGAACAGATGTACTATATACATGAAACTCAATGATCTGTGACTATTTAGCCATGTCGTTTAATACATTATTAATGAACTAGTTTGAATGTGTGACCATTATATTTGCATTTATGTATTACATATTATTTTGTGATAAGCATTTGTATATACATTACTGCAACAATTAAAATATATATTAGATACTTACCACAAAAAACGGACCGTTCTACGCTTGCGAGTATACAACATGTAACAAAACCCCTGACGGATCCAATAAAGGCGTATTCGTGGTACAGTTCAAGAACCGTCTCGCATAGGCGGCTTCTTTGACACAAAGCTGCAGGTAGTGAGTACGTGAACTTTGAGGAGCGGTCAGTGTTGCTGTTGCCTTGGATCAGTTTTTATTTTGATTTAATTATTTTCAATTGGGAAAAAGACTGTATTTTCCCTCAAAAGATTCTTTTTTCATTCTTCATAGATCACAAAAAGTCGACAACAAAAGCTGTCTTTCTAACTTATCCATAGGTGAACATAAAATAGTTACATTTTAAACCCATTACCTTAGCACCAGGTGTCACTTGTCTTAAGTAATTTATCATTGTGTGGCGTACCCTAAAATGCAATTAAGGGTATCTTTGTCTTATCCGGGGTATCACGTATTTAATGATTACTTACATAATGTTTGGTCACGTGTGAACTTCAACGTAGAATAGGGTAGTACTGAATAAGAAATAGGAGTCCTTGTAAGATGTTATAAGCTTAGGTTAATTATAAGATGGTATCTTTGGGTGCTTTATTAGTTATTATTTATTTGTTAATTGTGGTTTTACTATGTTATCATTTTGAATGTGAATGAAACAGTTCTTTATGTAATGCAAGTTTCTTATTATTATATTGTTTAATTACTTTGATAATAGTTCTACAATTTCCACCTTAGAATCTGAAACTACAATTGAATTTATAAGTACGTATTTTTTTTTGCGTTTGGCCTGTCAATTTTTAAATATCAGCGATCTACTACAGTCTACATCACATCCACAATAAGCCATATAAATTCAAATAATAAACGATGAACATCCGAATACGTACTAGGAACTTTCTTATCCAATCCTTAGAATCTAAGTCGAAGGGCAAGTTTCAATTAGTGCGCGCATCGACTGTGTCTACGACATTCCTGACTACCCATGCAGCCACCATGCAACCCCATGCTACCCCACACAACCCCTTCATAGACTAATGTGTATAGAGCCCCGTATAATGGGTTCTTAAGGTAATTCTACGTTGCAAGAAGGATATTAAACAGGCGACGTTATTACAGCTATTATCAATTTTGTTTATAAAGAAAAAAAAGGTTTTGGACTTTATAGGTCAGAAACCGTGTCTTTGAAATATTTATGTCGTGGGTTAGAAGCTGGTTCAGTATTTTTATGAGTACGTTATTATTGTACGCAATAAGATTTTGTTTATTTTTAACACGCTTTTATTAGGTCGACCTGTATGTATGTAACTATGTAGTCAAATCTAAGAAAACTAATTTAACCACCTTTTAAAGATCGTAGCGTTATGAAAATTGGCAGTTGTATGTGATTTTGATGACAATACAATAATATGGTACTGTCGAGCTGATCTGATGATGGAGCCGGAAGATATGAACTGGAACTTCATGAAGGATGATCGTATCAGAGCCGTGTTTGGACTTGTTAGAAAGGTCTTGTAATGAACATTGACCATGATTAGGTTTCAAGGTCTGATGATGAAGCCGGAAGATAGGCACTAGCATTCTATGATGAAATATCGTATCATAGCCGTGTTTGGACTTGTTAGAAAGGTCTTGTAATGAACTTTGACCACGATTAAGTAAAGCGGGTTTTTAGTGTGTTTTAAACTATTAATTTATTTCTGGGTCAAAAGAGTCGAGCATTTTAATTTTTAAACTACAAAATTATCTAACTTACTGTTTGTTTACTTAGATTACCTACATATCTTCACATTTTTTTTATTCGGGTGATGAAATAAAGAAATCCTTAGGTACCTACCTACGGTGAATAGATCGTGGAAGCAAGAAAGGCTGGCTCCATGAGAAAAAACTGGTAGAGCTGAATCTGTAGGGAATCGAAATCGACAGAATCTTGGCAATACTTGGCATAATACGAAAATATCTAAAATTATAATTTTCTACCAAAAAAAGCTACTTTTAAATATAAATCCGGATAAGCTAACTTAACTTTACTACATAAATAACTACACCAACTAAATCATTTACTATTCAACGTTAACAAACAACTCATTCATTTACCAAAAATATTTTTTAAATCATGGTATCCACAACACCATGACCAGCAGATATTAACTACGAAAATATTTACCCCAAACCTCTGTACTTCTAATGACAATAGAATCGCCATAATCCCCAGCCCAGTAGGGGGTGTTTCACAATGAATATCATCATTCTGTTTATAGAAAGGGTAGGTAGAAATAAATAGAAAGTGCTTATAATAATTGTCAACGCTGTTTCGCCTGAGGGCGTTAGTTTAGTGAATGTTGCCCGTATATTCAGACATTATAAATTCAATAGATGACCGTAGAGATTTTATAAAGCTGTGTCTCTAATGATAGCATTGGTTTCCTTTTATGTTGGTCCAGTTTTCAGCTTACAAGAGTATTGTAGAATCCTTGCACACCACTCAAAACCAGAAAATTAACGTGATTCATTGCGCAATTTCCTATTTTTAAATTTTTCGTAACTTTTAACTTTTTGTAAGCTTTGCTGCGAAGATGACTCTTCAGTGTTTTCTAGATAAAGTTTAGTATAACAGGCAATGTGTGGACGTAGGGATTTTTTAAAACGACGCCCGCACAAGCTTAGGAATTTAATCCTTGTGTCGGTTTCACAAACATTCAAATCACATGCACAAAGAACACCCAGACTTGGAACAAGCATTTGTTGATCACACAAATGCTTGTCCCATGCGGGGATCCAACCCGGAGCACGTTGCGCACAGTGGTAATTAGCGTGGTGACCTATACTACTCGGCTATCCGTTCAGAATTAATAGTTCTCTTGTATTATAACTTTTGTGAGACATATTTACTCATTTTTAAAACATGGAACGCGGCGGTGTCGCGAGACGAACTGAGGACCTCTTGCAACACCGACGCGTCATGAACTCATGATTAGGTATTGGCCCCAGTAGGGTTCGAAACTAATCGGGAGCTACTCCGATAAATTTATACGTCAGAACAGCCGGTTTTTGCTTTAAACATTAATGAATAGTACCTACTGGTGATTTTCGTATGAGGTGCAATTTAAACTACTTTTTACATCTGAAACAAGGTCCAAAATGTCGTGAAATATAATCGCCTGCTAGCTGCTTCCTAATAATACTAATCTACAACATTGACGCCTTTTATGTAAGATGGTAAGTGACTAGAAACCAAATTTCGTCAAAGGCAAAGTAATTGCAAAAACATTCCAGTTATCCTTCTAGGTAGGTACGTTTTGGTTCCTAGTTTTTAAACAAAACTAGCTGTTTCCCGCAGCTCCGCCCGCGGTCTTCTTTTTTAATATAACTCTATAAACCTCACGGAGCCCGAGACCTTTCCAACGAATGCAAAACCGTGGAAATCGGTTCGTTAGTTCTGGAGTTATAGCGTCAGGAAGGAAAACCCGACTTATTTTTATATAGTAGATAAGTAAGTGTTGCCGTTAGCCGGATTAGTGGGAAGCGGCTCAACACTGAAGAGCCGGGAGTAAATTGGAGGAAACATTTCCTCAGTGACATACTCTCTTCTCTTCTGCCTAGCCTTTAGTAGTGGTTGATCCAAATATATTTCTCAAAATTACATTAGCTGTCATTTTTTAAGCAGAGGGTCTAAATCCCTCGCACAAGGACGTCACGAACCAACCCTAAAATAATCGCCCCTATATGCCACGTCACGTAAAAATAACTATGATGGCCTACAATCGGTCATTATCTCTTTATAATGCTAAACTATGGCCTATTGTTAGAAATGAAGCAAACAAAGATTATGGAGCTTATAAAATAGGCAAGTTATTGATATGTAAGGATTTAGTTAAGCTGCCAAGTCAAGCGGTTTGCAAATATATTTTTATTGTTAAGTAGTTTTAAATTATTGTTTTTTTTAGGAGACTTGGATCATGTCAGTTTTGTTCGCTTCGGAAGTTATGATGTTTAAGCTTTGTACCTATGTGTATTGGCGTTGTTATGTAGGTTACGTCTTATTAAAGCGGCAGTAGCCTAATGGTTAGGGCATCAAACTTGCGATGGTGGTCGCGGGTTCGAATCCCACCCATTGAACTACCTACGTGAAACCACCACACACCACCACCACCGTTACGCAAGCATTTAACTTACCACCGGGGGTTAACAAGAATACTAATAACATGCTAGCCACATTTGCAGCAAGCTTTTTTTTTTAAGATTCTGTAGGATAATAAAAATACTCAATTTTGTTTGTTCATTTGTTTTTTTTTTTTTGTAAAATTCCTGTTGCAGTTTGCCTGAGTTCAGACTTTTATTTCATTTAACTCAACTCACTGTTGCAAATATTTACGAACCAAAATGGTAGATATACTATTTTCTATTAAGTAAAAATAAAAAATATCAATAGGTTGGTACATATATTATTATTATCTATTCGTTTACCTACTTACAAAGTTCGTCAAGTTTTACGCAAGTATAGCTGAACTATAAAACATGATCAGACATAAGCAAAATGTTAAATAACAATATCTAAATAATGAACGAACCATGACGAAGCTGTTCCGGAGATAACTGGTTCAGAAGCAATACAATTGTGTTTCAATGTCTATTATGATAATGTTTGAGTCCTTTAAAATAAGCTATAAAATATTAATAACGGGATGAAAATAGCGTCTCATCGTGTAGTGGCGTATAAAAATTATTTTGGTTAGTCATAGTTAACAGTAGAGATTGATAATGATAATAAAAATAAAATTGTTGATAGGTAATTGATCGAGAGCTGGGTTGGACTGGATGCGGAAGGCGGAAGACCGGGTGATGTGGCGCAAATTGGGAGAGAACTATGTCCAGCTGTGGGCCGCGGAAGGCCGAGTTGATTGATTGAGTGTTTTATTAAGTTTTTCAAGTTTTGCTCCAAAAACAGCGCTCTCTTCTTCAAAACCATGTCAAACCTTTAACAACATTAAATAACAAAAATTATCGTGTTAGATTTCCATCTATCTTCTATAGTATTCTAAACTATAATAAAAGAGTAAATAACAACATTTATTTGTAAAAGTATCAAGCAAAAAATACGAAGTACTTTGCTGTAAAAAATTTAGAGAATATTTTCAAAGAATTTGAGACGGTAATAAGCTGTTTTTAAACTCAGTAAAGTAAGTTCACATCCAGGTGATAAGAAAAGGAGCTTTAAATTCCCAAAATCTTTTTCGTCCGCACACGTAAATTGGCATTATTGAAATGTAAACAACCAAGTAATCATAGCAAAAACTAGGTTACTATATCGACCAGATCTGATTGAAGAATGAGTAACTTTTTAGGAAATCCAGCTGTCGTGATACACTGATCAACGCGACCATCGTCGCGGGTACAGCTAGTATTAAGTCAAGTTTCGCTCTGAATAAAATTGAACAAAAAGTCACATAATAATACATAATATTGCGAAAAACACATCATAATCTTAATAAAATTAAACACTGTAAAATAAAAATGATGATAGTGCCATCTATATTTTTTATTACGAACTATGTGTACACAGAACCACAGAACTACATGAGTACACGGTAACACGTTCACAGCCTTGCGCGACACTTAGTTTTCATTATTTATAATAGATGTCGCTATTTTGCATGCACAATGTATGGTTCGAAATAAATATTATAACTTTTACTATTATTGAGCTAATCGCCTTATGAAATAAATTAGTATCAAATATCGACTGCATATAATTATATTTTTCAACATTACTAGTGTGAATAAAATTTAAAAGGTCCCACCCCTGAAATGAAGGGCCTAGTTACCTCTAATAATAAATATTAAAACTTAATATTAGAATATTCTCCGTTTACTTAAAATTTATTGTGATTTTTTACCAAATAAAGAAGTTCTGACGCCCAGTTTTATTTTTCAGGAAGTTCATGGCGCGTTCCCGACGAAAGCCACAAAAAGCACCATCTCATTTTTCTAAGTACTCAAACTTGTAATTAAATTATAACAAGTATAATTAAAAGCAATTATTATAATCTTAAGTCGCTGTTGGTGATTAACGATGACAAATTATTTCGTTTGAAACCGCGACGTTCGCCATGACGGGCAGACATTTACAATAGATGTTATAATCCGAATACAAAATGGACGTGAAAAAGTTAACTGACAGTTCCTAATTTGAAATTACTTTGCTTTTATTGTCTTGATGTGGCAAGGACATTTTTTTAAGATTTCTCAGTTCAATTCAATTAAATTGTGTCTGAAATATTTTTTTAAAATAGAATTTCTAGTAAGGTAGGTTGCAGATTTTACTAGTATTCTTGTTTACCCTCCATCGTACTAAGCTAAATATGCTTGTGCTACGAGTGGGTTCGCGTCGGTAGTGCAATGGGTTGGATTCGAACCCGCAACCCCATGATCGCAAGTCCGACATCCTAGCCATTGATTAGGCTACCGCCGCTATAAGTGTCAATTTTAACTTGCACCGTAATAAAATAATGTCAATATTTTATTTCTAGTAAGGAAAAACTGAGGGTACCTACGTCGGATACGTGAAAATTCCATTGGAAACACCATGCTTTGCCCTACGGAATTTTATTTTTAAATATATTGTTAACTTCAAGCGTCAAGTCAAAACATACAAGTTTAACCCCTTTCACGTGACATGACAGTCCACATGAGGTTCACAAGATTATCTTCGTAGATCGTGTGTCGAGGCTGCGCCGGCGCAGACAGACGTAATCACGTCATACGGCACGACGCCGCGCCGTGGGAACTTGTTGAGTTCCTTTCTTCATATTATACAAACATTGTTTTGGTACTATATATGTAGTATCAAAGGGATAAATTGGAATATTTTTATTATACGTTAATAATACTTATGTTTACAGAAGATTTTGCGTATCTCGAAAGATTTTGGAGCTGAAAGGTAATTAGATAGCGGTGGTAGGGGCCTGACTGACTTACAGCATGTTTTCAGTGGGAGTACCTAGTGCAAAGTGAGTTGATGATGATTTAAAAATATACCTATAAGTATGTTTATCAGTGGTCTGGTTGCCATAGTACAGGCTGTGCCTAGTTTGGAAGATTTTCCTGACAGTCTATTGCTCGAATTTTACCAGATGAAAGAATTTACACACGAGTGCAATCCTTACCATCCTCTTTCTTTTTAGAAATGTTAACTAAACGGTTTGTCGTTATTTATACTACTATAATATACGAACATTGACAATATTTGTACACCAGAAATGGTAAAATATAAGCTCTATGTTCATTTGTATGACACCTTTTATACTATATTAAGTATAACAAATAAATATTTCTTTCTTTCTTTCTTTCAAATTGTTGAATACATGAATACCTCATTTAATATTGTTTTTAATTCTTCGCCTTCAAAAAAGATTTGACCATTTTCTTTTATTTCATCTTATCATCTTTTTCGACATGGCAACACGATAGACTCCATGGCGTCTGCATACGTGCAGTTATGATACAGAGAACATTTTTGTAATTGGAATGCAATCCGTCTGGAATATGGCTCATTGGATTCCAGGTTTTTACCAGACAGGTTTGATCGTGCAAGATATCTTATGATATCTCTTTACTATCTATAGCCATTATTGCCAATGGGAGGATAACCAGGCTTGTTTGAAATTTTAAAATACCAGTAAAATCGAACCTACTTAATACAAATTATAACATTTCTGTGGTTCCTTAGCGATATCAAAAATCTTTTTTGATATCCGTCTACCGCTGCCGAAAATATCGCGTACAGTCAACAGCAAAAGTAGATGATCAAAATCAAAAATGTAATAGGTAGGTACTAATGAACGGAGTTCGTGTCAGAACTGTGTGGCATCGAAGTGATTCAAAGTATGGGATTTTAAATTATACCAAACATTTACTACTAGTACAGTTGCCATATATTCGTGATCAGTTTATACTCTTTAAGTTGTAATCTCAATTCATCATCTACTTTTGCTGTTGACTGTACCAACCTAACGCGCATGTAAGAAAAAAATCAGTCGAATAGAGAACCTCCTTCTTTTGAAGTAGGTTAAAAATAAACAACAATATGTTATACTACCACAAAAAACGTTATTACAGCCCGAAGGGAGTACACTATAAATTACATCAAAAATCATATTAACAGTAGGATCAAAGGGCCGACTCCCAACAAACGTCACTACAGACACATAAGTGACCCATTACACCATTCTCAACATTCCACGTGAACGTGGATTACAAAAGAAATTACTTCAAGACAATCTGTATAATGACGGCAAAGATGATAGGATCCTAGCATCAAAATTATGGAACACACAGAATGTTACACGGATTAGCTTTGTGTAGACGCGACAAGTAGGCATTAAAGTCACATCAATTTCAAATGCCGCTTGAATGCTGCTTAATGTCTTCTGCCTCTTCTGCCTTTTCCCAAGCTATGTTGGGGTCGGCTTCCAGTCTTACCGGATTTAGATGAATACCGTTTTTTACATGGAGCGACTGCTATCTGACCTCCACAACACAACCTATTGCTAGGTAATAGCACAGTTGTCAGAATTGTAATGACTTAACGACTATCAAAGATCACTGTATGACAGTCGGGACCAACGGCTTAACGTGCTTTCCGAGGCACGGAGGGGTCTCGATATGTTTACAAATGGTCACCCATCCACGGACCAACCGCGGCGAGCGTGGCTTAACATTTATTATCGGTCAAACCGTTACGGCTTGCACTTAGCCACGAGCCCCTCTACTGAAAACTGCTTAATTTTATTCTTGATTTCAGCCTGTAAATGTTCCAATGCTGGTCAAAGAGAAAGAATCCGCATTGATTAATTTGTTCTAGGCGTAAGTAGTTGAAACTTGAAAGCAAATCTTTGGTTAATTTTTCAGGTAATTTCATAATAATGAAGAATTTTTAACTCATCACCACAATCATAAATAAACCTATTATAGCGATACTATAGCTTATTAAAGCTTTGTCGTTGCGATGGTGGGTATTCTATGAAGTTATAACTAAATAGGCATAATCACAAACTCTAAACATAACTCTCCTACATCATAGTTCTAAAACAATGCAACCATCGAATTACACGGGAATTATCTCAAATAATTCTGATCTTTATTTCCTAAACACTACAATTTAAAATTGTATGGATGTTTGAGAAGAGTAATTCAATTTTTTCCCATAAATGATCGAATTAGAAGCGTTATATAATTGATTGTGTGGAGACAATTTGTTATGTTATGATGGACAACGGAATTAACGATGCGTGAAATAACATCGCTATTACTATCAACTTGATTATGATGGATTTTGGGAGTTTAAATGTTTTTTTAAGACATGGTACGACTGATCAACTGACCTGAGATGATGGCAAATTTTCTTTGATTTGAGGCATTTGACTGCATGGATAGCCCATTACCCATAGATTAATAACACCTATAGTACTGTGCCGATTACGCCAATTCCCACTGCGCGAAATGCTGCGGGTTCTGTGATTATGTATTGGACATGAAATCGAGTTATCCCTAATCCTCAAAGGCTTGCTCCAAGACTGAGGGTGCTTTTTGTTCGTTCAACAAAACACACATACAGTGATTGAAGGAAAATCGCTTTAAAAATGGCCGCCGCCGCGCGCTGTATACTTCATCAAAGCCAGAGGTAATAACGAAAATTAAAATTGGTGTTCTTCCAAAAACTCAAATATTTTGCTACTGATTGGAAAGGTGGCACAGCTGGTAGGTGTGCTTCCCCGAGCTTGCCGATCCTTTCGGCTGTGATCTAATGACCAGAGCGGTTTTTTTTTAAATCGGCAAGTTAGCCCGAGCACAGCTTTTGACAACTTAAGACAGTGCGATTTCACATCACGTAACCTGACGTCAGGTGACCTCACATCAGCTGACCTGATGTCCCGTGACTTCATGCCATAGACCATATATATATGTACCAGCGTTTCTCATAGCATGGACATCTTATGAGGAGGTATGAAACAACATAACCACAGAAATTAACGCATAACTGAACAAGTTATGAGAATGACTGTGGATGGGTATACAAGCGGAACAAACATATTATGTAGTGTGGCCGAAAAGCTTCGGGGTAATAAAACACATTACCAAACAAAAGACTGATTCATGAATGTAGGTCAACTTTTAGACTCATGTTAATTGACTGAATACTGTCTTGGGATTAGTACAGTAGTTTTCTTCTGAAGGTATACGTAAAATGCTCCTATGGTGGTTACTAGGCAACAGTTGATTGGGCCACCATGTCTGGAGAATTACCACCATCACATCCAGAGGACTAAACTTAGTAAGCCGTCCACGTATCTAAAAAACTTCTGCTATTGGAAATATCCGTAGGCTGCTGTGTTTACTTTGGTACCGAGTACAAAAAGAGAGGTAGAGTACAGAGGAATCTTAGATTCCTCTCAAGTCATTTGGAGTTGCTCGACTGGTGAAATACGAACGCTCTACAGCAGATCGCAGCCAAGCAACCTGGCATGGTACCTCTGTGGTGACTAGAGTACTTTGGGAGGGAAGGGGACAGGTGGGCAACGCGTTTACAACTCTCCTGGTGTCATAAGCGTTTATAGATTACGGTAACTGCTTACCATCAGGCGGATCGTATGCCCCTTTGTCAACTTCGTAATAAAAGCCCCTTGTTTTGTCGACAATCACATATAAGTGATATTAATTATGTTTATTCGAAACCTTATAAAGTCATTAAAATATTTTGTCTATAGAGCCTTCAAAAGGTTCCCAAATAGAACAAAAATACTGTACCGCCTGGGCTGTCGGCGCTCAACACTTGAATAAACATACGCAACGTCATGTGGAAATGATTAATTTTCATTCACTATGCGCGCGCAGTAATTAATGAATACGTCGTATGAGATGGTTTTGTAAAGGATTCAAGTTCAAACACAAAAATTGTTATATCTTTGGGTACAAAGGTCTAATTAAGATGTGTTTTGATTTAAAATTTAATCAGTCAATCTTTGCCTTTTGTAGTCTATTTTAGGGTCGGAGAGATATAAATAAATAAAATAAATATCTTGGGACAGCTCACGCACGGCCATCTGATCCCAAACCAGGCAGAGCCTATGTACTATGGTAACCAGACAACTGATAAACATATGTATATTTCTATACATGATATTATAGATAAATAACACCCAGACACAGAACAAATGATCGTGCTCATCACATAAAGATTCGTCCTGGGTGGGAATCGAACCCACGACCTCCGGCTTAGCAGTCAGGGTCACTAACCACTAGACCAACAGGCCCGTCAAAAATATGTATGTATAACGATGCAAATTATTATGACGTCACCAGATTATGGCGTATTTGACTGATATTTTTAATGTCCTTCAATACGATGAGATTACGAGATAAAGAAAAAAATACTCTAATATTATTACTTTTATTTCATATCTTAAACAAATAGGTAATTTGGCATTTCGCGTGACGTCACTGTGTTTGTGTTACAATTTTTCCAGAGGTTAAACACAAAATGGCTAAAAATACATTATTATAATAAATAATAAATATATTATTTTTATTTATTTATATCGTAAGTATCTAACTTCCGGACTAAATTAGATAGATAACTACTTTTTACTTTTTAATATCAATTCAATATCTCCGTTACCTAGCGTCCTTAGTCCATAGTCTTGGCCATTTGTCCTATGCTATAATATTAACCGTTATACATAAAGACAGAAAATCAATTTGAGATCCATATCGAATCTCTAAAGTAGGTCAAATACTTAGTTCATATACGTATGTTAACAAACTATCATGAATGAATCTCCTTTATACGTATTTTTTATTGCTTCAAAACTCATATCTTCACGGTTCGTTACTGTTGTATTAACGAAGTCTTTGATTCTTATGCTTCTAAACAAAAGGGCATTGAGTAACATTCGGTGTTAAAATTGTAGTAAATATTTTTACGGCCTATTTTTGTAAAGAATATTTCTCGATGAATTACTGGTGTTGCGAAGACGGACAAAAAGTTCTTTGTTTTATTATGATTATATTATACTATATTTTTAGTCAGTACACAATTCATATTTGTTTTCAAGGGATTGTTTGTCAGTAATAATTATGTAAGATACGAAAAGGTCATTGAACTTGTTCTTGAATCCCTCTTCGGTTCTAGCAAAACGCTTACTCACTTGAGCGGCAAAATGCCGGTTACAAAGAAGACCACTACTGCCCACTCCCAAGGAGATTAAGAGATTGTATGTATGTTATAGACGATAAAGTTCATTGGCCTTTTGTTCATTGCTATAAAAGAAAGAAACAAAGAACTTATGGTCTAAAAATACAGAATTTATAGACGCAGTGATTGTCAACAGTCCTTTGTACTAGCGGCAAGGGGGAGGGCCTCTCCTCGCACAGGCCGTACAGTCTTAAATGCGCCTATGATTATGCATAGAAACATTCCTCTTGAATCAGTCTATTTATTGCTGAAAACTGCATTAAAATCCGTTGAGTAGTTTAAAATGTCTAAGCGTACAGACGGCGGGAGTTACGTTTTTTTTTACCCTGACTGCTAAGCCGGTGGTCATGGGTTCGATTCCCAGTTAAGACAAATCTTTGGGTGATGAGCACTAGCACTGAGTCTGGGTGTAATTTATCTATAATATGTATGTATTCAGAAATATATAATTATGTTTATCAGCTGTCTGGTTGCCATAGTACTGGCTCTGCCTAGTTTGGGATCAGATAACCGTGTGTGAGATTAAATGTGTAGGTAAAATGAATCGCCAAATATATAAAAATATATCGGGGGCTCTCGTGGCTAAGTGTAAGCCGTACGGTTTGACCGATAATAATGGTTAAGCCGCACTCGCCGCGGTTGGTCCGTGGATAGGTGACCATTTATAAACATATCGAGACCCCTCCGTGCCATGGAAAGCACGTTAAGCCGTTGGTCCCGACTGTCATTCAATGATCTTTGATAGTCGTTAAGTCATAACAATTCTGACAACCAATCTTACTCTGGAATACTGTATTACCTAGCAATAGGTTGTGGAGGTCAGATAGGCAGTCGCTCCATGTAAAATACGGTATTCAGCTAAATCCGGTAAGACTGGAAGCCGACCCCAACATAGCTTGGGAAAAGGCTAGGCAGAAGAAGAAATATATAAAAATATACTATACACTGAATGAATAATAATTATGTTTATGAATATATTATTATTATTATGAATAACGGCAGCGAACAAAAGAAGAGAGAGAAAACCAGACCGCATAAGTGACTCGTTCATGACTTCTAACGTTTATGGCACAGGCCTCTTCTTAGATAAAGAAGGAACGATGATTGCTCTCAATGCTTGCTCATTGCCATTGTAATCCAGGTTTCGTCACAATGTGATAATTCACCAAATTCTTTCTTTAATTATATGTTAAAAAGTTCATAATTATAACTTTGAAAAAGATGAATTCGAATCTGCACCTTTATGCTCACAAATCCATTCATTGAACGCGTATATATTATTTCGAGGCAACATTGCTGCTTCCGACAAGTATTTAATAAGTATAATAAGACAAGGTATGTACTTATATACCTCTACGTGTCGTGGGAACTTCGGCGCGATGAAAGGTCCAAATCTCCCTTCCCTTTTCTTCTCGCCAAGGTTGTATAAGACTATCCCTCTCACAAATTCGTGACTCTACGATTTTGCTTCAGAAACCGAGAGGCAATTTGTATTTTGTTTTTGACAGACCATTTTTAATAAAGATATGTATCTAAGTTGAATTTAATAGTTTCATTGGTCCAGTTTGTAAGTGTTGATAAATGATGGCGAAATAAGTAAGGATATTCATCGAGATTTTTTTTTAAACTACACCCACACTAAGCAATTTAATCCTTGTGTCGCGGGGGTTTCACAAACATTCAAATCACATGCACAAAGAACACCCAGAATTGGAACAAGTATCTGTGGATCACACAAAATTAAATCCTTGTCCCATGCGGGGATCGAACTCGCAGCACGTCGCGCACTGTGGTAATTAGCGTGGTGACCTATACCACTCGGCTATCCGTGCAGTCATATTGAGTTTTGAATGTAGAACTAGTGTAGTCCTTTGTTTCTTTAATTTTAAACTGATTGTGGACAACAGCAAACATAACAGTCCTCATCATTCTCAAAGTCCAAACAGAACATAACGTGACATAACGAAGATTATTATAGTTTAAGAAACGTGGGTCACAGCGTCACACATACAAGAACAGTCACGAGAATAAATATGTATACACATAGCGAAATTGTAAAAATTATTTAGCGAGAAGTTTTTGTTGAAACTCAAAAATTTAAACATGATTTTAGAACTGTTATAATTTTATGTTGTTAAATGATTAAAAGTTGAATTGACGGTGAGTTCCTGTTAAATTATTGTTTTACAATTTCGCTATGTGTATACGTATATATGCTCGTGACTGTACAGTAAGTCGAAAGAGACAACGCCTCTCTTTACCCTACACATAACAGTACGTATACTCTTGGACTTAGCAAATAAGATCCCTGACTACCGAAAGTCTCTCTTATTTAAGAGTGTACCTAAGACTAATATAAATTAATGTACTCATTCGTCAGAATTAAGAGCATTCCTATTCTGAGTATATCTGACTAATGTAGAAGGCACATAACGTAATAACATACAGGACTAATTTAAAAGAAGTGCGTAGATTATATAACTATTCCCAAGGAACATAGGTTATTATTTAACATAGGTTAATATTATCATCTTTTCATACAAACATAAGTCACGTGACCTATCACTTTGTATGAAAAGCTAATTTTCCATTTTAAGATTTCGCACTATGTTCCATGGGGAAAGTTGTTCAGTATATACTCACTCCTTTTAAATTAATCCTGTATAATCCTTTTAAATTAATAACATAGAATTGTGACTTCATATAATTATGATGACAGTTCGATTAAGGGGCTCCCGAATTTAAAAAAATGTATTCTAATTTGGTGTTTTTTTAATTTCTAGAACTTCAACACCTACCTGCATATACTCGTAGGTATATCAATATTTTTTTTTAACTATCTGCGGACCAACAATTCCTTCCTGTGCAGTATGCTGTTTGTTGATAATTAACAGTTAACAACCGTCACAAATGACATATAACATGATATAACTGTCTGGGATGCTTCATTGCTTCATGGTCTCGTTAATAAGCCATTTCCTTGAGTAAACTGTCATACCATAAAGTAGATACAGGAACTATGACGGGAAATATTTTGAAAGTTGTTTTGAAAATATCTTGCGGGACGGGACATTACACCTATAGTCATCCTGATCCGTTGATTCTTTTCAGTAAACTTTTCTCTAAAATTTTAATAGTATTTCGTAAGGAAGAGCATTACTCAAAAGGCTGAACCATGGGACATTTTCGTTAAGTTCACTTGGCATTTTCAATGACAGAAAAAAATAGAAAGATAGGATATTCTACTTATTTTTTTTGCATTGGGGAAATTTTAATGAAATTTCTAAAGGATTATGTAAGAAATAAATGAAGAATTTAAAACAGGACGGAAAGTGCCTGATGAGTCAGTTGATAAAGTTAAAAGTGGGAAATATATTGCAATGGTGTTTTCCCTGAGAGACTTTAGCTATACATATTTTGAAGAAAAAGTAAGTAATTGGAGGGAACTTTGGCGTTTAAGGTACTCCTCGCACTTTTTATAATTAACAAACATTGTTTAACCCAGAAAACTTTGCATCTCTAAAGGTTGCAGAAAATTGTAAAGAAACTTTATCAGAAAAAATATTGTCTAATATTGTATCAAGGTAATAAAAAAAACATGCGTGCGTACAAAGTACACATGTCAGAAGTGAAACTTCTTTGGCGAACTAATTTATAAATCTTGTTTATATTTATACAAATCTAAAACTTTAAATTTCCAAGATTAAGAGGAAGGGAAAAAGGAAGATAGGTTAGGAATTTAATTGTCATTAAAATAAAAAAGTGTTGAAAATTAATGTAAATTATAAATTTAATTTTTTCAATTTATTTCTTCAATATTTACATTGTTTGACATAACGTTTATCTAAAATAAATAAAAATAAGTATTGTTACAATAATTAACAATATCGAGATACACAATTTGTAAAACAGTAACTATTATGCAAATGCGCTTCGTCTATGGTCTCACATGCAAAAATTCTAGATTGAGATTGAGACGAATACATGTAATTTCATAAAGAGAAATGTCCTCCATCTTGGATCAGGAACTTTTGCGCGATAGACATTTCCGCGAAAGCTTGACCTCATTTTTATTTTTAGTGACCTCGCAAATCTTAAAAATGACTTATCACAAAAAAATGCATATTTTTCTCGGTGCCATCTTGGATTCTAATTTCGACCCCATAATCGTTTTTAGCGACCTCGGGTACCATGAAAATGACACCCATGATGAAAAAAATGCATATTTTTCTCGGCGCCATCTTGGATTCTAATTTCGACCCCCTAATCGTTTTTAGCGACCTCGGGTACGATGAAAATGACACCCATGATGAAAAAAATGCATATTTTTCTCGGCGCCATCTTGGATTCTAATTTCGACCCCATAATCGTTTTTAGCGACCTCGGGTACCATGAAAATGACACCCATGATGAAAAAAATGCATATTTTTCTCGGCGCCATCTTGGATTCTAACTTCGACCCCATAATCGTTTTTAGCGACCTCGGGTACCATGAACAAATGACACCCATGATGAAAAAAATGCATATTTTTCTCGGCGCCATCTTGGATTCTAATTTCGACCCCATAATCGTTTTTAGCGACCTCGGGTACCATGAAAATGACACCCATGATGAAAAAAAATGCATATTTTTCTCGGCGCCATCTTGGATTCTAATTTCGACCCCATAATCGTTTTTAGCGACTTCGGGTACCATGAAAATGACACACATGATGAAAAATTTACAAATTGTCGTCGGCGCCATCTTGGGTTTTAATTTCGAACCCATAATCGTTTTTAGCGACCTTGGGAACCATGAAAATGACACCGATGACGAAAAATTTGCAAAATTTCCTCGGCGCCATCTTGGGTTTTAATTTCGACCCCATAATCGTTTAAGCGACCTCGGGAATCATGAAAATGACACCCATGACGAAAAATTTGCAAATTGTCGTCGACGCCATCTTGGTTTCTTGGCACCCATTTTAATAAAATTATTATATTTATTAAAACTAATAGAACTAAACTAACACCAGATAGCCCTGAAAGTTAGCTCCCGAGCTACTAACATGGTAATGTATGCAGCTCGGGAGCGCCCTTCCCCCGTCTCGCCCCTCGCACCCCGCACGATTGCCCTGTCTAGACGTCTTCGTCGAACGACTGTATGATGTTAAGACTGTGATAGCACTATGCGTGATACGACGTTCGCTCTGTCTAACTTTTTCTCTCAATCTTTCTCACTCGCTTGCTATACTCTCACTCCACGGCTAGTTGCTCATGCTACGTTCGCCCTGTCTTACTCTCTCTCAATCGGTCTCGATCATGAAGGTATAGATGAAAACCTTCATGGTCTCGATCACTCTCTCTCTCTTTTCTGACACTTCCGTTCAAAGACATTGTAATGTATTCTACTACTTCCGTTGCATACCGGCGTGACGTTTCATCTGTAAAAATTTTACCCTCATGCGCCAAAAGAAGTTTCACTTCAAAACATAACAGAATTGAGACCTCATCCTTTTTTAAATCTCTTAAAAAACAATGAGATCTCATTCCTGGTGACTCATTAATAAAATGTCTCTTAGAATCACTTAACAATGTTCATCCCATTTTGAATTTCTTTTTATTAATCTTACACAACGGAACGACCATTGCCACCCACGCAATATTATTGTCACATTTTCGATAACTGCCTGTCACAACACGCGAGATAAAACTAGTTGGAGTCCCGGTCTCGTCTGCCAACTGCTGGTATAGCTCATGCAATACATGGCATTGTTTACCGTAGCAGTTGTTCGTAGGTGCACCATGCTTGGGGATTAGAATTTATGACCAAATTGAGACGAAATAAAGTTCCTAATACACCTTTACATCAGCTTTGGGCTCATATAGCTGCGTAAGATAGGCAAGGTAGCTAGGTGAAGAGTTGGACGTAAAAGGACCTTGTGGCTTCGTAATATCTGGAAGCGGACGGGGATCGTAAGCGCATCTGAGCTGTTCCGCCTCGCAAAAGATAGAGTTTGATTCCAGCAGCTGGTAGCCGACCTTTGTTAATTGGAGTAGCACTTAAAGAAGACGAAGAGCTGAATGGTCACACAGAATAGTTATTTATACAGTGCTGTGATACCATCACAGTATAAGACTGATGGTATTGGTAGGTATAAGCATTGCCAGATAATGTCTAAAAAAAATATTTTCTTCTCAAAAAAATTGTGAAAACGTACAACATCACTTAATTTATAATATAATTATAATAAGTACTTCTTTAGTATATTAATTTACTGTTAAGTCAAAAGTATTAGTAATCTTTTTCGAGATGTTGTTTTGAAGCCTACCAAATCATGGCCACAGTTGGACACCCACCGGCATTTCCTACCGACATCGGATCCGGTCAGACCCGACAATGCACGAAACATTATTATTACCGAACAATAAATTTTTATCTCGATTCTTTTCGATTCGAATGGCTTGTGATCTATGAGTATCGATTGGGCAATTCGATGTTGAAAATAGGTGCGGTATTGTTCGATATGAACTGCTCGCTTAGTTTATTTAGCCGCATATTAGTGGTAGTTTGAATGCGTTTTTATTCCGATTTTTATGCCTTTATTTGTTAATAAGAAGATTCTTAGCTACCGAATTTATGTTTTGTATCGCAATTTGAGTGAAAACAGTTGGTAAGCTAATAGGAATCTTACATGTTCATAAAACATTATTATGATCTATTAATGCAACTGCGTCCGAAGCTTTTTAACCCGAATTAATCTTTTCCGGGGCAAGCACGGAAGGAATTCACACGGGCCAATGGTCACTATAATTACGACCATCGCTTTGGCGCCAAAACAAAGCAAAACTGACAGTCTATGCCCGCTCGGCCGGCAGTACGCATGCGCGAACGTGCGCCATCTTGCCGTTACCATAGCGACGCGCATGTAATCAAATAAACTACGTGTAAAGCGCGTACTAAGACAACATTTTTGTTTATGTGAACAGTTTTTGAAATTATTTACGAAAATATGATGTGCATTTATTTAAATTTGAAGCCAGTTTATAAGGTTTATACGGTTCTATTGTATGTTTTTGTTTGCGGATCAAAGTAGGTGAGTGTGTGATACGTTTATTGTATTTCTGTTTATTTTTTATAGAATGGAAAGTTTAATTTATAAAGAAGCTTTTTGACATTCTATGATACTTACTTGATATTTATCATTTTGATTATTATCCTTTGCTCTACGTCTTTTTACACCAACTTGAACTTATTAAAAAAAAGGACCTAGTTAGTGGTATCGTAATTTTCGGGTGCTCTAACTAGTTCCAAGTGAACCTATATTATTTTATTTACTGATAATGAAAATTTTACGATGCCTGCACAATTTTATCAAATACGACTCTTATAAGATAATTTATCTACTTAATTAAAATCTAATTAGTGGAAGCACAGAAAAATAATTAAAAGTAATATCATATTATTAACAATTCCTTAATATCATAATATTAATAGTTATTAACAATTTCATTTATCTATGAGTAGAACTACCTACGCATAACTCGATTAACCATTGCGGTACCAAACCGCAGTTGTCTGTTGTGCAGCAATTGTGTTGCCAAATGCTGTGGTTTACCGTTACGTTTAAATCACATCTAACTGGACGTTCAAAGTAGGCAAGTAATTAAGTCGTCTTACTTTACGCTTAGCAGAAAATTAACTAAGGCGAAAGAACTTACAATTTAACTTATAGGTACCCCAAAACCGTTCAAACAAAAACTTGCTTACCAACTATAATTAGAATAATATATTTCGGGACATCTCACACACGGTCATCTGATCCCAAACTAGGCACAGCCTGCCCTAAGGTAACCAGACAACTGCTAAACATCCTTACACCTAGATTTCCAAATACATAAACAATATAGATAAATTACACCCACAAAAATGATCATGCTCTTCACAGAAAGATCTGTCCTGAGCGGGAATCGAAACCACGACCTCTGATTTCGCAGTCAGGGTCACTAATCACTAGACCAACAGGCCAGTCATCAAATGACTTTGTTTTCTAGTTGTGTACCTAATAATATATTTTATTATTCTTTACTCCACTTCACGTTCTCCCTAGAAATCGTCTTGGGATTGAAGTGGAATTATTTTTGGGGCTTAGTGGAAGGACTCCCGACTCCTATTGAAAACCTATAAACTAGTATAACTAATCTAAATAACTAATAAATCTACCTATATCTGTATTTATCCAGACTTTTAATTGTCAATAAGCTAAATTTCAACTAAATCCTTTGACTCGTTTTCACTCAAAACACAGGTAGAACTAGACTCAAAAGAAGTTACAAACACAACACACAATAATTATTATTATACTAATAGGTATTTGTATTACTTGAAACGTACTCTTTTGAGGTACTAAAAATCGAATGTATTAATAATCTACTAATATTATTAACCTGAAAAGTTTCTTCATATGTTTTTTTTATCTATTTGGTTGAACGCGTATCCCAGGATTTTCTGGTCTGATTTGTAAAATTCTTTCAGTGATAGATAGCCCATGTATCAAGTAAGGCTATAGGATACTTTGACGCGATAACCGACGCGCACGCGGGCGCACCCGCGAGCAAAAGCTAGTTGATAATAATAACGTAATAACAAAGGTATAATTCACGTTTCCCACGCTAGTAAAAGTTACATTACTTTATGTCTTCTGATAATCTCATTAGCTCATGTTGCAATTGCAGTAAAAACTTAAGATGGATGGGATACAATTGGAAGATATATAAAACACTTCTTACTTAGTTACTCAATCTTAAGTATTCTTTAGGAAAGAGATAATTTATATGGGACTGAAATAATATTAACTGAAATAATGTTTGATGACATCATTCGCTTTTTGCCGGATTGGTGGGAAGCGGCTCAAAACCGAGGGGCCTGGAGCAGGTTGGGGGACACCTTTGCCCAGCAGTGGGCACCTTAAGGGTTATAAAAAAAAACAAAAAATGTTTTGATCCTAGAGTGCGGGGGCACCTTGCATGGTTCCCGCTTCCGTATGAGGTACCTATAAAAATGATTGTGTTATTCCAGAATATAAACTACCTATATTTCAAATTTCAATAAAATCTGTTCTGTACTTTTTGCGTGAAAGAGTTACAAACAAAAGGTAGCACTTAGGTACAAATTATCAAAAAAATGTATATTGCATATTAATATTATCCCGGAAATTATAATTCGTACAAGTCAAACTGCATCGCGAAAATAAGCAAAACCATAATTAATATTTAACCCCATTGAGGTCAAAATAACAAAAAATAAGAAATATTCAATAAATATGTTATAGGTACATAGGGTAAATACGCTAAATGTCGGCCCCCTTACGGATTTTCTAACTTTGGAACGCTCTGGCTGCACCAGTTTGCAACAAAGGATAGCTTGTGTTGCGGTTTTAGACAGGTTGATAAATCTATTTCATATTTTTAGGCATAAAGTTGACTTTTCTACTAAAATAAAAAAGTATTAAGGTTTAGATGCGTTGAAGGCGAAAAAACCCTTAAGTCGGCCGTTCGCAGCCTATGGTCGGCGGTGTTTTTCCTAAATGTCGGCCGGATATAGGGTGTTTAAAATTAAGACTGAAAAATATAATCAACATGATTTATTTTGGCAGGAGTATCATATCACACATTTTTTGGCAGGAGTATACATTTGTATTTGTTTAAAAGTAACTATAATTATAACTAAGTTAAACATCACAATAAATATAATAAAAAATAATATGCAATAAAAATTACAATAAAAAAAACGGGGCTATAAGTAGGCCAGCTGCAGCAGCTGAGATGACTATCGTAACAGTGATAGTTTCCTTTTCGCTACCTATCTATTAAACATGGGTTTAATAGATAACCAGCAAATTCCAAAAAACTTTTTTCAATTGTATCCCAAACTATTTTTAGCTATCATGAATAATATATATGTCTTCGATACTGTCAACTTCTACATCGAAACTTAACCTATTTATAATGTTAATCAATTTTTGTATTCGGTAGGTACATAACATATATTCAATTTCAAGAAAATCAGTTTGATAAATAAATTAAAAATGACTACCCACACAATCAATGAAAAATACAAAAGTAATCAGCCTGTATAGTAGCGGTCAAATTCGAGGCTGGCCGACATTACGATATTTAATATATTTAATGTCGGCCCCTGTTGTGTGTGCCTCATTTCTCGACATTCAACTAATATCACCCTGGCCGTTATTTAGCGACTAAACGTAAAATATATTTATTTACCTATTAAGCTTTGCAAATACTCCTATTAAACCAATGGAATTGGTAGAATTGGAATTTGTAAAACAGCCTGCATTTACTTTAAGTCGGCCCCGGCCGAGAATTCGGTTTTAAGCCGAAACTGGTATTCTAATGGCGGCCACCTATTTTTTATTTAAAATAATACGAAAATCTTTGAAAAAACGATGTCAAAATATAGTAAAAATAACTTTTGAGTGATAACAAAGCTTAAAACAAAAATAAAGAAACGTCTTTCCGTTGTAATATCAATCCCCGAAGCGTGGGTATTCACATCAAGTAAGCTACTTTAACTAAGAACTTGACTCTTCAACGGCGCGATCGCTACTGACGCTCAGTGTGCGAAGACCGGTTGACGTAATAGGATAGTGACAGTTTGTGCGTATAGAATATGAACTTAGGTTGCAATTCGAGTAGTAAAATTACCATTTCATTACCCTTGGAACGAACGCAAGATAAAAATGTGCAGACGGCCGACGATTGGGGGGGGGCCGAAATATGGCGTATTTACCCTACATATACTTATACAAGCCTATCTATATCTATACTAATATTATAAAGCTGAAGAGTTTGTTTGTTTGAACGCGCTCATCTCAGGAAGTACTGGTCTGATTTGAAAAATTCTTTCACTGTTAGATAGTCCACTTATTGAAGAAGGCTATAGGCTACTTTTCTTTTGGAAAACTATCTCCTAAGGGGGTGAAATAGGGGTTGAAAGTTTGTATGGGAAGTTCGGTATTCTCAAGATACACAGATGATAAGATAAGTAGATAAGATGACCATCTAAGACATACCTATCTATAATGACGACCCCCGTGGTCGAGTGGCGTTCACTCCGGTTTTTAAGGTGTCGCCAGTTCTAAAGTCACAGGTTCGATCCCCGGACGGGTCCATGTAGAAAATCACTTTTCTACATTGTCTTGAGTCTGGTTGTTTATGGTACCTTCGTTGTCTCCGATTCCAGAACCCAAATGCTTTTGCTACTTACTTTACTATAAAAATGAAAAATTTGTTCATACTCATTACTTTGAAAATCACAGAATACATCCATCTCTACCTTCAATACTACTCTTTACGCGCGAGCGAAGCGGCGGGCAACAGCTAGTATGTATACAGTGTGTAACAAAAACCCTGTCCGATCCCTGAGAGTATTATTCGGTATCGTACTGCTAACACATATACGTAGCCATTAAATGGATTGGAGATTATTATTTTTCCCCAGTGAAAATAATTAAATAAAAATAAAAACTGATCCAAGGCAACAGCAACACTGACCGCTCCTCAAAGTTCACGTACCTACTACCTACAGTTTTAGGTCAAAGAAGCCGCCTGTGCGAGACGGTGCATGAACTCGCTTTGTCGCATGCCGCCAAACAAACTTACCTATAAGTTATAACGAAATAAACCTAGGCTACGTTATACCTTTACCTATGCGTACGGCGCGGCGGCGTAGGTATCAGCTGATATTGGTTTGTGTATATTAGGCGTAGTGATCCGGATTTTATAATTGACTCTCTTTATAAAGAAACAAATAATTGAATTAATTGTAGCCCTGAAAAGGGCTTTTTTATAAAAGCGATTTGCTTTTGGCAATTTACCTACCAACTGACTGGAGATATCATTATTCATCAAAACATTCACTTATAAATTGTTGCTGCACATTTCGGCGATCGTGTTCCACATGTCCACCACAACACTAATGCACATTCGTCACCTTTTTACTAAATTTGCACGTACTTTTAACAGCGCACTTGTGTCCGATTTAAGACTTCGATTTCCGAATCACACACCTTTTTTTTTAATACGACACTTGTTTCTCGATTTCCTCGTTGTCTTCCAGCATCCATGGCATGACTCGTACCCAAGAACACTGCATGTGGTGAACGCACGGTTATACAGGCGTTGAAAGGCTCACTCCGACGGAACTGTCACACCTCATAATTTCTTATTACACACACAATATTAAAATATTCGTGATTGGAATACGATATTGTTTGCGAAACAATAGCGGCACGCGCTATGTACGGACGTCCGATCGAAAGCTATCTCCACGAAAGACTAATAGTCGGTAGGTAACCTGGCGGCGGCGGGCCGGCGCGGCGGCGGTATCATCAAAGAGTCGGCGGCTAGTTGAAAGAGTGCCTACAACTCGGCGGTGCCTTTGGTCGGCTTTTGTAATAAAAATAAATAAAAATAAAATGCATTTTGCCATTGGGTGGAGTGTTGTCAGCTTACGAAAATTTCCCATATTCAGTGTTAAATCTCGCAATGATTATAAAAATAAAAAAACAATAACTTTTGGATTTAACGAGTTACAATTTTATAACATTTTTTTTTTATACGTATGTTGTACCACGGATACGCCTTTATTGGATCGGACAGGGTTTTTGTTACATACTGTATAAACATGAGGAATAGTTATTTTCACTAAAGAACTCTAAAACAACAAATCTCTCTTCTCCCTTCGTCATCTGTTAAATCGAACACCAATAAAAGAATCTGTGTTTCTAGATTGTGTACACTCATTCTATTTATTCAGCTGTATTACCTACTAATAGAGTGTCGAAATGAACTACATATTTTACTACAGTCCACTGGTACAAGGGCCTCTTTTATGTAACTAACTAGATTCTGCCCGCGACTTTGTCTGCGTGGACTTCCGAATTGGGTCAAAAAAGAAATGGAACATGATAAAAAAGAGAAAAATACCAAATTTCAAAGCTGTCTAACCGCGGCTTAGCTCGTAAACAATTTTCAATTTTCCCTCGGGAACTACTTAAGGAATCGGGATAAAAGGTAGTTATGTTCTTTTCCATGTTAAAGGCTACATGCATGCCAAATTTCATCCAAATCCGGTCAGCCGTTTTTGCGTGATTGAGAAACAAACATCCAAACATCCACACTTTCACATTTATAATATTAGTAGGAGTAGGATAATGGCCGTATACTGAAACGTCAATCAGTTTGAAGCCACCGTTAAGTCTAGTGCTGTCTCTGTCACACTAACATGTAAAGTAGCGACAGATAGACATTTAAGAACGCGTTAAAGTTAAGTTGCGTTTCAGTATTTTAAAAAAGATTACTAGCAATTTGGGTCGCACATTACTAGTAATCTCGTTACCCCTCGTGCTAAGCTAAGATGCTTGTATTACGAGTGGGTTCACGTCGGTAGTGTAATGGGTGGGATTCGAACCCGCAACCACATGATTGCAAGTCCGACGCCTTAATCAAAGAAAATATACCTATACAACCGATTTGATAACCATCTCCCTTTTGAAGTCGGTTAATAAACTGTTGATCATGATCAAAGTTATATTGTTATCAGTCCTTATTCCCCTGCTACCACTACAAGGAAATAAATAACTACCTACATAAAGCAGGTATACCAACTTTTACTAAAAGGAATTTAAACAAAATAAAAAATTCGAAAGTAGAAATCAGAAGATAGAAAAAAAACATTATTGATTTATTCAATATTTAAATGAAAACATACATTCCTACATAAATAAACATACAATTAAATTCTATTAAAATGATCGAAAATAACTTTTTGTCACACTATGAAATCAGCACACAATCGCCCGCCCATACACATTGCCAATATAAAAACACATGAATAAATATTACATACAGAACACATTTATGTGTGTGTGTGAGGTACGTAGAACGCAATACGCTATTACGGCGCCTCTCTCACAGTCCCTGTGGCGCAGAGGATAGCGCGTTGGACTTCTAATCCAAAGGTCGTGGGTTCGATCCCCACCAGGGATGCAGAATTTGCATATTCTTCACACCGATATGTAATAATTCTTTTTGATATTTTGAGCGATATTTGGAAATTTTTGTCCATATTGAGAAAGAAAATTAAAATATATTTTTTATAACGGACATATTATTATATCTATTGTTTTTGGTTTTGCGCATTTCTATGTAATATTTTTAACTGACTTCAAAAAAAGGAGGACATTCTCAATTCGACTGCTTTTTTTTTTAGTTTGTTACCTCAGAACTGTCTACTGGGTGATCCAATTTTGATGATTATTTTTTCATTTGAAAGCTGGTTCTTGTCGTTTGGTCCCATTAGGTATCACCATGTCAGGATCTGATGATGATGGGATCCTAGGAAACTCGAGGAAAGCCCTCATTGATAATAAATAAAGTTAAATTAAATAATCATCCAAAGGTAAGAACGTACTAACTGTCCTGTATAGGTTAGAAAATGTATTTTGTATTGTTCAATACATCCTTCACAGCATTTACATTTTGTTAGATTCTTTACTTGTTATATCTACCTACATTTTAATCGATTTTTATCAAACCGATTCCGTAGCCATGGTAAGCGATAATCATATTTTTTAAATTATCTTTTCAATAATGGTTTTGAGCAACTTAAAAATAAAAAATATTGAAATATCAAATATGTATAATCAACAGTAATTTTGATCTCACTGAATAGCAATTCTGTTTCCTAAATATAAATTCAAAATCAGATATTAAGGTAATTTAGTTTGTTTTTCCTTGTTCCTTCCTTCCCTAAAACTTAACCCTGTACGGCGATGTTCGAATTTTTACTGGATTCGAATAAATATTTTATAAGTTTCGGACTATTTTAATCAAAACCTGTAAGATAATATTAATTAAGGTATTAAAACGGTTATATAAACACCAGATTCAAAATTTTTGGATTCCTGTAGATATTTTATTTCTAATTTTTTTGCGTCCAACGCAGCGCTAGAGTACATGGCTACATCAAAACCATGAAACTCGTTTTTTTGAGTTCGACGCTGAATATTTTTTAGAATTATTTATGATAAACTTAGCACGATGCAGTTTTATAGTGAGCTAGTGATGATGTCGTTGTTTGAGCCTTTCAAATAGGCGGCAATATTCGAAAATCTATACCCTCGGTTATAAGGTCCATTAATTTGTTCCCGAAACTACTCGGATACCTCCAACATCTTTACCTGAATACTGTCACTTTACCTACTTGTATTCAATACTTAAGTTAATACGTCTCACGAATATTTGAAAAAAAAAAGTATTTCACTTAAAATTTTAGTTGCTATTCAAATAAATTGCAATTATTTGACCTCATGTAGAAAGTTTTTAAATCCTTGCCATGGGGGTAACAAAAACATCAGACGACCAGTAGTCCGTAGGTACCCAATTACAATTATTATGAAGCTGTTTCTATATATAAAAATTGGAACGTTAAATGGACAGTGGGTTACTTAAGTACACTTGAACGTGTAATTTTACCTTTTTTTTCGGATAAAGGTAATTAATTGTAACCGTAAACAATTAATTAAATTAGTGAGTCTTGGTATTTTAACCTGTAACTAAAATAATAGACTATAAAATATCTTAATAACTTTGCATGTTATCGTTAATTAATATTTGTTCACCTGCTGTGTAATAGTAGTATAATTAAATACGTAATTACAATTAAAAATCAAGTATTGTTCGTATTCGCGCGATAATCCATCACTTTAGGACCGCTTTATGTATATCAGTTGTCATGGTCCCTGTGGCGCAGAGGATAGCGCGTTGGACTTCTAATCCAAAGGTCGTGGGTTCGATCCCCACCAGGGATGCAAGATTATTTACATGTTAATAATGTGTAGTTAATTGATGCTTTTTGTAAAACGATTAAAAAAATCGATAAGAAAATATTTAAGTGATAACCATGCGAGTAAACGATCTAAGCTGATGGTCTTTTTCTCTTTTTCAACTGATAGAAATATAGTTAACTTTTTTTCTTATTTTTTGTTTTCGTCCTACAATTTGCTAGGATATTTTAATTTTTTTATTATATGTATCATTAATAAATGTAAATAACGAGAAAATTATAATAAAATGCTGTTTAACTTATACATTGTAAAATTTTACAAAAAAAAATATAGACTGTGTTTCGTATAAGGTAGATCGTAAACCACCTTACATAGTTGTTTAATCTTCTGCTCACTGCAAATAGTATCGAACATAAAAACTTGCTTTACTTATACAAGTTAATAGGGTTGCCAAAGTCAGCAAAATAAATACAAAGTTGATATTTATTTCGTGGGAAAAAAAAACGAAATATAAATAAAATACAAATAAAAAAGAATGACTTATATGAACGAGATAAAAATTTACCCATTGGAATACGATTCTTCAAAAACTGAAGTACCTACTTAAGTTATACTACTTAAATACCTATCTATCTAAATTAGATTTTGAACTAAGTTCCGAGGCGTATTTAATTTTATAATAATAATTGGTAGGTGCCCCATCCCATATTAGAGTAAAGTTCTCAACAAGGCCACTGGGTGTTGGACCTGTGTCCCCGCGTAAGCCTTTCAAAGGACCGGGTCTCTTCTTCTGAAGTTATCCCGTGATAAAAGAGAGATACAAATAATAATAACTCTTTATTGTACACCGAAACAAGTATATATTTTATATTCTATTTTTTATTTCTTTCGTTCAACCTTAATCGAACCGCTCAAACCGTTACTACTAACTAGCGAATCAAGAGTAACCATGATATATCCGCTTTTCGGTCAGTCGGTCAATCAGACCGGCCGCCGATTACCGACGGGTTAAAAATATTCGGTACCATCGACCCACTTTAAACCGTGGTTTACTGATTGTAATGAAGATTTTTACGAGGCCAGATTTAAATAGATAAGTGGTCTGGTTAGTAAGAAAGTAATTGGTATACATGTATGTTTGTGGTATCTTCAAGTTCCTTAATACCCTACCTGTACACAATTCATAATAGCTTGTACATAATAAAAGTATTATATTTATTTGCGTTAGATATTTTTTAACAATGAGGTACTTTTCATTATTATTAATTGATATTTTAACCCCCGAATGCTGAAACGCAAATTATTAATTTTTATTTATTTATAATAAATAAATATAAATAAATGTGGACAACATCACATACATTGCTCCGAATCCAAAGTAAGTAGCAAAAGCACTTGGGTTATGAAATCAAAAAGAACGAAGATACCACAAACACCCAGACCCGAGACAATGTAGAAAAGTGTTGTTTTTTTTTACATTGAACCCACCCGGGTTCGAACCCGGTACCTCGGAGCTAGCAACACCTTAAAAACCGGTGTGTTCGCCACTCGACCACGGAGGTCATCTATCTGTCGCTACATCACACTTTAAAGTGACAGAGACAACATGAGACTTAACGGCGCCTTCAAAGTGATTGACATTTCAGTATTCGGCCGTTAGAGTACTTAAATTAGTGCTTTTAAAAGATCACAAAATTAAATAATATACGATTCATTTATTATAAGGTACTAGGTTCAAGGCAAAAGCTATCGAAACCGGTCAAGTGCGAGTCGCGGCCATGCGACACTTCCTGTAGCAACATAAAGCAACTTGTAATATTCAAATCGGTGTTTGTAAACATGTTTATTTATAACATGATTATGCATTGAATGTGTGGATATATTTTTATTTGACTGCATGGATGGCCGAGTGGTATAGGTCACCACACCAATTACCATGTGCGCGACGTGCTGCGGGTTCGATCCCCGCATGGGACAAGTATTTGTGTGATCCACAAATGCTTGTTCCAAGTCTGGGTGTTCTTTGTGCATGTGATTTGAATGTTTGTGAAACCCCCGCGACACAAGGAATAACTTCCTTATTGCGGGCGTCGTTTTTTTAAAAAAAAAAAAAAAAAATATATGCAGCTCAACCATCTTAAAGTTTAATATTATAGGAAGAAAGTGAGTTCATAAGGTTCTAAATCTATGATTAAACTTTGTTTTTTATCGGCAATGATAAAAGCAGGCCACGTAGGTCTTAATCCCAGGAAATTGAATTGTTGCTGTTGTTGGGACTTTTTTTAAGTATTATACAAATTTTTCTTTTTTTGTTACGTCGCGACGCCATAACCAGCAAAGGTGTTGAAACGTCGGGAACTAAAATTAAAATATACCGGGATTATAGAATACGTTTAAAAAGTAGATTTATTAAAAGCATTTTAATTAATCCTAGGCTTCATTCAAATCTTTAGATTTAAATGAAATAAGATACAAGTATGCATTTAACTTTTTAAATTTAAATAACTAGCTCCTACGGACAAACCGTTCATTAACTTTTGTAGGGCATTCATTTGTAATTAAAATATCTGTAATTTTAGTTAATAAAGACCATATTATCATTCATTGACACATGTAAGCTGTGATCTGCTGGAATCAATTTCGTTAGATTCGTGGACACTAAAAACTTTCTTTTTGTGCTAGTTTTGTCTTTTGTATGCTTAATTTAATTTTGGTAAATCGTTAATCAATAACACAATTCAGTCAAATTGCCGTTGTCTCGTTGACGGTAACAGTAATTATTTCAGCTAATAATTAATTAGAAAGAAAGCTAAACCGATTTAAAACAGTAAATAAAGTTGGGGAAGAGCGAATCTAATTTATCTCGAATTGATAATAATAGTAACATAATTGTCATTGGCGCTAGTGTCAATGAAACTGATCTCAGTTCGATTGAAACAAACTCGATGCAGTCGGGAGTAAGGCGACAGTATTTCACATAGTGCGATTGCTTATCGGTTTTGGTAATACAGAGTTTCTGCGACTAGTTGTTACAATTTGACTACAGATCCGAGTGTCATCACACTAATTATATTATCACTGCGCAAATTGTTGCGGGTTCGATCCCCGCATGACAAGCATTTGAGGACTACGCGTCAACTAATGCTTGATCCAAGTGGGTGATCTTTAAATGTGTACGTGTGAATTCAATGTTAACACACAACTGCGGGAGTCGTTTGAATAACAAAATTCTTTTAATCTTAATATTACTGAAAATTATAACGGTTTTTAAGTCTGAACGACGTGTAAAAAACCGATGGTTTTTCCTTCTTACTTCAGATAGAATTTCCCCATAAACACAAACAAGACAAAAACAGTCACACAAAAGAAGTAGTATACTAGTAAGACACCTCATGAGGTTTCCAACAAATTTTAAAGTGACTATTCTAATTTTTTTTACTAATCGCCTACAACGTTCAATAATTTATACAAACGTACACTATAACCATATCAAAGTAATTTATTAATAGTTAAAACTATAGCAAGATACAAACAAGTTCAAGGATAACCTCAAGGCTGTAACTCATGTTTACGATACGAAAACCAGTTTCCGTAAGTACATAGTTAACACAATGGCACAGTTTGTGTGAATGGTAAAGGCTAAAACAAAAACACCATTGATTATGGGAAGTACGTGTCGTGTGTGGTCTCTCTCTTGCTGCCTTCAAACTCGTAAGCATGTTTGAGTTGAGTTTTTTAAGTTTTTGCGCGAAACCGTAACTATTCTTCTGAAATAAAACTAGCCTTAATCATGAATATCATAATACACAATGAATTATCAATCCGATTGGTACCTAGTTCCATGGAAGAGTTCAAACAAATACTTCCGCTTTGTTTATTAGTATAATTACTAAAGTATAGATTGAAAGGATTAAACCACAGAAAACTATTGATGTTTTAGTACAGAATATGTTTCAAGCAATGCTGTTGCTACCACAAGAAATTTAATTTTATAAAAACAATCATAAAGATTATAGACTCTTAAGTTTTGTTATTTCTCGGGAGAAATATTGAAACCAGCGAGCTTTAGAAGATACAGACAAAAGAAAGCATGTAGAAGTCATTTTAAACATCTGAAATACAGAATAATTTTGAATCAAAACGACTTTTTTTTTTTTTTGTTTTTTTTTTTTAAAACAAAAAAACTTTACGAGCAACATACAAAATAAGAATAACTTACAAGTTGTATGAAAGCGCTTTACATAGAAATCCAACCAATAACCACGCAATACCTCTACATCAAAGAAATCAATACATCCTAGTAGGTATTTAATAAACACAACCAAATGAAATCTTCATATGGCTTCATTCTGGCCTCGTCTCTAGAGTTTTGACTCAATAAGGACAAAATACACAAAACCGACATCGACACAAACCAGCGCCTTAATATCAAAGTTGTTAAGGTTGCTTTTTGTTTACACTTTGGTACCATGGACGGTCGATGTATCCTTACCCATGTTTTCCTTATAAACAAACACGTATTCTTCGTGCGAGGCAGGCAGTAGATTGTTTTCTTAAGGTCACGCTCATTGAGCTGACCTCTGAAGCTCTTACGAAACGTAGCACATAAAGGCACTGTTTGAACAATCCAACGATTATATCATTTAGGTAGAAGTTATGCTTTTAAAATATAGAAAAGCGTGTGGAATTACGAGTATCAATAATATTTGTGTTTTTTTGGACTTTTGTAGCACTATTAGTACTTTTTTAGAATTCATTTTCAATCTATCCTTGCCATCCTTTGAAGAATTACAATTTAATGTATCCTCCACACTCTGGTATAATTTTATGTATCCACCACACTCTGGTCTCCAAGATACAAGATTTGCTTAGTTTGGGGAACCACTGTTAACAACCTATACAAACCTTAATAATTACCTACCTTTGTTATACTCTGTTAATTTAGTCCTAAAAACTATGTAACACAAGCAATATATTTTATTCTTATTCTTTCTCCTAATGCCGTGGGTCCTGAGTCCTGACTCAGGACTCCTGAGCCTATTTTAACTCACGACACGAAATTTCGTTTGTGAAAAATCGTTGATTACAAATAGGAGCATAATTTCTCCAATTCATGTAAATGACGTAGGTATAATCCTAATGTATTTAGACTCTAGGTACACATGTTCTAAATACACTCTAGTATCCGTCTATACAAGTATCCCATTGTAATCGAAGTCATAAACAGAAAGGGAAAACATTTGACCAATCACGAAGTACATTACATTGCAATCTTCAAAGGTCATCCGTTTAGTACTGCTCTGCATTACAAATATTCATTGCAGTGAAATAGACCAGCCACTATACACGACTTCGTTTATCTGGGAACCTTTGAACACAGGGTATCTTTAATACTTACTCCACTAAGGAACTACCTGAAAACCGGGTCAGGCTTTTCTAAGTTAAGTTCAAATCCGGTTACTATAATAACGGCCTATTTACGGTCCCACTGCTGTGCACAGGCCTCTTCCCATATAGATAAGGGATGAGCATTGATCACCACGCTTGCTCATTGCGGGATGGCGATTTTATATTCCAATACTTTGAAATCCAGGTTTCCTCACGATGTTTTCCTTCACCGTTTATCAATGATATCTTGGAATGATAAAGAAAGTACATATAACTTTGAAAAAGTCACATTGGTACTTGACTGGGTTCGAATCTGCAACCTTGTGAATGCATGCGAATCCGGTCATTGAACCGCTAGGCCACCACGTCATCCGGTTACTAGTTTAGTCTTAAGGATGAGACCTGGAGACAAACCTTTACCCTACTGGCTAATACTTAGTTCAGGACAACCATTTTTTTCAGTCACAGGTGATGCTAATGGATTAATTTATTTTGATCCGGAACTGTCCCACTGCAGACCAAAGGCCTCCTTCTTCGAAATTCTTCATTCCATATTTCTCTCTCAAGGGCCACTTGATGTCACACCTTGTTAAAAGCGTCCAGTTGATCCGTCCATCTACGCCTGGGTCAACCACGTGGCCTTCGTCTGTTGGGGAACGCCCACATTTCCGCTAGCACACATGTCCGGCTCAGAACGAAATGTTCCAAGTGCAATTTGGTAGCCTTTTTAGCAATATCCGTAATACGCCTGACGAAGCAGCTTTCAAAGTAACGAATCTACCAGTACTACCTAAAAACAAATTTGTAATACTGCCCTCGTAAATGAAAACACAGTAAGTCCAAAAGTGCCATTTTGTAAAAAACGCGGTTAAAGTTTCATTGATAAATCGTTTTGTTATAAACAAACCATTTAAGTTAGGTTGAAAATTATATTTTTATATTTTGTTAAATGAACAAAGCTTTAATTAAAAGTATAAAAAACTAATATTTTATTGTTTTTTATTTAATAAAATCAGTTAATGTGTTATAAAATAGGAACATAATTTAATTATTTATTTATTTTTAATCTAAAATCCAGTAACTGAATGGTTACTGTGATCTAGGTTAGTTTTACACGTTACTGTGTATTAACCATTTAAAGACAGGAGCTCTAGTGATAATACGACACAGTAACTGTACACATACTGGGTTGAAACCTAATAACAGTAGGCTTCGATTTCTTAGCTGAATACCTAGTAAGTGAAAATGCTGTATTTAAGACTAATTTATGATTATAAAATATAAAAAGTATAATAAGTATCTTAATATACTGTGTTCTATGCTTACCTTTTTCATAAGTGTATGTTTCCTCAAAATAATAATTACCCTGTTTTTGCCATAAAAGGTATGAATTCTATACTTTTTTTATAAATAAAAAGAGAAGTCCTGACTGACTGACTGGCTCATCAACGCCCAGCCCAAACCCTTGGACTTCGAAAGCTAAAATTTTGCACAGTGGTTTCCTTTATAATGTAGACAAGGGATAAGGAAGGATTTCTCGAAATTCAACCCTTAAAGGTGTAAAGTTTGTATGGAAAAACGTAATTTGAATGATTTATGAAACTTAACCTTTTTATAGTATTTAAACCGTTTTACAGTTGCCTTTAAATTTGGCTTTCAGGTAGGTAATTTGCCGATATGTATTTCATTAGTATTGTTAGATTTTAGGATTTGTTTTTCCAGCAATCATATACCTATCAAACCGCGCGCCGCACCTCGGATATACTACATAGTTACATAAGCAGTGTGAGAAGACATTCTTTACCTGGATAAACACATAGGGTACTTTAAAAAATCCGGTAGTACGTTCAAAAGCTAGTGAAACGATAAAACCACTTAAATTTCTATGTGTTTTTTCTATGTGTTATTAATTTTAATTATTATTTTATTCATTTTTCGTTTATTTATCTATGTGGGATACAACGACAGGATGAGAAGATAGTGAGATCAAAATTCTGGGTAGTTGCCCTTTGCCAGTAGCTAATTATTTTATAATTACTTTATAACAAACTAAAAAATATTTAAAACAACATAAAAAATAAACTTCTACATTACCCACTTAGACAGATTATCTTTGCTAAGATAATCTGTCTAAGTGGGGATACATTGACACATCTAACCTTAGAAGCAGATGTGGTATCACTCCCCAAACAATGGAAAACCTGTTATCTTGTCCTTCGTGCCCTAACACCTGCACGCTGGACGATTTAATGAAGGCTACTGATAATGCAGTTCTCGTAGCAAAATTCTGGGCTGACACAATATGATTGCCATCGACACGATAAGAAGAAGAACTTCTACATATATCAAAGCAAAAAATGAAATGCAAAAATCAAAATAATCATTATGCCCTAGTCACAACCATCATCGTTATTGGTACGTAAATCGACGGTCAAATTATTCTTAGTCAATGTTTCCAAATCTTTACTATTAATATGTTTGCTAAAAGCTAAGCAGTGACCAACATTTATTTAGTGAAGCGCAGTTATCAGGCCAAATACTGCTAAAACTGGTAAAAAGTGCTGGTAATGTCTTCTTTTCTTCGCCCGGATACGCCTCATGCCATATAACTGCATAAGTTTTAACAAAATTGTGAGTTCCAACTGGCACAAAACTTCAACAATCGCAAAAGGTTAGCTTAAAACCCAGTAAATCAATAGTTACTGTGGTTAAGCTATGTATTTTTGAAATAGATATTAAAACTGCAGACATCTTAAACCCAGTAACTAAGATACTGTGATTAATCTAAGTAAAACATTCGATAAATTTTACGGAAATTTACTTTAGACCAAAGTATTTGAAAAAGCCGTGTTATAGCCAAGCAAAACTATTTATAAAAATACATGAACACGTAATTACAGCACAGTAAATAGTAATTTACTGTGTTCAACCCTAAAAAATCTAACGCACTGTGTTTTTTATTAAAAATGTCTTGATTTTTAGCAAAATACTGTGTTTTCATCTATCATATCTCCGTAACGGTGGTAGATACAGACAAACCGAAAATTTTCCCAGATAGCTCTAGGGCTCGTTATTACAATAATCAATACAAGCATAAACACAGTAACTGAAGTTACTGTGTTTTCATTTACGAGGGCAGAATACGTGTATCTATATCTTTTGAGATTTCGGTACGAGTTTTTTGTCCTGTACTTCATTTTTGTAACAAAGAATATTTATGATTGTTATATCCATAAAACCATATTTATACCACTGAAGCACAAAAGGGAAGATCAATAAATCTTGTCTTATGTATGTATACTTGGAAGTTGGAACCGGCAGACGTTGTCGGAGAAAACGGCGTTACATTAGTAGAGCGTCGTTCAAGGTCAGCGCGGCGTTCCGGCTTGCGCGTGCGCATCCTGCTCGACGATACTTTTGTTACGTTTTTATTGCACTTTTACAAATGAAAGTAGTATCGAATTACATTCGTATTATGTTTTGTGTCTCATCTGATGCATTCTAGATTGTAGATGTCAAATGGATCTTTTTCTATCAAGTTTTTTTAGTTTATTTGGAATTGTTGGCTACAAATTCTTTTTTATTCTTCTTTGAAGCCATCCTATTTCGTTTCCTCATATTTTTTACACGACTGCGTCAGATGAAGGGGATGCAGTTGGAGGCGAAATATAAATCATAATAAAATAATGTATTTGATGCTTCCGACTACGTTTGTGAATACTGTCCACTATAATCATCTACATTCGAGAAAAAATATTAATTTCAACCTGTTTCTATATTTTTTTACGCCTTGCTTTGCCTTTTTACGGAGGCATGAGACATGAAGTTTTTATTATAAAACAATCTTTAGTTCAATCAAGACTAATAGAATAAATATCCATAATGATTATACAATGTGTTATTATATAGCAATTTGCCATAACTGGCAGTTGTTGTCTTATTACTGGTACATTACCAATAAAAAACATAGGTATTTAGATATAAATAGATCTCATCGCAAACATATTATAGTATGAGTCATTTCAGCATTATTGGTTTACTAGTCTACGACGTATTTGTTCATATATAATACGGTTGTATACATATATTATGATCTTTGATCCCACAGCTTCGTTGCAAACGTTTTACTAAATTGATTGTACTATATCTACTAGTTCAGTCTATTTATTAATCTGAGAGTAATAAGACGTCTTGCACAGTTTAAGAATTAACATTATTATATTTTGAAAAATCATGAGTTCTTCAAATAAAACACAGGTCTACTCAATATTGAGTGGTCTATTGCTAGGTGCATATAATCAGACAAGACATGAAACAAGCAAAAGACTAGTGTTTAAAAAAAACGAAAACAATAGTATTTACCAAGAAAAACCACATGGTGCATGATGAATAATGAAATAAAAATGGAACTTCACGAAAATATTACAGTTTTTGTTTCTACATCATAAACTAGGGAAACAAGAAATTTATTTTTATTGAATGCCAATAATATATTAGAAAAATAAACAATAAAAGTATTACAAGCATAAAGAAAAAAAAAAGAAACTGGCAGCTTTTATTCAAAGATCAAAGTTCCATTTTCAAAAACGACGGTTCATAGAACAAAAATAAACTATTTCAATAAACAACATACAGTGAAATCAAATTATTATTATTATCAGCTGTCAATTGATAAACTTATCAACGGGTTATCAGTTTTCTTATAAATGGTTCGCGATTATTATCACTTAAATAGCTGTTAGAAGTAAATTAATCATCAATTTCTGTCACAAACCTGGGCTTAGTGACGTCACCTAATTATTATGTTTGGCCCAACTTGGGAGCCTAACCTTGCTTACATCTTTATGGACAAGGCCATTATTTATACCACGGCTAGAGTAACCCTTATGGGAATTGTCCCACTGAGATTATTGATTCTCATGAGGATAGAAGGATCAAGTAGAACGTGGACTATTTTCTACTTGGTCATTATTGAAGAGGGCATAGAGTTGAATAAGCAGTGTTTTTTAATATACTGAAAAATCGGGACTTTTAATTAGGTACTATGGTATGAGTTTATGCAATTTTTTTTTTCACTGTGGTATTTCTGTGGAGGTCTTTGATGGTGCTTTGTAATTGAAGTACTGAAAATGTTGAATGCCCGATAAAATGTGTGATCCAACATAAACTCAATCTACTATGCATTAGGAGTTTACGAAAGAAAAACCTTTTTATTGAAACTCAACAAAGTATAGAACCTTTTCAGTTCTTAACAACTTCAGATCTTTCTATTCAGACTTCAGATCAGTTAACATCAGTACCTAGAACAGCAATGACAGACTTTGCTGAAAACCAACGCTGGGGTTCGGAATCTCAGCACAAACTGAGCGATGACCAAATTCAAATTCAAAATCATTTATTCAAATTAGGCTACCATGTGGCACTTTTTGAATGTCATCAACACAAACAGCACCCTGATTCGCCCACCCCATTTCATCGTTTCGCACAGCCTCCTTAGACAAAGTTCATTTCCACAATTGTTATCGCTGCTCGAACCGCTCAAATGTATGAAAGTGACAAGCCTAAGTCACGTGACTTATCGAAGAGAAATGTCATTTCTATACATTAATTAATGTCATGACGCATATATCTCTAAAAGTTTTAGAAGTTGTTGTTTTTATATTTTGCGTCATACGTGACGCGAATAAATGCTTTCTCTTTTTTTCTAACGTCATACGTTTATATATTATTTCTATGGTTTATTTTCCACAAAATGGTAACTTTTTTAGAAGGGTGTAGTTATCTACACCCTTCGAGAGATACGTTATAAGCGGCGGTAGTCTAATGGCTAGGGCGTTGGACTTGCGATAATGTGGTTGCGGGTTCGAATCCCACCCATTACACTACCGACCTGAATCCACTCGTAACACAAGCATCTTAGCTTAGCACGAGGGGATAACGAGATTACTAGTAATGTGCGACCCACATTGCTAGTAATCTTTATAAAAAATATATATATATATATACTATATACATAATTTTTACAGTTATAACAGAAAGAAGATTGTATCTGAGGTTGTAATCTAATTTCTTCTTTGATCTAATCTAATGCTCCAATGGCTTTGATCCCGTGACCTGTTGATTACCTGTTGACTCTACATTTACCCATAGGCTATGGTGAGTACTGATTTACTACTGATAGAGCCCACACATTTTTTAAAGTTGAAAACAGGATATAAAAAATAATAAACTGTAAGTGTTGTAATTTTTATTTGTTGTTATTACAACATAATGTGTTTGTTTAGTTTTAGACTGATTTACTAATCCCTAAATAAAAAAAAGTCTAGATATAAAAGTCAATAAGCATATTTATACTGTCAATAGGTAATTATAATTAGCATGGGAATTTAAAAGCAAATAAGACTCAAATAAGTGTACTTAAAATTGGATAATATTTAAGTAATTCTTTATTCCAGTCTTCTTTGATTGTTCGTTACCCTATACTGGATTTTTTCTGTAGATCCTTCTAAAAAATATTCACAGGAATCGAACCCACAACCCTGCATTAAAGCCCAGAAGATACTCACTGCGCTAAAAAGACACGTCATTTCCTTTCTAAGATAAAATCAACTGAAACAATCACGGAATAAAATAAAATGGATCAAAGCCCAATTTGTAGGTAGCCGAAAAAGACAATATTTTTTTTTATTTAATCAATTAAAAAAAATGTCCAAGCATTATGCTATTCATAGCATAGTACTGCAATCTGTCTGCATAAATTCGCGAATCGTCTAATGAAAAATACAATTGAATAACTGAATGATACAGGTCAGTCTCAGTCAGCAAGTCCGTACTCAGTTTGAAACGGACCGCCTTGGACGCCGGTCGTCCGCGCAAACATTTGAAATGGTTATTGTGCACGTGTATCATAATAAATAATGTTAGTGTCTGTTAGTGAATTGTGATTTGGATTATATTTCAATATTATTGGTACGTAATTACATACTTTTTATCATATAATAAATGTCTTCTACTACACCTTTGCATACAATTTTCCGGTTTAAATTTTCCCTTTAACAAGGTATGATAGGAAAATTGTGTTTTTGTTAAGAAAAAGTTTAAATTGGAAAAAATGATTGCTATTGCATCTAGTGTTGACTATCATAGAGTACAACCTTGAGTATATTAAACCGTCTTTTGTTATTATATTATTTACTGTATATTTTAATTTTAAAACCATAATCTTATTTGACTAGATTTTAAAACGGTATTCAATTGTTTCATTTTATATTTTTTGATGTCTAGAGATTGCTGTTTAAAGGATAATAATATTTGTTATGCTTAAGTGGAGTGTTAGAAAAAATATTTTTATACAATTCATAATAGTTTCAAAATCAATAATTATTTATACCTATGTTACTTATCTACAAGGACGTTTATCTTTCTAGCGTAGTCGTCATGAGTGTAGCTAATATTATTACTCATTTCCTTTGAAATCTTACAACTTTCGCGAAACACTGACTGTTTTCTATTTCTTAGTTTGTACCTAGATAACAATTATGACTATACTAGATAGGCAATGAATGCTTAAAGGGTATTCACCTGTTTTTTTAAACGAATTATTTTTTTTATGGAAGAAGTATTGACGTTGTAGAAATCATATACAATAAGCACGTTTAAGGTGGATTGATTATAAGGTAGTACGGAGACGCTTAGTTCAAGAATATTTGAAGAGTCACCCATCTAATACTGACCTTGCATAACGTTGCTTAACCTTGACCTAGGCCATGACTTATGACACGATATAGATACTCATCTAACTTAAATCTCAAGGTCGTATTGTTAGTTATATTGTATATGGTATTGCCTAGGTACCTACCTACCTATATACTTTTGTTATACCTATTTGTAGGTGAGTTCGTGACTCTAGACTAAACAAAAGTGATTTCATACGTTATGAATTTTCACTTAGGTGTGGTGTAAGTGACTACAATAATCTAATCTTATCGCTGTGATGTTTTTACAAGTTCATTGTTTTACTCGATTTCAATTAAATTCAATGGATTTGTGAATTTATAGGTAGGGTTGCATCTTGAAAAAATGGCAACCAGGACAAGACGAAAACCTCGTATTTTTGAGCCCAGAACCCGATCTGACCATCTCAATGTAAAAAAACAGTAAATAATGTTAAAATAACCTTCGAGGGCGGCTCAAGAATTGAATTTTTTAAACCCGGACTACAAAAAGGATCCCGCCCGGACGCTCCCTGGATGCCCTCTAAACTAGGACAAACCCGGGGAAAATATAGGTACTTAGGCAATGAAATGTCGGTTCAACATGTAAATAGTCTTCTATCCCTGGTTGGGAACGATCCCACGACCTTTGGATTAGAAGTCCAACGCGCTCTCCTCTGCGCTGCAGGGAACCATATTATTATGAAATGTGGACTTTATTAATTGGTAACACTCCTTGTGAGTAGGTCATATATAGCAGTAGGAAAGATGTTAATTATTCAGTAATTTAAGTTCTAGGTTAAGAACCTATGCATGGTTCATACTTTAATTATTTATTACACTTGTAAATAAATACTTCATACGTATACTATGTTATTATATATAATACTACCTTATTATGAAATATCTAAACTGATTTGTTTAGCGTCGAAAATTAGAAAAAAATAGAAAATGGCATGTTGTTTACAATTAGTATAAAATACATATTATTATCACATTTTGGTAAAAGCCGCAGACGATGTAAAATATTCAGCTTAATCCGGTAAGACTGGAAGCCGACCCCAATATAGCTTGGGAAAATGATAGACAGAAGAAGTTCATTAAATCCTATTTTTTTATTTTATTCTTCTTGTAAATTAGTTAACGACGATCTAACTGTTGTTCGATAAAATTCATTTCTAAGATACCTAACTGTATTTTTATTTCTTATATTATTTATTTCTTTAATGAAAAGCTGTGGTCCAGGTTTCATGCTGTGTTAGGTGATTGCAAAATTATTGATACGTATAACACCAAAATTATTCGCCGAAATAAAAGTAAATTTCGGATTCTTGCAAATATTTTTAGTTGAGGAGTACCATAATAAAACACAGTAAGAAATATACAGCTATTTTAACTCAATAGTAATTTAATACGGTATTGTCATCGCGTGCAAAATTCAGAGCGATCGAATAACAGGAAATGTATCAAATTTCAACGTCTAAATTCTTCATAAATGTATAGAAATAAATAAGAACAATAATATGTTTAACAAGACCTTTTCTTGGTTACAATAAGTTATAAATATCTACTACATAGTTATTTGTAGCTGTGTAAAGAACTGTTATAATAAAGTATTAAAAAGATATACATACATACAGTCGAACATACAACGGAAGTCGGTTAATAATAGAACCTTTGTCAGTTTCTGATAATGACCAATCCTTTAAATAATATTTCTTTTTTTTATTATCATTAAACACCAATTTTACCCAATAACATCAATGAAACCTTTACTTTATTTACCTCCAAACAGAATTCTCACACATAGGTTGACAACATTATCAATTTAACTATTAAAGAAGTAAAATTACTAAAATACCATACACACAAGTATGGTCTAAATGCCTGTAAAATTTCATACTTGCATCGAAATTAGTTCAACAGACAGATATAAATAAATAAATAATAAATGTGGACAACATGACATACATTGCTCCGAATCCAAATGTTATGGAATCAGAGACAACGAGGTACCACGAACACCCAGACCCGAGACAATGTAGAAAAGTTTTTTTCTACTTTGACCTGTCTGAGGATCGAACCCGGGACCTCAGAGCTGGCGACACCTTGAAAACCGAAGTATACACCACTCGACCACGGAGGTCGTCTATAGATAGACTCTACTAAGTGTTCATTCGTAAGGATCTTGGATACATTTACCCTTAATTAATCTGTCAACAAACTACAAAAAACAAACCCAAGTAACATAAAATTAACAACAATTCTACTCACGACACTCAAAAATAGCGTTAAGATAAACAGCGCGGCGGTTATCGATAAATCGTTATCGCTAACATAGTATCGATAACGATCGGTATGTTGTTATCTAAATGTAGAATTCTATCAAACACTCGACCTGACTTTAACTGCGGGTCACACACGTTAACCTCTGGTTAATAAATCATTCGATTATTTTAAGCTTAGTTTGGTGGACCACTTTATGTAATTACTAGCTGGTGCACGTGATTCCGCCCGCGATCACTGCTTTATTTCTTGTAAGAAACAGCGTAATTATCTTCTTCTTTACTTCTTTAAGAAAACGACGCCCGCACTAAGGAATTTAATCGTTGTGTCGCGAGGGCTTCACAACATTCAAATCACATGCACAAAGAACACCCAGACTTGGAACAAGCATCTGTGGATCACACAAATACTTGTCCCATGCGGGGATCGAACCCGCAGCACGTCGCGCACAGTGGTAATTAGCGTGGTGACCTATACCACTCGGCTATCCGTGCAGTCGCATGACTCGATGAGATAGTGTAGTAATGATGAAAGAATTTTTGAAAGCGGTCCAGTAGTTTTTGAATTTATTCGTTTCAAATTATTTACAAAAATACGAATAATTCGTCTATATAATTTTAGTTTATTTATAAATAGCGGCTCACCGCGTGGGCGTCGGTAACCGCAAATTATAGCCTATTTATAGCCTTCCTCAAGAAGTTGGCTATCTAGCAGTGAAATTTTTTTTTCCATCGGACCCATAGTTCCTGAGATTAGCGCGTTCAATCAAACAAGCAAACTCTTCAACTTTATAATAGTTAATAGTAAAAATAAAGATTAAATTATTAAATGTTACCACTAGAAGTGACCCGCGACTTTATCTGTCTAAGTCTTATATATCTTTTGAGTGGTTCTAATAATTCGTTAATTTTCATCAACATCCGTTTAGATTTTAGCGTGAGAAACATTATCACAAACCTTGACATATAAAGTACTTATTAGTAAAAATGCCAAATGTTAAGTCGTAGTTTATCACTGGTGAACAATGAATTCTAAAAAAAAAATACTGTCCATTAAATAGGAGATATTACTAACTAGCTTTTGCCGGTCGCGTGCCAAAGCTAGTTACTAATATCTATCCCTTTTGTATGTCAGTTATAGCGACAAATTGAAGCCAAGATCCCTCTTAAGACTCAAACATACTCCATACTATAATACCAGCCTATAAAATTCCCACTGCTGGGCACAGGCCTCTTCCCATACAGAGAAGGAATGAAGGAATGAGCATTGATCACCACACTTGCTCATTACAGGTTGGCGATTTCAGATTCCTTCCAATTTTCGGAACCCAGGTACCCTCATGATGTTTTCCTTCACCGTTAGTCAATGATGTCTTAGAATTATTAAGAAAGTACATGATATAACTTTGAAAAAGTCACATTGGTACTTGCCTGGGTTCGAACCTGCAACCATGTGCACGCGAATCCAGTCATTGAACCACTAGGCCACCACAACGTTCACGACCATACTAAGATTCATGAAAATCTGTCCAGCGGTTTAGTCTAAAAAGTGAAACTGACGGAGTGAGACTTACATAGTATCTTCCGGATTTATAACATTAGTACGGATGTGTGGTCCATAGTGACAGTCAGCTCTTTCACTCTTCCCTTCCATAAATTAAGCGAAAAGTTTGAATATATTACGAGCAAGCAAAAAACCTCTGAACGCCGATCAAGAGCCACTACATTTTATAAATCTGCCTGAAGTCTGGATATAATTTGATATCTTTCGTAAATTTATTGGAAAATTTCTTCTCAATTTTAATATTGTGTAAAAACTATAACCCTGTTATTTTTGTTAACCCATTGTGTAACTCGGGTCGTTTCGCTCGACTAAGCAGTTATTACAGATATTGAAATCTTTAGTTCGATTCTTAGGTCAGGCAGTGCTAAAGATTATAGATATTGAAATTATAATGTTAGTGTAGTACTGAAAATATACATTGTAGTAGTACATGGCATTTATTTGGGCGAAGTGTCGTGGCAGCATAGCGGTTTAATGGCAGGATTTGTATGCACTTGTTTGCAAGTTCGAACCCAGGCTAATAGCAATGTGAGTCATTTAAAGTTATATGTACTTTCAAAGTTAATTTAAGACATAATGGACAAACGGTTAAGGAAAACATCGTGAGGAAACTTGGATTCCAAAAATTGGAATTTGAAATCGCCAAACTGCAATAGAAAGCGTGGTGATCAATGCTCATCCTTCTCTATAATTATGAAAAGAGGCCTTTAATAAGAGACCAGCAGTGGGACATTTATAGGCTGCTATTATTATTTGTTTTGGTAAAATGTAAAAAAGCAGGGGACATAGTTCCGGTCTAATTTTTCTAAAGCATAATATCAATTGTCCTGCATGTATTTTGGGCCGTTCATACATGTTCTCCCATAGAGCAGGGTTGCATAATCCCTCGTAGATGCCCCATTCCACTTTAGAGTAAAGTTCTTAACTAGGCTACTGCGTGTTGGACCTGTGTCCCCACTTAAGCCTTTTAATGGACCGGGAATCTTCATTACTGAGGATGACTTTATAAAAAAGAGAGATACATAATAATAATAAATCTTTATTTTTAGGCCATAGCATACCAAATAAACACAACTCTTCAATAAACTATAATTTATATTATGTAGCTGAAAGACTGTCTGTGAACCGCCATCCAGTGACACATTATTTGGCTCTCCACTCTACCAGTGTACCAACGAGTCTGTTGTATAATGTTCAGATATTGTGAAGTTACCTGTAAATAAAACTTTAACCCTATTTCATGCGAATCAGCTGAATTGCAAAAACAAAAATAAAAGTTTTAATTTTAATATTACAACAACACGCAATGCAGCTTCGTTACTGCAGATCTCATAACTCGAGATAGCGTAAAGAATTTTTAGAAAGCCCCCGTCAACGTTTTAAGCAAATCGGTAATAGGCTTTGCAATGAAATGCTTTTAAACCGTTTGTTAATGGTTCAATCGGATAGTTGTGACATTTAATTGAATTGAATTGTTTCGGCATTTTTTTTTGTCTCTTAAGATTGTGTTGTAGGAATAGGATCATTATTCGTGGTACTCGTGGTGGACCAGTGGTTCAATGGCTCAGGCAAGTACAAATGTGACTTTTTCATAGTTATATTATGTACTTTCTTCATCATTTTAAGACACAATTAACGAATGAAGGAAAACATCGTGAGTAAACCTGGATTCCAAAAAAAATGGGATCTGAAATCGTCAACCCGCTTTGAGCAAGCGTGGCGATCAATGCTCCTTCTTTATATGGAAAGAGGCCTGGCCCAGCAGTGGGACGTTTAAGGCCGGTATATATAATAGGACCATAATATTTTTATCTGTGAGTAGCTTTTTTATTTGGTTAACTTATTACTTACACCGAGGGTCGATTTGAGGTGGCGCGAGATATATAATTATGGAAGTAATTGGAGAGGCCTTTTCCCAAGGGTCAGCGCAATGCGTATTTTCCTATAATTTATTAGAGTTGAAAATAGTCAAGGAATATGTATCGGCAGACAATTTTTTCCGCAATTGTTTTTGTAACTAACAATTTGTCATGGGAATTTAGCTCTTATTAAACTTTTAAATTAAAAGCTGAATTAATTGCTTAGAAGTAATGTTTACTTTCTTAGTTATGAGAAGACAACACTCACTTAAGTCGTGAGTAAGCATGGTGATTAATACTCGTTAACCACGTAACTAGGCGTTTCCTTAATAGTTACCTTTACTAAGTATAGGTACCTATATTACCCTAGAAATTACATAGAAAAGTAGAACTTACCTGTATGATAACAAAATAAATTCGAAAGTTACCATTTTCTATTGAATTTTGTTATGCTACAACTAAGTACTTTTTTTTTGGCCTTGTTATACCGGTTATAAATGTCCCACTGCTAAACACAGGCTTCTTCTCATGTAGAGAAAAAACGAGCATTGATTACCACGCTAGCTCATTGCGGGTTGGCGATGTCAGTCTATACTCAGATTCAAAATTTTTGCCATACAGGTTTGCTCACGATTTTTTCCTTCACCGATTGTCAATGATATCTTAGAATTATCAAGTTCGTATAACTTTTGAAAAGTCACATTGGTACTTACTTGCCTGTAGTGGGTTTGAACCTGCAACCATATGCACACAAATCCGTTCATTGAATCACTAGGCCACCACGACATTATTTGGCCGTAGATAAGCAGATTAAAATATTTATTTTTAGGATCATGAGTAAGACTATACAGTGCCATGCAAGTGAAGATGAAAAAGAAAATGAATGTTATAATAATAGAATTCATATTCATACTATGTTATACTTAAAATAACCCTCGATGTAAGTATCATATTAATACTTAATAACTATAAATTATTTCCTAATTATCATTACGTTAGAATGAGTCATTGGTGAGTCAGTGTTACACCATTTGAATGTCATCAGACGAACAATTGAACGGTGTCATCAAATCACACAATTGAATGAGTGAGTGAATGACGAGTTGTGAATTGTGATTGTTTGTATTATTATGATTTAGGATGTTTTTAAAATATATTTTGGGTGACAAGCTAAGCTGTCACCTTGTTTGCTAATCTTTAAACGAATTTTATAATAGGTGATGATTTATTCCATTCAAACTTTTAGATTTACTATACATACAGATCATCCTAGTAGACCTAGTAGAATAGCAAAATTATATTGGTGCTGATTCTTTTGTACGCTAACCAAACCGTTGCTGTCTTTTATTAACATTCAAGTGAAGAAAAGAACAGCAACAGATAACACTAACTTGCAAATGCCAAAGTAATTTTCGCCTTGAACAGCACTGAGTTTTAAGCGCACACGCTTTTATTGTCAAAATTGTATGAGAATTTTAGTCAGAATTAAATTTGACAGCTCTAATTTTTGCAAGTCCTTTTCTAATTATTTAAAAAAGAAAAAGATACCGATGGAGTATAATAAGTATCGCGGTCAATAGCATATTGACATTTTGAATCCTGCCCCCTTAGACAAACTACATTTCTTCAATCGTTATCGCTGATCGATCGCTCAAATGTATGAGAGTGACAAGTCTAAATCACGTGACTATTCGAAGAGAAATGTCATTTCCATACATTTAATGTCATTTAAGCGATTTGTATCATCGTTAACGCTTGTAGAAATGTACCTTGTCTAAGGTGGCTTAGATAAGTCACGTCGTAGCGCTCTGTATCCGTTTACCGGTAATTCCCAAACACATTATTTCTGACATAAAATCAAGAAACCTCATCATATTTACTGATATTATCCAACATTCGGGCACGAGTCAACGACCTCACTGCGTTAATTAAGTTAATCTAATTACATTACCTGCCATACACCACGTTACGGGCAGTGAGTGAGCACAATGGTGGTCTACGTACCTGTCCGGTTCTCTTTGTAGTGTGGACTTGACTTTAGAATGGGGGATCTGTGTAAATTTCTGTATGTTTGAGGTTTTAGTCTATATTTAGATCTTTTACTCTCTGTATTCTATCTACCGCCGTTGTCTCATCATCTGCCTAGCCTTTCCCAGGCTTTGCTGGGTTCGGCTTCTAATCTTACCGGATTTATCAGAATACCTTATAATAATAAAACGCGATATAAACGAATTATATCGCGTTTTATTTGGATTGTAATTATCTCAGCCTCCGATGGATCAATATGGTGGCTTTATAATATGATTAAATAAAATAGAGTCAATAGGTATAATTTAGGATCAATAATGAAATATATTTTTGTATATAATAAATACCATACGTATGGTATTTTGTTTTTGATAATAAAATTGTAAATGTGATTAATAAATACCATACGCATGGTATTTATTAATCACATTTACAATTTTATTATCAAAAACATAAACAATGCCCTACAAAAACGGTTTAACTGTAGGTGCCGAATATAATATACCTATAGATGCATATTGCTTACAGGTTATAATATATCGCCAACTTTAATAATAAGCTAAATTCACGTTTAAATCTCTCTAGCTCAATTATTCGATTTAGAATTAATTTTAATGTCAGTGATCTTAACGAATATTAATGATTTTAAGAGCAGTTGACAATTTTAGCTTGTTCTTATAATGGAAGTCGTCAAAATGACGAGGTAATGAAAAAAGGTGACATTTTGTCATTTTTCAAATTAACGCCGAGGCCAAAATTCTATGAGGAAAAACTTAATATTAGCAAGAATATTATTTGCAAGGAATTTTGGTCCATTGTGATAACGTTTTAAGGTAACTTTTCTACCGTAGGTCTACTGCTGCCTGTCACTTTAGATGTAGTATTATCTAAATGTAATACCTACCTAATGGCCGATTACTGAAACGTCAATTAGTTTAATACCGCCGTTAAGTCACATGCTATCTCTGTCACTTTAAGGAAGCGGCGGTAGCCTAATGGCTAGGGCGTCGGACTTGCGATCATGTGGTTGCAGGTTCGAATCCCACCCATTACACTACCGACGTGAACCCACTCGCAACACAAGCATCTTAGCTTAGCACGAGGGGTTAACCAGATTACTAGTAATGTGCGACCCACATTGCTAGTAACCTTTTGTTAAAAATATATATATATACACACCGGCACAATTAGCGGAACACAAAAAAAAGCAGGATTTTAAAATCTTTTACTTGAGGAACTGGCCAGTTATGATTTGATTTGAATTTATTGTCAAATTTGAAAATAGAAAATTAGATGACATACACTTTTTTCATTCATTTGTTTTATTTTCCCGAACAATACGTTTTGTCAACTTGTTCGAGTAATAACTACGTAATTGTAATTTTTTTGAAAAATTGCACTTAATTGTTTTTTATAAATTTGTTATTCTATAGGCAATTTTGTTTATTAAAAGCTCTTTATTATGCCTGACTTAACATCACTGGAAATCATTAGGGCTGATGAAATGAGAAGAAATGGCCATACCTACAGATCGATTGCCTCAAGGCTTCGTCGACCAGTATCAACGATTCATCGCAGCATCCAGTGGTACAGATCGTCTAATTCTCTTGTGAGGAGGAGGGGTCAAGGTAGAAAAAGATGTACATCGAGGCGAGATGACAGTTTTTTACAACTTGGAGTGCGTAGGAATACGCGATTAACGGCCGTACAAGCTCGAAATGAACTGGAAGACGTTCGAGGAGTACGAGTAAGTGAGCGTACAGTTCGCAGGAGATTTGAAGAAGTTGGTTTAGGGTCGTATATACCTGCCAAAGGCCCAAAACTTGAGAGACGTCACCGCGTAAACCGATTAAGCTATGCGCGAGAACATCGTCATTGGGATTTGAACGAATGGCAGCAGGTTCTCTTTATTGATGAGTGCAGAGTTCTTTTTAAACAGATCGATGGGAGACAGCGAATATGGAGACGCAAAGGAGAACGCCACATACAGTCTAATTTTGAACACACAGTGGCTTATGGTGGCGGCTCGATTATGGTTTGGGGAGGGATATGTTTGGGAGCTCGCACGGAGTTAGTGATAGTCACAGGAGGGACCATGACAGCGGATCGATACATCAGGGACATTTTAGAAGAACATGTTGTAAGTACCATTTGCCCCATTTATTGGTGACGAGTTTATTCTAATGCAAGATAATGCTCGTGCTCATAGTGCACAATCGGTACAGGTATATCTGAGCCACGTAGGTATACCGGTGATGCAGTGGCCAGCAAATTCCCCCGATATGAATCCGATAGCGCATGTCTGGGACTTGCTAAAAAGAAGGGTTAAATCCAGAATGCCACCCCCCAACAATCTGAATGAACTTGGAAACGAATTACTTGAGGAGTAAGTGTAAGTGGGAGGCGGTTGCCTCAAGAAATCATCGATAAATTAATCTGTAGCATGCCCAGACGAATGGAAACCGTAATCAGAGCAAGAGGGGGAAACACTCGTTATTAATTTTGCTTTAATTTTATTGTTAAATCATTCAATGCTTTATTTTTTTTATTTTTTGTGATGGTTCATAATCATCTAAAAATTTCACTTATTTCAAATTTCTTAATTTTTCAATAAAAAATAACGAAGACTTTTCAAAGTCGTTGTTAAAAGATGTTAATCAATTTTTTATTTTGTGTCTAATTACATTTTCGTCAAATATATGCGTTATTATCTCATAGTCTCACTTTTTTTTCTGTTCGCTAATTGTGCCGGTGTGTATATATATATAGTAAAATACCCGATCAAATTAAAACCTTATCTACTCACAATTTCAAGAAAACTTTACAAAAAAATTTGTATCTTAAATGTTATTTCACAGTTGATGAATTTCGAAACGATTAACCTGAATGTGGTCTATTGTTTTTAGTTTACGATTTACAGTGTACGTACAGCCACATCGTTATACATTTCAAGTGTATCAATTTTATTCTAACATTAAAATACGCTTGTATTTTAATTTCTTTTTTTTCGTCTTCGCCTGAAAAATGAAGGCGAACAAAACATTTATAATTAAAAATTTAACAAGCACTGAATATAAATTTAGATGTCGTTACAATATTAAATAGTAATTATTATTTACAAGTATGTACCTAATATATAAACTATTTAACTAACTATAACAACTCGTAGCCGCAAAAATCCCGCCTCACACATGACCATATCCACTAGACATAATATGTCGGTATGTTATTTATACCTATCTCTCATTTGTATGTCCATCGACAAAACATAGCGCTCTGCTCACATATTATAAGATCTGTATTTATTGACCAACTATGTTTTACAAATAATAAATGATTTGATTTGAAGTAGCGACAGAAATACATTTAAGTGCGTACCTATATTCTACAAGGTAATCAGCCCCCCTAGCCAAGTGACATTTCTACAAGCGATAACGCTGATCGAATCGCTCTAATAGTCTAGTAAATGTATGGACATTAGACTATTTATATATTAGTGACAAGTCTAAGTCACGTGACTTATCGAAATCAAATGTCATTTCCATATGTACATTTAATGTCATTTAAGCGATTTCTATCATAATTAACGCTTGTATAAATGTCACTTGGGTGCATAAAATTGAACAGCTTTCCCCAAGGAACATAGGTCGAAATCTTAAAATTGAAAATGAATATCGTTGTTACATATCGTTTCAGTTTTTAATTTTGGCTGTAAGTTTATTTAAGTATACCGATGCAAGTGTTAAAAATAGATTGTAAACGAATACATTCTAAGTCCTTGTGAGTCGAAGTTACAATAGGAAATAAATATAAGGAAATCTAATCACTTCCTACAGAACACAATCTTAGATAAAAACAACTCAAGAGTTCAAGCGGTTCTTTTTGTACGAAGCAAAGATACCGGCGCATGCGCATCCTATCTTCAGTCACGATCTATCGTGATACAAAGTGTTGCTTTTTTACTCTACAAGTTTGGATTAGTACTTGCATTTCGTAATCTTTATTACTTACTATAGATACAGGCTGTTACATTTTTTATTGATAATTTTTATTTAATAACAAAAAAATTAAAAAAACCTTTCATTTCCAGTATTCACAAATTTATAATATTAAATCTATCTTTGTACTTAGTTAAAAATAGGAAAATAAAATGAAGAGATTAATATTTATGCAGTCTGTTATATAAATACATAATATATAGGTACCTACCTAATTATTTTTAGTATAAAAACATATTTAAGTAGGTAGGCATTAAAGCAAGTAGGTAAGCCCATCAAGTCATATAATATGTTTTGTTAAAAAATTTAGGTGAAATAAAAAAATTGAAAAAATTTGAAATTTGAAATTTTGTGTTACAATTATTTTCCAATACTCAATAATGACGTCACGCTGACATACGATCGTAAAACATTAGAGCTAATCTCATATAAACCTTCCAAAAATCTAATATAAACCTTCTAAAGTAAAATATAGGATTTGATTTTGAACGTTAATTGTTTGATCTCGGCTTGTTATCATCCCAGTGCTGGGAAAAGGTCACCCCGCATTTATAAACATTTGAATTCTGAAAAACTCTCTTTTGGCTTAATTTGACATAGTTCATCCATAAAATTTCTAACCTAACTGTAACTACAAACATAATTATTTATTAGCTCTACTGAAAAAAAGATATAAATACATTTACAAGAACGCAGTTCTTAGATTTACTAGTACTATCTTGCGCAGTCGGATCCCTAATCCTCTTAACTCTATAATTAAGTTAGAGGGAGACTGACTGTCGGTCAAGGCTGGTGTTATTAACACCGTGTATACGCAGTCGTAATGTTAGTAGCACAGAGATTTTAATAACCTGTTAATATTAAAGGCGGCGTTACCCAGGTTATGGATGTCAGATAGGCAGACGCTCCACATAAAATACGGTATTACGCTGAACCTGGTGAGGCTGGAAGCCGACCCCAACATGGATTGGGAAAAGGTTAATATTATTAATACAAAAGTTTCTAATTGTGATTTTTTTTTTCTCTTACACGCATATCACTCGACAGATTTGGACGAATATTGGCATCAGATAGATTATTTCTAGGATATAAAATACCTTTTATCGAAATAATGGCGGAACTCGGACGGAAATGGTAAACATAGACTTCTGCGCAGGTACATTGGCGTTATATACAACATGTTACAAAAACCCTGTCCGATCCCTGAGAGTATTATTCGGTATCGTACTGCGAACATATATACGTAGCCATTAAATGGATTGGAGATGATTATTTTTCCCCAGTGAAAATAATTAAATCAAAATAAAAACTGATCCAAGGCAACAGCAACACTGACCGCTCCTCAAAGTTCACGTACTCACTACCTACAGCTTTGTGTCAAAGATGCCGCATATGCGAGACGGTTCATGAACTGTACCGCGAATACGCTTTTATTGGACCTGACAGGGGTTTTGTTACATGTTGTATAAAAAAAAGTTATTTACACCCTGTATATTAGCAGGCTAGGTACCTACACAATATTGTTCACAGCGTGAATTTCGTGGTATTATCTGTAGGTACGAATTGTCGACCGGGTCAATAAAAACTTCGCTTTACGTCCATTTTATTTAGAAGATATTTTTAAATCAAGGTTAGTAAAAACTGGAAAAAATAGAATATTTCTTAAGTCTTTTAACTGTTCGTCTATTGTAGAGCTTATTTATACGGAATTGGGGGAAATGAGATAATTATGAAAAACAGAAGCCAAATTGAGTCGTTTCTTCGTTCAAAGTGTACCTAATGGATCTAGCTGCTCGAGTTTAACAATGTAAGATAGAGCTATTGACTGCCATCAACAGTTCATTAGCAATACAATTAATTTTGAAGTGGCAGTAGCCTTATGGCTGGGGCGTCGGACTTGCGATCATGTGGTTGCGGGTTCGAATCCCACCCATTAAATTACCGACGTGAACCCACTCGTTACAGAAGCATCTTAGCTTAACACGAGGGGTTAACAAGATTACTAGTAATGTGCGACCCTAATTGCTAGTAATCTTAAAAAAAAAAATAACTAGGTATACTTTTAACGTACGGTAAGCGACATAAGTGCATAACCACATTAAATTTTTAATTCGCTGCCTATTGCGGGCTATCTACTACCTTATTTTTTCTAATTATCCTGTCATCTTGGGAACTCTAACTAAAACAACACTAGCCATATGCCTCTTCCCATATAGAGAAGGAACGAGCATTGATAACCACGCATAAGTGCGTAAATCCAGGAAAATTAGCTAACACCACTTTTAAGTCACAACTAAAAAGCCTAGTTAGCATCTCTATAGCAAAGGCGGTTAAAAAAAAAACAAAATTCTTAAGTTACCTTACTTAACTATATAATACTAGCTGTTCTCCGCGACTAAGCCCGCGGTACCTATATATATGTTACTCAGGGTGAACGTAGCTTTCTAATGGTGAAAGAATTTTTGAAATCGGCACCGTAGTTTCTGAGTTTATTCATTACAAACATACATACAAACATACAAATCTTTTCTCTTTATAATATTATTATAGATATAGTGTAGATTATCACATAATAGTTGGCAACAAACGAAGTAACCCGATGACCAACTTTCTGTGGAATGTTATTAGTGCAATTAATGCAAAAAACTTGTGATGCGCTTGCGCAACTTCGAGTGCAACGCGTGTATATCGCAGCAGAATGTTAAGTGCAAGTAAAGAGGCCTCTTGCATAAACATTTATTAGCAATAAAAAAATATCGTCTTTTACGATTTCATAAACATAACATATCACTATCACTACATCGTTTAAAACAGCTGAGATCTTTAAAACTATTCAACGGATTTTTATGAGGTTTTTTTAAATAGATAGATTGACTCAAAAAAACGAAGGCGTGGTCGGTCCGCTAGTTTCCCTATAAAACAATATTAAAAATACTCATAGTTTAGTCCTTTATAAGCGCCATTATCCTTGTTCTAAATAATACAATTGAATAAATTTAATTCGTAGCTAGAATCAATCAATTCATCTTTAAACACATGCTAGACATATTTAGAGCATTTCTCCCCAAAGTTATTTGTCTTACAACGCTAGAGCGATTTCCGTGTGAATCACAGAACCCACTCGACCGTAACCATACGCCTACAAATTATACTCACTAGAAAAACTATTGTTTCAAACTATTTGTAGTTCTAATTTTATGGAGTGATAGTGATCTTGTAATGTGCATGTTAGATCGAGTATTTTATTGTGGGAAGAATTTATTATATTGAATCGAGTGACCGACTGCATACAATAATATAAAATGGACTTTAACTGCACGAATAGACGAAATACGCAATTTCGTTAGGTTATTCTTGGTATTTTTTTTTTACGGAATTTATGTTATTTAAATTTTGAAGGGACCATAATTATAGTAGCTATACCCTATCGATAAAAATATATTTTGAAGTGTATCGTAATTGGCGCTGATATCGTGAAAGAAACATAAAAAAACTGTATAAGCTATTATTATTATTATATTCCTGCATGAATTACAAGGTTTCCAGGTATTCTCTTTCTTAGGTCTTAAGACTTTTCTACTCACTATCTGCATTATCGTAGTTCTTAACCGACTACCAAAAAAGAGTAGGTGCTATGTTCGACTATGTATTTACGATATATTCGTCTCTTGTGGACCGAATTTCCAAATTCTATTTTTATTCGAAAATATATTCCCGAGGTGGTCCCATTGTCATCATGACTCAGGATCCGATGATGAACAATAATTCCCTGGGAAATCGAGGGGAAACCCTTATTAGGTACCTTTGTTTTCCTATTTTAACCATTTTCACATACCTAATAGGTATTTTATATTAAGCTGAATCCGGTAGGACTGGAGACCAACCCCAACATAGCTTGGGAAAAGGCTAGGCAAGAATAAATAAATAAATGTGGACAAAATCGCATACATTGTTCCGAATCCAAAGTAAGTAACAAAAGCACTTGTGTTAAGGAATCAGGGACAACGAAGGTACCACAAACACCCAGAGCCGAGACAATGTAGAAAAGTGTTTTTCTACATTAACCCGTCCGGGGATCGCTCCTGGGACCTCAGAGCTGGCGACACCTTGAAAACCAATGTGTACGCCAATCGACCACGGAGGTCGTCAAATGTAGAAGATATAATATTTTATTAATAATAATTATAAAGGAGATTTGAAGCGCCATCTATGTATCCTATCAAGAACAATATTCTCTAAGAAATTCTTTACACGTTCTGTTATCAGTAACAACCTAATGACCCCATTTAACTAACCAGTTAAAAGATAACGATTGTTTGACTTTTACTTTTCGTGGATTAGTTTTATTAATTAAGATTAAATTTTATTATGTAGGCACTTCAAGTGTTCCTCTTATTAAATCTTTATGCATTGCGTTCTTCCGTGTACCATCTAATAAGCTAATCTTCAACGTTTGTTTTTCAAATCAAGCCTGCAAAGTTTCTAGAATTTTTGTCTTATGTGGGAAGTATTCGGAAAATAAAACCTTTATGATAAAACCTCAATTGTTATAAATCCTGTTTTTCAAACGTAATGTTTATCTACAATTGCCTGAAAAAAACTTTCGAACCTTTAAGTATTCTTGCTTACCCCTCATGCTACCTCATGCTTGCTTTGCAATTGGGGTCACGTCTGTAGTGCGATGGGTGGATTTGGAGAAAGCAAAAACATGATCGCAGGTCCGACGGCTACCGCTTCAAATGTAATTTCAGATCTATCTAGGTGGTAACCCATCTATCTGGTATATTTTTCATTATAAATACTCATTTAACATCACATAGACCAATACTTCAGATCTTGCATATTCCTCCAACTAAAAAACAAATTCCAGTACTGATTCCTCTTGGATGTCGTTAAAATAACTTTGTCATATTATATAAGTTTCCTACATAAAAACAAAAATGTAGAAAGCGCCATCAATCTCATAGTATCGCATAGTTTAGCGATTCCAGTCTCTGGATAGCAAAAAGTTATAATGACTTTATGCACAACTTTTTTTAATACTAAGTTGTTTAATTGAGTTAACTAGGTTCTAGTCTGCGCAATATTATTATAAAGTTAGGTATATTCTAATCAGATTTGTCAGAGATAGATTTAATATGTTTCATCTTTTCTCTTATATCAGAGACCCCTTTAGGATTCATCTACTGTCCAGCCTTTTCCAAGGTTTGTAAGGGTCGGCTTACAGTCTTACTGGATTCAGCCGAATACCGTATTTTGCACGGAGCGACTGCATGTCTGACCTCTACAACCAAATTACTGGACAACACAGTATCCTCAATAATAAATAGCTTTTAAAGTTTAAGAGAAAACGTAAACCTTATTTTAACATTCACTAAATACATCTAATAAATTACTCTACCAAACAAACTTTATCATAGTCTATATTTTTCAAAAATATTTAGGAAAAGTCGAGTGAATCTCTAGTTTATTACTTCAACACAATTACAACAGTGATTCTTAGAAGCGAGTGTATCTAACACGTTTGTTACAATACATATCTTTCAGCATGTGACCCCTCCCCTCCCCCCCCTCGTCTCGTGACGAGTATTTTTCCTATCATAATTAATCACTGAAGATGCGATAAAATTATCTTATCTATTCTACCTTTAATTATATTTTACCTTTTTTCATAGGCGTGAGACGTGCGTGATAGTGCGTCCCGAATTATCCCGAGTTTGCCCGACGTTTGCCGAAGCCCGAAGTCCCTGATCCAGAATCGCCACCATGAAAGGATGGGAACTGTGTTTGTTGGCCCTTCTGGGATCTGCAATGGGGCAAGGGCCGGAAAAACGTAAGTAAACATACATTAACAGAATAAAAAATACTCTTTCTACTAAATCTGTAGGTACTTTAAATAAAACAATAGCAACATTTTAAATAAATTACCTACGTCACGGGAATTAACGCGAACTCATGCATTTACCTTTGCATGAGTTCGCATTATTTCTCGTGACATAATTTATTTATAATCATGCAACGAGATAGTTTAAAAGTTAGTATTACAATAGCAACATTTATAAGACGCGAAAACTATATTAATTATAGACAATAATCAAACAAAAATACCTACATCATCATCATCTTAGTTCTAGTTACGTAATGTTTTCATCTCTAATGCTACATTGTACTAAAATTAGTTTTACTTGGTTATTTGATTACACAGATATACAATTTATATTTTACGATAACTTCATATAAAGTGTGGCAAGAATGTTATAGCCAAAATGCCAAATTATCCATTTTGTAATTTAACTTTAGTGTTTCGATATTTAGCAATAAAGTTACATAAATTCGTGCTAAACAAAATAGTCGTGTGCCAATAATCTTTAAAGGTATTGCATAAAAAAATGTTTTCTTGTTTATGGCAATAAAGACTGTGGTAGTCATTATTCGGTAACCGCTTTATGTTTATAAAACGTTATGTAACGCAAAATAAAGGCTTTTTTTCATGCAACAAATATTATTAATGCGAGAATAGTATATAATTTTAGAATTTTGACAGTTGTTTCATACAAAAACTGTGAAAAGCCAATTTACTATTCTATTCGTCGAATAAAAGTTTTCCGGCAATGGAAAAATCAGCCCTAAATGTAATCAATGCAATGTAAAGGTCTTAGATAAAATGCTTCTTGAAATAGATTTATCCTGCTATGTGCCTCTATACAGCATAATAAACAATTTTAAAACATTTATGAATGAAGATACTGAACCTATGGTGCAGGCTGTCCTATACCATATGTTTTGTTCTACTGAATACTATTACGGTTCGCGCGATCAGGCGATGGGATCATACATTCAAGTACAGCTCTCGCCAAACTTTATGGCCGCTCCGAACCTAGCCGCATTACGCTGCGCAGAATTCAAAATCAGGTATCAGCGGGACGTACACAGGGCGGGGAAACAAGGCACGCCCACGCGCGCTGTCTTCCACCCGCAAGCGTCCTCGCCTAACGCGCGTTAGTGCGAGTATATGAGTAGTGTTTATATTATGAGAATATGTAGTAGTATGGAGTGAACCATGCGCGAGTTCGTACCGACGGCTACATTCAGAGCGGCCATAAAGTTTGGCGAGGGCTGTACTATTGCATTTCATCATATGATGGAATTGTATTTCATCAGCGGGCGATGGCAATAGGACGCCTTTTACCTACCTAAGTTTCAGCATAAATAAAACTTCTTAATGTGATGAGCCGTTTCAACATATTTGTCCGTTTTATTCTTTTATGTCATTGACTCAGATAACTGTGTAAACAAAGCAAAGCTTTAAATAATATGTCTGCGAGTAATCTTTCTTGTAAATGTTGTAAATCATATAAGTACATTCTTAGGTGATAATGTATGTATTTAAGTACCTACTTTTGTTGTATAAGGGTGTGTATAGAAGTGTTAAAAAATCTGTAAAATGGGGTATGTAAAACTATATGAGACAAAAAATAAAAAAATATGGGCGCATGCGTATCGCAGATCTGCACCGAACTCATCCTAAACTCCTCCATTACAGTCCACAACATAGCTACGTACAATTGTCAAGCATACGTACTCGAGTCGGACTCGCACACGGTGTGTTCCGTATTATCTATAAAAACAGCAACAAAGAAACACGTTTGTCGTATAAGAGCCCCTTTAAATATATATTTTATTCTGTTTTTTTTGTATTTGTTGTATAAACCACGAAGAAAACAGTCGAGAACGTTTGTATGGAAAAGAACACCCGCGTTACCTCTTAACAGACATGAAAATCTTATATCTTTAAACGAGCAATTCTTGTATATATATATATATATAATCTGAATCTCGGAAACGGCTCCAACGATTTTCATAAAATTTTGTATGCAGGGAGTTTCGGGGGCGTTAAATCGATCTAGCTAGGATTCATTTTCAGAAAATGTCGTTTTATCCGTGTTTTCAGTAATCTTAAATCTTTAAACGAGCAATTCTTGTATTTACGGCCATCATTGAAAATAAACAAAATATTACATTAGAATTTGGAATCTGTCATTTTTATAATGATTGTTCATTGTGTTTTCTCATTTTGGCGCCAATACATTGAGACCTCCTCTGTTTGTAACATAAATAAAGATCAGGCCGTCCAAGTAGTATTCGTACGAAAAAGGTTGTCAAAGCAGTAAGGGAAAAAATTCGAAGAAATCCTGTCCGAAAGCAAAAGATTTTATCTCGGGAGATGAAGATACTAGCACCTAGAACCATGTCTCGTATTTTAAAAGCTGACTTAGGACTTGCAGCCTTTAAGAGACGTACTGGTCATTTCTTGACTGACAACTACCTACTGAAGCGGTTCGCAAAAGGAGAGTACAGAAAAAATTTGTTTACGGATGAGATTTTTTTACAATTGAGCAACTATTTAACAAACAAAATGACCGTATTTATGCTCACAGCTCTAAGAAAGTTTCCCAATTAGTCGACAAAGTGCAACGTAGGCATTATCCAACTTTAGTGATGGTTTGGTGAGCTATTAGCTATGAAGGAGTGACTGAGCCATACTTTTGTGAAAAAGGTATCAAAACATCAGCACAAGGGTATCAACTATCAAGATACCATTCTTGAGAAGGTAGTGAAGCCCCTTAACAACACCATGTTCAATAACGAAGAATGGTCCTTCCAGCAAGACTCGGCGCCGGGTCATAAAGCTCGGTCTACGCAGTCTTGGTTGGAATTGAACGTTTCGGACTTCATCAGTGCTGAAGACTGGCCGTCGTCTAGCCTCGATCTTAATCCGCTCGATTATTATTTATTTTCAGATTTAGAGAGTACGGCTTGCTCTTAACGCCATGATAATTTAGAGTCTCTAAAACATTTTTTTATTTTAATGTTATTTGTGATTTATTGATAAGCTGTAAAAAAGTAAGTATTTGTTCCTAATAAAATAATAAACTAATTGCACTCGTGATTTTTTATTTAAATAACCAATTCATATTTTTTTATTATTATGTTGGTAAGATCGAAATATATTATTTAGGTATACTTCCTCATTTCATCAGTATGTAATTCGTATTTAACTATATTTTCTAAAAAAACCCTTCCAAAAAAAAACGAGCATAGCTCGGTGATCCAGGTACTATTTATTAATATGTACATTTATTTCGCATCCCAAATAAATTCATCGTTATTTTATGACGTATGAAAACTATTTTGATGCCTAGAGTATGTTTGTAAAGATCTTTAATATTTACATTCGAGTGTTTGTTAAGTTTTTTAAATACTTACTGCGAACAAATATGTAAATCATACAATTTAACTAAATACTTACAGTTTTACGTACATTAACAACTATAGTACTGACAGAATAATTATGTTGTCTTGCTAATGTTATATAAGTACTATAAACTGTATCTATCAATTTAATACACTTACCTACAGCATTTTTTACAATAATCAATCCCAATATTATAGCGAAAAGTGTAGACCAATATTTACTAGAATGCCTTCTATCAAAATTGAAATAAAACTACTTTTAAGCGGATACTATCGCTGTTTATTTTAATTTTAGTTCCCAAAGTTTCTGTTAAAAAGTAGTTTTATTTCAATGACTAATATCCGCGTTACTGAACATATATGTGTATAACTAATTAATAACGAAACTTTTGCTATCCTCATAACACAATATCATTAAACTTACTTTAATAAATTCACTCCGTGAACAAATAAAATCTTCTACTTTTACGGCAACCAGATATTCAGTGCATTTGTTCATTAATGATTAGTAAATACATAATTTACCACTTAACAGTATAAACCAGCGTCGACAACTACCTATCTACAACCCTATTATCATAATTAAGTGTATCTCAATTACGTTGAAAGTAAGAGCCAAGAGGAAATTAACACGAGTTACAGTTTCCCACGACAAACCAGAAATCGTTCATCCGTTTCCCATTTTCTTTAAAAGATAAATGAAGTTGTGTGGAGAAACACGATGTACCAGTTGAGTTTCCGTAAGTGTTTTCTAGCCTGACTCAAACTTAGATCAATTTTAAGTTGCCGTACAACATACTGCCGTACGTTGGCAAAGTATAGATAATGTAAATCTATCTATCTATATATATAAAAATGAATTGCTGTTCGTTAGTCTCGCTAAAACTCGAGAACGGCTGAACCGATTTAGCTGATTTTGATCTTGAAATGTTTGTGGAAGTCCAGGGAAGGTTTAAAAGGTGTAAAACATAAATAATAAGTAAAAAAAACTGTTCCTAAACTCGGGAATTACCTTAATTAATTTACTTTTGACAGAACGAAGTCTGTCCGGGCAGCTAGTAAATAATAAATGTGGACAACATCACATACATTGCTCCGAATCCAAAATAAGTTGCCAAAGCACTTGTGTTATGGAATCAGAGACAACGATGGTACCACAAACACCCAGACCCGGGACAATGTAGAAAAGTGTTTTTCTACATTGACGCGTCCGGGGATCGAACCCGGGACCTCAGAGATAGCGACACCTTGAAAACCGGTGTGTACGCCACTCGACCACGGAGGTCGCAAAAGTTTGTAACACCAGTTACTTCCTAGTTCATGGTTACAGGTAAAAAGTCTACCCCTGATCCTGACACCTGCAAAGGCGTTGAAACGTTGCCGTAGGGAACTAAAATGCGTAAAAAAAAAGTTTTTTTTTAATATCTAACATTCGCGTAAACCTAAGATAGCATCACACTAAGAAACCTGAACAAAGCGCAACAAAAGCTATAATATTTCCCAACATTCCCGGAGATAACTATATCAACCGTTATGAACCATTTGCAATACTCGATTCGTTTCGTATGAACCGGAATCGAACCCGCGTCGCATCGACGCTCACTAAACGTAAAATCGTTGGTAAATAGCCGCAGATAATTTCAACCGCAAATAACTGGGGAAAATTGATTTTTTATGTACTTTCCAATTTTACATTAAAAATTTCGTGTTTTTTTTAATCGATTGGCAACGAAAGCAGTTGTTTACGTAATTTGAACTGTTGTATGGTTGAGGGCTTTCGTTGATCTAATATCGTACTTAATTGTTTTTGGAGGAAGCAAAGAGGCGTTTTATTGGGTTTTAAATGAGAAAATAATAATTTGGTGTAACAAAATGCGTACCTACTTAGCAGAAATGTTGCTACAATTAAAATTTATGATTATTTTAAAATAGATACCTCATGGTTTAGAGGAGTAACATGGCAAAAATAATGCGTAATGTGTCATAAGGTTATAAAAATTGTGTAACTAGCTGTTCCCCGCGACTCTGCCCGCGGTACCTAATTTTTTAGTAAAAAATTAAATAAATAAATATCTTGATACCTTGATTGATGATTGAGCCTGCGGTGAATATAGCTATCTAATAGTGAAAGAATGTTTGAAATCAGCACAGTAGTTTTTGAGTTTATTCATTAGGTAGATATTTAAAACATACACACAAAAGTACAAAAATACAAATCTATCATCTTTCTAATATTACAGTAGATTAGTGTGTATCCTATTAAGATTCTTATTGTACTTATTTTCAACACAAATGTAACTCATGAAATAAATGTGTCCCATGCAATTTTCTACGTAATTTTATGCGAAAGTATAATAATAATGCGTATAATAAACACATTAAACATACATAAAAAAGTATATAACTGCTATATAAAAAATTGTATGCATACATATTGAATATAATACATACATTTATCGTTGTATGCCACCATGTTTTTTGTTGTAAATATCTACTTCGCGTGTCGATCAGTGAGCCGATGACATTCATTTTTTTCGGGCTCATACTTCTTAACGATACACGCAAACAGTATTGTCTGTCATTTGATCTTACCATGTATTTTCCCACAGCTGGGCAAAGACTCTCTTTGCAGTTACATAAAACTAGCTTTTCCTCGCAGCTCTGCCCACTTGGTAGTCGGTTATCGCGGTAAAGCGTTTAGCTCTCCACGATAAATAAGCTTCCTAACGCTGAGATATTTTTTCAAAATAATTCGGTTCCTGAGATTAGCGTATTCAACTAAACTAACTCTTAAATTTTATTAAATAATGCAGATATATGTAGATATGAAACTGGCATGAAAAAACTTCTAAGTCAAGAACGTTATTATTTCTAAATGCGACCGATGCGAATGATCTAACATAAATCTTCAAAATCTAGGCGTACTAATACTCAGTACCTACGCAAAAAATTAAGTTACAAGAATAATTCATTTAGTTACCGACCATAGTAGGTACTTTTACTTAGAAACAAATTACAAGGTCACTTCATTTATTTGCGGACCGAACTTGAGTAAGAAATTACATGATTACGCTTTATTTAATAACAATAGTAAGATGACAACTATTGTGTAACGCTAACGAGTAGTCTGGGAACAGTTTGCCGGCCTTGTTGCCGTGTGAACAATATACAACATAACCTGAGTCAATACCGGCGTTTATTATAAGTATACTAGTTTCAAAACAAAATTAAACTCACGTACCATTACATTTGGTAAAGTTTTACTGTCACGAATCATAATAAAGTTGAAACCAATATTTATTAGCGTATTTTAGTATTGGAGGATACTGGGGGGTTAATAGATAATGGTACGGGAGGGACCCTTTGTGCGCGATTCCGTCTCGCACTTGGCTGGTTTTTTATCTAAAATTAAATGATCGATCTTCACAACGTTATAAAAATCCCTTAAAGCAATTACTCTTATCAAAAACATATTTGATATTAGGTACGCCAACCTTGCAGTACTTAGAATAACCTTCGTCAAACAAAAAACGTACACTGCCGAGCAATAAATATGCCAGGCAACGTCAAAGGTTTGTTTTGTCAACGTTGATTACACTTCAGTGCAAACAAAAACGGTTATCTAAAACTACTGGTATTATTTCCTTAAAAAACGCTTAAATACAGTAGCTTTAAGTAGAACGGTCTAGATAAGGAAAAAGACAGAAATTCTAAATTTACAATACTTTTTTGTTAAATTAAAAGTAGGTCCAGTTTTTATGAACTTAATTCGATTTAATTGGTAGAAAGCGTAATTGGTACTGTTAAGCGAATCGGTAACGACTGCTATAATATGGCCGACGAGTCTTGGCGAGTCTGAAAAGAGATACAAGACAGTTTGTGTGAGATGCAAGTTCACATAATCGGTGGGTGAGAAAGAGATGACAATATCTTGTATCGCTTTTCAGGATCGCCAAGATACAGCGGCCGAATAGTACATCGCGGCTAGTCCCGTACTGGACATCATAAAGAGATCAGTGGTTAATTCGACTTATCATTTCTTTTGGTCTATCGTTTCTTCGGCCAGTTATTGAATGGGAATTGGTTCTCTCGGTCGGCAGTTAATTGATCAGTTGAATTTCGGTGTCTAGTACGGGACTTCATCGCGGCACTATCAGCGGAAGAACCAATATTACTAGTCGCGAAAAGAGAGATGGCGGCGCGCTCTCCTGTCGTTGTAGCAATTAATTATATGATTGTAGTTCAGTCATAATGTATAATGCATAAAAAAATAATTTTCCTTTAAAAGTACCTACCTATTATGGTCCTGTCCCATACTGTTGCAATAGCTGGCTTTTTGTTATAGAATAGAAGATGGTTATTAAGGTAAAAGTGAAATGATTAGAAAGCTATCAACTTTCACATAACTTCAGTAAATATACCTGAAAAAGATAATAATAAGTGAAATTGAAATATCTTGGGTCAATTCATACACGTCCTTCTGATCCGAAACTAGGCAGAGCCTGTATTATGGGGACCAGATAACTGATAATCATTTTTTCATTCCCTGCAATATAAAAATGTACTGTAATCATATCGCGTGGGCTGGAGAGCTAAAAGAAATATTAGGGCAAATAATTAAGTTACTATTATATATTAGGTAGTATATTTCTCAAATACAAGAATAACTCCATGTTTCGAAGGCTGCCTAGAAGATTCGGTAATGCTCCAAGCCTCCTAAAAAAACGAATAAAAATTCAATGTCTACGAAATTCTTCCTCAATTATAAAATTAGCATTAAAACAGAAACTCGAGATAATTTACAATTTAAATGACGTGTAATTTAGTATATGAGTCATAGTCACGCGAAATTGTTAAATCATTTATAAACAAAGGACTTGTAACAATGACAAGAATAATTTGGTGTTATCAATAATAATGATAGAATGTATTGGTGACGTTAGCGTTAAGACAATGAAGTTATTGTTAGGCCATCCAGAATACTAGATCATAATTACTAATTCGTTATTATTGCTAAGGAGTTCGTTCCGCATTGCCGGCAAATAATGAACAAGCAGAAAAATGTGTAAATAAAAAAATGTGTGCGTTTCGCGACGCTTGACAAAAGAGATTACTTAAACTAATCTAAGTTGAACTATACGGTAGCAGTAGGCAGGCGAGGAGAAGAATGCTAACTGCTGCTACTGCCTACTAGGAAATTCAGAGGTCTACTTATCATGATTTTTAAAAACATTGGAAATAGAAAAAAGAATAGAATCCATATAATTTTTTTTTTCAAAGGATGTAGAGAACGCCAATAACGCTCTTATTAGTCGATCGCCAAATTTTAAGAAAGTACTAACCTCTAATACGTACCTTAGAAATAATATCCTAGACTCTGAGTATCACTTCTTCTTCCTGCCCTTATTCCATTCATATGAGGTCGTCGCAATGCGTATTTTCCTTCCATTCATCTCTATTACTCGTCATCGTGGCATCCACTCCTTTCTTTTTCATATCATCTTTCATATAATCTATCTGTCTCTTTTTCAGTCACTCTGAGTATCACTAACCGAGTAATATTTATCAACACCCGAAAATACTTCGATGTAACTTGGCGGGTCTCGAAAACGTTAAAGATATTGTCGTCTCTTTCTCGCCCACCGTTCATTGTGTACTTACATCTCACGCAAACTGTCTTGTAGCTCTTTTCAGACTGGTCAAGTTACATTCTACTTCAGAAATTGGTTCTCACCCATCACCTATTATTTTCCATTGTAGGTCGGACGGGCAACATCTGCAGCGTGGACATGGACTGCCCAGACAACGCGTTCTGCAGGCTCGGCAGCTACTGCGTCTGCAAGGACGGCTTCGTGTACGCTGCTATCAACGGCACCCATAAGGGCTGCTTGAAAGGTACGAGCAACACCCCAAATTACAACCTTTGAAAGATTTTCATACAACAAACTTTGAAGTCAACCTAAAATATCTTTGAGAAGCAACCACTAAAATAATGAAGGGATATATTTTACCCTAAACAATTTATTCTGCGTACAAGGGCCTTAAATTTCTTCTTTCAATTTATCATGCTTGTATCCGCCAATCCATGTGGTTGGTTAGCCATTCAGGGCGGACCTTGTTAACTAAGGAGTGCTTCTACTTATGCTTTTCATAATTAGGACAGATGTATTTTCATTATTTTAAATTAATAATGTATTGCATTATTTTTTCTAATTTTGCACGCCGGCCTGTACGTCTGTTGAATATTGCTGCCTTTAGTAACAGAAAGGGATGCAATCGTCACAGGAAGTAAAATCTTGGCCCAGCGGAGAGACATTTGTCTTTACTTTTGAAAATAAACGTTAAAACTATCAGAATAAAGTGAATAATTGAATATGATAAAAATGCTCGCGCGGTGTCACGTGAACATAATGTCATTAATACATTTTAGCACTTATTATGTTATTATATAATAAGTGCTAAAATGTAATAATTATACTTTTAAAGTTTAATTTCGTGTGTCATCATAAAACCCTCTCCGCTGCACTGTTCTTGGTCTGCGCTGGGCCCTACAGACAGCACCATTGCTTTTGCTCTCATTCGAACTTGATAGCAATAAGACTTCTTGAAACTGATGTTCAATATATAAGTGGATCAGCGAACTTAGTCACATCCTAATCAATTAACGTAAATTCCAGAGGCCCGCATTGGTGAGGAGTGTGTGCAGCACATCCAGTGCCACTCGACGACGGGCATCCACTCGGAATGCGCTAACGGCGTCTGCGCCTGCGCATCGAGCGCGCACTTCGAAGACGACCGCTGTTACGAGACTGCCGGTTAGTTTGATGTTAATTACTCTTTTGATCCTATTGAGGTCATATGCTGGGAGGTGGCTAGATAGATCAATGGCATGGAAATCGATCGCTTTTATTATGTTGCTATAAACGTCTTCATGCGTTATTAAAAAGATAGTTACAATTTCTATTATGATTAGGAATTCAAAATACCTTGTAGCAATGCAAGACAATAATTTCTACTTAGTCCTACCTTAAAAGTTCATAAGGGGACTTCAAAATCCGGATCATGACTGCCAGGCCTCATTCACTTGATACCGTTAAGTTCTTGTAAATATGTCGACAGATTTTTCTAGACTCAAGTTCAGGGTGCTAGGTCTCATGACTAGAAACGTACCTACGATGCCGACCGGAGTAATAGGATAATAGGGAGCTTCCTCGTGCATCTGAAGATCATTGTATACCAAGACGTTTTAGTATTGGCTCGGAGTGTTAGCATGGTCGCTAACTCACTTGCTTGGGTTTACCTTAAATATTAATTTGAAACCCCTTAAAAAATGTCCGTAAACCACAGATTTTTCTGTTCACGATCATGAAATCAGGGATCAAGAACATGGTTTATGAAGATTACTTAAAGTAGGTACTAAGAAATAACAATAGAGGAAGGACATTTTGGACCTGCTTTAAGAAGCTGCTATTTCAGAATAATAATGAGGGATCTCGCAGGTTTGGCAAAGCCCTTAAAACTAAAATACGCCGGGAGACAGATAGTTGTAGGTACACTTATATTTACTTATAAGCTATACCCTAATTTGTCTAATGTATCTTTCCAGTAATTGGAGAACGTTGCGTGGTAGACCAGAACTGCTACTTAGGTGAGACGACCACTGAACGACAAGCGTTCTGTGTGCGAGGGTACTGCACGTGCCAGCTACAATACAGTCCCAGAGATAATGGAACCAGGTTAGTTTTATTACTAGTACACACGGCTAAACATCAAGCTACAAAATTCCAGTAAGTATAAGCTGATCTGGCATTGTATAGGATTTCCGTACACTGCGAGGTCAGCATAAACTGTATAGCTTAATATGTAGCCGTGTGTACAACCTTCAATGTTTAAGTTAACACAACAGGACCTCATTAAAGCACCCATGTAAATTTAGAAAAATTACAAAAAAAAATATGGAAAAAAAAAACAAAATTGGGCTATATGCTACTCCTCTTCAGCAATACTCTATCTGAAATTGGATTTAAACATACTTTGTTCCTGTTTGTATTAACAAAGAAGAGATTTCCCAAACAAAATATTTTATTATTTACCCAGGTGTGTCCGCGACGCGACTCTCGGCGAGTTATGCGAGGATCAGCTGCAATGCGCAGGCGCAGGCCTAGAATGCAGAGGCACGTGTCGATGCAGAGAAAACTGGGTCGCTCACAATGGAACCAACTCATGTGTTGAATGTAAGTACCACACAAAAATTTACAACATTTTTAATTATATGTACTGGTCCCCGTCTATTTAAAAGTATCTTAGGTTGGATATTTCATAAATTCAATCTTTCCCCATTTTTTACCTTACAATGACAGAGACTATACTTAACAACTACATACTCAAAATTATTTTCATTTAATTATTCTGTGGATGTATTTATGTAAGCAAGATCGAAGGTACAAATAATTAACAATATTAGGTCAGGTATTCGTAACGCTCTTTGATGCATGATAATTACATTTTAATTTAAGTCCTTAAAGAGTCATTACGATGGTATATACTGATTCAGAAGCCCTTGATGCAACCCTTAATTGGTCTAGATAACGAGGTACAAAAATAATTAGTTGTGCCGATAATTACTTACCTCCAAAAAAGGCCAGGGTCTGTTAATTTGATTTGGAAGCCAAATGCCCTTAACCTAATTAAATCCTAACTCAGTTAAATGAAATTAAAAAGGAGAATTAAAAAGGCAAATAACAGAAAGGTTGAGGAGGGTCAAAGGTGACCAATGAATAAGTTTCCACTTTCAAATCTTCAATAGTATAAATTATTTGGAAGGTCAATTATATTATTGAAGTCTAGCTCTACAAATACTGAATTGTACCTAAAATAGAACTTTGACCCTTTTCTTTGATAGTTATGTCTTCACTATACACACGCTAAACCTTAGTTAGGGTTATCCATTTATCAAAAACAAGATACCAGTGGCAATCTACATTTACCTAGCCATTAAAATCCTCCATTTTGAATTCGATAGTAATCGGTATTATTTTTATTAACAGCAGTTAAAGAGCTAAATGAGTCCTGCGAGTACGACGTCCAGTGTGACGGGCTGGCGGGCGTGCAGGACGCGCGGTCACCGGGCGCCGCGCTGTGCCTGGGCGGCGCGTGCGCATGCGCGTACAGTGCGCGCGCTGCGGGCACGCCGCAGAGGTGCTGGCACCGGCGGAGGCCGGGACAGGAGTGCAAGAGGGATGAGGTGGGTACCAGCACTGGTAGCGGGATTGCGGTAGTTTTCCATTGTTCTCGTTAATTGGAAAAATGGGTACGCTGTACCTGAGTTATGCTGCTGGATTCGGAGCAGGCCCGAATAAGAGATCAAGAGGAGGGGATCGGAGTAGTGTGGACGGAGCTAGTGCGTGGGCACGCTACTACTCTGCCGGCTTAGAAGGTGATCAGAATAGAAATCAAAAAAGCAAATGGGACGAGGAGAGGATGCAATCATCGTAGCGTCTTCTGTCAACCGTTTCCCACGGGGCAACGAGGTGCAAGCCTTCCTGCTGAGGCCGTTATACCTCTATATCTGCCCGAGACAGAATTCCTTAAGGTTTTCTATAGACAAAAGTTTTCCGTCCAAGCAGCTTTCTGTTCTGAAATTGAAATTTGAAACTTTTTTTCTTGTACAAAATTATTTAATCAAGCAATAAAATATTTACAATCAACAATAAATTATTAAACTACCTAAATACGAACACTATTCTTAATCACAAAGTCTTCAACTTAACTTATCCTAACAGACTACCCCCAGTATCGAAAACAAAACGCAATCACCTGTTTGTCTTCTGATCCACCAACCACAGTCATGACAGTAGATTTGACAACAGATTAAATTGTAAATCTTTTATTAAACAAGGGGTTAATGTGATGTGGATGTTATCTTTGCAGGAATGTGTCTCGGAAGAGGACGAGCCGGGCTACTGCCTGTCTGGCCGCTGCACTTGTAAGAACTGCACGCCCGACGCTAAAGATTTCGGCGGAGCGTCCACACTCTCCCGCCCGCCATTAATCATCTCCGCCATTTTGACTGTCGCCGCCATTTTGAAATACCAGCTCTAAAAATGAAATTGACAGATTGTTATTAATATTTGTTGTTTTAACTTTTATGTTGAAAGGAAGAAGATATTAATTTGAAAGGCTTGATGAAACCATTTAACATTTGAATACGAAAATTAATTTCAATGTTTGCACCAAAATTTTATAGTAGAACAGCTAATATATTTAATAAATCTCGTTCAAGAGTCGAAGAATTATAAGCATAATAATGTAATTTTAAGGAAACAAAGTATTCCGTAACTTATCAAAACATTGTCAATTAATGTACCTAATAGATATTATGACGAATTATTTGTTGAAAACACCATATTTTAACAATAGATAATTATAATATTCGTTTATATAAAAGTTGAATAGAACAAAAATGTATCTAAATCTGTTCCTAGGTAGGGCACCTAATATTCTGTTCATTGGTTAAAATCAGTTCACCATCTATTTACAAATCAAAGATTTTCCTCAGAAAATAAAACCAAATTTCACCTAAGAAAACATACATTAGTTCATGTAACTTTGATTCTATAAATTCCATAAATAGAACCACAGTGTAAAATACTGGCCGCACGCACACTTATTTAAAATTATCGGCTTGATTCTATTCATTGATCTATATTACAAGTTTATTAAATTTAAAAAAAATACTGTAGATGAAGGTGAAAAAAATCGCTATCGTTTCCTCCTGTCATAATAAATTCTGATATTCTAAGTGATAAGAACAAAATTAAAATAGATTACTTTGATTTTTATATTGTTAGCGAAGGTGACTTTTAGCTTGCGATGCAACAGAATGTTAGGAGAATTACTAATTCGTACATTAAAATTATAATAAGTCGCACAACCTTAGTATAGTCTGTTAAATTGTTTGTAGTTTATTTCAAAGTCTATGTAAGTTGTAAATAATATTTGTTGTTGTTAAAATATATTTAAATGTTAAGCGTAGATTTTAATATTCCAGTTAGAAACAGTATTTTGCGAGTGCAATTTTATATATTTGTTTTAATGAATGGGTAGTGTTTATGCCAAAGAAATGTACACAAATATTGAATGTGTAAATAAATATTATTTATTTTATGGAGATGTTTTATTGGGGTGAGATGTTTAATGATACCACACAAGCATTCAAAAAACGTTCGCGTAAGTTCATGAAAATTACTATCAAAGAGTACCCCGGGTGAAGTAACTATTTAGTAATCTGTGCCCGGGTTCTGTCAGCAAAAAACTTAGTTATAGTCAACACAGCCCGGGACAGCGGCAGCGTGGCAAAAGATTTAAATTTTACGAATGGAAATTCAAACGTGTTTGTATGTAAATACGACACAAATTGCTTTGCAATTTACCAGTGATGATGAATGGACTGTCTGAATTAACAACAAATTACATACAGTCTCAGTTTTCAGAAATTAAGGCCAAATATATTAAAAAGCCAATGAACATAGTAATTGTGTTAAGATTGAAAATAAACTAAAAAAATACAAGTATGTAAGTTAGTAATTGGTTTGACATTTTATAAAAAAGAACAGCCTTCCAAAAATGGCGGTTCCGGTTAAAAAACTCCACACATTTAAATTAAAATATTTTCCTTATAAAGTTGAATTTTCTTACCTCATCGATGTCTTACGGTGGGTGTCATAGGGACATCAGTTCTGACAGAACTGGCAAACGAAACCTGCAAGGCGCGGCGGACACTGGGCGACGCTGCCGCGTACACAAGTGGGTTCAATGCTGAGTTGGTGAACCCCAGCCATGTGCTCCACTGCCAGATGGAGTCATAAACGCAGTCACATAGGGAATCTGGAAAAACAATAATACTTGTTGAATTTATGAGCGCATTGTAAAATTATTTAATTACTATTATCATTTCTACTTTTAGAATAATGTTTTTAATTCTTATCCCCAATGCTTCGTTATAACTAACTACGTACTAGGTATGCTTAGGCCAGTTTTTTGATCCCTAGTTAACTCAACCAATGGTTAGGTAAATATCCTAACTAATGGATTCAAGCTTCGGTAGCACATGTTTTTCCATAAATTTTTATTCTAACAAATGGTTTAATTATTAACATGCCAACTAATTTGATAGCCTACTAATTGATGAAAAACGCGTTTTGAAACCATTAGTTAGCATATTATTTAACCATTGGTTGAGTTAACTCTCTCTCACTCTTAGTAAGCTCACCGAGCCGATCACCCGCGCTCCCATATTTCGTGAACAATGCAACTCATCAAATCGCGGTCACTAACCTGCCGCAATAGCAATGGCTTAAATTTCGTTTAGTTGACGTACAAAGCAATGAGTACCATTACTAGATATAATAAGACCTTCGTTATTATTAACCCACTGTGCCCTATAGCGTTATCCGCGGTTACCTCACCAGACAAGTTATTTCAGGATAAAAAGCCTTTATATTAATCCAGGGTGACAACTATCTCCATACCAAATTTTATCAAAATTGGCTTAGCCGTTTGATCGTAAAGAGGTAACAAACATACCGGACAAACTTTCGCCTGTATAATATTAGTGTGATTTATCAGCATTCACCAACACATTGCAGAACAGCTTCCCCTCGTTCTACCTTAGACTCTGCCTTCCGCATCTAGTCTGATCTAACCTTCGTTCATAGTGAAACTTACCAATAGGCAAGATTACAAAGAAAGGAGTCCAGCAAAGAAGAAATAGTCCCATCAGCCTTATGATGGTTCGCGTGGCTCGACGCTGACGGGATATTATACAGCAACTAGAAACAATAATACATAAAAATAATATGATTAGATCATGGCAAATAAATTAATTCCCAGTAGTTGAGTTGTATGGCGAATACAGACTCACAGGCAAATCGCATTATTCGGAATGTGTGGAAGCTCATATGGTGGTGGCGAGGCAGGAGCACACTTAAAGGGAAGGCTTGCAAAGCGAGGAGTCCGCGGCTTATGCTTCGCAATGTATGTCTCCGCCTTAAAGGTTTGTTAGCGGAATGAAGATAATTTATAAGGACGACAGTCGCTTTAGTTAACAATAAGTGGAGGTAACCTATGATTAGGGCGTTGGATTTGCGAGCATGTGATTGCAGTTTTGAAACCCACCTTTTAGCTTAGTACTAGAGGTTAACAAGAATATTAGTTATGATAGATACACTTCTTCTTCATCTAGCGCCTCTCCGAATTACGACGGGTCCTAATTGCTTGTAAAAATGACCCCAAACTGAGGATCCACAGCTAAACACGTTATAGAAGATAATAAAAAAGCACTCGCATTGGCTATGTTTTAGGCTGGTCATATCTGAAGAAAAATCATCAACATGAAAAGCTTACAACATTATAATAATTGGTTTGGTAGGAACCCGTATAGTTAAGGGCTAGGTTTAACTCATTTATAATAAAGGAACTCACGAAGCACCAGGATGCTTCAAAGGTGTCGATGATGTGCAGCCGTCGGTTTGCGAGCATTCCGGCTGATTTAAATGAGGTCCCTTTGGTGACAGAACACTGGAAAAAAATAATAATTTGAAACTAGATAATTCATAAAAAAGATCACAGTAGTTCAAAATAAAAAAGTCTTAAAAGCCTTCTAGAGGAGAGTAACTAAATGTGGGCTAGTGCTTTAATATGGGCTAGTAACAATTCTCGAAAACCTACAATCGAAAGACTCAGCAAACGACGATAGTGTATCGTATTCATTCGCTCTAACATAGCATTCACTCATTCTCGTCAACCGCGCGCGAGCTGTCGCCAGTTTCGGCCATACTTGTGTTACTGCTGTCGAAAAATTTTCAAGGGTACGTATCAATGTGTTATTCAATCAATGAAAATTAGGTCTAAATACTGTAACTATGTGTTTTATTGCAGAATATAAGTTTAATTTTATGATTTTTGGTCGATTTATTGATTGCTATAAATGATTTGTAAAGTACACGATCAAGTTCATTTTAGTAAGAAATTTCGAATATGGGCTATGCCCATATCCAACCACCTAAAATACGAATACCTAATTATTTGGTTCTAAAAGTACCTAGTTATATTTTTTTCAGAATGGAGACAACAAAAACTAAGAAGAAAGAACCAAGGAAAACTTGGGATAAAGAACAAACGATTATGAAGGAGAACTGTGGGCAGTAGACATAATGACTGTGCTGGGCCAGAGTTTGACACCTGGAAATGTGATTTTTTTTAAGTAAATGATGTGATTTCTTCATTTACCAAAGTAATTTGATCACTTATAAGATAAATATAAATATAATTGTTATTTTCGTACAAGATATTATGAGTTTCTATTCGTAGCCCATATTTGAGTACCTGTTCCATATTTAGCGTCTATTTTGATATTTTTTTTAATGCTCAAAATAATAATATATTATAATATTAGGAACATAAGATTGTTTCCTGCAGCTCCGCCAGCGATCTCTATTTGTTTGTTTTAATTATACAATCTATTTGTTTCCCGGGGATAGTATAGCTTAACAACAGTGAAAGAATTTTTCAAATCGGTTCAGTAATTTCGGAGCCTATTCAATACAAACAATCTTTCCTCTTAATAATATTAATATTATTATAAAATAACTTCCGTGAGACATATTGCATATTGTTTAAACAGAATTAGAACCTTTAGATGAAAAGTTGACATTAAACAGCTGAAGCTTATGTATAAAATACCTGCTATAATCTTCATATATCAATACATTCTGTAGAGTCACTTACATAGAATTAGTTTGAAGTCCCTGCGAAGAACAAATCGGCTCGGCAGTGGCACATCTTGTCAGTGCTGTTTTTGAAGCTTTTCCCTAAAAAACAACATGAATAAATATGAGTTTCACATACTTAACAATATATAAAGTAAAAGACGTTAATTACATATATACTATTAACCATCAATAACAAATTTCCCATAATGCCTGATAATAACCAGACAGAAAATTAAGTTTCCAAAGCGTCTACAAACAAACAGTCAACAGCAAAAGTAGATGATCAAAATCAGAAATTCATTACTAATGAACGGAGTTCGCGTCAGAACTGTGTGGCGTTGAAGTTTCAGAAGCATGTGATTATAACTTATACCAAACATTTACTACTAGTACAGTTGTCATATATTCGGGATCATTTTTGAATCCAAAAGATATACCTAAACTCAATTCATCATCTACTTTTGCTGTTGACTGTATATTGTCCTCTTTATAGTTTTTTTTTGTTTTTTACCTCTGGAACGGAATCTAAACAAGGCATGCGTCCCCGGTGCGCGCGTATCTTCGGCGGCACGGAGAGCGCTAACAGAATGCGAGCGTACAACACCACCATCACAACGGCTGGTAGGTAGAACGATAGGGTAGCACTGTAGAACACGTACCTGAATAGTAAATGACGAATAAATTATCAGTATCTACTATCTATTATGTTTCAAATGCTTGACATTACCCTAAGTTGGATTAAACCAATCAAGCATAAGCATGTACCTATTAGGGTACCTAGATACTTTAAAATCTTGCAAATTTACGACGACAAACGACAAGAGTGAAAATAAAGGTTAAAATATTAAAAGCGTACCAGAACTTTAGTCCTGAAAAGTCAAAGCCTGCGAAAACGTCCTTCTTTCCTGCCTTCAGACACTAGTCTCTTCTATATTACGTGCAAACAATTTTTAATCTGTATTTACTGTTGTGATGATGAGAAAATTAAGATTATTATTATTTTGAAGTATAACCCTAAATATTACGGAATCTAAGAAAATATTCAGAAATGAGATATTCAGAGAATTTTATTAAAAATTTAAACCCGTTTATCGTTCTTTGTTTCCATAACATGACTCCAGCACATCACGCTGGCCCATAATCGCATTATTTTCCAAAGTCTGCGTACATACCCGACATTAGTATTATCCGGGCACGCCTTCTCGTCAATATTAACATACTTCGGTGAGGGTATGAATGCGGTCGGCAAGGCGACCACTACGGCAGTGGGCCACACCAGGCCAGCATACAGTCTGGCTTTCTTAGCACGTCTGGCGCGAGCGAGGGGCGCGGTGATGCCACTCCACCGCTCCCAACCCAGCGCGCAGAGCGAGAGGATAGAAGCTGTGCAGCATAACACATCCAGCATCTTCCAGCAATCACAGGTTATACGATCTAAAAAAAATAACAGGTTTCCTTAACAGATAACAAACTTAGGATTTTTTTTTTAGCGAAATCCTGGATTTGGAGGTAGTAAAATTTCCAAATAAATTGTAAGATTATTGGACTGATCATGGCAAATATAAAATCAAAAGTTTATCGCGGAAGAAAGTAGCCTATATTCTTTCTCAGGCTTTAGAATATTTCTGTACCAATTTTCATTTAAATAGGTTCAGTAGTTAATGCGTGATTGCGTTATACACCGATAGGCATTGTTATTATAGCATTTATAAAATTAAGTAAGGATAAGGATATAATATAAGTAATCAAGATGGTTAGCAACTTAGCACTTCCAGGTGCGCTTAGTGAACGTTGCTAAGGTATTTATTGTTATTTTTTCTCCAGCTGGAGGCCGTTATGGTTTCGCCAAAAACTCAGGTGTCGCAATCAGGGTCTCAAAGTCTGCGCTCAGGGTAACACACACATAAAAACTTCGTTGAATCCATTGTATGCGTCCAAAATTATTCCAAATTATTAACTTCTGATTCAAATCAGACACCACCGGCCATACAAACCTAAATGAAACACGAACAGCTCCCTCGCAGCAGCCACTGGCAATACAAACAGCCCGACCAGCAGGTCTGCAGCGGCGAGGCTCGCCAGCGGATAGTGCGCAGGCGCCGTGCGGACGCGGCGCAGCGCGATCAGTACAGTCGCGTTGCCAATAATAGTAATTGTTGCAAGCGCCGCCATCGCTGCGGCGATAGCACACCAGCCGCTGGAGTAACCGCCACGAGGGTGCAGGCTGTTTGCCAGCATCTTGGAAAAATAGCAATATCTTAATGGCCTTGTGCAGATAAAATTTTGATGTTGTCAGATTTTTGCTCTTAAAGAAAGTACAGCACTCGGCAAACTTTATGGCCGGTCTGAACCTAGCCGCATTACGCTGCGCAGAACAAAAAATCAGGTATCAGCGGGACGTACGCGGGGCCCCCAAGGCAAGGCACGCCCGCGCGCGCTGTTAGTGCGAGTGTATGAGTAATGTGTATGAGAGTAGTGAGAGTATGTATGTACGACGGCTACATTCAGAGCGGCCATAAGGATTGGCGAGTGCTGTCTGCTTACATTAGAACCTTAGCACTTCTTTCTCATTTTCTCACACGCTGCCCTGTTTCATATCATTTGGGGTTGGTGCAATGTATTTTCTTCTTCCATTCACCCCAACTACTCGTTATCTCAGCATTCATTTCTTTTTCTCCCATAATTATCATCTTTCACACAATCCATCCATCTCTTTTTTGGTCTTACTCCCCATTCACCGTCATATCTACTAACTCATAGGTACTCTTAATCAAATTAATTTTCGAGCATATTTACATAAGTACCTAGTAGGTAGGTACGTAAAAAAGTTTATACTTAGCCCCAAAACAAATAGACTCCAGCGAGCTCAAAAAGGTGACGTTTAATTAGGTTGTAAAAATACTAATTGGACACCTAATACATGCTACGATGACAAAATTATTACACTACCATTTTGCGTACTCGCGACTAAATTTTTTTCATCTACGAGATCATTTACAAGATTTTATACTGTAAATTGTACACATTTTGCGTACTCGCGACTAAATTTTTTTCATCTACGAGATCATCTACACGATTTTATACTGTAAATTGCGCGCGAAACTGATAATTGAAATATTATAGTCTATTGTAATAATCACTGCACTTACCTTGTACACACATCCATGCACAGATCACTCACTACTACACAATACATCAGAAACAAACCGTAGAATTTAAGGTCTTTAAACAAATTGGATCCTACAATCCACCGCCCAGAACAGTGCCACTAGTAATACTACAATTAATACTAAAATTTTAAAGTATTTCCTGGTAATATAAACACACAAGGAAATCAAGAGTGTGAAATATTTGAGGCGCTATAAAAACCAACATTTATCGGCCTTTTAGTAATTAAAAAAATCAACTTGTCACAGCGACATTCACTTACTGTTGTATCTGGACTATCTCACATCAAATCACGTTCTACTATATAAATATATTTTTTACAACCTTTATTACGTCTAAATTATAATTCTTCATTATAAATAGCGTTATATAGATTTCTTAAAATTCAAAATAACCACTTCTGTAATTCTACGTGACTTGAATGAATAGCGAAAAATGTTATTTGAAAGATTAATACAGTTAAAATTAAAAGTCGAGGGTACATTGATATTATTGTTGATGCAAGTTCCTGTGGTATTTCCGTTGATCGTTAAATTTACAAATGGTTGAATAATAAATATATATTATGCCTATAAATGGGCATTAAATAGATTATGTTAAATAATATTCAATACGATAAGGTAGTCCTATTTTAGTTCAGCAGGTTTTTAAACGCAATAAAATAAATAATCTAATATTTAGAAAGTGAAAGTAACTTTGTAAGTTTGATACGGTTTAACGATTAAACTAAATAACCGATTCTGATAAAACTTGACATAAATGACAAAGGCTTATTTTTGCCTCGACAACCGACAACCTTGCGGGAGGAGCCGCGGGCAAAATCTAGTCTACTATAAATCGTAGAACGCTTGTCTCAATCGCCCGGACACCGCGCCGACCGCTCGTCTACAACGTGTGGCCAGCGAGGCGACAACTACAACGCGGTCACATTAACTTGACGCTTGGCGTTGATGACGTCATTTTGGCACTCTAGTACGGTGTGACAAAAAGCGAGTGAGTTTAAATGTTTGTAAATGTTTAAAAGAAATGTAGGTAGGTAGTAGATACTACCTTTATAATTACTGCTGTTTAATTATTTATAATTGCTGACCATACTGACATGTGCCGGGCGAGCTAAGGGAATGCGGGGGAAGCGGGCGGGGCGTCGCATTCCAGAGATGCGTCAAGTTAATGTGACCGTGTTGTAGGTACCGAGCAGTCTGGTAACGGAAAGCTTGCTCCACCGTGCTTGCGACACTGAGCGTCGACTAATTTATGTTGTCAATATAAACTATATCGCAAGGCCACGACTTAAAGCCCATATTTGAATGATATTTACTAGTCGGGGGTAACAGAGTCGGTATTTGCTGTAGGTGTGATACAAAAATACAATAAATTTCATTTTATTCCTTTATTGTCATTACAGGAGAACATTTATTAAAATTTCATTTTTCCTTAAAAATTAAATGCAATTATCTTCAATGAAAATAATTGTTTAAAATATATTTACAAGTTTACCGTCTATTGCTAAGGAATTAAACTAATTTCATAGTTTAAATTACAAACTTTTTAATTAAAAAGGCACACGATCGAAGATCTTTAAATCTACTCAATTACTTGAAAAAATATTTAAGAAATGTTCAAGGTTGTGCTTTTTGATGTTGTCAAAATATTATAAGGCCGAGATCTTTACTTCGAACGTACTTTAGCTTAGGTGTGTTCACGCCCCTATCTTCCAACAGAGACTGAATATTAGCTTAGCTGAAGTACTCGCTAAGCATTACTTGGCTAAGTTACGTATCACTGTCTAAAAACACATTTTAAATATTTTTATAAGTTACAATATTTGATAACAAAGTGCCTTCAAGTATTAAAAATGTGCCATTTTGTTACATTTTACACAAAAATATTAAGAACAACAACATAATAATAGTTGATGAGTAGGTACCATTCTAGCACTTGTATATCATTACAGTCTTTAATTTGATTTGTCCATTTTTTGTTCCCGAGATTTTGTACTTAAGCCAATTCCATTTCAGGGCATTTTTTTCGCTTAAAACAAGCAGTTAGGAAGCACTTATAGCTTATTCATTAACTATTCTACATCAACTAGTGTAACACAATTATAAGTGTGCTCTCTTACGGTACAGTATTCATTTGCTCATTGGCACATTCAGATGACACAAAAAATAATAATAATAAAACCTAAAACTACCATAAAACTACGAAGATCATTTATTTCATTCGCTTTTAAATATAACTTAAAATAAAAAAAAAATGATAAAAATATTTACAATGATAGCGTTACAACATCAAAGCTAAAAAACCTTTAAAATTACTTAATTATAAAAATATATTACAATATAATAGAGTATGTATGGGGTTGAGTAAAAATTGAGCATGTGTGGTCCGCGTCAACTATTAATTAATTAATAACAAGTCAACTAATTGTCATTTTTAAAGCGCAAATGGAATGGATGAGATCTTATTATAATTGGGAAATATTTGACAGCTGTCATGGCCTCAGTTTGTTCTACGTTTACCGCGCTCTCTGATTGAGTCCCAGGAGGCTGATTCACTAAGTCCTAGCAGTTTACGTACTGTTACGTCTATCGATATCTCTATATATATCGCGACTATGTAAAAAAATTGTTACATGGCCTAAAACGTTTAACCTGGAGGCCCTCAGAACACAAAAAAGATTTGGCGACCCGAAGTTCTTGAACTATAATGCGTTATGCAACGTTACGTTTTGTTTGGACTTAGAGCTGCTTGGAACCACCCAATCGGAGTGCCGAACGTCATAAACGCGTCGTTCGAAACGTTAAACAAACTCGTGCGCACACAGGCGTCGGGCATTTAATAGTAACATTAGTTGATGAAACTCAAGTTTTTAAATATCTTAAGAATATGCCCAATATGACGTATCTAGTGCATTTCTAATACACGATAAAAAAAACGTCTTATTTTTAAATTTGAACTCTTATTTGCAAGTTACTGGAAGCAATTGTGGAATGATTCGATATACGGAAGATATGTAAACTATACCATAATATTAAAAACTGAGATTATTGCCATATCGAAAAGAGTCTGCAGAACAAATAAAATTACGTGAAACTGGCAACATTCTCAGTTAATATTATATTTAAATACTAAGTTAGCGCAATTTGTTTCTAAAGCTTTTTTTTTCGATCTTATATTTTTTTATAAATTATATTTAATTTGAAAAGCCTTGCTTTATTCATACACTGATTGTTTTAGCTAGCTTTAGTAACAAATTGAGAATATCTACATACTAGAAGCGAAGACCTATGCTATAGAATCACACATAAATAATTTCCATACTAATGTGCCGTCGAATTCCGAAGCCTACCGGGCTTTTACATTAGAATATTATCGACTGCACTTAACAAATCTCATAATTATGCCTTGGAAATATCGCACTGTGGGAAATATTTGAAGAAAACCAGATCAAAATCCCAAATAAAATATTGGAGGTTATTTGCTTTATAGTTACAATGTCGTACCTACTTTAATATGCACCAAGATTTTATTTACAATGAGTATATTAAGTAGACTAAATCGAATTATCTGCACCATGTGATCATTAAACAGGGCTGGTGATAAACTATCTCTTGTGATTATTTTGATGGGTTCAGTACTTTTTTTCTTTTTCGAACAAATTAATAAAAAAAATTATATTGATTGTCACTGCACCTGCTACATTTTATTTTTTGCTAACACCAAAATATTGTGTTTTTGATCTGCTGACTACCCAATATTTTCCACAGTGCATTAATCCTAAACGCAAACTTACGAACGAGTAAATAAAAAATAAATCAACAACGTAACAAGTGTGTCATTATCAAAATGTGATTGTATTGTGTTCAGTGTATTTCGCCACACGAAATTGAGCTCTGAACTTACGAGACATAAGGTTGCAGGCAAGTTTACAAAACGCTATAATATCAATGTCTATTAAAATATATTCAGTACTAAAAGTACAAAATTGGAATATCAACTTGTATGAGTTTTTTAAATACACCAAAACGGAATGCTTTAAAATCACGAGATTACCGAATGTTAGTGCATAATTCTACACTAATTTAAAAGCTATACACTCAAGTCATGGCTGTACAAGTCAGTCTATGTATACGATGATGCCGTCCACAGTCTTACAAATGCGGCAATAGACGTAAAATTTACACGCATCGATCTGTACAATGTCTTTTCAGGCTGCTACAGACGTTCCCGTTTTGTGGCGTTCAAAACGCTTTGATATTGAACATGATAATAATTTAAGTCATATTTGTAAGAACTTCATTACAAAAATATAATTTCTTTTCTCAATCTGATTAGTTAAACTATCATTATAAAATTTGTATTTTAACGTCAACAGTAGATTATTATAATTTCTCGATTTTTATGTGTTGCAATACCATATAATTATTTTTATAATTGCAACAATGACCATTTAACAGATTCAACAATATCAAGAATTACAAAAACAGAACGTCATTATGTCTAAAACCAAGCCTTAACTTATATCTATATGTAGATGGCTTCCGTTGCCCCCTTATTGGTCTGTTGTATTTCGTTAGGGGACAGTGCAGCACGGTCCGACCAATCTGAGTGCGGGGATTGTGTGAGCGGCGTCTGCGGCGACGGCGTGGACCAATGGTCGGGCGACTCTGGTGACGGTGTCGGGAACGTGTCACCGATTCCCCAACCTCCGTATAGACCTGATGAGAAGGTGGGATTCATTAGTATTATGAATATACTTATAGTGTTATTACTGAGTGAAAAATCGTATGCCATGGGGTAGCCCGGATTACCAAAACACCAGTAAGTTACCAGCAAGGTATTAACTTTGCCTTGCCTGGTAAATAAATGATTGAATTAACCTAAGATCCTGTTTTCTATTTTGCCCTCGCCTCAATTTGTTTAGGCCTAAGAAGTTCCTATATTATACACCTAGATGCATAATCTTCTTAAGTTGGCTTGGATTGGCTTTTTCACATACCTTGTTGGAGAGAAGAGTTAATGGAGTAAACAGAAGGAATAAAAACAAAATTGATTGAATTTAATATTTCATCCCCATCTTTAAGCCGACTATTGACTTTAAAATCAACCTTATCTCAATGACCCCACAATTATTTTTTAAGCGCAATTAAAATATACCTAGTTTCCCCTCTAAACCGGTCTGTGAACCCTTACACTTCATAATGCAGTCAAGCAGCAACTGATTATAAGGCTGGTACTCACTGGACATCATGTTGGTGAGCGCAGGATGTTGCGCGCCCTGCACTTGCCCGAGCGCCGCCGCGTGCGTCATCACCGCCTGCAGCTGCGCGTTGTGCTGACCGTTGGCACCTAACGAGGTAATAATTATATTAATTCATAATAAATATCAAAATAAAACGAAAGAACAATAAATTAGGTAGCGTACCATATATGTTAAGATGTATATGGTACTTTTATTATACCTGAACGGCTGGATTTAAAAGGATCTATGGCAAGTTGTTGATCATCTGTCAAACATTGCTAGATCAAAATTTGTTGTATTGAGATCGAATCACTTCAATTGTTGTATCATTAAACAATATTGTCAATTCTAATCTTTTTTTTTCGGTACTCTTTACACACGTTCACCTGAACCCAATCTAGGTAGAGTCTGTACTATAGTGACCAGAAAACTGATAAACATACTTAATACAAACATAGTAAAGATAAATTACACCCTATTAATGAGCCAATTAATCAACAGTATTGAGGAACTTAAAAGCTTTACTAAAAGAAAGATTTTTTACAAAAGCTTTGTAGTGAAGCTACACTTACTGAGATGCGCAAGCGCAGAGTAGGCCGCGGCGTCGAGCTGGTGTTGGTGTGAGTGACGTAGCGCCGCCATGTGCGCCGGCGACGTCGGGAGTGATGGCCGCGATTTGCCCGGCGATGGAGATCCTGGGAATTATTACAAAGGTTTAGTTTTTGTTATACAATAAAGAAAATGAAATAATTGTTTTTTGATAGAAGTCACGTATGTCACGTGTTTATATTTGCAGTCATTACGTAGAATACTTTACAATTACGAAACAAGTACTATAATTTAAACCCTGACTTGCAATAAATAATTTATTTCATGCACAATAGGTTATTTTGTACAAAAAAAACACAACAGTATGATTTTAATAATTAACTCAAAAATAAAACAAGAAATATCTTTTCAGTGATTACACATTCAAATGTTACTTTCATCAAAATTTTTGCTATTTACGTTGTTGCCACATATTTTTAAATTAATTTATGTTTTTTTTTTTCATTTTAAGCTCTGTATACCAATTACTATTTTTAAAAGAGTAACCTATGGAACTTCTTGCTGGTTCTTCTCCATAGGAATGACATTTTGGAACCACGCAACTAGAGTCATTTTACGTTTCGGAAGTGCCTGGAAATGCCTACTTGAAATTAAAATACATATTTAGGTTTTTTGATTATAGACTGTGTTGACTTACCTATATAAGCGTGCGGCGATGTGGTGTGGTTGCTGTGCGTAGGCGAGTGGTTGGAGTAGGGCGGAGACAGCGACGCGCCCAGCACGCCGCCGCCGAACGACTGCTGCGTCTGACCCGGCTGCGGGACGAAGCACTGCGGACGTTAGGAAGCGTTACACACACGAACAGACATTTTTTTTGTTAGCCCGTGCTGTCCCACTGCTGGGCAAAGGCCTTCCCCATACTCTTCCATCCTTCCCTATCGGAAGCGTGCTGTGGCCAATCAGCGAGGAAATTGTCCAGATCTTCTCGCCAACGCTTTCTTGGACGAACAGACATACATACTAATAATACACCACAGAGAGAGAGCCAAGATTTTGAGAAAAAGCTGGCTGGAGATTTTGAGCTATCTTGGGACAACTCAACTCGGCCCATCTGATCCCATACTAGGCAGAGCCTGTACTATGAAAAGTACATGAAGTGAAAAATGTGTATTTCCGACCATTTACTCGAAAAATTATCAATGCTCCTTCGTTTATTATATGAAAAGAGGCATGTGCCCAACAGAAAGAGGCATGTGCCCAACAGTGGAACATTTATAGGCTGGTATTAGAAAAACATTATGGTCTAATCGTTTATTCGAAAATTTACACAAATAACACACGCTGTATAAGGTCAGTATAAGCGGATCAAAATCGACTTATGTAACTCTTCGATTTGAAAACGATTTTTTTTACTACACTCTAAGATCTAATCACTTCTGCTTACTCTATATCAATACCTAAAACATTTGCACATAATACTAGTCTAACAAAAGACTGTGTCGAGATGACCAGCGTTCAATACGCTGGTCATCTCGACACAGTCTTTTGTTAGACTAGATTTTAAAATTCGTTGAGAGATCCCGTCAGCAAAAAAATATTAAATCATAAATACATTACTGGTAAAGTAAAATGAAATCCATAGACTCTTTGTTTATTACACGAATATTTAAAGGTATGTAAGTAAAATGTTATGAGTGTTACCTTGACGCAGTCTTCATAGCTGGGCGGCTGCTTGTGCTGCACGAGCTGCTCGATGCCTACGAACTGCGCCATCGCGTTCGAGTACAAAGACGTTGCGTCGTACGGCGACGGCAAGTCCTGATAACAAAACAAATGTTAATTAACTCATTAAATATACCAAAAGAAGGAAAAAAACGGAAAGAAGCGTTTTAGCCACGCCCTCATCTAAGATGTCTGCCGAAGCCACGCCCTTTTGTGGTTGTTGGTGTGTTTAATCAATTTGAATCTAACTACAACGCAATACGGTGCGAGCTGGTATTAATTATCGTATTATATGGATAACATGCACTGAATCAAGGCGTTTAAGTGTGATATTTGATTGTTATACAATGTTCACAGAATAAATTATTACGAGTTGGAAATGTGCTTACCTGTAAATTTTGGAGCGGTGATTCAACAGGACTCAAACTGGAGCCTAAGCTCTCGACGCTCTGTGGCACTTCTTGTGCCACTTTTTTATTATTCTTTTTTACGCTAGGTTTCCTGTAATAAAGAAAATAATAATTTGATTGCATTATTGCAATACTTTCATCATCATAGATATAAGACGGTTTGAACTGAAAGCTTTAGGACTGATAGGGAGATATTTTTAACCAAATGGTAATATTTATAGATTAATTTCCTCAATCTCGCTATGACCAGGTGGAGAGGTATGCTGCGTCTTACTGCTACAAGCACTGAAGTAATTCTCCTGCTGTGATAAGTACTACCGATCGAACTGATTGTATGATAAATTTGATAATTATATTTTTAAAATATGAAGTAGAAAATATTCATACCGTCTTATTTGTGTGGTCTGCAAGTTATTGTTGTCGTAACCCTGGTCGGGGCTATCGGGGCCGGCTTTCGCTCGCGACTTTTTCGGCTTCCCTTTTGCCGCGGTGCTGATGACAGTTGGCTGACTGATTAGCTGCGGGTGAGGGTTTGGTGATGCTGCGGAAGATACAATAAAGTTAGAGGTTTTCACGAAGAAGGATACATAGTACATAAGATAATATTTTTTCATATGTTGCCATGTACGTCGTTGACCAATATATGGCTCGCGGTTTTCTAAACAAACTTATTTTTACATGTAAATATATTCAAAATAGAAAAGAAAACTTGAACGTGCAGCAGGACTCGAACCCGCGACTAATAGTTCAATGCACCGTTGTTGCCATCTAACAGACGTTACTGCCCATGACTTCAAATTTAGCGAAATACGAAGCGAGACAACAAGATGCAACTGTGATTTTACACCATACAGTTCTGAATGTACAGTTCTTTGTTGTGTATCGATTTTTTTGGTATATCTGAAGAATGTCTTACGCATCAGATGATGGTGTTGCGGTGGTGGCCGTGGACAATGTTCGTCCAGGAGCCGCACGATGTCGTCGTGCATCCGCTCCTGGGCGACGTCCCGCGGCAGGCGGTCCATGTGGTCCGTAATCTCTCTGTTGGCCATCGCGTCCAGCAAAGCTCTGCAGGCCCCGTAGGAACCCTCTCGGGCTCCGAGGAAGAGAGGTGTCTCGTCCTGAGGAGAAATTGTATGGTCAGTACAAAGCTATATAGGTACAGGGTACATATGAAAACAGTTTGAAATTTGTTGGACTCCTCGTATACAGGTACAGCGTTCAAATGTTTAGAAAATATCCGTTGACTACGAATGCCAACAAATAATAATAATAATTTAAGTGATACTTCACTTATGATCCTTGACTGTACATGTGTCAAGTTTCTACGCTAATAACATCTAAAATGCTTTCAAGATTATAAACAAAAGAAAACCATCACCAGTGATGTCATTGGTCAACTGACAAAAGGAACATACTTTCCTCTTGCTAATCGTCTGATCTACCGTCCATAATAAAGTTAACCTCAAAACAAATGAAAAACAACCTTAATCCCATCACTTAAAGATCTAATTCTCAATATTACCTTATCGTCCTGTGCATCTCTATTCGCTCCATGAGCTAGCAGGACATTAACAGCATCTATGTTATTGACAGCGGCCGCCCAGTGCAGTGCGGTCTTGCCGCTGTTGTCAGCTGCGTTGATGTCTGCATCCGCGTTGATTAGGTCCTCCACCATGCCTTCTATTGCAAGCCTGAGGGAAAATATAGATTTTAGTAAAACTTTTGAGTTATTCATATTGTTTTATCTGATCAGATCAGAGTGGCGTTGCATTTTGTAAGTGTTGATAATCGAGTTCTGTCAGTTGCACTAAGATTCTGCGCTAATAAGAACTTAATACAGAGCGTGCCATGAAAGGTGAGACAAGGCGAGTGTCGGTAGGGGGGGATTTGCGCAGGTTCCAGGCGCTCTTTCCGCTACCCCAATGACGCCTAGTTCCTTACCCCCTCCAAGTCTAACCTCATTCCGCTAAAGAGACCTATAATCCACTACTGCGCTAGTCAAACCACGTGCTGCTCAGTCTCATTTTTCGTGGCATGTTCTATACGGCACAAAGTGTTGTACAAGATCACAATTAATCCACACAAAGATGACTCGAGATGTAAATAGAAATAGATAAAATAGCTATTTGTCAGAAAGACGTGAACTGGAAATGCGAGTGTATGCGGCCCGATACACTAATAAATTACTAATCCCATATTTATCCCATAGTTACCTGGCAGCAAGGATCAGTGGCGTGGTTCCATCATGCATGCGAGCATTGAGATTCGTCGCTCTATTCCTCAGCAGTATCTGGAACACGCCCATAGCATCCGCGGCGACAGCAGCGTGGAGCGGCGTGCGGCCGGTGTTGTCTTGAGAGTTGGCGTCAGCACCCGCGTCTAGCAATCGTTTGGCTGCATCGGCGCGGGCATATCTAGAGGAAAATTAGGGGCTTTTGTTAATTATCGAGGTGGAATGATGGACACAATTGTTTCTTTTAAAGATTAGTTTGCAAAGTCAAGTTTTATTCATAAAGTAGAAAATTTTACGAAACATAGTCGGAGTCAAAATTTGTCGGAGTTACCATTATATTACCACTCCTATACAAAAATGAACCAACTGAAACTCATGTAAAATAATGAAACAGCAAAATATAGTAACTCACCTAGCAGCTAAGTGCAGACTAGTCTCCCCAGTCTTATCCATGGCCGCGTTGAGCTGTGCGCCCTGAGCCACCAGGTCCGATATAACGTGTGCCGTCTGCTCGTCTTCAGCATCAGAACCCTGGTCCAGCCCACCGCCTCGCACGGCCGCCACCATGAGTGGTGTCATGCCGAGGGGCCCACGAGCGTCTACTTCGACGTGGCCGTCGTGCTGTTGAGAATGTTTTTTGTTAGGTTGCTTTAAAGTATGTTTTTCAATGATTTTGTAATAGCATTTATTTTAAACTTTTTGCTCAAATGCTTTTTGCGCATTATCGCAAACTATCAAGTACTGGCGGTTCCCAAAACACTGTTTCGATTTCGATTCATTTCAACATTTTCAGGAATAAAATGTCCACGAGTTAAATCTGTAGGACTTAGTTACTTAATTTTAAAATTAACGTTATTATACTTACGATAGCCGGTGGCGTCATCATGCTCGGTGGTACACGGATATCAGCTGCGTCTAAATGCTGTTGTGTCCAGACCCTGCCGTCGTGTCCAGCTTCCTCGTAATCCGTGATAGCAGTATGGTCTGAGGCGTACCCCCCTGGCGCCCCATTCGCATCCCCTGGACCTCTCGCACGCTTGGCCCTCGGAGGAGCTGACCCATCGTCGTCCTCATCAGACCAATGGTGTGGAGGTCCCATATGACCACCATTGATGTCAACATCAATACAACCAATCGATCCCTTATTCAAGTTCCTCATTTCCTGACCATCTGGCACGCGCCTGCGTGAACGACGTCTAGTGGAAGAGTTGTTACGGATGAAACCTTCGGGGAACCATGTTATACCGGCAGCACGTTTCCTCTGAGCGGTCACTAATACTCCAATCAGTAAACCAGCTAGAAGGACTAGAATCACTCCAATGAAGACGTATTTGGAGTTAGTTGCATAATCAATGATTGGTGGATTAACGCCTTTAACTTGGAAAATGGGGAAATCTGGTGATAAAGAGTGCTTCGAGGCTGTAGCAGCCAAGAACTCGGCCGCCTCTCTCGCTGAGAAGAAGCACTCGGAACTGGACATTGACGTACACTTCCTGTTATCGATCTCCAAATAAACCTGAATTCCTGTTTGTCCCCTTTCAGTAGATATGATACCATGTTTTTTTCCAATTTCGGTGTCTTGGAGTCCAACATCCGTTGAACCTTTCCAAGGATACACCATATCGTTGCCTAAGTGGTCTTTCTTTATCAATATTGTTGTTCGTAACTGATGGCCCAAGTCTCGGAGGAAAGCGACGGAGTTCTCCTTAAATGTCATCATGTCCATCAACAGAGTGACTGACATAACACCTTCGGCTAAGTGTGGGGGCTCGTTCTCGCAATCGAGTCCGTCCCAGTTACATTCAGCGTTGTTGCAGCCGTAGTCGCAATGGCCGTCGGCGTAATGCTTTTTACAGTAGGCATCGTAGATCGGATTACAGCGCTGTAAGGACTTCTGACAGTCTCTTCCGTCGAACAAGCAAGCCTGAGTATTACACTCTTCGTCGCATTCACCATCCATGAAAACTTCCCAACATTTTATGGTTGCTGTACAGTTCACCCAAGGGTTGAGACCTAGAGAGCAGTCGTTTCCATCAAACTCACACGCGTACGTATTACATTCTTCGTCGCACTGATGGTCACCTCGCTTCTCTTTGCAACCCTTTTTGATACATTGCTCTCTTTGGAAGGCCAGATCTAGTTCTTCGAAACTTAGTCCTGGTTTCTTTGGATTGAATCCTCCACTGATTGGACTGCTATAGCCACCTCTAGAGTGCGGGTCGTGGATATCACAGTTCTTGCCAGTCCACTGCCTTGGGCAGTAGCAGAGGTAGTCACCTGGCTTGTCGATGCATCTGGCTTCTGGATGTTTGCAAGGATTACTGAGGCATTCGTTCATTGAATCGATTTCGCAATTGATACCTGATAATCCTGATGGGCAGTCGCAAACGTAGCCGCCGATTTCTGATGTTCGGCAGTAGCCACCATTTTGGCAAGGGTTAGAATCACAAGCGTAGCCTGAGTATTCACAGTTCTTGCCATAGAATCCATCATTACAGAGGCACTCATGTCCGCCCTGTATCGCGGTACAAATACCTCCGTTTTGACATGGAGAGTTTGCACAGAAGTTAACTTTGGCATCGCAATGTCTTCCCATGTATCCAGGCTTGCAATTGCAGTGGTAGTCGTTGACAAGTTGCACGCAGTCTTGGGTGCCAGGTGACAAGCATGGGTTGGACAGACATTCATTGATGTCTCCTTCGCATCTTGGTCCAACAAAGCCTGGCGGGCACTTGCACTCGAACCCTCCGACTTTGTCGATACATGTCCCGTTGTTATGACACGCATCTTGCTTGCAATCGTTTACGTTGATCTCACAAATCTTGCCAAGAGTTCCGAAAGGACATGAGCAGGAGAAGTTGTTGATAAGATCGTGGCAGGTGCCTCCGTTCTGGCAAGGGTTTGGTAGGCAGTCGTTGACGTTGAGTTCGCAGTTTTGTCCTTGAAAGCCTTTGGCACACTGACACTGGTAGGTCCCTACGAGGTCCTTGCAGAGGGCTCCGTTTTGGCAAGGGGCGGAGTCGCACTCGTTGATTTCCTTCTGACAGTAAGAGCCTGTATAGCCTTCGAGGCAGTGACAGCGGTGAGAGTTGCCGATATCTTCGCATGAACCGTTGTTGCAAAGTTGTTTTAGTTTTACTCCTGGGGACAATAGTAATTAATGGATAAGTTGTTTGAATGAACTAACTACTTTTTATTAATCCATGCAAGCAGTTTCACTAGATTTTTTTGGGAAAAAATAATGAAATTTTTGCTAATAGTTTAAAATATTTTGTTATTATAACAATTTAACAGTAAATTACCTCTGAAATCCATACCTTTCCTGATAGCCGCGTCTTTACAGGACACCATTTCGACGTCGCAGAGCTTGCCGGACCAGCCCGGGGCACAAGTGCATGTGTATTGAGGGCCTTTCTGGGAACATGTTGCTCCGTTTTCGCATGGACTCACCTCACACCTAGGAGAAGAAATTTTTTTTAAGAAATTTATTATTTAGGATGGACTTTTCTAGAGTTGACCAATACTTTAAGGCCAATAGATACTTAAATATTAATAAATTACTTGAGCTTAAATTGTGCTCCAAAACTATAGGTATTTTAATTTTTTGAAGCTTCAATATTAACAGTAATTCCACAATATAATTCCTTGTTTTAGGCCTAGGAGCTGGAGAATTAAAGTAAAAAATTATTATAGACCCTAAATTCCTCAACAAAACATTTGAGCCGTACTCACCAGTCGACATAATTCTCACAATGCTTGCCAGTGTAACCGTACGGGCAATGACACGTGTAGTGTGTGATATGGTCATGGCAGGTGGCGCCGTTGTCGCAAGGAGAACTATCGCACATGTTTATACGGAACTGGCAGTTTGAGCCCGTATAGCTGTAAAGAACAAATGGATTAATTATAAAACATCTATGATATATTGTAAGTAATAATGACGAAGTTTTCATAAGTATTATGTGTGGTTTCGTCTTTAAATATCAAATTTAGTGTGAGGTGGTGTCACTCCCCAAACCATGGAACACCAGCTGTTATCCTTGTCCTTGGTGCCCTAAAACCTGCACGCTGAACATTTTAATGAAAGCTAATGATAATGCAGTTCTAGTACAGTTTATTTAAAAACTATGAGTTTATTTTTCTTATGTAAAACTTCAAAAGGTAAAAAAAACTGCTTAAAAATTATTTTAATTGTTACATAAAATGTAAGTTCTAAAGCCTGCAGAAAAAAAGTAACAACAGTTCCAACTTACCCAGGAGGACAGGAGCAGTTGTAGGAGTTGATGCCGTCGATGCAGGTGCCGCCGTTCATGCAGCTGGACTCGGTGCAGTCCTCGTCGTTGGTCTGACAGTTGATGCCCGAGAAGCCCAGCGGGCACGTGCACGTGTAAGACGCGACGTACTGAAAGATAAATACGGAGATGAGTTTTTGTTGTTCTTTGTCCTATTTGTTCTGTGTTAAGGACTGTGGATCTTACATAAAATATAGCTGTAGATATTTGAGATTGTAACACGATATCGCTATTTCTAATTCACGCCCACTCCCTGTAGTACAAGCTAACATAACCATTGGCAAGAACGGTTGTCACAATTTAATTTTAATTTACGAATTCTAAAGATATGACGGTAAAAAACACCTACGGATAGTCTTTTGAGTGACTATAAAATATTTCAAAGCGTCACATCTAGCGCTTATCAGTAAGGAACTCAAGGATTATTAAAATTAAATAAATAAGAAAAAATAGAAGGACGCGCGACGTGAGGTCTTCGATGAAATGAACATTTTCATTTGTGAATATTTGATTTAAGGTGCAGACACACTATAATATCATTAAAAACACTTCCAAATGTCTCTCTATGTTTTGTAGAACATTCTCACCTGATTACAAGTAGCGCCATTCATGCAGGGCCTCGACTGGCACTCGTCGACGTCGATCTCGCAATGCTTGCCGGCGAACCCGCTTGCGCATACGCAGTTGTAGTCGCCGATAGAGTCCAAACATGTCGCGCCGTTCTGACACGGGACTGTAGAAAAACATGGTTAGTGTTATTTGTAATTGGAGGTAAATCTCTAAATTTCATTGTGATATAAGTTTGGGGTTGAACAGTCAGACAGACAGTTGATAAAGACAATAATAATACCGGCCTATAAATATCCCACAGCTATGCAAGGCCTTTTCTCATATAGAGAAGGAATGAGCATTTATTACCACGGTTGCTCATTGCGAGTTGGCGATTTCAGAATCCTTTTGGAATCCAGGATTCCTCAAGGTCTTTTTCCTATACCAATTCTTCCTCTCTATATCCCTATCTTTATTTTATGCACTGTAGCATTGATTATTTCTTGACCGCGTTTTATTAGAAATCTGTTGTTTATAGTAGAAAAAATATTGGCTCTTTTGGTGGGGATTGAACTCGCAGGAGCCTAATCACGGCTAACATTGTATTGCGGGATTAAGTTATCTCGAAAAAATATATAACCACAAACAAGTAAGCAGAACTTGGTATCTAGCCAAGAAATGTTCCTACTATGTTACCAAAATACTTACATGAAGCACAATCGTCCGTATTGATAGCGCAGTCTTTTCCTTCATATCCTCTGGCACACAGGCAGGCGTAAGACCCTTCAGTGTTGATGCAGGTGGCCTCATTATGGCAGGGGGCGGTGACCGCGCACTCGTCGACGTCACGCTCACAAAGCGCCCCCGTCCAGCCCACGGGACACTGGCAGGTGAATTCTGCGTAAGATGCCTCGGCTACGCAGCGGCCGCCGTGACGACATCTGTGGAGGAAGGTAGAATTAGATTTTGAACTTTATTGTGGTTGGTTTTGGGTGGAAAATGGATTGATGTCAATGGTAATTTGGTATTTTGATTAACTTTTGACCATAGTTTTAAGTTGACTGAAAATGGTTTGCTTATGAGAACATGAAGCCCAGATAAGACTGGACAAGGTTTTCTCCTAATACGATTTGTTCCAAGCCCATGTTAAGGTCAGTTTCAATGGATTTAGCAGAATATTTGTCTTTTACATGAATGGAAGGCTTGACGATTTTCAAAGATACATTTTTCACAGCCAAGACAAAAAAGGTGGTTATTTTTGTTGAAAATTGAGTTGTTGGAGGACTCTGTAATGTTATAATTTAATTATTTAATACTAACTGGTTAGGAGTGCACGGGTCGAGCGTGTTCTCGCAGTTACGGCCGGAGTGCGGCGGTGCGCACACGCAGCGGTAACCGTTGACGAGGTCGATGCACGAGCCGCCGTGCAGGCACGGGTTGCCCGCACAGTCGTCGATGTTCATCTCGCAGTTTACACCTGTGAAATTGACATGTGTTATAGATACTATGAACTAGCATAGACCCACAACTTCCATTGTGAATATAAACACTTCTGGGACAAAATTCGAGGCTTTCAATTCTTATCTGGTCGGACTTAAAATTTGTGAACAAAAATGTTTCATACAGTGTTGCTCACAACTTTACGCGTTTTCATTGCAAATTTTCTTTTCAGTTGATTTTATTTGTATAGAAGCTACCACTTCCTTTAAATTCAAAGCTTAACGAAAGCCAGAATAGAAGCGAATCAGCAGACTGCTTAACATAATTTAAAATCTATATATATAATTCTAAATAAACAACTTACCGGTAAATCCGAGGACGCAATCACATTTGTAGGCATTCAGTCTATCGTGGCAAGTTCCTCCGTGCTGGCACGGGTTCGAACTGCACTCGTCAATATCACGTTCACAACGTTGTCCTGTAATAAATGTAAGTTGTACATATATAATCTGTCAATTGCTCAGATTATTTGACCTTGTTCGTGTTTAACAGTTTCAGGATGCTAGGTTTTTTGGGACGATAATACGAAATGTCTGCGTAAGGCATGTTATCTTGAACTCATGCCAATATTTTTTTTAGAGGAGTAATTTTATGTATCCTTCGTCAGTAACCACATGTGGGTGTTACCGTGAGCCTTCGGAAGGTAGAGGATGGATGTTCCTGACGAAGTTTTAAAACAGTGGCCAATTTATTGAACAATTCGACAAGATCACATTGTCATCATCAGTATTCAAGTCTACCTTGCATGATAAGCACCTTTTTCATGACTCAATATCCAAATACTCTGGTGAAAATTATAGGTTATACTAAATACTTAAAAAAGAACAATAATGTTTACCTCCATATCCAGGCATACAGTGGCATATAAACTGATTGACTCCGTCTTCACAGGAACCTCCATTGATGCATGGGTTTGAAGCACACTCGTTCACGTCCGAAAGACATCTGTAGGGAATAGGCATGATGAATAAACAATTATTTTAAGATAAACCTCAAATCTATTAAGTGTGAAAAAAAAAACTAAATAAAGAATCCACTAAAGACATAAAGATTAACGCAATATCCAAGTGAGCTGAAAGTCCACAGCCGTCTCAAGGTTCGGCCCATATGGCGACATGTTGGTGGGGCCAAACAATCTCGAAATTTTTTGAGTGTTTTTAAAACATTGCAAATGCTTTTAAATTAAAAAAAGGCAGCAGATGAAAAGTGTACGTCAGACAGTGACTCACATAGATTAACTGTTTGTTAGCATGACGTATAGTTTATTAAATTAAGAATTTAACTAAAATTTTCTGGAGTTAACTAGTATCCCGTCACCTAAACCCAATTGCCGTAAGTCAAACCCGTCATTTTCGGACTTGGTTTGGGTTAATTTGGACCCCATAACCGGTGCTCCTGTTCGTACCTAGCGTCATAATATCCTCTAGGGCATTCACACCGGAATCCGTTGATCCTGTCGACGCACTTGCCGCCGTTCGCGCACGGGTTGGATAGGCACTCGTTGATGTTTGTCTCGCAGTGTTGGCCCGTGAACCCTGGGATGCACTCGCAGGTGTACCTGAGGGAGGTTGACGGTAAGATCGACACGTAGTAGACTAGTGTTGAAAGGTATGAGGCCAAGATGTTTTGTGTTTAAGAACAGTGAATGAATGGAGATTCTATTTGATATTTGACTTTGAGAAAATTAGTTAGGTCGTTTTTTTCTATGGAGCTAGCTGTGCTCCGCGGTTTTACGTGCGTTATTTGTCCCTGTTCCAGTAAACTTCATTTTTTTTTGTAATAAGTGTTGTAACAAACCCGACTTTGTTTTTTATAGGTATACAAATAACTACCAAATTTTTTTTCTGCGGGGCAAAGTGTATCGTGCCTTTTTATTTTTCTAAGTTATGCACGACTCAAGAAAAAATACACTCGGACAAAGCCAAAACACAATTTTACTATATTTATAAGTAGAATCATTTGAAAATTTGGTATATATATAATAAGCAATATAAATGTGTCAGCCATTTTGGATACATGCAGCAAATACAAATCAAACTTTTACAAATGAATTTGTATAGAAAACAAACAATAATTAAAGCATTACATGCACTAATAAAACTTTGAAACTTACTCAAAATATGTATTGCTGCATGTAAAGGAAATAAAGAAGCATTAAAATGTGATATACAATGTAAATGTGCAATAATTACACAATGGGGGTTATCGCGTGTCAAAAATATTTTCCTTTTATTTTTTGTCTGCGAGGGGAAACCTTCCAAAGGCCCGGCCTTATGGGGATTATGGCCGAAGAGTGTTGGATTTTTACCTCACTAAAACCACCATGTTTTTCACCATCAGCTCATGGAGGAGGGTTCTGTTACCTCTTAAAAGACCAAACTAGAAACCCTCCTATGCAACGCCTGTTGTGACACATCCCTGGGAAGACGGTAAAAGGGTCTTCCCGGAGCCTCACTATCTACGGTAGCATTGACCACTGCTACCGCTTTCTCCAAAGTCAAGAATATCCTAGCGTCGCTAGACAGTGTCGACAATCTGCCGGCCTGCGATTGGTCGAAATTGACAGATAGACCGCGACGTTAGCGGCAGTTTAAGACACGCGATATCCCCCATTGATTGACAATGACATAAAGTTGGCAGTAAAAACCCTCAATAAAATAATGTTCTTAAAGTCTACTTAATAATACAAACATATCCAAAGATAGTTTTTCCTACTGGAGATAGAAAAACCATTTTAGATTTTATGTAACTTTATGTCAATGATAAAAGTGCAAATGATTGAAGAAATGAAATAATATGACTGTAGTAATTTTTTTAATGAGAGCATATTATTATTACATCACAGCCTTTTTTTTAAAGCATGAACGTAATGTTTACCTGTTAATTCCATCGATGCAGGTAGCACCATTCCTGCAGGGGTTGGAGTAGCACTCGTTAACGTTGATCTCACAGTTGCGGCCTGATGTGCCGGGCTTGCAGCGGCACTGGTAGCCACCTATTAGGTCCTCGCAATGACCTGAAGGAAAATGTGCCTTAAGAACGAGATCGAAGCTTAAATGGTAGGAGAAAACTTAGTACTGAAAATAATAAGTTCGGGCGAGTAGCGTTCTTTCTTAGATATTAGGAGCAAATTTATGAGCAGTCACTAAAGGAGTAAGTATCAAATAAGAAAAAAAAAGGCAAAAATATTTGTGAACAACGACCGAAAAAGTGCTGAAAAACTACTGAAAACGATGATTAAAAAAATCGGGAGACGGCTACCTCTATCATCTTGGGGTATAAAAAATAGTCTATGACCTATTTTCAGACCTATTCAATACACACGAAAGATTTCATGAAAATAGGTCAAACCATTTCGGAGGAGCTTGGTTACAAATACTGTGACATGAGAATTTTTTTATATATATAGATAGATTCTCCTCACCTCCAAATTGGCAGGGGTTCGACTCGCACTCGTTGATCTGCGTCTGGCAGACCCTGCCAGTGTACCCTGGGTGGCAGTTGCAAGTGAAGCTGTTGTCTCCGTCGATGCACTCGCCGCGGTGGCAGGGCGCTGATAGGCAGTCATTGATGTTCGTCTCGCAAGACATTCCTGGGAAGAAATGTTAAATATCAATGACGTAATTATTTGGAAATGTATTACTTAAGTGATAGATAGTTGTATAAATAGAATCCTGGAGTTGGAAACTCCTTGTTACAAGTAAGCTTGCTAAATGTACATACAGGAGAAAAGCGATAAAAATTTAAGTGGCAGTTAAGAAGTCAGATTTTAAGAACCGCTTGAGATGCTTCATTATAATTGGTGCAGTCTCCCAAAAACCAAATTTGGCCCATACTCCTTCAACGCTTAAAAATATTTTAGTAAATATTTTTATGGTAACATACCGGTATAACCAAGAGGACATTCGCAGGTGTATCCAGCTATGCTATCGTGGCACGTCCCGCCATTACGGCAAGGACTTGACGCGCAGTCATCGATGTTCACTTGACAACGAGCACCCGTAAAACTGTGGAAATAAGAAAGGCAATTATTATCTCGTCTTTAGAAAAACTAAAATTAGATGTTAATATTACGAAAACAAAAAGAACAGAGTATAATGAGAAGTTAAGGTATTTTGCATGAATAGTTGATCTGGTCTTCAAATATGAAATACCTATAAATTTTCAAAAGACATAGATCATTTAACTACACCAAAAGCCTCACCCTTTAATCCCTAAAGAAGAAGAGAAAATAAAAGCAGCTATCGCAAAAACTCATCTGTCATATGCGCAGCTATTCGAATTAACTATGTACTGGATTGGATGGATTCACGTAACTTAAGTACCACTTACCCTATAACACAAGTACATCTAAACGCGTTGATCAGATCATGGCAGACGCCTCCGTTCAGGCAGGGGTTGTTGGCGCACTCGTCGATCTCCACCTCGCACTGTGTTCCCGTGAACCCTGGAAAATAAAAGAAATTGTTATAGAGACATTGATAATCCACATAATAGCATAAAAAGATTTTTTACAAATATGTCTATCCCTAAAAGTAGGCAAAGAAAACCATTTATTTTAAAAGAATTAGTTTTTCGGAGATACCTATTGAAATTTTGTAGTCAACAGACGGAATTTGACAACAATATAGTAATGAAAATACCAGTCGTAAATATTTGGAGGCAAGAAACTCCGTACATCAGAAAACCAAATAACATGTCAACTAAACAATACAAGTTATTATCTTTGAAGAAACAGAACTTAATAAAACAAGTGGACTGACTTAGATTTAAGCACCAGTTAAGTTGACCAACCATCGTAAAACGTTAAAAGTAATGGGGTACAACAATGTTAACTTTGAATGTTTTGTATTCATGATTGTCAGGACTCTATATTTTGAGGGGAAATTGTGGGCATTGAAGTTATAAAATGTTTTAGTAATTTTCATTAGTGTTATGTAGATGGCGTTGCTTGTTCTAAAGATAAGACCTATTACTATATTTGCAAAGATTGTGACGAATAGCAGGTGGTTAAAATGTCTTGTAGTCGTAAAGTATATGAGTTAAAATTCATATGTTGAAGTGTACCCTACACTTGAAATATTTTTGACTTGAGCCATCGAAACCTCGGGTTTTGATTAGTCACTGTGTAGAAATGGTAGAGTTCCAATAAAAATGACAAGTTTTTCAATATTTTTTTTAGGAGACAAGGCTCTAACTAATTGTGATTAAAATTAACTAAAACATAACTGGAAATTGATCCGTGCTCACCTACACGTATTTTACAGACGGAACAAAAACCTCTAATACAAAAGCAATTTCCATCATCATATCATTGTCCTAAAATCAAATTACACGTTACAATAGGTTCCATACAATAGTGCTCATTTTATACAGACTTCACATGAATACCATTATGACGGACAAACAGATTTTATGTTTATACCATAGACCCGTCTCTCCAAGAATGCTAATTGACGTCAACGTTCCAGGCCCATCAAAACCATACCACCAACTGGATACAACGAAAAACTGCCTTAAACGCCGGTAATACGACTCGAAATTGCTTATTGTTTGCATAGCCTGATATTGAGTGGACGTCAGAGTCGGATAAATAAGATACAACCTTAAAAGAAAGTGGTAAAGTTGATATTTGACTGATAACAGCAGAAGTGCTCAAGGCAGGACAATCTAGCCCCGACCAGTATTGAGTGTGCCCTTTTAAAGAAGCAAAAATAAACACGCAGTTCTATGACCTTTATTACAAAGAAATACAGTCTTGTTTCGCTTGATTATACAACTTTAGCAGCTTGCAATATTATTCTTAAGAAAATCACTATCCAGCCAAATTGGGAATGTGGTTCTGCATAGCAAAAAATTTAACGTAATCACAATTCTTCGGAATAGTTCTTATTTCTAAAGACTTAAAGTTTTGTTTTATTCGATAAAATAAATAGATAATGCATGACCGTGTCTTAACGTTAAGTAAATATTTTAATAAACCATTTAAGATTATTTTGCTATGTTTAATGTGAATAATGAGAAATCGGTAGAATTGTGTGTATTATCTCTTGAAGGAACAATGACCCGTCTTTATGATAATACCTACCAATTGTCATACTGAAAACCGCTCTACATTTTTTTTTACTGCGATTGCAGCAGATAGCCGTTATTGTCCCGACGACCTCCGTGGTCGAGTGGCGTACGGTTTTCAAGGCTGCGCCAGCTCTGAGGTCCGGGTTCGATCCCCGGACGGGTCAATTTAGAAAAACACTTTTCTACATTGTCTCGTGTCTGGATGTAGGTATGTGGTGGTACCTTCGTTGTCTCTGCTTCCATAACGCAGAGCAACGCATGCTTTAGCTACTTTCTTTGGATTCGGAGTAATTTAGGTATATGATGTTGTCCACATGTATTTATTTATTGATCATTGCATTTGCGGAGTATTAAGATTAAATCCTAGTTCCAAATGACAACTGTTGGCGTTAACAGTTTATCCCACCATCATAATTTACAGCATACTAGCTGAATCCCGGGACTCCGTCCGCGTAGGTGTCAAAAAGTAGCCTATGTCATTTCTAAGGCTTTAAACTATCTCTGTACCAAATTACATTTCAATAGGTTCAGTAGTTCAGGCGTGATTGCATAACACAAACAGAGCTACTGTCACATTTATAATGTTATAGTAGCGACTGGCGAACCCACCCAGATTTTGGGCGGTTATCACAGCAAGAAATGTCTGTAAATAAGCACGAAATTTCTTTACCTATTGATGAAAACTGAATTAACAGCTGCATAGTTAGCTGCATAGTTATGTATAAGCGTAAAGATAGCGAGAGCGACTTTGTTTATGCTTACAATCTAAATATTATACGTTAATATGATTAAAATATTCTGAATTAAACCAAGGAAGCATACATTAAGTGTCTTCTTCAGTGAGTGGTTTAAAGCCTGATCAAGGCCAAGTATGTTGGGTTTCCCCATTATATAATTCTCCTGAGGTTTGGATAAATGCCCGGAAAACTATTGGCTCAACACTACATGGCTTAAACTCTAAGCAAAAGCTTATTAAATTGAAAACCTAGGGCTAATGAAACCTGGGGTTTCCAGTGTATGTGGACAAAGACAAACTAAATCTAACTGATAACGATCAGTTAGAATCAGTTATTTTGTACATTTTAAGCATTATTAACTGGCTTATGAGAACATTATTGAGAATTTAGAAACTGTCAGGTTGTGTCAGAAAATTTTTATTTGACCCAGAATCATACCCTGGGAAAGAGCAATGCTGAGAAATTTGCCTTATCCTTTTAAAAGAGACTCTTACGGTCGACATTTTGGAATTTGGCTTACATGACATAAATCAAAAACTTTGTTTTTAATGTAGATGTTCCTTTGCACATGTGATTTGAATGTTTGTGAAACCCCCGCGACATAAGGATTAAAATTCTTAGTGCGAGCGTCGTTTTCTAAAAAGAAAAAAAAAAGAAAAAGAGATGTTAACGGTCCAGGATAATGGTTTCGAGTGATCTATAGAGGAGGAACCGGCATACATCATGGTACGAAGTTATCTATAGTTTATTTTTAGATGATGACCATAGGCCAGTTCAAGTCGTGATACTATTTCCAGCACGATAACAACGCATTATTTATACGATTATCTAAAACAATGGCAATAAAATGTGTTATTACGCAAGTGTGGCGGGTCTATGAGCGACATGGCCTATTGAACGTTTATGGTTAGGCTTGGTAGGGATGCCCCGCCCTGTGCGCCGGCGCATGTTGTGGTCAATTGTGAACCAAGGTATGAGAGTGAGCGATTTTTATTGCGATTACTTTAGTGATGTTGTATCTGTATGTTAAATTAGGGAAGTCAAGTCCGTAGGATATGAACTTATTCTACATCGACTTTTTTCTTAATATGAAAAGATTTTTTGTAGTTCGAATCATTATTACCTGAACTTCCTTTTATGCTAATTAAAATAACTGGAACTACATTCCCATTAATTATGGCAAACAATAACCTACAATAATAGATATACTTACCCCCAAATACTAAAACGTTAATCAACAGTTTTTTTTAAGATTACTTTCAATGTGGGTCGCACATTACTAGTAATCTTGTTAACCCCTCGTGCTTGTGTTACGAGTGGGTTCACGGCAGTAGTGTAATGGGTGGGATTCGAACCCGAAACCACGTCATGATCGCAAGTCCGACGCCCTAGCCATTAGGCTACCGCCGCTTCAAAACATTAACAGGTTCTTAAATATCTATGTGACGCTACTTCATAACTTAAAGTGACAGAGACAGCATGAGACTTAACAGCTGCTTTAAACTGATTGAAGATTCAGTATTCGGTCATCAGAAGTCGAGTATAAGCGAGTATTAGCTAGTTATTCTAAACTTTACACCGTTGCCTACTGTCACGATTTTGGATCACAGGCCACAATGAGAATGTTCGGTGCATGCTAATAGGCACTATTCGCATATATGAATCTTAATACAGTATCAAATACATATGTTGGCTGTAAATGCTTTAAATATAATGTATTTATGACTTACATTGTTGGTATTTTTGGATGGGAAACCCCGAAATTGTGGGAATTCTTGATGTTAAGACATTACTGTCGTTACCATTTATTATTTGTTTTAGAGCTATTTATTTAAGTATCTATAAATTACGTTGAGATGAACGTATCTAAGTATGACGGGCAAAAGCTGGGCGTCAATCTTGCCACCATTTTCTAGACTGGCTACGGTATAGGTAACTTTTCATAGTAAAACAAATGAATAAATAAGTACCCATCTCAGTTTAATAAGTACCTATACAATTTCGTCTATATTCTTTGACTTCCAGAGTATATTATTAACTATTAGAATTATATCGATTAAAATAACGATTCATACGATGGATATTTTCAAACTGCAAAAGGGCGAAGAATTTTTGAAACCTTTTTTCTATCTAAAAAATTAACATGAAATAAATATTACTAATAGAAAAATTGTGTTTAAGTTATACAAAACCGAGAAAAAATTATTGCCAACGGTCGATGTTTTTTTTTCGATTATACAGTTCAAAGACCCAAGGCAATGTTTTATAAAAAATATAATGTCGTCATACAGTGCAGGCATGCCCTTATTCGTACTGGCGTGACAAGTTTGAGCCCAGTCGAGCATTGCGAGGGAAGGCGAGCGAAACCAGATGTCCAGCTAGTCCTTATGTAATGACGATTCAATTGTTTTCTGTCTTAAAACTGTTAGTACGTGGAATGGGGTGTTTAGAAATAATTTTGGGGTGAATCAAGACAAATTTGGAGAAGGATTTCAGCAAGGATTTACGGTATCGTATAATTTCACATTAAAACTCCTTTCATATAGTTTTTTATAGTTAAGAATCCACCTTTGACATTATATTTAATCTGAAAAATGTAAAAAAAAAAAGCAATTCTCTATTCACCCCATTTTACCCCGTATTGAAATAAATTTGATCTATGAACAAGTATAATTTTAATGACTTATCCGAAAAATAAGACAACCTGCCAGTTCCTGCTGCATTTATAATACCGGCCTTTAGATGTCCCACTGTACATTACACAATAATTGAGAAAGAACATATAACTTTGAAAAAGCTACATTGGTACTTGTCTTTACTGGGTTCGAACCTGCAACTTTGTGCACACAAGGCCGTTCATTGAAGTGCTGGGCCACTACGACATTTATTTTTCTCCAGCGTTCGAGAATTTATACCATTCATTTATTATTATTTTTTTCTTAACGATACACGTGATCTAATAAAACGATTATGCAATAAGTCTCAACTGAAAACCTATTTATTGTTTCAAATTATGTTACATACTATCAGCTATAACAACATGTACAAAAGCTGTTTAAATACATAAAGGTACCAACTAAACTACGGCAGTAACACTTATTGCCATTAACGTCTGTGCAGGAAGTGGGGTCGAAGATCACAAGGATTGGTTACTGGCAAGACAACACATTGACTCGCTTACAACTGCGTGGAATGAATAGAAACTACAATAAAACGTATTTTCAATATTAAATAAGGAAATTTGTTTTTTTTTAGAAGAAAAAAAGAACAATGGCGTTAAAAATGGAATTGGAATTTTTATGTTCAAATATTTTGTAGGAGAAACGGATTGAGCAGGCAGCGGTATGACCTAACTTACGAAAACTAACTAATGAAATTTGACATCGATAATTTTATAACTACTGCTGTCAAAATGATACTTCGTATTACCTATTGCCATATCAATGATCGTTGCTTCTCTATACGAGAAGAAGCCTGTGCCCAGAAAGTAGGACATTTATAGGCCGGTATTATCGCCATAGCGAAAACAAATTACAAGTGATACAAAGTCGAAAGACAGTAATTATATTATTAAATTTTCACTGTCAAATTCTATCGCTTTGATTCTCTTAGATTTTATCCAATCAATACAATAATATCACATTAAAATGTCATATTAACACAAGAAGTCTCTTAAAACAGCTCGCCCTAGCAACTTAAAAAGCATAACGAAACAGAAAAATGGTTCATAATTAAAAAAAGTAAATTATACCGCAATTACTCACATACAGATATAAGCCGGACAATTTAAAAAGCGCTTTAAAAAGTACTGCTTTCTTACTATAATTGTACTTTTTCATTTGTTTGGTTTATCCATGGGAGTATGATGGTTCCAGAGAGTGGTTTGGCTCGCACCATTGCGTTTCTGACATATTTTATCATGTTATGTTCACTTGACTTGTGTTCCTGGTGTAATGGACTGTCTTATGATGTCCTTTTCTTTACGTTTTTTATTTAACTTTGATGTTTACAGCGTTAAAGTTTTTTTGGGCGCGGTTTTTAAGGAAGTATTTAGTCTTCTTAGTACATGTTTTCTCCAAAATATAGTTGTTTTTATTAAGTTCAATAGTCATAAAAAGTAAGTTTCTTTATCAATGACCAACTGAGGTAATTTGCAACATATATAAAAGCAAGTCGAGATAACAACAAGATTTATATCTAACTCAAGAACGGCAGAACCAATCTTTGATATTTGGAATGCTATCGTAATTTTTTATTGAATACATACCTATGTATTCTACTATATTATATAAAGAGTATTAATCTAATTAACAGGCAGGATACATATGAGTACATAAACACAGTTCACACGGTTTTTAGGCCAGCATTACCGACACCGAAATAAGATGATGCGATACCCTCCGAACTTGTGTTTAGTAACTGATCGTGTCAATAGATTTAATATGAGTTTACTTTATTGTAGTCAGAGGTTCCGATTTCCTGCCGAGGACTAAAACGAAGCGTAATTACGGCAATGAGGGTTACCACAAGCCAAAAAATTGCTAGGGTCTCTTACGGGGAGGGCAACCCGTCATCCGATCAGCTAACAAGCCACGGAGGACAAACGCCGTCAAACGAGAAGTCCTGCGTGTTTGTCCTCGGAAGAAGTGAGGGGTGGAAATTTTACGCCTACCCCTTTGGAAGAGGTCCTTCGGGACCAAGGCCTGCCAGAGCTGCGCAGGAAATGCACTAGTGATCCCGCGGCTCTGGCTAAGGCAAGGTCAGGACTCGGCGTGGGTTATTTCGACGCTTGTGACCCTTTTTGGTGATGTCACCAGTATCTATCATATTTTCGCCTATCACAGACCAGTACCTTGTCTTTCTTTGGTGGAGGACACAATCAATCCCAGCGGAGTTTCGGCTAGCGATAGACCCACTCGGTAAATAAGGGTAAGGCTACCAGTCTTACCATGTGCTACTCAAAATTATATCCCAGTAAAGGTGGAAAAAAGTTTTTTTTAAATATAATACGAAATTTAGAAAATGCTTGACGGAAGATAATATCATATCTGAAAAGCATTCTTTCTTAAAAGTTTTTTTTTATATATTATTTGATCTATTTTGAGCCCTTGGCATCCAAGAACACCTAAACAATTGTTGGATTTCTAAAAGTAGGTACAATCTAGGCTCTTAGTGGTGATAATGATGGGATAAACTGCCTTAATCCATGAATGACTGAATGAATAATTAATATAATCCGTTTAACAAGATTAAGATAATTGCAATCAAATGATGAGATCTTAAATAATTAAATCAATTAGTATGATTGATGAGTTTAACGTCATATTGTATAAACGTTCAGGTAATAGCTAATAATTAACAGTTAACAACTATTTTCTTTTCTGATTAAAACCGTTCGGAACTTCTACTGGAAGAAATATTTGTCGATCGCTTAAATATTTCTCAATGCGGAGTTGCGAATTCTTCCAAACTTCGGTAGACCACCTTACATTGGTCTTTATCACATAACTAGTTGTTAATGGGCGTTGCTAGGCAACCGCGACTAGGAGTAAAATAATGTCACTGATTACTCCGTGTTTAGTACGGCGTGGCGAGATTACGCTAACTGTGACGTTGATAGTAAGGCTTGCGATCGTTTCCGCGTCCAACACAATGCGCGGGCGCCGACGCTCTCATCGCCATGGGAATCGGGTCCCGAGTAGGGTTGGCACGAGGCTTAGCTAGTATTACGAGTTAATTGGAGCATTTATATTACATTACGAAAAATCAATTTTATAATAGTGCATGAAAATTCATGGCTTGGAATATTGAAGATGGCTGTAAAACATATGAGTATTTTCTTTCCGTTATCCTTTATCTAGTCCTTAAGTGGGTGGAATATTAAACAGCTCTTGCTGTAAAACTCTAAGTTTTTAATACAAACTCTCTAATAAATTATCTACGTTTGATCGATTATTCATTGTTTAACTAAGGAACTATAGTGTAATACAGTAATTTACTCATTAAGCATGCAAGAAAAAGTAACAGGAACACGACCGATTACGCAAGAACCATAAAAACGTCTACGTAACAATCTGTCGTGGCAACCCTACCGCTATCTATCGCCCGTCTCTGTCTAATAGGAATTAATGATAATCATCAAGCTTGCCGTCAACTGGAAGCAAATTGTAAGTTAGCAGCTTCAAGAGAAATCCACAGAACTAGTACTTCCAATGTTTATTACAATGTTAGGTAAATGTCGGTATGGAAATTAGCGATACGAGTTGAGATGGCCCGATAAGGGGATTTGTGTTTGTTTTCAGAGAGATAAATGCTGAATGAATAGATGACTCAGTTTGGAGAGATATCTCTGTTATGGTATGGATTGATTTGTTGATGGCGGGTTGTTTAAGTTACCGTTACTTTAGAGGGGACCTTGGAACTTTAAATTAATTGATATTCGGTATATGCAAGAAATGTCGAATAGAATTGGTTCGCCTCCTTCCATGTGTACATAAATTGGCTTCTTCACTCATATTTTCAGACATTTTTAACAGTAAAGTTTTTAAGTCATAAAATATGCTTTGACATAGTTCTAAAAATCACAAACTTATTCTGAAAGTCACAGGCTTTCTGGCAGTTTTTTTTTTCTTATAAGCAATGTGGGTCGCATATCTAGTATTCTGCTTAACTCCTTGTGCTAGGCTAAATGTAAATGCTTGAGAAAGAAAATGACGGTAATTTTTCTGTTCATAATGTGCAAAACAATAACTAAAACTTACCAGGCATGCAGACACATCTGAAGGTACCAGGGTCATCGAGACACGAGCCATCGTTCCTGCAGGGGTGGCTCTCGCACTCGTTGACGTTGGTCTCGCAACGAGGACCGGTGAAGCCCACGGAACAGTTGCAGGCGAAGGACCCGGGCGTGTTCACGCAGATCCCGTCGTGCTCGCATGGTGATCCTGAAGAAGGAGATCACTTAGAGATCTGTTTGTGTTCTTTAGATGTTTGGATGAAGACAGAAAGTCGTAGTATGTATTTACAAATACACTCAGAGGCACAATTAACCGCCCACTTAAATTTTTCGTTGTAACTTCAAAACATAATTTTGTAATGGTTTTTTTTCTTGGCAGTATTTTAGATTGGATAATTTCACATGAAAAAAAATTAAAATATACTTGCTATAGAATATTTATTTTAATAATAAACAAAAATTTGAAATTACCGGTTAATGAACATTTTATAGGTGATGTTAAAGCTACCCAAAACTTTTTATTAAAATTAAAAATAGATTTTTCAATAATGGGTATTTCCTCCTCTGGCACTTATGACCTCCTCCAGTCGATTTGGAAGACCATCCATTATGTCTTGAATATCTGACTGTGGTTTATTCTCCCACTCCTCGACCACTGCAATCTTTAGCTCATTAATGGAGGTAGGAACCGGAACTCGACCTCGTACCTGCCTTTTAAGATAGTCCCAAACGTGTTCAATGGGGTTTAGATCTGGGCTGCAAGCTGGCTATGGTAGTTGTGCTATACCCACGGCATTAAGGTACTCCGTGACCACTCTGGCGACGTGCGCACGAGCGTTGTCATGCATAAAAGAAAATCTTCTCCAATAAATGGGGCAAAAGGTATAACATGAGGTTCTAAGACCTCTTCCACGTACCTCTGAGCATTTACGCTGCCTCTTTCAAACACAACCAACTCTGTACGAGCCTCATAAGAAATACCACCCCATACCATTACTGAGCCACCTTAGTATCCCACTGTTTCGACAACAGCACACTGTGCAAACCTCTCACCGGGCGTCGGTACACACGCTGGCGTCCATCAGGACCTCCTAAGGCTACTCTCGACTCATCAGAGAAGAGAACGTTCTTCCATTGCTCCATGGTCCAGTTTCGGTATTGTTGAGCAAATCGAAGTCTAGCTCTCCAGTGCTCTGTGGTCAACGCTGGTACTCGGGCTGGCCGGAATGCAGTCAAATTACGCTCTGCAAACCTTCTTCTTATCGTTCTAATGCTGACGCTTACATTTCGAGCTTCAAGTAGGCGATTACGAGCCTCGGGAGCTGTAATTAAGCGATTTCTTAGAACGTTGGACACTATGAATCTGTCATTTCTTTCAGAAGTGCAACTCAATCGACCTTGTCCCGGTCTTCTAGTGTAAAATCCAGTTTCTCTGTATCGTCGGATGGCGTCACGTATTGTGGTTCGAGGTAATCCCAGCATACGGCCTATACGACGCTGGCTATACCCAGCATCTGAGAGCGCAACCGCTCTAGCTGCACTAGCTGCATCCAATGGCATTTTACTGAGTAAAAATCTACTGACAAACTCTTACGCACTTTAAGAACCAAGAAACGCGTCTAAAAACTTCACAGGTAATACTCTGCGTACGCGCAAAACAATCAGTTTGAAAGTCAATTTTCGACTGAACTCAATAAAAGAGCCTCACACTTGAGAGTATCTTTACAAAAGGGTCATAAATTGTCTTTATTAATCATAAATTATCCACCAAACAAATTGTCATTCATCATTATAAGAGTTTAGTTACTTTAAAAAAAGATAAGCCACTTTTGCCGGGTGGGCGGTTAATTGTGCCTCTGAGTGTACATATCTTCACGCCAGACAATAACACAAAAACTGACATCATGTATATCAAACTATTATCCAACCTCAGTGGAAATTATCTTTAATTACATATGTGAGAAAACTTCCACATAATTTAGGTCAATATAACAGAAGTATAGTCCGTGTCCTGGACATAATCTCAATGTACTTTGAGTTTTCAATACAACCCTTCTACACATACAAATAAGCATTACCTATTTACGGCAATAGCTATTGTTATGATTTTCTTTTCAGTAACTTACCTTGTTCACATTCATCGATATCTTCAGAGCAGTCGAGACCCTTATACCCTGATGCGCACGAGCACGTATAGGAACCGTTGATGGGACTGGTGTCACAGATGGCGTCCGCGTGGCAAGGGTTGGAGGTGCACGCATCGTCCAGGTGGCAGAGAAGACCTGAGGAGATGAAAGTGTGATAAGGATGGAGATAGATGTTGGGGAGAGTATCTGTATGGACAAAAACTAGAATTGGCTTGATGTTTTGATTGCTAAGCGAAAGAAAATATGTTGTATTCCCAGAAAAACACTATCTTTACAAGTGTTAATATAATTACGGAAAACATGATTACTAGCAAGAACTACATGAAACTGATAATGATTGAATGATAATTATTATGTGTGCTCTACCAAAAATTATTCTAACTTCGCTAATTTGAAGTAGAAATTCTGTATCTATGTTTTAATTATCCGTTAAGTATTAATTAATCTTACCAGTCTTCCCAGGAGTGCACTTGCAGTAGAACGCCCCAACCCTGTCGATGCAGGTGGCGCCGTTGAAGCACGCAGCGCCGGCGCAGTCGTCGATGTTCACGGAACATTCTGGACCTGTCCAGCCGTTGACACAGATGCAGGAGAACCCGCCCACAGAGTTGGTGCACGTTGCACCGTTCTGGCAGACTAGAGGCCTGTGAAGGAATAAAAAATTAGTGAATATTTGGGATATTTTGGATAATCATTATTGATACAGAAGGGGTAATATGTGACTGTGATATCTAGCCTGAACAAATTAGATTTCAACCTTTTAACTACAAGAAAAAGAAGAGGTATAGAGAGCAAGGACAAAAAAAAACAATATAATTAAGAACAAAAAACTTCGGTTCATACGAAAACCACGATATTACCGCAAAAATGCAATTACCAAAAAATAATGACACAAAAAGCAATTTTGGTAACAAACAAAGAATTCACATAACGCGGCAAAATTTTTGGCGCGAAATTAACAAAAACTGACCGCCATTTTTTCTTGTTTATTTTTTATTTTAAAACCATTTAAATAGAGCTTATTAAAGAGGTCTGAATGTTTTTGTGAAGCCGTAATTTTGGAAGGAATTTTTGAAAGATTTTTTTAGTCTGTTGTCCCGGTGATAGCCGTTTAGCATATCTTTAATGTTTTAATGGGACTTCTTAGATTTAATATGTATTGTTGAGTTCAAGTCATTTAACTTCGTAATTGGGGTTCCAGAGCAAAGTTTATTGAGTTTCGCAGGCTTTTATATGGCCAGATATTTTGCAGTGTCACTCGTTGGTGTAACAAGGCTTATTTATACGCTACACATGCAATTATATTTAAATTAATTCGAAAATTCTTCCGAAAATGTTCCTTTTACTAAAATGCTTTAACAGTGCACAATTTAGGCTAAATATTCTAAGGGTACCTATTTTCTTTCTAATAAACTACTAGCTGTGCCCTGCGGTTTCACCCGCGTAAGTGGTCCCCGTACCCGTAAATCTTTTTTTTAAGGACACAAAAAAATAGACGTCGTTGTCGAGCCATTCTCGACTTCTGCGCTTTATTTATTGAGATTGTACAAGGCTTATACAGTTGCTCGTTTTCAAAAAAAATAATCTTAGTAATTATATTTGAATATTTCCACAATAAAGGTTAAAGTAACAATGTAAATCACAAAAGTCCGTATTACGAAAGATTTATACGGCTGCTCGGGCGTAATCGGCTCTGATCGGCTAGGATCGGGAACGGGCGCGGCACGAGCTTGCGCGTATCAGATCAAATTGCAAACAATATTGCCAAACTATACTTTAATAATATATGTAGTTAAAAGGTCCTAAGACCAGTGTCATTATCTACTAGTAAGTTGAGGTTTTGTTGGCTCAAGGACCAAATTGTTGTTTAAAGATAAAAAGTCGCAAACAGGACCCAATGCTTATGTTGATATGGTTCTATTTTGAGTCTTAAAATTAGCGAAAATCACTTAAATCCAGTTATTTCTTATTTCTAAAGCTGAACACATTATTAATTTAGGTATGTAGAATTATAATAAGCTACATAACTATTTTAAACGAGTTTAGTTTATGGGTTTACGATGTGATTTAGAATCGAAAGATACCACCATAAACGTGTTAAAAGTAAATAAGTTATAAATCATTATGACTTGGAGATTTAATGCGTCATTTTAAGTTTGAGCTGACAGACGTACCTGGTAGGTGTGAAAGCCAATGAATTTGAACTTAAACTCTAGTTATCTTTCACTCAGCACATTGTTCCAATAGCAATAACTTTATACATAGAAAATTATTTAAGTATTTTTTTTAAAGTTTACAAGGCATACGTTTCGGACAGTACTAATATTTTTGTTAACCCCTCGTACGAAGCTAAATGCCTGTGTTACGAGTGGGTGCAGGTCAGTAGTGCAATGGGTGGGATTCGAAACCGTAATTAGGCTTCCGCCGCTCTAATCTTATTCTGACGGGCCTGTTGGTCTAGTGGTCAGTGACCTGACTGCTAAGCCGGAGGTCGTGGGTTCGATTCCCATCCAGGAAAAATCTTTGTGTGTTGAGCACGATCATTTGTTCTGTGTCAACAGTTGTCTGGTTGCCATAGTACAGGCTCTGCCCCTAGTTTGGGATCAGATGGCCGTGTGTGAGCTGTCCTAACATATAAAAAAAATGGTGGAATCAATGTTTAACCAATATATCAAACAAGAACTATCGAATTCACCATAAAACTGACTCCTAGACCTAGATCTTACATTAAATAAACCAATTCCAAAATATCGCGGACGAAAAGTTCCGAAAGACACCTCAAAGGATGCAGTAGCAGAACTCATTTATTTGAGGTTACCACCGATGTATCTATCATCACTTATCTAGCTATTAGACCTGGATGGGGGTCCATTCATCACGCGGCCTCTGCACGGAAGTGAACCGAGATGATTGCGGGGTCATCATCATTAATCACTGCGCTTTGCGGTACTACTGCGACGGTCATCGAGAGAATAGGAGAAGCGCAAAAAACCAAAAGCATATAAATTGTACATACATTTGTAAGATGGATTTACTGTAATGTGTTGCTATCCAACAGAATGTAAAATATTGTGGTGCATTTCCGAATTGACCGGTCCTTAATCCTAAGATTCCTCCATTGCATTTGATTTGTGCATTTCTTGCTAACGTTTTATTGTGTTCGTAATTTTGTAGAAGAAAGCTTTTATTAATTAATACAAATCATAATCATATTTCTCTCTACCCCATTTATTCGAATCAGGATATTAAGTAGCACTTTTCAAAGTTCAATGACAAAAAGGACTGCACCCTAATTAGCCCACCCTTCAAAAAGATTGTCACGACGAACTAGTAAATATATAAAACTCCGCTGCTTCTTGGAACTTAAACCAACCGCTCCAAGTGCCCAGTAGCTCTGCATGCGCAGGCGCAGCTTCACTTAACGATCTACATCGACTCTGCGTGTTGAGCGCAAATTGTCTACGGAAGCAATTTCCTCATGAAAGTATAATGTTCCAAAAGTTTGGTAATAAAACTTTTTGTACGACCCTGATTGCTGAGGACCAAGCATCAAAGATTTTGAATTAGTAAAAAAAGCGTCGAATCTCCCAAAATAACGGGTAACGACTTGAAGCACCATCGTTAGTGATTTTAGGAAGTAAAAGAGATGACACACACGTTCCCATGTGATTGACGTAAATTGATGACGTAAAATTTTCGATATTCAGAAAAATTCTATTGAATCTGCTGCAGTTTGCTTTCACTTTTACAGATTCAACAAACCTCACAACATGTTCTCAAAATTAAAATATAAAGAAAGGCTATTTAAAAGGGATAAAGGACCAGTTTCGCATAACCTTAATAGCCTTTACCTTCGACCATCTGTTAGCGAATGTCCGCGTCTCCGAGCAGATTACTCCTCGGGATATAAAATAATCGATTATCCAATGATTAATAGCCCATCGGTGATGCTCAAATTGAATATTCTATCGGCGATCTAGTAGCCAGTCAGTTACAAATTATATCAGCGTCCCAACTACGTTAAGAACTTGTTTATGTAATGCTAATGAACTTCACATCATGAGTCCTTTTGTTCATAAAGAAGTTAGAATTTTGCTACTGATTTGAATGGCTAATTTTATTACAGAGAATAACAAGAAGCATCAGCCAATCAATTTTACTAACACAAACAACCTAATTCAATTATGGCGCCAAGATATAAAGCGATAAATAAATCTCGGTTGAGTCTAACAAGCAGGATATACGAGGTGCCAAGACCTAAGTTTTATAGGAAAAAGGCTTGTAGTTCAATTGACTTTTATGACCTCCGCAGGAAGACAGGCAGCTGCCACATTCTTTGCCTACAACCACCACCTGAACAGTTCTAATCGCGCACTTATGCGACAATTTCCTAGCCGTCCAATTCCCTAGGAATCGGGGTAAAAAATTAAATTGTGGGCCTAACAAGATGGCTGAGTGCTGACTTGTGCCGACACATTGTAAATCAACGAGTGAGTTATGTGAGTGGCACTGCAGTAAGTGTTTTAGGTTTAGGTCAGGTTTAAATTGTGATTTAAACGAAAATGTTTTTGTAGTTGGATTCCTTCAAGTAGAAAACATAAAGGATTCTAAAAACACCAAAAAATTGGTCCTTAGGTACAAAAACAACGGACTTCTGTAGCGTCAAGAATTTGTTTAATGTGACATTCCGATCAATTTAATATGTTTACTAATATCGAAAATTATCTATTCTGAATGGAAGTCTCCGGTAGAATCGAAACGTCCCATATCACCAACGATCATTATCGTTTGTTATCATTAAACTTTCCTCATTTCGTTAATTAAAACTCACACTTACGAATAATTGAAGAGGCACAGAACATATTATGAATAAACATGTGTCTGTTTAAGAATTCCAGAGGTGCTGGCGACATTTTCATCCAAATGTAAAACGAAGCATTTTAATTGAGACTTACTTGAAGCGTCCGTAACCATTCGCTGAGATCGGAAATCACTTGGTCAATAAGAAAGTTAATTACCTATTTGAAGGTGAAAACAGCTTCTCAAATTTACTGGTAAGAGTAAAATTAAAACAAACCTTATGGAACAAAAAACCTCATTCAGAAAACGAGACAGCGTTATTACATACTATACGATTTAAACAAGATGTAATTTCAATAATAAATATCTTAGCATGTAATATGACAGTAACGCCACCTGCACCGTTGCAATGCCTCCGGCATAACGAATACATCGTAAGTCATGACAGTCGCTGGATTATAACTGTTTATGACTTAGGAAGCATGCCGAGATGATTAAGGAAAGAGAATATTCAATAAGCTCGTTCTTGACGTTTCTAATCAATAGGAAACGTAATGTAGAATGTGGCGAATGACTTACAACGATACTCAATTTTACTACCTATCACATTCCCCCTATAAACATAAATGTAAAACCGATAAAATTTCAAGAAAAAAAATAAGAATAACATAGAAAACTATTCATAACATCATAAAACAAAGTTTTATAACCTATCCGTAACAAATACTACACCTACAGCAAGATGCGATCTAGCATAAAACTTTATTATAAAAACTATATCAACTTCCACCTCAAAGAACTTAAACCAAACGAAAATAAAAAAAGTAAAGGCACCAAGACGTAACTTGATATTGGGCACGCATTTATCTGACGCGTTTCATGAGCCAGCGACTCGGATACTGTGACACTATCCCATGGAGTGACAAAACACATAAAAACCGACCTAAATCTGTAAGGAATAAAGACCATAATTTTATAATTCGAGTAAAGCCCGCAGTACATGCTTTAAGTAAAACAAAACATAAGCAACAACACTACGCTAAAGTGTGTCCATACAAAATTATCCTTTCATTTAAGGCGGGATTTTGTGAACGAAATTAAACTCTACTGAGTCAGAATAAGGGATGTCAAAGTTAAAATTTTGGAGAAAATGTTGGTGGTTTTGTTTCGAAAGAGGCCTTTGCAGCGGGAGGTCTAACATATCCATAGATGGTCGAAATATTAATAGTTTGTATAGAGCCGATTAATTCAAATGAAATAGGAAATAATTTTCGTTTTTATAATCATATTATTTTTATGACGTAGACAATATATCAGAGACCCTAAAAAGAGACCTTTTGGGTATGGTCATAGGTTTAAGAGTTTTTTTTGTAATCATATCTACTTCATTTAACTGTCTACCATTAGGCGGCTCACTAGGTGGCCGGATTAAGGACCATAGGATAGATAAAGAAATTAAGGGGTTATAATATTTAACCGTTACGATGAGCAGAGTACCGACTATCAAAAATAAAACCCTTGTAAAGCCGTTCTCTATTGAACCAATTATGTGAGGAGGAAGATGATGCTTTATTTTTCAATTCTCATCCGAACATCAATCTTCCTACAAAAAATTTTAGGTGCCATAATGGAAAAAACATTATGACATATTTTAGGCAAGATGGTTATGTACAGTTAAGCTTTTATAAAATATTCACGATTATGAACGATTGAGTGAATGTTTCGAATGCCATTCATTCGATACGCGTGACATTGATAAAACCGAGAAGTATGCTGAAACAGTTAAACTAATTCCCATGCCAATAAGAAAATACTACGTTATCCATTAAAAATGTAGATACTAAAGAAAGATTTTTAAATGAAGCCCTTAGTTCCGGACATACAGAAGCCAGTTAATCTTTCGATAATCTTAGAGGATGTGAATTTGATCCTCACAAAAAGCGGAGATGAAGAAGCAAAAATGCAAATCAAGTAAAATCTAACTAAGTTTTGCAGCAAAAAAAATACAAACACTGTAAGCAGGTGATTGTAAATAATTTGGAAATGATGGCAAGTTTTTATTGATTATAATTATAGTACTAACGACTGATACGAAAAAAAATGAACATAATATGTTACCGCAAGATATTAACAATTAGCTAGTTATATAATGAACGTAAACGACTTTTCTATTCATATTAAATAATCGCTTCAGAAGCCAATTACTGGAAAAAATGAAGTCATTTGCGTGTACAAACTCCAAAGTATTATAAACGCGAAGCTTACTATTACCGTGCGAACGAAGGAACATCAGCGTTTTTTGTAGCTCAATCATTAGCTAACAATTAATGTAGGAATGGCGCATCGCACATGGCGACTTAGGACGTTGATCTTACGCCAAGTTGTGAGAACGAAGCGATCAAATGTTTACCTGTCGCACACTTATGTCGAACCAAGTGTGATAATATACCACTTAATTATATCGCAAATTAAGATATAAAATATAACGATACGGTAAATGTCAAGGTCGATCACAATCTTTAAACTTATTTTACAAAGCAGCAAGCTAAAGATTTTATACTATTTAAAAATAGTAGAAAAGAAGAATTATACGCGCAAACATTTCATAAAAAGCAAACAATCTAGAAAAAATCAAAGGTACAAACACAGAGGGCAAACAGGAAGAATGAAGTGTGTTCCGCTATACTGTCGTTGCTTGAGACGCGGGGCCGTTGACTTCTTGACGAGTTATTTTGTAATTAACGCCCAATACATCGACACAGCCGCGATGATATTGTATAACAAAAAAGCATCTCAATACAGATGTAGATATCATTAGCTCGTTTATAATAACATTTGGCAGTAATTTGTTTCATTAACTTGTCGGTGTTTTAACGAGTTACGCAAAAAATATTATGGACATAGTCGCATGCGCAACGCCCGCCGTCCAAGATGGCGTCTCATATTGAGTTACAGAGGTCTGATCGCGGAGATTCCCAATTTCATCCTTATGCGTATGCAATAAGAAGCTTTGGTTAAATCATTTTTTTCGGCGGTGCAATCATCCGATCCGTTCCAGAGTTCGCCCTGTCGGGACGCTGGTCTAATTGGGCCGCGCCGATTCTTTGACAAGCGAATAATATCTCGCATCACATATTTTACAATCCCAACATACAGGGCACCTTTCATCTGAACAATAAAGTCGATAATTCTATGACATTCGTTGATGCAGCTGTAATATCTCATTGTCAATTATGGCAGTGCTTCGAGGTTTAAGAGGGATATACAATGCAACAAATTGGCCGCTTGTAACTGTATGTATGAAATTGCTTGAGTTAATAAAAATTTCGCTATCGACTGAAATTCCGCAAGTATAACATAAAATTGAGTTTTAGAAACCGTTGTACCGAACTTTATTACTCCACCATGATAAAGCTGTTTGTATGAAATCAGCAATTAATTTTAAATAATTGACAGCCTTTTCAGAAGAATTTAACCAAAGAAACGGTAATGTCTCTGTGAATGTTAGCGAATCTCTTAACCGTTGGTTAGCGGACATCTTCACAAATAATCTCGATGAACCACGATGAAATCTGATATGCTGATTTGTTATTCTAATTAACTTAGCTAATTATGATATTCTCCGAATTTATGATAAAAAGTCTTTAAATTTATTTAAAATGACATGTTTTCTCAAAGACTATATTTTAGCCGCGGATAATTATTATTTGTGACAAATTATGCCCATTTATTGATTTTAGAGATTCTTGAACCCAATTTTTTTTGCGTTCCTATGTCGACGTTTAATTTATTTATCAATCAGTTGTCTTAACTGTCAGGTTTAATATGAAAGGTTTCATATATTATACAAGTGTACTTACGTATCAAATTATCAATCAATGTGAAGTTAACTTTAGGATATTTTCATTGGTCAAAAAGTTGCTTAAATAAATTTAAAAGCTGAAAAACTTAATGACGAGGTACCAGGATACCATAAGACTGTAACGAGAGGTCAAGTCTTACCTCAGAGCGCACTCGTCGACGTCGGTCTCGCAGAGGGTGCCGGTGAAAGTGGGCGGGCACTCGCAAGTGTAGGAGTTGAGGCCGTCCACGCAGGTCGCGCCGTTCTGGCACAGGTGCCCGGGGCAGTCGTCGATGTCGATCTCGCAGTTCTGGCCGCGGTACCCTGCAAAAAAGAAGACAATTAGATTGGCTAAGAAATTGATAAACTGTCTTACAAATTATGAAACCTAAAATAGTTTCGTAATGGTATTGGAAAGGTGGGAAACAAAATCAATGTCGCCATCGGAAAATTGATGAAATAGCAACCTGCCTAAATGATTTATATTAAGGTTTTAGCTAATCATTCTATCTATAGACACAAAGCTTAATAAAGTCTAGTTTATATATTCACATTGGGTTTAATTTTGATTTTGGTGTATAACATAACAAGATCCATTGAAAATACAGTTGACTGCCACTGAAGTGGATTGATGACAATCCAAAAATACTTAGACTATGAATCAGCGTCATGTGAGTTAAAATAAAGAACGGTTCCCAAATTAATTAGTCACCTATGCTCTTAAAATTTGATAGACACTTAATATTGAGTACTACATGTGGTTACTATTTTCGGCTTAAGTGTTATAGCGCCATATGGAATTAAAAAACACGTGTTCATTAATATAACAACAGAAAGTCTATCGAACCCATATTCAAAGCTTTTGACCGCTATGCGATTATGAAAATTGAATAAAGATGTAATCAAATAAATCAATTTTCAAAACGGCATTCAGGTATTAATAAATTAACATTGAATACAGTCAACAACGAATTAATTTTAAAGATAACGATAAGAACAAAAACCTTATTAGGAGTCAAAACTGACCATTGAAATCAGAACAATCAACTGTAATGAAATAACAACACAACAATCTCACGAGGCAAATACAATACAATTACATTGAGTCTAAACAATACCTATTAATAAGGATCTAACTTTGGTTGTAGGTATCAAAGCGGAGGTCAATCCCAATGTGTTGAAATCACACCTAACGCTTCATGCACAGCGCTTCGATTAGCGAGTAAAGAATCTCATTATGTTCATTAGTCGAGCAGTTCCCACGAGCAACACATGTGCAACTGTTTATGGTGTAGGCGCCTCGTTTAAATCTCTCGACGCCTTTTTTGCTCCAAAACCAACATGCGGAAAGCTGAGGATAAATATTTTGGTACCGATTTAGGTTGTAACTTTTGCACATTCCTTGACTCTATCCTCAGTTGTAGCAATTGTTGTTCTATTGTTAATGTAATTACGGCTTTAATTCCTAGTAGCAATTGTCGTTCGGTTGTTTATGTTAATACCCATTTCAGCTTCAATTCCCATGTTATGATCATAGTGACCGTCGTTGGGGTACCAAATGAAGTGCTCGTAAAAACAAATTTTAAGGTCTACAGTTATTACAGTGTGTACTAATAAAAGTTTAGTGACAACAAACCGTATCCAAATTACGTTGCGTCCCCATCACATTTATAGAATGCAGTTATAAACATAGCTATAAAAAATCAAGTTATCCTATAAAAAGAAGCTTCGTTTTATTTAATGGGTTAATCCTAATTAGAATTAAATAAGATTGAAAATAGTAACAGCGAGGAAAATTAATATCACAATAAAAATGTCGCTGAGATGCGCAAGCGCAGATTTTATCTTCAGGCCATCACTTTAATGTGTTCGAAAACAAAATTCTAAAGTTTTATTGTATTCCATTCACTATTTTAGTTGAGAAACTATGTCTCCTAATTAAATGTCCATTAGAAAATTAACATAGACACTTTCTTGAACTCTGAATTAAACATTCATAAATTAAATAAGAGTTAGTGGTACAGAATTTCGTTTTGTTTTTTGTCGGTAACTAAGTTTTATTATCATCAGCAACCGTTTCGATATAATTTGAATTCTGTATTCATAAAAGAAGTTACGTTTTATCTTATAGTTTGCTTTTAAGATATATACTTATTTAAAATTTTGTCAACAGTGTCTGTATTGTAATTTAAGTCAAGTTTCTCATCAAATAATAAAAATTATCGTACATCATGTATACTCAAATAGAATTGATTCCCAGAACGCATTCTATCAACAATCTCACTAAACATTTGTCCAAATGCTAATTCTTCATCGGTTCTCCAAACATGATTCTCATTTTCACAAAATCTATCTTTATTTACCTTTGTATCTATTAACAAATGCACACGGGTAACAAATATTGGCGTTTCGTCTTCCGTTAATGTTTAAGAATCTAAATTGACAATCAGATTACCATAATATAGCTGTGAGACATCGCCTTCCCGTATTCCCAAAGAGTGGTACGGAAGCTGTTACCAAACTCAGTTCACACATGTTAGAACTACTTGGACATGTGTTAATGATTCTAATATTAATAGGGAAATTAATATTATATATTTAGAGGAAATGGAGATACGTAATGGATCGTTGTGTGACGTATGATTGATGGTTTTAATTTGAGAGAAGGATGTTCATGACGCCAGCCTATGTCTTGAATGTTCAAAATCTTGGAAATACTACTTCCAGCTGTACATAAAAGTGAGTCACCAGCCAATGGCTTTTGAGTATTGAATCTATCTATGTATTCTTTATTAAAATATTCCATATGATGACAAATTTGTATCGGTACGAGATACTTGCAATGACCATGGATAATGGAATCAATAATAATTACGAATGTATTTATTTCAATGCAAATTGCTACACCTAACATATAATCATTGGAGTTAACGAAGCGTACTTTGACTAGTATTAAAATTATAGTTGAATAGTTTAATAGTAGTACTTGACAGGTTAGGTTACATGACAGTTAACCACAGATTAGTATTCACTGTAATTGGTTACGCTTTTATTTCAAGCCAGTAAGGTTGATTTTTGTAATTTGTTTATAATATGACTTGCGGTTTTTGGACTTGTTGGACATGATTTTGAAGGCTATCGGACCTATTCTGTGCTATACATAGTTATACTAGATTTTTTTGCTTTATGTAAAGTAGCAACAGATAGACATTTAAGAACGTGTTAAAGTCAATATATCATACATTAATAGGTGAACTAAAGGCCTTCCTGGGGAATTGGCAAGGAGAGGCTAGAGATCGCTGGAGGGAATGGAGCTATTGCCCAGCAGTGGGACAATACAAGCTAACTATAATAATAATAATATTAATAGGTATAGTGTTTAGTTTTTGATACGTAAAAATAGTAAGTGAACGTGAACGATATATTACATCGATATAATCAAGTTATGGAGCTATACAGACAGATGTTTAAATAAAGACCAGCGCCACAAATTGGACCAGTCGCAAATTGGACTTTGTTTACATTGGGCCAATTGTACCTAATGGTTTTCATGCGTTCAAACTCCCTAGCCAAACAAGCCTAGATCAAATATATGGGAAAATATGGGATATGGAATGGATTTAATTGATTTACCTCATAGGGTACTTGAGTTTGTTAGTGATCTTTAAAGTTCTCGTACTAATAAATCAATTAAAAACTAAGTTAATAGGCAGTAACCTTCAAAATCTAACTAAACATGATACAAGAGATTTCTTTCAAACCTCAACGATAAGGTTATAAACAAATAAACTTAGGTGCTAATTGAGAGTGCATTACATTTCCCACACTTGGGCAAGTGACGTCACAACTCATTTAAGTGGATGTCACTTGTATTGAAGTGTATGGAATGTATGGGTGAAAGTGATTGCCATGGAAATAGATTGAGACATTGCTTTATTGTGTGTGAACTCAAATTTATCGACTAATGGTGGGAATGTTGCTTGCATTGAAATAATTGCTTTTGGTATAGGAACTATAACTTACTCTGACTAAAAACAGAATTATCAAAAAAATATTATACTATGTGGACAAGATCACATAGGTCTGAATATCGATATCCGAATCCAATGTAAGTAGCTAAAGCACCTGTGTTATGGAATCAGAGACAACGAAGGTACAAGCACCCAGACCCGAGACAATGTAGAAAATTGTTATTATGTTAGGATGGAACCCGGGAGCTAGCAACACCTTGAAAACCGGCGTGTACACCACTCAACCTCGTAAATAAATATTTAAAGTCATTATTGACAGCCATTATACAGTTTATTTTCCAGTCCCATCAGTCGTAAAAATAACTTTTCTTCAAAGCGGCGACCAACGAGACACTTTTTTAAGCTACAAGGAGAAAGCCTTATATGCAAAATTTAATTGAATAAAGTACTTCAACTTAACGAGCATTGCACTGCTCATTCCACATTAAAATGGCGCAAGTAAAACACTAAGAACAAACTTAATTATACATTGCGTACAATTTTAATAAACAATTACAAAAAGCTTTATTAAATTCTCAGTGTATATCGTCATTAAACATCATTTCCTTATTTCGCAATTTTTTCTCAGAAACTTAATATCGCCTCGAAATATGGAACATTTCTCAGTTGTGTTGTAACTTACCACCATTTTGCAATAGCGTAATAAAGCTAATGAATCCTAGATGCGCAGGCGCAGCTACAAAAATTTTGACGTAAGCGTTACGTCACTTGCGGTGAGTTTACCAAATTACATGGGTATTAGAATTAAAATAATGGTGTGTAGGAAAATTGTGTCTGATATGTTTGTTTGTATGAACTTTTTTGTGTATGAATTATGATTTCCTTTCGGGATAAGCTTTGACCGGTAGTCGTACATCATATTTTGATGTATGTTTGAGCATACATAAATATGGCCAGGTAATGAGGTATCGGACATCAGGTAAATCAATGAAACTGACAGAAGGATCGTGAGATCCCTGACTATCCGATGTTAATTTAATCTTATACTATTGTAAGTAATTCCAGTAAAGGTCAAATATATTCGAAACTGGGCAAATCAAACTCATATAAAAACAGCTCTTTTTTCATTATTCGGACGTGCTATATTTTAATATTTCTATCGAATGTTATGAAGAAACACGAAGTCTATCCAGTTCCATCCAAATCCAATAGAAAAAACTCAAGCAAAATCTCGACTCGTAAAATATTTCACACAAAGCTTTGAGCCGCTCTTGAGAAAACACAGTAAATAAACATCTCATTATAATAGATACAGATTTATGCAGTACAACTATTTCGTTCGGGTCTCGAGGCGAGTCGTGGTCGCCTCGGGGTACAGCCGACTTTCAGGACCAGTGACGTAAATAACGCGAGTTATGAATGTGAGCTTGATTGCTTGCGTATGTCGTGAGGACGGAATGGTATACGTGTATCTATGGAAATAGTGATTATGATAATGGTGAAGCATAGATGTTTAACGTATTGGTCGAATAAATCACTATATGGTGGAAAATTAAGTATTTGGATCAAAGGACCAGGAAATTTTGTGATCTTTAGGACCACGGTATTTTTAGAACTGGTTCAGATTTAAAATAAAACTGAGTACTTATGAAAATCTAAATTTATTAACAATTATAAAGTTAGGACGCTGATCGAAAAGTAAGTAAAACCGGACAACTCATAAAACCGACCACTTTCCAACCAATGAGACTCGGAAATTACGATGAACAACATAATTAATACAATTCACGCACCAACCATATAAAATGGTATCGCAAACTCGCGATAATGCAGTTAATATCATCATAGAGTAAATACCAAACGGAATAGAAGCAAAACTGCATACAACTGCGAAGATATGCGTTTATACCCTGCGTAGGAACGTGTCTAGGATAGGAAGAAAAAAAATTACGTAACAAAAATTTACACTGCCTTCAAATAATATTGCTAACGTTACAAAATGTAGAGTGTACTGAGTTATTAATTAGTTTTTTCTTATTTTGACGAAAAAGAAAAAAAAAACTATACGTACATAAATACTATCTATCACGCCAGATTTTTCCTTTTGACATCGCATCATCATCCCTACTGGCCGAGTCGGTTTTATCAACGGGGACGTGTGCGTGAACTCACCAGAGAGAGGTCACGCAGACACCACACCACTGCCGCTTGAAGTGTTGTACCTACATTTGCACGTTTGTATGAAGCTTTGCCTCTGATAGGTGCTTACTCTGTGATATAATGAACTTTCTAAGTCCAATCCCGCTTGACATTACATAGTATAAATTATAATAGCTCCAAGTTTATTGGTCTGAGCAATGAACGGACCTTGGAAAGTTGGTCTAGTCTAGCATATTATCTCGGTTTAATAAGGTGTCCCGTATCTGAATGTTAATAGAACAGAGTTTATGTTGACTCGTAAGTTATCTTGAATATGGGTGGGGTTTTCTCAGATTGTATGGCTGCGTTATCTAGTTATTTGCATAGAATATGTTTATTGAAATAGTTTATTTTATAAGCAAGTTTATTATGTCTATTTTCAGATAATACTACTTCATTGAATGTCTTTCGAACATTCAGATTTAAAATAATTATAAAACCTAGTTCTATTTCAGATTCCTACAACATATAATAAAAGGTTTCATAGACATTTATATTTATTTATAGATTCAAACATTTTATTATATCGTAACCATTACAGCAGATATAATGCCTTCTATATTTATCTTTTCTCGTTAGTTAGAGGTATAAACAATTTTCATAAAGATAGCGTTATGTCCTAACGACACGCCACACCCATCCTATTGCGAAAAACTGCCTGCCTGTCTTGTTTCTGGTCAGTACCAATTATAGCGACTAGTCGTGCAACATTGTACATCTCTCTGATTCAATGATACTGCAAGGCTGCCATTAAGATATTGTGCGTGTGAATGTATGAAATAAATATTGGTTTGTTCAGCAATTAGTTGCTAACTAAGGACACCCAGATAGGGTAGTTTTTCTTTCTCATAGAGGCAAATTATGGAAATAATGGAATTGGTACCACCTGTAATTTGTCTGGGGTGGGTAATTCAGGCTTTTTGTCCACACGATTTTGTGGTGGGTTCAAGTATCAAGACATTTACATTTTCATTATTCACCGCTAAAGATCATATAACAACTCCAAAATAAGACAAACACTTACCAGGTGGACAGTCGCACTCGTATCTAAGCTGGTCTAATGGAGTACACCTCCCATCATGATGACATGGTGAAGGCTCACAAGGGACATACTCCGCATCACAGTCCCTCCCCGTGTAACCAGGTTCACACACACAGGTGTACGACCCATGCGTATTGAAACACCGGCCATGGTGACAGGGACCGGAGCCACTAGAGCATTCAACAACGTCTTCGGTACATCGGGAGCCGGTGAAGCCAGGAGGGCACGCGCAGGAGTAGCCAGCGGTGGTCGTGTTGTCAGCCACGCACCGACCCCCGTTACGACACGGCTGTGACGCGCAATGGTCTTCGTGAGAACATTCCGCACCTGAGAAGGAAAAAAAATTAATGGTTATGACAATATTTAAGAATCTCATTAGATAAACATTCTAGAAGTTATTTTGAAGGGCAACAACGTGTAAACACGTGAGATCAATTTTACACACCGAATAATAAGACGAAATTAAGAAAAAAATATCGTCAAATAATAATTAAATCTTGACACCTAATGGCTTATATGCTAATTAGGAACACAATATCTCATCTTCAAGGCTGAGATGGTGCTCCATTTGAATATCGCCACCGAGACGAATGAACCAATAAAATACATTTACGAACATATATCACCTATAAAAAGTTCGTAAACCTATCATTAAGGAAAGCTTCTAAGTCGCGTAATTACCAAATGACGAATGCTAATGAACTGGATGTGTGAATCAGTAAGACTCGCTAAAACGAATCATTTACATACAGACGACCTCATGAGCAGATATTAATCGTATTTACGATTGCGATTCAGTATCGATAAGTCATAATCGATTGTTAATCGAATAATTTAGTTGCTAATGTTTTGGATACAATTCGAGATGGATTTGACATCGTTTCCCTATAGTAACTTTTGTCTAATCACATTATTAGCATAAGAATTAGTTTTAAGTATGAGAATGTTTCAAGAGAAAGCACGTTTGCCTATATTCGAATGGACTCATTTTCCATATATAGAAGTGATACTTATGCATTTCATTATTGCAAAGTGAAGTTCGGAATAGGTATACTTATAATATAACCTATTTCTATTATTGAAAAAACGAACACTTTGGTAAGGATATCTACATAAATTGACTATTTTTATACCATGCAAGTCCAAAGATCGGTGTTTCGATGGATGGCTGGAGTAGCGAGATAAGATAAGGAATAAGTATATAAGAAGAAGCTTGAAACTTACGCTCGTGAATGAAAAGGTGAGAGGTAAGCGTATGTCATTATATTATGGACATATTATGAGAAGGTAGGACTGTGGGTGGATAAACAAGCAGAGTGAGACCGAAAAAGAGATGGAGGGATTGTATGAATGATGATATGAAAAAGAAAGGAGTGGACGCCGCGATGACGAGTAATAGATATGAATGGAAGGAAAATACGCATTGCGCCTACCCCATATAAATGGGATAAGGCCTGCGAGATGACGATGTTGATGCAAGCAAAATATCGGGGACTAAAAACCAAAGGCCCATGATATAATTATTGCTAATTAAGACGCCAAAGCAAAGCCAGAATTCATCATGTAACAAGAATGTTTGCTGACTAATATCTGGCGCAACAGAATTCAGTTTGATTGGTAGAAATTAGTTCAATTGATATTATGGACACTTCGTCGAACCATATGCAAGGTCAAACACTAAATGTTTAACGCCTGATACTGTAGCTCACTTTATAATAGACAACAAAGACCGCACTCAATTTAGAGATTTTTTATAAACGAACTTCTTGAAAGAAAACTAGAAAAATAAACTGAAAAAATAGTGTGGTTAATTTAATAAGCATAAAAATCATTTCTCCAAAATTCCTAAGCCCCAAAGTTCAGTTACTGACAAACGGTAAACCATTAATTCATTAGCCGCACAAACAATTGAACATAGTAAATTGGACACATTCACACAACGCATTAACAAAATAGCGGCTCGGTTGATATTCAAAAAGTATTGCGAGTTCAGGAAATGACAAATCGCGCTTTCTATGGCTTTCACTGACTCCCGTGTGATAAAAAAGCTATGATATGTAATTTTCCATGTTTATTAAAAGTTTTATTCGTTTAATTGTAAATTGTTTGCGATTAGAGCTGGCTGTATAAAAGTAGGATGATGGGCTGCAGGCAGTAGCACACAGATAATTGGCTGACGAGACATGCGATGTCGGTAGATCATTATTTATTATTAATTTTTTGCTGCGTTTTCTTTCATTATTTCTATTACGCAGCCTTTCACATTTTGTTAACGAATTATATAGACTATATAGACACAATTATTTATTGTTTAAAGTAATTTATTAACTTTTATTTCGAACTATCTCACTAATACTTTATTTACTTTTGACTGGCCTCTTGGTCCAGTGGTTAGTGACCCAGACTGCTGGGCCGGAGGTCAAGTTCGTCAGTTAATCTTTTCGTTTCAAGTTAATCAGTTGTCTGATCACCTTACTGCTTAATTTGGGATCAGATGACCTTGTGTGTGGTGTCCCGAAATATTATTATTCTTATTAATAACAGGAATAAAACTAATCTACTATGTAAATAATACATTAATTCAAATAATAGCAGTAGTTCTAAATATTGTTATATTGAGCATCTCAACGTCGCCGTTGGAGCGCGCCATAATTGTGCGCCGTAAATGGCAGCGGCGCAGGCGCAGCGGAGGATTTTTTGCACAAATTCCTTATTTATGGCAAACCATGTAGACTAGTGATGAGGCCCAAGCGATAAAAGATACGCGAAATTTATTTTACAACCAAAATAACATGGTAATTATACGATAACTTTAATTTAGATCTTCCTTTAACACTAATTTGTATTATGGAAATCCCTGAGCGATGGCCCCATTAATAATATCGGTATTGACTAAAATCGATTTGATGAATACATTATAGATAGGTGGATGTCTACTGTGCCGCGACTTCGACTTAGTTTAGACGAGTTTGGTACTCGTGTGGCTATTCAGCGATGGGTAAATTTGTTAGTTAATTCTTTCCCCGATAGTATTGAGATATGAGATAGTAAGTAAACGTGAACGAACAACCTATCTACCCTTAGACTATCGCCTCATTCACTGAGGTTTTCACTGAACAACTAGAAGCAGATCTCTGGTAGAGCAAAATCCAGACGTATGGATAGTTAATTTCATCCTAACGGCCTAGGAGATCAGAAACTAGATCATGAAAAAGCTTTTACTCCCATAATTTTATCAAGTGACCTTTGTATATTTGCTTAAGACATAGTTGATTGATAATAAGATTAATATATTCATAAAACCAGTAGCTAAGGACTTTAAGAGAGCAGGTATAGCTCAGAAATATTTGTTTAAAACATTAAACGGCTCTAACATATTTTGAGAATTCCTGGAATTTTTGGAAGGCCATGACCCTAGTTTTTGGCCTATCTAGGCATTTGCACAGATATACTGGTGCCATATATCAAACCGGTATAAGACTTATAGACTATTTAGTTTTGTAATCAAGGCGGGTTATTGAATATTAACGGTTTTTTTTTAAAGTGTGTGTTCAATATTTTTTTTTACTTAATTTTGTTTGATTTGCAATTATCTACTTATACTAGGAAAATGCAGTTTCTGACTCAAACCAAAGTTATCAAGGAGCGGCTTTTGATACCTGCCTATGCCTATATTATACCAGGCTGCAATTGCCCTCTGCCGACAGAATTTATATGTGCAATCTCCGTCTCACTTCCGACACCAATTTTATAGTAAACATGTAATAAAATACTTAGTTTAGATACCCTAGTATTAAAACGATCGACCATTTTACTCACCTTCAAAATCATGATGTTATCAGTATCTATTTGCAATGCATCGAAATTTTCATCGATTAAATTTTGTAGATTTCTACAGGTTTGGAGAGAACACTATTTGGTTAACATTCTAATTATAAAAAAATTAAGAACCATGCACTTTCGCAAATGTATAAAGCCAACCTAGGCATAGACGTATAGGTCAACAATTCTATCTACAATACCACTCAACAATTATATCTACAATACCACTAACAAAGAAAATATAAAAATATTAGACAACAAACTAAAAATAAATTCTACATCAGAAACATGACTTCAACGTTTATGATATGTTTATGGTCATAAAGTTTATAATAGCTACGGAACGACAATTAAATAAAGTAGAAGCGGGAGACTCGAGGCTAATCCATAAAAGGATGGAAATATGTGGTAAACAAGAAATATAACAAGAATTTAATAACAACACATAAAGTTATGAAGATTTTATTCCTGAAAAGTAAAACTTAGAACTAATTATAATGGATTCAGAACAACTGACAAAGCTAAAAATGGCTTAGCAGTGAAAGTGTTAAGACCGAAAATTACCAAAAACCAAACATTAAGAATGAAGATATATTTATCAATATATCAGATTCGATTAACATATCAAAGCCAGCCGAAATTCAATTGAAGAATTAAAACAGAAAGTAAATGACATCACGAATTTGATCTAGACTTATAATTAACAGGCGGCAATTAATAATGGAGCATTGGAAAGGAAATTGCAACCACTTTCCAAAATTTATCAGTTACTGCTTACGACACTTACTGTTCACGAAATCATTATGATAACATAACTTCAAAACGAGTTCCGCTCGAGGCTCTGATCGATCGAATTTCGCTTTTAGATGTTTAGTAAATTATTTATAACAACTATGTTATAAAAATCTCCATCGGTCTCGATGACGGATTTATATTGACTTTTATTAGTACCGTTTGAGTTCCAAAGTATTAAATCTTTCCATATTTTGATGCAAATTTCAAAGAACCTAATATGTTGGGCCAACTGTTTGTTCGTTATAGGGTCATTGTTCATTTCGATTTTTCTACAATTTAAGATTAATTTTAGCGGATCGTTTATTTGACAACAGCCTTTAATAGGCACCATAGGAGATTATATTTAAATTTAGAATCGTGAATTACGAGGTTTTTAAGTGGGTTCTCATTTTAATCCTATTCCAGTTTTAATTCTACAATTGTGTCGTTCAGAATAATTGTGAATACCTATTACTCTCGTGATCACAGCAGCCGTAAATGGAGTAAAAAATGCTACGAACGTTCTACAAAGCAATATTAAAACAAGGATTAAATCAATTCATACACTTGCTTTACCTTTATCTTCATTCATATCTTGTACTACAAACACCTGTTTATTAGTCATCAAAATGAGTAACCAATTACGCATAAAGGACGTAAGTAACAGACAGACGGACAGACAATTACGCGTGATAATATCTGAGCTATTTCTGAGGAAGATCGTAAAGTGAATGATTGTCTTGATATCTGAGAAGTAGGGCTTAAAATAATGAACGATTTAAAAAGCAATTATATAAAGAAGAAATGGCTGGATTCTGGTTAGACCAGACAATTAAAAACAAGCTCTGAGGTAATTTCTAATTGAGACGCGGCACGTAAAAATTTACTTGATGAAATAATTGCAAAATTTCACTTTATAAATATAGTTTCTATAACAAATAATTGTGGGTTATGTAAAGTTGATTCTATGGCTATTCAGCTCTGAGGATGCCATATAATCTAACAGTTACAATCTAAAATCTAAATGGCCATAATAAAATTATGTGAAAGACCAAGGTTGTGTGTTCGACATACGACGACTTAGACGTCCTGAAAAACACTATGTCATTTCAGCAATTTCTTTCTCAACAAATTCCTGTATATTCTTATATATGAAGAAGAATCTAATCTACTACTCACCAGTGTATCCAGGTGGACAGTCACACTCGTACGTGTCCAATGACGTCAGCCGACACGTGGCTCCGTTCAGACATGGTGCAGAATCGCAGGCAGCCGGTATCCTGATCTCACATAACGACGCACTGTACCCCAAAGGACAGTCACAGGCGAAGGACGGAGGTCCGCCTGATACTCCTGGCCTGACGCGGCAGGTTCCTCCATTCTGACATCGAGGACTAGACTCGCTGTGACAAGGGTTCAGGTGCTGGCAGAACTCGCCTGCATATCGAGATGTACAGCTGTAACAAAAGAAATTAATGTTAAAGTAATTTGTCTTAGGTAGTCCTATCTGTGAGAGTCTATATATTGATGGTTGTAATTATACAACCGTAGAAAATATTGTAAATGTCAAAGAATAAGTTGTTTATTATAAACGATTCCAAGCTGTCAAAAGTATTGTCCAATCCATATTAGAATTCAACAAAGAACTAAGAGCCAATAAGTTGCTATTACTGTTTTAAATAATCGATACAATGTTTCTTTATGCAAAACTTTAGCAGACATAAATCTCATCAGGAGACAAGATGTAGTTCGAGGCTGTTTAAAAGCAAGTCGGGTCCACTTTTGTCTAAGTGAATAATAAGACGCATAAAGACCGCACTGGTCCGTACACTGTTACTCGTCGCAAGTCTCTTAGGATATAATTTCAAGTCCATTGGCTACCAGTATCTCCTTACATTCATTACAGCCTGGTAGTCTATACAATTCCTGATTCATGGAGCTTGTGTCTTCATAAAGGAATTCTTTCCTTTTAAGTTTCGCAAGACATATGTGAGGCTGCTCTATTATTCCTAGTATTTATTGCTGAATCTCGGAGGTTTTATGTAGCACAATGGCTCTGTCTTTTCCATCTGATAGTAGTTCTGTATGATTTACAAAGAGGTTGAACAAGTATAATAATTATGGTTGTGTTTGTACTGGATACAGAAATTGAGGTTTAAGAGGCAATCTAGTTAAGTTGAAGTTTATTAAAGCTTCCGTATTCATTACTGGAGCAGCAATTAAATTAATTACTAAAGACAGCGACTTGAATTACATTTTATTGATCCCTTTCGAAATCAGATCGCAAAGTTTTAAGACCTTGTATTTTTTGTGCAAACTTAAAATTAATACCGTTATAACTTCCTGTTACTTTCCTTAATTTGCCTTCGCTAAGTGCCTTCATAAAGCTACAGGAATCCACTTAAATCTCAGGTTGGAAATTATAAAAAGTATAAAAGGTAAAGGGATAAAATGACATAACATATTCCGTATAACATACGCTGGCCGTACGTAGGTGTGCAGTCGTGCCGGCCGCGCCGGACGTCGACAATAAATAACGCAGATACGTCGCGAACACGACCACGTGACGTGCACACGCGCACACTACGCCTTTGTATCGCCACGCTGCGTCCCTTTTTCAAGTTTTAAAAAGGGATATAATTTTTTTAAGGCGACAGCTTTTTAGCTTCATATTCCAAAAAGGTTTTAATGAACCTGATTATTGTAACCAGCCAGCGAAGAAAAATAAAAAAACACAAGTTACATCAACATGATTTAGATAAATGCACAATATAACAAGAATCTTATGAAATGAAAATACAAGATTAAAACAGCTTTAAAGCGGTAAAGTAATGAGCTTTTTGCAGATCGCAATAATGATGGTAATCATTGCTGGCAGCACATAATCTAGGAACATCATTAAGTAATCAATTTCCCTGCGTTATCTTAGAAAGCTTATAGATTACAAGCAACTAATGGTTTTTTTTTTATTGATACTAGTAAATGAGAATACATTTGAAGACCCGTTAGGTATGACTTTAGACCTCAAAGCAAGAGATGGCGTTTGTGAAACAATTGAAAATACATTTGTAGCTGATTCAAATCCAATATTCATTCAGCTGAATAAAGCAATACAGAAACAAATCATACTTACACGAAGGCAATAAAGTCAATAATACATATCAGACGAGACAACGGTACAAAAGTTTATTATTATGTGAACTAAGACATTCTTGACACAGTTCAAACACGATGTAAGGTTCATCCAATATGTGGAGATAAAACGGTCGAAGCACACCCACGTGGTTTGAAAATCTTTTCTTAGGCAAGTAAAAATGCCATATTATCATAATCTCACGATAAATTACGTTCACATGATAACCGAACAGAATGTACGGATATCAAATATATCATTGTCGCTCCATGATTTATTTCCATCAGTTCTGGAAGTGCCATTTTGAAAGGACCAGTTGTCTTGGTGATTGAACTTTAAAATGATGGCATTACAAGACGAAATCCACCAGTTAAGTTTCTTGAAGATTTAAGGGAGAGAATAGATGATAGTGATTGTAGCCATAATTAACCTACGAGTCTCATTATTGACAAATGACCTGTAAAGGACACCCACATCAATTTAATATTGGTTTATGTTACCGATAGCAGTTCCGATCTAAATGTACCCACCCACGTCTATGGTAATGTTCTTAACTAAATGAAGTAAATCTCATTTATTGGTGTGTCTCGTTGCCGACACTTGAGGTGTTGTGGGAAAATAACCTGTGACTTACTAACGAATTCACACAAATTGAACATCATAAACCTATATTGAACTGTTTGATTATACATTCATATTAAATGGTTTGTGTATTTAATATTGTTTATATTATTTGTTACAATTATAAAATCTCAATTTATGGGCTGTAAAACCCATAAAATGAGTTTAGATGCAACGTTATTTATTTTCTAATAATTAAGTATGTTCATATTTTATTGCATCTAACTCAAAATGGTTTGATAAATGTGAATGTTATGTGAGGCTGAAATTTTAGTTTAATTTGTAAGTGCTTATGAATGTAATAATATACTTACTGATTTATTTTTTAACCAAAAGTTTGAATTATTTAAATCTACTAGCAATCAAAACACAACTTTCCGAAATATTCCCTTTCGAACTAACAAAATGTTCCAAGGATTTTGCTTCAGCAAAATGTTTTGGTACTGAACAATGGATTCTACCAAATACAAATGGCTTTATCGTGATTTCGTTAGGTTGCTGTACTAAGCTGAGGTGAGCCAGTGAGCCTGTATGTATGCTGGCGTGGGAGGACGAGCCTGTTGCACCCACGCGGTGACCTCGCCAGAGGGTGCATGCACTGGACCCACTGCTTCAATGATTTTCAGAATATTTCCTCTTGCAAATTCTAAAGACTGTGATTTATTTTGCTTATCCACTTCTGCATGGAAATCAAAACTTTTTATATATTTGAGAACATTAAATTTATTACTCAAGTTTATTACATTCTGTACTTTATATCATGTATATATTACATCATGTAGCTTTTATTTACAAAGCATCAAAAGTGATTTTATATTTTTCCTTCATCGTCAGTTACCTAAGGAGTAAGCTATAAAAGTACTGAAGATACAAAATAAAAAATAAATATACCCTTTACCCAGGCAGCTTTCTCGGCTCTTTTAATTACGACATCGGCGAAACAATAAGAAGGCTAGATGACGATGGCTACCGACTCCAAAGATTATCTCTAAAAATTATAACCTGTCGAGAAAATAGGGCTTTTGTTCTTACTAACAAGACTAGGAGCTAAATCTTCATTATAGGGCGAACAATAAATTATTATTATCGTTGATCTAATTATAGAGGTAGTTGAAAAAGAAGAACCCATGTGCCGACACGGTAACATCGTGTTTTTATGTGCAATTTCATTCCATGCTCTTCGGATTTTATGATTTTTTATAATAACTTGTCATCGTCAGAGATGACAAGAACTTTTCAGGGAACTCGGCTTTGAAACAATTTGAGTAATAAAATTGATAACTAACCCTAAAAATCATTATAGTACTCAAGACGAAATTGACATTTCATCACAATAATTAGAACTCAATCAACATCCTCCACAGCGCCAATAAATTAACTCCTAGATGAAATCAAGTCCTCCGTTTGCACTGAATGCTTCAGACCATTTCTGTGTCTTAACACAAAGCTAGTTGGAAACCGCGCAAAACCAAGGTTGGTTGTACAACTATAATTTATAGCCGGCGACAAGAGATCCCGTGTCTCAGCTAGTGCCCGCAATAAATAAACAGTGTTGCGTGCGCCTTGTACGACGTTATACGATATGCTGCAACTTTGCTGAACTTTTAAAGGCAACGTTTTGTGTAACGAAAGGTGAGTAAAACTGTTTGCTGAAACATTTCGTCGTAAAAAATGGAGTAGCGTCTCGAATTTCAAAAGGTTTAACACTAATTTGTGTCACTACGATTTCAGATTTAATTGACTCAATAACACAATTCCTTACCAAGCTGTCGTCATGCATGTCAAAGCAACTTGCAACGTCATTTGAATAAATATTTGGTAGACCAGACATCTGTCCCGAAACAATTATTTCGAAATACGTGTACCAAATGTAACAGTACTAAGTCAGTAACGTGAGCGTATATGAATGAATGTATAATATGATTAAACGCGCACAGACGACAAATATTCCGTTGGGTCTTCGTGGAAGCGCGCATAGCATCGCATGTCGTAGTTATCTGATGCGCGCGCGCTGACGGCCTGCGTGCGCTTCGGCGCATGCGCAAAGGGTGTATCTTGACGATCTATCGTTTAATGCAGAAGTGTCATCGAAGTGGGTACGGATTTTTGTTGATTATGACCTTACTCATAAGCGGTTGGGTTCTGATTTTATGTAGCTTAATTAAATTGAAACTCGTATCACGTTCATTAAAACCCACTACGCTTATTATACTTACAACTAAACTTATAACCTCTGCAAATGTTTCAATAGTCACATACGCACTATCTACAGCTGGTCTAAAGCCCTACAAATGGTCATCGAGCGAGGAAACTCGTTGGTCCCACACATCGCCAACCAACCTCATCTAATCGTAGTCATCATACCAATTTGTAACTATAACGGTAACAAGCTGCTTCGACCAGAAAAAGTGTTTTTCCACAAGATTCCCAACTTTTTTCCTAAGAGAACATAGCAGCCGAACCAGTTCAGTTCCTGTCATCATTAGGTGCGCATGCGCATCTATGGACATGACCAGTTAGCCGACCCGTAAAGGGCGGAAAAGAAGTGCAATGTACTCATGATGTACCTACAACCGTTTTAATGGATTTTTGTATGGGAATTATGTTAATTGGTGATAAGCTAGTTTCTGTGAACCATTGGATTAGTTTTATAGCGTTACAGATATGTAGTTAATAAAATTGTTCCTTTTATTTCGTCGATATTGAGAGCTTAAGACAGAAACGTTGTACCGTAATTGGAGTACTTATGAAAAAGTTTCGTAAACTGGTTTGGTAAACAATTAAATGAGTTACATAAAAGCAATTTAACTTTTACCAGTAAATTTTTTTAAGATATATTATATTGGTAATCAATTATCAACATTCAATTTAAAATTTATTATATTATAAATCCAATAAACGATTTAATAACTCAAACGAAAAGGCATAAAGTGGTCGTCAAAAAAATAAACCAAAGTAATATGGTGGGAGCATAAAACGCACGGTAGCATGCGCCCGCGCAGCGCTGTAGCTCATCGGCTGCGCGCGCACCTAAAACATTACGTTTCGCTTGTTCAATAAATACTTCTCTTTTCTCCCGGCTTTGTATGCAAATTGCGGTTTCAATGTCTTATTTGTTTTGTGAATTGATTTTGGTTAGTTTGTATTTTACTATTTGGCTCTGTAGTGGTTTAAGAAGTTGCCTATTTATAAATAACGTGTTATCACGCCAGTTCCTCTAGACGGGTCACCAACATTAAGCTTAATTTGAAGCGGCGCGCGGCTGTAGCCTAATGGCTGGGGCGTCGGACTTGCGATCATGTGGTGGGTTCAAATCCCACCCATTACACTACCGACGTGAACCCACTCGTAACACAAGTTTCTTTGCTTAGCACGAGGGTTTAACAAGAATACTAATAATGTGCGACCCACATTGCCAGTAATATTAATAAAAAAAAAATAATGCCATAAAACTTTGCAACAGAAATGTACCTTCTATGTATAATGAAAAAAAAAACACATATCCTGTCACACAGAGTTTAAAAGTCATAAAAAAAAATTGATGTCTGTCTAAAAAAATAGGTCACTCAAATCGAAGCAATGCTTAAAGTTACCAATGACATCATAAGCGAAAAATATACATAAGTACTAAAAGAAACATCGGCAATACTTCCAGTGTCTATGCGTGAGGCATAAAAATGTGTTAGTCCTCATTCTCACGTGTTCGTCAGACGATGACTCGCCAATCAGCATGTGTAAAAATGCTACGAATGTACAAAGATCAAATTGCTACGGTTCTACGAATGTGATGTGACGCTTATTAGCGACGGCTTTATCTTAACGATTGAGCATCTCATTAAATGGCAAATAAAAATAGTGGTGTTTGTTATCCCCAGTCATACCTAATAGGGCGTTAAAAAAGGTTTCTACTACTTCACTTCTTTATTTATTCTATTCGTCATGTTTACTTACAAAATGGTTCAAATAGGTATACAAATCGACAGTAGGTTATGAATTATTACGGCTAAGGAGAGTGGTATTACATTTTAATCAATTTTATACTAATATTATAAAGCTGAAGAGTTTTTTTGAATGCGCTAATCTCAGAAACTACTGGTAAGATTTGAAAAATTATTTCAGTCTTAAATAGCCCATTTATCGAAGAAGGCTATAGGCTACTTTTAAGTTAATAGCTATTTAAATAATTAATGTCCTCTCTGATTTTTTATTACCAATTCACAATAATTCATTTCCAAACATAAGTAAACATTGTAAGCCAACAAAGCTTTTATTCCAATCTCATAGATTTAGTTAAGCCCTTAATTAGCGTAACGACAATTAGAGATAGGAGGAACACAAAGGCGCGCATTGTATCGGCCTGGAGAAGTCCCAAGTCCAAGGCCTTGTAAATCTTCCCGATAGTGGGCTCAGACACCGGCCGATAGCAGCCCACACGACCTCCGGTAATTGACGTAATAAGCCAAAGGTTTTTAACCCTCTATAGAGGGAACTTTATGTCCTGCGTCTTAAAACAGATGGGGGTACGATAGCGCGATATTGTAGTAATAAATAGTGGCCGTTTTTAGTTACCGTACGAAATTATTTTTGATAGTTTGGGTTGTGCATTTGTTTTAGATAGAAGCTGTTTTACTGAGTATATTAATTACTAGCTACTCCGCCTATCTAATTATTTTAGTAAAAAATGTAGCCTAACGTAGGCGACATTCTTTACTAAATAGTAACTAAACTTTTCATACAAACATAAGTCACGTGACCTATCTACTTTATATATCTACTTTGTATAAAAATTTCATTTTAAATTTTAGAATTCGACCCATGTTCCTTGAGGAAAGTGACTCAGTTTTATACACCTGATTACCTCGTTGAATATACGCATCCAATAAAAAATAATCATGTAAAACTATATTTTTTGTAAACTCATTTAGACCGCAGAGTTAAACTTTGTTCGCAGCAGTCAATATACATTTTTTGTATTAAATTATTCGTAACCAAGACAGCCTTATTAAAACTCACTTAAGGAAAGCTCAACTACAGTTAGCATCTAAAATAGCTAAAGCTGCTTTTTTGACCAACTTCTAACCCGCGGTTCAAGCATCTAGATCTCTTAAATTCAGATCTATGTTAGCCCGTGATTGGGCGAGCGAGCTGCGCAGGCGCAGCGGCGGACGCAATTTGCTGGGGGGCGTGGCTACGGTAGCGAGAGGGGGGCACCTACACGTAATAGGTAACCTCTGAGTACACGAATTCGTTTTTTTCTTAGAATTGGACTAAATGACATGTTTAAGTGATGTCTCTGCATTAAAGCTTGGACTCGGACTATTTGAGGCTAATACCGAAATGCCTATCCTAACAATAATTTGACGTATAATAAATAATCATCTACTGCAGGACATGGGCTTTTCTCTTCAATATTGTTTAAGTATAAATAAAGATACAGTTTCCTGGAACACCACATTCAGTCCTCCATTTCAACGATGAAATAAATTTTATTGGATATCGACGTCAGATCAGAAAATACAAATAACATAACACAAGCTACATCAAATTCCTTAAATTCAATAGCCTACTAAAAAGCTAAAATAATACAACAAATAAAACTTAAACCGTGTCTCTAACTCAAGTCAATTTGCAAGGACATTAAACCGAGAGGAAGGGAACGAATGAAACGCGAACAAATAATATAGAGGGTCTATGCGCCTGCGCATCCACAACAATACGAGGCATCACAATAGTACAGTCAACCCCACGTTTATGCCAACACTGGTTTTCGAAAATTAATCTAATCTGCGTTGAAATAAAGGCGCTGTTATGTCTCTCTGTTTGGTGGACTGTATCTACCAGGTATAAATGTGTGGCCGGGATTCAGTATATTCAGCCAGTGTGTAAAGAAATTGTTTTTTTTTTTTGTTATTAGTATGTACGTAGGTATTGTGTATTGACAGTTTATGCGAGAAACGGATTTTTATAATAATTTATAATTTATTTATTGCTTCAATAAAAGTTTTACAATGTTTCCACCTTAAAAGTAAATTTCAATAAATGTGCAATACAAAAGTACATTTTGGTAGTGGAAAAGATCTCCTGTATCCTGTACTAGTTCGAAAACTGTATCACAGAACACAGGGCCTTCCATATAAATTGACACTATAAACAATGTATTGGCTAGCGAATGTGAATTGGAAAAAATAATAAAAAAAATAATAATAATTAAGAAGAGAATTAACTAGGTAAGTAAGTACTAATTAGGTAACATAACGGACTAAAAATCCTATACCATATCTAATAATGAAAATACTACTATTATGTGTGTGTGGTGTGTGTGTGTGTGTGGTGTGTGTGTGTGTGTGGTGTGTGTGTGGTGTGTGTGTGTGCGTGGTGTGTGATCGTGTAAATGCATACAGATGCTACCGATAAAGATTACGTTATTGGAACGAGAAGTTTTTCAGTGTCATCATATGAGAGTTTTAAGAGCCAGGAACGTAACAGCAATTTGCACTTCGAGTATGGAGTCTCGTACAAACAAAGTTGTTTGTTGGCTATGTTGAAAAGACGAGGACCGAGAACCAGAAAATGTCGACCAGCAAGAGAGGTTCTGTGGCGTACAGGGGGGCATACGTTGCCCTTTCGTCGTTTCTCAAACATAGACCCTGTGACATAGGGAAGGGAGGAATGTTGGCGCAGAACTGCTTGTAAAACAAACAGCTGTCTGACTGTCAACAGTTTACACTCACTGTGTAGAAGGCTTGTGGGATATATTCGGGGCTTTTTAAGCATTACTTTTAAAACTGCTCTCTGAGCTCTCTCTACTTTTAGGAGCGTTGTGGTGTAAGCACCTCCCCACGCTATGATGCAATACGTAAGAAGGGACTGTGCTAAGGCACAGTATACAGCCGTTAACGTAGCACCCCGCAAAGTCGATCGAAGCCTTCTAAAGGTAAATATAAGTTTTCGAACCCTTCCAGTCAGGACCTTGAGATGCGTTTGCCAGTTCAAGGTTGAGTCAAGGAAAACACCAAGGTATTTAACATTATTTGTCCGCATTATGTATTTGCAGTTACATATTAGAGTGCTCGAGCCGGAACAAGTGTGAGCTTTAAGGGATACTAAGGTCTCAGGTGGTTGGGACTGTGTGGATGGTGAAAAAGTAACATAGTTAGTCTTATTAACGTTAAGAGTGAGTAAGTTGTCGTTGAGCCAAGTCATGATCATCTTAAGAGCGTTTTCTGCATCAGTAACGGCCTCGTTCCATGATTTGCTGCAAACAAGCACGGCGGTGTCATCTGCGTAGGCGAATATTTTACAATTTTTTGATCTTAGTTGGCAGAGCTCGTTTGCGTAAATCAGAAAAAGTGTAGGGCCGAGTACGCTTCCTTGGGGTACACCGAAGCCACTAAGATTAATACTATTACTTGTCAGGGTATGTATTTTTACACATTGACTTCGTCCCGTCAAATAGTCTCTAAAAAGATCTAACACCACTCCCCTAATTCCAATGCGTTCCATCTTCTTCAGAAGGATGGTGACAGAGACAGTGTCAAATGCTCTGGATAGGTCTAGGAACATGCCTAGTACCTTGTTTTTGCTATCTAGGGCATTGACAATATTACTAGTAATATCCAATACTGCATCTTCGGTTGATTTATGTTTTCTAAACCCATATTGATTTTGTGCAAGTATATTGTTATTTTCTAAGTAATTAATTAATCTTGAATTTAGGACTTTTTCAAATACTTTGGATAAAGAGGTAAGAACCGATATGGGTCTGTAGTTAGTGACACTGTCTCTATCACCTCCTTTGTAAACAGGGTGTACAAGTGACCTTTTAAAAACATCAGGAAATACACCCTTATCAAGGCATAAATTAATAATGTGCTTGAGAGGTCCAATAAGAAACATTTTTGCTGCTTTTATAAATGTTGTGGGTATTTTGTCAGCACCAGTAGCACTGTCATTACGTAGGCTCATAATAATTAAGTTTATTTCAGCTTCGTCAACTGGAAGGAGGGCCATAGAGTTGCCATTGGGATTAGGATTACAATCCTTAACTAAAATATTGTCTGTTGATGGCTTTATCTTTGCTGCTAGCTCACCACCAATATTTGCGAAATAATTGTTGACCCTGTTGATAGATGTAGTAGGGTCGTTCGTTATATTGAGAAGTTCTAAAGCTGGCTTTGGCAATTTCTTAATATTTGCTAACTCTTTAATTATATTCCAGGTGGCTTTAGGGTTCTTTCGATTTTTTTCGAGTTCGGATTGGTTATAATTACGTTTTAACTTATTTAAAAGGTTATTAAAGAAATTGCGGTACCTGATATAAATTGTTTTTGATGTGTCATTATTAGGTGATTTCTTGGATTGTGTGTGTAATTTGTCTCGATGCTTTATGCATCTTAAGAGACCGGGTGTGATCCAAGGTTTAATTATTCGTTTTTTACAGGGGACTTTTATTACTGTGGTATTTTTCTCTATTATAGCCGTCAAAGAGTCTATGAAAACAGTTGCAGCTTCATTGGGGTCTTCACTGCAGAATACATCTGAAAACTTGATGGTTTCGGTATCCTTGACTGCTTTTGAGATGTTTGTTCGCTCTTTATAGAATTTAGATTTAGTCTTTTTACAGGAAAGTTCAATATTAAAAAGGAGAGGAATGTGATCAGTAAAAGGCGAATCAAAGATCATAGTTGATGACTTTTTCGTGCTCTTAACCATTACATGATCTAGACAGTTGGCAAGGCGAGTTGGAAGAAGATGTGCAGGTAATAAACCATGAGACGCTAGAGTGTTAAGATAGTCTTCGCTATTTGGATCCGTACTATTTGGGGAGATGTTAATGTTAATGTCTCCAATTAGAGCAACAGATTTTATTGCTGATAATGATACTAGAAGGTTGTCGAGGCTCTGTACAAATGAATTAACATTGCGTGTAGATGGGGAACGATAAATTGCAATCAGTGCAAAATCTGTGCCTCTTCTTGCTATGAGACAATTAGCGTCACATACATCAACTTCAGCGATACTCCAAACAGAGTTATTTCGAGCATTATCACTCCATCGTTTTGATTTTTATATGTACTTTTAAAAGGGGTATAATTCTCAAGATATGGACATTCATTGGTGACCCTGCTTAGCCAACATTCGGTTAAAACTATTAAATCACATTCAATATCAGTCCTTTGCAGTAAAACAGTTAAGGAATCAAAATTACAGTTGACACTACGCACATTGACATGCAAGATGCTAGTTGAGTCAGAGCCTTTGTTAATAAATTTTGAACACTGTTCAGGAGAACATACAAGGTTCTTCGAGATTTCAAAAGTGTCCAAGTCACTTACGATATCGTCCGTATTAACCATTATCCTGGAATTGTAAATAATGACTCTTATAGGTAACGTAATCTGCAACACGAGTGAAAAGGTAGTAATCTGTATATGTAGATAGATTATATGAAATTGTAGGATAAGTGAACGTTCTTTGTTTGTGTGTGTATGTTGTGTGTGTTTGTAATAATAATTGTCGTGAAATTATTATCAACATTCGGTTATTAGACTTATGGGGTTGTTTATGTTGAGAGTGTGTTTTATAATAGTAGTCTAATTTGTAACATGCAATACTTATATTACTAGAAGTATATAAAACTAATTTTAGTAAACAAATATAAAAAAAATGATATAAAGCTAAATAAAAGCTAAAGATTGTGATGCTAAGTTCATGGGATAATAATGCTGTTAGTCAGATATGAGTTTGCATTTTTTGGATGTCAGCGTCAGAATCGATGCGAATTGCTGGGGAACCCTCTCGTTGCCGTATATATATTCTGCCATTACTTGTCCAGCAAAAATTGTACTTATTATCCTTAGCATAGCTACGAGCCAGGGAATACAGTCGTCTCGATCTGTGGGTTAGGTTTTCTGAGACAAAGATGGGTTTGTTCGGACCTTCTATTTGCAGTGTAGTAGTAGACAGCTTGCAGTCTTTGTTTTGTTTGTTGAATGTTCTAACAGATTTAAGCATGCATGGATTATGAGCCTTTCTATATTAGAGGCATAGATTTTTGTATAATCCCAATATTAATCCATAAAATGTTTCAGTTCATTTTAAAGCACTCTATCGAAGGGGTAGGTAGATATTGATATTTAATGGAAATTGTTAGATCGAGGGTTTCGCAGAGGAATCACTGCTGCCTTAAGTAATGAAGAAAACGACTCAAAGAGAAGGAGGATGCAAAAAATTACGAATTCATTTAGTCTGCCATTATTCGAGTTTTTATAACCTTTTAGCGTCCCACAGCAGTAGGGAAAGGTCTCTCAACATTTTCTGTAGGCTTTTCGGTCTTCAGTTGCTTTCCTCTAATCCGACAAATAGCGACAAATGTCATCTCGCCAGCGTCTTTTGGTCTTTTAATTATTTAAGAGAACGCAGTTTAGTCATACGGGCAATATTCATCCAAAATAAACGATATACATACTCTCGTTATTACGTATTGAAATCAAAACTACAATACAAGTAAGGATGTTGTTTGTAACCCACTTCTAAAAAGGAGGTTATACAGACTCAACGTTTTTGTACTTTTCCCGGATCAGAAAGTTGGCAATTTGTTTTTTAAAAAGGTGTGCCAATGCAATCATACTTAAGTAAGTAGTAAACTTATGTAATTGGGTCTACCGAAAGATTTGGACAATATAATGACGCCAATTTGAGATGTGTCAGAACTGATGCAATTGAATTACAGCTGTATGTTGATATACTTAACTATAATACCACGCTACGTATACTTCATGTTATGAGAACGATAGAGGTAAATGCTTCTACAATGTGGAGAAGTAGATGTGATTTTTTTTCATAAAGATGTTGCAATGTTGAGCGCACATTATTAGTATTCTTGTTAACCTAAATGGTCGCTCGTGCTAAGCTAAATGGTCCTGTTACGAGTGGGTTTACGTCGATAGTGTTATGGGTGGGCTTCGAACCTGCAACCACATGAGACCACAAGGCTTGTGCCGACCCATAAATGGAAAAATAGCAGGGAGATGATGACTTGTATGTTGGACACATACCACTTTGATCTCTGTATAATCATTTTATTAATACCAACGCAATAAGTAGATATGCATAAAAGTTAAATAAATAATGTCTTCTTCTTCTTCCTGCCCTTATCCCATTCATGCGGGGTCGGCGCAATGCGTATTTTCCTTCCATTCTTCTCTATTACTCGTCATCGCGGCATCCACTCCTTTCTTTCTCATATCATCTTTCACACAATCCATCCATCTCGTACATAATTACATTTAAATAATGTATTTAAATGTAATTATATAACGACAGATGTTACCATCAACTTCATTTGAAGGCCATATATTATTGGAAACAAACTAAATAGATGTGATTAAAATAAAAATAATAAATTTGCATTAATTAAGATAACCATATCGGTTAAAATACGAGACTAAGACGTTATGTTTATGTGTTATAATTAAAATCTTATTAATTACTTCGTGACATATGAGATTTATTTTTCCAATGATATAGATACTTATAAAGTTAGCAATAATTTTCAAATTAAATACAGACTTACACTCTGTATAGTCATATATTTACTATAATACTAGATTATCAACGCGGTTATGTCTGCTTGGTAAACGGTAATCAATGAATCAGAAATAATTTAGTTGTTGAAAGAATTCTTGTTTGTAAAATATCTTTATACAAAAAAAAACTTGAGTCTAGTATTATTGCTTATTTAGATAATTCGTTTCTCTTCGTAATCCATAGTGAATTACGAATATAATATCATAGTGGACCATAGAAAAATACACACGTAAAAAGTATAAAAAGAGTCCAAAAATGTAATTCTAATATCGGTGAATCCATCGCCAAAAATAAAATAATTATAACTAATTTAGTATACTTTAGACAATACCATACTTAAATTTAACGAAAGTGTAAGAAAACGTCACCAAGAAATCGTCGGGTTGGTTCGAACCCTTGGCATCCAAACCCAGTCCACATCCACACTAGCCACGTCATTAATTAATCATTAGCATACAAAAGTATGATTCAATACGAGACCGATACATACGGCAATGGTATCTTCATCGAGAAATAATCAGACGGATCGTGCAAGTCATATTTATCTGTATTACAGATCGTTTCTATTGATAGATTAGAGGTTATATAACAGTTTGGAAGCTGTAAATACGGTTATGCGGATACAAGTTCCGTGATGCTGTTATTTCGAGTAACTTGGGACATTAGGAGAGGTTTTATTTAAATATTTTTACTTCGTTATATTTTTGCTATGTCAATGACGTAGTTGATATAGATACCTTGTTAGTGATAAAGGTAACAAGTCAAATATTGAGATGAAAGTATGATGAACATTAATTGCCTGTCTTCCCAATCTATGATGGGATCGTCTTCCAGTCTTACTGGATTGGAGCGACTGCCTATCTGACCACCACGGCCCATTTTACTGGGTAACCCAATATTCCATCGTAAGACTGATTGTCAGAATTGTAATGACTTAACGACTGCCAAAGATTACTGTATGACAGTCGGGACCAACAGCTTAATGTGATTTCCGAGCCACGGAGAAGTGTCGGTATGTTTACAAATGGTCACCCATCCACAGACCTACCGCTTTCCGAGGCACAGAGGGTCGTCGTTATGTTTATAAATGGTCACCCATCCTTGCACCAACCACGGCGAGCGCGGCTTAACCTCTATTAGCCATGAGCCCCTCCATGCGAGTATGATGTACCTACAATGGTAGATATTCTAATAATGTAACTGAAACTTACGACATGGTTACAAATAAAAACTTTATGAAGTAAACATAACTTGGTTGGCTTGACACGCTGTCGTGTGTCTAGATTCTGGTTAGTTCCTTCTTAAAGATGAACTCTTTATAAGCTCTAACTTACCAACAATAACCAACAACAATATACCTACATTACCTACATCTAAAACAAGTGAAGTCAACCTAAAAAAATGTAGATTTGTTGAAATAATTCACAATACGCATGTGACAAGCGCGCACGCGTCCGCCGCGCCCGTTCCCACGCGCACCCACACATGCGCACGCGCGCCGCGCTGGTGTGCGTAAGGCGCGCGCTCAGCGAACGCTTACATACTTTCATAGAGTAGATTATGTAGATACAGCGTGAATTTTTAAGCGCATGTTTAGTCAAATTCTAAACTACAAGTTATAATAGAATTTTGTGAAATACTTATCTACTGAAAGAAGATCATAGACATAACAAACCCTAATTCAAAGATAAATGAAATATAAAAATAAAAAAAAATCCTAGTGAATTGAATACGATTCATAGTTCTTAGTTATGTTGTTTAAATCATGGAAGTTTTGACAAAAATACATACTGTATATTATACGTACGTCAAAGTTTATTTGCAAATATGATAATTAGATAATTTTCCTGCTGTTTTAACACCAAAATACATAAATTAAGTTTTTAACTATGTTGTTGGTGGCAGGTAGTCTTCTTTTAACATAGTAATTAACACGAATCCGACATTGATTATGTTAAGATTTATAACCATAAACACGAGTATTTCTATAATTTTATGAGCGGGATTAATAAGAAAATATTAATTTCGAATTAAAAAAATTACTTCAGTATTCCACAAATTCAATTCTATCATTCAACGGTCATTTTAAGACCAGTTTGAACAAGGTCAGAAATAAAATTGGCGAAGTGAGGCATCTCTTGGAATCCTTTGTATGTTTCTTAGTATTTTTCTAACATCTTAATTGAAGTTGACAACAAGATAAGTAGAATAAACACAAATATAAAACCATATTGCATATTATCATAAACCAAAACGTGTCAATACAACGAAAAAAATGGCAGTTGTACGACAATCAAATCCCACCCCTTTTTAAGCCTCACAGAAGTACAGATGTTGCCTAACAAAACACGTCGCATCTGTTACATTGATATGTGGGCACCCGCAGGCCAACATCCGTCGATCCATTGAGCACACGACTGCTGACACCGCCAAGGTGATAGCATTGTGCTTTATGAACTACAAATCGGATGGTATTATACTAATGCACTGACTAATGGCCGACGAAGTCGCTGACAAGAAAATTGTTCAGTGATGGACAGTTCTTTAAAACGGTTAATTGTGTTTCGTAATGCAATTGTGAACTTGTCGTAAATGTGTGCTATAGGCTTGTAAAGCGGAAGTGCTTGTTTATTTGTTACTATACATTTGTTAATATACTCATCAAGATTTAATTAGAAAATCGTTTAATAAAAGTTTTTATATAGCTGACGTGGCTGCTATTAATAAGGCACTGGTTTTGTTCCTTCAAAACTTTCGAAGATTATACCAACAGATCTGTTGTATATAAATCAAACCGATTACTATTATTAATTAACAAATTAATGCTTCCAACCTCAACACCAATAAACTAAAAATAAAATTGCCACCGAACTAAAACGTTCCACATCTACCTATTCATCATCCCTTCATTATTTAGCTAACAATACAGAATTATCTACACACCGGGATCGAGTTACACACACGTGCAATCCCCCCCTCCCTCACCATGCGCAGGCGTCTCTGTGAGATCGGAAACTTTGCCTCGATGCAGTTTTGTCATGGTCGGCTCTGACGCAATGTCAAGATGATTGAAGTTTAAGGGTATTAGCCTTGTATGCTAGACAGTTACTTTGCATACAGAACTGCAATGTTGATGTAATGATGTAGACTGCGTACATGTGTAGAGAATGTGAATATGCTTTATTGTGTCGAAAAATACAAGGAGAATATTGTTGCGGACAGCGGCAAACTGCCTTCGGAACTCAAAGAATTTTTAGCACACTGAAACATTGAGCTGAACAGACTTTTGCTGAAAGACGTAATAAAAGTATATCAGACACCAGCAAATAATAAAAATAAAACATGTCTACATTCAGTGAAGCTATTACTCACTTTAGAAACGTTAACATAACTCCAACAGCAATAAAAATCCGTTCTGAAGAAATGCACTAACTATAGTAAAAGCAAATTAAATTGTCCTCACTGAATGGAAGCACCGTTTACGTCAGTATTACTTCTGAAGCAGTTAGCGAAGCCATTGAATTCTGTAATATATGGTAATTACTTCTAAGATCCAGTTATTAATCTCCTGGACGCATCCAATTAACTGACATAATCACTAATAATGTTTCGCTAACTACTTTATTTAAACTGGTTTTCGAGTTTAGCCTCATCTTCGCTTTCATATATTATCGTATAGTTGAGATCATTTGCTTTGGTTATATCATTAGGGTCTAATTAATCTTGCTAATAGGAACACAAATTAAGAAAATAAATGCTTATTAATTGTGCCTTTTCAATTGAGTCTTATAACTGTCAAGCAAGTTTCTGTCAAGATTAGGAGGTAATAACAAAATCATACTTGTTTGTGTCCAAAACAAAGAACAATTTAATAAAATTGAGCGACCGAAAGAAAAAAATATTTCCCAAAGTATATCAACACATAATTGTAATTGTAAAAGGCACAGTAACACAACTGTTGAACATAAACGAAGCACAAAACAAGATCAATCAGATAATTTAACGGCTTGCGAGAATCGCGTCCGAGCCTGAAACGGCAGGCCCGGTTGGCGCTAGATCGCAGATAACATCTCCAACAGATGTGTGAGGCTGTAATGTGATCCCCTTAATTGGCTGTGTTAAGTGCAACATACAGAGAATTAATAAAATTATTGCCGGTCTACTTCCAACTGTCCAATCTCAGCATTTAATATACATTTACTAGCATTGCATTTGCAACTTATAATTAAAAATTTGAAAGGTGCGTTTATCACGCTTTAAAACAAATGAGGGTCTATAAAACCCAAAAGCGCTTCCAGGCATAAAGCAGCCATAAAAATAAATAATCATCCATATTTGTTTCGTAACACTGATAGCATCACCGAATAAAAACAAAAGTCTTTCGATTTACGATATCAACTTTGATCAACATAAATATTAATATGGGCGTAACTATGTCATGTTACATTGAAAAGATTAATGTATCGCTCATGTCTTCGTAGGTTTTAATTGTGGACTACTTCCCAGTCGCTATTGAGCACATGTTGGCAATTATTGGAGTCAATAGAGGATGCGAGCATTCGATCGTGATAGTGGTGTGACAAACGTATGGAGTCGGCGTCGGCGGCGGCGGCTCGCGGACTACCTCGCCCATAAATCTAAAAGCCGGGCCGAAAGGACGCGCGCAACCCTTTATTATACCGAGACATGATTGGCCTCGGGCGCTCGAACCAAACGAATGCACGCTTAGTAACGACCGTCTCGTATCTCTGCGACTTCACTTTCTGAAAAGGTTTTTTCTCTTTTTTGAACCGCAGCGATTAATACCTCAAGTCGAGAGCGCCAGAGTTCAACGTATCACGCTCAAGGTCGCGGCTAACGGTCACACAAACCGCGAATACAATAGTCCATGGTTTAGCAACATAATTGTTCCTTCACGATCGCTACGTGCGACACCGGATTGTAAACAAGGCATGTGGGCTCGTGTGCGCTCTGCATACTGATAACCGGGGAAACACGCGACCCCAACCATCGTCATACTTTTTGCGATTATCGGCCTCCATATTTGCTGCGCCGGTAATCAGATCTGGCGGAGAACGGATCTCGGGCCTGAAGAGCGAAACGATTGTGTCTACATCAGACGTCGCACCACAGTCAATCATGTACTCGCTCGTAAATACCTCTAGAGCACGACCACTATTGAATGCGGCAACAAGAGAACCAAATGTAAATCGAACATGACATCCGGGTGCGAGTTCAAGCGAGCATCACTGCAGATTCAAAATGGAAACATTCACGGACGCCGCTTAATCTCATATCGAATCAATAAGATTGTTCTGGCGAGCACGCCCGGGGTCGGGTCACCGTGCTAAACGGCGCAACAACTCGAATAACCAACCAGACGGTAGTTAAAATCGTAAGAATACGTGAGTACGTACACAAGTACTGCTGTCATAACTCGTATATGAACGACTCTGAGCCGTATGCCATTGTGATAAGCATTACCCAACGTTTTCTATAACCATTACATGAATGCCGTGAGTCATGCGAACTTTATATTTAATGAGGTTTAAAGTCAATAAACTTGTATTTAGTTTTTCTGAGTTAGCATCTCTGTGTCAGTTGTGGAGCTGTTTGTAAATTAGCTACTGATTGAACAGTTTTATTGGCAAATATTTGAGAAGATGCTCTGTTTACACCAGTACTGAGTGGGATTGAATTGTAATCCGGGTGGCATGATGCTCGGAGTGGCAGAGAGGCGCACGACGCTCAGATCTGTGCTCCAAATCTCAGTCGTGGTCGCGCCGTTCATCCATTATATGTAAATTGTGAAGTCGTTCTAAGACACAAGTTTGGAAAGACAGCGATAACTAATTTGGTGCAAGTATAACCGACACTAGAACCGTTTTTGTCCAATCACAGTTTAGATCAAAGTGTCATTATTGAAATCCAAACTGGCTATCTCGGTTAAGCATAAAGTACAACTGTATTATTCCTCAACGCTGTTATTTGAAAACAATGAATGCCTTATGGAGGCAATCTTGGAATTCTTGTCTCAGCATTGCAATCAGCAGAATAAATTACTTCGTCTTCTAAAGTTGGTAACTTAAACCATAGACGAAGCTTTATAAAATAAATAAGGATTGGGTAATACGTGTCACCCTATTGTGACAGAAAAGCACGCTTAAGACGTAAAACGTTCAAAACGAACGCCTCTTGAATCCACCCAGATTATTTTCCTGAATAATTGAGCAATCTTATTATGTATGTGTGAATGACATGTTGCTCGCGATTCTGTTTTAGAAAGCGACACTAAACAGATTGTATAATGTACAGTAATAAAGACATTTGTAGGTAAACAAGCACAGGGCGAAAGCTGCATTTATTAAACTAGATAAGTTTCAAACTAGTAACATTACTTTAAGGAGATTACAGTGCGTACATAAAGTAATCTTGAGCAATATATTCGAGATTATGTTCAGTTCTAAGCAAGGATAACGAACTTTAGTTTATTGCGACACTGAAGTTAATGGCTGGATAGAAAATTAATTACAATGAGGTCTGAGAAAAAATTAAATTAAAGTTAGTTTTAGAAACTATAAAAACAAAGGCAACAAAAACTATAGCTTCGCAACAAAAAGTTGTCGCGCAAAAAGTTGAGTACCGAAAAAAGACCAAAATTTTGAAAATAGTTTTATCAAGTAAACATAATTTGCAGGTCTTGATAAAATTCAAACGGTATCTAGGATCCCGTGGCGGTATTTACGTGTTGGTGGGAAAGGGGCTTGGCTTGCCTGGGAGCCCCGGAGGCCTTCGTTCTCTCGATTGGCCTCGCGCCCGCTGCACCGCCCCGGGCAATCCGACCTGGCCTAACCACCGGCTCTTGCTGCCTTTTTACATTTGAAACAATGTTGGTAATAATAATGTGTGCTATGATAGAATTAGAATTGGTTTATAATCGATTCAAATGTGGTCTGAGGTTATGATTGGTTTCGATGTCTGTGAATGAGGAATAGAAAACTGTGGGAATAACCAGACTGGATAGTGAGTTGAAGTGTGATCGATTGAGAAGTTATTATACAGGGAAAGAATCATATTTGTTATGTATAAAGTAAGTTCTTGTGTAATTTAAGAACATGAATCAAAGTTTATAAGTCAAGAAACGTTTTAAACGGAATCTTTAAAGACCAATATATAACAAAGGATAACATTAATTCCAAGGGATTTGCTATTACGGACTAGTTTGGCTACTTTTCTATTTGATTTACACATAATAGTGCAATAACGAGCTGATACCTCAAGGCTTATAAAATAAATCATGCACAGGCTGACGCTCTGTGTGAACTGTTCTTGAATGAAATATTTACTTAAGCCTTTCAGATTACAATTTATTTCTTTTTGAATAGTCACTAAAGCAAATTAATTTTAACAGCTTTTATAAATGAATGGACGGTGTCGTACTTGCCGAACCAGTCTACTTAGATCAGAATTAATTTTTACTTAATCATTTACCGTTAGGTTTAGTTCAGTTCGTAATTGAATTTCTGGCCATATCTACGTGTTTAATTAGTAAAATTCTAGACATAGGATATATAAATATACGAATACAGTTATTAGAATTCTAGAAATCCAATACACTTATAAAAGAAATAGGGCATGATATACAACTTTTATGCGATCTTATTATAGATTCAAATATGCAAGCGAGAAATAGTGTTGAAACATACATATGTATGCTCAGTGTGTAATATAAAATTTATTGATGTCGTGTCGCGAGTGATATTGTGCATAGTTCTTTATGGTACAGGAAATCTTGGGAAGCAGGCCATGATTAAAGATGTGTAGAATAAACTGGCGCTGATGTCCAACAGAATAGACGCCCACGGATACTCAAAATAAATAAAGTTAAGTGGTACCGACTCTCAAAAAATATACGATGCTAAAAGCTAATAATATTTTATGGTGGCAATTATGCATAAACAGAATAAGTTAATAAAGTTTCTTAACGACATTTCGTATAATATTGAAATGAGACTTTTCCATATGTAAAAAACCTAAAAGGAATTATGAATTCCAAATAAATTGGAGGTGATGACACATAACAATGAAAACTTGATTGATTCGTGAAGTAGGATCTAAAAATATAATATGATGGAACCCAGCCAGGTAAGGTTGATCATAATTTATCGAAAATGCAAATTATGTCGTTCCTAGAAGCACCAATAAACTATCCTTCTGGATTCAATCAAATACATTTTATATTGGCATGTTACTCTATGGTAGGTATACATCACACTTTTGTATTGATTAATTTATTATTATACAAATCGACATGTAGGATATAAAATATGCTAATCGATATGAGAATCAAAAAGTGCTAGATTTTGCATATAGGAGTTGTTGTACCAAGCTACCTTTATATTTTTTGTTTGACCTTTGCGCATTTTTTAAAAACCTCGAGTCCAATGAATGCCAAAACCATTATCTCTCACATTTCTTACGCTCATATGAATCACTTTCCTAAACGTATTAATTCAACTTCCAGTTTCAGTAGCTAAACAGAGTAAAAGTCAATTAAAAACAACGTATGCATCTGAGAGTGTCCCTAAATGTGAAAGAAAATGGCCCGCGGTAAGCACACGCAACGGTCATGGGCGACGTGGAGACGCTGTTGAAGATAATGACATAATATGACACCCATTACTGCTAGGACGTTACGGATCTATCCATTTTAATATGACCATAAGCGATATGAAGTTTTATGAATATCCTAATCGTATCATAAAGTTTAAATAATTTAAATTCAATTATTAGAACTCTTTCCTTTATCTTAACTTGATAATATGATAGTACGAAAGAACAAAAAAATACGCAACTTCAAAAGTTTTTACCGATATTGACAAAATAAACGCTCCAGTGATATTTACTGATTAAGCAAATTAAGTTAGACTCAACGAAAAAATTTGCAAAGCCTGCAAAAAGTTAGTAAAAAAGTAATGGCTGTCAAGAAAACTAACCGCGAGATTAATTCTAGATCTAAAATCGGTAGCAGATCAAAGGCGTATCGACATTGACCTTAACTGCGCGGGCGCAGTACGAATCGATTCAGATCCGACCAATGAGGGCGCGACGATGCTGCTCAAACATGGCGGCCGATGACCCGACGCTGGACAATTTGCATACCTAGTTGCATCACCAGTCATAACTAGTTTGACGGTATGATTTGTTCCACTGATTGTGTGGGAGATTACAATAATACTGAATGATGACAGCTATTATTAGAAAATGGACTAGATATAAAATTATGGAATGTAAATAACGCTATCGTAAGAATCGTTTTATTTAAATTGGATGTTAAATTGGATCTTTTTAATACTTTTGAAGAAAAAGAAAAATTGCTTTAAAAAATCTCATGACTGAAACAATTCCGAACATCACCAAAAACTTAAGGCTTATTATGTACCTACTTAATCATAATAAGGAATATTAAAGAAGAGAGATGACAAGGCCACTTTAATATCTCACAGATTTCAAAATTAGGGCTTGTTAAGTATGATTCACTAACAGGTTAGACATAGGTAGTGGGCAGGTGCACGCCCAGCCTTCAACCTGTCATAATTAAAGAGGGTTGCCGCTTTGTATGGGTAATTAGCTTTATTTGAGAAGACGATTACAATTCAAATGGACTCTATTGGTACTTTATGAAGAGAAAATAAAACAATGAATGGGGACTGTCTTAATTATACCCTTTTTTCTATAAAAGATAATAGTAATGAGAGAAGGTATAATAAATATGTATGTAGATAACGACAAAGGAACGTACGGCACACATAGTGAAAAGAAATTTTGAACCAAAATAAAGTGCTTTATCTCGTTTTCCATATTTCACATCAGCCCATGAGGTCTCACAATTATCCACAAATCCAAAGTGACAGAATGATCCTCCTCGTAAAATAACACACCCATAAAGTTCAAAGCACCTTCCATCTTTGGGGCCAATTTGTGCATCGAACAGGTCAGAAGCAATAAAACTTCTTAATAGATCAACATTAATAAAAGTTGAATCAAAAAGGTTTATTCTTTCTTTACGATATGGTGAATAGAATTTTTAATAACAATCGTGTGATTTGCATGTTTTTATTACATCGCACGATTATGTGAATATTCACAAGTCGTTTATTCTGCGAATATCCTTCAATAACTCTTGAGAACCTAAAATAAGTAACTTCCGAACTTTTTTATTCGAAAACCAATTTAATTTTGAAGGTTTAATTTTAACCTGTTATGTTTAATTTCACTAAGTTACATTACAAGAAGTTTATTAAACATTTCGAGACGGAAACAATGCGTACGTCTTCAAACATTGTGACCTTCATTTACAAAAGCAATTTGCAAATAAACCCACTCAGAAAACTGGAGCTTCGACCTGTACTGATGATCCCCGGACACTGTTTACAGCTAGACAAACACTTAGATATACAGATTCCTATGCACATTAACTAGACGCTACTTACTTGGTTTTACTAACCAAAATCTTGCTCCGGGAATTTTCCACAAAATAGATTAAATTTTTTGGTAGATACAGCATTAAAATTTGTACCAGCTATGAAGAGATATAAACCTTGAGTAATGTGGAGTCATTTTCTCTACTTAAGGAATCAGTGCTTAATCCAAATTTCATGATTGACACTAAAGCCGATTTGGACTCCATCAACGTTGACCGCCCATTTGATGATGATAAGACAGGTTGGATTAGGGGATTTCATATTTTATTTTATATCAATATCTTCGTAGATGTGACATGACTCAAAGACTACCTGGCCACACGAAGTCAAATTTAAAGCAGATAATTATTTCAATTTATTAACGGTAAAGTGGTTAATAATAAACAACCAGTATGGCTCACAAGACACAGCATTAATAATATTTTAGCATTACTTATTATAAAACAAAAAGTCTACTTCCCCGATTTCAGTAAAAGCATTTATGATGTAAATTAGAGCATTGAAAATTCAAACATGTCCAGAGAGTGAATTAACTTAAATGAAAATTCATGACCAGATTAAAATCAAAATAAACTGATAAACTAAGGTGTCTCATTAAATCTCTAAGACAAATACATACAAAGAATTAATGGGAACACCACCGGTCAATGATAAAGTTGAATGAGATTGAAATCCAATACCAACTGCATTCACCAATCAGGGATCAGAATTTCTACTCCCTGTCTAGTGATTGGTTGATATCTCGGCTCATCCTTCGATGCATTCTTGTGTAGTATTTATTTGTTTTTTTTTTAATTCAACACAATTGCGGGGGCTTATTCAAATGAACTGGGTAATCGGTCGTCGGCACCGTATTAACGCTTTTTATGGCGAGATTGGGTCCAATCCATGAGGATGAACGATTTAAATTTTCTGACGCAGCCAGAGAAATTCGTCGCGTCATTGCGTCAAACAAATGAAGTATTCTTTATTATTTCACAGAATGTAGTTAGACAAAAATATAGGAGCGACTTTAAAATGCTCGGAAAAGTGTTCTAGTCTAGTCTTAAATTGATGATATGGATTAGTAAAGAGATGATAGTGCCTATTTAACAAAGTAGGTATGAGTTTAAACAATCAAAGATGAATGATGCTGGCAAATGTAACCACTTCGCAATCAAGAAATGCAATCAAACAGTTCGCTAACATCTCTCAACTTATACCGAATGAGTGTTTTACCGAAACTCATTTTAATTTTATTAACATTCAAGCGCTGTTCTTGTTTCAGTGCACGATATCTGGAATACATAATTACTAATGGACATACCACCAAATTAGAGACCCCGTTCGACATCACGAGGTCCTATTATCTCTTGAATAAATTTTAATGCCTCAAAGCATTTCGTTGACGATTAAAAATTAAGTAGCCCCTAATAAATTTTCACTTTTATGATGTTGTATTTTTATTTTGGATTTTATTTGATCTTGGAATTTTTGCATATCGCCTCATTTGTATGGTATATTGACGGGTGGTTTATGATGACTTAAACTCGTCTTACATATTTATGCCCTGTACGATTACATTTCTAATAAGATTATTTCTACTTCTATTTATTTGCATAACACAAGGTCTGATCATGTTAGTCTTTCTAAAACTTCAGACTATAATAACATGGATGTTAAACCAGCTTTACTCATTTACAATCAAGGCAACCATGGTTCAAATAAACATAGCGTGTTTATATTACAAGCAACAATATTATGACGCATAGGATCCACACAATCGATTGATACCACACTTGATGTCAAATCGATACCTGCTCGGTAAACTCCAGAGAGGCATGAACACTTTTTTCCTAAATAAACATCCAACGAATCGATTTGAAACTTCATCTCCGAATGTTTACTTAGTAACAGTCCGTTTTACGAAATCGATTATAAAATACCATAAAGCATCTGAAAATGAACCTTAAGATGTCTTGCACAATGTTGTAGTTACATTGTATCCCACTTATTTGATTCATCCTTGTTCTTTGATATGTAGATATGGGCGTTATTATAATTGGAAAAAGGTCTAATATCGTTAATTCATCCGGTCATAGTGTGACATCCGCTATGAATATTTTGGACCAATACACGTAAAGATAACTATTGAACTACAAGTATTAGACAGGAAACTAACAAATACACTTTCAAAGCAATCAAACTCGATTTAGAAAGCAATAGGTGATTATAAAATTGTTGATAAATATTCCTTGCTTACATAAGCTTGTTAGAATCAATTGGAATCGAATTCGCAGTAAATTGTTATAAATTATCTTGTTTTTATAGAACAGTCGGTGTCTTTAATATATTTATTACTCTCATTAGAGAAATATGTTGAATTAAGATTTACTAAGTTCTTAATAGTTGGAGCTAATATTCATGGGCTCAAAATCAAGGTATTTTGTTTCGATAGGAAAAAATCAAGATGCATTAATAATGAAAAAGATGATTTGGATGAAAGAGAGCCTATTCATAGAAAAGGTCAGAATAAATATGAAACTCTTAAAGAAAATGACGCATAATTTAGATCAGCTAAGAAATAAACTTTCACTAATATATAGTGTAACAGCACGAAACTAACATCAAAGACAAGACAAAATCAAGAACTCACAAACTAAAGTTCATGTATTTAATTACAACGCACCATCGATCAGTGAAGGGCGTGCCCGCGTCGTGCTTAAACACAGCCGGTAATAACAGGTTGAAAGTCAGCCACAATGTGTTACTGCGAACTGTTTCATACATACAAACAAAGTAGAGATAAACAATATGGATGGAAAGAAGTAAATTGTATTCTGGATGGAGTTGTTAATGTCATTGTATATAGAGCAATTTGTGGTTGTATGACAACTGTTACGCTGTTCGCTATTCGCGAAGTTGTATTCATTATGATGAGTATGGCAGTTCGAGGATGGTTTAAAAAGAGCTTACTGACGAAGGCAGAAGGCATCTCTCATGAAGACACTGGTGCACTCCAATTAGGCACTACCTCACAAATCATAGACGACGACAATGATTGTAGCGACGATAACTTGCTTCGTATAAATACTGATTTAAAGTCACAGATATTTGAAAAACTTCAGCTAAGTTGAGTAGACCCTAGATTAAACAATTTTGAAATTGTTGTCGTATGAATTTCAAACGATAACTCAAGAAAAACTTGAATGATGCACGCGTACGTAACACCATTGTTTCCTCACCTCACAGAATCGAAATGTTGTCAAAACATTCGGAAATTTCATTCCGATCAATCCATTAAAAGGATTCAATTAAAATTCTGCGTGCACGCATTACTCAGTCGAATCAATCACGCTGATTGGTGGCACGATGTAATAATTTACAATACCAATCGTTTTCAGCTGCAATAACTTCCAATTAAGGCCCGTCATGTCCAAGATGGTCGATCAGACAATGGCGAAAGATACGACAACAAAAAGCCGGTCAACTACTCTGCAAAAACATTGTCTACTTCGATCCTATTGGTAAGCAGAATCTTTAATGCATGTAATAAAGATGGCATCATCAGTAGAACAGCACTTGCAATTGATGTAACGATTATTTCTGTAATTCTATTAGCTTTTTCTCATCTTGTCTTCCATCTTAGACAAGAAATATAATTCAAGGAATCTCCTTTACAAACGCAAGCTAAGAATTCAAAACCATTGCTACAGGTATACCTAAGAGATGAAAATAATACAGTATCTATTTTATTTCCAATATCAAAATGTCACATTTAGCAACGCTATTGTATTGTAAACAGTATTTCAGTATGAGAAATGAACAACAAAATGAGTAAGAATTACTCGTAAATGAGAATTCCAAACTAAAGAAACTCGATCGAGTTGTTGAAAAGAAAGTAAAAATTAACGGAACAACGATAAGTAAAGTCAATTAACACCGGCCACCAGTCAGAGGGTACATTGTAAGAGTTCGAGGCACTAACAAATATATGGAGTGACATTTAGTGGTACTTACGTTTAATATTCGTTAAATAGAAGCATCAGTTAAAATGCGGCAGCTGTTAAATATAGTTAATTAGTTATACGACATGGGAATGCCGTTAAATGGAGCGCGAGATGATGTAATTTACCAAGTTTTAGATATTAAGTGGTTTGCCACGGAAAATATTTTGTCAAGGTGTATTGAGGATGATAGCTCGTAGGTTTTTAATGTTTACGACCGGATGCCGAACGTTTCTATTACGGACAAATATGCGTGCGTGGCTTTTATTGATTGAGTGTAAATAGATATGTCAAAAAATCTTTAATTGTTGTTCATAAATTGTTACTAACACAGGTCTTTCGAAGTTTAAGTTTAAACGATAAACTCATACAAAAATGCTTACAAGTTTATGAAAATTAAACATGTTAGTATAAGCAGGTAATCATAACATCATCATAATAGCACCAGAGATAATTACGATTCCCTGCTGCGTACCACTTCACGCTCAACATTGAGAATGATGCTTCAAATATTTTGTCTTGGAACCTCACCATCAAGTATCACGGATTTCCAATGATCGTGCGTAAATAAACGGTCGACGTTGAGTAAACAGTGGTATAAGGCATTTAGACACGCTTGAGGAGTAATCTAAATCCGAAATTAGTTTGTTTTTTATTGAATGTCCAGGGAATGTGGAGACATCACGTCTTGGGATCGATGAAACATTGAATCATCGAACTGAAATAAGTCTCTTTAATGCTCTGTTACAAAAAGCATTGAATTATTTTATGATCGCTATAGGAGTTGTCGACGCAATTATCATAAAAGAAGTTGCCAAACCAACAAAAATTCTAAAACCAACAAGGCATTCACATAACCCTTAACCCAACGCACATTGAAGTCGACCACAGCAAACTCTACAGACCCAAGATAAATGCAAGCAAAATACTTAACAAAACAAATAGACCTGTTCGGGAAGGTGAGTGACCTATGCCCGGTATTAACGTAAATGGTTCATGACGGTGACTGACAAATGATGAGCGTGATGCTGCGTGCCTTACTCTCAGAGTTAAAGTTCAAGTGTTACGTAAACAGCGGTTGCTGACATATGAATTTGTTCGATCGTGGTGAGTTGGGAATTTATTGAATTGTGGCTCATATAATTTGTTTATCAATCGCAACTTTATCAGCGTGAAGTAGAAACAGCGGTTAAATAATATTCACATTCAGGTGGTAATTGAAGTGTATGCATTAAATTGGATCATTTCAGATACCATTTTTAGAATCTTGCCTATTTGAGATCCTTGCTAGTATTTAGTTGAAATCGTATTCATAAACAAACATTTCAAGTTCTATAAACCATTAATGCTGATTCGGTAACTATAAAATGTATACCTATAGCACAAATACCAAAATAGATTGAACCTAATCGCCTATTAGCGCATCCTAACCCACCATCCGCTATTAGATAACCACTTAATCCACTTCTCTATGAATCACGCGTTGATACTAGTATTATTGGTAGCGCACGTGGTGTAGATCACACTTTTATAGGGCATAACGAGGCCATTTTGCCTATAGACACTGTTCCGATATTATTTACTTATCTGAAATGCAAGAAACAGCTAGTGAAACACTCCTAAGAATACATTTTACAGGATCCGGAAAAAATAAAGCTAGGCGAATAGGCGGTAGCCTAATATCTAGGGCATCGAACATGCGATCATGTGGGTTCGAATCCCACCCACTGCACTACCTACCGTCGAGTTTACGTCGTAACACAAGCATTTAGCTTAACTCGAGGGGTTAATAAGAAAACCAGTAATGTATGTCCCACTTCACTAGTAATATTTAAACAAAATAAAAAATAAATTTGGTTCGAAGTTCGAATTTTACAACACGCCAAGTCAATGTCACGATGATGCTAATTTCAGCTCTGTATTAGAAAATGCATCTTGTGAAGACAGAGATAAAATCCGATATAATAACATACATCTTATGATTAGTAGTAGCAGTGACAACTTTGAAACTAAATACCTAAGTCTGGAAAGATTCTAAAACAATACTCCGAGCAAGATATACAAACTCTAATAACTAATATTTTCTCTGTAAGTGATTGTAATCTTTTGAGAAAATAAATGTCTAAAACCGTAATATTACTCAAGAAAACAAATACCACATTCACAAATTATACAAAACCTTTGACATTAAACACAATAAAATTGCAACATATTACATAAAACTCTGTGAAACGAAAGCATGCGTGTGCGCGGGTTCACGTTAACCTAACACACCATTGTTCTGAAGTAGTTCCAGAACGGTCCACCATAAGATAAAAACTCACAAAAATGAACCTTACAGCAACGCAATAAAGATTATCTAATAGACTTAGTTAATTCGACGGCATTGCGTGATACACGTCAACCGGCGAAAGTCGGTAAACAACACTAGTCTTTAATAGGGATGTGCATTAGTTACTAATGATTAATCGAATAAATAAATTGAGGGTTGTAAAGTAATGGGCAGACGGTTACTGTTAGTGTCATAACGGTTCGCGGATGATGCGGGAATTACCTTAATAAATGCTACAAGCTGTGGCCTAAGAATACACTGACCTTATATTTCTTTAGACTAGCTTTTGCTCGCGACTTCGTCCGCGTGTACCACCGTTTATTAAATTACCACCCTTTTCTCCCCTTTGGGGGGGAATTTCCAAAAACCCTCTCTTAGTGGTAGCCTACTCCTCCCAACAAACACACATGCCAAATTTCAGCTCTTTACGATCAGTAGTTTCGGCTGTGCGTTGTCTGTCATTTACCACCCTTTTCTCCCCTTTGGGGGGGAATTCTCAAAAATCCTCTCTTAGTGGTGGCCTACTCCTCCCAACAAACACACATGCCAAATTTCAGCTCTTTACGATCAGTAGTTTCGGCTGTGCGTTGTCTGTCATTTACCACCCTTTTCTCCCCTTTGGGGGGGAATTCCCAAAAATCCTCTCTTAGTGGTAGCCTACTCCTCACAACAAACACACATGCCAAATTTCAGCTCTTTACGATCAGTAGTTTCGGCTGTGCGTTGTCTGTCATTTACCACCCTTTTCTCCCCTTTGGGGGGGAATTCTCAAAAATCCTCTCTTAGTGGTGGCCTACTCCTCCCAACAAACACACATGCCAAATTTCAGCTCTTTACGATCAGTAGTTATGGCTGTGCGTTGTCTGTCATTTACCACCCTTTTCTCCCCTTTGGGGGGGAATTCCCAAGAATCCTCTCTTAGTGGTAGCCTACTCCTCCCAACAAACACACATGCCAAATTTCAGCTCTTTACGATCAGTAATTTCGGCTGTGCGTTGTCTGTCATTTACCACCCTTTTCTCCCCTTTGGGGAGGAATTTCCAAAAATCCTCTCTTAGTGGTAGCCTACTCCTCCCAACAAACACACATGCCAAATTTCAGCTCTTTACGATCAGTAGTTTCGGCTGTGCGTTGTCTGTCATTTACCACCCTTTTCTCCCCTTTGGGGGGGAATTTCCAAAAATCCTCTCTTAGTGGTAGCCTACTCCTCCCAACAAACACACATGCCAAATTTCAGCTCTTTACGATCAGTAGTTTCGGCTGTGCGTTGTCAGTCAGTCAGTCAGTCAGTCAGTAACGGAAGAGTTTTATATATATAGATTATAACTTTTGATTGAAAATATCAATAAGGTTTTTTACTGTTACTAATGAACTAACCAATAAATGACACATCCTTAGTGACTTCGTAGAAATAAACGAAAAGTGCACGATTATCGAATAATATTATACGGGACCAATAAAATGAAGTGAAATGCAATCACCTCACTAATCTATCACCTAACAATGGCATAATCTTTTGTTTTGATTGTTATAAACGCCCTGATGCTTGTGGTCAAAACTATAGAACAAGAAATACAGAATCAATTTCATAAAAAAGCCACAATTATTTTAAAACAATAGATTAACTCCAAGTATGTTCGTAACGATGGTAATTCTATCTTTGAATTTGATTGAAATAATCTTAAAAGACGTCGATACCTGTGTTTTATTGATGAATTGGTCAACATAACTTTTGTTCATAGTTTAATTAATGATAGCCGCCCGATAGCCGCTGCGCTAACGGTGTTGCGACACCGGCTAATGCTGGTTTGAAGCCTGTAAAGTCAGCCATTGTTTTCTAACTGAATATAATTAATAATAAATGTTCTTTGTTCACTCTTTGTTTGGACATGCTGTATAATGGGAGATATTTCATGACATAGGATTGTAATTTTTTATTATTAATTCAAGTTTGTGTTAGATGTTTCATGAAATATCAGGGCAATGACCTCGCCACAAAACCTAGTGTTAAATCTAATACGAGGTCAACTGTATCATAATTTTTAAGTAAAGTAGGATCTATTTTGTAAGGTTCAAATGAAAGTCGTAAAAAAGTGGAGGACTAAGGTAGAATTTGAAAAATTTTGAGCATATACATTAGCGAGGTTTCCTAACACAGGTATTGATGTTACTTAAAAGGATTTTAATTCTAAGTAAGATTCACAGTAAAAGTTTTATGTTTCCGAAATAAACTTTTATTGTAATAAAACTACTTTTAAACGGATTCTATCGCGGTTTATTTTGATTTTAGTTCCCGAAGTTTCTTGTAAACTTTTATATTTTTATTATTTATTTTTCATTTATTTTATTTATACACTCAATATTTCACCTATTATATTGATCTTATAAGCGCCATAGGCACCAGAGCAGTTCTAATAAAGCTAAGTCGTGATACAACGGGGCCGTTATTTCATTAAACTTATAATTGATCGTTTCAGATGTTGTAATACAGTTTAGATGGATAGCTCGTGTTACGCGGAGAACTGGCGTAGGAACATGCTGAGGTTATACTCCCATATGTTATTGAATGAAAAAACTTGATGGATTGTGCTTTGAATTAAAAGAGAGAATTCAATATGGTTATACATGTAACAGATAGAGCTTATCTTGAATTAGAAAGAATACGAGAAACAGACATGCTTGATTTAAATACAAACTTTTTTAATGAAAATAGTCGTGCAAGCCCAGTTCGGCTCCATGAACGGATTTGTGTTCACCAGATTGCAGGTTCAAACCCGTTACAGGTAATTACCAATGTGACTTTTTCAAATTGCACATGAGAAGAGGCCTGCCCACCAGTGGGCCGATCCTATTCTATTATTGTTGAATAGAATCATTTAAAAAAAAATGAAATAAAAAAGCATTTCTAAATTAGTATCGAAATCTGTTTAGTTAATTGATAAGGTCAACATTAGCATGTGTAACTTCAAAGACGGACCATTAAAACCTAATGCAGTGAAAATATAAATATAGCGGAGTGAGAATGTCGTCACCGCACTGCAGAGCTGAAAGCGGCGGCAAAAACATAAATCAAACTAGCACATTACATCAAATTTAAGTTTTCTTTGTATTGTTCTTCTCATACAATTGTAATAAGGATCTAAATTATTATTATGATTACTTCACAGACAGAGGACTTAACGCAACGTAACCTAAGTATATATGGATCCCAGCCGCATATACAGTGGGTGGCAACACATACATGCACTCTGATTTACCAATACTATTTAAACGTATTGAATGAGTGATTAAATTACTCGATACATCATGTCTTAACAATCATATTGTTGAGTTCAAGAGGATCATTAGAGGCATTCATTATGAACTGCTCTTGTAGTGATACTGTACAGTGGACCCCACGTCAGAGAAGAATTAACATTGTCTTTATTTCAATGTAATAAGGTTCATATTTGTAGGATATTGATACCACTCGCGGAAAAGAGGTGGTCAACAACAACACAACCTCAGAAAACAAAGATTTCGTAGCTTGAGAAAATTAAGCGTTTCTCTATTATACTCATGTATCTCAAACCAAACTACCACCGTCTGCAATTGCATTTCTTTAAGAGTAAGACAAGAAAACTAAGTTTATTTTTAAACCGAGAAATGACGAACTTTTTAAAAACAAAACAAGAGAAATAACTGTCAAATGCAACTCCATTAAGTAAAATAATAAAACTTACTCAACTCGTTAGCCGTAGCATTCAAAACTTTAACTTAACTGTACAAGGAAAGGAAATAATTCTAAGCGACCCTTCGTGCTCACACATGTGGTCTAAAACCATTAAGACATATGACTGTAAGATAAAAACATGGCGACCGAATGAGACGTGCTTCATACATCGAGATAGGCGACAGCGCAGGTGAATTTTCACAGAATATACACCACAACACAGTTACCATCCATTAATCTCTAACCCATAAAAAATAGAGTTCATTCTCGTCTGTTCTTCCAATCGTATCGTGGGGTTTTCGTCGGCACTTTTTAGTGGAAGTCCAAGAGTTAAAATCCTTTATTACTAACGTCGTCAAGATACCGCGTGATAGTACGACAAAGGTTCACGGACAATGTTTTTTATAACTGTTTATTACAGAAAATAGTTCTCTCAAGTGTTCCAAGAAAACCGTAACTGTTGTGGCAAGACATGTGAAAATATGTATTTTTTGTTTATGTAGATATCACGCACTTTTTGACACCACTTCTATGCCAAAATCATAGTTGTATAGTAAATAAGTAATAAATTAACAACGTCAACAACCAAATCAACACCGATGATGAGTACTTACCTACTCATTCATTATGAATAAAGACCGTGTAATGAAAGAATACACGACACTTAAAAAACTATTTTATCCATTAAAACGAATAATCTTATCAATGGACATTTGGGCCACGAAGCTGAAAACCTCACTAATAAGATGGCTGTAAACTTCAAAATAAATCAAATACCAAAATATGAGTGGAAACCAAAGATTAGCATTAATAATGTTCGTGAACCTGGCATGTTAAAGGATAGTCTTACTGGTGACAAGATAAAACAAATCAATGAGAACAAATAAATAACTCCCATTCGAACTGTAACAAGATTTGCTGTTTGTCTGAACTAATGTCAATATCGTGCTCCTCGGAAATATGCATTCCTATAGAAACAGAATTACAGATTGTTTTCAACCTTCAGTGTCAAATCAAATTTACATTCAAATGTATTTCCGATGAAGATATTGGTAGGATGTGCAAGGACGATGTTGATGCAAATGTGAACTAAAAATTTATACTTTCAATTGTTGATTTTAAGCAAGAGTTATTAGTTGAATTAATAAACAATAATCATAACTTAAGCAGAGAAAATGAATATATTACCATTACTGAACTTCCATGAAATATTAGTGTTTTTAATCAGAATGATCTTATTAATATCAGGATTAAAATAATTATGCTTAAGCCCAAACGCGATGCCGACAGAGTCACGCCTATCACTAACTCCACCAAAGCCTACCGAACTTTAATATCTTAATAACGTTATCGGTACAATCATTTTCAATTATTTAAATTTCATAGACACTAAATTTGGATTCGAAGACCTTTGTATCGTTATAATGAACGCCATATCAAGATATTGTGTCATTAATGGGAAATATTCTATCAAGATGGCTGTGGTTAGTACCAGCTGCATTTAGCTGTCAATGTCTCCATAATCTATAATTCATCATGATTATTGGAAACATTATACGAGAATACACATACCGAACATTTTAATTGATTACAAATTTTTGGTATGCCCATAATATCTGTTTATAGATTTCTATAACTCAAATCATAAGTACATTGTTTTTTGCTTAATATTAAGAGACTGTGAAATGATTTTTTCATCATTATCCAAAGAAAAATATTTGAAGTAGATAATGATAAAATCCTAGAAAGGAAAGACAATTGACAAGCTGAAGAAGTCTGGATATATTCAAGTGTCTTCCTTTAACGATGTGAGCAACTGGACCACAAAGTACACACAAAACCACAGACCACAAAAGATAACATAACCACATGTTTTCACATATTATTTTACCTTACAACTCTTGTCTTAACATGTTTATGTTGGTTACCTTTTCAAATATTAAAAACTTATTTTTTTTTTCGGATTTTAAAGCTTAAATTAAACATAATCCAAGAAGGGTTATTTTTGGCGCAATCGGTTTAAAAGACCTCGTGCTGTAAAAATAATTAGTTTGGCGATGTAAATATAAATCGACTTTCTTATAGACAATCAGAAAGGAAGTCAATGTTTCCTCAGTAGGTACAAAATATGTGAGACATAAAGTAAATAAATAACACAATAATAAAACTTAAATTACGTCTCTAACTACACAAGCTGAACAGAACCGTTCCACATTTCACACAATCCGCATCGTTAACGACAATGCGATGTGATACAGATATCGCTGAGGCGATTGCGCGGGCGCAGCGAACGAGCCTTAAATGGCGTCGCAAGCGTTCATTACGTTTGATCCGGCTGACTTGATGAGGCTTGATGCTTGATTCAAATGATTGATGTTCCTGATTGTTTTTGGAATTCCCTTTGTCTTTCTATCATTACTCGAGAATTTATTTGCAAAGTTCCTAAGTAGGCAAGGATTGAAGAAAACGAAAGCAGGAAAATCTTGCTCAAAAAGGTTATAAGGAGTTTATTAAATTGAAGACGTATGGAGATTTTCCATTTGATGTAATCTTGAGAATATTTAAAAAGAACTAAATATACGGACAGAGATCCATGTCCCCAGTAATTCAATGTCATTTAATTTGAATATTATAGCAATTTACCTGATCTACAATTAATTCACGGATTATATTAAAACAACAGACATTGTGATTGAGATGATAGATTTAAATTGATGCATGACAATGGAATACTTTTAAAAGTTAAGGCCGTTGAGCGTCCTTAGTTTCGTTATGCAATTATTTAAAGTTAATGTTTACGTTTATAAGTGCTGACGAAGTTTGCTACTGAGAAACGAAAAAAATTGTAGCAAAGATACCTCCAACCTCGCTACAAATGTACCACATTTCGTATAATTTCGAAATAAATTTTACGAGTTAATTTAAATGATTATCATAAATTTTACGACATACATGTTAATTATCCAATTGACCGATAGTATTAGCAAAAAGCCTTCCATTCGCATATTGATTAAAACTCTTCATAAAATAAATAACAACCAAAACATACTCCAATTTAAGATATACCGCAAAGATACTGCCAACGTTAAACTTGTTCTAATACTAATTTAATTAAATGACATAAACACAAGTACTCCACATGCTCCAGTTTGGCCAAAGGACGAGGGAACGGAGCCATTCTAAATGTGATAGCTAACTAAATTACAATACAGTAAAGGGAATCGATGTTCGCAATGAGAACAAGCATTGATTCAGTTTGAATTGTAGTTGAATTGAGAAACTTTAATGCTGTTATAAATTTATATTGGAAACGGGTACGAACAAGGCATCAATTTAGAGGACTAGACAACAATTGATGCTGAGATTATCAACGAAATGCTAATTATACGTGCAATACTACTTAGCCACGAGGATAACTGTTTCTGTTCTTAGGAGCGCGTGAGATTCAAACGTAATGTGTGTGTAAAAAGAGTAAATGATATGTTTAGCAACGATTATAAAGTGAGATGAGCTAAGACCAATTTGAATCTCTTATGAACAAAAACCATAATATCATGTTGTTATTGTTAATAATCGGGAGGATGCCAATGAATATAAGTGACTGGCGATAATTCAAGAAAGTTACGACCGCTAACGGGACCCCTGGTAGCAACTGTGAGACAAGTCGGGCAAAAAGCCATAAAAGTAAAGAAATCAAATCACATCAGGCCAAAACTGATATAAATGCAAATATCATACGATCCCGAAACATCTGCCAAAAACAAAACGTGAATACGAAAGCAAATCATTGAAGGGCCGATAATATATTCAAAAAAGGCTGCAAAGACGCCCTTGGTGTTTAGTGGGTCGGTTGCATCTGTAAACGATACTTTTTGCTCAAATAAGTTACCATATTTAGTTTTGCCGAATTCTTAACCTTGATCTATAGCTAGTTGATAGTCAATTTATTTTAATCTCAAAAATATACTCATAAAATTCGGATTCAACTAATAGTTTCGGCTATCTACAAAGGATCAGCTTGAACATTTTAAATAAATAAATCCTTAAGATGACTAATTTAGATTTAGTCTAAATTAATGTGCGGCAGAATATACGAGTTGTTTCTTCCGACATTTTGAAGAATCTTGATAAAGCTATAGTTGTCTTATTTATCATTTCGCAAGGCTCTAATATTTTAATACCTTTACACTTTTCATCTACGCATAATAAAACAGGTGTATTATTTAAATATTTGATATATTCCTGTCATAACTCAACTGATTAACACCATGTTTTGACATATCCGATAAAACATCATGTATACTTCACAGAGCTAATCCATAGATTTGAATGTTTACTAAATGAGTGTTGTCATACACACAATTATTTGAAACCAACAACATTTCTTTAGATTTTTTCCTTGGGTTAAAACTTGTCACTTCATTTTTCTTGTCTAATCCTATTATGTGCTGTACATTTATATTTTTAACGTTATCATCGTAGTTTTCGTCAGTTGTACTTACAGAATTATTTATTGAGCATATATTTTCATGTTCATAATAAATACGATTATTTTATTGTACATTCTCAGATCCGGCTACAAGTAGACTGCATTCAAGTTCATAACTTTGGAATTTCCTAAAGCATTATTTAGCTAATGGTTAACTATAGCGACGTATTACCGCTTACCATATTCAAGCTGAGCCAGTTATGGTGTTCTTATACTAAAAGCCCATTCAACTTGCAACAGAAGCATACATTTGCATGTACCGACTTCATAAGGCCAGTATCCTATAATGACTCAGTATGTACAAGTTGCCGACCGAGCAAAGATTGTATCACATTATTTATAGCATAAAGTCATGGTTCAATACCTTTGGGCTTATTATTATTCATTGGTGCCGTGTAGGAAATCTTTTGCCGCTCTAAGGCAAGCGTCTGATAATGACAAAGTGTAATCTGTGGCCTGCTTTGAATTTATCCCCCCAGGGGTTTTGAAGCAAATAAAAAGACGCTAATATCAATTTTAATCGATCTTGAACGATATTGTTGTATGTTTTATACCATCTATTTAATAAATGGCTTGACTTATTGCAATTCTTACAATCTCTTCTGCTATTTTGCCTCGAGAAAAAACTACGTAGGCAAGAGAACGTATTAAAGAAATCCTTTGATTTAAAACTTGTAAGTACACTACCACCTTTAAGTGAATTGAAAGAAAATCTTCCGGCATCCAATCATAAATATTTAAATATATTTTCAATTAACCGATAGACGCCACTAATTTTCTATCACCGTTAATGGCCTGTACCGGTAGCAGAATAAAATTCCCTATTCCAAGAAGATAAGCAACAATATTTGAAATCACAGTAGCATCCATTATAGTCGGTTCATAATTTATTTGTTCGTCCGACGATAAATAAGCGGGCGTCTATGACTTTTTATCGACAAATGCCTCGGACAGGATTCCCTAAAGTTTTAACGAATAAAACTACTTTGGTTGGAATTTCTCCGGAGACTGCGTGCGTGGACGATCGTTTTGGTGCTATTATCTCGGGAACCGGTTTGTTTGGGTGAATTTGAGACAATGGCGGCGCGGCGGTTTGCGCGTGCGCATATACGTGATTCGTTGTTCCGGGACGGTGTATCAAGTTTATTTCGCTGTGTTGTATGAAATAATATATCATAATTTTATACCTTATACGCGACTCCGTTCTATGTGTTGGCATGCATCGATTGTTAACAAAGACTAAGAAATATATGCCTATATGGATTTGAAGGGAAAATTACAGTACTTGAATGCACATTCTACAGATACCTGATAATTATAAAATTTATATGGGTTTAAACAACTTCTCCATTTGACATGCTTACCATAAACTAATTCAACTGGGTTTCTTATGAGGAATAATTCAATAACTCTGTGTAAGGCATGTCAAAAATTATTACTGTGAATTACTTGACATATCTCTTGGCCAAGTATACCCATATATAATTTAACAAAATTAAAGTCACCAGGAGTCGCATGTCCAATATAATGACGCTAAAAGCTTTTTAAAGTTGTAAAACCTCCTGTAATTGATGTTTATGACCGCAGCTCGTCCGGATGTTTCGTTGGTCAGAAGATATTTGAATACAAATACCGGGTTTAGTCCGTGACATAAAAAGAGTTAATCGTTTTGGAGCGGGTCCTGCCGCATTTCGGGACCCTCTCAGATGGGTGCGGTATCAGTCGGTCTTAATACTGATCGTGCTGCATTGAATGGGCTTAAAAACTTTTTATGTAGTTCTGGGTAGGTACCTCGTAGGTACTGCCACATTATACCCAGTTTTATAAATCAATTTTGAACGCACGTATTTTGAGATTATGGAAACTAGAAGCCCAATATGAACCCAAATAATTGGTTTAATTTTCAAGTTAAAGTAATGAAAAAAAAAAAAAAACTTTGTATTTTGCACTCGTAAATAAACTATATGTAAGTGTGCAAAATTCCATACTTCTCCGTCCGCGCAAATTCGTAAAAAGGGTACAAAGTTTTTGCTTCACGTACATATCATATAGAAGATATGGGGAAACTCGTAGAATAATTTCCACTTTCGTAAGATGATGAACGCGATTATAAATCACAAAATTATACTTCGTTTCTAGGTCAGTCTTAATAAGTTATCAAATCAGCCTATAACTATTCAACGATATAAACAAAACACAACCAATGCCTATAAAATGCGACGATTTAAATATTTTTTATAGCTGAACTTGAAACTATGCTATAATATATACAAACATGCATACGATGCATATAACGAAGTAGGTAGAGACAACAATACAAACAAAATATTTATCGACGAAACATTTTGTATTATAAACCATTCTTTCCTTCCCAGAATTAAAATCGACACCAGCTCCGCCTTCAACAGGCAACCTTCGCCACGTGGTATGAATACGTAACGAGAGATTTTGTAGCCTATGTTTATGGTAATTGAGCTCATAATGGCTTACGATGGCAGTCATTATTACCAATACATGTGTATGGTTAAGATCCGCTTTTTTTGTATGAGGTTTTTTATGACGTTTGTATGGGTTGCATTTGTGTGTTGTACTTGTGATGAGACTGGGTTACTTGGGATTCAATATCGTATGAGCTTTCTTTGTTCTACTGTTTGGGTGAAAGAAAGCCATCATGATTAAAATGGATATCAGAATTTATTATCTCGAACCTATAGACATTTTGATCTGTTCTGGGCTCGTGTATTTTATACCAGTTAACAGTTAAGTTCAGCTCAACAGCAGTTGTCTCTACATACATTATACCTTTTTTTACACATTGACATTACTTACACTTATGAAACTGAAAAGCAAATATTTAACATCAATAAAAAAAGCCTTTTTATAAGTTCTAATTCAGGGTAAAGGCCTCCTACTAACAATTCTAGCCGGGATGGGACAGTACTTTCGGCAGGAGTGAAGTCTAATCACGGTTATGCGGGACCAGTGGGGCTTCGAAGACTAGATTTTTTACTATATAATCCTTTAGACAATAATTAAATTTTCTTTATAATTTCTTCCGTGTGACGAATTCATAAGTATTTAAAGATTCAAGGGTTTATTCACAGTTCAGCTCGCGGCTCTGCCGCGGCCGTATCAGCGCATGATTAAGGACTCTTATTGAGTCTGAAACTAGTCGGGCGATCCCTGGAATGCGCGTGATTAAACCGTTGAATCTTTAAATAATGTTCAAACTAGATCGCTTATTGTTTTAGAATATTTAAGCAATTTAAAATGTATATATTTAGTATAGGTAGGTACTTAGCTCAGAGTGTACAGAAACAAGCGGTATACTCTTACAAACCTAAATAAATATCACTTGCAAAGTGTTGCCTCGATTACACTCTGATGACTTCATCTCAGGAATCTCGTTCACCACCTCGTAATCTGCTTTTAATGGTATATCAAACGTTTGATTGCAGCTTTCGCATTTCATTGGTAGAATTAAATATGGCGGTCAAAATATGTCATGTAAAATATTTTGGTGGTTATTTACGTCATACATTAAGGTATATCAGGTTGTTTAGTACGTATTAAGTTTGACGGTTACCCAAACATCAATACAGCATGATTATTTAATTATTAAAATGACGTTACGTACTAGCACCCGCTGCGAGTGCAGATGCGTTGAAAAATTATAATGAACCAAAAGCAACATGGCGGTTATGTTGATATAAAAATCCTTGTCAACTTGTAATTCATATATCTCCACACTTTTTTGCAATCTTGCTGTTACTGCTGTTACATATGATACTATAAATCTTCGTGTACACAGCCCTGAAAACTGATACGTGTGGTTCAATGTGCCATCGTGTGACAGTCGACACATGATTAATTAAGATCTAATCACTTAAATTCCAAAGATATGAAGCCTCCGAATTGCATTCAACGGTATCTTAAGATCTGGTTTTAGATTATAAATTCTATCCGACTTGTTAGAAAGATATTTATGATACGACTGCAATAAGTTGATTTGATTCGTATTTAATCACATGAAATGGCAAATGGATTTAGGAGGTTGACGTATGTGACGGAATGTAAACCACAATTTATGAGTATTAAAAACTTATTTAATAAAAAAAGATTAAGATTTAATAATCATTAGATTATTTTATTTGATTTACGCGGCTTGAAAAACTATGTGTAATTGGTTTTTCAATCCGTGTAATCAAAGCAAATACTACGTAGACATCAGATATAAACTAATAACAACAATTAAATATACTCACAAAAATTTAAGTTAATTTCCATTAATGTGGCGAATTTATCAACGAATGGATTATCACAAATGTTCTCATTTTCCAACTATTAATTATTATCTATTTATAAAAAAAACGGATAAACGATTTAAAAAAATAACCGACAACTCGACACGTAAACAAACAAACTAAAATTACGAATCAGACAATAAAGTAGAAGCAAGATTGGTAAAAGACAATGATAATGCAAAACTGAGCCATTAATATTTCATTTCAAAATTCTTATTATTCTTTATTTATTTTTCGAAGAGCCGCAAGAAATGACTTTGTACTGTGGGGAACAAGTAAAACTATCATTTTATTTCTCACGCTACAAGACGAGTCATCTCGAAACGAATTTGAGGAAGTCAGCGCTATTATCTTCTTTCAACTAAGTCAAACAAACCGAGGTACGTTCGTATGCGCGTACGCATAACTGGTTCCGTAACTCGAATTTATTTGGGCAGGTGTCGTTTACGTTACGACAAAAACACGAATAGTAAATAATAAAATAACATGTAAATATGTTTATAAATGCATTCTGTTTTTTAGATTTATTTTTAAACTTGTAATAAGGTTTTTGTTACACGTCATTAATTTGACATTTGTCGAAGAATATGTTAATTCGTTAAATGTTAACACTGACAACGAAGATCTTTGTGTATATTTCACTAAATCTTAGATAACAGTTTATTGGTATCGAATAGTAATATTAAATAAACGTCAAATAAATATTTGAAACAAAGTGTAAGATAACGTACGCATGTATTAAAAAATCTAAATCACAAATCGGTATAATTTATGCTAAATTTATTTAAAAATGGTTCCATCTTGCATATTTTCCCATGTTCCTAATTTTATTGAATTAGAAACACAGATTGAAGAAGTGTTGTTATTAAAAACTTTTTAGCTTTCAATGTAGACCTGCGGATCTCTAAATTTCCCGCTTTTTTTGTCAATCCTGTGTAACAAGGGAGCTCAATCGTCTACAATTAACCTAATGCATTTTTGGACCTTTATTACAAACCCCATTAGGATCTAATAAGTACTAATAACACAAGACACTGCGGAAGTTGACCGAACCATGTGTTAATGTTAAGGGAACACAACATAATAAAAACACAATATCGTACCACCATCACACAAAAATATAATAAATTCAAATATTCTGTAAGTTAATATTTTTCGGATAATCAATTTTGTTTGTGTTACAATATTCAACCTTCAGTGGGGTGGGGGCCTGGTGATCTGTAATACAGGTATTTTACCTATAATAGACACCAGCTCCGCACATTTCACAGACTGTTAATGCTAAATTTTTCATAGATGTATCTTATTATTAAGTCCTGTTTTTGGGTGGAGAAATAAAGAAACATTATTATTATTATTATATAAGGGAATAATTTAATACTTCAAATTAATATAATATATGCAGCCCTTTCTTTCCTAACTATTCTTAAAACTATGAGAAGGGTTAGTGTCTGTTAGCGTTACTAAAAACATATTTTTAGTTAATGTTGCAGTTTTCAGTCCAAATAAAAAGAAATGACAAATTACTGTTAGTTCGTAAGTAGATATAACAAAAAAAAAATATTTAAATTGCAAATAAACTAACCTAAAAAACCAACAACAGCGTCAAATCTTCATAAACAAATCATTGTCATGTAAAACACAACTTTAAAACAAAACATGTGATCACTCAGTAAAGCATAAACTTAATAGCATACTATCCAAACAGTCAAAACACATTACCAACAAAACCAACATTGCACAACATTGCAATAGTTACTATAGTTTTTTTACTTTACGCAACGTTCGTGTGAACTCTTTCAACTAATGTCCTTTCATAATCAAGACACGTCTGCCGATGTTCTTTTCTCATAGAGAATATTATTATAAGGTGCAATTGCGAATATAAATATATCTACTATATAAAAATAAGTCGGGTTTTCCTTCCTGACGCTATAACTCCAGAACGCACGAACCGATTTCCACGGTTTTGCATTCGTTGGAAAGGTCTCGGGTTCCGTGAGGTTTATAGTAAAGAAAATTCTCAATTACATAAAAAAAAATTAGACCGCGGGCGGAGCTGCGGGAAACAGCTAGTCTACTATATAAAAATAAGTCGGGTTTTCCTTCCTGACGCTATAACTCCAGAACGCACGAACCGATTTCCACGGTTTTGCATTCGTTGGAAAGGTCTCGGGCTCCGTGAGGTTTATAGAAAAGAAAATACTCAATTAAATTAAAAAAAAATTGACCGCGGGCGGAGCTGCGGGAAACAGCTAGTATACTTATAAAAGTAAACAGTAATATATAGCTTAGAATCTGTAATTGTCAAGTAAGAATTTCTGGGTCGCCTTTTAAAAAGTTAGGCTGTAGCTGTATGTCAATTTCTATACTAATAATGAAGAGGTAAGTTTTGTATTTTTGTATGTTTATTAACTAATAAACTCAAAAAATAATGAACCGATTTTGAAATTTATTTTAATGGAAAAAGAAATATTGAAATCGGACTGATTTTAGTATTTTTTTCCAGAAAGATACGTTATCTCTGAGTAACATAATTATGCATAATATGATAAGAAACCAGAAAAAATAAAGACTATTAAGATATGTTATTAAGTTCTTTTGTGCATGATATTATTACAGCAACACCTAAATCGAGGAAGAATGGAAACCAAAACGTAAGTACAGTGGTTTTAGAGCAAGGCATTTTTTAAAACCAGTCTGTAATTAGGACCACGTTATTTGGGATTGATGGTTCCTTTCCTAGCTTAAAAGTAAAGATTCAGACAATTCAGACAGCTGGGGTCAGTCAGACACTGGACTCAAGAAACAATTGAAAGCCATGCGTGCCTCGCCATTTTATCAAAGTATCCGTTACTCTCAGTAGTAACGGCAATCCACGTAAAGCTGAGCCTCATACCGGCGCATACGCAGATTAGTCATCAAGAAAAGCAATAACGCATTGCGTCACATCAAATAACGCTATCGTGAGCCGTCCTAGGGGTCGTGGGTTCAATCCTGAGTTCTCAGAAATTGAGGCCTTTTCTTTATATGGTAATAATGCTTTGTTTTGTTTGTTATATTGTGTGAAAGTTCATGAAACTAAAACAGTCTTAAACTACGATGATAATAAATGTGGACAACATCCCATACATTGCTCCGAATCCAGTAAGTAGCTAAAGCACTTATGTTATGAAATCAGAGACAAAAATAAAAATTATAATAATAGATTTTTTCTGTTCATCCCTTTTCGGTAATTCCAACACGTATATAATAAACCTTAAATTTCCTAGTATTATCAAGACAATTACAGGGACTATCTTAAGAATTATCCTTTGAAAATTATCCCATTTAAATCCCAATACGAACGTAACTTTCGATAATAGTGATGTACCCAAATCGATTTAAACATTCGATTATACGATCGATTTGTAGCTACAATTTAATGTTTATGTTACGTGTATAGATAAATGTTTTTGAATTGTTATTACTTAAGGTGATTCCTCCAATGTGGCCCGCGAAATTCAAATTTTCATGTGTTTTTTGCAATTTGCTTATCAGTGACAAGTTGTAACTTGATCAAAATTCGATTCGCGACAATAACAAGTATAATTTTAAATGTAAAAATGATCATAATATGTGCTCCATTCATTCTCAAAAAGATTATTCAAAAGCAAGTAAAATTTCCGAAATCTAACTCATTTTCGATTATTCTTTGTGCGAGCGAATGGAGCGAACGTTTTAATCATTCTTATATTTGAAGTTATATTTGTTATTGTCGCGAATCATATTTTGATCAAATTACAACTAGTCACTGATAAGCAAATTGCAAAAAACACATGAAAATTTGAATTTCGCGGGCCACATCGGAGGTATCACCTTAAGTTAGAAGGGATTTATGAATTTATTTGATGTGGACACGTGTCGGAAGGGATGATGGTAAATTGTCGTTTGTTTGATGCAGGGGTGAAATATTCCCTTTGTTTAGCCGGACAATTGGAGTAATTCCTAATTCTTTACTGTTACAAAACATACATTTAGAAGTTAATGTAACATGAATTTTATGTACGGAACTTAGCTTTATATTTAATTTCACTTACAGAAAAACTCCAACAGAACTTACTGACAGATTAAAAAAAAAAGTGCTTTTTAGTTCAATTTTACCTATTAAACTTCTCTTAAATGACATAATTCTAACCCTACAATAACTCCATACATACACCTCGGTATCGCACTAGGTTTACATTTGAGATGCGCGCGCGCATGACATCAGCGAAATCGGGGCCGGCCGCCCACCGTCCATTAGACGTCTAGACGAGTGGACAATTGTTATCTATTATCTGTGCATCTCACAAAAGTACCTCTAGTACACTCGACAACACATCAGAGGCAATACAATTACATTGACAGCACCTTTATGTCATAGAGGTTAGGTTGATTTTTGAATATCACTTTTGACTTGACGTGTGACAGTGCACTTTTTGTTTCTAAGTTTTTTTTAAATTAATTTGGTATTTCTCACTTGCTTTGTCGCTTTAAAATTAATACTTTTTGGCTAAGCAATAAGTAAATAATTCGTATCTAATGTATCGGAAGTTTTTATAGCCAGGAAAATAAAATACCTGAGTCTATGACTATTTGTCTAAAGGAACCTAGTCATTTTTAGAACGCGTAACATTGCAGCGCCATTTTTGTGTCTGTTCGCAAATATTTGGAACTTCCTGTTGAGTCATGCATGATTCACAAATTGAGTTCCAGTTAAAGAATACTTTTAACTCTGACACTAACTACATACTAAATAACTTAATCACTAGTCACCACCGTAATACAAGTTTTTCATTTAATCGATTTAATGACAGCAAAATTATCGATAAGGGAATCTCGTGTACTTATCGATAAGGAGATACTCGATACAAATATGTATTTGATCGCACACTGAACTTCCGCAAAGCCTTAAGCATGGTACCAGCTATCATCTCCATAAAAGTACTCATTTTAATGAGCGCAAAACAAAGGGTTTGCCGCATTACCCTTACTATGGAATCTAGTGGCTTAAGTGAAAATGAAGTGATAAATTATGGCAAAAGTATATTCTAAAAAGATGAAGCTTCCAATTTCTGAATAGACACCAAAGAGGACCCATTAAATACTTTTAAAATGGTTTTAAATATAGTAATAGAATTCTTCTTGGAAAAGTATGAAAGCTTCACATATATATTTCATATACATTGTAATGCACATTGCACATTGACTACTACGGATAGCCGAGTGGTATACGTCACCACGCTTATTACCACTGTGCGCGAAGTGCTGCGAGTTCGATCCCTGCATGAGACAAGCAATTGTGTGATCCACAAATGCTTGTTCCAAGTCTGGGTATTCTTTGTGTATGAGATTTGAATGTTTGTGAAACCCCCCGCGACACAAGGATTAAATTCAAGGAAAAAAACGTTCTACGTATTGTAATCAATTTGAAATCCTTTTCAAGTGTTATGAAGCCCATAACTTTGTTTTTTAATTTCAAAAGATATACATTCTCACTCAGTTATCGCTTGAAACTGAAAGTAGAGGATCTAGTGTGAACTCCCTCACATTACATGACAAATATGGTAATCAGATAGTGGGCCACAATTTATTGCCAGATGCCCTTCTTGTATGGCCAAGTAGGAAACACCATCGATAGTAATTCCGTAATAGAAAACTTGCTACAATTTCCACTGTTTTGAAGGTAATATAGGAAGACTGGGTAAAAATGCAACAAGGTCTAAGAATACCAGCCCGACTAACATGCGCGTGACGGTAAAATTGTCGTGGTATTTTATCGAGTATTACTCGTCAAAATATCGTTTTGTCTTCGGCCCTAACATGGCTTGCTCGCGTCGTTAGAACCAGCCATTGCCACAGGGTGCCATGTTAGAACCGAAGATATTTTGACGAGTAGATACGTTAAATGCCACGACAAAATTTTATCGCGGCTCGCATGCTAGTCCTGAAGGTAATTTTTATAAATAAATGTGGACAACATCACATACATTGCTCCGAATCCAATGTAAGTAGCTAAAGCACTTGTGTTATGGAATCAGAGACAACGAAGGTACCACAAACACCCAGACCCGAGACAATGTAGAAAAGTGTTTTTTCTACATTGACCCGTCCGGGGATCGAACCCGGGACCTCAGAGCTAGCGACACCTTGAAAACCGGTGTGCACGCCACTCGACCACGGAGGTCGTCAAAATTATTAACACTATAACAGAATTTTATAGTATACAACAAAGTCGCTTTCGCTGTCACTGTACGCTCAGATCTTTTAATTTACGCAGCGGATTTTAATGCAGTTTTAGCGGTAGTTACAGCAACACTGATTGATTTAAGAGTTTTTTGAGGATATATATTTATTACTTCGATACCCATGCGAAGCCATGGCGATATTTTCATTAAAAGATTTAAGAATACTTTTTTACGCGTTTGTAATAGTTTCTTGTGTTCAGACAATCTATCGATTAGTATTTTTGCAAATAGTATGGTCATCTTCTAACACGGCACTACAAATCTTCTAAACTTGACGCAAAGATATTTACTTGAATCTATTTAAATAAAATTAAAGTCCAAAATAAAAAATATTCTCATGCCTCTATATATTTAATATGTATGTGTACATAATATATGTAAATATTAAAGTAAATCTGCAAAATAAGATAAAGAACATGCTCCCTATCTTCTGCAGACATCCACAATTAAATATTTTTGACTGACGTCACCCAGTCATCACAACAACACGTGACATGTTCAAAATGATAACATCGGAACTTGTTGAACGCTGAATTAAATTAAATAAGATTATGGCTTAGATTGCAGTATTATTTTAATATTGAATATACATAATAAGATGAACTTATTTTCAGAATATATCAATTTCGATGGTACTGTGTCTTTTAAATTTCAGTGTAATAAAAATGGATTTATTCATCATTTATAATAACATTTAATATTATAAATGCGTAAGTAACACTGACTGTCTGTGTGTAACGCTATCACGCCTGAACGACTGAACCGATTTAAAGGAAATTTGGTACAGACATAGTCTAGAGACCAAGAAAGAACATGGGCTACTTTTTGCTGCGATGACCGACACCCACGCAAGTGAAGGCGCGGGCTTCAGCTCGTATACTATATATTCGATTTTAATAAAATTTACGGTAAGCTTATGATGGCAAAATGTAAAAAGGTAGGTACCTACCTACCTATTTCTCTAATTGAACATATCTAAATCATAATTTATGTCAAAACCCAACGAATTCAATACTGCCATACATTTTTAATGCAATTAAGATCCCACTTGAGTGCGAAGGGCTCGCCTGCGCATCTGTCCCACCCACACACACATACAACACGATTAGTCACACCACACACCGACAATAATGTTTAGTCGACCGCACGATCAACGATAAACTAAAACAAGTCTTACTACTATCAAATAAGGTCGATTATTGTATGGTTGACGCATGTGGGTCTATGGGCGACGTAAAATAATAATTCTAACGGTTCTATGGCATATGGGGTATCGATTTTAGAAAATAATAACGTATTTTATGTTTAGGGGTTGTAATTAAGTGATGTTGTGATAAGCTCTTGTGGTTTTCATCCCTGTTGATCTCACTCTTAAAGAATATATTGAGGTAAGTATGAGTATGCTTACGGCCGTATACTGAAACGTCACTCAGTTTAAAGCCACCGTTAAGTCTCATGCTGTCTCTGTCACTGTAAGGTGTGAAGTAGCGACAGATATACATTTAAGAGCATCTTAAATTTAATTCGCGTTTCAATCGGGGTTTGCAGTTTGCAGAAAACTAGTTCAAATTAGATAGTTATATTCGGATAACCCATTATTTGTAGATACAGGGTGTTACGAAATTGCGTCGTCATATTTGCAATACTGCATCTGCCCATTTTAATTATCAACTTTCTTCAAAAAAAACATATTAAATTCCCATAAAAAGTTCACCAAGTGCATCGCCTTCTACAAAATTATTGTCAGATGAACAGAATTAGTACCTACGGGAGGACCAATTTTTTTTTCCAAATAAGCTATCGATGTACACTTGTAGATACCAACCTGTATATCTTCCGTTTCAATTGATTAGTACTTATATTCGATCAGTTATATGAAATTGTTCAGATTCCACTGGCTTTTAAACTCTAACGTGCTTAAATTAACTTCTGCAAGGCAGTTCACATATTTATATTAAATTCAATAAAAAAAATCCTACTAATATTATAAATGTGAAAGTGTGGATGTTTGGATGTTTGTTATTCAATCACGCAAAAACGGCTGAACGGATTTGTAAAAATTTGGCATGCATGTAGCCTTTGAAATTGAAAAGAACATAGGCTACCTTTTATCCCGATTCCTTAAGTAGTTCCCGAGGGAAAATTGGAAATTGTTTACGAGCTAAGCCGCGGGCAGACAACTTTGAAATTTGGTATTTTTCTCTATTACAGCGCAAGCGATAACACGGGTGAAAATTTTATTCCATTGTTTATTACTTTCACATTTTTCATTTCTTTTTGGATCCAATTTTGAAATCCCCGCATACGAAGTCGCGGGCAGAAGCTAGTAATACAATAATTAAGCACTTACTTGCAGAAGTATTCTCCTCTCGGCGTGGATAGGCAAGTTCCGCTATTTTTGCATGGCGAGGGCGAACATGACACGAAACCTGGAAAGAAAACAATACATTAGTATTTCTTATATTACTTCACAAACTTGCAACCTGTTTGCCAACGAAATTATAGGCAGACATTCATAAAGTATTCAATAGATAATATAATTTAATTTTAATATTTATATTATTCTGTACGTGTTCGCATTCTTTGTTGTATCTTTTGTATTTATACATTTGGAGAAGTAAAAAGCGGTTTTATAATTAAAACCGCAGAATTATGGTTAAGTAACCTGATACCCATGGTATTATCACCCAAAAAATAAGCACAAAGCCGGACTGAAAGCCTTATAATACCATTGTGAATCTATATTGTTTAAAAACTACTACCTACACTGTTTGATTGTTAAAATCATAATAACGAAGTAAACAACAATTAGGTAGGTATAATGATGTATTTATGTTTTAAGACCCCTTAAAGATAGATTTTTGTCAGCGCAGAACTACGGACCTTTAAAAACGTTATAAAATTTAATTCATGTGATTAATTGCGAGCCAACGTTGTGACTGTAGCGGCCATTACACGGCCATAGAAGGACATCTAGGTCACCACTGAGAATTGAAATAAAAATTCTGAATATCATACAGATCTTGATAAGGTTGCCTTTAGATACGTAATGAGATTATGAAGTATTTGATATGGCCTGAGGTCAATTTGGTATTTCTATCGCGAGTTTGGAAAGACGAAAAATATCAGCAAAATTATGGGACAGTTTCATACAAAAGATGGCGTAGATTTCTTTTCTTGTAGATAGAAGCAATAATAATTATTTTTATCATGTTTTTTTTTAATTCAGGTGGCATACGCTTTAATGTCTCAAAAACTAACAAGGTTTAAGTAAGATTTTCCCTAAAAAAATGGACGATTTATTTGCACCGACTTGTAAAGCCGAAGTGGCAAGTTGAGACCAAAATAAATGCAACACGACTTAAGCAAGATTGATTGGCGACAGAAACACCCAGTGATCCGGTGTTAAAGTGTGAGATACGGATCAAGCCGAGCACATCCGAGCAGAGCCGACAACTCCCGAACTCTTTAATATATATCCTGTGTCGTTGAGAAGTATTGCTGATGTACTGATAAAAGAACGGCCATTTAATGTATCTTGGTGTTTAAAGATATAAAGCGTTATTTTTTAGAACTCTTGCAGTTTTTAAAGTATTTAAAAGGTGTGATATTGATCCAGGGAAGCTCTTGGAATTTGTGGGTTTAAAGCAGGTAATGTAGAATGGTCAAGTCAGGAAAGAATTCTTACGTTTGATGTAAAAAATGATACGCTTTCGCACTATATTTCGATCTTCCTATATTCTAAATGCAAGTTTAGAATAACCGGTTCCAATACAGTTTATTTACATAAGCAATTACAAGGTTCTTGCTTAATATAGCCCGTAAATCAAATCCAAAACACATTAACATAAAATACGTATTATCAGATAGGTCCAAGATAAAACAACGGTAGCGACAAAAAACCTCATTCGACTGTTATCAACACATACGAATCGATTTCATCTCGATATATCGATCAGTCAGAATCGAGACCACCCACACATGATCGGATACATTAAGTCCAGGAAATTGGGCTCAAAACGGCGGCTTTTATTTAATTTAAACAAAAATAGCAAGAGGTATGTACTTGTTCTTAGTACAAAGGCTGCGTATTGCATTTTTTGCTGTATGCACAAGACATTCATTCTTCACCGAAGGATTCGAAGAGACTGACCAAATCAAAACAAAAGAAACACGGCCACATAAACAGATGCACCTGACTCTTAAGATGGCGTCATGAATGACACGACTCGAAATGATGAACTACGCCTTTGTCAGAACTGGTTCTTGATTGACAAGGATACATTTGTGAGAAGTATCTGACCAACAGAGGTTTTAAGCCCTAGAGAGATTCAAAACCTACCAAAATCTAAATTTTGTCGAAAAAAAAAACGATCACGAGCAAATGAATGACTAATAGGTACACAGTTTCTGCTAGTGTAAAGAAAATATTATGTTTATGGGTTTACAGCACAGACGAGTCTTGTGAGTGTGGTTTCTCTCCCCAGATTCCCTCCCCATTTAATGAGCAGCCCAGGGTGCCCTACCACCTGTACCCTCAAAGACCTGTATAACGCCACTGACAATGCTGTCTGCGAGGCTGAGTACCGGTCCGTAAAAATCTGACTTTGCCACTAAGAAGAAAGAAGACTCCAAGAAAACAGCAATAGCAAACTTCAACATTACTATCTAATGAACACATATGAACCACAGAGTATCATTTAGAAACTTTCCAGGAAGATATGCATGATCTACATGGACAAATATTTGGTCAATCTCATCCATCAAGCATACAAACAAATTTGGCATTAAAAAATATTTAAAAGTACTTGAAACTAAAATAAACAAATTTATTTATTGAAATTCGCATAAGATCTGTGGGAAAATCTAACGAATTTCGCCCGCTTACGCGAAATCTGATAACGTTATAAGAAACATATTTGTATAAGTGATAAATAATTTTGGGAAAAATAATTCTTGATAAGAACATTTCACCGGTACACTTGACTTTAATGTAAACACTTGAAAGGTGAGAATTGATTATCTGTTTACACGGATTATTCTGAAATTTAAGGTGATAAGTATATTTCAAAATAACGACGTTTTCATTAATAAAATAAACCAAATCATGCTCCTCATTTATATGAAGGAGAACAGGCATAAGTGGTTATAAAAAAAAAATATTCATTCTAATGGGATTTTATAACTTCAACACAAAAGGAAAATGATTTAAGCATTTCCCTTTTGTTTTATATATAACGCATCAGCTATCAATGATCTTCACAACCCTATTTTCCAAATAAATTTTAAAGCAAATGCCACTGGAAATCCCAATTATACCGAGAATCACTCATCCCGGTGATAGGTTATCAGAACATAAATAAACATGGCCGGTGATTGACACGGACGCGTGGGAACAAGTTCACATTCTGTAAACATTGATAACAACTATACAAACATTTCAATAAGTTACGCAATTTTCCGGAATTAAATTTGACGATAGAAATCTGTTTTACAAGTGGGATGCAAATAGAGAGCTACTCTGATGATATCTAATTCATCAGAGTAGAATGGTAAAAATTATGGTATTTCTCATACCATACGAAAAAGAATTATTTTTGTTTGTCACTTTCAATAATCGTAACAAGGGTATCTCATAGAATGAAAATGGGAATTATAAAGCTAATTGAATTGAGATATACTGATTAGATTTTGAAATTTCTACAAGAAAATTACAAGAAGAAAGCATTCCAGATTCCAAAACGAAGCTCTTAGAAGTTTTTTTTTAAAAGGCATGATTTTTAAAATTACTTGAATGTGTAAACATGATGTTGACTTTATCTCCAAATGATTTTGGTCTGTATTAACATGCACATTATTTTGTGATAGTCAAGGACACTTATATAATTCCAGGTCACTCGTTCAACTGAGATCAGATAAATGCCATGATCCGCATACCGAATGCCATTTAAAGGGCTTTTAGGAACTGCCTTTCACAATAACCTTTCTTGTCTCTTTCCGACTGGAATGACATCTAACAATCAACCAGGAATTAGCCTAGAAAAAGTAATTTTCTGGATAAATAATTGTACAGACTAAAAACGTTATCAGATTGAATAGAAGATAAAAATGAAGAAGAAAGTTAACAATATAAAATACTTTCAAAGAAGACGATATAAAATATCGTTAAACAAATACTAATATCATCCTAACTCTACACATCCCGCCGACGCGGCGACGTTGACCTTTTGCGACTAGTTCCAAACTCCCATCCCAAAAACTCGAAAATCCAAGCGTCGAAGCAACTGAAACAAACAAGCGTCTGCGTAGTCTTTTTTGGAATAACTTCCCAAATTCGCCCAACAGCCGGGTCCTGATAAAAACTGGATGCGTCTGGCACCACCATATAAGGTCACCCATTGTTTTTACAGACGAGGCACGCAGGCACGGCTGGGCAGACCGATAATTCTCTCGAAACTTGTGGTATAAAGGTATTCGATTCTTATTCGTTTAGTGTCAGGTGTTTGGCTTTATAGACGTTTCATGATCGAATTGTTATATGATGTATCTATAAAGTTAATTAAAACTCAGAGAGAACTGAACGCGTCAGTGACAACATCCTATTTTTTTTACCTTTCTACTGAAAATTTACTAATCTCAGGTCTTTAATAAATAAATTATCAGTATAAATCTGAACTTTAACGATATCTTGAATGGAGACTTTGTAATCCAGTTCACAAAACTTTAGGTTATAAAAAATCTAGTTAATTTATTTGATATAAAGAAGCTTACAAGCAAAACCGTATGCTATAAAATTAACAAGATAATCAATGAAACAGCGCAAAAAATTGCGACATCAAAACTATTAACGGCTTGAATTCGCGATATTAATAGCAATCTAATTTCACTAAACCAAACAGGTTTATCAAAACTGTGCGAATATTTAAAACAGTAGCTACGTCATTTCCGATAACCTAGATAAGTACTATGTTCAATAAACACGAAAGTTATAATGTCAAAGCAAGTTGCACAAGAGCCTGCAGTGAATTTGGACCACACATTAAAAGTGTACAGCTTGCACTAAATATGTGAGCATACTTAGCGAGTTAATGCTGTCAGAGATAAGATCGTTGATTGAGTTTTTATTGAGAGATGACATGCCTACTGTGCTTGGATTGGCAACCTGTCTAAGATATCGTTCTCAATGTTGGTTTTGGCACTGGTTCTCGAACCAGTTATAACTAATAAGAGTAAATAGTAAAATGCTGGCTCACCAAGAAGGCCATTTTTATGCTTTTCAAGACTCAGGTACTAGTAGAAATCCTGAATTAAATTGGAAAAAGTTAGTAAGGCATTTGTCTTCCAAAAAACAGATTATTCTAATTAATGCCTAGTTTTAAAAACTACATCAAAAAACTTAACGAATTTAGTATCTTAACCTATTTATTCGTTTAAGCGTCTAAAGTTCTAAACATACAATTACGTTACTAGACGAAGGTAAAAGTACAATTCCGTTCGAATATCAAAAGTCAAAACCCTGTCGATCCGTCCCTGCGCGTACGCAGCTTGCTCAAGTAAAGGACATTGATCGATGCCGGCCACGACTTGAAGAATGACTATCAAGTAATGAGTCCTTATTGATGTTTTATTGATCATTTTACTTCGGTAAACGAACAGTCGAGATTTTGAGACCAAACTTGGAGTTTCACGATGCCTTTGTATGATGTTGATTTATGTAATGATGCGGTATGGGAATTTGGGTATAATATAGAATAAGTAGCGTATATGGATATAGATGAAGGAGACGACCAAAGGAAAGGTGGAAGGTGTGAAAGACGATATGGCTAGAAAAAACTTGAGAGATGACGTCAGATAGAGAAGTTTGGAAGTAAAAGACAAGCGGAGACAGGTCAGGAGGATGATGACAATGATGATGATAATGATGATGAAGTATGGGAATTAGTATAGCGTAGTGGTTGTGGACCCCATCGTGCCATGGCGCGATTAGTTTAAGTTAGAACTATGTATAGCATCGATTCTGTAATATTAACTGAGTGGGACCTAGAGGCGGACCTCGAAAACGGGGTAAGCCGAGAACGCTAGCGAAATGATGGCATCAATCACTATTTGCCAGATAGGTGGGAATCGGTTCATAAGAGAAGTGTCTGGAGTATATTGGGAAAGATCTTTACCCAGCTGTGGGACAACTAACAAATTATGTGATATAAGAATCAAATTCACAAACACTTTTCTTTTATTAAAAGAATCATCTCGCTAAGACATAAAATTAATACCACATTACATGACACAAAACTAATGAAACATTATGGTAGTATTAAAATATACGCTCTATATAAACTATTCAAATTATCTCGCATAATAAATACGCGTAACAAAATAATGTCTAATATCGAACGGCCATTGAGGAAGTGCAGATACGGTTATCTTAACCGTGGGAACATTAACCGTAACCTAGTGATAACAGACGCTAAAATATATTTAACAAATATATAAAAAAATCGCCTACGATCACCCATTTCCGCATACCTACTTTTGATAACACAATAATCAAAGTTAATGTCATTATGAGCTTGAACTATGACTTTTAAAACGGCTATAAAATTTAATCTAGTTTAGTAGATATGGAAGGCGGGTGGGGACTAGGTACAGATATGTTTTTGTTTAGTTTTCACACTAAAAACGCTAAAACATATGCAACAAAAATTTCATATCTAACTTCGTCAATTTGAATAGCGATGTTTCGGCGAACTTAGTGATCTTATGATAAGAACTAATATTAAGATCGCAGGTTTTGGTGTTGTCATGAAAAATCTATATAAACATATTATTATTATTACGCGGAAATCGCTTTTAATAACCTAAATAGTAATTGACGGGGATTACATTAGAAAACATAAAAGTTATTTAAATGTAAATCTCTAAAACTAACTTAAGTGACTACAATGCATTCAACTTGTTCTTATCCTAAGCTTATATTTGCATACATAGTGTAAACTGACACGCCGGCCAAGATTAACTTAAGACGCGATAAGAAAAGGCTTCGATGGTGTGAACTTTGTCAACACTAGATTTAAAACATATTTGCTTGTTAAACACTATTTGATGTTTCATATCTTGGAAAGTAAATATTAAATGCATAATATTTTCGGTTATGAAGCATAAAATATAAATCTTAATACTTATTACTTTAATTCTGAGTGATTTGATATTTTGATACCTGATAAAAATACCTTCTTTCCATCTTCATCCGTTCGACCAAATTATCACCAATGTACTGTCCATGTTAACATATTCCGAGTTTGTATAAAAAGTACATCGAATGGTTATTTGTGTATAAACAGCTCATTATTGTCGTTTTGACAGCATTATGGGGTATAGCCACATGTAATACTTGTATTAAAATTCATGGTTGTGACATGACTCCACGGGTGAACCGTGGTCGTATGGTCATACAGATAAATCGAGTTATAATTCAGATATTTAGAAACGATTCTCGATAACGCAAATACTTTTTAATCAATGGGAAGATGTTTATAGATTTCGTTTTTTATATTATGCGACGCGCTAAATAGAGATGTTCCATTTGATATGCTAAAATCGATATTATTTTTGAATCGGCAATCGATGTGAAATATCTCATCACCATTTTGTAGCAAATATTTACATGTCATAAACATCCAAACGGCAGTTAAACAAAAACAACTTTAACCATAACCTAAAGTTTCGGAAACCGGTCACCGGTACCCACCGATGGCACGGATACCAAAAAACCGATACCCAAATCTGGTATCTGGTCATTTAATTGTCAAACTCTACGGGAGTATAATGCGGTTGAAATAATGATAGGAATGACTTGCCGCTATATTTGAGATTAAAAAAAAAATCATAAAATATTTGTAATTAAATACAAATTGTAGAAGGAAAAACTTAAACCTCAGGCAGGACTCGAACCTGCGACCACTGGCTTGACGCGCCAGTCGCTTTACCAACTAAGCTACCGAGGTCACTGCCTGGAAGTTTAAATTTCTCCTTCTACTCATGACGTCTTATAGGGCGACGTATGCGACATCTAGTGAACCTACCTTACGGTTGGCCTCACTGACTCTGATTAACAATGTGTTAATTAGAAGTCCGAGAGATGGCGCTGGCCCAATACTTATTATTTTTAATTATTTATACACATTATCGCATGTGTTAGCGAATATTTGTAATTAAATACAAATTGTAGAAGGAAAAACTTAAACCTCAGGCAGGACTCGAACCTGCGACCACTGGCTTGACGCGCCAGTCGCTTTACCAACTAAGCTACCGAGGTCACTGCCTGGAAGTTTAAATTTCTCCTTCTACTCATGACGTCTTATAGGGCGACGTATGCGACATCTAGTGAACCTACCTTACGGTTGGCCTCACTGACTCTGATTAACAATGTGTTAATTAGAAGTCCGAGAGATGGCGCTGGCCCAATACTTATTATTTTTAATTATTTATACACATTATCGCATGTGTTAGCGAATATTTGTAATTAAATACAAATTGTAGAAGGAAAAACTTAAACCTCAGGCAGGACTCGAACCTGCGACCACTGGCTTGACGCGCCAGTCGCTTTACCAACTAAGCTACCGAGGTCACTGCCTGGAAGTTTAAATTTCTCCTTCTACTCATGACGTCTTATAGGGCGACGTATGCGACATCTAGTGAACCTACCTTACGGTTGGCCTCACTGACTCTGATTAACAATGTGTTAATTAGAAGTCCGAGAGATGGCGCTGGCCCAATACTTATTATTTTTAATTATTTATACACATTATCGCATGTGTTAGCGAATATTTGTAATTAAATACAAATTGTAGAAGGAAAAACTTAAACCTCAGGCAGGACTCGAACCTGCGACCACTGGCTTGACGCGCCAGTCGCTTTACCAACTAAGCTACCGAGGTCACTGCCTGGAAGTTTAAATTTCTCCTTCTACTCATGACGTCTTATAGGGCGACGTATGCGACATCTAGTGAACCTACCTTACGGTTGGCCTCACTGACTCTGATTAACAATGTGTTAATTAGAAGTCCGAGAGATGGCGCTGGCCCAATACTTATTATTTTTAATTATTTATACACATTATCGCATGTGTTAGCGAATATTTGTAATTAAATACAAATTGTAGAAGGAAAAACTTAAACCTCAGGCAGGACTCGAACCTGCCTGAGGTTTAAGTTTTTCCTTCTACAATTTGTATTTAATTACAAATATTCGCTAACACATGCGATAATGTGTATAAATAATTAAAAATAATAAGTATTGGGCCAGCGCCATCTCTCGGACTTCTAATTAACACATTGTTAATCAGAGTCAGTGAGGCCAACCGTAAGGTAGGTTCACTAGATGTCGCATACGTCGCCCTATAAGACGTCATGAGTAGAAGGAGAAATTTAAACTTCCAGGCAGTGACCTCGGTAGCTTAGTTGGTAAAGCGACTGGCGCGTCAAGCCAGTGGTCGCAGGTTCGAGTCCTGCCTGAGGTTTAAGTTTTTCCTTCTACAATTTGTATTTAATTACAAATATTCGCTAACACATGCGATAATGTGTATAAATAATTAAAAATAATAAGTATTGGGCCAGCGCCATCTCTCGGACTTCTAATTAACACATTGTTAATCAGAGTCAGTGAGGCCAACCGTAAGGTAGGTTCACTAGATGTCGCATACGTCGCCCTATAAGACGTCATGAGTAGAAGGAGAAATTTAAACTTCCAGGCAGTGACCTCGGTAGCTTAGTTGGTAAAGCGACTGGCGCGTCAAGCCAGTGGTCGCAGGTTCGAGTCCTGCCTGAGGTTTAAGTTTTTCCTTCTACAATTTGTATTTAATTACAAATATTCGCTAACACATGCGATAATGTGTATAAATAATTAAAAATAATAAGTATTGGGCCAGCGCCATCTCTCGGACTTCTAATTAACACATTGTTAATCAGAGTCAGTGAGGCCAACCGTAAGGTAGGTTCACTAGATGTCGCATACGTCGCCCTATAAGACGTCATGAGTAGAAGGAGAAATTTAAACTTCCAGGCAGTGACCTCGGTAGCTTAGTTGGTAAAGCGACTGGCGCGTCAAGCCAGTGGTCGCAGGTTCGAGTCCTGCCTGAGGTTTAAGTTTTTCCTTCTACAATTTGTATTTAATTACAAATATTCGCTAACACATGCGATAATGTGTATAAATAATTAAAAATAATAAGTATTGGGCCAGCGCCATCTCTCGGACTTCTAATTAACACATTGTTAATCAGAGTCAGTGAGGCCAACCGTAAGGTAGGTTCACTAGATGTCGCATACGTCGCCCTATAAGACGTCATGAGTAGAAGGAGAAATTTAAACTTCCAGGCAGTGACCTCGGTAGCTTAGTTGGTAAAGCGACTGGCGCGTCAAGCCAGTGGTCGCAGGTTCGAGTCCTGCCTGAGGTTTAAGTTTTTCCTTCTACAATTTGTATTTAATTACAAATATTCGCTAACACATGCGATAATGTGTATAAATAATTAAAAATAATAAGTATTGGGCCAGCGCCATCTCTCGGACTTCTAATTAACACATTGTTAATCAGAGTCAGTGAGGCCAACCGTAAGGTAGGTTCACTAGATGTCGCATACGTCGCCCTATAAGACGTCATGAGTAGAAGGAGAAATTTAAACTTCCAGGCAGTGACCTCGGTAGCTTAGTTGGTAAAGCGACTGGCGCGTCAAGCCAGTGGTCGCAGGTTCGAGTCCTGCCTGAGGTTTAAGTTTTTCCTTCTACAATTTGTATTTAATTACAAATATTCGCTAACACATGCGATAATGTGTATAAATAATTAAAAATAATAAGTATTGGGCCAGCGCCATCTCTCGGACTTCTAATTAACACATTGTTAATCAGAGTCAGTGAGGCCAACCGTAAGGTAGGTTCACTAGATGTCGCATACGTCGCCCTATAAGACGTCATGAGTAGAAGGAGAAATTTAAACTTCCAGGCAGTGACCTCGGTAGCTTAGTTGGTAAAGCGACTGGCGCGTCAAGCCAGTGGTCGCAGGTTCGAGTCCTGCCTGAGGTTTAAGTTTTTCCTTCTACAATTTGTATTTAATTACAAATATTCGCTAACACATGCGATAATGTGTATAAATAATTAAAAATAATCATAAAATATTTTAAGTACCAACTTAGTTATCGAAGTACACTAAAATATCAACAGTGGCTGTCTACATTGAGAATTTTAACTTGAGAGCCTCTTAAACTCTGATCAATCAATCGTGCAGCATTACCAATCACGTGTTCTAGTACAGAAATAGTAGAGAAATTGACAGTTGGAATTCTAAATTCAGAAAACAGCCGCTAAAAACCCAGAAGTACCAACCTACAGTACAATATCAAAATGAAATTTGGCAGCATAACGTCACTGGCCACTATTCGTTTGACGGGTCAGCTAGCGTACTATAAAAAGCATACGTAGGTACTATAAAGTTCTGGCGATATTCATTTCTTGTATAAAACAATAATTGGTTGCGTTTAGCGATTTTATGGTGTATCAGGCTTGTTTGACAGTTGAAGATTTGCCGCCATTTGTCGGAATGCGGGATAGGGAAATCTTTCGCGGTTCCCATAGATCTCAATGTTATTTTATAGGGTTGTTACGTCAAATTATAATTTGTTCATTAAAAATTGTGTTGCATATGAAACGAAAAAATAATCAAGACGTTCGATTTTGCCTAGTGTAAACGATTTTGGCTGTCAAGAAACTATGTTTTGCAGATATGTCAAACTTTACAAGCATAAAGGTACTTAATATTCCATAGCTTCTACATATTATAATATCTAAGTAAAATTTTAAATAAATTAAAAATAATTGAAATCGATAAGTTAACAATAATATTATATTGTATAGTTGGCAACCCTATTTTTATAGTTAGTTCGTGTGCGTGATAGTAAGTTTTATTGCTGTAATTGTTTTGGATGTTTTCGCGCAAATTATGTAGAACATGACTGGATAAACAACTGCCGGACTTAATACAGGATTTTAATTCTCAGAAAGAAATATATTTAGCAGTATTTACAGCGGTAAGCACTATTTCAGATCAAAGTTCAAATGTTATCAGCAACTGATAAATGAGTAATTAATTAAATATTTAAATCAAAATAATTTATTGTTTGTGAGTCTAATTAGCCGCGTCTCGTATGAAGTGGTAATTACATTGTAATTGATAATTATTTTCGAATAATTAGTTGAAGTAATTATATAATTACGTGACGTCGTAAAGTATTTGTATAGTAATGGAGTCAATTGAGATAGGGTATGCGATATAACAGATTGAGTGAGTACCGTTTAATTATTATGAGGTTTATGAAGATGTAACGAAGGTCTTCGGTAATAGTTTTCTATTTAATATTGTTACAGCTACGTTTCTATGAATATTGCTGGACTTTACCCAATTTTTATTATATTTCAGAATAATAATACCGGCCTATAAACGTCCCACTGCTGGGCACACGCATCTTCCCATATAGAGAAGGAATGAGCATTGATTACCACGCTTGCTCATTGCGTGTTGGCGATGTCAGATTAAAAATTTTTGGAATCCAGATTTCCTCCCGATCTTTTCCTTCACCGTTTGTCAATGATGTCTTAGATTGATTAAGAAAGTATATATAACATTGAAAAAGTCACATTGGCACTTGCCTGTGTTCGAACCAGCAACCATGTGCATGCGAATCCGGCCATTGAAATGCTAGGCCACCACGACATGTCTGAAGAAATCACTCACTTACCAACATGATAAAACGTATTGAAATCATGTTTAGGTACCGTAGGTACCTTCAGTCAAAATCAAAAGATGCTTATCAAGTAGGCTTTTCCAGGCACTTTCGAAACGTAAAATGACTCTAGTTGCACGGTTTCAAAATGTCATTCCTATGGAGAAGAACCGGCAAGAAACTCTTTTAAAATTGATATTGAAAGTATACAATGGTTTCATCATATTAAAGTCAATCTATAGTATTATCTCTATCAAAAAGATTGGTGTTTTTATTTAATGAGTGACAAATTAACATACCCGTCGTTATCGTGAACACGGAATCTGCTAATTATACAAATCATGGCGGTTCGTAGGTCGGAGTGACCAACAAAAAGGTAGATTAAGTACCGTTACACTGGACTTCTGTTACACCGCGTGGGTGTCAGTTGATAGCCACTGGCCCATATGGTTTTGAATACTCAGTAAAAAATTAGTAGTTTAGATTTGGACACAATTATTAGCAAGCCTACTCAAAATTCAACGCTAAAAATAAATTGCTTGCCAAAATCTATATATATATATAGTATTTATTTCAGATTATACAATCCATTTTTTTTAGTAAACAAATGTCTTATTATCTATGTTAGTTAAGCCGCAAAAACATATAGGTACTAATATTATAAAGCTGAAGAGCTTATTTGTTTGGTTGAACGCATCTCAGGAACTACAGAACCGATTTGAAAAATTCTTTTAGTTATAGTTAGCTCATTTATTGAGAAAGGGCATAGGCTATACTTTCTGTTGCGATAAACAACGCCTACGCAGGCGGAGCCGCGACCTTTTAATAGCTAGTATCTCATACGACAAAAGACTGGCAAAATAAAAGTTTTTTTAAACCACAGTTAGCCTCAGCGGTTTTAACTGTTTCGTCGGAATTTTGTGCCTGTACTTTTTGCTCAGCACTTAATACTTTTATTTCAATCGATAAATACTAAACTGTCTTTATGTATATTATTGGTTCTATTAATACTTTAAGATGGCACGTATTAGTAAATATTACAGAAAAAAATATATTTTTATTCTATAGAAATAGAAAAGGACAGTAACATTCATTCGCAACACTAAAACATTTATAAAATGAGTAATATCGTGTAACATCGATTATAATTATTATTACTGCTTCGTTGTAAGCTCTATAGGGGTCGTGCTCACCCTCTGTGGCCGGTGTGACCGGCGCACGCGCATCGCTAGAACTTTCGCGACGCTATCAAATATGGCGGGAGAAAGGATGCTATTATTACATTGAAGGGCGGGGTTCCACTTGTTATCTAACTTGATTGTATTACATAATACTGTTTAAATTGTTCTAGGGTACCACGGAAAAGTATACACGATGATGTTGATCTATAAGGTGCTTGTTGTTGTCAACTTTAATATGCTGACAAAAGCTTTAAATAAATACATTTAAGTGAAAATATTATAGGAATTATTTATTATTATACACATGGGACACATTGGACAGAATCTTTATCTCAAATCATGGTCATCTGAAATGAGAAATGTGATGAGTAATTATTGAGATCGCATACCTATCTAGTATCGCTTATAGTCCACATAAAAAACCTAGGCGGAGATGTGGACGCCCATAATAAGGAGTAGGTAAAATGACCTATAAAGAAAAAAACGGAAAGAAGAAAGAGAGGCCTTTGTTCTGTGGAGGACAGTTCGGGATCAAAATAAAAATGAATAAATAAATGTGGACAACATCACATACATTGCTCCGAATCCAAGGTAAGTAGCTAAAGCACTTGTGTTATGGAATCAAAGACAACGAAGGTACCACAAACACCCAGACCCGAGACAATGTAGAAAAGTGTTTTTTTTTTAAGATTGACCCGTCCAGATTTCGAACACGGGTCCTCAGAGCTAGCGACAGCTTTAAAACCGATGTGTACGCCACTCGACCGCGGAGGTGTCAACTAATTTATTATAAATCATTAAGGATGGGTTGGTGAAATATTATTAATGGTAAAATAGAGATAGTAGAACAAAAAGCCAATAGCACATTATAAAGGGTAACGAAGGTCGTGGGTTTGGTGCCGGGGGCCTCAAATCAGCGGTAATAGCGGATGCTGCCGCTTATGCGCCGTATCCGCCAGTCATACGACACGGTTTCACTTCGACTATTGATATCATGCCATCTCGATATGCTACTTCCATATATATAAATAGACAGTTAAGAAATTTACAACTGGATAATGTTGCTACTGGTGCTTTGCATTTGTAAGTAAGGTAACTTGAAATGTTATACTTTTGCTTTTATATAGGACATTAACTATACTTATATTATAAAGAGAAATTATTTGTTTTATTTTTTTTTAACAAAGATTACTAGCAATGTGGGTCGCACTGTCGCACATCTCTACTAGTAATCTCGTTAACCCCTCGTGCTAAGCTTACATGCTTGTGTTACGAGTGGGTTCACGACGGTAGTGTAATGGGTGGGATTCGAACCCGCAACCACATGATCGCAAGTACGACGCCCTAGCCATTAGGCTACCGCCGCTTCGATTGTTTGTTTGCATTGAATATGCACCGAATCTACTGAACCGATTTAAAAAAAAAAAACCTCTCTTGGGTAGCTACACAATCCCCTGGTGACATAGGCTTAATATTCTCAAGAAAAAAATTTGAGACCGAGGGCGGAGCCGCGGGAAACATCTAGTACTCAATAAGAACACATTACTATAGAGATACTTCAAGACATTATATCTTAAAGAACGTTTCTTCTTTGAAAATCAAAAGAGATACAATATCTATAGTTGTACTTATTGTCTATAGCTCTCCATTAAACTTTAACATTGTAATATTAGCAAGACAAAAACTCCACGAACCAGACTAGGCCGGAATGGAATAAGGCCGTTATAATGCATATTATGGTCTAGTCTAGGTCCCGTTATTCCTAGAACGATAGGCATGAAACATGGTCTTCGATCGCTATTTCAAAGGGCGTTTAGTATGACATTAAAGTTCAGTATCCAAATGTCATACTTTGACTATTATGAACTTATGAAGGTTTTATTTCTCAGAGACTTTAGTTTTACGTTCATCGTTAAATATGGGATAAACTGTTGTAATAACCTAGATCTCATAAAAATATGATAGATATTGGCCCCGATTCTGTCACACACGTACTAAACTAATTTTAGTCCATCGCTATCTCTTTCACTTGTACATAGTCAGATAAGGACAAACGAAAATTAGAACTGTCAAATTTAGTTCCGACTAAAATTCTCATACAAATCTGCCTACATGTAAAAACGTACTCTAAAGATGTGATGTTCAAGGCAAAAACTAGTTTGTCATTCTAAGTTAGTTGTTATCTGTTGCCGTCCTTTTCTCACGCTTTATGTTAGTAAAAGACAGCAATGGTTTAAATTTAGTTTAGTTTGCGTGCAGAGGAATCAGCAGCATAGTCTAATATAGGATTACTTTACTCAGAAAATACTACAAGCGACTAGAAACAAGCTAAAAAGCTTTCAACCGTAAGAGCTTTTACAGCTTAAGATGAGAAAACAACAGATTAAGTAATAAAACTGCAAAATGACACAGTTGACGTAAAACGGTAAAACTATACAAAAAAGTTCATGGTAATCTCTTATAAATTAGCGCCGAAAAGTAAATATGATCTTAAACAACAAGTCCATTGTGACGACTGATGACCCAAGCAGATATGAAACAAAATCATATACAAAAGACAGTTGACAACTATGTGTATTTAACGCAGTATTACTATATATTAACATAACCTTTATTTCAAAGCATTAAGGTTGATATTCGTATTCTTTTAACCACGAATCTTCGATCATTAATCGAAGCCACGAATGGTTTGTCCACCGTATCTTCAACAGTTAAGAACTATCTCATGAGAGTTCACTAAACTTTTCCAACGTCAATCTCTCGGCCACTTTGTTAACTTAATTATCGAGCGGTTTTGTGTGACAAAAGCGTTTCACTGTCCATTGTTCGGTGATAAATTGACGGCCAATTCATTAATACTGTTGAACACACAATGGATGACGAAATCTGTCACGATGTATATGGTCGCAAACTGGTATGTGTATGATGCTCTGTCATTAATAATTTGATTTGAGCTTTCTATGCTCCAAATCTGTCTTATCTAGATGATGGAGATGAGGTTATGCTTTATAACGAGTAGACAATCGACACTGAAATCGTGAATCGAATTCTACGCATCCAAACAAACATGGTGTCAGAGAAAGGGACGTAACTTTAACAGTTGACCATGCCTGGCTACTGTGAAAATTATTTAAACAATCCTCACACTAATAAATATAACCTTGCTCACAGCAATGCACCAAAAATTGGTGAGAAATAAGAAAATAAAAGAAATGAGAGAACTTGCTTATCTCTGTACCTAACACTGTACACTGTACACGGTACCCAATCACAAGCCAGCAATCTAAATTCTATCTTCGCTTAAACAATACAACCTGCCAAAAGCGATTTCATAACAAGGCTGACTAAAAGTTAGCAGGTGCACCAAATCTTATAACTATCCCATCTTGTTAAGTTAACAATTCAGTTCACACAAGCCCTGTACGCATTAGGAGCGCCAAGGACCTAGGACAATCGCCTCTGTATATGGCCCTGCAGGCCATCCATTGTTATTCTGGTAAATAATAGGCTGCGAGAACGTCCCTTCATGTTTCGGCCGTTTTAAAGACTGAAATTGGAAAGTATGCTTTGAAATGTCGACTGTTTCTGTAAGAAGAATATTTCCAAGAAAGGATCTCCCAAAATAACACACTTTAGATATGTCGTAATAAGTATCTGTCAATCGACATTACTACGCAATATTGTTCATGTACGCTGTATGAACTCTTTTTAAAGAGTTAAGTAATTGAACCCATAGATTAAACAACGCTATATGCAAGCAAATCGCTCAAATGTTTTTTTAAACAGAATTATTGTACTGCCAATAAGAATTGCTAAACGAATATTAGTCAAAATATTGCTCATTACAAACATCACGACGTTACAAGTCTTAACAGATAAAAGATAACAAAACCACCTGAAAATACCAGGTGATTTTTACAAAAAATCGCTTATTTAGTTGAGGTATGAACATACGTAACATTTCACCTGAATGTCATGGGAGCCGTGTAACGAAACCATAGCGCGATTGAGGGGTGGGTGAACAACGCCATCTATCGAACACGCACATGAATTTTGCCAACAAACTTAGAGAAAAAGACTAGGCAAATAATTATTTCATTAACAAATTAAGTCTGAATGAAATATTTCTTTCGTTGAAATGCAGAAACAATGCAATACGTTTTGGAACAAGACCTCAATTCACTTGATTATTCATTGCTATAAGAAATTTCACAGGCGTCTTTATTTAAAAGACATTTTTGCCGTTCTTATTAATCATTTATATTTCATAATACCCAACAAAGGGTACTTTAAAGATGATAATGATGACTGTTGATATTTGTACAAACAAAAAAATATTAAATCCGACTTCATCAATATAAACGGAAAATTTAATGCTACCAACGGGTCTGAAACTATTTTATCCAGAAGAAGGAACATTATTACAAAATACCTGAATGTGATTTACCAAGAAATAGGTGTGACTGAGGTGAAAGGTTTATTCATAACAAGCGGACGTATTGGGGTAAGCATATTCTAGACGTCATGAAATCCGTGTAACGAAACCGAAGAGATTCACAAAATGAAACAACGCCATCTATCGAACACGAACATAAACTTTACCTACAAAGTAACTGCTATTGCAAGACCTGCAAATAATTAATATTGAAGAGCTAATCTTATTGTAATGAGGATTATTTCAAACAATAATTTTTTAACATCTACGAATCTAAAATAAGCAGTTATCGGCAATCCTTGTCTGCTCCACATTAAGACAGAACATTGATCTCTATAGCAATGTTTTCGTTTGGAACGAAGAAATAAGTTTTCGTATAATTATTTCGTTTCGGATTAATTCGGTTAGCAACTTTTTTGTTAAATATGTAAAAAGCATTCGATTTTATTTGCAAGTATATTTGGTTTCTGAAACTTATTTAAGCTTGCAATAAATTGAGGGAGTTAGTAGACTGACATTAAATTTGACTTATTATTTACTTTTGACAACTTTACAAAACTTTAAAATTTATTAAATAAAATATTTTATCAATTAATTATGCCAATATCTGTTTTGAAATCGATTGAAAAATACTTAATTTTCACACAACTGAATGGCAACCATATTATTACAAAAAGTTATTATTCCTTGGCACAACTTGTACACATATTAATTTTAATTGCCAAGTGAAATCGTGCAGTGGGTACTCATAACATAACGCCTTAAATGGCGGGCCTTGGCAGAGCAGTATGAAAGTCTATAGATCTGGACTTTCTTCGACAAATAATCGCTATGGAAACATTAATAAACCAGCAGACATTGTTCGTTAGAAATTGTATCTGTTATTTTTCCTTTAAGCTAAATAAATATGAGCACAAAAACTTGCAAACGAACTTAAAATAACAAACTTTTTTTAAGAATTTATTTTAGGAACGATCATCCAAGAAGTCTAGCTAAACTGCGTAAGCGCACGCAACGAGACGATTAAACAAATTGCCCGCAATTTCGGATGCGCGTTTTTCTAGATTCCCACTTTTAACTGCGTTTACATTGGGAAATTGTATAAACCTATGCGCATACTCTTTTGGTTAATTAGTTAATTCCTTTGAAAATTAAGTAAAAATCTTGATCACTTTAGTGGTGTAACTTCCTGATATTGCGTTTAATGTTTGATGATCTTATTAACATAGTCGATTAAGCCTTATAGGAGATTAAGAAGACTGGTTAAGTCCAGAACTCAATTAAGTTCAAATAAAGTCATCAATTATCGAGAAAGTCCCGAAGGATCGAAAGAAAGTCAAATAAAAAGAAGTATAAGTTCATTCATTTCCTATCGAAGCTTCGAACTCCATTAATAAAAAATCGTAATTAAACACTTAAGAAATGTGTCTCCAATACTAACAAGAATTCTACGGTGCATAAATAACATTCATTTACCGCATCCTACCATCACAATTCCACCCACAAAGAATGTTGACCCACAATTATGCAACGGCTAACGCCATCTAATTAAAATGGCTTCTACAAATCGAACCACGTTACCATCCACTTGGTATTCTTACTTTATCTTATCGTTTTATCATCGGTGTACCACATTATTGGCGTCGGAGAACATGTCGCGGCTTCATTAGCACACCATTAGTCAACAGTGGTTGTAAATTGGACTATTTATCTGGAAACCCACGCTTAGCCAACGCAAATGCTGGTGTTGGTACCAAAGAATCTAGTGCCTAGAGTTTTGGAATATCTAATTTTGAATTAGTATTAGTTTTATTTGAATAGAGTTTTAGACAGTACTGCTGTCGATGGATGTAGACATTAGGTTGAGAGTGATACGATTGTCTTTAAGACAAAATAAGAAAATCTGATTGAACAGCCGTTGAACGAAATTACTTGAGTAACATTGCATAAATTCTTATATGGTACAATTAATTATGTATGGGTGAAAAAGTTTCATTTTTAGCGCATCGAAGCTATTAGCCAGCATTGTAAAACTAAGCGTATTATGATTATTACATCTTATATTCTCCTTCAAACCAGCACCAGCCTCTAAACAAAATAAATTCTCAACAATAACTTATTAATCACTTTTATCACTTCCTGAATCCATAATCTTGAAATGCAAATTCGTACAAGTGGCGTATGAAACAGTAGGGAGATATCAAGAATTTATCGAACGCGATACTTGTGACAAATTGGTATAGCGCAGATATAACGTAGGGCATCGAGAGGACTCCTGGGGTGCGACAAAACAACACGATCTGGTACACAAGAATACGAATGCAGAAATCCTTTTAAGTTATTCAAATATGATATACTTAGTATTTGAGACTTAAATAGGTGGTAGGACGAACCAGGATGTTAAACCTTAGCATTAAATACGACAACATGAAATTGTTTTACCGGTTTTAGCGTCTGATCTTACTGAAAAAGGTAAAAATATTTAATTAGTGTTTCTGATTTCAGAGAAACGAAATACGTCCCCTACTAATTATTTACAACATTAAAAATTATTACTTTTTGAACGTCAACATGAACATTGACAGCACCCTGATTCGCCCACCCTTCGCCGCTTTCTAAGTGCTTTAGCCGGGAAGAAGAAACGGCGCAAATTCCTCAGCAGCACGCTGTCTCATTTAACAAAAACAAAATTATTCTAATACAACTGAACATTAAGAGCACCGATACATGGATAATTGGCAGATCAGGATATCGTAATTGTAGTCCCTGCCCCACCAGCCAAGTGACTTTTCTTCACGCGTTAACGAAGATAGAAAACGCTTAAATTACATTGAATGTATGGAAATGACATTTGCTTTCGATAAGTCACGTGACTCAGACTTGTCACTTCCATACATTTGAGCGATTCTATCAGCGTTAACGCTTGAAGAAATGTCATTTGGCTAGGGGAGCTGGTGTTGCTGTTGTACCATGGCAAGACACTTTATTCTTCTAAAAATTTTCGACTTCTATTTAAAAGATGTTGACAAAATGTTGGACATGACTATTGATTTATACCCAACCCTATTGGCCTAAAAACCGCAATCTCGAACTACATTTACCCTCGAAAGTTTCACTCAATTAAAACTGTTCAGTTACCAGTCTGAGCAGCTCTCGACACTTGAATACCGCGGCTGTCTGGCCAGCCCGAGTTACACGCGTTACTCCCATAATAGTGGTCTAATGGGCAAACTTAAATCGAGGCATAAATCGATCCCATAGAACAGAACCATTCATCAAGCTTGAGTAATATCTTGTTGGAGACGATTTTAACACTAGAGATCTAGCACCGATTTGAATTGTATGCCCATTCTACTTTATACATTTGTGAGTAGATAGCCAATTAGTTTACGTGGATACAAAAGAGAAAGTATGACTCTTTGACTAAAAATATAATTCAAAAACTTAAATGAAAATATATGATTAATATATGATATAATGGGATTATCAAAGGGACCAACGGCTTAATGTGCTTTCCGAGGCATCAGGGTCCGAAGGTCATCCATCCACGGACCAACCGTGGCGAGCTCAGCTTTACCTTTATTATCGGTCAAGCCGTACGGCTTACACTTAGCCACGAGCCCCTATAAATGAAAATATCAATATAGAACACTGTTTTTAATAATATCCTTTTTAGTTCAGTTAAGTTTTCAGTGAAAATGCGTTCATTTTGGAATGGACATAATATTTTCAAAACTCTTAGCGAATGTGTACATGGGTCACTGACCAAGGGTTACAGGCAAGGTCTTGTGATACCACTAGTGGGACTACAGCATCGACAATACCACCAAAATCGAGCGTCACAATAAATATCAATCTTCGGTCCAGTAAAATGGTTATTAAAGACAAAATAGTTACATACTCCAATTATAGTAATTAACAGATATTGTGGCGTCTTACTCTGTAATTAAATACAGTTGATTGAAGTTAGTAAGAGGCGAAGCCGTGTGCTTCAGCTAGTTAATTGCTATAAACAAGTAGCGATCAAAGGTGCCGCGTAACGAAATGTCAGGGTTACCAACATATTGGAGAGGTTCTCGTGTCATGTTTTACTTCAGACCAATTGGCATCACTTGGTAATAAAAAAATATTAAGTTCTACTTTGCAATTTATTTTGTGGAAACTGGATTATTTTAAACATAATAACACAAAGTAATAAGTGATGAGAGCTTACCGAAATATAGTACCACGAGTATTGAGTAAAAAAATATATTACCCATCAAATGCATGTGTTATCATATTTGGCTTTTAACTTAGTAATGTAAGTACCATAAAAATTTGAACCTAATTAACCAATATAATTTTTAAAACTATACTTCAACTTTTTAGACTATAAATATTAATTGACGCTGGCAACCCTAAATCGGTCGAAACAAAGTGATTGTTCCGATTGGCTACGGAGAATAAAAATTGTGATTCAATCGAACGGCATAGGGAAAGAGATTCATCTCAAATTCAGTCTGGAGCCATTTACTCGCTTGTTCTAAGTAACTCTATAATTAATTTCGTAATCAACGGCCAATATAAAAGAACGGTTGTCTTTGAAATAAATCTATTACATTGCAATTTTATTTGGTATTTTGTAATTGATTTACATAAATAAAAAGATTTTTCACTGCAATGGGGCATGGATTATTAATCCGTACCTTGAGCTTGTGAAATTAGTTCATAACCTTTAATGAAAAGGACATTGATCATACGTAAAAGATAGTAAGATACTAATTTCATATCGATTGAGACTCAATCTATAAAGAAATGTCATGGTGGCCTAGCGGTTCAGTGACCGGATTTGAATGCACATGGTTGCAGTTTCAAACCTAGGCAAGAACCAATGTGACTTTTGCAGTTATAAGTATTTTCTTAATTATCCCAAAAACACTTTTGAAAAACGGTGAAGGAAAACATCGTAAGGATTCCAAAAAATGGAATCTGAAATCGCCAACCCGCAATGAGCAAGCGTGGTTATCAATGCTCATTCCTTCTCTATATGGGTAGAGGGCTGTGCCCAGCAGTGGGACGTTTATAGGCCGGTATTATTAAATTATTATTTGGTCGTTTCCAAAAAATACACCTACTTAATTTAATTTTCTAAACAAAATTAATATACAACATGATAATGGATGTGAATGTTTATGGGAAAAGAAAAGGAATTTGTTTACCTTCTAAAATAAGAAGTGTGTACACACGGAATTCTCACAGATTATGAATATTAATAGCTTTATAAATAACCATAAGAAGCTACTGTTGCAGCCGATACATCACACGTTTTTCATGCATTCATTAAATTGCTTACTTGAGCACCAATTACAATATTATGAAAACATTTCTGTTTAAAACCTAATAATACAATTATTAATTTATTGTTACTATACAACATTACATTAGCGAGGAGCTCGTGGCTAAGTGTAAGCCGTACGGTTTGACCGATAATAAAGGTTAAGCCGCGCTCGCAGCGGTTGGTCCATGGATGGGTGACCATTTGTAAACATATCGAGAACCCTCCGTGCCTCGGAATGCACGCTAAGCCGTTGGTCCCGACTGTCATACAGTGATCTTTGATAGTCGTTAAGTCATTACAATTCTGACTCCCAGTCTGACTATGGAATACTGTATTACCCAGCAATGGGTTGTGGAGGTCAGATAGGCAGTCGCTCCATGTAAAATACGGTATTCAGCTAAATCCTGTAAGACTGGAAGCCGACCCCAACATAGCTTGGGAAAAGGCTAGGCAGGAGAAGACTATACAACATTACATATATTTTCATACAAATACAATGTACAATTTTTTTGTGCGATTTCTGAAAAATGTCTGGTCCTGAGAGACGAGAAAGAAAGGCACGTATCTGCTGTTTACCCTTACTAAAATATTTCAAGTGGATTGGATACCCGAGGGACTGACTTAGGGTGGTCCCAATGCGTTACTATGACACACTTTCGTCTAGTTTGTGGTCCTAAAATACGAGACCCTTGTGATTTTGTGGATATCCTTTCGTCTACAAATACTCAACGAAAAAATGCCTACTTTAAGATTTTTTCTTTTATTTTTTAGGTTATAACTAGATAATTTAAATACCTATAAATAAAATTGAGCACATTCTCACGGAACGCGTCCACAGCCACTATAATAAGAATTAATGCGCAATATTGACCTCAACTGATCATTATCTCTAATAGCTATATGACAGCAACCTGGTCCTATGGCCTTCATTTACTGGTACTCACATTATAAAGCATATTTCTACTAATTTTCCGCGTCATACCGACAATTTATCTATTGCAGGCTAAATCAAGGGCAGAGTCAGATGACAAATTATTGAGAAATATTGAAATAAATAATGGAAGTTTCTGAAAATAATGACTACGGTCGACTGACCTTGTTATGTGTAAGATTTATGTTCATATGAATAAATGTAGCTAATTTATTTTTTACTTAGTTAACGAGTCTTATGTGGGCTTATCTGATTGCCAAAACCGCTAAGAGCACAACAAAATGTCATAATTCGTACCTAAGGACCGCTTAGACAATTTAAGCATTTTATCTACTAAACTTGGAACGAAAGCCATTGGGCAATCTTATAAATAGGTGAAAAAAAAAACAATTAAATGATTCTTCTTAACTAATTGGCGTCCCATCTCCCTATCCTTTACATCCGTTGAGTGTATCTGCGTCGCGCCCTCGTGCGCCTGCGCAAGTCCGCACAGATGCGCCCGCGTTCCCACCGCGCTACCCTCCAATAAAAACACAAGTGCGACCCATCTGGCGACGATCACTCACATGTGTATCAATGATTTTTACGAGTTTTCGTGTACAAATACAATACACGTACCCTATGTAGTAAGCATAAACATGACTAAAAATATGTATTGTTTAATACACTCGCGAAACTAGGCTTTGCTATGCCAAATTAAGAATGACATTATACCCAAACATTAACTTATAAATTGAGGTTTTGCGAAGATATTCAGTCAACAAAGTTATTATATCATAATATGTTTTTAAATATTGCCATGAATAACAATTTACTAGGTACGACAAAGTTATTGCGATCGCTTTTCAAGATAACAAATCCTAAACATTGAATTTAATTACGCTTGGCAGGAAAAATATACCTTAAACTATCAAAATCAAATAAATAAAAAATATTAATTCACGAAGACAACCAAACATCGGACATTAGTTAAAGTAATTAAATTTTAATAACACGAAATTTTATAAACAGCTGGACATAAAAAGTTAAATCAGTAATTGTTATTGCCGACATTAGACGGCTATTCTCACGGGCTGGTTAAATATAACCAAGCTAATTAAACTCAGTTAAAGAGTCGAATATTAATTTGATGGAATTTTATTACGGCGTTCATATTAACGTCGCTGGCGCCATATCTATCCGAATATTCCCTTGAAGGCCGACTTTTACATTTTGAGGGATATGAAACAATTAATTTATTATTGATGTGTTTTATGGCAGTTCATTTATAATTTTTTGTCTCTCTTTCCCCCGAACCTAAGAGTATAATTCAAAATTACAAAAATAACCTCTCGTGTGTCAATTTGACAGTTACATTTGAATCTCAGTTTTTTTGTAAATACGGATTGTGGACATTTTAACACTTGACAATATGGCCGTTGAAAGCCTATGACGTCACACTGTACCGCGTTCCAGTGTTTCCGTTACACGACACAGGTGGGGTGCGCGTGCACATGGCTTTTGCATACCGTGTTGTTCTTAATTTAAATATAGCCCAAATATTTGCGATATCATATTCTTCTCAGTTTTTTTGTCTTAGCCAGGTGATTAATATTTTTTTGCCATGAATTGTGAATGATGAAAGGCAACAATCAGGTCCGCTAATCATCATCATGATAGCTTACGAAAACAATTCATTTAATATAACAAATAAACACCGCCATTTTGACGTATAAAAAAAAACGACCAAATAAAGGTCATACGTATTGCATGTAGAGCTCATACATTTTTTGTTGGCCTTTTGTGTTACATTTCATATGCCATTAGAGGCAAAAAAATACAAAGAAACAGAAAAAAACCGGATAAAAAGTTTGGGATCGAAACACGTGGGCATTGGAAGGTTAGAGATTATGATGGGTGCTGTACAGCTTTCTGAAGTATATATTGATTATTATGTAGACAGTCAGTAGGAAGTTTATATTGAAAATAAATATTAATTTAACACTAGAAATTTAAATTTACAGTTAAAAGACTTCTTTTAAGCCATTAGAAGATGATAGATCTAGCATTTTATTTGTGATACTGACAAACAATTTTACCTCGCATTAAATGTAAATTATTGAATACTGTTGAATACTGAAAAATCAAATTACTTTAAGTTAACTAGATATGCTAAAGACTAGTAACTACGTAACAAACCCGCCATGTTCTAGATTTTAAAAATAGTAAATATTTAGCTAAATTCAAATAATATTTGGTGCAACATCCTCAAATTCTCAAAAACAAAATGACACAAATCGATACAGTTTCACCGCGCGCGCAGTCGACTTGACCGGATGATAGATATGCACTTGTGTGCGAGAGAGATAGGAGATCGAAACCTACATGTTAGAAAGGGAGGTGTATACACGTGGCGTACGTTAGTTGCAGCTGCCGCCGACGTCATAGCTAGGGAATAATGGGACCCGCTCAAGCGTAGACTGGAGGATAAAAACATGGTGATGCCACCTTTGGCCACTTACCGGAATATCAAGTTTTAAGGATAACTGCGAAATATTCCTACTCTCAAGTTCAAGTCTGTACTTGTCCACGACTGACATTAAAAGTTCCGTTACTAAATAATTTTATGCATGTACTTTTTTATTTGTTTTAATGCACGCGAGACCTTTATGTTGTTGTTCGGAAAGTCAAACATACTTTGTGTAAGTAGCATTGGCAACATAATCAATCAGCGCTTGTCTCCACACCAGATGGCATAACAAAAACACATCTACTACTATCAACTATTAGCATAAACATCTCTCAATAATCAACCAACTTTATAAATACATCAAATAGTACAATAGATATTATTAAACAATGAACAGTCGATGTCGAGTCCTGCACAATGCAGCCTTCGAGATCCCACATGCAACATGCGCGTGCGACTGTATGCTCGCAGAATCGCAAACAATTGGTTGGCCCAGGGCGTTCGTGACGCCCAAAGATAAGGTAGCACAATAAATAAGCCCTAATTACTTCCTATGTAACATTGGAATTAGAATTTTCATTGCCAATTAGATCGAAACAATGAGCTTTCTGTGTTGTTCATTTAATATAATGGTTGTAGAATTTGTAGATAGCCGGACAGATACCAGATTGTCCATGTTCCTACAGAGACGCCAAAAAGAAAAGCAAACACTTAAGGACTTTAATTTAAATACTTTCAAGAAGAAAACCAGAATAAAATGTAATTTAAAACGAAAACTAGGGAAGAAAGCAAGTAATTCCAATATACAACTTACAAAGCAACGCAGTGTAGTAATCAATCACGTTACTCATTCAACAACAATGACCTTAAACTAAAGGAAATTTCGAATCCAATAAGCCAGATGAGAAATGAAGATGGGAAAATGTAAGCACACCCAAGTCCGATATTATAGCGAACAGGCCAACCTTTACTTACCGCACAATGCTGTCCATCATCGGGAATAGAATCGTTGAAACCCGTTAGAGGAGGAGCTTACTCCAAAGATGGATCTTTAGTGAAATGATTTACATTTACTTGTGCCTTTCTAGAAATAACATTGTTGGAAATCGATATTCCAGTTATGGTCAACTCGTACATGACAACAACATTTTTCGTTTCAAATGTACAATTCAAAGTTCATAATAACAAACCATCTTGATTGGATTTGAATTCTAAAAATAACATTCCAAAAGAATTTGAAGCGTCTTCTAAGCACGAATGCCTCAGCCATCACCAAATGATGATTACGATTCGTCATGACGGTAACCGAATAGTTTTCTTTACACCGTAATTGTCCGCCACGGTCCATACTCGCAAATTATCGCGATATAATATTGAAATTGTTTATGGCCAGCCGTAAAATTGTGATATGCTTCAATACGATTTTGTTGCATGTATAGCTTGATTCACTATTGTGCTGATTGTTTTGTTTATGGCATCATCGATTTACTGGAGTGTTGATTTTTTATGTGATGACTAAACAAAAATTTCTCGAATAAACTTTCAACGGAATATCGAGCTTCTAAAAACCTTTTTTCTTTTACCTAAATCTACATAGAGGATCTATCAATGAATGAAGCTCATAATCACATCACATTAGGTGGAACGATTCCAACAAATTAGTTGATGTTGAAAAGGCGGCATCTACCGCTCATTCATTAATCACTAGGCGTACGAACGATACTAAATCGAATATTAGTCCGAGCTTTACAAATGGCGTCAGCAGCATGTAGTTCCCGTACAATATGTCTTCCATACTAGTTCGGTGCTACAAGTTTTTGATGGGCATGTAATTTTTCAAAGTGCCTCACTTATTGCGGTTACATTTTGAAGTTGAGCAACTTGTTTTGTTGCTAGTAGTTCAGCTGTCGGCTACTTTCGAAAACGATTATAGTTTAGTATTTAACACTACCCATCGCTAGCTGTTTTTTCGTATCAATTTAAACACCAGGTAGATTGAAAACGATATTTTGAATGTCTACAATGTTTCAACGCTCAAGGAGATGCGGTTCATTCCGGAATTTATCTGGGCACCACGACATAATATGTCGTGGTGCCCAGATAAAATCCGGAATATAAGTGTATATTATACACTACCAAATCTTCACAACTCATGCATAAAATTAATCATAATTATCCCGAAGCTTCGTGAATGGCTGAATTATGAGCAGCGTCGTTTAGCCAGGGTACCAGACTCGCTAACAATGACTAATAGTCGCGATGAAATAGATTTGTTGCGTGTGCCAATTATGGAAGTGGGTGATCGTAAATTACGTCGTTAGGACAGACAGAATCTAAGTGGTATGTTTTATGTGTAGGAATATGATGAATTTTAACACCAGGGACCGATAGAATTAAAACGGTCCGCCATAACTTTAGCTAAATTCATAGATGTTGCTTGAAAAATATTAGATTGATTCTAGTCTAAATATATGACTTCATAGCTGCCTTTCGTAACTTTGTTCGTTGAAAGAGGTGTCTATCTCTAACAATGAAGTGTTGTATCATTGTCACAAGCTGTGAGTAACATGAGAGCGCCCAGCCACTCCATTAGACGCCATTCAAGCCTTCCTCGTATACAATCGTCTTCCATTTATGGCATCTACCCTTCAAAACAAAAGCATCATCTAATTAGAATCAATAGTCATGTCCAATTTTCTTCTAAAGGTCACGAAATGGTTTGCGACCCGGAGGTTAAAATCCCTCAGGGAATAAGCTTAAATATTCCATATACGTCTTAACCACAATAGCCTGGATTCACGATTTACTGTAATACTCGTAGTTTAAGTCCGTAAACGGCACATTTAGGCCGACTGGCGAAGATCCGGTGAACACCACTACTTTGGCTAACAAGCTGTTATATTTGGAGTCCTTGTTTTCTGTAATTTTGTTTTCATTGTTTACGGATATCGCAACGACAGCATTTAAAGTAAGTGGTAAGAATGGAAAATAAATTGACGTTTTGTTGTAGTTTAAATTGAAATTATGGGAACGAACACAGTATTAAATAACTTTATGTTACGGCAGGAGCAATAATTAAATAACAGTTTCAAAATGTCCGCTATTAAACAGTTTTAGTGTCAATATTTCATTCTAGTCCTATACCAAATAGATTTCTAATATATTATAGAAAACTATTTTATTATTCCTGACATGGCGTGACTAACAGCGGTGAAAGCGATCTAAATTAAAAATTTAAAGAGACTTTAAGGAGACTTAGCCTTCCCATACTGAGTATGCATTATTCAAGTTGTATATTAAAAGTCGTGTTCCAAAGTCCTAACAAAATTTATTTAATCGCATAATACATTCAAGTTTGACCGCAAACAATAATCTGTGTATAAATCATAGTGTAAGCTCACACGCGAGGTGAATCACGGTTCCGAGAAAGCGGAAACAGCCAAATTCTCCGTTCGTTTTTATGGTATAAGCCGACGGAATAACGCGACACGGTTGCCATCGCTCCCGGCTGGGCCTTTTTGTAGTTTTTGTAACATAGACGGTTAGTATGGTCGTCGTGCGTCGAGCACCTGCGCATGCACACCCGGCGCAAATCTCGGAGGGTGCGCCTTCGGGCCGGGGAGACAGGAGCAGGTAAACGGTCCCCGACCCTCGTAGCAACAATCATCAAAACTAGTTGAGAATGCGAATATGAATAAAGCAGTTCAACCCGCCCCTTGCTGTTACAACGTATGTAATCATTCTTGACGTAATGAACATAATTACAGAAAAGAAAATGATCAGAGATGAAGTGTTACGCAAGTAGCCATCGCATGCGCATCGTTCGTGTGGCCGCTGCCGAGCATCGGGCCATTCTCAGCACAAATCATCACCAGACAGACAAAAAACGAGCCATGGAATAGGTTTAGAGGTATTAATTACAGCAGCGGCAGCGGCCCGACACGATACTCCGGTATTATATAATTAACCATTACCCAGTGTGTCGAAATCCCACGTGGAGGTTATTTTATTCATTAAATTGTCGTATAAATGATGTATTTTGGTTTATTATTCGCGCCGACATAATTATAAACTTTGATAAATCATCAGATAATTTTCATTTTAAGTTTTCTTTGACATTCATTTATGTCGATGACGTTGTAATATTTTCTCAGACACCGAAATTGTTATTGGTCACGCGATTTAGGAGATTTAGTAAGTAGCAATTAAATTTGTTTGTAATTCACGATACAGAGTCTTGGGTGGAATCTAAACAGATTTAAATGGTCTCACGGTCCGCAAATGGGTATTTAGCCGTCAACGGAGACTGGCCTTCTGGTTTCAGTAGCTTTATAATAATACTTAAGCAATTACGCATGTCAGTCAAGTCAGGCTCGCGGACCAGATGTCGATTTTATGTTCATACCGTTATTACCACGACTTGTAGTCCAACTGAGTAAAGGATAATCCATATAATTAAATGCTATTGTTTCACCAGGATCTCTGTGGGTTTAAAACACGTTTAAATCATTAAGTTTTAGCATCGAGGAACGTTCTAGATTTCTTCCAGTTTAGCATGAGTTGCTTTGTTGGTATCTAGTTAGTGTTTGACTCTAACATGTGTGTGAACGGCGAAGCATTACAGCATAAATATCACGTTATCTTTTAACAATGAGTCGTTTATTTCGTAGAATATAATATTATTTGGTAAATAAGAAAACTTGTTATTACCCATGGCATTAATCAGTTCTCGTCGACGACATTGGAAATCAACAAAGTACACCCTCGTGTATCGTTCAACAAGTACCTACAACAGCTCATTAAAAACACCACGGAGCATAAGACAATGGGGCGGCAGGTAGGCGGACAAGTGCAACTTTATGACTCTTTGTAACGTCGCTACAACGAGAGGGACCTGACAGTTTTACCGGTTTCCACTCTTCCGGACAACCGCACTCCATTTTGAGAGCACTTTAAACAAAAGTTCGGATTTTGAAGTGTTGACTGAGCTTTTGCCTTAGAGGAAGTCATTAAACTATAAAATATGAAAACGAAATCGAGCTTGGCAAGTTGACACGGTTGATATGACAGAACTGGACTGAGAATTATCGATTTATCGTGTCGATTTTCCTTGCAAAGTACAACAACAAGTATAAATTATAATGTGTGTAAACTATTTTTTACTTGAACAAAAAATGGTCGTAACGATCAATTAAATTATACGGCTAATACAAAGTCGCCTTATTATAAACATAATATCAATCATGATCGTTCAAATTGCGAGATAAGAGATTATATTAAAGCATTAGCATGAATCCGGAACCATTCTCTAAATTCTGTGATTTAGATCAGCTAATTGACCAATGGCGTTGGGTTTCGACAAGTCGACAAGGTCAGCCCACAATATACGACAAGGGTCACCTAACTGCCGTGTCTGAAGTAAAAACATGGTACCTAATTTAAAAATATAAACTTTTGAAAATTACAGATTCTGGAGGTTGAGGAATAAACTTCTAGTTTTTTGTATTATTTATTAAACACTAGCTTTTGCCGCAGCTCCGCCTGCGATCTCTTTTATTTATATATAATATAGCCAATATCACCCGGGGATAGTGTAGCTTACCAACAGTGAAAGAATGTTTCAAATCGGTTCGGTAGATTCAGAGCCTATACAAAGCAACACACAATCAAATAATTCCTCTTTATAATATTAGTATAGATAATATTTGTACATTGGCATTTTAATTTCAATTCTAGGCACCTACAATCTAAGTTCAGAATCCAAAATTTTGACCTAAAAAAGAAGCATCAAAGAGTAATCTTTAAGAGTACCATTTATAGCACCTCTGATTAATAATATCAAGTTTCGACAACCGTTTTCGGCGGTGCCTGCGCATGATAGTGGCGTTCACACGGTTCGATAGCGGCGCTTCCGAGGGCGGCCTTCCGCCGACTTGTCCAGACCTGACCCGCTATCGACCGCTTCCGCCGGACACCGCGAACGACAATGTTTGTCTCAGTACCATAAGTGATAACAGATAACTTAGCAAGCATTATTTGTGGCCCATTTTTATTTAATTGGATCAAGGTCGCCATTGTGTTTTGGTGGTGATGTTTGTTCAAAAAATTTAGGGTATTTCAATCGTGATATTTTATTTACTCAGTTATCTAAGTAAATAAAATATATAGCTTGCGTTTTGATATTTATATTTATGGTTAGTATGATAGATGATAAAAATATTTGACATTTTGTTAGAAAAGTATTTAAATATCAATCAAATATTGACGATTTGGAGATGTGGGACACAAAACAATTTCATCATGTCACATTTTACTTGCTTGCGCCCGCCACTCCCATCATTATAACTGCGCACAGCAGTGCAACGTTACGAAAATATCATATTCACACGAAATTAATTGACGTTTCTTAAGGTTCAAACGATCTTGTTCATTGTTTTATAAGATTATCCGCAGAATGAGGAAATCAGTGGGACGAAATCACTCTTATTTGAATTAAGATGAGAAGATAATGTACACAGAAACATTTCCACGGAAGTCATAAGTATTAATATAACGAAGCGACTCATTATTACGACGGCACATATAATCTTGATCTTAATATCTTAATTTGTATTAAGATGGATAAATAAACTATATCTAGAAGTGGCCCTTCGGGAATTAAGGTGATTTAAATTAGAAAATGGTTGAAACAGACAACTAAAAGAATAACCGAAAGAGTCGATTATACTTAGGTATCTGATCTTTATAAACTTTTCAAATGTAATTTATTAGAAATGAGGAAAGACAGATGACATGGTTGATGAAGCCATTATTAAAATTATTTCAGACAAGCTCACTTCCCTAAACATACAACAACATCAAGAACGTAACGCTCATACAAAAATGTACATTTAAATCGCAACATATGACTAATTCCTCAACTTGGCGGGTGGATCTCATAATCTTGTTGCCGAAAAACCAACCAGACACAACACCCAAACATTACCCACTGAACCAGTTAAAAAACCAAATATCAATGAGATTAGCAAGTCACAATTAATGCGACAAGCCAACGAAGCGTTAACATCAGTCTAGCCGGTACAGACAGCATGCACCAATAGATACGAACTATTCCGTAATCCAATTACAAAGACTTGACCTTATTGCACCTGTGCCGCAAAATATAGATATATGACAGTATGACTGCTTTGGATTATAAACTTTTTTGTCTCTAGTTTTGCTTGGTACTCTACAAGTTTGAGTTTCTAGTATCAACTTTCGAGTTCTGGAAAATTCTTGAGCAGATACTGTGTATTTATTTGAATTTTTTGTTTGTGATACTGTATCTTCTGAGTCTTTACTTTCTCCTGTATCTTTGTTTGTGATACTGTATCTTATGACAATTAAGTAAATTCAACCTTATATTGGTTTGGTTTAAGAGACATCTCATTCCTCTCTCCATCCATCTCCTTTAACATTACTAGAAGGAATGAAAATCTTCACCATCGGCCCTTTCTCCTTGCTTATTTGCCTAACCCACATCAAGTATTTCCATCTCAATGACTTAAAACAAACAACTCTCACATCATTATCGTTTTTGCATAAGGTTGATAATCTATTCTTGATTGCACTGCTATACCGTTAGGCGGCTGCTGTCCGACCCAAAACAATGAAAGGTCGTCCATAATCCATCATGATGCCACGTTATCATGGTTCTTAATCGTGTTTGTTTAAATAATAAGCAAGTACTTGGGCGGTGATAGTTACCTCTTATTGATTTGTTAATATACTAAAACGTGATGTAAGATCATGGAGCTAAAGTTTACTCTCGTGTTTTTTGACCTGAATTGCGTAACCCATTATTTTAGTTATAGCAGCCTTGGCTGAATCAAATATGCGTAAGCGATAGAATATTTGGCATACCCATCTTGAAAGCAAATTTCTTAGTGAATTCGAAGCAACAGGTCGGCACTGAAAACAAATGCAAATTTGAGAAGGTTTAGAGACGACGTGTAATCCATTATTAAGAATGCTTTCAAAGTATTATTAAGCAACGAATATCCCCAAATCATAATTACTAACACTAAAGTTCCTTGAACAATAATCTCAGCTCGTTTTAATTCCACACATTCAATTAAGCCTTAGCTCTCATAAACGTCAAATCTCAAAGCCCTATAAAAAGTTAATAACACTACAACAATATCAGCTAACGATAGCCATTCTATATAAACAACAATGAATTTATGCAAACACGTTATAAAGTGGCGACCAAATTAAATAACCAACCCGTTATCTTAGAACATTTAATAAAAAATAATCAGTACGGAATGAGTTTTTGTAAGTTCGGTACTCCGTCCAAAACAAAAGATGTGTACCATCAAGAAATAATAGATTTGTAAAAGTAAAATGATTAATGACGAACAAGTAATAAGTAATGTACCGCTTCTCATACTTTCACACTAATGATTATAAAGACAAAACAGTTTCGTAAACTCGATCTCAATGGTTCTTCGGTGATTTATAATTGTGAAAAATCGTTAGTTATTTACTGCTACCTAAGTGTTTTAATTTAACACGCAACAGTACATGAAAACTAAATTATACTTAGTCGCTACGGACTTTTGGAACTCTGAGCGCGTATAATGTTTATGAAAACATTTGAATCATTCAGAGGTTCTTGCATTCTCATTTACAGTGCGATTTTCCATTCAATATTTGAAAACGAAGTGCCCAACTCCATGATAAAAAAAAACTGATAAAATATTGAGTCGTCCTCTTTACTCGGCCAGCAGTGTAAAAAATTAAAGCTTAGCTTCGAAGGGATTCATAAAACGTAATCTGAATGAGTGGCTATAGGGACTATAAAACCAAAATCTCAGTTCGGATAACACCCACAGTTTATCAGGGGCTATCCAAATGCTTTACACGTAAGCCACAATGTATGTGGTACCTTTTTCGGAATAATTTAAAATCAATTATATGCGGATAGAAATTCCACACTGTCTTAAGTGGTTAGTATCGAACCGTGATTTATTCTTGTGTGAGATGTTTGCTCCGTGTATCCTGTTAATGGAGTTATTTACTGTTTTCATAAAATTTATTTTAAGTTTTATGTAAATTTTTCAATTACTGAGGTAATTACCTCGTGATAAAAACTTATTAATATGAATACTCCTACTTAATCATTATTTTTATGTCATAGAGAAACCTAACAGATGGCTATTAAAATCGTTCCAGTCTCTTATACCATACTTTTATTATTTTTCTTTGATAAAAAATCCTTTGAAAGTTGGCCTAAACAAATCGGTTCGTTTGATTGAATAGTAGTCGCCATTTTAACACAATCACTTGGTATAAGTTACAATAATGCCTAAATGGCGCTGTCGCCACGTTTAAATCGGCTCCGTGTATTTTGATTACTTAAAAATAGTAAATCCCTTCAATTAGTGTTTCTTGAATGTTTAAAATGTTTATTTAGTGACAGATCCTTGGTGAAAGTGTAGTCCACACATAATTTTCACGTTTTCTTTAAAAAAAACCCGCCGCAAAACATTGACAAAGTGACTGAGTAAAATTGCAAAATACAAATAAATACAAGTTTAAATTCTACATAAACTGACAATTTATGTGAATAAATAACATCTCAAAACAGTGGTTAAGTGAAAGTTAGAAAACTATTAACTATTGTGATTGTGAACTTCAAAGCAACGCCATAAAATTTTTAAATAGTGAAAAAATTCCAACTGAACGCCAACGAACTTTTATTTTAAAATTAACATTACTAAAATACAGTCCATAATTTCAATTGTTATAGTTATGTTTCAATAGCTCTCTTGACTTATGTCTCACTTTTGTCAACGAGATTGTGTGAATGGTCGTACGATCGATCCTTAGATACAGACATACTCTTTTTGCGATTTTTTATCAAACAAAAAATGGAGAACATTACAATACGAAAAAAGAAGACATATGTTCTGGCAAATAAATCATCTATAGATGATTTATCATTCTTGTCAACCGAATCTAGTAACTTTCACAAAAGTTTACCTGATTTATCTACGCGTAACTATCCAGAAAAACAAGACATTGAAGAAATAGTATATGATTTAAAGCATAAACTTGAATGTGCTAATAAAGAAATTGAGAACTTACTGGTGGAAAAAAGCTCGTTAGAAAAAAAGATACAAGATCAAGACTGCATAATCTCGAATCTCACACATACATGCTCAACGCCTATACAAACACCTTCAAGAAACTGTAAAACCCTACAGAATAATACAAATAACATTGGAATTGAAGAAACAGAAGTTAAAGCTACCGTAAATTCTCAAAACCAAAAAGCTGAACTCAATGAAGATTTTTGTAATACGTTAATAGATGGCGCTTTCAACAATAAGTCAAAATTTATTGAAAAACAGTCAAGATTAATTCACAAAAATACACTAGATGGCAGTAAGAGTTTTGAAGACATAGGCTTGCGTAAAATATATATTTCGGGTGGTCAACAGTGTATTGGTTTGGGAGAAAGATTAACTCGAACGAGAATAAATACAAAACATAGACAATACAAAGTTTCATCTATGATCAAACCCTGTGCTCAATCATTTGAAATTCTTAAAGGATGTAATAATGTAATAGACTCACCTGAAAACTATTTAATTTTGAGTGTTGGTCAAAATGATACGAACCCAACTAAAATTATGTTAGAATTAGCGGCTTTATTAAGTAAATTGAAATGTACAAATATTTTAGTATTAAGTATATTATACAATCCGTATCTTAATGAATGGAAGCTTGATAATTTACTAAAAAATATTTGTAATAATTATAACAATTGCACTTTCATAAGCTTGCCTGAATTTAAAGTAAATAGAAGTATCTTTCTGCACGACACTTGTAAAATTATCAACAATTTTATTGATACGAACGATTTAAAAAATACGGCTTATAAAAATAATAATAATTGCTTAGATAATTGTCTACAAGCATTGAAACAGTTAATGGTTCCTACTTCGAAGAAGGGTACCATTCCGTTTTACTTCTCAAAAGTGAATAAAACTAATATAAATAATTGTAAAGGGCCGGCCGAGGAGCATCAATGTGAGCATGACACAAGTAACATAAAAACATTGAATGCAAGTAAGGATAATACGTTTTTTCGTTCACAATAAAAATTATCGTAGTTCTGCATACCTAATGCATCAAAATATAGCAGGGTTATTATCTAAAACTGGTATTATAGAAGTATGTTTAAGTGAATTGCAAAATAAATATAAGAACATAGACATCATCTGTTTTTCGGAGACATTTGTAATATCGGGTGATGAGCCAAATGTAAATTTTAAAAATTATAAATTAGTGTCATCTTTTTCAAGACAAAAAGAAAAACGCGGTGGTGTATGTATATTAATACATAAATCACTAGACTTCAAAAATATTAATTACATAAAAGAACTATGTTGTGAGAAAACTTTTGAATGTTGTGGCGTAGAGGTCCCTGCCTTCCAATGTATTGTTATATGTTTGTACAGAATACCAAAGTCAAATACAGTTAAGTTTTTTGAAAAGTTTGAGACCTTGTTGTATAAGTTACAACTTAAAGATAAAAAAAGAATAATAATAACTGGTGACCTTAATATAGATACGCTTAAGAGCAATAACGATTCTGTTAAACTTAAAGATTTAACTGTCAATTATGGATATCAATTGCACATTGATAAGCCAACACGACAGAATTCGTGTATCGATCACATAATGAGCAATATTAGTGTAGCAGAAGGAACTACTCATGAAATGTTTCTCTCTGACCATAATACATGTCAAACATTAAAATTTCCTATAGAAGAACAAAAACCTAATTTAGAATTCTGGTATATTAAGATAAGGGACTATTCACAAGAAAATATAATTAAATTTAACGAAGCTCTCTCCAGCCTGTCATGGGCTGAATCATTTAATGAAACTGACACCAATACAGGTTTTACTTATTTCCATGATACATTTACACTTTTTTACAATTTATGTTTTCCAGTAAGAAGAATAAAAATTAACGCTAATACATCCACGCCAAAATGGGTGACCAAAGGTATAAAAAAATCATGTTTGACAAAAAGAAAACTAAAGAGATTTTGCTTTTTAAAGAACAACGATCAGGTTAAATTTAATTACATAAAATATTGTAAAGTTTTAAAGAAAAGTATTATTATATCACAAAAAAACACTAATTCTAAATACATATTAAATTCTAGGAATAAAAGTCAAGCCACGTGGGAAATAGTTAAAAGTAAATATGACTCCCTTAAATCGTTTACACAAATAGATAAAATAGTCAATAACGCAGGTGATATAACATCAGATCCTATAGATATTGCTAATATATTTAATGATTTTTTTATTTCAATTTCCAAACCAAATTCATCTCAGGAAAGAGGGCATAGCTCTGTTTCTCAAAAATGTAATAATAGTTTATTCTTAAATCCTTGCTCACCAGAAGAGATTCTGAGAATAATAAACTCTCTGAACAATAAAAGATCTGTAGGTTATGATGAGGTATCTACAAACATTCTAAAAGCTTGTAGTAAATTAATATCACCAGTCCTTTCTCATTTAATTAATCTTTCTTTTTTAAACGGAGTATTCCCGGATAAACTAAAAATTTCAATTGTTAAACCTCTTTACAAAAAAGATTTAAAGACTGATGTAAATAATTATAGACCCATCACCTTAATCCCTATATTATCAAAAATTTATGAAAAGATTATGCATATTAGACTAGTAAGTTTCTTAAATAAAAACAGTATTATTAAAGAGGAACAGAATGGTTTCCAAAAAGGTAAATCGACCACTTTAGCAGCATTTTCTCTTGTCCGCTCTATTACAGAAAACATAGACAATAAGCGGCCAGTAACAGTAATCTTCTTAGATATGAGCAAAGCTTTCGATCTCGTTAATCATAAGAAATTATTAGCCAAATGTGAAAACTATGGTATTCGAGGTCCTGCGTTAGATTGGCTTCAGAGCTATCTTAGTAATAGAACACAATGTGTTGAAATATCTCATATTGATAACCAAAGTGTCTTAAAACCATATCGATCTCAATTTAAACTAAATACAAGAGGAGTGCCACAAGGCAGTATTCTGGGGCCACTCCTATTTCTTTTATATATTAATGATTTGCCCAATGTTACCCAGCATAAATGTGTTCTGTTTGCTGACGACGTATCCGTAATTATACCAGAGGACAGTGAAGGAAACCATGAAGAGTCGTTACACTCAACATTAGACACGATTATAAACTGGCTTAATTTAAATGACCTTAAAGTTAACCTTGCAAAAACCAACTTGATTCAATTTTCTAACTACAAACAAAAACCTAAAAATATTAATCTTGTTCACAACGGAGAACTTATTAACACACAACATAATGCGAAATTTCTAGGATTAATTATGGATGACCATTGTAACTGGAAACCTCATTTAGACTTAATTTGTAAAAAAATAAATAAGTTTGTATACGCGTTAAAAAAACTTAGACAGTCAACTGGGTATCATGCAGCAATTACTGCATATTATGGTTACGTAGAATCTGTTTTAAGGTATGGGGTCTTATTGTGGGGTAACTCTACCGACAAAAACAGAATATTTATTGCTCAAAAAAAATGTTTAAGGGCCATAACCGGCGCCAGTCCTTTAGAATCCTGTAGACCTATTTTTAAACAATTAAGAATTTTGACATTGGCATCCTTGTACATAGCTGAAATAGGTATGTTTGTCAAAAATCATCATCACTTATATCCTACAGTTAACGCCGATACAAAATTTGAACAAAGAGATCCAACAAAACTTAAAATGATAAGATGTAGAAGTACGTTTCACAAACAAAACAGTGCAATGATGATAATCACAATTTATAATCACATACCAAAACCTATTAGAGAATTACCATTATTAAAATTTAAAAAAGCTTTAAAGACCTGGCTTGTTGATAATTGTTTTTATAGTATAGATGAATTTCTTAGTTTTAAAAAGTGAAACTGTTTTAGAGTTATAAGTAGATACCTATTTACCTTTTTTTTGTTATATAGTACCACACTAATTTAAGTTTTCGCGTGCCTATTGAAGGCGAGATGTGTTTAGAACTTAATATTTTTTGTTTAACACCTTTTGTATATACCATGTCTCTAGCGAATAAAGATTCTATTCTATTCTATTCTATTCTATAAAGCAGACATTAGATCATAGACGTTGATTGGCATTACTCGAAATATGATTTGCTTTCACTAATGTCTGGAACTTTGGACCACAATGTGTGATATTCAGAAGGCTTGCTTTTTGCTTGGAAGGATTAATAATAATCTAATGTTATATCTTATAATTATCATCTGATGTAATATTAAGCTTGTCTTGATTCAAATTGGAAACAAATCGCAATAAGCCTTTTTTTTAAAGATATTTTAGATAAAAGTAATAGGTAAAAATAAGAAAAAAGTTACTTAAATACGCTTCTTGATTTCATTTGCGATTTAATAATATGTAATACCTAAGTAGGTACCTACGGACTGTCAAAAAGCTCAAGTATTATAATATACCTACTTGTGTTGAAGTGTTTTTGTGAGTCCTCAAGACTGGTACTTCTTTTTTTTAATATCTTTTAAATATCATAACCTTACTTCTGCAATTAGTCACCAGACCAGTAAATTACTGGTCTGGTGCAATTGACAGGGTATAAAAAACTTGAGAGTTTCAATTATAAATGAGGAATATTTGGAGATTAAGCTCGGACTGTTTTTTTTAACATCTAGTGTTTTATTGAAAATTGGGTCTTAAAAATAATGTTAATAACTAGATTTAAAAATTTTATAAACTTTGAACGAAACACTGAAAAGAACACAAAAGCCACCAGGAATACCAATACAATACAAGGGACATCGGCAATATTCGATTATGAGCTCTACACAATAAATATTGTGAAACTGTATTTAAGAAAATACAGTTTCAAAAAATAGACTATAAATTAAACTAAATCTTATTCAGGTTACGTTTAAAATTGTTTAAAAATAATCAGAACTTCAAAGAAACCGCTGTAACGATTGGAGTCAACACAAAAATATGTAATTAATTTATCGATACACATTCGGGTGCCGTACAATCGATAGGATGCACTAATAGCTCATCGATTTAATATTCATATCGATTTAGATGCTTTGACGAACAATCGTAGAATAGAAATAGGTCTGACGAAGGGAAAATTATCTTCATTCTTGTATCAGTACAAAGTTCCCTTCGCACCTATGCTGAATGAATTAAAAAACGGGTAAGGTGAGTGCAATGGCTTCTTTTGAACTAAGCCATCGATTTCAAATAAGGACAAAAGTCAATTTCGAGAGTTTAAGTAATGAATACGGCTGTCGGTGATTTCGTGGGAGAGGATTCGGACATTCGATACGGGAAAGGAACCCACAACCCTACGGTATTGAACTTTAAAAGGCAAAAGAACAAATAAAAGATAATAGCTGATATACATATTTAAATGAAGTTGTTTAGTAAAATTATCGGGTTACTTGGTTCTTTAATGAACAGAAAAACTTATTCTAAGTAAATAATTGGATACACTTTCTATTGTTTCGTGACATTGTTCCTGGGAATTAAAGGATCTGTGATTAAAGGCCTCTGTCAGTATAATGTACCCTTTTTACAGAAAAATAACGAAAATAGGTTCATTGAACTTTGTTTCAACTGCTAAATACAATGTTTTTTGAAACACAACTAAATGATGACCACAAGCCTAACAATAGGGATATTTGCGGAGTATTAAAAGTAAAAAAATATTTAATGCGTCAGTTAAACAATAAAGAATTGAAAAGTTGAAGCATTTTAAAGTTCAGGCGTGAGGCTCGTAACATGACAGCGTGAGCTAAAATTGTAGGACAGAGTGACATCACGCGAAGCTCTCAATTTACATTCGCTGTATATTCGTATTTGTTTTCGATACGAAAGAAATCACACGTGTCTAATATTTTTGTTCAGTCTCAATCTAAAAACTGAGCTAAAATCCAAAGTTAAAATCTATCTTGCATCCTTCTCTATCAGGTTTTAATAGAAGAGGAAGGAGGAACTCCTTGTAAGTCAACAATAAAATCAGCACCAATATCCCAACAATAAAATCCAGAAAGGGAATAGAATCTCACACTTTTTTCTACCCTCAATGATTTCTCGCACCATTTTTTTGAGGTTCAAAACCCGCTTAGCCGAAGGCTATGTTTGGAGTTCGTGACACCGGCGCAGGCGCAGGCTTATTATTAAAGCAAACGGACGAACGGACGGGTAACTGCGAGTGCATATGCATGGAGCCATGGACTCTACGTAAACACTAGAAACGTGTTTCAATATTTTAAAAATGTCTAGACTCTAGTTGCTTTTTGAAGTAATGTTTTAGTTGAAAATCTGGCCACTGTAACTTTTTGGTAAAATTAGAAATGTGTCTTAAGTAAGTGTAATATAGGCTCTACAGAAATATTTAAATAACGTTTGTTATATGGTTTCAAAATGATGATATCCAGTTGTACTTTGTTACTACTAAGTTTTTGTTGGAAAGAGCTTTGAAAGAAGAAATTGAAAGAAACTGAATTGTGTTATTTCCTGAATTTTGCAATTGTAGGTAACTTACCTTATGTTGTAAAATACCGTGTGCCGATGAGTAATTTTATCATCTTCCATAATTCGTAGATCTTCTCACAAGTTAAAAACATGCGGGCTCATATTATGTAAAATAATTGTTTTGAGGTTTTCCACGTCACCAATGAGGCTGGGACATGTTTTTATTGCGCATGCGCCACAGTATTGTATGGGAAATATTAGTTTCTCATGCGAAAGTCTTGCATTGTCTGCCTTTTTTAGATTTACTTCACAGTGTTGTCGTTTATTGACTAAAAATTTAGTATAATCATGAACATTATTGAGCTCGCAAAAAGTATGATAAATGATCGATTACGATAAATATAATGACGGTGTCTATAAAACGTTATTTTCCTTGTACGACTTTGATTTGATATTAAAACTTAATAGCTACAAAGTTGTGCAAAAAACTCAAGTAAGATTGGTTTTTTCGTCATGTTGTCAAGTTTACACTGTGTTAATTGATTTTAACATGTTTTTTGGGGTTGATATAAGTTTTTCGACCTCTGTAACAAATTGGACCCTGTTGTAAGAAAAGTTACCTAACAGGATTAAAAATCAAAGTAATAATGTAAAGCTAGCTCGCAGACGATATGTCACAAAAATATATGTATCATAAAACGCTGAGGACAGATTTATCACTTTCAACTCTCGTCCCCTCTTAGTTCATATCATAAACCTGTCTATTAGGGCTGTCACAGACATAAAAATTAAGTACCACAAGAGCTTAAAAGTATTTCGATGCATATAAAATTAGATGATTATAATTTGTTAATTTTATCTAGAAAATCTCCTCTATAATTTCCAAAGAAAGAAATACTGCAAATTTTCTTTTAAAGAGTATTTTTCTAACTAGCACAATTAATATTGTTTTATATTTTATCTATATTTCTCTTTTTTTTTTAGCTCATTGAATGATTATATTGCTAGCCTATGCATTAAAGCTACGAATACTTCGTATAAAGTGGTGACAGCCCTAGATAACATCCGTGAGGTCCAAACACGGGCGTGTTTGAGCACCGTGCCTGCGCCTGCGCACTGTTGTGTGAGCAAACAACGCTCCGAGATAACTCTGGCTATGTATAGGCACTGCTTAGCGTTAACCAGGTATAGGTAGACGCACAGAAAAATAATTTTTATATCTATGGAAAGACCGACGTTTGAGAGTTTAACTGTGGGAGGGGTGGGGGGGGGGGGGGCTTTTAATAGAACTCGAGCCAAGAAGTCATTAATTTCATTAATTTGAGAAAAAGGTATTATAAAGATGCATAAGTGTAACGGAAAATGTAAAATGGCTGACTTGAATTTGAGAAAATCTTGATAAGTAAGACAATTGAAATAATGAAGAAATTAAAATTGTGATTACTGTCTTAACTTAAGCCTTTTATTAGGACAATCACCTTATCATAACGAGATAAAAAGCATGCTATTTCCAATGACTGATAGGAAATAAAGTTTAATAGACAGCAATATCTTTGTTTATGAAATATAAGAATTCGGGAAATTAAAAAAAAAATACGATCAAACGAATCTTTTTTGTTCTCCAACCCTGTATTCTTGCTTATCGAAAAAACACAGCATTAAAACGATTAACTTTTGTAATTGCGAACTAACCATATCCTTCGATGATTTTCGCGGGAACTTGTAAAAATTTTCACCTATACTGTAATTATTTTTATACCCATTTTACGGCATAATCTTGCTCATTGTAAGTTTATAATCGCTTTATTGGTGGTTGATTCTGTAGGTGAACAACAATTATGTTTTGGGTGAAATAACGAGTCTGATTGTTTTACGACGAAGTTAGGTAAACGAGGAGTTGGGTTGTGAGTGCCAAACTGTTGTATCGCCGACATTTTGTTTTAATTACTGAATACATAATGTAGTTTACATTTTTTATTTCTTTAAGTTGGAGTAACTTGCTACTGAAACATTTCAGAATATTTCTTACCTAAAAAGTTATGAATACTTATATTTTTCCGTCTTCGCCAGAAAACAAAGTCGTGAAAGCGCCCGTAGGCTTCAAAAAGTCAAGAACACTAAAGAGGATTGCTTTTATCTTCCACTATATCCTGGTATCCTAACAATTTGTTTCAAAAGCATGGCGAGGCATAAAAGTCGCGAGAAGCACAACGTTGGTCACATTTCCATCAGAATGACATCACTACCATTATGCCACGGAACGGCTCGGCTGGACAGTTACTGTCATACTCATAAATAGTTAATTAGCAATTTAATAAATACTTAAAACATGTGTGGTCTAGGCTTGCACTTATATGGAAGTTCGCAATACGAGATTTCGACGTAATAGGTACAGGTAGGTATTTTGATGAAAAAGGGATCTTAATTTTCTTAAATTGGTAAGACTGCAAGCAAGTATCGGTAACAATTATTGTTGATTTATGATCAGTCTGGCGGTATTATGATAATTTGAGTATGATTTAAAAGCAGTTTGAGTTATTTGATATGTGATTGACATAAACCGATAATATGTATGGTGTTGGCACCAAATCAATTTTTTTTCTGGTTCAGGATATTGAATAATATCAATATATTTTTTTTTGCTTTTTGGGAATAACGAATATCTACTTAGATACAGCGAATTTAAGTTAAGTAGTGGGGGTGGCCACGTCAGTTGTTGCAACTATTTTCGCTTACATATGAAGTCACAAGCCTTACTCCTTTTTTCCTGAACTTTAACGCGCCTTATCTTTTTCAAATTTTATTGTTTTGAAAGAAGAAAAATTACATCTAATATTTATTTATTTTCTAAGTTACGGATGGAATAGATTTTCCTTTTTTCTACTTTTCATACCTACCTAGTCCGAAACCCCTATTATGAAGCAAAGGCAATGCCAAAGTTTTATGTTCAAAACCATAGGTAAAACTTAAGCCTTAAATGAATTTTAAAAACTTAGTACCTAAAGGTTTTAAAGGGTATTTTTTTTAATCAAGCATGAAACAATGTATTATTCCTCAACATACATAAAACTTACGTATTGTCCGTCCCGTCTGCGAATAGGAACTGTTCAAATATTCAATGTTTCTGAGACTACGTACGTTACAAATAAGTAAAGGCAATTCCCAGAACAATTTCTTGTCGCGAACACCCGAGCGAATACATTAAATATAACTAAATTAGAACCGTACGATGTAGAAGATAAGGTTTGAAATTGATAGTGTGGTGAACGCAGATGCAAATATTGTAGATTAAGCGAGAAATTGGTCATATAGGGTACATTTTAGTTGAGATTTATTAGTAACGAGCAGTGACCCCGAGTGTTGGGTGATGGCCGTTTACACAGTGGTACACAGTGGTCCACAGTGGACAATTGGCCATTAATTGCGAGTGTTTATAGAATTGGAGCGGACTGACTGTTTGTATAACATGGCGACATCTGCACATTCGTGGACCAGACACTGGTTATTATACTGAGTGATATTGCGAAAAAAATATGACGCACACATGACATGTATAGGTACTCTATACTTCTTATACTATAAACAACTTGATTTTTTTATTAAAGCGTTTCTCTTCAGGGGCAACTAACAGCACAGTAGCATTAGCAATAGCGTTGAAATAAATTCAGCGTTTGTAAAAAAAGGAATTAAGAAAACAAAAAAATTTCTATATAAGTAAATATAATTTGTATTAATTACAAATTTTGTGCAAATTAGTTTTGATTTATATTAAATAAAAACTACATAGCTTGAGAAATTACCAAGAAAAGTTAAAAAGGTTCAATGCCCTTTCGGTTTTTACATCTAAGTCTGTTTTAGTTCAGTAAAGATAATTAGCAGTAATGTGAATCGCATATTAATAAGGACATTTCCTTATTAATATGCGATTCACATTACTGCTAATTATCTTTACTGAACTAAAACAGACTAATTATCCAAACAATACAAGCAATCAACCAATAAGTAATTAACCCCATCAAAAGCTTATCTACAAAATTAAAATAAACCGCTAGCTGGCGGGACATCTTTTGTAGAAGATAAAAAAGCAATAAAACTAAATAAATTAAAATAATGCTTTCTTTATCTATTAGGAAGTTTTGTTTATAATAATAATTTAAATCACAATATCAATGCCTTCAAATAACGGAGTTAATGAAGCCAATGGGCAAGTTATAATAGTTAAACACAATTATGCATTGTCCATCTTTAAACAATAAGTCTTAACAACTTTCTAGTTACTATTTTGTATGGCTGTGTCATTATAAATGACAGAAAATATAAAATAATATTATGTAATTCGTTATTTCATTTATAATCGAACGTCTTAACCCTTTCACTGTCCCGTGAGTCACATATAAACATTTCCATTGTTTAACTATTGTCTTCTGACGGGACAGGGAAGGTAAAAAGATAGTGCATCCACGCATCTTTGGTCTTAACCAACCTGAATTGTCGTAGAATTGCCACTAAAAATCGAAAATATACCTCAGAATTGAAAAACACATAAAAAACAGGACGCGTTAATCTCCATGCGCTATTAAATCAGACTTAATTACATTATGCTTTCAGAAACATGTAGGGACCTTTGAACCAAGATAGAGTATCTTAACGACAAAGCAAAACTCGCAAAACAAGTACGAACGGAAACCATTTATGATTTCAAACAATATTTGATCCGTTGTGTCCATAACATTACCCGTTAGTTTGTTTGGGCAAACCCGCCAACATTGCTTCTACTACGATGTACTAGAGTTGATGTTTCGTATTGCATACAGTAAGGGGTGAATTTGTAAGACAAAATTTAAAAAACGGATGTATAAAAAGATCCTTCCCATATAGGTAACTGTCAAAGTATTTGAATAACATTTCGTGGTTCCGAAATATAAGCTGGGGTCTTTATTTGCAATTTAAAAGATTTTTTTAAATTCTTTGTACGACTGTTAATATCAAAATATTAATTCAAATTTATTGATGTGCATGTGTTTTATCAATAATAAATTACCAAAATAATTACGCGAAGCCAAATTACGACAATTAAATAAAACCACCATGAGGAAATTGGAGATAAATAAATAAGGTAAGAAAAAATATTAAATATAGACCCTCTTTGTCATGTAAATAAACATTAAAAACGGGCAATAAGTAAAAACAGCAATAAATAAACGAATCACAAACCAGATTTATGTTGAATTACCTCCGCGGTTCACTGTCGCATACAAAACGGATAACAAACACCAAAATAAAAAGAACTTTCCCTCAAAATCGAGTATTTATACACATATTATCTTTCTAAACAGTATAACACTAAAGTTGATCAATATTCAAAATGTCCGGGCTGGTCTCGACCACAGAAATCGTGTGGTGACGTTACGAATACCAAACGCCGGGCCACATTGGTATTCACTCTGTCCCGTATAGGCGAACACGCAGAGGACTTTGTGTGTAGAATTAAACTATTCTTTCCTATCTCTTAATCTCGGATTAACCAATATTTTGAGCTATTCTGCGCTAAATTAAGTGTTTGTTTTAATTTTAGTCGCTAATTAAACCTCATTCGATAACAAACGATGTATTTCGTACTTTTTTATGACTTTATATCATTGAATGCATTCTCCTTTCCCTTCAAGGAATACAGTATTCATCTGAAATTGTATTTTTAAGTTGTCAAGCAGTTAAATGTAAGGGGTTAGAAGATAATTATATCGTGCACCTTATTTTATTATTAAAAGCTTGATCATGCGGGCTCTATTGTCTTTTGTTATTGTGGACTTGGGGGTTTTATTCAGAAGTCCAGACAAAAAATAACATAACGCAGATTAAGTACAGTTTAAGAATCCCGGGTCGCCTAATCTTTTTTGTATTCTGGAGAGTCACTGGAGGTCTTAGTATATAAAAGTTTTGGGTAATTTAACAGATTTTTTTAAACTTTTAATTATTAGTCATGTCGAAAGAGATCAATAGTCTCTTGACCCTTCACTTATCAGCACGTTAACTGCTTGAACTTTTTGAATAAAGCCCCATATGATGAGGCGAAAAGTCCAGTCTGTCGTCAAAAAAGAGACAATGTGATAGATTTGCTAAGGAGAAGTGAGGAGAATAGATCTATCTGTGATGTGGCATAAAATAGGATACCAACCATCAATCGGTTTAATAGCAGCCGCTTCGGAAAAGCCCTCAAATGAACTGTAAAACTGACGTGTAAATGTCGATGTAATTACACACCAATTAAAGTCATTAAAAAGAAATTGGTATTAGTACGGTATCTGAGAAACAGCTATAAACCTTACGTTATAATATAATTGTGTCTCTATATGGTTAATTGTAATTTTGAAGTACTGCTTCATCTTGATGTGGTAGTGAAAAGTGTCAATGAAAACAAGTTTTACGATCTGCTGTAAATGATCTTTCACGTATTCTTACAGCTTATATTTTTGTTTGAAAAGCCTTTTTACCGTTAAAAGCATATTATTCTGAATTTAGCGATTTAAAAAAAAGTTGTTTACGTTACGCCTAATGAAAAGAGGTTCTTGGCCTATCCTTTAATGACAACAATTTTAGAAATTTTTAACATAAGAACTGGTGCAATGAATGACTTTTAAAAATAACCGCGCAAGGAACCAGGTAAGTTTATACAACCAGTCTCTGCAAGAGATTCAAATTACCTGGTAGGTAAATTGTTTATGGAAGTCAGATACGAAGAATAGATAATGTAAAAGTCGTTATTCGGCTGCATCCGATGTACTGTTTGGTATATCCAACCCCAACAGTTTATGAAAAGGATAAGCGAGGATTGAATAGGTATATGGTCACGCAGCAACGAAACCTAAGCCACTACGTCATCAAATCATGATAATATTCATACAGGATGGGAATAAATGATTTGTACGTAAAGGTATGTCCATACTAGCTATGGAATAACATAAAATAAAGAGGGTGAATGAAAATAAAACCGTTATTATTATAACTATAGACGAGATGTTTATACATGGAATGATAACTCTAACGACTGTTTATATGAAAACCAAGTAGGTTAGTAGGTACTAATGCAATGTTGATTTGAATCTAATGATATGTAAATAAGCACAGATAGAAAAGATCGTAAAGCTCAGAATTTAGCGTCGATAGATTAAGATGAGATATCGTTAAACCTATGACCTAAGTTTGTAACTAAATAGGTTTAGTCTACAAGCGTAAGTGCTAGAATCGATAAACTAATGCAATGCAGAAAAGCGAGCCGATGCCATAATACGGGCTCAGGTTACGAGCCGCGCTTAACGTCAACAAACGCGGCACAATTAAAAAACATTAAAAAATGCGATGCGTTGAATTCACTCCAGTTTTTAAAACGACTCGTTTCACAAGTCCCTACTGTGAGAACCAACAGGTAACCCGACCTATTCAAAAAGACACCGGCCCTGCGAAAGCTCGCGCAGCCAGCGCGCCAACACAACTCGGCCGCGTTAACTCGCAGACCGCGCTTTCATAAGCTCGACTACTTGTATAACTAGCACTCACCTTCGACACCATGGATCCTGGCGGCCAGTGTCGACAGCACTATGAAGACTGACAGCAATTGAATCCCATAATCCGGTATAAAGTTCCTCGACCACATTTTGTAACACAACATTCACACATGGATCACACACATTTGTTTTACTCCTTCTATGTCGTTTGAACACAATATAATCAACACTCACGGAACTAAATGTAAGAACTGACACTTCATTTTGTTTTTGAACTGTTGTTACGTCGAAAACATTTGTTTATTGGACATTTTAGCGGTAAAACACGTTTGAAAATAACGAAAAGCCCGGTAGGAACATGCGCAGCCGCGTCCCGCTCGCATCTGACGGCTTTGTCCGTAAATACACAGCGTACGGTAAATCAAAATGGCCGCCAGCGCGCTGGTGTGCGTGCGCGCACCTTGTAACAAAACATATTTTGATGTCTAAGCTTTGTGAGTAACTTAGAACGATAGTTTTATTAATTTGATGATAGTACACAACTGATTTAAGTCATGAATTGGTCAGTATTTGCGTAGAAGTCCGTGAGAACCGAGTTACACACACATGTAAACAATACGCGGAGGAATGTTGATTCAATGGAGAAATCAAGCGATTCAGCAGCACTGTGTGCGCGCAACCAATCAAGAGCTTTTGAACTTTGATGTTCATTCGCCACAACACAGATGGCGCTATCCACCATCGTAACAAGGGGTGAAATATCAAAAAACATGTTTTTGAAAATAAACTAGTTATGTATTTGAATCTTGTTAAAATAACGCTCTTCGTATTTTATTCCGAAGCGACCAATAACACATCTCTGGGCCTAATTTTCGTTCACCAATATTATTTAACTTGGTTTGATCGATATTCCGTTGCTATGAATGCAAGCCTAGCAAAAGGGTGGAACTCGTATCTTGTATTATTAAATAGCAACAATATTTATAACAATGGCGATTTGTTATCAAAAACATCCCTTCGAAATAGAATCAGAAGACCGGCTTACAACTATCAACACGAAAATATTCGAGATTAAAAAGAAAATACAACTATCTGGTAAGTACTATTGCTAGATGATTCAAATTCATTCTAAAAGGTAGGTATACTAAAAAATATCAAACAAAAACTAAACTGATCTTGATGAAATTCCACAGAATTAATAGCTTTAACACGACTATACAAATATATAGCTACGCAGCCTAAATTAAGGGTAACTGACAGAAGATATAAAATACAAATACTAGATGTTTTATTACAATGTTTTTTTTCATTAACGGCCGACGTACTTGCTTTAAAGATAATCAATAATCAGACGATACGTTTGTTTTCTTTTTAATTACGCTTGCTATTAATAAAAATCAATACTTAGAGTTAAGATCAATCAGCAAACTTGAACTTAAGAAACTGATGGTAAAATAAAATTAACAACAATTAACTATTGTAACAATTGTCCCTTCTCTAAATGAGAAGAGGCCTGTGCCTAGTAGTGGGACGCTTATAGGCCGGTATTATTATATTATTATTATTATAACACCAGTCGATCGATGCACACAATATAATTGGTAGTGGAGTTTAAATTTAGTGAGGCTGAAAGCCGACCTTCACTCAACTTGGGTAAGCCAGAAGAAGTATTTTTAGTTAGGAAAAGGCAATTTTGCGGGCGTTCTAAAACCATAAAGTAATTCCAATTATATTTTAGAGGGTCAAAGAAAGTCAAATTTCGAGGAGAATGAAGAAGAGAAGCAGCTTAACAATGATCACATAGATACATTGAAGAAGGAAATAAAGTTAAGACTGACGGAACTGACGAGGGCCAAGGAGGTCATTGGAGAAGAGGAGGTGCAGATCAAGAAGTACTTGAATGAAGTCTGTCCTATGGGAGATAAGAGCGCTGACCTGGTGAGGGGAGAAATGTATTATAACTGTTTGGACAATATACTGTTTTTTTTTGCTTAAGGACTACCTCTAGTCAACTCGGCCACTTTCCACCAATCACAGGCTTGTAGCTTGCCTCACATTGGTGAATATTGACAAAAACTCCTAATGCGACGCTATAATGCTTCTAGTCGGTGTTCTACCAGCGGTAGCTCATTGCCCATTAGGTATCTACCTACCTATATTTAATTTCTTCATTCCTACAAGTGGTTTAAATACACTACAAAGAGATCAGAAACCAATCTCCCTAATCATAAATTAATTTTTCTGTCTCATAGTAACAGATGAATCGATAAATCTGTGATTGACATAATCAGAGTATCTACGTAAAGTGCAATGTAAAACTAAACCAAAAATATAATTATTTAATACGACAGTAATGCAAGGTAATATTTTTTCGGAGTAGGCATCAAAGTTATATATTATTTCAGATAACTCACAATCTAGACCTAAAAGTAATAGAACAGAGAAAAATGCTGGACTTACTGAAATACGAGAAGAGAAGTAAAAAGAAGAAACTAACACAATTGGAAAAGGAATACGAATACCTTTTGATTGAGAACAATAAAGGAATTCTTATGAAATCTAAAAACAACAGCAGAGCTAGGAAGGTAAGTATGCTTGTGAGTAGCTGTTCTGATGACAATATAATTATTTAACTTGTTTACTCGGCTAATGATGTAGGCTAAGTTACTGGATGGGAAGAGGAAAGAGTTTCTTGAAATGAAGAAATGACTAAGGTAGTAACATCTTATTGCAACCATTAGAGGTAAGCCATTTTACCTCGTTATTCTATGATCATGATTATCCTGAAATGGCCGTCTAAATAGATTAAAAAAATATATGATACAGGCTGTTATCGAAAGGGAAAAAATATCCAAAAGGGGGAAAGAGTGAATCTGGTCAAATGTGTGTTATATTTAATTAATAGCAGAATTTTTATATTAATTCGATATGAAAAATCATAACCAGACCACTGTAGCGATGTATCTCTACATTAAGCGAGTTCGGTAACAATATATATCCCTCGTAATGCAGTGACAAGTATTGGATGATTCTTGATGTCAAATAGTTGATTGAATTTATTTAATTGACTCACTTTGATTAATTACATGTAGAAACAGAAAGGAAATTTTTGAACCTACATGCAGCGACATCTATCATACTTTGAATGAACTAATATGTTAATGAAGTCGGCAAAGCCAATTGAATATTGGATAGTTCAGATGTCGCACGCGTCGCCCCAAGACGTGCAAGATAATAGAGAGGAGAATTATTTGAATACTCGGGTAGTACTCTGAAGCTTAGTTGACAAAACCACTGGTGCGTTGAACCAGGAATCGCGGGTTGAAGTCCTGTTGGAGGTTCACATTTTTCTTGTGTATTTCTATTTGTATTGTTCTGCATAAATGCGTGAAATAAATTAGAATAATAATTAAAATAACTGATTTTGAGCGAAAATAACAGATGCACTATTTACCCCTCTGGTAAAACCCTATACAGTAGGTAGCATCAGACTGTAACTGTCAAATGAACCAGTAAAAAGCTGGTTGGTTCAGAAAAGTAATTATTATAAAGTTTCATAGGATAAGACATGTTCGGTCTATATGTAGTAAATCGGAGAATACGATAAATCATATAACCCAATAAAATGCCAATGGTCTATTAAATTCATTATAAGGTCGGAATATAATAAAATAAGCAAGTAGACTGATACTCGTCTGCTTGCGACCACGGCCGGTGCAAACACATTTGAAACGTCAAGCCTTAAAAGGTAATAGCAATTGTTCGCGTATTAACGCGGACAAATTCATTTACCTTTTTACCCGTGGCGCATGGCGTAAGTTTATTAAAATCATGCAACGCGATAGTTTTAAAGTCAGGTCAGACTATTCTAAAATATTCAGTGAATGTCCTAAAAACCAAATTATTAACGATTGCGCAATGTTAATAACGCAGTGGTTTTTGACGCTGAATATTCAATTATGTGATTGGCACCACAATTTCCCTTTGGATCAAGACAATTTGTCTCATAATTTTTCTAATAAAATGAAAGATGGTAGGTTATAAGTATCATTTCTCGCAATTTCAAGTCTAACGCCGAATGCCGAATTAATTTTTTGTCTCTATCTCTACAGTAAAACTCAAACTTTGACTAATGCTTACCTTTATTCACAAACAGCACGTTTCACATTTAGAGAATGAGATTCATAAAGTTCTCATTCAATGGACAGAAGCGGAACTGGTGAAGAAAAAGTATATATCTATAAGGTTCGTCTTGTTCTATTTCCTTTTTAATAATTCGAACAGACTACACCATTGCTTGAAACTATTTGAAATCTTACATGTTTTATTGCAGACAAGCTCTTATAGACGACTCCGTGAAATTCGAAAGCTCCTTATCACGCATCGAAGATCTTCTAAATAAGCAGAAAGAAGAAATTATGAAATTGGAGGTAACTATTTATTTAAAACATTTGCTTAACTACCACAAACACTACACACAGCCCATTTAAAACACGTAATCCGTACACCTCTTGTGTTAATTTACATTGTATTGCAAAGCCGGATTATCATAATTGTTTTAAGGTATGAAGTACATAATACTTACGGGTTGTAAGGATGTATTTAATGCCTAGACAAAGCGAAGTGTCTTAGGAATTAAAAATATAAATCTTACCTAATTACATATTTTGAAATGATGTCCACAGCGAATTCGCGAAGAAGCAGGAGATATGCGTATTAGAGCGACAGCAGCGACTGCAGCAGAGGCGGCGCGTGCGCACGATGCTGAACATTCGCGAGCAGCTGAAAGAGCATTCTTCGCGCAACGCTTCGCAGAGAGAAAGCGAGAGTTGGAGAAACTGGAAAAGAGAGTGTTTCCACCACAAGGTAAGATGCACAATTTAAACAAGTACTGAACTGGATATTTTTTCTAACAAAGGCAAAAGTCATGTCGCCTAGTAGTTACAATACATATTATGTCATCTACAAACAGTTTCCATTCGTTTGTCTTCACGTTTCATTGTAGCTCGACCAGTGGTACGTCAGGAATCGACCAGGTCAACCGAAGGAGAGCCAGTTCCTGAGGAGGTGTCTGCCGCTCAACAGATGGAGGATATCTTCCAAAGACTAATGAAACTAACAGGTGACCTAAATAAATCTTTCCCCGTTGTGAACAATAATGCTTATAGGTATAATTACATAGATACCTTTAAATATTCAGAACGCTGAATTGGTCAGTTATTATACTGGTACCTCAAAATTAAATCATTTTAAGGTTAGTGTATGGTTTATATGTCTTGAATTTGGACACTTGTTAAATTTATCTATATAAAAGTTGCCAAATCACATTTTTATCGAAGATGGCTCAAATTATGACTTATTTAATGATTTGCCCAACGTGCCTTACCAGGTGGTATGCCACTACCAGTCATGCAGGTGTTTCACGAGGACCTAAACAAGGCTACGGACAACACTGATTATTCAGTACAAAATGTAATTGCCATAACTAACATGCTAACCTAACCAACACACTAAGATATTTTTTGAAGATCGTTACTAAATCTTTCTTCCAGGGGTAACGGACGCAGAAGAGGTTTTCGACAGATTTCGAGCTCAAAGAGAGACTTCACAGCGTCTCAACTACCTGCAGCAGACTACGGAGGAAGAGAAGCTTGGATTGGAAAAGACACAGACTACGCTCATGGCTGAACTGGAGGCCTTCAAATTTGCCTCCGTTAAGGATAAAGATGAGTAAGAATCTCATTCCCTACCGTTTGTGTTAAATACTAGAAGAGCAGATAAGACCAAGAGTTTTATTCAGATGAGAATGCATGAAATACAAATAAAATCCAACGTTTATACTGTCATTGCATAATAATATGTTTATTATAACACTAGCGACCCGCCCCGGCTTCGCACGGGTGGACATTTATTTCTTCATAGATGTGCACCCCCTCTGCGGTATCGCCGTGCGAGTCGTGCGACACATATCGGCCGGCGGCCATCATTCATTTTAATACCAATTACAATTTTAAATTCGTAATATCTTTTGAATGAATTCTCCGATTAGAATAAAATAAAAAGTAATTTATAGCTATTGAAACAATCTTGCTCAATAAATAGTTTATTTGGATAAGGATTAGTATTTGACGATAATATGATCAATAAACATAGGCTAATAATTTTAATTACTTTTATTCTATGGAAAAGTGGTTATAATGGCTAAAATATAAATGTTTGGTTTATACTATCGCGGACTTTTTTGTAGGCATTATTGAGTTCTACAACTTTTCTATAGAAGTCAACCATACATCTCTAACCATTTAGGCAGCGTTCGCGAGAATCGTTAACGTACGGCAGTTTTTTCGTCGACTTACTCCACAATTTTCACTACCACGAAAAATCCTATCTATTTTCCGGGATAAAATATAGCCTATACGGATTCGGAAGAATCCCTCTAAGTAATGGTAAAAGAAATTTTGAAATCGGTCCAGTAGTTTTTGAGCCTATTCAATACAAACATGCAAAAATACAAAGGTTTCCTCTTTATAATTAATATTAGTATAGATAGGAAAATATTGACGCGCCTTTATGTCAAATTTAGTAATCTATCGTTTCAGAAGTGCAATATATGATACTGTCACTAATAACTAGACAGTAAGCAGCTTAATAAAACATTTAAGGATAAATAACTCGGAGTAACCCTAGGGAGATAGTTCACGTGTGAATCGTTGTTTTGCTATCAATAGCCCTTCTATCAAAATGAGACCCGCAGATAGCAAAATGGTCTTTAAGTAGGCACTGATTCGTATAGTGCCATGGGACTGTGACTGTACCCACGCTACTAGTAATATAAGAGAATCTCTCTTGATGATCTGTAAGTAATAACTAGGGTTCAGAACCGGGAAATCCCGGAACCGAAAAACCCGGGATTTCCCGGTTCTTTAATAGTAGTCAAAGAACCGGTTTTCAATGAAAAAGAACCGGGATATACGGTATTTTCGGGAAATAACAAATCATGTTAACTATCTCATCATTTGTTATTTTAATATTACAAAAGTGACGAAAACAAACGAACACGTTATTTCAAAAATTATATTGATAAATATCTCATGATTTATTTGATTTTAATCTTCTATTAACAGAGTTTAATCTTTTTATACAAAATATTCAAGCTAAAACCATATTCTCATTAAAATGTTGTATCTGTAGGTACGTGGTAGATCATTATATTCTAAAAGGTGGTACGCACGGCCACGCATCAAGCTATACATTTCCAACATAAGCTGACCTCGAGTTGTTCGGAAATGTTATACAACATAAGGTCAACGTAAACTGTACACATTCACTTCTCGGAAAATGAGTGGACAGATATTGGACAACTGCACGAAGTCCTGTATATAATAAAAACAGTTTTGGAAGCGTTGTGTCGCAGAGATGCCACATTACTTACTGCAGATGTAGCCATAAAATATACTTTAAACAAGTTAAATGACATCAATTCCTTTCTAAGCAGAAAAATGGCATCAGCTCTGAAAAAATGCTATTCAGAAAGACGTTTAATATAAGCTACTATTCTGAATTACTTGCATAACCCTGTAGAATATTTTTTAAACATAAATAGCGACGATACAAGTATATTTATCCGTCCAAATAGCGATCAAATGTGCAACCAATCATTGTATCACTTCTAAAACGCACCAGCTGTCCGACTTCTACCGAAACACCTCAAGCCTCATCTCATTCAATTCAAATGGAAGAACTACATGAACCTGAAGTGCAAAGAAGAGATCTAACGAAAAGTGATGAATAAAATATGGAGCTACAAAAGATAAGAAAAGAACGTGTAAGATCAACGCACAATGACAGTCTAGATCAAAATGTTAAAATCGAGATGGCACTCTTTGAAAATGGAGGTGATCGTGGGCGTTATTTAACAAAAGCTTACGAACACCTTCTCACAATTCCACCTACTAGCGTGGAGCCAGAGAGAATTTTCTCCTCAGCTGGCCTTTTTTGTAAAAAAATTAGATCTCGTTTAGGTGATGCAACTTTAGATGCATTGATCTTTTTGAAGACACATTACCAAGAGAACAAGAAAGTTTAATTATAAAGACCAAAATGGAGATACTATTTAGTAGATATTTAGTAGAGAGATCAGCCTACGATATACGTTGATTACCTTTATTCAAAGGCTATGTACCTGTGATTTTTATTTTTACCTGTTATTTTTTTGACTATATTTACCTCAAAATTTCTTTAAAGAAAAAAACCCGAATATACCGAAAATCCCGGGAAATCCCGGTTCTGATTAGAACCGGTACCGAAAATCCCGGTTCTTTTATCTGTACCGGTTCTCGATACCCTAGTAATAACCAATGAAACGTCCACATTTCATCAGGAAATAAAGAAAATAAATCCGAAATACAAAATAAGCTTAAAGGCACATTACAGTAGGTACATACTTGTTTACGCAGATATCTTACGCGGAACATTACTTTCCAAAATAAAAGTTCCCTATCCTGTTCCTGATTCCATGAATTTGACGGTAGTTCCAGATTAGCGCATTGAAAAAAAAATACAACGTTTTTTAATAAATAGGAATCTAACTATTATTTCCCAGAGCTCAAGACCAAATAACAGCATTAAAAGAAGAGATTGAAGAAGAAAATGCAATCTACGAGGAGTTGGAGAAGAATATGGACGAGCTGGAGAATCTCCTGCTGGAGATCAAGAGATTGCTGTATGACCTGTGCAAGCTGCTAGATGTAAGTATGGTTAATTTATTTATTCACTCTAATATACGATTAATGAATTTTAATTATTCTTTGTACTACCATCAAATTGTATCTGAAAATGTTTTGTTGTGATCAATAAATCAGGTGTTTCACTTACTACTGTTTGTGTAACTGGTAAACTTTGTTGTAGTCGTTTTAGCAAAATAAGGCAATCAAGGCTTAATTAACTCTTTAAAATTCATCCATGAAGGTTGCTAAGAAACAAAAATCTTAAACAGTGCATTCCAGATTTACAGGAAACTAGGTTCATTGAAGAGCGATTAATATCACTTTAATAGTCTATTGCGTCACTCTAATCAATCATCAATAACTAAATAATTAAAAATCAAAAATTTCCGGGTCTGCCCTTCTAGATAATTCCAGAGCCCACCATGCCAGAATGGACAGCTGAAGCTAGAGACGTGCAAGAGGTGGTGCAGGTGCTGACGACTCGATACGAGAAGGCGCGGCTCAAAGTTGAAGATGTTAAGGAAAAACAGAAGGATAACACTATGATCATGGTGCCTTCTAATGTAAGTCAGGTGGTACGAGCTGCTGGGCGCGATTCCTCCCGCCTGGGTGTCTCTGTTTTTTCATAGGATCCGAGCTCACCCCATATCAAGTTTTATCAAAACCGGTGGCTGGATGCAGTTCGCTTCCAACAAGCCGATCTGGAAATCTTTGGGAGGCCTATTTTCGGCAGTGGACGTCTAGTGGCTAATATTATGACGATGGATAGGAAAGAGTTGGTGATAAGCTAGCAGTCCAAATTCGATGATCACGGGGTGGGTTTTAAACGGATGCTTCTTATGTCGGTAGTGGCCTGATGGGTCATGCTGAGACTGTCCCAGACGAATGACTTCATCAACTTTATCAGACGAGATTGGAACCGGCTTCAGAAAGACTGATAAGCACAAAAGTTACTTATACACCTGTCAAACCTCATATTATGCGCGTGATTGGTTATTAATCTTTTAGTGAACCAATCAGTCCTGATCAGTAAGTTTGACAACATACCTATTAAATTGATCAGCTCCACAAAAACAAGAGTTCACCTTTAACGTAACATGCGCTCGGAGTAGTAGCATAAATAAATAAATTCCTTACTTAGCATGAACAAAGTTTACAGAGGTATTAGGTATTCATCTATTCGTGAAATAGATGAAGCAGGGTGTCCTATATTTTCTATAAAATGTTATAATTTACTTTGCTTTTCTAGCCGACCAGCGCAGCAGCTTCAGTAGCAGGTCTAAGCGGACAAAGCCACAGTACGCATAAAGAGTCGGAGAAGAACATTCCTACATACAAGGAGCTCTTACAGAAAGAGCCTGTTAAAGCACAAAGTACGTTTGTTATAACTATATTGGCGTCAACCATACTTTAAGGAAGATGAGAGCTTTAGTAAAAGTAAATACATCATGAAGAAATATGTGGATGAAAGGAACAATTACAAAGTTCAAAGCTTTTTGAAATAAAACTACTTTTGAAACGGTTTCTATCGCAGTTCATATTGATCTAGCCGTGACCACGACACCTGCACAGGTGTGCTACATAAACCGTGATATAATCCATTAAAAAATTAGTTTTTTGACAATGTTTAACAATCGCGTAAACTTCAGAAAACAATACGTTCAAAGCTAATTTTAGATACCTATGAGCAAGAAAGAAATGCCGAAATAAATGAAAAAATCATAATTAATTGCAAAAAAACGACAATTCATAAAGTTTATAAGATTTTACGACCATTCAGGACAAAAATTACCACTGTACTACTAAAGTGTAGGTACAAATAACTGATCATATGTATCATATTTCAGCATCTGAGGATGATGAAGACATACCTTCGCGCTGCTATCTCAAGAGACAAGCACAGCTGATAGTCGACACCAAATGCAGGAGGAAGGGATTCCGTTTGCCATTCAAGCGATAAAGGAACAACGTTAAACTATAATAAATTTCATTAATCACTTTCATAATTCATTTAGATGTGCTGTAGAAATATTTAAAATAATTTAAAAAAATTGTAAATTTAGTAAAATAACACTACCTCGAAATTATTTTTTGACTACCTCTCTACCAAAATCAGCAATGTGCCCTAAATAAATATCATCTCATTTTATAGACTCCTTCGTAGCATCGAAACCAACCTCGAACCCTTTACCTACACATAAAAATCAAACCATAGACGTAAAAATCAAAATTGATGTATAATTAGACTTCAATCAAAACCGTCAATTATTTTGTAACGCTGAAGCTTGTGGTGATAGAATAAAGTTTTTTTTGTTTATTTTACAACGCATAATCATGTTTTGTCCAAACAAGAACTCGTATCTACAGATGACAGTAGCTATGAACCCCAGGCTCATAAATAAGGCTGTCCGTCGAGCGATGAGGAAGAAACAGTTTGATCCTCATGATGGTAAGTGGTAAACATGGTCTAGAAAACTTCTATCAAATAACTCCTTTGTAAGAAATCGAAACCAAACTGAACAAGTAAGCGCACCTTCTAGTACCTACAAGCAATTTTTCAATCTGTTTCTTTAGAGATACCACCAGCGCAGAGACTGGAGTCAATGCAGCCATCGATGTTTGCACCGTGGGTGGACGTCACTCGGGCGCACCTTGGATTCGGCCGCGTCGGACTGCGTCTTATTAGTAGGGATTTGAACTCAGAAGACAGTCTAATACAGCTGCAGGCTATACACTCTATTCTGGATCAGGTGATAATATTATCTGATTATAAATAAATACGTCACGGGAATTAACGCGAGATCATGCTTACCTTTTAAGGCTTGACGTTTTGGCCGGGTTATACTGGCCGTGGTCGCAAGCTGACTGATGTGATGATTCCATCTAATGTCCACAAGACAATTATTAACTTTAAGTTAATATTATTTTTGAGACATTTGTTGCTAAAAAACTTACTAAGAATAAAAAATATTATATGAAATCTAAGTCATTTAAAGCTATGGGAATCTTGGTTTTTCTTTAGTTCCTTAACATATATAAAAATAATTAGTGATAGAGTTATTTATTCAATAAGTTTTACCTTTCAGGTCCAAATATCTGAGAATGCGTTGTTCCTAATAGACTTGAACGTAGCATACAGGCTCATCGATCTGATGCTGGATCGCGACCCCATCGTCCGGGAGAAGGTGGCCTACATCCTCACACACCTTTGCAACTACTACCAGGGGCGGCAAAGGATCATATCCCGGCCTGTAGTTGTAGACAACCTCATCTACCTGTTCATGCGAGACCGCAAGGAGATCCGATACGCCGCCGCACTCTGTCTCAAAACACTCACCAGGGACCGATGCGCTTGCGAAATGATCATGAAAAATGAAGACATTGTCGTGAGTCTTCTTAAAATGATCAAAGATGACTACATGGCAATCGTCATATTTCATTTGAACTCACTGAAAAACTTGTCCGAGTGGGATCCCGTACCACCGCTAAAAGCAAACGCATTTCAAGTTATGAAGAAACTGATGAAACAACAGGAATATGGTATCGTAGCCGCTGCGATGGACTGTATGGTGCAGCTTCTCAAACACAGCGTCGGCAAGAAGCTGGCTGACCAGAATGATATGACGCAGTTTTTGAAGAGGTACCTCGTGTCCCCGAACATAGAAGTGCTGTTCAGTGCTGTAGGTCTGATGGGGTACACCACGCTAACAACGAAGTCAAAATGGCGGGCAAAAGAGTTCGCACATGACTTAGTGAAGCGTTTGGTAACTCTGTGCGTATCGCATAACATGCCAGTAATGCAGCTTCGGGCTATGCAAGTGCTCATAAACCTGTGCGACTGTCCGGACATAAGGGCTATTGTGAAGCGCTGGGAGAAGAAGATTATGAATATTAAGATCAGGAACCATGAGCAGTGGGACGGCACGTCGGAGACCACGACCTTTGGGCTGGAGACTGGTCACAACTACAGGACTATGTGCATTGAAGGCGTGGAGACTATCAAAAGCGACTTTGGGGATAGTATTCATGCTGTGAACGTGACCAGCTATATAAGGCAAGTGCAGGCAGTCAAGGAGCACCTGATAAGGGCCATCAACTTTAAATCATACAGAAATTGAGTTGGTTACGTGGTGGTTACGAAACGTAGCACTTATTTCTTATAAGAAATATTAAATTGGACAACAAATAATATTATATTTTACTAGCTGACCCGGAAAACGTTGTTCTGCCACATTAAAAAAAAATCTAGAGGGTCAGCCCTATCACTTAGAGGTGAGAAAAATAGATGTTTCATACAAAATAATCAAAATTTCATACAAATCGGTCCAGCCGTTTCGGAGGAGTTTGGTAACAAGCATTGCGACACGAGCATTATATATTATTAAAGAGGTAAGTATTTAGGATACCCTATCTAAATCATGTGAAAATCGGTTATTTACTTATAAGCATTTATTGAATAAAATTATACGAATTACAATATTTGAGCTAGACATTTGGTTTCATTAAACACGTTTTGTGCCTCGAGGCAATCTTAAAGCTACATTCAGTCGATAGACTAAACTTTAAAATTATTATCTACAGCATTTGATTTATATTTCTATCGGAACAGTTACACATTGTATGTATGAAATATCCGGGTTTATAGGGCTGAGTAAAACAAAGTACGATAAGTACGGATACAAAAAAAAACATTACAAAAGTTCTTTTATACTAAAACAATATAAAATAAAATGTGCGGAAATTATTTCCAAATAAAAAATACTCGCATAAACGTTTGTTATACAAAGTTATTGTTCATTCATTACAAAACAACCGAAGAGTGTACACAAATAAAAATTACTTTAAATTCTCACTACTTCGCCTTTTCTGTTACTTTTATTAGGGCATCTGAATGTTGTTCTATCAAAAAGGCATCTAAAGGCCGAATAGTGAAACGTCATCAGAAGCCGTTGTCTCATGCTGTCTCTCTCATTTTAATAAGTAAAGAAGAGACAGATAGACTTTTAAAAAAATAAAATAATTAATAAATAAATATCTTGGGACAATCTCACACACGGTCATCTGATCCCAAACTAGGCAGAGCCTGTACTATGGTAACCAGACAACTGATAAACATACTTATATATTTCTAAATACAAACATTTTATAGATAAATAACACCCAGACACAGAACAAATGATCGTGCTCATCACACAAAGATTTGTCCTGGGTGGGAATCGAACCCACGACCTCCGGCTTAGCAGTCAGGGTAACTAACCACTAGACCAACAGGCCCGTCATTTTAAGAACGTGTTAAAGTTGATTAGCGTTTCAGTATTCCGCGATAAAACTTTCAAGTCTATAAACCACATACCGAGCAAAATGTGTCTCAATACGGCTCAAACATGAGCATTGAAAATGTAAAAAATAATACATAATTTGTTAATACAGGTATATTGTAGTGAGTATTGTACACATAGATAATGAATACATATCTTTTAAATATGTTCTGTAGTAGTTAAACATTAATTTAACAATACACCATACAAGTTACGATACAGTACGTGACTGTACTCAGTAAAATATTATACGGAGTGCGTATTTATTCAACGAGGTAATCAGGTGCATAAAACTCTATAACTTTTCTCAACATATTTATTTATTTATTTATTTAACAATTTTTGTACACAAACAATAGTGGCACACAACATTCGGACAGAGATGTACAAAGGCACACATAGGTGGAAATCTTAAAATAGATAATCATCTTTTCATACAAATATAAGTCACGTGACTTATTTTAAGATTTCGACCTATGTTCCTTGGGGAAAGTCGTTCAGTTTTATGCACCTGATTACCTCGTTGAATATACGCACTCATTTTAAATTAATCATGTATAGGTATTGTGCGTTTTGTCTTTGAACCTAAATCTTTGGTGAATAATTTGCAGATAAATCTGAGATTTTCTAGTGTAACTAAATATATGCAACAATACTTAGATTATTTTAATTTAATTCAAATGTAGGCAAGATGTCAGACTCAGTAAATATGGATCAATTACAAATTATTAAAAAAACTTCAACAATATCTATAAAAACACGGTTATAAAAACATTAACGGTAATATCTTTTATAGTTTTTTATCGACTAAACGGTTATCGGTTAAACTGGAAGATCATAAACTCGAGTAATTTGTTGCATAATACTTAAAGTCGGCCATAGAGAATTTATATACAAATATTTCAGCTAAAGTTACAACTATGGTAAAGGCAATTCTAAAATGCATACTAAAAATCTATGGTAATGTTCATCTACGTAAGATTTTAAGATAGGCCAAGTTTTTAATACTATACCTTCTCCAAATAGAAGTTAGACAGAGCCAACTTATTAACAATTAAAATTCAACCCTAACATCCTCATTAGAAGTTTCAAATTAGCTTACGAGTTTTTATCACTCAAATATCAATCCTAAATAAGGTACCTTAGAGTCGAATTTCCATTGAGAATCTGGTGTAGCAATATCAACGCACACTAGCTGAAGATATTTTACTCTGGCCGTTATTTCAAACGTAATTTTCATTACATTATTTGACGATATTTTTTTCGTATTATTAACAATTTAATTACTGGTTATTTTTATTATTAAAATACTGAAACATTCACCATTTTCACAGATAAGTGTTCATTTGTCTTTTTACTCACAGCTGTGCCAATATTGTATATTTTTTATATACAATAAATTATTATAATTATAACTAATTGCATTGGTGATAATTCTGCAAGTATCCAACCAGTCATGGTTTAACAGAGTATTGGACGAATACTTAAACGAACTGTTTCAAGTCGCCGTTAAAACTAATTCTGTCTCTTTCTAAAGTGTGATGTAGTGACAGATGGTAATTTAAGGACGTCTCAAAGTTAAGTGTTGTTTAAGAATCAAGTGTACCTATTAAAGGATGTTACCGAAAGGGTATTTGTATCTAATAGGAGTGAACAGTACATCATTCTGGTGTAAAATCTAAAAAAGAGTAAATAAATAAATTGTACCCAATTTTTCACACCGAATTAATCGACACCAAGAATGATAAACGGGTCACCGCATTACGAGGGATAATATCTTATTACCGCACTCGCTAAATGTTTGGATACATTGCTTAAACGGTCTAGTTATGCATTTCGGTGTCCAATAATGGAGGCGAAAAATTGTACATCAATTATTTGATAACTCATTTTAAGCTGAAATTTTGCAAACCGTCTCTGTACCCAGATGCTCCTTTCGCCCCTTTTAGTAACACCATGGATAGGTTTAACACTGCTTTGAGTATGGTTTACGATTGCGTGATCCACAAGACGTTCGGCACTCCAATATCTTAACCAATGAGAGAGCTGCGATAAACGTGTCGATCGCGTAAACGCACACACTCGGCAATCTGGTTAGATTAGTCACAATGTCATTTATACGCAGCGAAATTAAAACATAATGTATTATAAGGTGGGTAGTATTTGAAAGCTTACTTACCTAATCTACTTGTATTAAATTTGGATGTTCTAAATATTATTTAAAGTTTTAATATCGCTTTTTGTATAAATGACATTTTTTCTTTTTTTTTTTTTCTTTACTAAAATTAAATTTTAATTTTAGCTAATAATCTTGGCGTTTTATAAATTGGAAACATTTGATCTTTATAACATTCAGGAATATGTCCAAATTTACAGCTATAATTTCCATAATCGTTCCGTTCATTTAAGTAAAATCTCACTGTAACTGCTTCTTGCAGTGCACTTCTACATATTTAAACAATCTCATACCTAAACAATCAATAGTTTTGACTAATATCCAAATTTTTACCAATTTAATCAACAAACACTGGACTCACAGCACGTCTCATCATATTTACAACTATCCTTTTTACAGAATCCACCGCAACACAATAATTTCTATCACACACTTTTCCAAATTCTATCAATCAAGTGCCACACTTTTCTTTTCAATTTCAAGTTATCAATTATCAACCACTCATTAAAACAAAGTATTGACGATCAATTTTCAAAATTCGACAGCACTTTACAAAGTACATTTGTACCAACACAAGTTTTCCAGTTTGTCACTGTATCACCCCACTATTAGAAACACACACTTATCGCATGCCTATGGCCAGTAGAGGACGTCCATCAGCTGAAACGACAACGATGAAAGTCTGCTATCTTATTCAAGAGACGTATGTTCAGTAATAGACTTCCATCAGCTGACAGCTTATCGTCTTATACAGTTGTGCCATGGGGTTCCTCTGGGGTCGCAGCTGGGCCCTTTACCCCAGCGTTGGGCGTGACGTACTGGTAGAGCGCTTCGCACAGGTCGTGCTGCGTGGCGTCTCACCTGGCGCCGCCGCGCTTGTTCAGCGGGTCGTACACCTCCGCCTCGGAGTCCACCTCGTCCTCAGACAGGGACAGCGAACCACCCACACGTCGAGTTCGGAGACCCTCCTGTACAAATACCCCAGGTAACGTTAATATATAGTAAAAACTCTTAATCAAAATATTAAAGAAAAGTGATAAATAAATATTATAAGATACATTTATAAGAAAGAATTCAAAGATGGCAAGACTGCAAGGTATTTCAACCTTTTAGATAATTAGCAATTATCTATAAGGTTGGAATGTAGGTAGATCTTAAAAAAGTCCTTGAAAAACAATGAATACGTTTCGCAGCAGTAGAAAAAGCATCTAGTGTAAGTAAAAGACACAGAGAGACAGTTTGACACATTTATGAAAAACAAGTGATTGCAAGCTGCTAATTATTATAGTGAAAATAAATAGCAGTGCATTATGCTTATTAGTTTAGAAAAGTTTTTAGTTGGTATATAACGTGCATGTACATGCATTTAATTAAGCACATAGTAAGGTACATACGAAATAATCCCAGCCCATACTAAAAGGAATCATATTAGATTCAAATAACTTTGAAAAATAAAAAAAGAACTTAAATTGTTCATTTCAAAGCAGATTTTTTCACCGTCAGTAACTTTTATTCTGGTAATCATTTTGAAAATTTGAAGTTGTTCCAAACAATAACTGTCAATTGCCAATTTAATTCCTCAAATAAAAGTAGTCTGTCTTTATAAGTCTTAAATTAATATATATACACTGAAAGTTTAGCACAAATACAAGCTATAAGACTTGATAAGAAACATCAACTAACCATCTGTACCAAAATTGGGATATAAAGTGGAGATTGGAGTGGACAATGGAGTTTAATGAAAAAGAATAAGGTGTCCATATCTCAACAATAAAGTTAACTACATTTTAATCACTTGATCATGTTGGGTTGGTACTCTTTATTCCATGCTTAAATGTGAATAGAATGAGTGTTAATATCACATAGATTTTGTCTAACTTAGGTTAAGCTTAAGCAAAGACAATAAAGAACATAGATCTAGCAGCAGGAGGCCATATAGGTCAATTCATACGTAGGTAATAAGGACCAACCCTTACTTGCTAAAGCGCCATTTCAGTGTCAGTTAAGAACTTCGTACAAATTCCACTTAACCCAAGAGTTGCAAGTGATCAATATTGTAGACAGTAAAGCGCTGAGCATACGATAGCTAATTTATACCAGGGCAGAAATTACGTCGCTTGATTTATTAGCTTTTCGAACAATTTTAGCGTGATAATGTTTTGAGTTCAAGGTTAACATGAATGTAAAAACAACCATGATGTGAGTGTGTAAGTTTATTAAACGTTTACTGTGTTTCGCTCTCAGATTGGTAAAGAGCTTTTTCTGCTTTTTGGGTCTAAGGAACTGTTTTCTGTATTTAAATTTGATTCTGCCACTGGTTGGCCACACTGCAGCGTTATTAGCGTCGTACACCTCCAAAGTGCTGGTCCTCAAACTCTTTTCGCACTCCAACAAGTACGGCTACGTTTGGTCGGGAAGCCGCTATTGGTCTCCGAAGGGTCTATAATCCTCCATTATGCCGAATAATGTTTGCGGCAACCTACCTCAGTTCCCAATCGGTTGAGTGCTTTGAGCGAGCCAATAGGAGTCGTCATAAAAGAATCGCAAAGCCTCTTACACAGAAACAGGTTATTTCTATCCGCGAACAAATGATCAATAGTATACTCAGCGCAAACATAAAAGGCAGCCCATACCGGTGACGTCACAGCTTTAGAAAGAAAAATAGAACAAAACCGTGTGAACAACTAGGGTGCGGTGCTTTTTATATGTGCCCACCAGTTCCGTGTCACTGATCCACGCCGGCACTCCGTCCTCAACGCTTGAAGACATCTGAACACACGGGTAGCATCTCAGAATGTACATATAGGTAGATAATTAGTTTTATTAATTAGAACGTATCAATGGACGTACTGTAGTCAGGCTAATTTGTTCGTAACACTTCCATGGTCCATGCGGGTGGCGGAAGTAACTAATCAATGACAGCGCCCGAATGAGTCGAAAAATGGTCAACGCTTTTACCAATGGACGTTGAAACTTATCAGTATATAAATACGACATAAATTACTATGCTAAGCCATAGCAGCAATGAAATACCTTCCGACGCCACTACATTGTTTTAAAGCAAAGCAATTTATGTCATATTTCTAACGTAGATACGTTTGAATTTTCATTGATAAAAATTTTAATCCCTTGCCATGCCGTTCCAGTCTGATTTGGCTGCAACCATGGGAGTATTACGTACGCATTTACTAAGCTAATATATGTAACGTTAGTGTATTATGATACAGGCAACAGTCAAAACGAATCCATAGTAGTTTTTACAAATGATTCGAATTTGAACCTATTATTCGTATAACCCCAAATGCCTCTAAACTTGAATAAAGAAAATAGAAAACCTAGCAACAATTTGAGAAGGGAAAGGAATTAAGCAAAAGTACAGCTCTCGCCAAACTTTATGGCCGGTCCGAACCTATTACGCTGCGAGCATTACGCTGCGCAGAACACAAAATCAAGTATCAGCGGGACGTACGCGGGGCGGGGAGGCAGGCTGCAAGCGTCCTCGCCTCCCACGCGTTAGTGACAGTGTATGAGAGTATGTAGTAGTATGAGTGTACCATGCGCAAGTTCGTACCGACATTACATACAGAGCGGCCATAAAGATTGGCGAGTGCTGTAGGTGACAAAAATAAGATTAGAATAAAAATAGAATTAGACTAAGAAGTTATATCAGTTTAAAAATTAAAATAGAGTTGGAACTTAATAGTACAATGGAAAAAAATCTTTCACGTTTGGTTTTTGAGCCAAGAGACGTCTCTTGCACTTTCAGCATAGCTCCATAGGATAAATTATTTGATCGTGTTATTAATTAAAAATCAGAGTTTCGACATTAAAAACGATTACAAACAATATAAAATCTTATATTCTTAATTCTTGGTCTCTCTTATATCTCTGTTTACCCCTATATAACATATCTTTGCAATACATTATGTATAAGTTACGTGTACGTTAACTTATTTACATATTGGGGTCAAATATTTAGTACCATTGACTCAGGATTTTTCCGCTTCTTTTAATAACATCCTTCTTTTTTCTAATTAGAGCCAAGTTTATGAACTTCTTCTAAGGAAAACTGTACACTTTTTAACTATACCTAATAAAATTTCTCACCAAACCTACATCATATAAGTGTATATAAACCTTACCTCGAGTATCCCAGCGCTAGGCTCCGAGGCGTACCCCTCGAAGTGTCTCTGGTCTTCCTCGTAGTCTGATGATGAAGAGGACTCGTTGTCTACGTCACGGGCGGTCCGGACCGAACACACCATCTGCGCTAGGTCCGTGAATGTGTAACTGAAATAATAATATAACAAATTTTACAAAGTAGATTGAGATAAGGGAAGAACCTGATCTGCAAAAAGTTTTTAACTTCCATTCTACTCTAGAAACTCGTCATGCTTTGCATTGGAACCACATTTCACAAATCTTTTTAAAAAAAAGTGTTGTCACTTTTGAAATACCTCTTTTACTGCTTTCTAGTGATACACACAGTCATGCTAGTCGGCTTACACACAACACACAGAGAGAAAATTCAGCTATACAGGATGAATTTAAAAGAAGTGCGGATATTCAACGAGGTAATCAGGTGCATAAACTGAACAACTTTCCCCAAGGAACATAGGTCCAAATATTAAATTTGTATGAAAATCATCTTTTCATACAAACAGTCACGTGACCTGTCACTTTGTACGAAAAGTTCATTTTCGATTTTTAAATGTCGATCTATGTTCCTTGGAAAAAGTTGTTCAATTTTATGCACCTGATTACCTGGTTGAATATCCGTACTACTTTTAAATTAATCCTGTATATAACACCAGAAATGATTGTAGACAGAACGTACGCAGACAATGTCTAATGATATAATGAACATTTAAAACTTTAGCGGAATTAGTAAAAAAAAGACGATTTTTATTTACACCTTAATAAAAAAACTGATATAAAAATCACTTGTAATTTATACCAGTTTTTATTTTATTATTACTTAAACATACTTGACTAGGATCGTCGTTGCAGATTCATTTGGAAAGCGTAAGGTCTGTTTCCAGCCAGTCTCCGTCTGTACAATTTATCTTAAGTCTGTAGGCGCATAAAGAATTCTGAGACTGATAAATGGTAGCTGCATTTGTGTTATATGATATTGAAGTTACTTCACACATTCATTTATTCGGTGAATGAGATGCATCATGTTCATTGAGCATATAAGTAACTGTCTATAGCTTTTTTCTTATTTATTTTAAAAAGCGTTACAATGTGTTTGTTCTATATCATGAAATCAATTAGGTTTGCTTACATCCGATTTCGGAAAAGTTTTTGATATAATTTGTTTATTATTCTAATTTCAAGAAATGTGATTTCTTGATAACAAGACCAACTACGAATACAAGCTACGAGATCTTGAGCTTATAAAAGAAGTTGCATAGCAGCGGCAAGCACGCTGACTGCCAACCATTGCCTTTTTTGACATTATGAAAATGTCATGTAACACACGATTAACAATGCTTTTACAATAAATTTGCGTTTCCAGATTTTAAGAACAGCTTGCAACACGAGCTCCTGGTCGACTAAGGGCACGCGGGGCGGCCTCCACACTTCTATTTATAATATGAAAATCTGATTGAGGGATTTAACTGTCGCCTAAACGTGAAAGTGGTCTTAAGGTTCAAATTCGAATGACAAGTGGCATGTGAGGTGAGAGGTAGGTACTGACTCAGTGAGCGAGGGCGGCGCGTCGTGCTTGCGGCCCTCGGCGGCGGCGCCGCTGACGCCGCCGCCGCCGCCGCGCCGCTGGCCCTCGAAGTACGCGGCGCCGTGCCGGTAGCCCACCTCGCGGATCTCGTCGAACGACCCGAACTGCAACGTCTTGTACGCGTCGATGGGCGGCCGGATGTACTCGCAGTAATCAGACTTCTTTACTTCCTGAAGATAATAATGATTCGTAAAATATATGTATTTCGTAATCACGTCATTTCTGGAGCGCAAGCGCCACCTGGTGACGCTAGATGGAGTTGGTGTGATATAGGCGACCGGTACGCAAAACGGGGTAACGGTAAACTTTTAAAACTAATTGTTCACAATGCCATGGTGTAATTCCAATGAAGAAGAGCGGGCAAGAAATTCTATCGGATACTCTTTTAAAAAAAATATTTTACATTAAAAGTACAAAATTAAGTAACAATGCCAGAGACATCAAAATCAGTTGTTAATTGCAGTGACGTAATTTTATTATAATCATGCGACTCGATACTTTCAAAGTCAGTATTACCTCCAATTGTCTATTGCAGGACACGTAAGCCAGTCTGCTCTGTATATCTGGTAAATTTGGAACCTTCACTGGCGTGGTGAATGGATTCCATCTGAAAACATAATAAAACGTAAATTCATACATTTTGAGAATGTTCTTTTAATGTAAAAATTTTTAATGACATAGGCCTCTCCTATGGCACGCCACTGAGCTCGATCTTCAGCTCTTCGTCTCCAACCTCTGCCAGCCACTTTGCGGATGTCGTCGCTCCATCTAGCCCCTGGTCGTCCAACACTACGCTTGCCGAGACGCGGTCTCCACTCAAGAACACGTTTTCCCCAACGGTTGTCGGTTCTGCGGCATACATGACCAGCCCACTGCCACTTCAGCTTGCTAATCCTCTTATCTTAAATTGGCACGTCGCATAATAATTACAAGATCCCCGTCTTCATCACACACCACAAATCATAAGTACCTGCATCTCATCTGAACTATTATTTATCTCATTTGAGACTCGCCCAGTTATATTGGCCGTACCATAAGAAACGTATAGATTGGAATAAAAATATAATATGTTATCTATTCACCTTTTCCACAAGAGCCACCAGCCTGACAGATCATCACCGTAGTTGGTGAGGTCCGTATCGTCCTGAGACCCCACGTCGATGGCCAGGATGTGCTTAGCACCCAAAGACCTCATCACATCCGCTGTAAATGTATACAACAAATGTATTATAGACATGTCCGAAATCGACCTTATGGACATAAAAATTAATTCCTAATCTTGACAAAAGAAGTAATAAAAAGTTTATTGAACTACAAGTAACTTGATTAGACAAATAATTTTTCAAAAACTTTTCAATAAAAAGGACTTTAGGTTTTTTTAACAGTATGGAATTGGGTTGGGAATAGTTTGAATTGGTATATACAAAACCACGTAAAACACGGATCTTGAATTCTTGACAAATAAATGTGACTCCAGTGACTGCTTTTTAGGTATTTATTTTTTTCAGACGAACAAACTTTGATAAACGGAATAAAAAACATATCCCAAAATACATTACCCGGCACGTTATTGACATAACAGCCATCAAGCAGTAAGTGTCCATCCATAGGGTCGCAGATAGGGGGGAATATCCCCGCGATGCTCATAGACGCCCTGCAGTACCTCCACATTTCACCTGACAACACTCCGTCACTATACCGTGGACCACACCTCAGAGGTAACATGGGAAAATCAACCTTACTGCATCGACAGATTTAAGGAAAGTGTTTTAGAGGTGACAAAGAAAAACGAACCTTAAGGCCTTCTTCATCTAAAGGTGCTTTCAGTGTCATAATGTTACCATCTGATGGGTAGTCGACAGGCGACGGGCAGTTGCCATCACTTACCTTTAAAGGCTAGACTGAGTGACAATATTCGTCTATACTAAGATACGATTCATTGCATTCAACATTTTCAATGTAAAGTTGAAATATTAGTCGTGAAATGGTATTTAGATTTAAGCTAGAGTGAGACAGATGCGTGAAAAGGTATTTGTGATAAGACAAGACTACAAGAAAAGATTCTAAACGTTTATTCCCATGACTACATAATCCCCAAACCTATATACAGAATACACAATTTGAAAATTTATATGTGGACATTTATTTACTCACACAAGTCTTGTGCTTACCAATTTTTAAAATTCTATGCTATCATATGAATTTATACACAGAAAACTAATTTTAACGTGTCCAACTAAACGGAAACTGTGTTATAAGAACTACATAGAAAAACTGAATTCTAAATAATTTGTTGTAATTTCATCGACAATATTTTCACTCAGCCTGAGCAGCGTGCGTTCGATCAGCCAATGTAACACGCAGCCGTGATTGGTTTACCTGGGAGATTGTTGACGTAACCGCCGTCCAATAGGAGGTGGCCGTCTACGGGGTCGCAGAGCGGCGGCATGTAGCCGCTCAGCGACATCGACGCGCGAATGTAACGCCAGAGCGAACCTACACACGGACACGGACCCTTCTTACACTGCCTACTGGTGCATTAGTCAAGTTATACAACACACTCCATGGAGAGGAAATGAACGTGAGAGACGCGAGCTTACTAACCCAAACAGAACTCATACAGAACGTATAGTGTCGTGCCGGTCTTGGTTAATCTATGATGAGAATAGACATTGCTACAGTACTACATGCATCATGCTACGATGATAGCGATCGCTGCGTCACCGCTGCGAACAAACTACAGAATGAAAATTAAGAATTAATACACATATAGGTTATAAATGAGAAAACTAAGAACCACACTCATGCATATACATGAAGATGAGAGAATGACAGATGTATGATGAATTAATACATACAAACTTTATATCACATCCAACCCGACATTGTATGGACGATAAATATATAATTATTTTTTTATTTAATAATGAACTCCCAAATAAATAGCGTTAGGTAAACCAATCACAAGCGCTTTTTAAATAGTAATGGCAACTTCCCAAAGGCAAATGTCGGATTCGTATCGTTGTTAAAAAAAATAAGATTAAAAATTTCGATATTTTTACAAAAAACTGAGGGGACGGTACATATACACATAAATATAATTGCATGTAACAAACACACGTTGACATCATACAAACATATAAATGCAAGTGAGTGTGGCTTGTAAACTGTAGCGGACGATGAAGCAAAACGTCACAGTGTGTGACCGGTGGTACATAATGACATGATCACAATTAGCACGTAAACTGCAACAGCTATTGCCATCATAGATATTGATCGTATGACGGTATAGGCGTCCGCATGGCTCAACCAACTGACTCTTAGTGGCATCGATTCTGTCAGGTGTACAACATACTAAACATCAAACTAAAAAATATCTCCTTCTCTTTCTAACCAATGAAATTGAAGAAGGATAGAAGATAGTTGCTATTTAACTTTTTTTAAAGTGCTATTGCAGGCATTGACTTGTCCTGCATATAATATACTGTCTGTTATTACAAGTATTACAATATTAAATATTTTCTATCCTCCTGTGACGTTTTTCGTTAGAAAGAGACAAGATTATACAAGTTTATGTAGTACACAACGGAATCAATACCATTATAATTAAGCCATATGGTGACATCAATAAATACGCATTAAATACTGTCATACACAACCTGGTCAGCAGATGGTGACGACGTTTACGATAATATACTCTTTTTATCAACATGCAACACTTTTTACAAATAATTGGACTTTCTTTGTGTTTCGTCTAGACAACATTAATTAATAATTAAGATGATTGCTTAGTTTTTTGGGAAAATCTCAGCAACCTTCACATTCGGTGTTTCCATTTTAAATAAAAGCTTTTAGGGATGCAGACAATAGCGAAAACGGTACGGAAACAGATCACGACAATAATCCTTAAAACAATTTATATTAATTCTGACACCTAAAAGTAGTGATGTCCAAATTGCATTTCTGACTCGATTTCTTAAAGCAATCGATTTTATTTTCAAAGAGTTTTTAATCGATTCAACAAATTGTTATTCCACTACTCAATATTTTGTATTGTTTTGAATGAAATAAACAGGTGTAAAATTGACGATATTATAAAGCATTTTATTTTTTCAGGATGGAGTTTAATGTAATTATTACGAAACTTATAAGCGAGAGCTGCCCAAGACAGGGATGGTTGGCGCTCTTTGGTGGAGGCCTACGTTCAGCTGTGGACGGCGATAGGCTGATATGGCGAGATGATAAACGTGTTTCTCGTGTACTACTCGTAAAGCGACTAATTTCCCATTGTAATTCCCTCATATTTACAAAGAGACGACAAATCAAAATTGAACTTCTATGTATTCTTTCAAGAATTTTGTATTTGTCTCTCATTGGTGGAAATTGACAAGATATACCTTATAAACTAACGAAACTAGAGGATTTTTTATCGCGAAAACCCTCTTTACTAAAAATAAGTAATCGATATTTTCAGTCCATAGGTAAGATGATATTTCCTTGTAAGAATATGGTAGGTACATAGATTTTGCTGCATACAGTTTTGTGTATGAAGCAAAATCAATAATCGATAATTCATTCAGATATCGATTTTCAATTCGAAAATCGATATTCCATTAGGAGTGAAGCCTAGACGAAACACATATCTTTACCATTAGCTGTCCAAGACTTCTTTGATAAATAAAAACACATAACACAATAGTTTACGGAGCCATTGATAATTAACTTGAAGCAAATAAAAACAATTTGGGTTAGTAAAGTGCAAATAAAGCTCAAAATTATAAAACAATAACGTATATCATTTTCCTGTCCACGTATGTGTTGTGTTAATTTTAACTAATACTACTTCGGCTTATTTTGGTTTATGAAGAATACTAGTCATTGTGTCAATTTAAATTCGTAGTAATTACTTTTTATTTTACTAATGAATTTAATCCTTGTGCCGCGGGGGGTTTCACAATCATTCAAATCACAAGCACAAAGAACACCCAGACTTGGAACAAACATTTGTAGATGACACAAATGCTTCTGTCCCATGCGGGGATCGAACCCGCAGCACGTCGGCAGAGTGGTAATTAGCGTTGTGACCTATACCACTCGGCTATCCGTGCAGTCAAATTACAATACCGGCCAATTTGGAAATCATTGGGGGAGGCCTATGTTCAGCAGATGATGTATTTATGGTACGGTAATCTATGGAACAAGCGTTGTTTAAAACTCCTTTCAAAGAAATGATCGAATGAAAAAAAGACATCCAAATGTGTTTGACAAATTATGGAAAAAGAACGTAAAATATTCAAATTGACACATTACATGTATTCTTGTATGTTTATATAATTAAGCTTAAGCTAGTTTAGATCAATAGTGCAACAGTTAAGATTCGAACTCGCAATCTTCAATCGCTATTCTATCCATAGCCATTGAACTATTGTCAGTTATTTATGGTATTGCAATCGCTCGTGTTATGTGATATTGTGTATTATAAGCATTTAAAAAGTGTATTATTACTTATTAATTCACTTTTGTAGGTAACAATATCAATAATTATTATACTAAATATTATCTTATTACGTTTATTAATAAGCAAAGAATTTTTGTGAATTATTTTTTGTTTGAACTAAATACTTGATGGTTTTGTTACTGGGATTTTGGAAGAACTACTAACAATTTTTCATTAATAATTCTAAACCAATTTTTGGTATTATAGAGAATGTAGTGGGCGGATGGACTTATTTTTTATATTCATCCTTGTAAAAGACCCACTGCTGGGGCTCTCTTCATTCAAATATACTTCAACCATACCCCTTTTGGTTGGATACTTGTAAAATTATCGTTGGTTTCTTTGAACGCAATTTGCATCGAGAAAGTTGTTCTAAACAAAACTCTCTTTACAAATTGTTACGTTAATAATTATAGCCTGGCTAAGTCGACCGTGACACTCCCATGGTACGCGCGGGTGGCGGGGGACGCTACTAAACTATGACGGCACCTGAATGACGTCTGACGTCTCTCCCCCGTCCCGCGCACACGTCCATTCACCCCCGCTGCCTTACATCCCCACTCATGCGCAGACTATGCGAGTATGTGGACACATGCATCTTCCCATATAGAGAAGGAATGAGCATTGATCACCACGTTTGCTCATTGCGGGTTGGCGATTTCAAATTCCAATTTTCTGAATCAAGGTTTCCTCACGATGTTTTCCTTCACCGTTTGTCAATAGTGTACTTTGAAAAAGCCACATTGGTACTTGCCCAGGTTTGAGTCCAATAATTAAACCACTAGGCCACGACTACTATGCGAGTGTCATGTACGAATTAGCCAAGCTGTACAAGAAAACTTTGCCGATAGTTCCTAGGAACTTTAATCATTGGACACCTTATTGCCTATTAAGGTTATATACCATGAACTCACCATGTCTATGCACCCTCATGCAACTGGAGCTGATATCAGTTGTAACAGTGAAGTACGGGAGCCAGAGGTCTTCAATATGCACGTCGCCGAAGGTCGAGCGGATGGTGGCGTTGAACTGCCGCCCGGAGAACATGGAGGTAGCTGGGTAGGTCAGGTCAAGGAGCTGCTTGCCCCATTGAGTCATTTTCTGAAAGGTTTAGAAGAATGGTTGGAGCATCGAATTTTTTTTTACAAATACCAATTAATGGTAAATTATAAGATCACATCTGTGATGACACCTGCAAAGGCGTCGAAACGTCAGGAAATATAATAAAATATAAACCGCGATAGCATCCGTTTAAAATTACTTTTATTCCAATGTTATATTTTATATTAAGCGCTCTGGGGAAGACGAAGTGGGATACCATTGATTTCTTACTTTGACATGCATAGCTATTTTAATAGGAAGTGATAATTCACAAGATATTATTGTTTTTTTTTTACTAATAGCAAATTATGTAAACCATTGGTGTAAAATAAGCCACCATCCAAGGTGACCATGGATGATGATTGTTCTAATAAAGACTGCTAACAAACTTTTGTTACCAGTCTTTAGCAGGACTAAATAATACGGGAAAAAATGAAAAAATAAACAAACAAAAATACATGGAGCTGTCACGTAACAAAATTTATGCAAAATATTTTGTATCACCGTTTATCCATTTGCAGTTTATTAATTATTATATTTTCTCACATTATAGTACCCAAATAAATCTTAAACTTATCCTGTACTAACCTGCGACCACTCCCTAGCCTTTTGAGTGACGGTAGTAATATTCCTGTCCATGCACCATAGTGCGCCCATGAATGCGCCGATACTCACGCCGCCCACCATGTCTATGGGTATACCGGCTTCCTGAAAACCGGATATATACGTGTCACTTATTAAGAAAGTATATAACGAAGTTGTTAACTGCAGAGGAGGTGGTGTATCAGCCTTAACCATTTTAGACTGCTGATGGTGCTGATTCCCTTGTTTGCAAACTAAACCGCAAAACCAAACCTATCTATTATTAACTTAAACCCTGAGTAAAGCACGGCAAAAGTTTTCGCCTTATACATCACTGTGATTTTAGTGCACACGTTTTTGCTTGCAGGCAAGTTTGTATGAGAATTTTTGTCGGAACTGAATTTGGCAGCTCAAATTTTCATCCGTCTTTTTCCAATTATATACCAGTGAAAAAGATACTGATGTTCTAGACTAAGTTTAATACGCGTCCAACAGAATCGGGGCCATTGATAATTAAATTTTATGCTGCTCCAAACTAATGTTAGTAACACTAGATATTTGTGTTTAAGCACAAACTTTTTTTCCGCTGCAATTTCACCGCTGTCGCCGCTGCATCATAGCAACACTATCGAGTAGCATCGCAACGCATCACACGGTTCTCAATTATTACCCAATATCATCGTACTGTAGTGGATATTAAGAGTGATTATTGTGTGTTGTACCCAGCCGAGGCCGAGACGGGTCCGCTAGTATCCTACTATCTTACTAATATTATAAATGTGAAAGTGTTGATGTTTGGATGTTTGGATGTTTAGATGTTTGTTGCTCAATCAAGCAAAAACGGCTGAACGGATTTGGATGAAATTTGGCATGCATGTAGCCTTTGACATGGAAAAGAACATAGGCTTCTTTTTATCCCGATTCCTTAAATAGTTCCCGAGGGAATATTGAAAATCGTTTACTAGCTAAGCAGTGGGTAGACAGCTTTGAAATTTGGTATTTTTCTCTATTACCGCGCAAGCTATAACACGGGTAAAAATTTCATTTCATTTTTCATTACTTTCACATTTTTCATTTCTTTTTGGACCCAATTCTGAAGTCCACGCAGACGAAGTCGCGGGCAGAAGCTAGTTGTACATATCTGTAAAATCCCAGTATACCGGCCAAGTGTAGATAGTGTACATGTGTGGAGTGTACCTGTATAGCGCGCACCATGCCGACGTGCGCGGCGCCGCGGGCCCCGCCGCCGCCCAGCACCAGCCCCACGGCCGTGCCCGTCAGCCAGCGGGCGAGGCGGGAGAAGTCCGAGTGCACGGACGCCTCCGACATCAGCACCTTGCTGTATAACTCGCTCTGCAATAATGAGAGCATGTTAACGCCACTAGAGTGGGCAGGCATATCCAGCACAGAAGACCTTTTTCGTTCTGAAGTTAACGGCCGACCTCCGGTAGCAGAGAGGCACCCTAAGAAGAAGAAGAATGCCACTGCCGCAACCATAAAATATCGTCAAGTAACTGAAGAGCTGAAGGTCATACTGGACTTGAGCATTGAAAATTTTGAAGTAGAAGAAGAGAGAAGAAGTAAATGAAATACTTCTTGATAACAGAACAAAAATTGCCGATTTAGGATTGCCTTTCACACTACATTAAACCACAGATAGTATAGAGAAGGGATTCCATAGAGAATACATAAATTCTATTACGCATGCATATGACAATATGATCGACATGTGCAAGATAGACTCAACAATCATATTGCCGGTAGTTGAGAAAACCAATGATTTGATAACCAAGAGCGTCGATCAGGCTTAAGAGGCTCTCGTTAGACAGCCAAATTAAAAGCTTAGGAGGGCATTTCCCGGTCGGTCAATCGTCAACGTAAGCATGGTCGAAAAGCATATTGTGTTATCTAATGTTTGAAGGAGATCAGCAATAAGAGAGAGATAGCGCCTAAACGCTCGGTTTGCATTCGGTAACTTCCGCCGCTCACACGCAGACCATAAGGACCAATTCTCTCTAACAAACATAGTAAATTAGTTCTATTAAAATTACTCAATTCTATTATGATGGTGGTAGAATAAAGAAAACGAATTTTTTACTAAGAAATACATCACGGTCGCGAATTTGGCAATATAAGTAATTTTTTAATTGATGTTTTCTTAAATATATATTTTTCGTTTCATTTAGCTGTACTAGCATAATGAAGCGTGAATTTAAAAATCGTTTTTTTGCCCCATCATCAGCTTTTTTTTTGTTTTGTAATTTTTTTGCCGTATCAGCAGTCATTTTCCTGTCCTCGTTTTCAGGAGAGTTTTTCTTACACCCTGTATTACACACTCTACAGTATGTTCACAAAAAACAACGTTACTCACGATTCTATACTGCGACTTCCTCGTGAACATCCTGTGTGGACACCTGACGTGGTGATGCTGACTGACCCACGTGCGCATGTTGAGCCAGTGCACCGTGCCCGACGGGTTGGCTCCTCCCTCACGGTGCAGCAGAACCAACTCCTTTTGAGTACGGATCGCGAGACGCTCGATCTCTTTTTCTATCTGGAAGTTAATTGAGGATGTATTATACATAATTAAAAGACAAAACGTAGATTTTTTTTCCATGTATTTAGAGAAAATATCTTTAAATGGCATACCAAATTACTATAATACTTATTGATAGGTACAGACTGTGCCACGATATATGAGACTTTACCCACCACGTGGTTTGACTTGCGCAGTTATCGATTTACAGGTCTCTTTGTCGGTGTGAGATTGGAGGGGGAAAGGGTCGTACGTGTTAGGGGTGACGGAAAGAGCGCGGGAGGTCAACTTTCGTCGCACGCTCTGTACACGAGATATTTAAACCTAAAACAACGAGCCCAAATACATGAGGCAGTTAAGTAAAAAATGTTCAAAATGGTGGATGCGCATACCACTCAATGTTATCGCTAATCGCGTCAACTTTCTCCAAACGACTATATATGTCAAGAATAATTAATTTATATGTTACCTTGCCTATGCTAGGCTGTTTATCTCCTAAAGCGACGATAAGAATACAGTCAGCCTGTCGTATGCATCGCTGCGTCCATTGTGTAAGGCTGGGGTCACACTGGTATAAAGCCACCTAGCAACAAAACATAAAAGTTTATTAAAGTACACCTATTGATATTTTAACTTCTAAGATATTTACTAAAGAATTATTTATTGACCGTGAGATATTATTAATATATACAACACTATAAACGACTGCGAGAGTACAGTATGCAGATTGGCAGAAAGAGCTACGAGATCCTTTGAGTGAGATGCAAGTATAAATTAATAGTGGGCGAGACAGAGACGGTGATACCTTGTATCGTTTTATATACTTAGTTACACCATCTATATTGCAGTCGGTTATAGTATATCTACGAGTGCTTTCTCTGGCGTAATCATGTATAATATTATGTGAATTTTATCTTTAATATCCTATATATCTGTTACGACAATGCCTAGTCATATTTGAAATACTGCCCGAAACGAACAACAAATTCTTTCTCCAAGAAAGAATTTGGGCGGAAATTTTAGACATTTCTGCAGCATGCTGTATAGTCGTTACATCGATGTAAAAATTCGTTTTTGATGATCATACAGTACCTTGTGTTTGTCTTCTTGTTGAGCGAGCCAGGAACTTAGCCTATACTCGTTGTTAGGGTCCATAATGGTTAAACCGAGGAGTTTTCTTATTACATCCGAAGTCAGACGCACCGTTGGCCCTGTGAATTATTGTTATCAAGGGGTTACTGTTTTATAGATAAAATTCAAGTTAAAAGGTTGTTCAAATACAATTTTGTAACTGTTTTACCGACAGGAACTAATCATGAATATTATAACATCCAGATTTACGAGTTGTACACCTCAAAAAATCTTTTTATTATTCTCTTTCATTGAATAACTCTTGATGAGAGAAAAATAATACTTCCTATAAGTCATGAAATATTCTACCGCACCCTGGACGGTGGTTAACGGTTAGCAAAATAATAAAACTGCTTATTTCAAACTAAATACACAACTAACCAATAGCACTCAACGAGTGGTATAGTTCGTAAGTGAAGGCAGTTAGAGGCACGTCATCACTGACAGGTACAACGGCCACTGTCGAGAAGTTGTGTTGCGAAGCTCGGGGTTCAATCGCTGCTGCACCGCCTAAGCCAGCTGTCGGTTTCTGCCATGAACCTTTAAACAAGATAATGTGGTTAGAATGGAGATCACGTTGTGAGAAGTGTATTTGTAAATTTTACCGCTAAGCTTATACGCTTGTTAAAATATCGAATAAAATTTTATAATGAGGCTCGGAAAACCACTTGAACCAAAAGCGCTAAACGGTAGATAAAATGCACGGTTATCGTAAAAAGAGCGAAAACGGGAGTCGACTAACCAAAAAATTACATAGTCTAGTGCGACACTGAGTCGTGCGGGAGTCTTCAGAAGGGGCTTTAAAAAAACGTATTTTGCGCAGAGGTTTTATGTCAACAAGTTTTCCGTTGACTATACAAAGCGATGTCTTTCATATATTTCTACTACATTCACGTTCATGTTTCAAGAGAAATAACATAATTGGAAGAAACAGAGAAAATTTGTCTTACAAAGCATAAAAAATTTAAAGACAACAATAAAGTCGATACATACCTAAAATCCTATGTCCCAGCAAATTAATAAGTCTAGTCACGACCACAGGAAACCTCAGCTTGATCGCATTAAACAGTCCTTCGGGCAACTTCGCCAGTTCCGAATCCCTAACCGCCATGACGGTTGTACTCCTTCTAGTTTGTGTCACCATCTCAACTATCCCCACTAGGTCGCCTTTACCGTACTCTCCTACTAACTCTTTCTTGCCATTTGGATGGGTTATGACTGAACGAAGACGTCCGCTAAGAACTATGAATGTGGAGCCGGATTCCTCGTCTTGACGGTAGACGGCGCGGCCTGATTCGAGGAACACCTGCGAAACAAAAACGTTGAAGGTTTCTACAACTATGTTGTACAAGGTAATAATTCTGAAATCCTATCAGGCTCATTTAGGAAGAAAAATAAAAAGAAGTAATCTTAGAGTTTCAATGACAGCATGGCACACTGCCATACTATATTTATTTAATTTGATTTTTTTTTTAATTCAAGAAATATAGCTGTGTCGGGCCCGGTATCCACTCAAAGGAGATGAGAGAATACGTGTTTGAATAAACCAATCAAATTTTCGTTATTATCACATCTCCTCTCCGCTTAGCTTCAGTGGAAATGGATCAAGCAGAGTGGAGAGAAGATGTCTTATTTTTATATAGAATTTTGTGGCTTGAGCGAGCGGACGATAGAGCAGAGATGTGTGTAGTGATGCGGGCGGGCGATACCCCGTTACCCACACAATTAACACCAGAAAGCGTCACCCTGACTGGCTTAGAGCTGTCACACCTTACATCACCTCCCCGCTTTGGTGGAAATAACCCAACAGCTTCCCCCAGCTCATCTCTTCTCGTCTCACCTTTGCTGTGATTTAATGGACACAGGACCTAAAACTTTTTGCGGAAGCCGAAGGAGAGAGTGTTAAGGTGCAAATTGAGCAAGTAATCTTCAACTCTGATGCTTTCTTCAAGAAGTAACTTCAGAAAATTACATTTATTCGAGAACTACATGGATGTGATTCTGAAGTCTCATACCCAGTCCAAAGCGAAGTCCACTTGTCTGACGAACGGGGACAGCCTTCGTACGACAGTATTAGCGATATGCAGCACTACAGACGGTCGTTCCCTCATGATGCTGTATACTGTGGTCTTGGACAGAAGGCCGATGCGGGAGAAATGCTTCGCGCGGATCGAGAAGAAGCTGGGTTCCCCGGTAAGCACGGCTAGACCGCCTTCCACTTCACCTGGTAAAATAATAATAAAATTACAGTCTTATTTATTCTTAATAAATAACACTGTAATTGTTAAAGAAATAAAACTAAGCCTAACTCAATAAATCGTAATCTTTAAGTAAGTAAACAATAGTTACTAGGTACGTATTTATACAACTTTTAAATTTCGCTCAACGGGTAACTACATAAGGCACATCAATCGTTAATTGAAAGCCAGCAACTGGCATTATAAACAATTGGTTTAGGGACTAATCCGCGTTCATTTAGAGAATGCCGTTATCTCCCCTCCCACTTCCTCATACCGCGCCTCATGTTTCGTCCCTTCAGTACGAAATATCCGTACGGCGTAGGCGAAATAAGAGGCGCGGTATAAACAAGCGGGAGGGGAGGTAACGGCATTCTCGAAATGAACGCGTAGTAACTTTAACCAGATCGCTCTGACAAAAACATCAGCAGGTATTTATAAAACTAAATGTTCGCTTTATCTTGAGTTCGCTTAGGAGCGCTTTTTACCCCTATATCTATATAGAGCAAGAGCCCACGACGGCCAGACCTTCGTTATTTTATAAAAGCTGAAAGTTCTTCTGTGCATGTCCCCTATACAGGTAAGAACGACCAGCGAATATAGAGTTTGGGTTGTGGTTACTTGGGCAGGTAACAGGTAGTAAAGGTGTACAAAATAGTACCTTAATTTCGTTAAAGTATAAAGCTCAATTTTTTTATATATTCTTCGGGATAACTTTAGAAATCTCGTCATCCATTGCCGGACACTTATGACAGTTGCTACCCCCTGCCAGACACCCCTAAACTTGAATAAATTGTAATTATACTTTCGTTATAGTATAAAAGCTAAATTTTATATATGTTACTTGGGGACCTATAAAAAACTGTTACCTCAATAGCCGGACAGTTTTAATGGTTTTTACATCTTGCCAGACACATTGAAAGTCCGCTGTAGGTGCGAACGCGAGTGCTCAGTCGACTGCGATCTTTTAAGATATCCTCCTCATCTTTCTTTTATAAAACAACGAAGGTCTGGCCGTCGTGGGCTCTTGGGCTAATATCACTTTAATTGAGTTAGCGACAATGCCTCTATCTGTATATCATTCCAAATAACTATTCGTCGAGTACGGACTATAGCTCTTATTTTTGTCACAAACTTTCGCGCGTAAAGGACTACAGGCAATATACAGCAACAACATAAAAATAAATTTTCTATATTCAATATTAATGTTACTCACCAGGGTAAGCGGTGAACATGTGCACCTCTCCCTCGCCCTCGGCCACCCGCTGCGACACGAGCAGCGCGCCCGACAGCAGGTACACCAGCGCCACGTCCTGTTCAGTACATACCTATACGTCATATTATGTAGTAGTGGTAGTACGCTAGTTATACAGGGTTATTTGTAAAACACCGGCAACCCCTTAAGAGGTCATTGTACTCAACATTATAAAAAACAGCTGTTCCATACATTTTGACGAGTTATACGAACATAAATGTATGGAACAGCTGTTTTTTTCCTCGAATTCAGTTATGGTCCCAAAGTAAAAGTTTTTCATAATGTTGAGTACAATGACCTCTTAAGGGGTTGCCGGTGTTTTACAAATAACCCTGTATCTACGGTGAGGTTTTATGTCAACAACTATTATTATAAAGACAAAACGAAAAACAGATTTAAAAAAATGGGTCTAGTGGAAGTTATTTATGGAGTCGTGTTGGTAAGTTAATCATTTTAATTTTTTACAAGATTTTGCGAAACCTTTTGTCCTCTACAAATAGAACAGAATTAACTTGATATTTTTTTTCGTTTATTTTACAAGTGTATGGATCTTTGAGACTTGATAATATATTTTTAGTGCCTGGGCATTTCACTTTTATATATGAAACACTTCGGTTCGTAAAAAAAATAAGACAAAAACTATATCGGAACTCTTCTCCGGTATGATCACAAGTCTTTGCTGCTTCTATCATAAACTTCTCGTAAGTCCAATTGTTCAAGGTTTATACAGGCTTATCTCCAGGTCTTCAGATTCATGACAGTGATATGGTCTAGAATGGTACATAAAACTGTCACAATTTCACACTTAAACCATACCTGAACGATATCTGGTTCACCGGGGACACTATAATACAGCTTATGAAAGGAAATTATAAAAATACATTAAACAACTAAAAAAGAAATACTAATATTTATACCAACCTCAAACTACTACAAGTCTTTAAAAACCTTTTTTTTAATTATACTGAAATAAAAATAAAATAATAACTTATTCTGTTTTTAAATTCATCCAGGAGCGTATTATGTGTCGAAATCATTATCACTCACTTTTAAGCAAAAAATTTAGTTATTTTATTAAGTAAGAAGAAAGAATGCGGCACATGCGACGCATAGAATAAAAAACTAACTTGAACAATAATTTCTAAAATGTTTGGGGAAATCACTCAGGGTATTTGTTGGAGCAACGTACTCGCTCAGACTAATATAGCATATCCTAATAACTACTCTTTCTTCTTTCTTTTCCACAAATAATACGTGAGGTGTACCGAGAAAAAAAAGAGTCGGTAGTGTGAGTTCGTTTTCGCGATCGACACGGATGTGACGCTTGACTCTCTATAATTTCATGTCTTTAAACACCATTATATGGTCCCAATACCTTAAAACTATATTCACCTTATGGCTTTCCTCCTTCATGATGTAGGTTCCCGCCGGCAGATCCCTCACTTGAACGTTCCCTTTAAGAACGGTGTCGCAATCCAAGCCTAGTTCCTTTACGAACGCTTCTGTGGCTATCTGGATTAATGCCTGCAATATCAAGTACACATGTACAAGAGGTTTTTTTTTTTTAATTTACAAATGGATTATGGAATGGACATTTTTTTTTTTTCACTTTTGTACTCGGAAATAAGTGTTAATTAAACTATATATCGTTGCTATTGACAAACTAAGGGTAACTAACTGTTTCCAAGAGCTAGATTTTTCGAAAAAATATTAATTATTATTATTTATAAATTTTTGTTATGATTAATGATTCTTCTGTTCTACGACGAAGATCACTGCGACAGAAAAAGGAAAAAAACCTTATAATGAAAAAAAACAAATATATATTTTGGTTGAATTTTAAATTCCATTTAAATTCCACTACTGGTACATACTGAGACAATGGATAATTACTGACGTTTTCAAAACATAAGGCTTTGGAACACACCTGTTCATCAAGATTATCAGTGTTGTGCTTCTTGAACGAGGATCCCTCGCGGGCTCTCTGCAGCGACGGCGTCGGCTGGACATCCGGCTGCTGCTACAAAACACAATACCGATTAATGTTGAGACAAATACACTATATCACAAGAAACTGAAGCAGGATACTAGTAGCAGTGAAGATCGAGGTGTAGATAAATATGTATTTTTTTTTAAGACTGGGAACCACTTCTTTTTGGAAGGACTTGAGGGCAGGCTCACAAGAGTGTTGAAAAAGTCGAAACGAATTTTTAGAAATCGATTTTCAAATCGATCAGTTCTTGAGATTTGCGCGTTCAACCAAACAAACTCTTATATTAATAGATTAAACACACTTCCACAATACCAGGCCGTCCGTCGGAATAAAATAATGAAATTGAGACCAAGCCTTTTTCAAAAACGAAGCCTTTCTTCGTCTTCATTTGCAGGGCTTGTAAAATTCCTGTTAGGGGATTAAATTTTCGTATATTATCTCAAGGATAGTTATCAAAGCCTGCACTCACCTGCGGCGTGTTGGAGGCTATATCGGGCACCATGTCGGGCTTCTGCCGTCTTCCCTGGATGTGTATGGGCGACGATGAAGCGCGCCCCTCCTACATGCAAGCATGTTAGTTAGGGCACACGGTTTGTAGTGAAACATGCGTGTTATATATACGGACTGTTATTCTAACTGATGTTTTAACACGGATATCGAGATACGCATTTTTTACGTTTTAGTTAATTTTTAGTTAGGGCAAGGGAATTTCTTAAAAGCCAATGATGGCATAATAGCCGCGTAGGTATCGAAGTAATTTACAGAATTTTTGTATGGTTAAAATGTAATCTAAAATACGACGCGAAAGTCGCTTCGTATCTTAAAAAATCTAAAAATCTTTACAGCACACACAAAGTCGTTAAAGCTAGATTGGATGAGTAAAATAAAAATCATTCCGAATATTTGGATAGTAATTTTTTGAGGTAAAAACTGTAATAGGAAGTCCAAGAAATCCACAACTGAAATATATTTCTCATGCACGAACACAAAACTCTGGGGAACATAATTTTAAAACAAAAAAAACACAAGTGATGTGTATATTTTTTTAGTACTCACTAAATGTTCAGGCATGGCTCTCTCGCTGTGGTGCGGCGAGTGCATGTTGCCGCCGCTGTCAACGACGTTCATCTTGGTTTTCCCGGGAGAGGACGCCACTGTGGTCGGCCGGCGTTTGTCGCGGCCCTAGTATGAAGAATAACATTTTTAGAGAAAGGAGGATCTCTGCTGGAAGGGTCGTATAGAGTAAAAAAAAAAGGTTAGGCTTCATGGGCTCTTCAAGTGGGGAAGTGGGGAAACTCTTTTTGAGGAATTTAATTCATTAAAATTTAATTCATAAGTTTAACTTATAAAAATTTTCTTAATTTTAGGTAATAATCAATATTATAAAATATTATTGGCATATTAGTCATAGTTTTGAACTTAAAAAAGAAAGTTACTGCAGTACTTCCAAATACAGTGTATACTATTTGGAAACCACAGGTATATTTGAAACTTTGCTGTAAATGTGAAGAATTGATTACTTACCGGATTAACTAACTCGGCGCTCAAGCCAAGGTACTGATGAAGAGCTGTAAACGTCACGCGTTGTAGTCGCACCATGATAATCTGAAAACACCAAAAAGATACCTTAACTTCATTGTTCTAAGGTTCAGATTTCAATATCTCAAAATCTAGCCGAGGTAGTATAATTCTGTATATTATGGGAAACTGACCTGTATTACTCTAACGAATATATCTGGATACTCCTTGAACACTTCCTGGAAAGCTCTCATTGGGAGTTTAATGACTTGAGAATCTTCCAGCGCCTTTGCGTTCACAGTTTTGTATGGTTGTGAATGGCCCTGAAAAAGAAATGTACATAATAATATATGAAACTTAAATGAGGAAAAACATAATTTATTTTTTTAATCTAAATATATAAAACAAAGTTGAATTTGTTACAAAACTTATAACTCGGGAACGGGCAGACCGATTTTAATGATCCTCGATTTATTAGATTTCTCTCCGTCCCGAATATAATAATAAATATTAAAAAAATGGACATTGGCTAGTAGGTAATAAATATTATTTTTAGTATTTGTGTACTGTAGTTTACTTTTAGCATGGATTACTCACAGTTAGCACGTCTGTGAAGCTGAGCAGTGAGGTGACGCTCTCTCCGGCGCGGACCACTTTCAGAGACAGGCTGCTGCCGTCCGGGTTCGTGATGTATACGTTCACGCGTCCATTCTGGACCACGTACACATTCTCATCTGTGTCACCTAGAATTAAGAAATTATTTATTTAATATAAATCTATTCTTCTTCTTTTTGTGTCAACCTTTCAACTTGTATCTGATATCAACTGATATTAAAAGTTTAGGATACAAGAGCGCAAAACAATTTAGTTTTTTTTTTTCAAAAGCAATATTTAACTTAATGCTCAATATCAATCCAGAAAACTTCATGCACGCACGCAATCATCTTCAGCACGTTCCATAACTGATTGTTAAAGATTTCACAAAAAAAAAACTTTTGCGGACATTTAGGAATTAAAGAAATGTAGAAAATATGAAACTCACCAACTTTGAATAGGAATGCGCCAGCCGGCAGGTTCAGGATCTCGGTATGCTTGCACAGCATGAGGAACACTGGCTTTTCGAAGTGACCGAACACTCTGATGCTGTGCAGCATATAGAGTGCATCCGGTGGGACACGATCGTCGCTTGTTAAGTCTTCCTCGAGATATTCTGCTGGAGGCTCTAATACCTGAAATAATTACAAAGAAACTCTTTATTCGTGAAGAGACAAGTCGAAACTATTTTTCCTGGTACTTCACTTATTTTGTTGCGGGTTCCAAGTGAGTCAGTCGTTTCTTTGAACACACCGAGCTAAGTGTCTCGGTGGTATTCATTGGTTATCATTATAGATCCTGGCTTAAGAGCTAAAATGACGATGTGTGGCGGGCTTGTCCCATAAAAAATACTTAGTCACGAAAATATACCAAGGTATGTATGATAATAAAATATTTTAACCACTGCAATGAAGTCATAAAATTGGGTATGAGAAAATTTGGTTGGGTCTAATTTTTTTTTTTAACTAAGCAGAAACTTACTTAAACAAAACTACAAAATCTATAACTTTAAATCTCAATTCTTACCTTTAACTGTTCCGGAGCGGATTCCTTCTTGAGCTGCAGTAATTTCCTCGCGAACCTCATGACGGCCCTTCGCTTTCGTCCTTGGCCAGAGTTGGAGATGGACTTGACCTTCCGCAGCATTCTGCGTCCATAAAACAGCATCTTGTCTCGTTTGCGGAACCTCTTTACAGGGTCCCCTGTGGCACCAGCTCCCCCAGTTACGCCGGCTAATTCTGAAAATATTTTAATAAACAGATGTTTAGTTTTGAATCTTCAAAAAATATCCTACCTTCTATCCATTTTTCATTACATTAACATTTTTCTTTTTTTTTTGGACCCAATTCTTAAGTCCACTCAGACGAAGTCGCGGGTAGGAAGCTAGTAAATTTTAGCTTTATAAAAGAGTCTTGTTTCTTTCGCTTTTCGTCAATTGTATGTCTCTCCATCGGTTTTCTAAACTTAAGGGTTCTTGAAGGTAAAACGGAAGTTCATTATTAGGTAATTTTTCAATCTAAAAATCTGAAAGCACTAAACAAGATTTTTAACAATAATACAAAGTATGGATTACCTTTCGACCTCCATCTTCTATAATAGTAGAAAAATACCACCACCAAGGATACAAGGAGACAACCGCAAATTGACCACAGCAACTGTAACAAAATAACACATTATTAGTATTAGCCATAGTTTTGTTTAAACAAATGTTTTTAAATCGACAAGAAATTATGAGTTCAAAGAACGAAATCTGGGTTGAACAGAATGAGGGCTTTGCTATGGAATTCTTTTGTATACTCTAACCAAACGTTACTATTCTCCAACTTAACTTTACACTCGCATTATCTAGCTAGACTAATCAAATAGGATCGACGGTACACTGTTGCATTGCAAATATAGATTTTAAAACTATTTCGAAGAATCGTTTAAATATTGGTCTTCCAGTACTTATCGGGAAGACCGTATTAAATATTTTGTAAAGTGAAGTAACATAGTAATCACATTCTCACATAAGTTTCTATTGTTACAATATAATAATGTGTCAATAAACTAATGCTTGTTAAGTTTTTGCCTAAAAAATACAATTAATATTGCCCTTAATTTAAAGCGGCGCTGGCCTAACGGCTAAGGCTCCGTCGGGACTTGCGATCATGCGGTTGCCGGTTCGAATCTCCCCTTTGCGCTACCGCCGTGAACCCATTCGTAATACAAGCAGTTACCTTTGTACGAGGGGTTAACAAGAATACTAGTAACTTACGACCCACATTGCTAGTAAACTTTATTCGAAACAAAAAAATATAAAAAATATAAAACTACGCAAGTCAGCATTAATGTACGTGTTTCTATGTCACATACCGCCTACGCTTATCATGTAAATAAGCACAACCTTCAACGCTTGCACAGATACTTATTTGATAAATAAGTAACTACGCCTTCTTGTACTACATGCGATAGTATCTGTGATTGACCTTAGATGACACGCCCAGATGACGTACAAATCTCTAAATAAATCAATTTAAATACATTGTGTTAATATGAAGATAACAATGAACTGCTTCGCAATTTTAAATTCTTTTGCTACGTTGAGATTGAATTAATATTTGCATGACCTTAAGATAAATCTTTCGAGGTCGGACCTGGCGCATTTTGCAGATGGAAAAAAAAGACATTAGAATCGACCGTAAATTTCGCCCAACTGTACTCAGAAGTCCAATGTGTGTCTTAGGTGTTATTATAGATGATGAACATTTTAATACTAAAATGTTCATCATCTACTAAAATGTTCATCATCTAGAAATAAGTAGTTATATAGCCACTTGAGTTGGTGACTGTTATGTACGGTTAGTTTAAGATGCAATAACTGGAGCTGGGCGAATTTCCTCATTGAATTCCTCCACCTTGGGGAAGCCGATTCTATGGGAAAAGCCACTGGAATGTTCCTCTTCCTCCACCGTAAACTTAGGGGAAATGATTGGTACCCCAACTATATAATATTTCGCATCATTAGTTTCGTAACTTTTCAGTACATATGTATCTTAAACAAACTTTTAAAAAACAAACAAACAAGACCTTCATGACTTTGTATTGTTTTTCTACATTCTTAATCCTTTTCTGTACAATGCCACTTATGTCATTTGTAGCCTCATCATAAGTCAGCAAGGTTAATTCCATCTAGACGAGCATTCTATACCTTAAATAAACGTTAAGCATATTATCTGCTTAAATAACATTTATAAGGATTGAATTAAAAGAAAATCTACATGTTTTAAATTCTCGTGTCACAGTCTTTGTAACCAAAGTTCTCCGAATTAGCTTGAGCGATGTTTCTACAGTAATTTTTTCGTGTATTTATTTGTTAGGTCTGAGAATCGGTCGTATTTTATTTTTTATTCTAAATTTATATTTTAATTTTATTATTTAAGTGATAAGGGTGCTCGTCTCCAGCATATGTCATATCGTGTGTCAAGTCAGTTGATAATAGATAAATTTTCAGCTATTTTAGTTGCTAAGGGCCTATTTCACCATCGTCAGATAACTCTATTCGAAGAATAATTTTAAAATCTTGACAGTTGTTCCATACAGAAACTGTCAAAGGTTAATTTTAATCGTCGAATAAAAGTTATCTGACGATGGTGAAAAGGACCCTAAGAATAGCAAATACCTACGATATTTTAATATAAGTACCTACACTAGACAGTTTATAGATAAATGATCTTTAGTTGCTACCTCATTCCTTATAATAATTTGGTTATTGTTGAGTCTACTATCAAGTACCTACCAATTTCAAGTACCTACCTACTTAAAGTTCAAAAGTACAATGAACTGTAAAGAATTCTGTTCTTATTCGAATCAAATAGAAAATGTCTGGTAAATAATGCGTGTAGGTTTCACATATATTTCTCTATCTTAATTTTTTTTCCTATTTTGATAACCTTTTTTTCTTTGTTTCTAAGACATTTTCTTGTGAAATATTTATCAAAAACATATGATTCGTTTCATACCATTCTATTAATCGCTATTTGAGCAGAAGCATTAAATGCTCGTATTGTCGGAATACCATCGATTTTCCTCTTTGGATAAAGAAATGGCAATTTTTTATCACATTACCACTTCCTATTTACGTAATTAATGCCGGTTTCCATGAAGTTCTACCACATCAAGTCATGTCCTCTAAAGTAATAACCATAATATATCAGACCGCGATAAAATGTGTCAAAATTAGGTAGGTACCAACCTTGTAGTTGAGTTAATATTTGCGATGAAGCAGTCGACATTGAACTGACAAGAACAAATCGGAAATTAACATCTACGAAATCAAAAAGATCTTCACGTTATTTACCTTTATAGATTAGCAGAAATTCTATATAAAAATACCGTTTCACTTTGTTCTATTATCTCAAAAACATAACATTTTTAAATGAGTAGGTACTTACTATCTATTTATGTAAGAATTATATGAACATAAGTTAGGTTTAGATGCTTTTTTTTTAAATAACTTTAATAATAATTTATACATGTTTTTTATATTATTTTTTATATTTAAATATTCGGTAGTAATCTTAATACAATATTTTGCATTTGGGTTATCCCGTCCTAAATTGTTTACAGGAAAATAATTACTTAGCCTCAATTAAATAAATACATGTAATACAATTTTGCATTGTAAGACAAGTATCTGCCCAGGTCAATATTAAATTAAATGTGCATTAAAACATCCTACTTATCAAGCATTTAATCTTGTATTTTGCCAAACAGCGTTATTTTTGTATAGCTATAGGTACCTACTCAACTATTTCAAGTGTTAAGAAATTAAATCTTCTAATAAACATGTCACCTAACGCTCAGTAAGTACAAAGTAATGAATCGCATTGCTGTACTTAACACCCGACACCCTGTTTGTTTCCTTGCTGCGTGAATCACTAGCAACTACCGCGAAATCTTTGTTAATGAAACCGTGAAGTTAAAATCTAGACTTACACGATACTGTTTATCTCCCAGCTGAGCAGTTAGAATAACACATACACATGCCACAAAAAACACCATTTTCACTTCACATCACAATTTCCGCACGTATTTTTTTCTAGTATTTATATTTTTTCTTTGAACGTCCGTCGCGTAATAAATATTATGGATGCACTACACTAAGCGTAAGTTAGTAAACAAGTTTGGTCCTTGCGCGCGACTTTTCATTTCTGTCGCAACTACAACGCGAGCCCGCGACTAGAGTGTTGCGACATTCGTCTTTATTGCCCGTTTGTGTATCGTTCGCAACAACAGCTGATACTCTGATAGTGATGTCAAAAACTGAATAAATTTCCGGCATCATTATCTACGCATTGTATCGTAACCACATGTTTTTATATATGAAACCACGATGTTACACGATTCCTTTGTTTACAGTCAGTTGAAGCGTGCGGATCAATTTGCAAACTACAGTATTTTAAAGGCATAATAAAATAGACAACAAAGAAAGGTGATTGTTATTTACGTCAGCTCATAATTAGAATAATCTGTCTAATTTATATCACTGATTACTCGCGTGGTGCTTAAATAGCGTGATATTCACGAATATATAATGATGTGCAAACGTGAAATGATTCACGAGTACAGACAGACAAAGGAAATGTTTGTTACCCCTGTTACCAAGTAACAACCGCGCGACGAGCCCACACACAACTGAATGTGTACGATACGTATATTTTGTTTTATTTCCTTCTTTGCAAATTATGTGCGTGTTGCTAATACTGTTCAGCATTTAGAAGTATTAAAAACTACGCGCTATTAATACCAATCATTAATAGTGATTATCAAAGCAAAACGGAGACAAATATTATACTGTTTGTAAAGTTATGCAAATAAGTTTTTATCACTATTTCAAGGTTTGTTAATTAAAGAAAATGAATGAACGGTAGACGGCCTTAGAGCCGGGACTCAAAAATAAACGTCCATAATATTTAAACATTATCAAATCGTTATAATTTTGCAAAAGAACTGTATTTTTTATGGGAGTTCAATTATTTTTAGCAACGTCGATCTCTAGTCCTAATCCTGATTAGCTAACAGTTACATTCACAAAGGGCTACGTAGGGCCAAGGAAGTGTAGCTTGAATGTTGCTGAACCGGATTTTTTAAGTTCAAGGTTAAGAGTTAAAAACCTGATAAACAATATGATTCTTTTCATTGTCAATGTCGTATTTCCCTTAAGATATTCTCAGACCCAACACCTACTAAGTAGAAAATATATGATTGAAGCAGTAACCTTTTCCAGGTTTTTTCTATTTGTGCATAACGTTTAAGAAAGATCCTTATCCAGGAGCTTAATTTCATCCAAAGATGGCGCTTTACAACTAAATCTATGAAAGCCATTTAGGTACGAACTCTATTGAAAAAAGTCGTAATGTAGGTAGGTACAAACAAGATAACGTGATCTCACGCAATACGATGTCACGATGATAACAATATTAGATGAACATTGTTAGAAGAAAACACAAGTCATTCGTCACAATGTTTTACATAGAATAGAGTATCAACTTATATTCACTTAAGGCCAAACTACACGTACCACCGACCAGAACCACACCACGTGGTCAGACGTATATTTTGTATAGAATCATTCACACGTAGAATTGTCATGGTGGCCTAGCGGTTCAACGAACGGATTCGCATGCAAATGGTTGCAGGTTCGAACCCAGGCAAGTACCAATGTGACTTTTTCAAAGTTACATGTACTTTCTTAATTATTCTAAGACACTATTGACAAACGGTGAAGGAAAACATCGTGAGGAAACCTGGATTCAAAAAACAACCCGCAATGAGCAAGCGTGGTGATCAATGCTCATTCCTTCTCTATATGGGAAGAGGCCTGTGCCCAGCAGTGGGACGTTTATAGGCCGGTATTATTCACAAGTACCACATTTTGCAATTTTCAGTCGTTATCGACCGCTTGTAGAAACTGCTGACGACATTTTGACGCTGCGATGTGATGTGGTTGTGGTACGTGGGGTTGAGCCTTATATTCACTATTTGTATCTCGCATAGTATTTATCTTATGTGTGTATGTATATTACCTAGTTATTTGCAATACAAACACGCGCCATCACGAGTCACTATCAGTCGTGTGCCATTCATGGGTCAAAGATCATAAATTCATTATGAAATTAAGTTACTTCTTACTTAAATACATTTAGATACTACTTTCAATTTCAACTCGATACCTCTACGTGTTTCTGAGATAAAGGTTCTTGACAGGCGGAAGTACAGACAGACGGACATCAAAGTGATCCTATAAGGGTTCCGTTTTTTTCTTTCGAGGCACAGAGCCATAAAAAGCAGCAGATTTTTGAACAAGCAATCATCACAGCAGCAGAAACTTTAAAGTACTATTTCTTTTTGGACAAAGACCACGTATTAACAACAAAACCAGGTATTAGCAATATCTATTTGATATGGAAAACATAGCAAGTACCTAAAAGATTCTTAGTCAGTTACTCAGTGAATGGAAGGCCCTGAGCTAAAATGTCAATTGATGCTATATATGTATAAGACCATCGCTGGCTAATGTCAATTGACTACATTGCAAACATTTGCAAGTGATATATTACCAACAATAACATAGCTAAAACAATAATTTGTGCAAAAACATATCGTGCTTTGTTCCTAGGCGGATAAGCAAAGGACTTAAAACCATTATCAAGTTATCAAGATTTTGAGAGCATGATTAAGTTAATTAGTAGGTCGCAATACCTACAATTACTAAATTTACTAAATAATAATTGCAAAATCCGGGCAATAGAACCTCTTTGTTTTAAATAGGTCTTTTATAAAATACTAGCAGCAGTGTAACTGGCGTTTATCTTTTTTTGTATTATATATTCTAGTGGTCGATTTTATATTTATGCCAACAGATTTTTTGAGGTTGATTTTATATACAATGCCGTGTAAGCAACGCCAATAACAATTTCAGGTAAATACCTAAGTTAATGAATTTAGATAAAATCTAGTAATTTTAACAACAAAGTCATTAAGGCTGGAAACACTGCTGCTCATACCTAATGCCCAAATAAAAATATGGTTGCGCAACAAAACAGAAGAAAACCACCACAAGGAATGGAGAAACAGTGAGGGATGCAGGCAAACGAAGGCAGCATTTTCAGGGGCGCCCAAGAAATTTGCCCACATCCTCACAAGACTAACTAGGGACAAGGTTCGGAAAGTCTTAGGTACTGTAACCGGACATTGTCCCTTAAACAAACATCTATTTACAGTGGGTGTCACAAACAGCCCTCTATGCAGAGGATGCATGGAGGACGAAGAAACGCCACAGCACGTGCTAGTAGAATGCAGGAGCGTGGCCGCACAACGGGCACAAATCCTCCAATCACCAGCTTCGCTGCGGGAGGCCTGCAGCAGCCCGAAAAGGCTGCTGGCCTTCTGGGACGAGCTCGGATGGCTGGAGTGAGGAAGAGGAGAAGACCACGCACAATGGCCCAATCAAGAGGCTAAGTGCGGAAACAGCCCCGAAAAACCAAACCAAACCAAGGCTGGAAACAATATAATTATCCAACTCCACAGTAATTGTAATGAGTGTACCATAACTGTTATATGTACCATAAAGGTATTATTAGTTAGCACATCGGTTGTAATACTACCTTTTGGACGTTGGTAGATTAGGATTGATATTTTAATGTTCATCATTAAGCTGGCTTCCCACGGTGCGTGATGTACGGACGTGGACCAACCCGCACGGACGAACCCCCTCCGTTTTTATTCCGGTTCGTTAATATGGGACTAACTCTGAAGAACCCAAGTTGATTGTAAATTTTATAAGAAAACTAGCTGACCCGGCAAACGTTCTGCCATATTAAAAAAAAAAAAACAAAACAAAAAATCTAGAGAGAGCCACCCTTATCACTAAGGGTCATTTTTAAAGAGCGATTCAAATATAACTTTATTATCTACAGGAAAAGATACATCATAAGGTCGTCCATCGTAAAAATGTGCTATGTGCTTTGATTTTGAGTTCAATTTTCAAACTTAAGAAATTTATCAAAATCTGTAGGGTAGTTTTCGCGCGTATAGTCAGAAAACATACTGTACAAACGACATATTTACAGCACCTATTACGTTATTATGTACAATAAAGCATCATCATCATCGACAGTCTTTATAATACTTTATAGTGAATATTAAGTATAAATGTATATATTATACTACACCACTGTTAAACCCGCGATGGTTTGTGTTGGTATATCTCCAACAATTAATGGAAAAATAAATTTAAAAAAAAAAGTTCATTATTCAAGAAAATATTTTTTATATGAACTAAAAACGAAAACTGCCATTGTTTAATATATTAAAAAAACCTTAAAAGAAGTCTGCCAACCCATATAATAAGATAGTAGACTGTAGGCTATGCTGTCCTGACCCCAATGCTAAGGAATGAAGATTTCCAGCCTTTTAATCCACAAAAAACCTACATGGTTCATAAGCAATTTTCTTAAAACCTTAGTAGTAAACTTCAATTGACACTAATGACCTTATTATGTGAGACATCAAAATATTTTAGATAAACAAATTATTGCTTATATTTGGACTTTGTACAGGTAGCGCTGGTGCATTGAAGATTAATGATGGTTAGTTAACAATGCACTACCTGTAAAAAATATGTCTTGTAAATAATAAAATGAAATAAATATCTTGGAACAACTCACATGGCCGTCTGATCCCAAACTAGGCAGAGCCTGTACTATGGTAACCAGACAACTGATAAACACATACATATTATAGATAAATTCCACCCAAATATAATACCGGCCTATAAGCGTCCCACTGCTGGGCACAGGCCTCTTCCCTTATAGAGAAGGGATGAGCATTGATCACCAAGCTTGCTCATTGCGCCACCACCCATATATATGTTTATTTAATCTAAATATCCTTCGCAATGAACCTCATCTATTTACTTATTCACAAATATTGCAGTGCTATTCAATATTCTTGCTGTATTAAAAAAAACTGATTGTTGGTGAAGGGTAACACTTGAAGATGTTCTGTGAGAATTATTTCGGAATATTGGAATCTGAATTCACTAATCCGCAAGCGAGCAAGTGACTCTGGTAATTAATGCTTTTTGAAACAGTAAGATTGCTGTTACAATCTTATTTTAATTAATTAATTGCCTTGTGTATTCAGCTACTTAACTGATCAGACCCCTTTCCATACATAGAAGCAGATTTTCACTTATACATGAATACTCAGGTAGAAGGGACTTGTCTTAAAAGATCTTATTGCTTTACTTCTAATTTAAAGTTCAATGACAGTAAATATAAATTTAACATGTATGAAGCTAATTGATCTAAAAATATTTTAAATTCAATATTATTGATGAGAATTTAGTATAAAGTAAAATTATGTATACTTAATATAATAATTTTGTGTAAAACAAAAGTTACTTATTCATTTTAGTTACGAAAATGAAGTAAAACAATAAATATATTATTTAGTTTGTTCATGAATAAATTTTGCATGATTAAAAGGGTAATCTTTCGGCAGAACGTGGAGGTCGTTAAATAACAAGCAGTTTCACGATAATGATCTTTCGTTACTAATTGATAAACGGACTATTTCCAAATCTATTCTTATTATATCTACCACGATAACATTGAATTCAAGGATACAGATTTCTATTATTACTATTCATTACCATTTTAACTTAACAAAAACATTTCCTGTTTCAAAAACCTAACACCCGTTCTTTACTAAGTTTTATAATATCATAAACTTTTCACAGAAACAAAGATATTCAATATTTTATTTTACCGAAAATCAATACTTACTTGGTTGTCCTGAAAATTGTTTGACCACTCGGACGTCCATGTTTTCACAGCAAACATGTTCGAATTGTCGTTTATATTGTTCAATAGTCCTACAACGTCCATCTTCAATAACTATTTCGATTTTTATTCAAGCGAATTCCAAAAATTCATCGCGTTACAATGAAACAATCAGCTGTTTGACAAATAAATAACAAAAAGTAAGAGGGGTGTAGACAATCGGAAATGTCGGCATCGACGACCATAGATATAGTTCTAGTTCACGTACTTCACTCTTTTAGTCTTTGCTTTCGCTTTCGTTCAGTGCATCATTCTTTTGCTCATCTCATTCAATCAATGATCTGTCTTCCTTCGCTGCTAGGCTAGTGGTTGCATTGCACTTGGTGCCTTTAATTAAAATTTTAATTAACTCCACTTTACTCCGTTCGCGACGTTCACCGTCGGTTTTAGTAGCCAAGGGTAGAAAAGTGTTCGAATTAGCTTAGTACAAAAAATAAGTATTCTGTGTCTTACTGTGTCTATTTTAGTGTTGATATAACAGTAAGTTCTCATACATTTTATTCTATCTTTTACGAACAGTCAGGGTCAAAATGGCGTCGGAGAAAATGTTACACGTTGCTTTTCTTTCCAGATGTCTCGGTACCGAGAATGGGATCTTTCATGCAAAGTTTACGTGGGAAATTTGGGAACAAATGCATCAAAATATGAAATCGAGAAAATTTTTTCTAAATACGGCAACATAAGAAATGTGTGGGTTGCTAGAAACCCGCCAGGATTTGCGTTTGTGGAATTTGAAGATCCACGTGACGCCGAAGATTCTGTACGAGGGTTGGATGGCACGTAAGTAATTCAATCGAATAATTATTTTAGTCTAGATCTTTTACTAGTTACATCGTAGTTACAGCGTCGTAATTCTAGCGTTGCAATTAGGCCGCCATTTTGGCTTCACTCGACCCATTTGGTAACTAATACCAGCAGTGCCTGCGAAGTAGTTGTATGTAATGGAAATACGTTACTGTATTGAATTAAAAGACAAAATCACCACATTCTTATGCAATATTTGCGTAGTATTGAGGGAGATGACATAGCCTGGTGTGTAAGGTTGTCAACTGCTGATCGATTGGTTACGAGTTCAAATCCTGCTAATCAAAACTGTTTTCATATCGCACACTCCTTAGATCCGTTTCATTCTCGATGTGAAGCGCTTGAGTCATAAGTGTGCAAGAGCATAGTACCTCCATACTGAGACTGGTATGTGGTTTCCTCAAGGATTTCACTTGTCTCGGAATGGGGAACATTTTGATTACTTAGAACATAAGTTGACACACATTTTCTTCGTTGTTTTTTTTTTATACTTACTAATGCGATGTTTTTCCATTAGCCGTTGCTGTGGTACCCGCATCCGTGTGGAAATGTCAAATGGCCGCACCAGACGAGACCGCCGATACTCCAGGTATATACAAATAACATTCTGCCCATTCATGCTGTCAATATTGAAAATAATAGATAGTGGTTGATAATGTACAATTTTAATTTCATTTGTCTAAGAATAATTGTCTTCAAGTATTTGTATATATATGTCAAGTTAATGGGAGTCTTCTTGTATCTTTGGTAATGGTATTATCATTGTCAACTACTTATCTATTTTTAGTTAGATGTCTGCTTTAATTATTGGCAAACAGACAATTATACTAATTTGCTTTTGACACTATTATCATAAAATAATTAAGTTGTATTAATGAAATTAAACTGCTAAAGACAGTAGATAAGTTGATTTGGAGATATTAAAAGTGGTGGGTGTTGGAACGTTTGCAGGTCCATTTTATCAACCAACCACCAACACACCAACGACCTCACCACATGTCTTCACCACAACTACGGCTCGTTAACCAATATGACATCAAACAACTTCTGCGATCGGCTCTCCAAACTTCTGCGCGCAGCCGAAGTCAACATCTGCGTCCCCATAACTTACCTCCTGACCGCCATCACCTAGCCCCCAACCGTTAATCAAACCTGGACCTGAATAAAATGCATTCTAGAGTGCCACACAGTATAGGAACCAACAAACATCCTGAATGTCATTGCAACTCCTAATGCTTCACCGACTGCACACACTCGTCGTCACCGTGGCACCGAGCTAGAAATACAACCTAAAGGCGACGACTTCCCCGTGTTCCGCAATTTTTCTTGAAACTTCCGATTAATGCCACCGTTCGACGGAAGATACCATTGAAACTCGCCTCCGCCTCGGTAATATCCCTTCGGCCTCACAGCAGCCCCACAACGGTCGTCTTACTTCGCAGGCTCACCATTTCTCGGTACTTTTTAAATCCTATACTTAGAACCTTACCTTGCCTTTACTTAGAATTTAGACCAGTCGTGTTGGCGTTTGAGGTGTAGGTAACAAGGGATTTGAGTATTGTAGACTGTTAATATTTAATGGGCCCCCGATATTGTAAATGACTAAATATTAACAACACATTTGATAATGTTAATTCAACAAACCGGTGTAAATTTCACGATAATTGGGAGTTTAAGCGCTGTTAAATTTAAATGTTCCCTGAGAGGTGTTAGTAGATGTTGCACTGTGCACGTGTGTAGCGAGCCTGGGCAGGTGATAATATAGTTGTGTTGATAGATCCCGCAGTCGCAGTCCTCGCCGGCGGTCGTACTCGCGAGGGCGCTCGGGCTCGCCGCGTCGCTCGCCCTCCGTGCGTCGCCGCTCACCGTCTGTTCGCCGCTCGCGGTCGCGTGACCGCCGCTCACGCTCTGACAGCAAGAGCAGGTAGGTACGTACTTGCTTCCTATTTTTTTTTTCTTTTAATTCAAAAATCATTAATCGAATTGAATAAAATTACTACATATTTTAAATGGCCTTTCTGGTCGATTAATGAAAAATATTGAACATGATTTCACCTGTTTCCCCATTCAAATGAATGTATTCATGATGATGATCGAAATCATCTTAAGACGCCACAAACCAATACAAAATAGCAGTTTGTGACGTAGCTGTTTGTAATTCGCTTGTAAATAAATAAGTCTTTTGTATCAAAGTAAGCAGTCTTCATCTACCTTTTTTTTTTCTTACAAATTTCTTTCCATATCGCTACAATATGTGCTCAAGAAGCTAATTCTTTCTCTTTCTGCTTTTCAGATTATAAAGCTTCGACTGTTGCGGTTGAAGATGAAACGATTGGACAAATATTCTGTATTATAAGTGATGTGAAGTGAATTGAGCAATTGTGTGCATGAATCCTAGGTTAAAAGTATACTCTTCATATTAAATGAGACATGCAGCTTCAATGATAATAGTAATGTAGTTACTTTATTTTGCTTTTAAGGTTGTATATTTTTATTTCTGTAGATACCTTACAAATTGTGTAAGTTTTCACGTTAAAGAATCATTCAATAGTTTACAAGCAAGATATTTTATAAAATGACTTAAATAAATGTGCGTAAATACATTACTTTTTTATTATAAATATACCTTTGAAATATAAATATAATTACGTAATCTCTTTAAATACTATAACATTAATAAAATGTATATTTTCTAACAAAACAGTCAAAAAATCTATATAATTATGTAAAAGATCTAAATTTCTCTACAGTTAATAACAGTTATTATCACCACCACATAAATTCTTAAGTACTACAATATAATTCATAAATGCACGTAAAATATGTGTAAACGGTATGTAACAATACATATTATTATATTTTTCTAGCAAAAAGCTATTAAGATCAAGTTTCATTAACATGAACAACAATGTATACCTACAAGTTTTTAATGGGAATGTTAAATCAGAGTTCTTATTCTAACTTAGTTTGAATACTTATAAAACTTATATTACAGTACGGCCGACGATTCTAGTCCGGCCTGAAGATCGTTCGGATCGCTGCGCAGAAGTCAATTTTAAGAACACTCGTCTTTGGGATACTGGAAACTCGTCTGTACATGCGCACAACTTCGGAGAACTAACTTCACGCCAGCCATGACTCGTCAGCCGTACTGTACCTACTTATTCTTCATACTGACGGGGCCCTGTCGTCTACTAGTAAAAAAGTCAAAGTAAATATAAGTACCAAAAGCCACAAGTACAGTGCCTATCACATGATACGCCGTCAAATTATTCTTAAACACTATGGAAGATACCGATAAGGATAAAAACTTCCTCACAGTAAGTATAAATGTTACCGTAACTGATGTTTCTTTGGTAGCCAACTCGTGCACTGAATGGGTGCAGTAGAATTGTGAAAGGATGTTCAGGGCTATTAACAACCAAGTGTCCCATGAAAGACCAGCTGAAGTATCCATTAGTTGAGGATATATTCCGAGGAATATGGGCATTGGTATTGCATGGGTGTAGAACAGCATCTGCAATTTGAATCATTTCGGAAACATGAATCAAGGTATCAACGTTTGTAGAATGCTTGTAAGGGTTTATCAAGGAAAAAAATATTTTTTATCTGCAGTATGTACAATTAAATAAGTAGATGAAGCCACAGTTAGCTAATTAGATTAGTTCAGTGCACTTATTGTGATAAATATAACTTGGCATGATAGGAGTTTAGTAACTTTTGAGGCCACTATCCCACTGGCGTTTTACGAGCTTTGCGCAACGTTGGCGCTGCGCAGACGCGACGTTAACGTTGCGAGTTTCTAGTGGCAAGCGTTATATGAATTTGAATTGAATTTTGAATTTCCATGGGTCCATATTGGAGCTAACGCTAGTAAAACGCCAGTGAGATAGCGGCCCGGCTTTAGGCTCAGCAATGAAACTTGTCACAAAATATTATGTAATCATACTGTTTAATATTTATTTCAGCTATAATGCGCCAGCCATTTTGTGAGATTTAAGTTTTTACATTGAATTGTATTCATAAATGCAATAATAAGAAATAAAATGATTTTGTTTGTAAACATTTTTATGCTATTCACCTCTATAATATTATTGATAACCTATCTATTTTAAAAATAAGAGCAATAAAAATTCAGTACTTAATCATAATTAACATCAGGCAAGCAATTAAAAGTACAATTAAGACAAAATTATCTTTATGCTATATAATTACGAACTTTATTCAATGATATCAAAAACATAAATAAGATAATCATGAATTTATCTAAGACAGTTCCAGGCAATTTATAATAATAATATAGGCAAATCTTTCAGCTTGAAAACCTTTATAGGTTCAACACAGTTTTCAATTCTTTAGAATGCAATGAGTGAATATGGTACTCAGGGCATCGCTAACTGATAACTGTAACATATATGTATTCCACATAGCACAATTATATTGATTCATTTCTACTTTTTAATATATTTATGATACTGGATACTAACCTCATTAGGATGTTTGCCATATCTTGAATACAATCTCTCCTGCTGAATCCCAGTGAATGCACCGGTAATTAATGTTGCCAACAGGATTGTAACCCCTATGCACCAATATAGAAAAGTTCCCTTGTTTGCTTCATCTGTTGGGGCACCTCCGTACATCGCTAAAGCCACACCAAAACTTATAAGTACGGAGCCTATGGCATTGTTTAGCTTCGGTAACTGTTTCTTTACAGAACAGTACACCAACATACTAGCTGGCGAAGATGCTGATCTGTAAAAAGGTTAAATGCCTTGGTCACTGGGCTGCATAAACATGTAGAATTTACATGGAAATGTTTGTACTATATTTTTTTCTATGATTCAACAATTTAATCAAAGTCAACAGAAATGCTGCATGATGTTCTCTTGGGTTCAATTTCTATATTGCACAATACTTTGTGATCCGAGTTAACAAAATTATTGTACCTATAATACTCCATATTGATCTTTATTCCATAAAAAAATAAACCTGGAACTTTGCGTGCATAAAGGTTTTCAATGAGTTTTGGGTTAGCTAGCATTATAAGTTGCAAGTAACTAAAGGCTGAGGGCATAGCACTAATGCTTCCGCATGCCAACACAACTGATAATGAAATGGTAATTACCGTATTATCATATGCAGGGTAGAAGGTACATGCAATGCATAAACATAGTTATTAGCCACAGTTGTGATAAAGAAGAGGGCAACCAATATTATATACTGCTTTATAGGTATCTTTGGACCTACCTGGAAAATAATTTATATTAGTTCAGTTAGTTTAGTTCCTAACTAATAATCTTAGCATTCTATATTTTTTGTTTGATGGAAAGTATCATTATATAAAATAAAAGTTTTCTTATTATATTATAAATAAATTGATACTATTATGTAATGCTGAAATTCTAATAATAATGTTATATTTAACTATCATTGTCTACAAACTTTTATTAGATACTGAGGGCCTATAATTTACAAAAAGGAAATAGTTAAGTTAGTAATAAAAAAACAATCAATGGATCATTAGTTCTAGAAATAAGACATACTTGGTACTCAATATCCTCAAAACGAACAAAGAATGTTAAAAAAAATTTAAAGTACAGTTCAAGGAAAAATATTGTACTATTGTTAAACGTTTTCTCAAAGCAAACACTAAAGGAAAATAACACAATAAATCAAAATGCAAGCAATTAGTTGAAATCTAATTTTAGTTATAAAATGACTCACCGAGGCGAACTTTGTAGTGACAATAAGCCCGTGTAAAGTTATAAAGAAGAATTGTAAGAATGTCACTAAATTAGCACTGTTTGGTTTCCTGGCCATTAATATTTCCATGAAGAAAGCACTGGAACAACATCCTACGAAAACATTTACTGTTGTGCGCGAGAGACCCATTTTGCAACTTATTTTATTCACATAAAATACTAAATAACTTCATCAGTTTCTTCTCGAAATTCCATTTAGATATAGTTAACAAAAAATAGCACTATTTCATAAATTTCCCGGCGCCCGCGCAAAGAAACTTTGCACTTTGACAGCTAATTACCCAATGCTAATTTGACACTTGACTGACAGTGACATGCATGAACGGCTGGCAATCTCGATCACTATTACGTCATTTCCTTTAGCACTGACAGTAGCGTTTAGTTGTTTCACACATAATTATACTGTATACTTAAATACGGAAGTTTTACAATGCTGAAAGACTACATGTTTTCTGAATATTAGATTATTTATTTAAATTTTCTAATGATATTATGTATATAATAACGGTTGCCGATTTGATTTCATTCTTGATTGAAGAGGCACTTAATGACATAAACTGCAACTTACACGTATCGCAATAAAGTTAAATAGTACGGAATTAGATAAGCATAAGTAGGCACTTAACAGATTATAATTATTTATAGTGAACTGGTTAGGTTACTAACGCATTTTGCGTCAAGTTTCATGGTTCATAGTGAGTAAAAAAATGCTCATAAAGCAAACAAGTACCTACCACCAAACATATTTTCGCCTACGCATTTGATTTATTGCTATTGAGTTGTCAGGAAAATGTGAACCGGACGAATAACGAAAACCGCAGTCTCATACACCATTAATCAGTATGGCAGAGTATGGCATTCCTTATTCCGTGCTTATTCCTCATCCCTTGTCTTTCGTTTACCAGAAATTCTGCAATAAATAAAAAGAAAGTAAGTCTCTGAAAGGATAGCAGAGAGAGAATACAAAACTGTCACAATATTGACCATATTAGTACCTACCTACAGACGGTGTACAAAACAAAAGAATTGGGGCCTCGGTAATAAGACTGAACACATAGGTACCTATTATCAGGAAAACTCCTGCGCCGATCATAAATTATTTAGGTACGTAGGTAGGTACCTAGGTATGTACCGATAGTTTCTTCTGCGCAGAAGAAACTGACCATTAATTAGATATGCTATGCGCAGAAGTTTAATGACGAGTTGTCAAAAGTTTTTTGTTTCGTATAATTTAAAAAAAAATGCATTCTCCTCTAGCGAGTTCGTCAGTAGGTAAATCATGACAATACATGTTCTCTTTTCTCTTGTCCTTCGATAGGAAGGAAATAATTTCGTTTATTATCTTCGATTAGGACGTGCTGGCATCCTCAATTTATTTCATCCTCCTACCCTTGTATTATAAATCGTCCTGATCCTGAAATTCTGTCAGCTTGATAAATTACGTGTGACTCGGTAATAATGGCAGAGAGGAAGAACACGATTGATTCAGCGCAGACATGAGTCTGCGAACTCTGAGAGGTGGTTAATCTTAATCAATAAATAGGTATAATATGACCAGTGCGATTCTGTGCGATTGACCTCTTGCGGTGTCAATTTTTTGTCTACTGCCGTAATAAATCTCCCGGAACACTGGTCAGAGAGAGTTACGGTTTGTTGAATGAAGTTGAACAGCAACGCATACCAGAAAGTGTTGATCTATGCGGTGTAGGGTAATTCAAAGATTTTAAGGTCATTCAAGAGTGGATGTGATGTTGTAGTGGAACGACGGCAGGGAGCGTATCAAACTGCCGCGTCGCAACAGCGTCAGTCGTAGGTAATGGCGAACCGCCCAAACAACTAACAAGCCTCGCGCCACAGCCGCCGACACAGGCCGAGTAACGAGTTGCTTGATCAACTTCAACTATCAAGTCCGCGTCGCCGCGTACAGCTGCGCGGTCGTGTTTTGTTTCGCGCCAAAATGGTCGCAATGCTTCGATTTCACGTACCGAACGTTTAAAATAATATTTTCGATCGCTATTTAACTGTTATTTTTTACATTATTCAAAATCAACAGCTTTTATAAGTGATGTGAGTGATAACCAGTGAGTGGTGACTGGTGATAGTATTTGTTGCAAGATTTTTCCTTTCGTAGGTACACAATGCAAACGGTTCTGTTTTTTGAGTATTTGTCAAGTGTGAACGAAAAAGCTAAGTTGGGAAAATGTTGACAGGATTCCTAGTGTTTTGTGTTCTCGTGTCAGTGATATTCCCATCTGGTAAGTTAGCACTTAACTACCTACCAACTTAATTTAATAAAACTGTTTATGTGCGACCTTCACAATAAAATAACTTGTTCTTTAAGTTTTCATATAAATAAACACACTGTCTCAACAAGATTTTAATATTTAGGTACCTACTGGTATTAGTGACTTTTTTTAATTTTCAGCTCAATAACCGTTTTACAAAATCGCTAATTATTTGAGGCACCTAAGGGTGATACCTATGACAAGTATTATTTTGTAAACAAAAATATGCTAGGCGATAATTTAATCCATGAATTTACTACGTAGGTACCTACCTATTCCATGTAACGGGTAACACCATAGGTATAATTATGTATTTTATTTACCCAAGGAGTTTGTATACTAGGTATAGGGTAAATACGCCATACTTCGGCCCCCCCCCAATCGTCGGCCGTCTGCACATTTTTATCTTGCGTTCGTTCCAAGGGTAATGAAATGGTAATTTTACTACTCGAATTGCAACCTAAGTTCATATTCTATACGCACAAACTGTCACTATCCTATTACGTTAACCGGTCTTCGCACACTGAGCGTCAGAAGCGATCGCGCCGTTGAAGAGTCAAGTTCTTAGTTAAAGTAGCTTACTTGATGTGAATACCCACGCTTCGGGGATTGATATTACAACGGAAAGACGTTTCTTTATTTTTGTTTTAAGCTTTGTTATCACTCAAAAGTTATTTTTACTATATTTTGACAACGTTTTTTCAAAGTTTTTCGTATTATTTTAAATGAAAAATAGGTGGCCGCCATTAGAATACCAGTTTCGGCTTAAAACCGAATTCTCGGCCGGGGCCGACTTAAAGTAAATGCAGTCTGTTTTACAAATTCCAATTCTACCAGTTCCATTGGTTTAATAGGAGTATTTGCAAAGCTTAATAGGTAAATAAATATATTTTACGTTTAGTCGCTAAATACCGGCCGGGGTGATATTAGTTGAATGTCGAGAAATGAGGCACACACAACAGGGGCCGACATTAAATATATTAAATATCGTAATGTCGGCCAGCCTCGAATTTGACCGCTACTATACAGGCTGATTACTTTTGTATTTTTTCATTGATTGTGTGGGTAGTCATTTTTAATTTATTTATCAAACTTATTTTCTTGAAATTGAATATATGTTATGTACCTACCGAATACAAAAATTTATTAACATTATAAATAGGTTAAGTTTCGATGTAGAAATTGACAGTATCGAAGACATATAATTATATTATTCATGATAGCTAAAAATAGTTTGGGATACAATTGAAAAAAGTTTTTTGGAATTTGCTGGTTATCTATTAAACATAAGTTAGCAAAAAGGAAACTATCACTGTTATGATAGTCGTCTCAGCTGCTGCAGCTGGCCTACTTATAGCCCCGTTTTTTTTATTGTAATTTTTATTGCATATTATTTTTTATTATATTTATTGTGATGTTTAACTTAGTTATAATTATAGTTACTTTTAAACAAATACTCCTGCCAAAAAATGTGTGATATCATACTCCTGCCAAAATAAATCATGTTGATTATATTTTTCACTGTCTTAATTTTAAACACCCTATATCCGGCCGACGTTTAGGAAAAACACCGCCGACCATAGGCTGCGAACGGCCGACTTAAGGGTTTTTTCGCCTTCAACACATCTAAACCTTAATCCTTTTTTATTTTAGTAGAAAAGTCAACTTTATGCCTAAAAATATAAAATAGATTTATCAACCTGTCTAAAACCGCAACACAAGCTATCCTTTGTTGCAAACTGGTGCAGCCAGAGCGTTCCAAAGTTAGAAAATCCGTAAGGGGGCCGACATTTAGCGTATTTACCCTACAACCTCCTTGATTTTACCCACATTTTTGTGCCCATGAAACCTCATTATTTAAGTAGCAACGAGGACTCTAACACGTTCTAAAATAATTTTGTATGCATGTAGGTACCTTGAATTTGATTTGATTGACCTATGAAATTAGTAAAAAAAACTCCTCCGTAACGTTTATTCACCCTTCCTACCAACCTACCCTCATAAGTTGTAAAACACTTTTTTACTTTTAAGGTCTCTATTCCGTTCCTAACTGAATAGGTATGTCAATGTTAATATAATTTTTCACCCCATTTTTATATGGATATAGGTTGTAAGAGTACAGGGAGGTACTAAATTTATTCAGGCAATTCCAGAGATGAATCTTAATCTGCCTATACGCATATTTATATTACAGATCGCACGTCATTCATTACTAGTCATTAGGAAATACCGAAATCAGATCCATTATTTTAGGAGAGTGACTTTCGTATTTGGAAGGTACTTAATATGGCGGGTGACATACCAATATTAACTTTAAAATCAATAATTATAAACGTCGATAAAAATGTGTTTCGAAACTGATATTCAGTTTCGAACAGAAGTAGGTAGGTAATTGCTATTTTTCTAATTCAATATAAAATTTCGATAAATAACGTAATTTAATAACCATAAAAAACACGTGAAATTCTTTGATTTAATACCTACATAACAACAACGTGAGCTCGTAATTGGTAAGTTACCATGTTATCGAATAGTTTATTATTTTTACTATTAAAGATGATTTTAAAATGTCGTGTGATAGCAATTAGCCTCATTTTCGTCACACTTAGTCAGAATTATCAATTAGCTCTATATTGATACGATAGAATATTATTATTCATTTATGAATTAGAGACTTCACACTGTCTTAGAACAACTGACAGCATACCCCTGGAAATAATATTATTATATCGTATCAACTAATTACGAAAATTAAACTTATTTCCTCATATTATAAGAGCTATTTATGTGAAGTACTCACAACTGGTGTGTAGGTATAAACATATAATTTAAAGGTGTGTCACTAGCTCACTGCGCATGCGCACCCTGTTGTTTATCGTGCTTTTTTTTCTAATATTAATTATGCTAAAACATAATAAGCAGTTTGGCACAAATTGAATGTAGATAAGTCTAATGCTCAATAAATATTTTTTATTTCAAGCATTTTTTTTAAAGATTCCTAGCAATTTGAGTCGCACATTACTAGTATTCTTGTTAACCCTCATGCTAAGCTAACATTTTTGTGTTACGAGTGGGTTCACGTCGGTAGTGTAATGAGTGGGATTCGAACCCGCAACCACATCGCTGCGACGCCCTAGCCATTAGGCTACCGCCGCATTAGATGCTATTTAAATTCAGGCATGAAAAAAACTAAAAAGACGTAATAAGCATATTAAACTAACATGGTATTATATCTTTTAAACGACATGAGGCTAGGCGTAAGCTATGTAGAACAAGTTAATTGTGTAATTAAAGGTTATAAGGAAAATCTATTGTTGATAAATCAATGAGATAGGAAGCTTGTTAAAAAACGGTGCGAAGGTTGTTATAAAGTGAACATAATACGAAGTAAATAGATCGTAAAAGCACATGTTTACAAAAAGATCTTTAAGTGACTTTAGGCGTGTCCCAAAGTCTGTATATTGCAGATTTAATGTCGGGCCACATATTGGGCCCAAGTATTATCTACTATATAAAAATAAGTTGGGTTTTCCTTCCTGACGCTATAACTCCAGAACGCACTGAACCGATTTCCACGGTTTTGCATTCGTTGGAAAGGTCTCGGGCTCCATGAGGTTTATAGTAAAGAAAATTCTTAATTACATAAAAAAAAAATAGACAACAGGAAACAGCTAGTAATAACTAAATCTAGCGCTAATTCTTAAGAATTAGTACTAAACAAACAATAAATCTGTATATCTAGTGAAGTTAATTGCTGAATTGGTCAGGTAAGTCAACTTCGCGATCACGACAGGTCTAACAAATTGGTCGTTGAGACGCATTGTTTAGTTCTCATTAAGATGTATGGTTGGCAAAGCGAGAAGCCATATCATAATTCAAAACTGTCAACATGATTGAGATATTGCACGAAGTAGTTCCTGGAATTTATGGGAGAGAGATGGTCCATATCCATGTCCAAATTGTTACACAAACTTATGGCGTATGTAATAAATTTATGGAGTATCTGCAGACTCTATTCAAACTAGGCTGCAAATTGCAAGTGCATCACAAAGATTATGGAAAGGGGAAAATATTTAGAATGTAAGTCAGCCGAGATAGTCATGTAGTTCCGCCTTCACCATAAGTTTTTCTATAGAGAATATCCACAAAATTATGTGACCCGCTCTTTTTCTTTAGTAGGTAAAAGTTTTTTATACATAACCCCCTCTAATAATAACAGCTTTACTAGGGTCAAAGAAGGGCACTAGACTTAGCACAGACCACCGAAAGTTATCTATGGTCCGTGAGATTTGCCAACAAGAATTTCTAAAACACTGACATTTCCACTGATGTTATATTGATTTTCAGGCTATATTTACTAAGATCATCTATTAATATGAGTATTACAATGAGTATTATTTCAATCAAACATATAGGATGTAGCGATTGCTATTAAAAACATTATTGTAGACAGACTCGTCTTGATAATTTTAATTATACAATTTAATTTTCACTATCACTGCCAGTGCCACACGCCAAATTGCACGGCCGCACGTGCATACGATATAAGTCAGTATAGAACTTGGGAAGTATTTGGCACTACGTCACTATACACCGACACTAATCGTCATTAAACACACACAAACTAAATATCGCAGTGTAAAGACATGATGGTCACGACATTGTAACTCATATTTCTAGGGTGCCTCTCCGGTATCGGAGGTCGGCCGTGATCTTCACAAACTTATCTTGGTCCTGTGCCACGCGAAAAAGTTTGCCATGAAAAAAAAAACGTAAAAGCCAATAAGAATTTTCATTATTTTATAATAGCTATTAATTAATAATGGGCGGGCGTTTAAATATTTGTTTCATTGCTTGATTTGATGCCAAAGGTAGGTATTTTTTTACATTCTGTAATCAATCACAATCAGAGTCATAGACATCATTAAGTCTCTGCCAAAATATTCGACTTCCAAAGGACTATTCAGTGGAAAGCCAACTATTTTAATTTTTGTAAGAAAGGCTAGTTTGGTTTATACATATACAATGTCTTAGAAGGTACCAGATTGTTCGACGACAATATTTGGTTTATTTACCTAAAGCTTGAACTAAACTCCTTAACACATAATAGACGGGTGTTAACAAGTCAGCTGTGGCAACTGCGCTATTTTTACATACAAGATGAGTGAACTCAATGTTTTCTGCCAAGGTGCAATAACAAACAACGTGTTTTGAAACAGTCTCGTGTAGACTCATCACGCAGTCTGATTCAACGTTGTTATATCAAGTTAGAATATCCACTGATCTTAATAATAAGGAAGCGGTTAGCAAAGGGTTTTGTAACGAAGCCTAGAAGTTTCGAGTTCTTCGTACGACTTTTTTTGTACTTTATAGGCACATTCATCGGGAAACTTTTAGAATTTAATGTATTAATTGCCATAATTTATTCAGGCTGTATTGTACCACTGTAGGGCAAAGGCCTCTTGTTGCAGAGTAGGAACGAGTATTGATCACTTCGCTCATAAGTGCACTCGTTTTATTTTGTTTGTCTTAAAATTACGAGTAAGAACCGGTCCTTCTTACGCACTGCTGACTATTACGTGTAAATGCATGCGTGGGTACCTACCTACTTCATGCTATCGCAAATTAACACGGATCCGCCAAATTTATTTTGAGATGTGACTTGAACAACTCATTACATTACAAACGACAACTTGCCAAATTCGAGACTCTGTCAACTATGTAGTGTGAGTTATTTGCTCAAGTAATATTTTGCAACAAATTGTAAATTAATTCTAAATTATTCCTACTTGGATGGGGAAAGATTACAATCTTTCCTAAGAGGAATGTCTTCTTTTTATTGGGATCTTAAATTTCGTAAAGGTATAGTAATACCGTTTCTCAGAGGTTTAATTGTATTTCCTGCAATCAATATTGGAACTTGTTTTTTCCTGAAAAGGAATCAGTAGGTACCTAGATACACACAATAGTTATGATGACTCTTAAAAACAACTTTTAACCTTCATTCTATATCAATGACCGCTGACAAATCATGGCGTGGCTAGTTGACCCTATATAAACTTGATGTCAATTGATCATCAAAATTTTAATTTAAAACTACACACGTCACCTCTTCTTTAATTATTTATCCAAGAGCATACCTATTCAAGATGGAGAAAAAATTAAACAATAAATAGTGTTATGGTCTAACAAAAACTATAAAGAAAACATGAGTATATAAAAATATCATCGGTTATGGAACCCTATTTAAATCATCAAATATGCACCAATGACACGATCGGAATTCAGAGATGTGTGATTTGTACCCAGCTCTTCATTTACAAAGTAGTTTTAATTTGTCTGTAATGAAGTTTATTAACTCGATTGTACATACGACCACAATCTTTGTATCCGTATTCAGCAAGTGTGCCAAGAAACGGTTGACCTGGCCGCCTGGCCGCCCCAATACTTCCTCTGAGAACCGCTGTGAACCATCACATGGGAAACTGTTACATCGTCTCACATTATTTATAGTACACCATGGTTATAGATAGGCCTTTATATGCAGATTTAAGAGTTTTAATTATAAGTTCGCGTGAATATATTTCTGTAATTTGGAATCAGATAACGAGGCTTGTAAAATTACTTCAAGGCGGCGTCCTATTGCTATCTGCTTCTATTGCTAATGCTGCTATTCTGCTTAGTCTAGAAAACGATCACGTGACCGTGCGTTTAATTAAACATATTTTATGCGACAGGCCTTATTCACTTACTCTAAACAAAACATAACTTCATAACCCAGATTATTGTTCAACTACCCTGGGTCGCAATTTTTTTTTTGTGTTCTGAGAGTCACCAGGTAGTCATCATCACCTGCCTAGCCTTTTCCCAAGCTATGTTGTAGTCATTTACCAATCTTACCGGATTTACCTGAATACCGTATTTGACATGAAAAACTGCCTATATGACGTACACAACCCATTGCTGGGCAATACAATAATCCATAGTAAGACTGGTTGTCAGAGTCACCGGGTAGTGTTAGTACGTTTAAGACCATTTAACATATTTTTCCTTAAAAGTATAGTAAGTCGAAAGAGATAAAGCCTCTTTTAACTACTTACTTGGACTTAGTGAATAAGTACCCTGAATCTCCTATTGAAAGTCGCGCGGTAATGCAGTCTGATCATAGACGGATCCATCGAACAAGCGATGACAGTAGGAATTCGCCTAACTGGTGTTTAAAGCTTGATACTGATTCACTTGTTTTTTCATTCTTCAGATAAACGTAAAAAACCTTGTGTTAAAATAATGTTTATATAACCCCTGTATCGTTTTTTATAACCTGAACTTGAATGTGAAGCTTTCACATTATTTACTGCTTCGATAAAAAGCAATACAAAGGATAATTAAAGTAATTAACTCGTTATTATAGATATCATTGCAGAGTAAACAAAGTTAGATAGTAATAATACGTATTTCCAGATGTTTTGATACATCTTTTCTTGTAAATATGAAAAACGCAATAACAAAGTCTGATTAAAGGGTCTACATACTAGTACATACAGAAACACTACTTCTTGACCAATAATAACCATAAGCCAAGAGCACCAGGACTTATTACAAATATTTATGATTTTTTTTAATTTGTTTGGCATGGTTTCTTAAATCACTCAATAGTCTGTGCAGTTAAAAATAAATAAGCTAATTTCCTTTTTTAGTTTTTCTTAAATAATATCGACCATTTTATTTTAAACGTTCGTTTTATTCTCAACACATTATTATATTCTTTGATGCCCAACCTTCAGGAAGACATGTTAACCTCCAACAAATGTCAATAACAACATTCCCTCAATTTTAGATGACCTCTTTTGTAGCTACGTATTGGTTCTCCACCATAGTTATTTTAAACTCCTGTTCTGTAATCATCTCTCTCAAATATTGTACTTACGAATGGTTAACGTCTATTTAATAAACCATATTTGATGAAACATATGCGTATAATTTAGTTTCTCTTCCTTTATGGCAAACAATACTTATTTTGTGAAAAGAAAGGCACATGTAACTTATTTGGATAGACAATGATTACTATAGGAACTCATTGTTGAATCTGATAATATCTGAGAAAGTCAAGAGAGGCGAGTCGCGCATGCGCGATGCGCCATAATACAATAGACAAAACAAACAAAAGCATTAGAATTGAGAGTTAATTAGTTCCTTGACGTGTCGACTTTTTAAATGAGGCTTGGATATAACGTTGGTTAAGGCAAACCGGGAAAATGTAGTTTAAGACGTCGCCAAGCTTGATGAAGCGATAGGCCTGAAAAATTACGATGGTTCAGCCCAGATGAGGAATTTGGAGGATCAGGTGCCATGGTATTTGGGAGCAGTACATGTGTGTTCAACAGCAGATTAAGATAGGCTGAGTTGACGAGCATATCAAACAATGAGTTTGTCGACCCCACCCCAAGTTATCATAACCCGAACAATGTCCTCCTCGTCTTAGCCACTCTTAACTCCGTCTGGCACAAAAGTCAGCATTGTGCGACAAACTGCTTACTAAATATATCTTCACGGTCGTTTGTATATCACACGTTCACTTATGTCATTCCTATGGTTTCTGTGTCGACTTCGGTTTTGCATTTGCTATCGACCATCGTTGGCATACAATAGGTTTGTTGGAATTTGTTGGTATTCCTTCTACGAATGTTGCTGTTGACTTAAACATACTTGCCAACATAATTTATACCTTATATTTACTGTTTTATTATTAAATTAATACATATGAGACTAATAAAACAATGAAGTTTTAAGTAGTCCTAATAATATTAAACGGGAACCAGTTACAAATTTAAAAAGGAAACTTAGTATCGTGTTATTTCTTTTCATTTATTAACAACATTGAAACGTACATTGTACTAAGTTCATTACAACTCTTGATAAGATTATAAAATGTATGTATATTAATGAACTGTGCTATCAAAAGCGCTATAAATTTAAATCCCTGATATCTTGAAACCGCTTACCGCTAAGGTTTAGCGGTAAAACGGTTAATAGCCTCTTGGTTTTATAGTATTTATATTAATTTGTCTTTATTATAAGCATTGTTTATTTATTTAATTATATAATTATCATTCTTATCTACTACCTACGTATGATATATTTTTAGATTTCCTGGTGACCGTATATATTTCAGTTCGTAACCTCAAGGGTACAAACTTTTTTCACCCTAAAATTCCGTCTGAAACGGCACATTCATTCGTCGGTACATTTCGCATTGTTTTACAGGGGATCAGGTCCTTATAATCTACCGCGCTCCCTGGTATCCTGATCATTCCAGCTTTTAAGTTTAACATTCCACAAAACAATCCAGCCCTCGCGAGAATGATCTTTACAACCTATGAATTCCTGTGTCTCAAAATCTCCATAATTTCAGAACGGTACTGTCAAGTCTTTTGCTGTCAAATTCTTTGACGCTTAGGATCATGACCTATACGCCGAGACTTTGATCTCAGCAAAGAATGGCGCCAACAACTCCTTAAATACAATTTTATTTTTATTAGTTATGTTGAACATTTGAGCAAGAAAATAAAAGTTATTTTTTCAAGTCTCATGTTACGGTTTTCTCTTACACGATGTAGGTTAGTTCAGCTTATCCGATATAAAACTATTACTAACGGATAATCTTGGTGTTTGCTGTATTTTTAACTTCGTCTCGGTAAATGGTTTACTTAGGCTGACACACTTTATGCTTTTTCTAGCTAATCTTAGGGTAGAGGCCGCTTGTTGTAACAAGAAAGTGAGCTAGAGTGTGTTTAACAGTTCGACTAAGAAGATCTTAGTAAATGAGCACCAAATATTTACCCTGCCTATTGCATTATAACGTCACCAAACATTCATCACGAGATTCGTTTAACCAATTACACACTTTCCTTTGTTTTACAGCATATGTATTTTAACAACTGAATAAAATCCTTGTGTACCAATTAATAGTTCACGACGATAAGGTTGGTACGTATCGTGGTGGCACACGTGCTTGCCTAGCGCATTCGTTGCACAAGACGCTTGACGTCATAATTTTACTAACCAGTAAAGTAATAATTGCTAATTGCCCTGCTTGATTTAAAGGTCGAGCTATATGTATTCATTTGATTTACGGTATCTAGAAGATCTTTCACTAGCAAGTTCGCTTCCATGTTCGGCCCCAACTGTTATCCATCTTACCGGTTGTTTATTTTAAATTTTATGTTATTTTTTTGGCTCACCAACAAACATGAAATACTTTCACTGTAATACAATACTTGTGTTACAATCTCTTATTGGTAAGCACAGCAGTTATGAATAATAAAGTATAAAAGACCTACAAATTTCTTGGCAAACTTCTTTAAATGCGCCTGAATTAACCTCAAAAATGATTCCATCAAACTGGTTAACTGATTATTTGATCTCTTTGGCGGACACCCTCACAAAGATGACTGTATTCATATTAAGTATATATTTTGAAATGACGTACTCCCATATCTATTTTCATCTTATTAATATAGAATTCCTGTCGTCCACCACGTGTACTTACCGGAAAGGACTTGTTAAGATGGTGCACAGAATAATTATGTTGTGCGTATCTTCAATACTTAATTTACGCAGTTGTACATAATATATGTATAATGATTCATTGAGTAGTAGATATATTTGCATCGGACAATGTTAGTTCGTTATGTCTGGTCAAACCCGGTTCAAGGGAGTGCAAATTGGCTAGATATATTATTATGTTAAATAGGATATTTTTGCTGCGTGTCACATAAGAGATTGTTCTGTAATATAGTTGGCAAAAAACTGATTATAATTTTGACAAGGCTGTTTTTTTAAGTCCACCGTCCTCGAGGTTCCTTATAGCCATGCTATTTCATTACGGAGCAACCGTACAGGGTAACATGGAGGACCTAGAAAATGTGGTCATATTGACCACCTAGATTGCATAAAATAGGCTTATTAGGCTACTGTTTTCATCCATATCTATTGCATATTATTGCACTGTTCGGTGGATGTAGGTGCGTGTAAGAGCTACAACATGGATCATACCATCAGTATAAATTATGATTTGTTAAGTTGTTTGAATAGTTTTTTTACTTGAATTTCCGTTTGAATAATTGTAATTAACTATGAGGCGCTGCCCTATTGCCATCGCTCGTGTGATATTCATGCGTTTGACGAAAATGTTTGGTCGACCGTGCGTTTAAATATACTGTGTTCTAGTGAGTTGAGGGTCGCGCCATCATGCGATGCGATCATAGACTTTTTCATCGCACGATGGCATTAGCACGGTGGTTTCTGACCGGCCTAGGTCCAAAGTTCTTGTTGTAAAAAACTTCAACTTAAATTGTATGATTGATGACCCATCAATTAAATTTTACAGGTACTAACAAAATAATTCATACAATACATAAAGGTGATTTATAACCGTCAAAATCGTTTCGCGTCTTGCACAAGTCAGTGGAATCGTATAAATTAGCGCACTTCCTTTGTTTTCGAGGATATGGTTTAAACAAGCGAACTTATAAGTGTTAGGAAATAACTTGATGTAGGTGTATTGAGTTATTTATGACTTGGATTCTGTGAGAACTGTGACAACGGTACAACGATATTGTTACAGATGAGAGGAAGGGCTGATGCATGTAGCTGTGGGTTATAATCCTACTAATATTATAAATGTGAAAGTGTGGATTTTTTGATGTTTGGATGTTTGTTACTCAATCACGCAAATACGGCAGAACTGATTTGGATGAAATATGGCATGCATGTAGCCATTGACGTGGAAAAAAAGATAGGCTACCTTTTATCCCGATTCCTTAAGTAGTTCCCTAGGGAAAATTCAAAATTGTTTACGAGCTAAGCCGTGGGCAGAGAACTTATAAATTTGGTACTTTTTCTCCAATCTTAAGCCATTATACCTTACATGTCTGTTACTATGACAACGGTAACCATGGTCACAGGGTTGTTGACGTCAATGAGGTTCATTGACCGATAGAGTTGCGCACACCATGTAATACAATAGAAAAGTGCTCTTGACTTGTGCGGAACTCTACGTAGGCGAATCTGAACTCAACGTAATGTTTAAGTACAGAGTTCGATTCCTAGTTATGTCAGTCGTTGAGTTTGTTTTTTTATAAGCTTTTTATGTGTGGACAAACTAGCTACACGTGTTAGGTAATTTGTAGTTTAAGTAACAAGTAATTTATCAATTAGAATAAAATTTTAATTTTACATACAAAACTAAAAAAATATTAGCATAATGGTAGGCGTGTCACCTATGTTAGATTAAAAATGAAAGATACTGCTGTGAATACTTTTATGACATACAAGAAAATCCTATAGAGGACTTGTTCATTATCTGTTTCATTATCTCTTGAAACATTTGACTGCACGGATGGCCGAGTGGTATAGGTCACTAGCTAATTACCACTGTGCGCGACGTGCTGCGGGTTCGATCCCTGCATGGGACAAGCATTTGTGTGATCCACAGATACTTGTTCCAAGTCTGGGTGTTCTTTGTGCATGTGATTTGAATGTTTGTGAAACCCCCGCGACACAAGGATTAAATTGCTTAGTGCGGGCGTCGTTTTTTAAACAAAAAAAAAAACATTGACCTCAAATGAAACTACGTACCTATGTACTGCAATATCTTGGAACGGTGCCCTGTTAGTTGCAACAAGTTCGTCAAACTAATACTAAGTGTTGTAGCATCACTTACAAACACTTAGCAGTACTTAAGTGTCGCTCTAACAATGTCTGGCTTTTCGCCAACTTTGTGTGGCACGGAACTGCCGTAAACATTTTCTGGAGGTCATAGGAAAAAATTTAGATCATTCATTAAATAAGCATCGATCTACTTTCATAAGTAACGTGGCGGAGATTACTTACGAGTACCTAAGTTAATTTTAGTATTTGATTGAAACTTAAAATGTTTCCACTTTACTTCGATTTAGTTATATTGTGTTTCCATTCAAGTTATCTTTAGTTTCCATTAAAAACAGTTTTGTTTGCCGCATATTTTCTGTCGTTTAAGAGTTAGGTCCTAACTCTTAAACTATAGACACTGAGGCCCAGTTTCTTTACACCGAGTTAACTCAATCAATGGATAAATACGCTAACTTATGGTTTCAAAACGCGTTTTTTCATCAATTGTTAGTCTATCAAATGATCAAATTAGTTGGAGAGTTAATTATTTAATAATTTTTTAGAATAAACATTGATGAACAAACGCGTTCTACCTAAGTTTGAAACCATTAGTTCGCATATTTAACCATTGGTTGAATTGACTCGGGATCAAGACACTGGGCCTTGGGACACAGGACCTATGATTTGAGGATCAAATCCTGGAGGGCTTTTAGTGAACGTTGCGTACGCAATTTTTTTTTCTCCCAGTGAAGTATTTAAAGCCTACGCTTAGGCTAACTGCAGTAGAAATATTAAAAACATATTTTGGATGTTTTCAAGATCTATATTGCTTGGTTTAAATTAAACAGGAGTATGCAAAGGACTTGTGATATAGACTATAGACACTTCATCATATATTTACGAGCAAGAATGATCAGAATCAAACATTTGTGGTCACAACAGTTGTAACCTCTTAAGTGAAAACTTGCAGTTATCCAGTATAGATTTCTTGAAATGCAGACAGTGTGTCAAATACGTGTTTGTGGTAAGAAGCGGCTTTCTGTACGGTATATCTTACGCAAGGCGAGTTACTGAGCTATAAATAGTATACTCGCAATATAAGACCTTTGGTATGGAGCTAAATTATCAATATTTATAGAGAAGCTTCTGAGCTCATCGGATATCTAAAATTAGTTGATTATTAACCAGTTATCAGCGATAAACTGCAGTTTTATGCTCGTTGTGCATTCCGCAAAATGTGGAAATGATATTCATAATGTGACAAGCTTTGCTCATTTTGTATTCAGGGCTAGAAAATACCAAAATGCTGCGTTTCTTGCTTACAGTTGTTTGAAGAGATACATACTGTTTTATAACATTTCAAGGATCAAAATTCATCGTTTGATCATGCCATCAATCAATTCCTCATTTTATCGAAAGTAACTTCTTCTCCTTCAAGTTTTTACGGCTAAACAGTTTAAACATGGTGTGGGTAATCTTTGATGTGAGGACATAGGCTTGATACCACGATAAGCGACACCCACACGAGCTGAGCCGCGGGCAACACCTACTATATTATTATTAAACTCAAACGAAATCTACAATTAGAGCGGCGCGGCGCGGCGGTAGCCTAATGGCTAGGGCGTCAGACTTGCGATCATGTGGTTTCGGGTTCGAATCCTACCAATAAGACTACCGTCGTGAACCCACTCGTAATCTTATTAAATGATCATAATAATAATTTAATGATCTATAATATTCGTGACATTTTCCACAACCGTAACTAAAAGTCCAGTTTTATGTGACTACATTCAATCTTTTGTCCTACTCTTCTTAGAATCTAACTCAAAGAAATGCTTATTGAAAGGCCGACTACGTAATTTGCGTTATTTGTCCGCCCATCACAAATTCAGACCTTTGTTGTAAAGCAGTTTGACGTCAGCGACGATGGTTAGACTTTGTTTTTGTATATTTCTAGAAAAATCATAGATGCTTAAAACAGTAAGTACGCATGCATATTTATGAGTGTTTTGATTGATGGTATTGCTGAACTAAATAAATTGTAGAAAGATAAATATTCAGTATTTTCTAATTAATAAATTGTCTGAATGTAAATTTAGTTTCTTTTTGCAGACCCTCAAAAATGTGCTCTAAAGTGCTTTTCTAAAGTATTTTAGATTATTTTACTAATCGTCTTTTAAAATATGGCCTCGGAATTTAATGTATGTATTGCATACAAATATGAGGATTACAAGAAAAATATGTTTGCTGTAGCTTCAAGGTTGATTTGAACTTAGTGAAATAGGCTATCTATAACTATGCTGTAATGAATGAAAACTTAAACAATGGACTTAAGGTTACGAGTCAGACTCGCGCACCGAGGGTTCCGTACAAACCTGTATAATATTTATAGACTTGAGTATTTGTTAAGAATTTCAATATAATACCACTACGCGTTCATGAGTAAAGGGGTAATAAGTTTAAAATTATTAAAAATATTTTTATTATATGATGTAACTAAAAATTTATGCTTTTCGCAATTTTTCCTTTATCTGTGTTATAAGACGTTGCTTCGTACCAAATTTCAAGATTCTGAGTTCACGGGAAGTACCCTGTAGGTTTTGATTCCCTTGCGAGTAGTGGCGAGTTTCAAAATATGCGGTTTTAATTCCTGTTTCTTTTGATTGCGTTGACATAGAAGTTTGATTTTGTTACAGCTTAAAGGTATTATAGATTTGAGTATTTGATATGAATTTCAATATAATACCACTACGCGTTCATGAGGAAAGGGGTAGTAAGTTTAAAATTATTAAAAATATTTTTATTATATGATATAACTAAAAATGTATACTTTTCGCAATTTTTCCTATATCTCTGCTATAAGACGTTGCTTCATACCAAATTTCAAGATTCTGAGTTCACGGGAAGTACCCTGTAGGTTTTGATTCCCTTGCGAGTAGTGGCGAGTTTCAAAATATGCGGTTTTAATTCCTGTTTCTTTTGATTGCGTTGACATAGAAGTTTGATTTTGTTACAGCTTAAAGGTATTATAGATTTGAGTATTTGATATGAATTTCAATATAATACCACTACGCGTTCATGAGGAAAGGGGTAGTAAGTTTAAAATTATTAAAAATATTTTTATTATATGATATAACTAAAAATGTATACTTTTCGCAATTTTTCCTATATCTCTGCTATAAGACGTTGCTTCATACCAAATTTCAAGATTCTGAGTTCACGGGAAGTACCCTGTAGGTTTTGATTCCCTTGCGAGTGTCGAAAATATGCGGCATAAACGGGAGTATCTTTTGATCGCGTTGACTTAGAAGTTTGATTTTTTCACAGCTCCAAGAGACCATAGACTTGAGTATTTGATATGAATTTCAGCTTGATACCTCCACGCGTTCCTGAGAAAAAAGGTCTTGACAGACAGACAGACAGACGGACAACAAAGTGATCCTATAAGGGTTCCGTTTTTACCTTTTGAGGTACGGAACCCTAAAAATTAATCTTAGTTCATTAATTAATCATGTCAGCCTTTCGCCCAGGATAAGTTCTTATTTTTATCTATGCTTTCGAATATCGTGGTCCATTGCTGGACATAAACCTCTCCCAATACCACGACACCCGATCCTCCGCCTTCCACATTCGGTCCGAACATGTTACTATCCTTGTCGATATATTACTAAGAATTTTTACAGATTTTTTACTCAGGGGGGGGGGGGCAATAATTTGAGCTAACTGTCCATCCATTTGATTATTCGCAGAATAATAATGTAAAAAAGCTATTTAATATTTCCCGACTGAAAATCTACTTATTCTATTTTGGCATCTTAATGAGCATTGAAATGAATTCTTTGCTGTTTATGTAGTAGGTACCTACACAAATAAATTGCCTGAGAAAATCTCCTGTTCTTATGTAGGTACTCATCATAAGCGACGTGTCATAAAATGCAAGACAACGCGTAGTAAAACTAACATACCTGTTATTTTTATTATCTCCATATGACCTCTAAATTCCAACCAAATAGACTACACATAATGAAGAAAATATTATATAACATTAATAAAACTAGAGATATAATGCGACTGGAAAACTAATAATAGGTTCATTAGAATTCTAACTTGTTATACAACATGTTTGAGCAAACATTATTACGGAAATATAATTAGATAATAATATTCAGTCTGTTATGTAATGGACTACCTAAATATTAAAAACAAACGTTCTAGAAAATGTATTTAGATAATTTTGGAGGTAATGAACTAAGCGATTACAAAACGGATGCACAGAAGTTTATTTTCGGCCTAAAATCCTCGCAGCCATTAAAGGTGTTTAATTTAATGTATAGTAATGAGTCTAGGAATAGTTTGGAATTTTAAATAGTTTTATTTCTGTCTAGCCGGTTAGTTCAGTAGCATGTTCTTAAGCATTTTAGGCCTATTAAGAATTCTGTTTGCGCCTGACCGTTTTCTACAGCTGGCCAGTTGTGCGTGCGAATTGTATTTAAAAGCGATTGTGTTTTGTTTGTGGCCAATCATACAAACCAGCTAGAATAATTATGACTGTCTATAAAAAATACAAGGTTCGGATTCTGTAAGGGGTTCCGCCCGCCGGAGTCAAGCAGGGAATGCGCGAGCTATCCCACGACACCTGCCAATGCAGAGACGGGATTAAGTTGTTTTTAGTCGTTGAAAGTCCCACATGTCGTGCTCTCGACGTGGGTTGAAAGCATTAGCTATTCATCCTGAAAAACAAAAAACAGTATGCCAAATGTAAAGAGCTCCAGTGATTATTTTAGCTGGCGGTTAATTTTACGACCAGGCTCTTAAATGACTTCAATTTATTACGTTATTTAGGTTAAGCTTGTGATAACTGAATACCTATTATATATATGCAGGTACACATTTTACAATGTGCCTTAATAAGGTGGTAGTAATTAAGATATCAGTATTAATTTGTTGTGAAAATACCTTGATAGCAATAGAATAAAATATAGCTAAGGTCAACTTAATGAGATCATGCGGGTAGGATCAATTAGAGAAATAAGTGCGCTTACGTAGAGTAACAAACAGTTTTTAACACTCACCTCAGAAAAAAAATCCCCTAGTTAGTTGTAATGTAATCTTTGTTATCCATCTAACTAAAGTAATTATTAATTCAGACAGTAACCACGCTACTATATAAATAGCCACCCAAGAAACTACGTTTTCCTTAGAGATATGAGTCATACGACAATAAAAAACGTTAGGACATTTCTATTGTATAAGTAGTCCGAAAAAATATATCAAATTTTCGATTATAATATAATAAGTGTTATTAATACGACAGGTTCACTGAAAGTGAACAATTTGTTGCTGAGTGAGGGAGATGTGCAAACGACCTTTTTGTTCCTTAGAATAAAAAAGATAAGATAAGATACAATAGAGAGGAAAAATTTAACCTCAGGCAGGTGTCGAATCCGCGACTGGTTTAAAGTAACCAGAAGTCGCAGCTTCTACTCCTGCCGACAAGTAATCACTCCAATTAATTATTCTAAATTTGTTTAAAGCAATTCTTTATAGAAAGTTTTGTTTTTTGATCATACAGAATTCGTTAGTATATGTTAATTTCTGGTTTTGCAATAGCTATTGTTATGTGCAACAGCGTTCGGGTTATTACGGCTTCCGAGTATTCTTACTAATTGAATTAGCTTTAGCAGAAAGTGGAACAGGGTAAATTCTTGACGGGTGGGGTTTGAAACGACTTCCTACCCTCTCTCTCTTCCTACGTCCCTTATATCGGGACGTCTTCTTAGATAAAAATCGCCTCACCTAGGTTAACAAGGAAAAGTAATTCAGATAAAGTGAATAGCCTTAAGGCGCTGCATAGCATCCGGCTCGCAGGACCAAAATGAGTGCAAGGTTCTGCAGGCATTCATATCTTGTGCAAGAAATTGTCTTTAAGTGTCGTCGGATTACATTGACTACAAATTCCATGTAATCCGACAGTTTTTGTCACCATTACCTACTCGGATGATGTTGTAGCTTATGAGAACCTAACCTTTATCTATTAATTGAAAATCTTTAAAAATGTAGTGTTTCGGATGCTGAACTGTGAAAAGATGTTCTGAATCATTCATTTTATTATTTGTTCTTCGTTACATTCATGAAACGAAAATTAGAAATGAGCCATTTAAAAGCTCTTCTCAGCCTTTCTTGAAAAGATGTTCTTGGGAGGCATCAATTTATTGGATACAATGGAGTCATCAAACCCATGCAAGCGAGTATACACTTTACGAGATGAATTGGTCTCAATAAATGCTTAATTGTCTTATTAAATATGCAGCTGTAGATCGGCCAGGAAATATTAGCTTAATGATTTGAGTAGATGCGGCGCTGTCGGCCGACATTGTTGTGATGTGCAAAATGATCTGGCCGACGAGGACCAAACTTGGACTTTAATCATTTAATTTAGAAGCATTGCTCTTGTTTATAGAGCTAACGAGGCAGTTAAAACTCTCTTTTAAATTGTTGACCTCCTGATTGATGCAGAGATAATGTTCCTAAACGATGTATTTTCCCTTATCTTATCTTGGGACCGTTCGCACACAAAAAGATAGATAAGTTTTACCCACAATGAAAATTAAACTTTTTCTGCAAAATCTTTGTTTACCGATCGTCATTGTTGACAACACTGTCGATCGGTAAACAAACATGTTTGAAATAGGATCATAAGTCGAGAGCTCCTACGTCCAAACTTTATCTCTTGAGAAGTCCTTAAGGGTCGTGTCATTAACCTCTTGTATATTTGCTTCCAGGGTTGTGTTCTAGTCTACTATGCGGGCGCACAGAGAAGCTGGAGTTGGGCAGCAACAGCGGCGCGGGGGCTGCGCTAGCGCTGGCGCTGGTGCGGCCCCCGTCCGCGCCGCGCGCGCCCTGCCAGCTCAGCCTGACCGCGCCAGAAGCTGCTGCCTTCGCCGTCAGGCTTATTGATGTTAAGGTGTGTAATCATTTTCACCAACTTTGAACTCTAAACTTACGTATAAAGAACTTCAGTGAACTCAGCCTATCGCGGTTCACTGCTGGATCTTGGCATATCTATCGCGGTTCACTGCTGGATAGTGGCCTCTCCCATGTTGCGTTAAAATACCCGGTCCTCCATGTGGGGGCTGTGTGTTGTGGTGTGCGATCGTTAAGGAGTTTGCCATAGTCACCACGGTGGGCAAGCGGGTTTGTGACCGCATTTTACTGTCAGAACAACTGTGTGAACACCATGTGCTTCAGCAACAAGAACTTACTGAAGCACAATTTGAATTAATGTATCATGATTCATGCCTTCTAATAATATCTAGCATAGGGCTCGTCTCATTACGCAGAGACGGAAGTCAATGATGCTCTTTATCTCATCTTGGCCCATACAACTGGCAATTGTGGATTTAAATATTTGAGAGCAATTGTGTTCTACATGAAAGTCCATAAAATGTTGAGTTACAATGTAAATTTTATTACATATAGAAGTCCAGCATGCACATGATATGCTATGCAATTTTGTGATTGAAAGCTACTTAGAAACCGGATCGTTGATTTTACTACCTGTTTAGTTATGTTAAAGAAAATAGCCAATAAATGTTACGTTCTTAGTCGTGAACAATAAATAACCGAACGATTCAACCGAAATCAGTTTTCGACGCGTTATGTATAGTTACTGGTTTATTACGTCTCCGATGTAAATCTATTACGTAAACAGTTAACATGGCTTCGCATGTTCGTATTAACTAGCGTTGGCAAACCCGTTGCTGTTCACGCCTAGAGCTGTATTGTAAAACCGTCGTAGATACGTTATAAAAACATATTGGTATCATTCTTTTGTAATTTCGTTCCTTTTTGCCACTAAAATATTTTTTTAACCATAAGGCGTTAGCTTTGTCTCAAAACCTTTTTTTTTGTAGAGTCTGTCAGACTTGTGATCATGTGGTTGCGGGTTCGAATCCCACCCATTACACTACCGACGTTAACCCACTCGTAACACAAGCATCTTAGCTTAGCACGAGGGGTTAACGAGATTACTAGTAATGTGCGACCCACATTTCTTTAAAACGATGTCAATTCTTCACCAAATGTATTTTATACTAAATATGAAAATGTGTTAGAAAATATTTAGAAGGAACCGACATTTACTTAATAGAACCGTTGTATCGTTTACGTAAAAGTCAACAATAACGAACGTTTTATCTTCTTGACACTATTTCCCTTTTTTATGACAGTAACTACAAGTTGTCTGTTTGTGGTTTGATTGTACTACGTGTATGTACATGTAGTCTGTATAAAATGCGGTCATACTTCATATTACATTTAAAATAACGGTCTAGCCTGGATACGTGTAGTAAACAATATAAGCTAGATAGGAATTGATTCATTCACAAGATACGAGCACTTCTTAGATTGTGGTTTAGATAAAACGGTTCTTTAATGTTGTTATTCTTAAAAAAATATATTTTGCTAATATTAAATTGTTAAATATTGTTATTATAGGTCAAAGACCGTTTCTTATAGAGAGAAAGTGCTGGCATATTGGTATCTTTTGCTACAACCAATATTACCACTAATTTAGTACAAACAGCATATTTAAACAGTCTGCAAATCCGTCTAGAATAACATTACAAGCTCAGTTCTAGAAGAAACCACTTGGCTGAATAACGACCTAAGATTTAAATGATAAAATTTCGACACAACCTTACAAATAACCCCAAATTTATTTACATAATAAGGAAAACCGAAGACGGACAGCGACTTGAAAATAACCGTCGATAATGCACCATGAAATTCATAAGTAGGCCACACAGTCAAAGCAAACAAAGAAGAATCGATAATTACCCTGAAAAAAGTCAATACAGATGTTAATATTCACATAAATAGTAACTTGGTAGCACAGTCTCGTGACCCGGTTGATATCAATGAAATGGACGTGAGAACTATGTCGTAGTAAACAGCTGATCCCCTAACACGAAATGAACTACCGTGAAGAACAAACGGTAGGTATAGGTGGGTTTTATAGGGTGGTTTTGTATGGAGGCCTTTGATATCTAGGCCAGTTGTAGGCCGGTATTTTTATTATACACCTGGTAAGCTGAAATGGCAGAGGGCTGGTAATGTGTCGAAGGACTGATGGCCGTTGGGGCAGACAAGTCCTTGAGTGGCGATCGGGAATCGGCAAATCGGCTTAGGACTACCAGCCAGGTGGACAGATGACCTGGAAAAGGTAACATAGTTAATTTTAAAGTCAACAATTATCTTTTATAGTAAACAAAGGGTCATTTAGTTTTAAAGTCAACGTTTCTAAACCGCCTATTTTAGGTTTACTAAAAATATTTTTTTTTTATTTGAAATGAATTCGAGGCTAGCGTATTGCCGTATCTGGTCTATTCATTTATTAATAGAGGCATTTTGAGTTGTTTGATCATCGGTATGTAGATTTTTTTTTTTATATCTACGAATTATGGAAAATTTAACTATCTTGCTTGGGTGACTTACGAAGTGAAGATTCATTTACGGTTTCCGTTAGCTAACACATTATTAGTGTTAAGGCCACTGGCCTACGTCAATCAATCAGTTATTGTAATAAACCGGCTTAAATTAATAATTCGTCGTACCATCATTATGATGCCATTAAGAATACGTTGCTTGCGTAGTATTAAGGTGTTATTACATATATACATTTTGACGGCCCTGTTGGTCTAGTGGTTAGTGACCCTGACTGCTAAGCCGGAGGTTGTGGGTTCGATTCCCACTCAGGTTGCTATAGTACAGGCTCAGATTGTCCCAAGATATTATAAAAGATATAAATATGAATGGGTTTTGATTTTTTTTCTGGTGCAACGCAGCACTGTCTTTGCCTACAGCTTAAATAATGAATGCAGCCACTGGCGAAAGAGAAACTCCTTTCTAATTATCTAACATCCTCGTTCATTTATTGCTTCCAAATCGAAGCAAAATTTGGACAACAATTTTAATTTTCCTCACCAATCTGGGTATAGATCTTTAAAAAAAGATGAAATTGAAAATACCAACGTGATTTCTTATAAACCGTTAAAGCCATTTGTTAAGGGCGTGATTTCCTCGAAGTTTCGTCACCGAACTACGTTTGTCTAGACAACTGTAACGTAACAGATCTGATGCGGTTTTCCTTAAAAAGTTATTGACCTTTTAACAATTATTACGGCGACATTCTTACTTTTAATGATTTCCTCAAAAGATATAAATTTTCCTCGAGTTTCCAGTGAGAATTTAAAAACTCATATCATGTGCGTTTAATATAATTTCTTCAATGAAAAAGTGTCATATTAAAGCGATATATGAACGCCAATAAATTCAGGCCCAACTCCATTGAAATTGAGAACCTGACGAGACAGCCAAGTTGGTTTCAACTTGGTTAATTTAGCAAGGCCAGAAAAGTAAATATCCTCAAATCCTTGTACCACGAAAAAAACTATCACAATAACCAACGCTTTATATGGTAAATTACAAAATAAATCATAATTATTTTAGAAAACTTCACAAGCTAATATTCTTTGAAGAAGTGCATGTCGTAAAATCAATTACGCATGGTGCATTAGAGTTGGGTCCTGAGTCATGCACGTGGACCTAAAAGAACGAATCAATTATGCGAGGCGATCCGTTATCGGCCTTTATCGAAAACCAAGAGGTAATGAATTCGTAGATTTGTAAATTTCATCATACGTTTTAAACTATTTCATCATTATAAAATAAGAGTAATGTTACGGAATAGTTACAATAGAGTAAAAAAAGGTGATGTGTGAAAATTTCTGCTGTAAAATCTGTTCCCAATCTACGGTGGGTCGAATTTCGGTTTTATGGGTTTCAGATGACATCCTGTATTTTCTTGGAAATTACTGTCGACGTATCTGAACTTTATACCTACATAACTAACCGCAATACGTCTTAAGGAATCATTATACTCATCCTTATGGACAATTTTCAACATGGGACTAACACTGGAATTGCGAAAAGAAGTCGACTGCCCAATACATAAAATTTAAAAGCGCATAATTGGACAGCCATTTTTCTCGCTATTTTGGGGTTGATCCCACAGTAAAAGTTGTTTACAATGATTTCTTAAGAAGACTTGCGTTAATTAAGTCTATTACACATTGTATAATATAAAAATAACTTTTCTTCCCAAAGTAGATACATATTTCTTAAGAGTTCCAAGACGGGTCATATATAATAAAGATATTTCAAAACCCCGTTATGGCAAGTTTATCCTATTGTTTGCACCATAGTATTGCAGTGTTGTAGTACCAGGAAATCCCATTAAAATCACATATGGATGCCAAACGAGGCGTGGACAATAGGCTAACAATCTTAGGACAACATGGCGCCCGGCGCTCATCTTGTGGCCTAAGTAGGTCTGATAAAAAGTAAAGTGTTGCATGCTGGTCCATGAATCTATGATTGCTCCTATTCTTTCATATTGTTTCATGAATCTTAACATTTTTATTTTTTGTGTGTAATATTCACGTGTTATGCTATTTATAAAAGCGCGATTTCAAACGTTTTAGTCTTTTTTTTATTATATGTACAAATTTGATGCCTAAAAATATCATGATTTTGTAATTATTTTCGAGAAGGCAGGGTCGTTTGGTCTTTTCGTTGCCCAAAACCATTCTCGCCCCATCGTAGTCGCCGGAGACTTTAATGCAAAATCCACCGCGTGGGGCTCCCCGGCAACAAATGCTCGGGGAAGATTGGTTGAGGAGTGGGCCCTCGCACTTGGATTAGCACTTTTGAATCGAGGTGGAGTCAACACATGTGTGCGGCATAATGGCGGTTCCATTGTTGATCTCTCGTTCGCGAGTCCTTCCGTCGCAAGACAAACGACTGATTGGAGGGTTGCCGAAGGGGTCGAGACGCTGTCAGATCATCTTTACATTCGTTATAGCGTCTCTACTCAGTCCTCCAATAGACCGGCGGAAGGACCGGCGAGCGCGGATCATGGCCCTCGTTGGGCCCTGAAACAACTTAACAGAGAGTTCCTTGAGGAAGCCGCCATTGTCCTGACTTGGGAGCCATTGCCGGTGGAAGAGCTGATTAATGTGGATGACGAGGCCGAGCTATTACGGCAGTACCTCACTGTGGCATGCGATGTGGCAATGCCTCGCATCCGCAACGGCGGACCTATAAGGAAGCAGGTGTATTGGTGGTCGCAGGAAATTGCACTATTGCGCTGTAATTGCGTGGCCATGCGCCGCCTATATGCCAGGTTCCGCAGGAGACGTCGCCGCCCTGACAACGCTGAAGCACGGGAGGCCGAACTGTACGGTTCATATAGGTCGGCGAAAAAGACCCTACAACTGGCCATCAAAGCCGCCAAAGAGAACGCTCGTAAGGAGTTACTGGCTGAGCTTGATAGAGATCCGTGGGGGCGACCGTACCGCCTAGTTAGGGGCAAACTTCGCTCGTGGGCGCCCCCTCTAACTCAAGTCCTTAGGCCCCAACTCCTGCAGGAAGTAGTGACCGCTTTGTTTCCCGGTGACAACCCCAACTTTGCCCCACCACTCAGTCCACAAAGTCAGTCGCTCACCACATCTGGTGGTGACTCTCCTGAGGTGACAGAGCAGGAACTCCAGGCCGCTACTGACCGGCTCAGGCTCAGGAATACAGCTCCAGGGCCAGATGGTGTCCCAGGTCGAGCACTCATTCTGGCCCTCAAATCGATGGGCCCACGACTTCTGAGGCTCCTCAGTGCGTGTTTGCACCAAGGCCGCTTCCCGGTAATCTGGAAATCCGGTAAGATGGTTCTACTCAGGAAGGAAGGGCGCCCCGCTGACTCTCCATCGGCCTATCGCCCCATAGTACTGCTCGACGAGGTGGGCAAAATCTTTGAGAAAATAATTGCAGACCGCCTCGTCCACCATCTGACGCACGTGGGGCCGGATTTAGCGCCTAACCAATACGGTTTTCGGCGAGGACGTTCCACTATCGACGCGATTTCACAGCTGAGGAGCCTGGCCCGAGAGGCCATAGCGCGGGGGGAAGTGGTGCTGGCGGTGTCTCTTGACATCGCCAACGCCTTCAATACAATTCCTTGGAGCTGTATTCGAGAGGCGCTGGAGCACCATAGAGTGCCAAGGTACCTCAGGCTGATATTGAGTGACTATCTGTCGAACAGGGTTGTCGTGTTCCCATGTCAGGAGGGCCTGGGACGGCACGAAGTGGCGCGTGGTGTTCCACAAGGATCGGTTCTGGGTCCAGTCCTGTGGAACATCGGATATGACTGGGTTTTGCGCGGAGAGTTTTTACGGGGTATCGACTGCATTTGTTATGCTGATGACACCCTCGTCACCGCGCAGGCCCAGAGCTATGAGAGTGCGGCAATACTAGCCACGGCAGGAGTCGCTCAAGTCGTGGAGAGGATCCAAAGGTTGGGGCTCCAAGTGGCACTTCCTAAATCCGAAGCCATATGGTTTCACGGGCGAAGAAATGTTCCACCCGTCAACTCACATATTTTTGTTGGAGGAGTCCAGATCGACATCAGGTCAACCCTGAAATATCTGGGTTTAGTCTTGGACAGCCGATGGGACTTTGGACCCCACCTGAAGCAGTTAACGCCCAAACTAGTTAAGACTGCGGGGGCTCTCTCATCGCTGCTCCCCAATCTCGGAGGCCCAAACGCCGCCTGCAGGCGACTCTACACCGGAATTGTGCGATCTATGGCTCTGTATGGCGCTCCAGTATGGGGGAATGGCCTGACGGCTACCAGAGCTGCACTACTTAGTAAGCCGCAACGTGCAATAGCCGTCAGAGTCATAAGGGGGTATCGCACGATCTCTGGTGAAGCCGCAATGTTACTTGCGCAGACGCTGCCCTGGAAATACGAAGCTAAAGTCCTGGCACTACTATACATCTGGCGCAATCAGGCACAAATCCAGGGCAGCGTTATAACACTTCGTGAGAAGAGGAAGCAGCTGCACATAGCAGCTAAGGAGGAATGGCACAGACAGCTGTTGAATCCTACTGCCGGGCACAACACTATAGCCGCAATTCGGCCTGTTTTCTGGGACTGGCTGGAGAGGCGGCATGGAGACCTCACGTTCCGATTGACACAGGTGCTTACCGGTCATGGCTGTTTCGGGACGTATCTGTACCGGATCGGACGTGAGACGACGAAGGCGTGCCACCATTGCACGGCTCCAGAAGACAGTGCTCTGCACACTTTGCAGGCCTGCCCAGAATGGGACACGGCGAGGCGCGAGTTATTGGTGCAAATGGGAGGTCAGGCGCTTACGCTTCAGGCTGTTTTATCATTTATGATCCAGAGCGAGAGCGCCTGGCAAGCGGTCGTCGCATATTGTGACGCCGTCATGTCCGCCAAAGAGGCAGCGGAAAGAGCTAGAGAGTTGACAAGCCAGCTCCCTTCTCGCCGCAGACGCCAAGGGCGCCGCAACACAGCGGTGCTATTTGCGCGCAACGACCTCAGACCACCATGAGGTTGGGCCTGCGGGTGACTGGGAGGGCACCCCGTCATCCGACCAGCTGACAGGCCACGGAGGATACAGGCGCGAGGTCCCACACGCCTATTCTCGTACGGAGTGAGGGGTGGGCACTATACACCCACCCCTCTGGAAGGGGTCCAGTGGAGACCGAAGCCTGCTGGAGTTGCGCAGAGCTTGCGTAAGTGATCCCGCGGCTCCAGCAAAGGCAAGGACGGGACCGGGGTGTTTTTAGTCGGTGCAAGTCCGACATATCCCCACGCTGTGCCCTCAGCGTGGGTTGAAGGCAATAGCGTTTCACCCCGCAAAAAAAAAAAAAAAAAAAAAAAAAAAAAAAGGGTCGTTTGGTCTTGAGATGAAAATTGAGCAGTCATTTCAAAAATAATAACTCGATACTTAATCACTAACCCACTCATTTTGTTGTTTAATTATAAATTATTAATTTATAAAAAAAAATCGGTTTAAGTACATATAATGGTACCTTATTTACATGAGGTACCAGCTATTTGTGGTATAAAAAATATTCAAGGTCGCACGAATTAGACCTAACAATAGAGTCATGAGGCTCGTTTTAGGAAGTAATTGATCAACAAGGCCGTTTCCAAAATCAAAGAAAAGCAGGAAAATGTTATTGTGTTTTAAACAAATACAACTTAATTGATCTAGAAATTACAATACATGCGTATCCAAGGACCAGTGCGAAGTCGATTCAAATTCCGCTTTTAAGGGTTTTATATCTTGGGACAACCCTTACACGGGCAGTATTATAGATAATTTACATCCAGACACAGATTTCTCCTGGATCGGAATAGAACCGACGATCTCCGGATAAGCAGTTTGGAATCTCTATGTATTTCCTTTACTAATATGAATAATGATGGGTTGCCATTGATTGTCGTGAAAGGATCAGACCAAACCATCTTCCCAAACCACGGCTCACTTGATGAGTTGACCAGCGTGTCCTGCCGCCTGTACACGCGAGGACCTGTATAACGCCACTGACAATGCTGTCCGCGTGGCTGAGTATTAGTCCCTAAAAATCTGTCTTTGCCATTGATCGACACGCTAAGAAGAAGAAGAACATATGATTTAAAATACTAAAGGCTTTATTTGTAGAATCTACTCAGGAGTAGGTAATAATAATCCAGTATTCCAATGACTCAGAAGTCTTTTAAATGCAAATTACAGTTTATTAAAGTTTTATAGTTTTTGCATGTTGTTAGTGCACTTACCTGTTAACAGAGAATAACAGTCAACAGCTATACTGTGTACTGTATTTGTAAATAAATAATTAACAAAATTAATGATTTATTTACGAGCAAGAAGATACGTCAATTAAAATATCATGTTATTAATTGCAGTTAAAATATTTCACTTTAATTAAATAGCTTCTTATCGTTTAAATTTCCAAAGGTCATAGCTAAAATGATAATTACATAAAAATTTCAGTGTTTAATTCGGCAATCAACTTACATTTTTCGTTTCTTATGACGTCATGACACGTTTTGGTAGTTTCTATACTTACTACGTTTTATTTCTAACTTTCAAGCAGTTTCTTGAAACTGGAGTCTTAATTCCTGTTTAATTTACAGTGAGTCAGCAATTTGAGTTAATTGTATAGGGGTTTGCGGTCAGTGCAGTTGCAGTCAATGACCTCAGCTTAACTATGGATTTGTTCTTCATAATTTTCAGTGACCGGTGTCGACTTGCCTGCTTATATTTACACAATATTGTATATCTAGGAACAGGCCGAATACCGAAACGTCAATCAGTTTGAAGCCGTCGTTAATTCTCATGCTGTCTCTGTTACTTTAAGGTGTGAAGTAGGGACGGACAGAAATTCAAGAACCTTTTAAGTCTTTTAAGTTTTTTTCTTATGTTTTCGAGGGTCAGGTTGTTACGAAACCGCACTCTATATAAATTTAATTAAATCGTATTGTCTAGTCAATTCTAAGCATGTAGCCCTTCATCAAGATTTTGTTCAGTTAATTTTTAGTAACGTTGATAATTTAAAATTCTACCTGAGAGACACAAAACGCCTATTTCCTTTTTATGCTAAACACGGCGTCGCTGTTTCAAACCAGTTTTTAAGTAAAAAATACAAGGACGCCTGTATACGTTGGCTTAACGTCTATTTTCTAGATTACAGACTTATTGTATTCTAGAATATCACAAATTATAGTAAATGCCAACTTGTTTTTATTATTTTGCTAAACAGAAATGTCAAATATTAATTTCCGCGGTTATAATAATTGCACTAGATATCAAACCAATATGGCAATTTGTATAGGCGTATGATTTATCTTTTAGTAACTTATAAATGTCAAACTATAGTTCCGGGTACAAGTACATATAAGACGGTGTGAAAAACGACAATTTACAAGTTATTATTAACACCAAATTTTTTTTTAATTCGAATTTTAGCGTGTTTGAAAATTTATAAAAATATATATAATATAACATTTATGTTTAGTAGGAAAAGGTGGACTAGGTACAAAGTCTTTGGTACTAATTTACTTAAAATGATCAAAAAGGAGTTTGTGGCTAGTGCGAATTAAACGTTAATCAACCAATATGGAAGGTTTCTACGACTCGAATAGATTGTCTGTATCCTGCTCCTGTAGACAAGGGCCATATTTGCAAGCATTTAAGATCGATTTCTATCGCTCAAATTTACTTGTAAGATTTTTCCAAAAGTTCAGTTGCATAGACAATTACGATATAATATATTTCAACTTCAGGTCACGAGTTTTTGATCTGTGATTTCAAGGGATTCGATCAGCGTTAACAATATTAAAAACGACAGTTGGTGGCTTCGTTAATTAATTCTAGAGACCGCATCCAAGAAGGTTAAAAACCAACTACATGGTATTAAAAAACGACCTGCAAACGCAATTGAAAATAAGCTCGATGAACCATAGGTATTAAGGATGAGTAGGTGGCTAGCTGTCGAGTAGACGATTCTCTAGTGACAATTCCTCACGATTTCCATAAAAAACTGTAATTACAGATTCCTTTATAAAACAATAGGATAATTAAGAAAACGCGTGAGAAAGTAACTAGACCCTCGCCCCGTGGACACACACGTGATGACAATCTGAAGATGATGCGAACGATGAAGGCTGGCCACGTGTTCAGTAGATACTCGTACAAAGATTTATTTATATTAGCGTGTTAGTACCTCCGCATGTTATAGATAGATAATTGCGATGGGGAAATGTTTTTATACTATAAACTAGGACAGATAAAAATACCATGAAAATTGATAAAGATATTAATTACCTGGCGAAAATCATGATCCTGGAAGGATTTTAAAGATCGGACTGGAAGTGCCTAATTTTTTGTCTTTTTTAAATTTTAAAGGACTATAATTTCGTTTTTATGCAGACTTTAATAAGATTGAGTGATTTTTCGGCCTTTTTTTAATTATACATAATTTTTTCGAATGCTTTTGTTTGTCTTGTCACAACGTTACTGTTCCTTGCATCTTTTAAGGTGTAGTGTAACTTAGATCAACAACAATTTCGCTGAAAGGGGCTAACCCCTATTAATGAATTTGGCCTCTATACTACCATCGTCGGTTGCAAAGTCCTTTTTTGCTGACTTATTCAATTCTGGAAGTATATATCTTCCTACCCAGTGTGATGGTTGCAATTACATACATTGAAGCTTGATTGGTGTCAATTGATTTCTTGTCATTGGCACGTTTTACTTCACAGATTTGATCTCTGCCCCTTTGGAACAACGTGCAAACTCCTTTGCCATCTTAAAGTGTTATATGTTCCAAAATAGTGGCTTTTACCTTTACCGGATTCAAACTTGTACTTTTAAGAATAAACTGGAAGATTCTAGACCTAATTAAACTCATAAAATACGGAGTCCTGACTGACCTGAATTGCGTCTAGCTGAAGTTAATATAATTTTTTACCTTAAAAATGATTTGACTTTCTCCACTTTTATCTTTCCCTGATGCAATGATTCTGTGACGTTTCAAAAGCGTTTTAGATGTACTATTTGAAAAATAAATCCGAATTATATTGAAATCCGGTAAGTCTTGCAATCGACCCCAACATAGCTTGGGGAAAGGCTAGGCTAGATGATGATTTAATATGTGTTGTAGGTCTAATAACAACTAAAACGTGTTGGAGTTTTCCTCTGCGTCACCTCAGAGGCCAATTTGCTAGCAAATGACGAACAATAAACATCCTTTGTCGATATGAAAATCAAAATGGCTGTAAGTGGGTTAAATTGGATGCATTTGTTGATCGAGGTCAAGTAATGTCAGGAGTGAAATCAATTGTGTAGGTACTGTTGCCATTCGTTGGATGAACACGTTCGTCTGGCGTGCTGCTGTGATTCGCAATACATAAGGCGCGAGAAAAAGAAAGCCAAGGCGAAAGGAAAAATAAATAAAATTTGATTGCATTATGCCAGCAACGACCATGTTTAAAAAAGTTTAGGAATAAATGCTGACATTTTTGCCAGTCTCCACAGAAAAAAAAATTCAAACCAGACCAAAAATATTGTCAATGATAACCTATGTCAAACAAAACGAATAAGGTATTAACATTAGTACAAGTCTTGTTCCAAATTTAATTTGATCCTACGATCCGTATATACGCATTGCATTTTTTATTGAGCGTAACTAACGTAGGTTGCCATGGATACTCAATTTGCAAACAAAAAACAAGAAAGACATGTTGCTTTCATTAAATTTGACTGTATCACAAGGTGATAGAGTCCAAAATATTTTTGGTACAAGGTTACCGGAATATTTAAGGTTTTCTTTAACGAAAAAGTTAATTGTGTCTGATCATAAATAGCTTAACGAGGGCAGGGTTTCATGGGTTACATTGAAATATTTACAAAAAAAATATATTTACCAAGAATGTTGTTTGTTTCAGGTACAAGACCAGGTATTAATACAATATGTATATTCTAGTAATGCGAATACTTTAACGGTAGGTTTTTCTTCGATTAGAATTTCAGAAACAAATATTTTTTAATGTTTGTTTCTGAAATTCTAATCCTAACTACTATAATGACTACAGAAACTACTAGACTACAAAAATAATAACTAAGAGTTAGTAGAACTGTCAACAAGATCTTTAATTAAATGATAGTTTTAAGCTATTCTACTGCTCATACTAGTCATTGACAAGATCAAGAACATTTGAGGAAAATCTCGAATTAAAATAATTTAATAGTTTTCATCAAGTGTCAAATCAAGACAGTCCAATCATATTTCATTGTTGATATCGAAAAAAATATTCAGAAACCTTCTCTTATGAGGAATACTAAGCTCCAACAAGTTTAGGAGTACACAGAAAACAATGTTTATAAATTTTCCTCAAAATTAATCATTTTCATTGTTGGCTATTGGTCTTTCCTGATGTGTAACGTATTTTTCCTCGAGTTCAGCATGGATATCATATTACAGTACAGCATGATATATTGTTGGTATTTATAGGTATACGAATCATAACATAAATTTTACCAGCCTATAAATTTTAATATCCTACTGCTGGGCACAGGCCTCTTCCCGTAAAGAGAAGGAATGAGCATTTATCATCATACTTGCTCATTGCGGGTTGGCGATTTCAGATTCCAATTTTTGGAAACCAGGTTTCCTCACTATGTTTACCTCACCGTTTGTCGATGATGTCTTAGAATGATTAAGAAAGAACACATAATTTTAAAAAAGTCACATGGATACTATTTGCCCGGGTTCAAACTTACAACCATGTGTATTCGAATTTGATTATTGAACCGCTAGGCCACCACGACACAATAGATTAAGCTTGTTTTATAATATAAAACAGGTTTTGGCTTAAGTAATTTAGTGGGAATTGTAGAGACAATTCAAAATTGTTAAATTCGTAACGTCATATCGTAGAATTCCAACTTTGTAACTTACTCTGTTTACTTAGACTAAATGTTTAATCTAGATTCTTACGAGTTTTATTTTTTATACTAGCAGCCATTTAACCTTCAAAAGCCTTTGAAGACAGGTTTTCGTAACGTGATATCATAATATCCTTGTCAGACTCCGCTAGTCCAATGACGGTTTTACCAACTGGATTTGTAGTTTCGCTGATATTTCGCCTCAAGTTAAGCTTTGGTAGAAATAATAATACTTAGACAAGCTTAAAATCGGAAAGGAAAAGCGTGATCTAAAAAAACTTTGTCGAAATAATAAAATAATATCTTGGGAAAACTCACACACGACCATCTGTCCCAAACTGGGCAGAGCCTGTACTATGGCAACCAGGCAACTGATAAACATACTTATTTATAAATACATACATATTATAGATAAATTACACCCAGACACAGAACAAATGATATTGCTCATCAGATAAAGATTTGTCCTGGGTGGGAACCGACCGAACCCACGACCTCCGGCTTAGCACTCAGGATCAACGGGTAACCACTTGTCCAACAGGGAATAGTTTGCAATCAAAGAAAACTATGATAATCATCATCATTTTCTTTGTCCTTATATTTTGCTACATGCCAAGTTGGTCCCGTATTCATTTTCTACCTTTTCATAGTTTAATTTACTTTTCTAATGGCTTTTTTATTTTTTCGTTTATACTATCTATAGCTAATAATGTACACTGTTATGCTAGCTAAAAAGAGAAAACGATTTCTTATCAAGTTTTTTTGTTAAGAGAAATTAAGCTAAAAGTAACGGCGATATGTCGTCTACACTTCGTGTCTGTATGGCATTAAATTGTCAGTGAATCAGCAGATAATATTACATTCGTTTTTGGGTTACTTTCTAATACTGTACAGTGAATAATTTGTATATGTATCCCCGAGTCAAATTGTCCAGATCTGCAGCTTCTAATAAACGTAAAGTTTTTTTTAAGACATGTTTTTAGAACGCACGATACGATTGAAATTCTTACAGTATTCCAATTTTGCGCAATTTTAAATTGTGACTACCAGTTACATTTTAATAACAACCTCCTTAAAAAGAAAATGGCCAACGGATAAAATCTCTTTGTCTCGATACAAGTCATAACATGTAAATAACAGTACGAAGCAATACTTGTAAATTACTTTTTACATTGACCATAAGACAAAAGAAAAAGTTCAGGTCAGTAGCGGCAAAAAGAAAGAAAATAAATCCTGCATACTTATGAGTATTACGAAGTGCAACTTAACACGGTTTACGCATGCGCCAACAAAAACCGTTACAATCCGATGTCAAATTGATTATATCGTTTACTTTTGAGGTCTTTGTACAATACGATTCTGCAGTTTTTTGTTCATATTAATGATAAGCACTACCTCAAACTTCTAAGAAATCTTGAAGTTCTAAAGTCTTTATTGTGTACGTTGCTTTGACATTGACTTTAGCTCGAAAGTCACCAAGAATCCGCAAAAAGTCTACAACACAAAACAACGTATATTCATAACGTAATCAAATGTATATAGAGATATCAACGTTAGCCTATCTTGGGATCAAATTGAGCTAAAATTGGCTATACGCGGCCGAACGGCCGAGAAGGCTGCAAAACCCGACGGTGACTCGCCAAGCAGGTTCTAAGGTCCAAAAATAGCTCGACCAGCCGCCATTAACGGTGCGTACGCGAACCACAACACGTACATTTCTCCTTTCACTTACAAAGTAATTTGCACCTTAAACGATGACGCGTATAAATTATATTTGTCTGAACCTCTTTTTTTTTTCTTTCTGACTCCTTTATGGAGAAATAATACATACACATACAATACAATAAAACATGATTGTGCAGAAAAAGTATGTTTTATTTTTGTATGCTGTAATTTGCACCTAGATTTTATTTTCTGTAAGCCATATTTAATTTATGGGTTGCTTTTGTAATACAAAAACGGGCAGGCCACTTAGATGCTGTTCTATACTTAGCCACAATTTATTATTTCTATCAAGGAAGATTTGAACACATTTTCCTTAAAAGTAAAGTAATATTGTTCGTATTAAAAATAACACGAAGTTTTGGACTGTGTTAGTCATATTTGCTATATTTTTTCTTAAATTGGCTTTTGGTCCGGTATAAACCCAGTCCTAAGGACCTTGGCCTCAATTTAAGCTTAATTATCACTTTAACTTAATGTAACTTTTGTTAAGTTACTTTTGTGAATTAAGTCCGGCTTATTTTAAGACAAAGCAAAAGGTTTACAACTTGATGTCTTATTTCTTATATAACATGTAGGCAATATCTTTATATATTAAATCACAAAAGCTGTTCATACCATATTTGACCGTGGACTTGTTCATATGATATTCTACAAGCTCGATAAAAGATATAACTCGACAAACAAACATGAACAGTAGACGCTAATACAACCAACAAAGTTTAGGAATAACTGCGTATCAAAAGACTGAACTAAGCAAAAACCACATGCCAATAAAATTCGCCGTCAAATATTTCCAAGTATCTAATAAGGACGTAACAGTAAAGAAAAGCCTGTTTGACAAGAAACAGGAAAATCATTTGGTTTTCTACGAAATCGATCCACATGGGCGCTTCGGGTGCAACATCTTCGAAATATCTTGTGCAACGATTCTCCGAAATGCTCCACCTGTTTTTCAGAATTAAAAACTTAAGGTGACATTGAGGCTTAAACGGCTTAGTGACATCATAACTTGAAGAAATATTTGTCTCTAAACATACGTCATAATGACTTAGGTGTTGTGAAATATCACATGTGGATTTCGCTATATTAGTTTATTGGATTGCGAAAAAAGCGTGCTATAACCGGTAGGGATGACCACGAGCACTTAAAAATATTGAAAACTAATAATGATAAAATAAATGCTTACTACTGAGGATCGGAATATAACTTAATTTATGTATCAACATTTAAAATTCCAAATACAAACCTGTACATAAAAGAATCTCAAAGGACCAAAATATAATATCCTGGCTGTGCGGAAAGAAGGACCATATCTGAATTCTTGTTACTATTTGTTCCTCGTCATTCCGTGAGACCGTAAAGTCGATGCTATTCAATCGCTGACTTGTTTGTGAAACTCATTATCGTCATTACTTGGCGCCAGTCGGACCAATCGCTGTTTATTTGATACCTGTTCTATGTTTGTGCCTTCAAGCCTTATTCAATAAGATACGTAGTCTGTGATTAAACATGAAATCTTATTTTTAGTGATGACCACTTTTCAACGGATTTCGTGCAAATGCAAAAAACATATCATTTAAGTAATTTTGTTTTAATTTTAGGCTTTATATAATATTAGTAAGTTAACAAGTATTAAGATCTTATCGAAAACACTATAGCAGATTTATATAGCATAAATGAATTCTTGATTTACTGTAGTTATTAAACATTGAAATTTCCTGAAAGAAATAGTTAATAATTTTCCGGAATTAATACGCGAAGTTATTGCCTATTATTATTTTCATCAACATACACAAATAAATAAATGTTTCTAAGCATCTTTCTAAGCAGAAAGGCCAATCACGAAAATAATCGGCTACCCTACTTTCGAAACTCATAATGTAGACCACTTAGTCCCATGGGGGTCATAAACCAGTCAGTAGTCAGCTTAGCAAGCCATATAATCACGCTACGTATAGTCACGAGCATAGATCTAAACATGACTGTACATGTCAACAGAGCACTTTAGGGTGTACTCGTAAGCCCATATAAGCAAATAAGTAGGTACGATGTTTTTTGTGTAACGGAAGTTTGACCTAGGTTTATTGAGATTTTAGTTCTTCTACCCATGACCATGACACCTGCGAAGTCGAAACGTAGGGAACTAAAATCGAAATAAACCGCGATAGTATCCGTTTGAAAAGTAGTTTTATTTCAATTACACGAAAACAAATGTTAATTTCTAATATTAATAGATACAAAAAAAAATGTATAAGCAAAATATTCGTAGAAAGAAAAAAAACCTGAGCAATATTTTATTGTCAATGTAATTTGTTGATATACATAACGATTTATACACTCATTCGTATAGTTAACTGCTAACAAACACAGTAATGAACATACAAATCCTAAACGACCGTGTCTCTGTCATTAACTTAATTATTTCAGTAAATATCTACTAATGTGTAACCCAAACTGGTGCGCTGATGTTTGGTACATTTATTTTTATGTATGGAATGTTTAGCAAGGTAAGAAGGAAGGTAGGAAGTAAGGAAGGTAGGAAGTAAGGAAGAGTTTTGCTCTGGGATTCTTAGCTTTTCTGTTACAGAGATACATTTGTAAGTACAATATTTAAGAGAAATATATTTGTGATGTTTGAATTAAATTAAATTCTTGGAGATTGTTGATTGATATAAAACTTGCTCTTTGCAGAAAAGCGAGGAATTTTGCATACAGCGTTTTATATTCAATAGATGAATGGACACCATTAATGTTTTAAATGATTTACACAATCAAGCTATGCGACAAAAGGGACTTCCCTTCATCATCAATTGATACATGAATTGATTCCAAACCAATACAGTAAAGTTTATCATGACAAAACAAAAATACGGATATCGATGCATCACTTAAATTAGCACCAATAAGGACCACGAGTGACGATCTTATTAATATTCTTCCCATAAAGAATATAAGATTAAACCTATAAGACCCCCGTATTAAGAATAAACTCTTACGTAAATATTATAAAACCATTTAAAGATTCTTACAATTCCTGTCATGTCATTCGTAGTATAATATTAGGGCTGTCAGCAATTAAATAAGAAATATCTATCCTTTTGATAAAGAGAGAGAGAGAGAGCCAGAAAGACGTTGCACAATGGTTGTTTAAATGCAATACCCAAACCAAGCAGTTGCTTATCGGTTCTAAGAATTAACTTCGTGCAGATAGTCGATGTTGTGCCATAAACATATTATGTATTAATTTTCAACGGCGACTTCACGCTTATGCATGCATTTTTATATAATCAGATGAATATCAGGTATCTTTATGAGAATACGTTTAGAAAAAGTTATTTTATTTAAACGGGATCAAATTCATCATTTTTTTGGCTCAAATTCTCGACAGTAGCAGCCCTAGTTAAAGGTAACGTATTCAGGCTGCGTCAAGTTGCTTGTTTTAGAGAATACGTTTAGAAAAAGTAATTTCATTTAAACGGGATCAAATTCATCATTTTTATAATGGCTGAAATTCTCGACAGTGGCAGCCCTAGTTAAAGGTAACGTATTCAGGCTGCGTCAAGTTGTTTGTTTTAGAGAATACGTTTAGAAAAAGTAATTTTATTTAAACGGGATCAAATTCATCATTTTTATTATGGCTCAAATTCTCGACAGTGGCAGCCCTAGTTAAAGGTAACGTATTCAGGCTGCGTCAAGTTGCTTGTTTTATATAACACAAGTAATTATGTCACATGGGACCTTCAGCGTAGAGCCGTGAACACTATGTACTTGTTACATAAGGGTCCTGCGTGCTATACATAATAAGTACTAACAATTAAGGAATGGCACGCGTAGTCAAATAAAATAGATAAACAAGTGATTATGAGTGTAGAGTATTGTACAATCCCGCCTTGATGCAATGGTCAGTGGATATATTAAATAGCCTGAGCTCATTCAACTAAATTAATATTCATTTCAACTGTCGATGTCACTTCAAATAATTACATAATTAAAAGATTTTACAAAACAAAATCTTTTTAGTATTTGAAGTTGATAATTTCCTTGCCACTTTATGAATCAATAAAAATATTTTAGGTAGCCCTTACTATCCAAAACGTTAAATAACTGGTCATGCGGTTCCAAAATTTCATTCCTATGGATAAAAACATACATTATCGACAATAATTAAATAATGCTATGTAATGCTTCTTATTTACACTGACAAACAAGAAAAGTATTCTGGAAAAACTACACTACTTTATGCTATTATTAAATGACATAAATAAGGAATACAAACAGCAAAATGAGTCTCCACCATTATCCTCATACCCGCTCAATTGTATTAGCTCATTACACATTTTTATGACATAATAACAGCCGGCTTGATTGCCTGTCTAGCGCATTACTTTGCTATGATACACAGATACAACTAAATCACGCAGTCATGCATGATGTTTATGGGAAACTTAGTTTTGCACTTCGTTGGAACTATCTCTGAAATGGGATCTAAACCACATTGCGATCAGCGTGAATTTACTTACAAATTGATACTAACATTCAGGGATCAATCATTACAGGGTCCTGGTGGCTATTACACGTCTAAGTCTTGACATGTTATTTTCAAAAACATTCCAGTATCATTGAGATCGGCGTCGAAAGGACCTCCAGCCAGAGTTATAGATAAACTTACTACGTTAGCAACGCTCATTAAGGGCACCCCCTCCGTGTTCGGACCTCGACTTAGTGCATTGCTAATAATCTTAATTAGGCAAACAGTGAAAGAGGGCTAGATATAAATATTATTTAAGGAATTATTTTTAATGCTAGGTGGGCCGGCTAAATCATATAACTAAACAAGTTATAAGTATGAATGTGGATGGGTATATAAGCAGAGGGAGACCGAAAAAGAGATGGATGGATTGTGTGAAAGATGATATGAGAAAGAAAGGAGTGGATGCCGCAATGACGAGTAATAGAGAGGAATGGAAGGAAAATACGCATTGCGCCGACCCCATATGAATGGGATAAGGGCAGGAAGAAGAAATAGCTAGTTGGGCCGGCTCCGGTCGGCTTGTTCTAGGAACGGGGGACTTTTGATATCAAATAGCGGTGATTTCGATTATGGGGCCACAAACTTATCTGACGCGGAAGACAAATCTAGAACTAATATTAATTTGCTAATTCATCTTGTCAGTCGAAAATTAAGATTGAATTTACTCCTCGTACACTTTGTCGAGGACATTACTTTTATCCTAAAAATCCACGATAATTCTATTGAGTTGACACTAAATTCATTGGTAAGAATAGCTTTGTTGCCATTTATCCTATGATATAGAATGGCAAATTGTAATGAATAGTGTAATAAACTTATTTTACAAGTAACATTTCTAAAAGAGTTAACGATGATAGAAATCACATAAATGATATTAAATGTATGAAAATGACATTTACGTTCGATGATTCACTTCCATAAATATAAGCGACTCCATCAGCTTGTAGAAATGTCAATTGTCTAGTTGGCTAAACCAATTACAGTTTTTGATTTATAAGCTAGCGATACCTACTAACCCCTGCATTTGCAACTTTGTCTCCAAGTGTCTAGCGATTATTTTTATTTGCAGTCAGCTCTTATAATTATGAAGATTTTTAAATCCTTGTAATTAAACCTCTTCGGTATTTCTAAAGATAATTTGAATAGAAGAAAATACATTTAAAAGATCAAAACTAACTTCATCTAGTACTTAGCGAATTCAGGTGCTATGCTAATACTTGGACTGAGTACATAAACTAAACACTTGGCTGCACTTTTTAAAAGACTGTAAATATAGCCAGCACGAACGTCTAGACGGAAATCAATATTAGTTGTAAAGCCCTCGGTCATAGCGCTAAGTATTTAAAATAAAGTTGGGTATCTATTATATTTCGAAGATAAAAGGCGGGAACTAACAAGATTACATTTAGTGTTTGACGGTCAGGTTGTGCTGGCCATGGTCAAGAGCAGAACAGAATAGACAAATTAAAACGAAAGAATGAAAAGCCCCGGCTGAATAAAGAAAATTCCCAAAAAAAAAGTTTTTGTTATACCGAATTACCCAACATCAGTCCCGTAGTAAAGAAAAAACTCTTGATAAGCCGTTTACGCTTCAGAGCCTGCCATACATACGTATAAATGGCGCAGTCGCGTAAAAATGTAAAGCGAATCCATTTCCTGACTTCAATAATATAATATACAACTGCTCAATGATAAACGCTTTATGAACTAACGAATTATATATCTGCAATAGTCATAACTACATGTAAATGACCTCAAAACCATTATTCATGTTTACATACCACAAATACATTAATTCACACGTAATTTCTAAATATATGCTTATTAGGAATCTACCTTTAAGTGATTAGTGCACGTAGGATGGGCTGATGACCTAAGCATTGCAATGACCGTATAATAGATGTCATTATGCATTGTTCTTAGTTGATTGACTGGTCCTTCGTATTAAGATATCATGACGTCCATAATATTGTAAGACGTCTTTTACCCCACTGAGCCACACGGGGGGTTATATTTTTCAAGTGTATGCTAAGCATGTACGAATAAGTATGTATGTAGGTGAGTATTTTACCTTGGCACATGCTCTATAGCCTAAACGGCTCGATGAATTTTAACGTTAGCATGGTAATTTAAATAAAATAAAACCTATTGGAAAATTTTATACAAATATTTACAGTCTGGTTTTTTAAGTTGTATAATATAAGTAAATAATCAGGCTTGGCTTCGGCACGAGTATTATTATACACAAAAACCTACCTATTGAATAACTTTATCCAAAGGTGCAATCTTGCGAGATGATGAACGATATATATATATATATTTTTTTGTTACTTTTTTATGGTTTTTGATTTGAAGTTGTTTATAACTGTGCAGCGCTTTAGTGTGAACTGTTACGTTGTGCATGTTTTTATAATAAATTATATGAAAATTCGGTAGTTTTTGAGTACGTCGCGTTCAGACAGACAGACGCGAATGAGAACAATATTTTAATAGTACCTACCTATAGATATAGCTTGAATTTTTAGCTACGCATATCATATTACGCTTGACGCCTGACTAGTTCAACTAGAGTCTAAACTTCTAGAGTCCTAGACTTTCAAAACGCTAAATAATTGAAGGTTATTTTTTTTAACCGTTGCAAGTAGAGTAGGTTGTGCGTATATCGCTACTTTAGCTTTGTAAGTACTATTTGTTAGAAAACACAATTTATATTACAAACGTAACCCGCGCGTGACAGCGCACCTGTTCAAATGTTCTTTTAGGTATGAACTTTTATTGTCATATAGATTGGTAACCACAGACTGGGTAAAAGATAGACAGGGCATTAAAAAAAGCGTTGAATTAAATGAAACGACTGTGCAGTGTGAAATGGACGTCACAGAACATATCGAAGGTAACACGTTGACTCCATTTTTGACATTAGTAGGTCATTTTAGCAAGTTTACGTTACCCAAACGTGCCCTGAAGTTAATGTAGGTGTAACTAGATTTTTGTGATTTAAATGTGATATGGAAAAAGGTTACTTCTTTTTTTATATTTAATAAAAAATTTAATTGTAGGAATATTGGCATCTACAACTTTATAGTGTTTCGTTTGAATTTACTTTTCTGTTTTTTTTTCGCTCATTCTGATAGGGACTTCTACTTTTTATGTAGTCTGTAATGGTAATAAAGTAACCACTATCAGGATACCATAATAATTGTACTTACGTTTGTTCAACTGTGAAGTAGTCATTGTTAACCTTTGAATAGGGGTTAATGATGTAAAAAGTGATAGCTATGAAAGTCAATACACTTGGCTGACAAAGTAAATCCTTACATAATAATCAAAGAAAGTCCCTCCCGCTGTTTGACGCTTAGATCTTTTGAACTTTAAAACGTATATATAAAATGATACGAGAAGAAGGTTTAAGTGGATTATTATTGGCTTTTATTACTTTGCTGGCTAACCGTGCGAAGCCGCCCCATGTCCGTCAATAATAATATGAGAAACTTTGCTTGGTATATTTAATAAATTTGCCTCATTGAATAGGATAATTATGTAGGCAGTACTTATAAACTGAATGATCGGCCTTGATCCTATGTATTTTGAAATTCATGAAAGGTATTTTTTTTAATTTTAACCGTCTAACTTGAATTGCTAACAATACAATTGCATTTTTAGTTTTGCATAAACTATGAAGAAGTGTGTTATTTTCAACGTGAGAGGTGAAAATGTATATTAGTTAACAGCTTAAACTTCTAAATCAATATAAAGTTATTTTCTATTCTATAAACATTATCTAAAATGTTAGTACGCCAATATTTAAGCACGTAATAGAAGAGAAAGACATATCGTCTGTCAATACTTTCATTTTCAAATTATTTACTGTAAATAAAACTATCAAAAATGAATCAATCAAAAATATCTCGCCACATGTAACGAGAAAGTGACGGCGGGAGCCTGCGGCGTTTTGATGGTGAAATCTTATGACGTATGGTTTGTTTACGGTAACAACTAACGCCGATTCTTCTCCTCGTATATCCTTATTGATCATACGTTGTTATGTCTTAAACAATTCTAGCAAATATCTATTTGTTAGCTATGTTTATGTGTTGTATTAGCTAGTAACTGAAACATAGATTTAGTTTACTTTGAATTATGGTTGTTGAAAGACATATTGTGGTGAAAGTATTATTGAAATGTGACATTTTTTGTAAACCCATGTTTCAAAATGAACATAATAAATTAAGAAAGGTTTTTTTTGCGTTTTTTTATTATTCTCATATTATTATATGACGGAATCGTATTCATAAACATATTCCGTAAATAAATAATGAATATATTTTAGTAGTAGGTACTGCAGTCATTGACTAATTTTGCGGACCGAAAGACCGAACTCTGTAACGTAAACTTAATCATTTTGATGGCAGAAATTTATTATTCTCAATTATCATACTTAAATTGAAATTGTTTTTGGAAATACAAAAAATTAGATGGACATAAAAACTGTGACTGTTTTAAGTATAGCGAGATTGCGATCATACCACATACTTATATCAAGGTTATAGGTAGGTGATCGGCTAAAGGCCCCTGTTACACAACTGGGCGCAAATTAATATGAAACTCAACTATGAGATACGGTCCAAATGTTATTGACCTGGACCTGAATCTTGATCCGTGTGACATCAAACTAAACTATGTGAGATTCAAACCATACAAAATATTATGTTAGGAATATTACCACACGACACGACAACCGATTTTGTCATTAAATTAAATTGAAGATTGAACTCAAAGAATCAACATCCACGTGAGCGGAACCTCGAGCGAAAGCTGTGCTTTATAATAGGTATAGGTGACATTCTCGAAGGTGGGGTAGTTATAAAACAATTGCCCACAGTTGATAGTAGTTTCACCTTTGTTTTACATAAAAGTTCATGTTAATCTACAACATAAGTAATATTTTTAGTTACAATACAAAAAGATAAACTTAAGTTACATGCGGATGTCGGAAAACGATTTCTTAAAAGTTTAACCAGTCTGAAGTTACATGAAGGCTCTAACTACTCTATTAACAAGAATTCTAAGGAAACGTGTCCTATCAATTTATTAGCACATGGAAAATATTTGATTTGTACACGTCAATACAAATATTGTGTACAGCTATTTTTATGATTCTTTTTTTTCCTCTGTCACTTGTTGTTGGATTGGTTCTGATGCTATGATTTATAAAGATAAAATGTTATCAAATAATTGTACCGTAAGATTCAGAGAGTCCCTATAAATTATTATTATCTTGTATGTACAGACAGCAACAAAAATTGATGAAAAATAAACTGTTTTACATAACACTAAACCGCTTGTCTGTCAACTATTTTTCCGCCATTAAGTAGCAAATTACAGTCCGCTAATTGAGGTTCCAACTAAATACATAAATAGAATTATTAATTAATAAGTTCTTGACTGAAAAATATTTTTACAATTTTGTTTGGGCCCTAGAATATGCACTATTATACTACACTAGGATTCCCATGTATTGTGGTCCAGGGTATCGCGTTCCGCTTACATTGGTTTAAACCTAACTAAATTAAACCTTATCAAAAACTAAGTATAAATATAATTATGTAGGTAGGTACATAAACCTAAGTGTAGCGCTTTAATATCCACATAAGTGAATTGTGAATTTTTGAAGAATACTCTGTTCATCAACTTTTGTTGCTGTCATAATGAGCAAGAAGAGCATGTTGAATAATTGTATATACACATTTATAATATTTGAAGTATATTTAAAACGGATATTACCTTTAAAGTGAGAGAAACACGTTTCGTCGTGGACGAAGGATCTCGCTCGTTAGCTTATTAAAGTGCTCAATTATTGTTAAGCACACACTAAACGAATAATATATTCGTTTGAATTATTTCATTTAGGTAAAAATTAAAATCCATGAATTTGGTCCTTCTAGTCCTTGGAGCCAGAAAAGGACAAAACACAAATTAAATAGCTCACATAATTCATTTAGCAGCGTTTCGGAGTAAATAGCAATACATTCAAATACGCAATAAAAAAAACGTTTATTGAATTATGCATCTATAAAAATTTCCGCTCTATAGAGAACGCGGTAAACGTCACAGATAATCTGAACTTGACCGAGATTGCTAACTTTGTTGGGACAACACAATTTTATTGACAACTTAATTCAAGCTAATAACCAATGCTACGGAAATTCCATTAAGTGGGATACTAAATGAATTATAAACTGTGAAAAATTTGAGGAAAAATGACTTGAATATTCTTGCCCGAAATTCTGTAAAGAATTGGAAATTATGGGTCTTGAATTCTTTATTGACTTGGCATGTAGATAGAACCACCATGTTGCTTTGCCCTATCTTTATTAGTAACCTAAAACACACACTTGCCGGCTTTCTAGGGCTGACAATAATCTATATAGGTACTAACTAGTCTTTACGAAAAACCTCCAACTAGGACCATTTTAATTGCTCATTAGCTGATTAAAATATGTATCAAGATTATAATCAACCTTACTTTTTAATATTTCCTGGCAATTATTATAAATAAATGTTGTACAAGAACATATATTATTATCTACCATTATGATAATGAGGTGGAGGTGGATATCTGGACAAGATGGTATTTATAAAACAAGTAATGGAGCACTTCGGTCAATTTTATTATTTGACTAGCTTCTGCCCGCGATTTCGTCTGCGTGGACTTCCGAATTGGGTCCAAAAAGAAATGAAAAATGAGAAAATATTAAAGTAGAGAGAAATACCAAATATCAAAGCTGTCTTAGCGCCCGCGGCTTAGCTCGTAAACAATTTCAAATTTTCCCTCGGGAACTACTTAAGGAATCGGGATAAAAGGTAGCCTATGTTCTTTTCCATGTCTAAGGCTACATGCATGCCAAATTTCATCCAAATCCGTTCAGCCGTTTTTGCATGATTGAGTAACAAACATCCAAACATCCGCACTTTCACATTTATAATATTAGTACGATAAATTCGGGAAAAAATTTACAATTCCAGAAATATTTGATAGAAACTGGTTAGCGCTAGAATGTTGTGTAAGTATTTCATCATCTGGTTCCTTGGAAAAGGGTATGGAGAAATTCTCCGGTCCTTATAGACGGTGCGAGTCCGGCAAGTCCCTTCCGTATTCCTCAGGGTTTTTTTAAGGATTTCCAGTGAGTAAAACCCAGTTACTGTTCTCATATTGGTACTACTGGCCGATGCAAAATGTGCTGGCTAAAAATTTAAGACTACCTTTAGGAACGTGAAGATAATCCAAATATAGCAGTTACAACAGCTATTAAATTAACTTTTTGACCTAAAAAGGGTTAGAATTCCGAATGTTATCCTTGCACTAGTAAGCAAATTGAAGAAACCTTGACAGGCGTGCGCCTGCGCATAGCATCAGGCCGCAATTCACATGATCTGTCGCAAGATTTCGACAGTCATGCAATTTGCGCAAAATCTCACAAATTGTTACAACAGTGCATCTGCTTGTAAATTGTTGTTTTTGCTGAAAATTCACACGTTTCTGAATATTTGTAAGACTGCATTATTCACGAATTGCTAAAGGTTATGAAAATATCGAATACAATATCTGAGTAAAAATAATTATGTTTACGTTTTACTGATTTATTTTGATGGGAAGTATAACCATGACTTATTCATATAAGCAGAGTTATAGTATTACTTTTACAGTGCGATTCAAAGTTAATGGCGGCAGTTACGTGCTGTACAGACTGCGCAGTTGGTGCATTAATTTGTTACTGCGCAGCGAGCCGCCTCATGTTCACATACCTACGCCATTAAGTTTGCACCATACTATACCTCTTTTGATGACAAGATATGACTTTAAATTATTGTGTAAGATAATAAATATTCTTGGTGCATAATGTTGGTTGTAATATATTGCAACTTTCCAATATCGTGTAGCAAAAATTATGAAAGCAAAAAAATTTTGTAATCCCAATTCAAATCGGCATTTAATAAATGGATCTCATTCTTCAGTAAGACTAACTCAGATTATATTTGAGCTATTGACCGCAAAACACAGTGAAATACTTTCAATACCTAAAGGTCAAAAGCTATCTTTATAGTAATTAGTTATATGTAACTCGAAATGTACTAACGATAAAAATAAACGGTAATGAGTTCAAAAGAGATTAAACGTATGTCATATCTTTACGTTTGTTTGTTTGGTTGAAAGCGCTCAGAAACTACTGATTCGATTTGAAAAATTCTTTCTCTGTTAGATAGCCCATTTATCGAGGAAGGCGGGACATTTTACCGCGATAACTGACGCGAGCGGACACGCGAGAATAAGCTAGTCTAGTTCATTATAACCATTGCAGAAATATAATGATGAATTTATCTTCTGTTTATTATCAATCAATAACTAAATGACGGTGACCTAATAACTAGCGCATGGGATTTGCGATCATGTGGTCGCGGGTTCGAATCCCACCCATTGCAGTACCGACGTGAACCCACTCGTAACACAAGCATTAAGCTTACCACGAGGGGTTAACAATAATACTAGTAATATGCAACCCATATTGCTAATAAGCTTTAAAATATAATGTAAAGTAAATAATTACTTGAAATATTAGTCAGACATAAACGACTACATTGTACGCCATGGGCACGTACAATAATAATTATAATTGGTGAACAATTAATCTTCAATGTAGAATAACAAAACATTTGATTGAAATCAATCAATAAATTGTATGTACCTCATTACATATGTAGAGAAATAAACAACACAGATATGTTTTTAATGTGCCATGAGTTTTTTATTGTTGTTGACTATTATGATTGATAGAATTATCTTAATCGTATGATTCTGTAAACAACAACATCATAATAATATAAAGATACAATGTTCTTCTTCTTTTTATATACCTACTTATTTTCATTTAAATTTCAAAGTGATACTGCGTTCACATTGTTTCTATTTTGTTATCTTTTTCAGCATAATTGGCTAAACGCTGTACTTAATTAAGTTTAATAAATAAATAAATGTTTATATACTTAGTAACAGGGTTTAATTACGGTACATAACCAGTTAAAACTGTTATCGAACAGATATACTCGTCTTGTTGCTGGATAAAGGTCTACCTACACATATTCTTTGCGAACAACAAAAGATAAATTTTCGATTTCTTTACGAAGAACCATTATTAATATTTATCCTATGTATCCTTCATAACTTCATCGGATTTCACCAACATAAAAAACTATGTAATTGATTGTAACAGTTCTTTATACATGCAGTGTTTCAATGTGTCTAGTTGTAGATCCGATAAACATACGTAGTTATAATCAGCGTTATTTAAATCTCGATTTGACGAACAATATAATAATATAATACCAAATATTGGTTTATACGTAAGTTGATAACTTAATTTGTTGACTGGCATTATTTACTACCTCTAGTAGGGGCTCGTGAGTCGTGGCTAAGTGTAAGCCTTACAGTTTGACCGATAATAAAGGTTAAGCTGCGATAGTCGCGTTTGGTCCGTGGATTGGTGACCATTTGTACACATACCGAGACCCCAGCGTGACTCGGAAAGCATGTTAAACCGTTGGTCCCGACTGTAATACAGTTTTTTTGATTCTGACAACCAGCCTTACTGTATTACCCAGCAATGGGTTGTGGAGGTCAGATAGGCATTCGCTCCAGGTAAAATACGGTATTCAGCTAAATTCGGTAAGACTGGCAGCCAAACCCAATATAGCTTGAAAAAGGCTAGACTGATGATGATATTTACTAGGTACTTTTCCTATCGCGGATTCTTTACAAATAAACATATTGTACATTTGTTCTTTTACGTTGAGTCTGTATTAATTGATATGTATATAAAAAAATATGTATTAATCTTTGACTAAGTATTAATTGTAGCTTCTTTGTTTCAGGTATGTACTGCACAATAACATCTGGTTCTACGGGACTCCCAGCTTTCATATAATTACTTGTATGTAGCATTTTCCTGTTCTTATCATGTTAGTAAGGACATGACGAAGTAGGTACGGATGTTAAATCTAAGCGACTGAAATTAGCTACAAAATAGTTAGAACGAGATGAATTTACACATTAATGGTGAGTAAGACAGAGATGGCAATACTCGGTAGTTTTTTCAGCACCTAGATTCAACATCCTTGCTGTGAACTTTCAACCATTCATAATGCGTGGTTAACTCTTAGAGGATTTTTTGTCGCTACAAATATATTTCTTAATAATCCTAATGAAATCAACCTCTGTTCTGATTGCTATATCAAATCTTGCAAGAAGTATGAATTACTGCGTAATTTGTCACAAATTGGACATAGTAAAGAATTTCCCACAGTTATAACCGCTTTTTGTTGAAATTTAGCTTGTATTTTTTTGTACATACAAAGTTACATACATTATTTAAGTTATTGTTTATTGAATTTCTTGCTATAGTATGTGTAGAATATTCTCGTGATGAAAATCATAGCAGTAAACAACTTGGGATTCAAGGTGTTGCTAAAATCACATAAAAAGTCGTAACTGTTGTTGAAGCGATGTGTGTACATTTTGCCAGTAACCTAATAAGATATTAACTCTAGACTTTTTTTTATAAAGTTTGCTAGTAATTTGGGTGCTAAGATGCATGTGTTACGAGTGGGTTCACGTCGGTAGTGTAATTAGTGGGATTCGAACCCACAACCACATGATGGCAAGTCTTGATGAACTTTAACCCTCTTGTATTGATATAACCTTTCCATAACACTGCATACAGCTATCAACCGTTTGCATTTTTTTCTTGTAGGTACTACCTAACTTTTTACACACCGTTTTTGTACGATATATATATTTTTTTTACCTTTTATAAGCTTATTAGCAATGTGGGTCGCACATTACTAGTATTCTTGGTAACCCCTCCTGCTTAGTTAAATGCTTGTGTGGTGGGTGGGTGGAGTGGAACGAGTGGGTTCACATCGATATTGCAATGGGTGGGATTCGAACCCGCGACCACTTGCTCGTAAGTCCGATGCCCTAGCCATTAGGCTTGAAGCTACAGGAAACTGCAAAAATCATAAGGTTATACTAAGATTTCTCTATAAATCAAAACAATTAAAGTTTAACGATTTGTATCATCATTTCTTATGTCCATTTCTACCGATGAGTTAATAAATCAGCAACATTGCTAACAATGATCCAAGAAGTAGGAGAAACTTGTATCTTGTTTTAACTTTCACTATTGTTTGTTAAACGTTATTGTTATGTTAATTAGTATTAACTGGTTATGTTATTTTGAGGACAGTCCTGTTTAACGTAAGACAGATATTCTAGCTCTAAATTCTTTGAATAACTGCATAACATTAGATTACAGCGTCCGCGACGACATTTACATATGTATCTTAAGAAATTTTAGCTTAAATAAGTGTTATTCTAGTTTAAACACCAAATGTATTATCGAAAATAGAAAATTCTCGTGTAGCGGTGCTTGTTCCCAAATTCCTCGGACAACACCCAAATTCTTAATTAGATATTTATCACACTAACAATATACAGGCGAAAGTTTATGAGTGTATTTGTAACCTCAGAAAGCTCAAATACATGGACCAATTTTGATAAATTTGGACCCCAGATTAACACATAGGCTATTCGACTTTTTATGCCGAAAAAAAAAAATGTTGTCACATTAATGACGGGTAACACCGCAAGTCAGTACTAGTAAGATAAAGGACAGTTATTAATCAGCTGACTGCCACGCAAATGACGAGCTAATTGTAAAGTGGTTAATATGTGTCATTATTATCCAATTACACAATCTTTAGCATACGTCATGAACACATGATTTTAATGTGATTACAACTTGGACCGGTTATGCACTTGATCGGGACATATTATTATCATGAAATCGAGTTTAGCATGAAAATCACGACCATAAAACATGAATGGATGATTTATTAATTTCATACTCGAAAATTTATCTATACTTAGTGCGAAGTTATGTATTTCTTAGTATATTACTGATTGAATTACTGAACTAGCGGACCCGGCTTCGTACGTATAAACTAGTAATAAATGCGTATAATTATACCCAAATACTTTCCTCTTCAATTTATAACTGAAAACTGCATCAAAATCCGTAGCGTAGTTTATGAGATTTAAGCGCACACATATAGCTGAAGGATTTTGTTTTATACTCTGTGAAGGCTACTATTCAACAACGCCGTTGCTTATTCATCGCCGTATTTAATTGTAGAACCAAGTCCAATCCCTTCGCAAAAATTAACGAACGTGACTAACAAATAAAACTTAATATTCAATACAAATATAGCAGAAACTTGTTGGAATCTAAATAACTACGTAAATATGATGAAATTCATCGCCTACTATAAAATCCGACCAAATTAAATAAACTTCGCATGAATGAAGGCTTTATATTGTTGTGACCTTCTAAAATAGCCTGGTTTATGGCAGTTGACCGCCTACTGTCAGAAACCAGTTAATACTGAGTCAACACAAAGGATCAATCTGTATTGTGTCATGGAAATGTGCCTTAACTGCGTCAGACTTGGTTAGATTGTTGATTTTTTGCTTTTAATATTTCGATATAGTATCGGCATGTAAATATCCAACTGCTGGGTACAGGCCTCGTCCCATATAGGTAAAGAACAAACATTGAACACCTCTCTGGCTCACTGCGGGTTGACGATTTCAGATACGATACCAATTTTTTGAATCCATATTTCCTCACGATGCTTTACTACACCGTATGTCAATTGTCTTAGAATAATTAAGAAAGTACATACTATTACAACTTTGAAAAAGTCACATTTGTACGTGCCTGGGTACCTGCAAACCGCTAGGCCGCCACGACACTACACAAAATGTTGCTGCACTTTTTTTAAAGACGGTAAATATATACATATAGCCCGCACATACGCTATCATTCGATAACACGTAATAAATTAGAAGTGCTCATAGACAAAGAAACTTACTAATACTAGGAATAGTTTTTGGTATCACAAAAATACCATCTTAAATATGCAATTACGCGATAAAGTGAGTTTGAAAATTGAACTAATTTTTACGTTACATAAAAATACATTGAACGTTGGTTAAAGTCACGTAATTTGTGAAGTAACGACTAGTATAAACTTTGTCTAATTTGAAACAAGACTTCGAGTTATATGTAAACAGAGAAGAGATAAGCTAATATACTAATGGTCTAGACAACCTCTACATATTAGCTTTACTGAGGTGTCCATCGATCAATTCTAACTAAAAGGGTTGCACTCAGGCGGTAAATTCAGATGTACTATGTTACCGATGTACGCAACACATAAAGGTATGAATTCATATTTTTATTATAATTAATAATTATTCGTTTACGTCAATAAAGTTCTTCGAAGTAAACAACGTGAGTCGCTGCTTCATTAAGTGTTACCTCTTAGAACTTTGTTTAATCACGGTTTGGCATTCCCATCCCATTGAAATAAATAATAGGTAGTATCAAAATTTTAATTTTAAAGACAGCTTGACTCGGGTCTAACTTTATGTGCTGTTTATAGTCCAAAGTCGAATCATCAGATTTCAAAATGCATATTTGTAGATATTATACGTATGTTCATGTAGAAATGTGGTTTAATATTCTTGTAATCAAATATGTTAAATAAGGTTTCATATTATATTGCTAATAATATGCAACTGTTTCACAATAAAATCGTCAATTGTTGCTTAATTTATGTCACACCGCAAACTGGTTGGTTGAGCAAATAAATGGTTGCCATGTTTGTTGCCATGCAGATGTAAGTAATTATTAAAAGTAGTCCTGTACATTACAAACATCGATTTATACTATTTATTATTTATATAATTCTTTAATTTTCCCGTACTGGATATCGAAATTGAACTGGTCGATTAACTGCCGACCGAGAAAACTTATCTTTTATCTTTTGAATTGACTGGTCATTTAAAATATTTAAAATTAAACGAAATGGTTGTGGTTCTAAAAATGATAAACTATTATAGGTTAAACAACTTAAGTCTGAATCCTTTTCTGTTTACAAGTATTTTTCAATGTAAGATCAGGATTACCTATTAAATTCACAGCCAATTTGTCATGGGTTTAATAATAATAACAGTTAATTAAAAAAAAACTAATTCCACTCCTTGCTATTCATTCTACCAAAATTACCAACAACATGGCAATAAAATTGATTCTACTATTGTATCCAACAGAAAAATCTAGCAACAACTTCCGTATACAATAAATTATTTTTAATAACTCTACACTTGTACTGACGTCACAATGGTCAGAATCAAAAGGTATTATGTCACTATCTTCGAGGTAATTTGTTGTAGGTGTGTCTCTGACGTCACACATCTCATGTGGATTTCTATGGTAATCATAATCACCGTCGGTTGGATCCAATTCTGTGGTATAATAGTTTTCTTGAGATTTCTGGACTAACTAACCACTTTACGTTGAATTTAGAAGGAATGAGTTTAAGTTTTGATAATTGAGTTATTTTTTTTTTAACTAAAATTTTTTGTATGACCATGGTCAGCGACCACGGCCTGTGCAACCTGGTCGAAATATAAAGCCTTAAAATTCGCGTTGATACCCGTTACGTACAAAATTGTATTTTGATTCCTTAGTTAGCTTTGTAAACATGTGAAGACTAAAATAACTATAAAAACGAAACTATAGAAACGCTAATTAACTTGTGTATCTGTTACTACTTTACACCTTTAAGTGACAGAGACAGCATGCGACATAAAGGCGGTTTCAAACTGATTGACGTTTTAGTATTCGGCCATTAGTTAATTTATAACTTAATTTAAACGCACATTAAACAATTTTAGGGTTCCGTACCGCAACAGAAAAAAACGGAACCCTTATAGGATCACTTTGTTGACCGTCCGTCCGTCTGTCAAGACCCTTTTTCGCAGGAACGCGTGGAGTTATCAAGCTGATTTATATCAAATACTCAGGTCTACTGTCCCTTGGAGCTGTGAAAAAATGAAACTTCTAAGCCAACGCAATCAATAGATACAGCCGCAAATTTCCGCAAGTTTTCGACACTCGCAAGGGAATCAATACCTACAGTACTTCCCGTGAACTTAGAATCTTGAAATTTCGTACGAAGCAACGTGTTATAGCCCAGTTAAAGGAAAAATAGCTAAAACCGTAAATATTTAATTACATCATTAATAAAAACATCATTAATAGACGGAACCCCCGTTGCGCGAGTCCGACTCGCACTTGGCCCGTTTTTTTTATAACATTAATTTCCTAACTGTACCTAAACCGTTTATTTTGCTCGTCCCGACATTTTTACTAATCATGCTTCCCTTTTACCGTTAAAAATATCGTTGATACAATTTCTACCAGTCATGTCATTTCAATTTGCTTGTACAGCCGACCGCAAGTCAGTGGCGGATTCATTTTCATAAGTTATTGGAAAACTTAATGATTTATCAACTGTACATTAAAACCTGTTTCATTTAGGTACTGTAATTATGGCGCAAATTAACGCCTTTTGTGACGACGCCGATGCTTCTAGTTAAATTGCAGTCAGTCAGTTAGCAGAATAGAGTTATAGTCATTTAACTAAGCGACGGCCGCGACAGGCCTACACGCCGGTTTTAAAGGTGTCGCCAGCTCTGAGGTCCCGGGTCCGATCCCCGGACGGGTCAATGTAGAAAGACACTTTTCTTTTCTACATTGTCTCAGGTCTGGGTGTTTGTGGTACCTTCGTTGTCTCTGTCTCTTTATTTATTTAACTAACTAACAATGCTTTTATGCTTGCATATGGCCATGCTAACATGGCCCACGTCTAAACCTGACGTTAGTATAACTTTGAAAATCATCATTACAGCATAATAAAATATAGATTTTTTATTATCAATGCTTGTTATTGAAAGTCTCAAATCTTTTTTATCCTCGTGAGTCACAAATAATCATGATGGTATTTCCCATTTATTTTTTTGTTGTGCAGTTGTCTTTGTATTGTGCAATATGCATGATGCTACCAAATATTCATAAAATTCCAATGTCCTTATTCATTCAAACCTATTATTTTACGTGTGTCATGTCTTTTTCATGCATATCTAATATTCTGCACTCGTAATGAATTTTCTTATTTACTCATAAAGTATACGAGGTTAATTTGTTTAAATTATGTTACCGTCCGTCGACAAAGAGGTTTACCTTATTATAATACTTACCACACTACAAAACGTTTCCTAATCGCTGATCTTTATAAATGTTGTGGACCAGGTGATTAATGCGGGCATTATTTATAATGCACGAGCATTATGAATAATGTCTAGCTTTATCGGGCTAAGTGATTAATTACTATCTTTACTTCATTATTTATCACATTGCACGGTCATTATTATGTTGCTACATGATAGTTGGGCAATTTGATAATAAAGCTATATTTAACGCACATAAAGTCGTGAATCGCTTGAAAGGTTTTCCAGCACGGGGCGGTCGCTGCCGCGACTCCGCTCGCTCCGCTCGCCGCCCTCGTGCACGTAAGGGTCACCATATTAACCTAACCTAAACCTACCGGACGTTGGGCAAAAAGTTTTCAACACAAAGCCTAGGTTGAGTAATGGAAATTAATTAAGTTTAGGTTAAGTCTAAGTTATAATTCCCCTTATATATTTTGTTTATTTTAAGTTAAATGACAATAACAATAAAAAATTGTAATTAAATATGTTTGTATTACTCTGCCCAAAAGGTGATGGGCAATATGTATAGTGCCCGGTCAATTAGATTATTTGAATAATTATTGTCAAATTGCACTCTAATATTGGGCATTTTTCATAATGACCGGGCATTATGTATACTGCTCAATTTATCACTTGGTCCATAACATAAATAATATACAAGGTATCACATTCCGCATTAAGTACCTTATTCTGCCTTTTCCCAAGCTATTTTGGGGTCGTTTTCTAGTCTTGCCGGAATTCACTCAATACCGAATTTTACATGGAGCGATCCGACATATTATTATCTGACCTCCACAACCCACTATACTAGGCAGCACAGTATCCTAAACTGATATTCAGAATTGTTACGACTGAACGGCTGCCAAAGAACACCGTATGACAGTCGGGACCAACGGCTAAACGTGCTTTCCCAGGCACAATTAGGTCTCGGTATATTTACAAATGGTCACCCATCCACGGACCAAACGTCGCGAGTGTGGATTAACCTTTATTATTGGTAAAGCCGCACGCCTTACACTTAGTTACGAGCACCTCAATAACCTTGTTTATTATCTAAAATAATTATCTACTATAGTAGAAGAAAAAATATTAAACCCATGATTTATGCTATTTTGCCGGCTCATTGCGACAAAGAAGTCGTAAAAAAGGACTTTCCTTGAACTCTTGTGTAATGTAATATAATATTACGACGGTAAATAATAATTACTATAATTAATAATCAACACCTAACAGGTAAGACTAGAGGAAAATTATATTTATTACTTATTGATTTCCATACAAAGCCATTGTTATAGATTTTCCTCAACCTATAAAATGTATATATAAAATAACAATAGTAACTACTTACAATTATCAATTTTTAAGTACCAAGCCATAGTCAACCAGTATTCAGTAAGTCCTGTTTCATTGAGTAGTTAACTGCGAACTTTTTGTTGCACCAATAATCCACGTTCAGTATTATGACCTCAACCTTTCTCAAGGTTTGATAGTAGAAAGTCTAGTTTGACATATGAACGATATTAATAAAAATGGCAGCGAAACTATAACAACAATTTTATAAACTGACGAAGCACCTAAACACACCTTAAATATTTTAGAATCCCGAGAAAATGGGTTAATATTAAGTTCTTTAGGATAAAAAAAAATTTTCATGAGCAAGAACTACAAAAATTATGTTAGATTCCAATCATTAAGGTGAACATCGTCCTTCCATTCAAATTCAAAATTGAGAACACCGTTGGAAACCATAGACAAAAAGCCGCCATCATTATGTCGAATCACAGATAATAAATGGACATGTAGCCCCACTAATCATGTCACATTGTCTATGTCACGTGTAATTTTTTTCTAGCGTGGTCTGAGGTCGAGTGATTGCAGGTTATACGTATTAAGGTAGGTTTCAAGTTAACTATAGGGTTTAATAACCTTGGACTGTTCTAGATACAACGAGTGCCCTTACAATAGTTATATAATTTTATATCGTATCTTTAGTCTGATCTTACTCACTGCTTGTTGATGAATTGCAATGATTAAGCCTCCTTGCGGTTTTCTTGTTCCGTGGGTGTGTTTAAGCATTCCTCTTTTTTGTGAAGTATAAGATAAAAACTATAGGTTATCGTGCATGATTTTTGCAACAAGACATACCTTAATCCAACTGATTATCCACGAGAAAGAATTATAATGTGTTAAAAAGAGAGTGATATTAATAACTGCCGCACTCAGAGAGGTTTACTCAGGACTTTCTTACTATAGTTATTGGCGATTCGGGCAGTTGGCTTACGTATATCGATTTAGAGTTTTTCCTTAGAATCCTTCCCTTAGTATTCCTTAGATAATAAGGAATCCCATAAGTATCTGAGTGTGGCAGTAAATTTCTAAAAGCCCACTACGTGTACAATAGATGGCCTTACTTTGTAAGAGCACTAAGATAAATACACAATAAAGTATAATAAAATAACCATTAAGTATTTATATATGTACGCGTTCATTGATAAAAACTGCATCCTTTAGAATACCGAGAACATTATGTTAAAGCATTCGATTACATGGAATGGACGCCATGCATACGGCATTAGGTTTTTACTAGAAATTCTATTATATGGAAATGCTACATAATGGATTTGAGCCCAAGGTCCATGTGGATTTATTCCCTTTATGTCGATTCCCGTTATGTCGAGCCTGGTAGTCTATTGTTCTCCAAAGTTTTGATATTTTACGCTTTCTATTACCTTTATGTCGAGTTTGGTGAACAAGTACAGTCAGGGAGTAAATTAAAAGCCAATAGCATAAAAATATTGTTTTATTATTTGTTCCATTACTTATTTTCATATATATATAGGTATATCTAATTTTTCTTAATCTAAACATATAAATTACAGTATAATCATCACGTATATAAATAATTCTTCTAAAAAATAACTTACTTAATCTAAATAAATCACAGTATAATCATCACTATTGTTGCAAATGTTATATAGTATTACAGTAAAAAATAACTCTTTTTATAAAACTAACTTTCTTAATCTAAATAAATCACAGTATAATCATCACTATTGTTGCAAATGTTATATAGTATTACAGTAAAAAATAACTCTTTTTATAAAAATAACTTTCTTAATCTAAATAAATCACAGTATAATCATCACTATTGTTGCAAATGTTAAACAGCATATAATAGTATTACAGTAAAAAATAATTCTTCTTATAAAACTAACTTTCTTCATCTAAATAAATCCAGTATAATCACCACTTCTAGTGAAAATGTAAAAAATGTAAAAGATATAGCTTTATAGTAAGTAAATAATTATTTTAAATTAGCGTTATTGATTTACGTTTTATCGACAACCTAGGTAACATGTATATTTTAAATAATTAAAAGATAATCACTTATCAAATCTTACAGTTGATAGGCTTTTAAGACAAGTCAATAAATCAATTTTTTTAGTTGTAAAATCTTCAACTATTTTATTTATACGTATATCAATTATAGCCAAGCATTTTTTTTTTTAGGTTCTGATTGTCGTCGTTGTAGACATTTACCTGCTCTATCTTAAACCTAGTTTCTTTAGCCTTATCTCTAAGTGTGCTAATGAGAGTATATAGCGGAGGTCTTTTATAAAGTTTTTTATTTAGCCTGTTATGCCATCCCTCTACTGGGTTTGTGGTCCTGTGGTGTTCGTTGTCAAACCACGACGCTGCTCCCGCGGCCGTCCAGTTTGCAGCCTAAGACTTACATTAGTTGTTTTTTAATTCTTTTTTGTGTAAAAATTGATTCTAAATTATGAGCATGTATGAATACATCATTGGGCGTGACTGTACCTCTATAATATGATATAGTTAAACTCGACGTAAAGGTAATAAAAGCGTGGTAAACGAACTCGACATAAAGGGAATAGAGGCGGGACAGAAAACTAAGCTCGACATAGCGGTAACAGAAGCGAGACAAGGTTTTCGGCTCGACATAACGGGACTCGACATAAAGGGAATAAATCGATCACGTCTGTTTAGACCTTGCATTCGCCTTGGAATAGGCGTTTAAACTTATTAGTCAGATTTATACCTAGATTAATATTTACCTATAATATTATCATAATATATTTCTATCATATCCAATCTATACAACTATTATATATAAACTATCCAATCTATAATCATTTCTTATATTCCTTGATATAAGAAAAGCCGGTACCAACGGGGCCTGCAATAAACAAATGAGTGTTCAAAAATGTAAAGCGAGTTAGTTGGGTATAAAAATGAAGAATCTAAAGCTACTCGAATCGAATATAAAAAAAACAAGAGACCGCTTTAGTTGCGAAATTATACTTAAAAGACAAAATTATAATCAAATTCGCCGGAAAAGTTATTAGAAGACCAAGAAGGAATAGCCAAAAGAGATATATAACGGAACTTTGCAGTGACACAGTTGCAGATAATTATACCTAAAGTTACAACTAATTAAGTAATTACTTACTATATGTATTGAATTTATATTGTTGTTCCTAGACTAGGTACTTGATAATAAAATAACATAACGTATATATTACAGACTAGTGGCTGTAGGCTGCATTATCATGTTAACTAACGTTTAGGACACGAATTATTTACTTACTCAAATGGTGTAAGAACATAATAAATCATCTTAACGGTATGCATTTAATGCATTAAATATTAATAATATCCAAGATTTTCTTATAGATATTATATTATGTGGTTGCATTAGTTATGGGATGTAAATTCTAGATGTTTTCTAAGAGTTCGCATGAGGAAAATGCAGCTTGCGTAACTTGATACATTTCTTATTAACAATAATATATAATGAATGCAGGATTTGTATATAATAATACTAGCCGAACGTAGCCGTGACGAAGGCCACGTGGAAGATCCAGGCGGAGGACATGCCTTTAACATGGTGTGTCCTCAATTGGCCCTTGACAATGAAAGGAAAATAAGGAGGCCTCCTTTGCCCTGCAGTGGGACTGTTCAGGCTTAAAATAAACTAAATAATAATACCAGCCAATAAAGCCTCGTCTTTAATAGAGAAGGAACGAGCATTGATGACAACGCTTGCTTATTGCGGGTTGGCGATTTCAGATTCAAATATTTGGAATCCAGGTTTCCTCAAGATGATTTTCTTTCCCGTTTATTTATTTAAGTAAATTTTATCTGTACTATATAATCTTGAGAAATGAAGAACTAAGTACTATACTACAATAACGGCTAAAATAAACACTCAAAAATAGTAGATGGTCTTGTATATTTACAGAACGTAACTGTTAAGACCAATCTTGATCTAAAAGGAGAGTTTAGGAGAGTGTCTCCTAAACCTAGATACTTGACAAATAACATTTTGACAAAAGGTTTGTGGGGCAGAAAATGCCCTTTGAAATTAAGTTCGCCGTTGCACTACATGCATGAAGAATAATTATAGAAATAACATCCATAAGGTACACTTGCCACCATTTGTGTAGCCAACTATATTTTCGACTTACTTTTACACGAGATGAGCTATCCCATTTAAACATTCCGCTTAGGATACACAATATTAGGAAGGAATAATAAGTGTTGTAGTACCATTGAAAACTAGATCTACAAATGGTTCACGCAACTAGATACGCAGTCTTAGCTGTGTCTAGGTGAAGGGCTGGCAAGGTCACTTGAACGCGTGACAACCCGATTAACTTTAATATTACTAATGTCCCTATTACATGACATATGTGATTAACAACGGTTCCGTACAATTAGCTTGTGATACTTGGACTTAGAACTCTCATGTTAACTGTGTTTAAACAAACGCGGTGATCAATGCTCGTTACAAATAAAGTGAAGGCAGGAATTCGTCGGAACACTCGGAATCGATTCTTATCAGTACTAATATTATAAGGCTGAAGAGTTTGTTTGTTTGTTTGGTTGAACGCGCGAATCTCAGGGACAGCGGGTCCGATTTAAAAATACTTTCACTGTTAGATAGCCCAATTATTGATGAAGGCTCTAGGCTAATATTTCCGCGATAACCAACACCCACATGGGCGGAGCTGCGAAAAAAAGATAGCTACGAATATTTCGCGATTAGTCGATCGGGAGACCTTCACTCTGTCTACTTGGCCGAAACGTTGTCTTTAATTTGTATGATTTAAACAATAGGAAACAACTTTTATACACAGTATTATACTTGACATATTTGGTTTCTAGTAATATGTTATGTTTCTATGTTATCATTATTCATACGACTATATCTATCTATTGTTTCCTAACAGGAAATATGTTGAAGTTTCCGAGTCGAGCCCTTACCGGATGAGGAACAAGCGACCAATTAGTGATTAAGTTTTATGAATGCAATAACTTTTATCATTAATCAACGGGTTTAATGGGCGAATTAAACGTTATGAAATGTTATAGGTCTCCGAGGGTAATAATTAATTGTTCGGCCTGATTGCGTCATTCCTTTGGACGGTTATTAGAAAATTTATGGATACTTTCCACGTGTTGACCAGTTTCCGAGATTTGCATGATTGTAAAGACATCGTTTTAAAGATTTGTAAGTTTAAAGCTAGGGCATGTAATATCGGAAGGTTTTCAATTCCGATACTGATTTCCGATATTGGATCACAATATCGGAATTCCGATATTAATATCGAAATTCCGTTATTTTGCTAGAAATTGCACATTTTATACATAAATTGCACAAATTCGGGACGAGGTAATAAGGTTGGATGGATAGGTACAATAAAAAAATAGTTAAATCATATTCTTTAATTTGGTTAAAAAATTGGTAGTTTTTAAATAAGTTTTCTGTATTTATTAAATCACATATTTCTTATTATTTTCCTATACTTATTACTAATTAAACTACCTGATATAAAGTTACAATTTAAAATGTTTAAACAAAAGCAACAATTAGGAACAACAATTATTATAAATATTTGTTTATCATATTTCTCATTATTGTCCTATACTTATTACTAATTAAACTTCTGAACTCAAAATTAACAATAAACATCTGGCACTTGGCTGTTTGGCCGTCTTCCGATCGATGAAAATGATCCCATACATTTAATGAGCGTTTTTTGAGAAATTCTGAGTAGTCTATATCTCTTTTTTTTTTGTTGAAGCCCTGCATATAAAATAAATGTTTTATGTAATGTAAATATATAATTGTACGTAAACTATGACAAGTATTTTTAATAGGTAGCTAACCTAGGTACAGACGCCATCACATCAAGTTACCACAGTCTGTCAAATTTCAATTAGGTATATTATATTGCTAATAGCTAACGCATTAGGTTCGAAGTTGATTGGGAAAAAATTACAGTTTCGGGTAGCTTGGTGTACTGGCGTCTGTACCTTGGCCTGGAACAAACAAGCAAACCGACTTATGGCAGGTAATATCAGCTATAATTCTTTTCTACTTTTGTAAAGAAATTGTAATAACTTCTCTTTACAAGTTTATTTTACGAAATGAATATGGAAAATATTGGTGAATTATCTTTTTCCGCTCCAGTACAAACTAGCATCCTAAAATTCTCTTGAAGAAATAATCATTATCGGCGCTTTTTGGTTAATTTTGAGCTAGCACAATCATTCAAAATTAACCATTTAAACATAGAAAACAACAATTGTTAAAGAATTTATACTTACTCTTTTAAAGCGACGTTGCATATAGCACATAGAACACAAACACGTCTTAACTTACATAGATCACAAGCACAACTGCACAACTGATTGACAGGATACTTTGTTCGTTTGTGCAAATAGGCACGCTGTACCTACACGCGCAGGTAAAGAGTGAGCGAGACAGACAACACTATTATAGCTCTCGTAGGTATCCCTTTTTTTCGCCTAATTTTTTTTGTCCTATTTTAATTTGGCATAACGAGTTAGGCATATTGGTATTTGGCATAACAATATTTTGACATAATTGTTGTTTGGCATACTATTTCATTAAGCATAAGTATTGTTTAGGCTATTGTTTTTTGCCCTAATTTTAAGGCACAATAGTGTAACAGTAGGTTAGGGTGCGGCGAGCCCTAAGCCGCTAACATGTTTATTTTACATAGTGACACAACATGTCCAAAACTTACCTTTTCCCTGAGTGCAGGCTTTAGAATATTATGCTTAACATTGTTATGCTTAAAGTAATTATGCCTTAAAAATTATGCCTATAAAGTTATGCCAAAGTGACATTGTGCGTAACTATTATTAGGATAAATCAAATTATGCCATGTTAAATTATGACATAAAATTTTATGCTTAAAAATAGGGAACCAGCTCTCGTATCGCATACTTAGCGAGCTGGCAACAGCGCGCTGTCGCGCTCGGTGCTCGGTCGCTATACAAGGAACTAAAACAAATATTATTTTCTTAAACTCAAATAATTAAAAATGACTGACTCCGATATTAGATCAGTCAGTATCGGAATTGTAATATCGGAACTTACGTTCCGAGATTCCGATATTGCAATATTCCGAGATTCCGAGATTCATGCCCTAGTTTAAACCCGAGGTTGAAACAGTTTTAGACCGTTGATAGACCAGAGACTACATGTAATTATGTAGGTATGTCTTAGTTTTCGACCAAGTTAACAAAAAAAAATCCTTTGCAAATATATGGATTAATGTATTAGTAATACCTGCCAACGGCATATGGAACGTTTAATTAAAATTCATATCTTCAAAAATAATGAAACAGTTACGAGCTAGTAAAGTTTATAACAGCCAATTTTACGCGTAGGTGGTAAGTTAAGTAAGACACCTACGTAATGGCGTCAAGCATTTCCTACGCACATGCAACGCTGATGCAATTAAATTCACACCAGCTATTAGCACTCCTTTGTTTGTGACATGCCTCAGGGGATACGGAGTAATGCAGTTTAAAGCGACCAGAGATATTTCAAGAGGGGATCGTTCCAGTCAGTTACTGTTTAACAAAAGATCAAAAGCCTTTAATCACCTCCATCTTTAGAGGTGTTTGAAAGAAAGGTGACAATGTTAAAAACAACAAATCAAACTCAAACATAGGTAGATCTCACGGAAGCAAACATACATTTGAAATTGTTAATGTGAATTTGCATCTCTGAAAACTGATCGGTTTTAATTTGCGTAATTTTTTTTTTTGCGCGTGAGAATTTTAGCTATTTACGAAAGTGCAGTCGCCAACTCTCCATCTTATTTCGGATTATTAAGGAATTCGTCACTATTTCTCATCATTCTTCATATACTTCAGCAAAAGTATTAAAAAACCAATGCCATAACAAAATCGCTACCTACCCAAATGAAATTCGCTTTGCAACATTCACGCACTGTTACAGGCAGCCTAGGTTACGCATTCTAAGATTTTCAGCTCTGTAACCGTAGACAATGGTTTAATTGTTAACTACCATTTATGTGCAACACATGCCTGTTACCAGACTAGTTGGGTAAGAGATGCCATTGTTAAAGTTTCCAATAGTTTCCATAACATAACACCCATTGTTTTGTGTTTCAAATTTTTTACCCATATTTAGTTCGCGGTTTTTTGTAGTTTATGGAGCTGTGAATATGCACGCTTTTGGCATGCATTAAGGTAGGTATAGTAGATGCTGCTGATCAAACGGAAAATTACATAAACGTGCAGAAGCTGCATAAGCAAATACACGAGGAACTATAGAATGTATATTGAAGATGCATCAGAAAATATGTTCTAAAATCATATTGATTTAATTTAGATATTAATATACGGGATTATTTTTTATAGTGCGGGGAAAGTTGTTCAGTTTATGCACCTGATTACCTCGTAGAATATACGCACTCCATAAAAAAATAATCCTGTATATGCTGTGGGATTTCCTTCACGTTGCAAATGTTTCCAAACAACATGTAAAACAATAATTTATAGTTTTTTTTAAGGAAACTGTAATTCGTGATGATGGTACTAATTTAGAAGCTCGTTGTGCTTAATTTAAATAACAGATGTCTGCAATACACGGCCTTGCTCGCAAGTGGAATATAAACGAAGCCTTTCCGTCGAAGCTGTGTTGGCAAAGCGGCTAAGGGCTCAATTACTTTTCTTGTCACTTCGCTTCATAATTTTATATATACATACCTACTTACTATTGGTCTTCGACTACACTGGAGTATCGAATTTACCTTCGGGATAATGATAGTAACAATACCTTCAGTAGTACCTCTATATACAATCCTCTCCTTAGTCTCATTTAACTATTTTAATTTAATCCTTGTGTTTCACAAATTATTTAAATCACATGCACAAAGAAAACCCAGACTTGGAACAAGTATTTGTGGATCACACAAATGCTTGTCCCATGCGGGGTTCAAACCTGCAGCTCTTGGAGCAGTAATTAGCCTGGTGACCTATACCACTCGGCTAACCGTGAAGTCAAATCATCATAATAATAATTCTTTCCCTTCAAATTTAAGCAGAGTTTTGAATTAGATTTTTGGGAAACAAAGCACGGTCAATCTTACCCGATGGGATAACTTGATTACGTATCTTTACCATCTGAGATATGTTCAAAACAATTACAAATATGAACTTTATTATAAAGTATGCAACATCAGTATTGACACAATAGATTTTTATAATTCAGTCTTCGTCTGCAGACGTTTCTATAAATATTTATGTCTAGACCAAATCGTACGATGTATGAGGTTTACGAGCAAATATGCAGTGGGTATACTGGGTATGCTGAGTACAGAGAATGAAGCAATCAATTTATTTGGATGTTTTGTTGGTATTCAAGCGGTTCTCGTCCAATTTGGAAGTAGGTTTTGTATTTATTTTGCGTTTTATTGCCAATTTATTGTACTTACACATACAACACACACACAACAGGGTCTTTGTCTTGATTTTGTTTGCGTAAAGCGTTTTGTCTGCTTTAGATACGAGCCCTTCTAGTAGACCAAGTAGTGAGGCTCTATTTTAAAATCTGATTATAATTAATAAACTTCGAACATACAATATTTTAACGAAGGTATACAAGTTTAAAAAATGTTTAGCTGGTTTTGGTAAAGTCTTTTCAAAAGCATCATATTCTGAATTTAAGCTTCCTAAAACGATTCTAGAATTTATCCAGTCAGCTCTTATTACTACTATAAACAAAACGGGCGTCTCACTTAACGTAGCTGTCCTCATAAACTTGCTACTGACATTCAATACTCAAAATTATTTCGACCATTCTATAGCTTTACGACCACCGTTATTATAATAGGCCCATTAAAGAAGTCTTTAGTAGTAATTTTTTATGGTTATTACTTAACTAATTCAAAATGTAATATAGTTTACAATGGTATAATTAGGTAACTTGTTCTCTGAAATGTGAGCGCGATATTTGGCGTGAGTCAAAGATATTCTTTTTATTTTCCATACAAAATTATGGAAAAACCTGTCAGTAGTTGTAAGAAAATAAAGATAAGAACTGAATTTAAAGGCATTTTATTTAATATTTAGCTATTTATTATTAGTTGTCTAGTTGGAAATTTTAATTAAAGTATTTGATTGATCTTACTGCCCCCCGCGGCGTCCTGTTGTCTCGACTCAGTACTTTATAACTATTTAAAAGATTCAAAGGATTTAGTCCGATATGTAGGTCAAGAAAAATGTCCAGTCGTTTGTTTTTATAAATATGATAGTAGGGCATCGGCAACTACATAATCGCAAGTCTAACGCCCTACCCATTAGGTTACCGCCGCTCCATTCAGCTATTAGTGTATGATTTCAGTATTAGATGTTACAATTCAACCCAAGTCTATGAATCATTGAGCATTAGCCAAAACATAAGCACTCTGTCATATTTCGTCGACAGGTGATATAACACACTCAGCTAGCGGTCACGTAGGTACACGCCAACGTTTTGGCAGGTTATTGAAATTCTTGTCGATTTTACGACATCTTTGACGCAAAAGTTTGTCTTCTAACGATATTAATTAAATTTCAATTAGTTATTTCAATTACGTCTGTATGTAAACATTTTGTTTTCACTCACTCAAACTTTTTGCAATTGGCAAGCCGTCTGGGCATTAGGTACTTGTGTTCTCTTTTTTTACCTGCTCAAAATTCACATAGACATTTAGTATAAATTTTCGAAGTTATACTTCTTTTGGCGCGTTTGGATGAGAGTGAAATTTGTGAGCTGCGCGCGCACGATGTCCCAAAAAAGCGACATGATGAAGTTAGCCACAGAAACTTCTGTGGCTAACTTCATCATATTTTTGTCGAAACAATATTAATTTAAAAAAAATTGTCACTAAATAATGAACTACATACTTTATAAGAATTATTTATTTTAAGTCAATAAATAAAATATTTTATAATTATCAATTGTAAACAATTGGTACTTTACAACTCCAAAAATAATCATTTTTAAAAATCTTAAAATAATATTGAATTAAATCGATGTGATAATTAATAATTTAATAATTTTTAAATTTTCACAGTAAAGCTATATTTTTACTGTAATAAAACCTCTTTGATTGTTTTTAAAATTTTTCTTCGATCAGTTTTGCTTTTTTTTTCTTACGCCAAACAAGTAGGTATAACTTCTAACGCGTGTAGGTACATAAGTACACACACCATTTTTTTTTCTTCTAATTTGCTTTGTTACAGATGTTGTCACTGTAAAACGGGCTCTCTTTGATTTTCCTCGATCCTTTTCCCACCTTTTTTATGCCCATGATTGCCTCTGTCCGTTTCAGAGTCCATATTTAGGGATGAGAAGTTATTGAAAATCCTAGATACATAGTTTACACCTAACATTTATTCTCTTTAATTCCAGGAGTCATTAGCAGAATGGGAGAGAGGTATAACAGACCTGCAAGTTCCTCCAGCACCTGGTGCTCTCAGCCGCAAGTGGAGCGCGCGTACTGCTGCGCACGCGCAGGACACCGCTACCGACCAATCAGCGCCCCTGAATAACAGTACTGATTCTTGCAAGCTACTTATTGTAAGTATCCTAAGTATAATAATACTTTGTAATTGAAACCGTAGTGTTTTGTCAAACAGAAGTACAATAAATCTTACTGATTTGTTAAAGAAGCGAAAAATTACTGAATAAGTTACTTATTGAACACCTTCGCGAATTTTAGGTGACTTTATAATTATAGTTAAATGTTAATACCGAACTTAACACGATACAATAAAATACAAAGTTTAAATACTTACGTAATAAGTGTATTTTACAGCGACATCTCATTTGTCTTTATTTTTTTCTTCGTCAACGATTTAAGGTCAGCCGCTAGATCTTGTCTAGATTAGTAATTACTAGCAACGGACCCAGCTTAATGACCTTGCTAGATGTTGTAATATAATATAATTAAGATTATAATCTATGTGCCTTTACAGTAATCTTCAAAGAACAATTTTGAATCATCTTCATGAGATCTAAAATCTTAAATCTTAATTAATTATTAGTTAATGACTTCGGAAATAAGATCTCATAAAGAACTGTGCCAGAACAAAGCGCGATGGTTCGCTTATTGTATTACAAGTATATTCGGGTTAATTGAAGTCAAATGTTCTCAATCATCCGCCATATTGTTTCTGCCATACTTGGTACCCACTGTTAATGGATCCCACGCGTTCACTACAACAAACAACAGTTCCTTACCATCCAAAGAATGAAGAATGTCCTCTGGTCCATTTTGAGCAGAGGACAAGAAAAAAGGACTGTATTTTCCATTGGTCTTCATCACAAAGTAGCTGTTTCCGTGGCTCAACAAATCTAGGATCATGAAAATCGGTCCACCCGTTCTCGAGATAAGGGTTGTAACAAACACGACTTTGTTTTATTTTAAAATTTTGCAGTCCTGAGCGATGAATTCCTTTGAAATGTACCAATGACCATCTCAAAAACTACTTTTAAACATGTAATATATTTTCCCCTTTCTTCTTTTTCAGTACATTGGTGACGCAAAAAGCCCAATGTGGCGTCTAAACCTCTGCGGGGGTAACGCAGCGGCAGTGGCAGCGAGAGCCGGCACCAAGCTCCTGCCATCCAAACTGAAGATCGTGTGGAACCCCCCCACGTCCCCCTACCAGCACACCGAGAAACTGAGACTTGTGGTTACCGCCGTCAACAGTGGTACGTTGTATCCATGTTACTGTCGAAGCTTAAATTTAGACAAAATTATTTTTATCATTAACAGTTCTTAACATCGCATACAGGGTACAATATACCCTGTATGCGATGTTAAGGCAAACAGAGCTCTGTCAATGCTCTGTCAATCCCAACCAAATAAATAACCACTAATTATTTAATTCTAGGAGCAATCTGCAACAACGACTCTCAGTTCGTGTGTGGAGTAACCAGCCTGTGCATCTCCTCCTACCTGGTCTGCGATGGTGTTCGCCACTGTCCGGGGGGTGAGGACGAGGATCCAAGCGCCTGCTCCCACAGACACGACCCCCCACTCCTGGAGCTGTTGCGGAGGTTCGCTGCCAGGAACCAGGAGCTGCTGGGGTTGGACCAGCCTGATGGGATGACGAAGCCTTCAGTTATAAGTGAGTTTTTTATTTAAAATACTTACAATCAAGTGCTGTAACACCTCAATTTGTTTCTTGGCAGTTCCAATGCTCTGCTCGGTAATTTTTTGAAGATTTCAACATAAACAGCGAGTTAACAGTACGAAATGATAACTAGAAGACCTTGATTTATGTAGATGCCCTCGAAAAAGCATTGTAACAGGCAATAAAAAAGTTAAGGTACTACTGCGTTTATGAACGATACATGTAACGTGTTAACTTCAAAGTGTCAAATATCCGTCTTTCTTTTTAATAGTTTTACTAAGACATTGAATTAGAGCCCTCATTCAACTTAGTACCGAATAACGATGTTAACTTTTATAATATAAATCGTTTTCCATAAAGAAGAAGAACATCACATGATTATGTCCATTCCAATTCACCTCCTAGCAACATTATTTGTTTTACATCTTCAAAGCAACTGCGAATCATTAATTCATATAATAATATTGTGTAATGTGTAATATTGGGTTAAAACTATGCGTCAGCCTGTAGTAGACTTTCATATAGACGAACAGTCTAGACGCAATACAAAACAGTCTGACCTTCGTTTTCTGAAAGGCTGATCAATTTAATCCGTAATCAAAACAATTGATCACCATTGTATTGGTTGATCAAAATATTAACCACGAATTACGAGTCTCTTAGCATGAGGTTAGAAAGGTGGCTCACAAATTTTTGATGGTCAACGTTTAAGAGAGCCAATTTATTTAATATACTTACCCAAAACCCACACATAAATAATCTGAATTTCGTCTCCAAATGTTTGAAACCAGGTGATTTGACCGTTACAGTGAAGATCAGTGAGGGTGAGAAAACGTCAAACGCGTTCATGGAGTTCGCGGCAGCTTTGAAGCCTTACGGGCCCTGGAGCTACCTGGTGGTCGGCATGCTGGTCTGCGCTACTATACTCATGTTCTGTCTGGCTTGGGGTGAGTGGAAATAGAACTAGATATGGAAACTAGGGTTTAAAGAACTTTTGAATTTTGGCTGCCAAAAGATAAATAAGCTATAGCCTGGCACATTCGTTCGTGATAGTCCCATGGTCCGCGCGGGTTGCGGTGATAGGGGGCGGAGGGGAACTTCTTCACATTCTACCCGATGACGGCGCCTGCACGCACGTTTTTCCACCCCCGCTGTCTTATCTCTCTCGTCGCTCGCAAACCGTGGCAGTGTTACGTAAGAAATTGCCAAGCGGTAGTAACCATCTGATCTTCAAAATGTTCTGTTCCTCATCTTATCGATTCAATAATCAGTTAACTACCGTAATGAGATATTAAGGTGCTTTTTGAAAATCTGTACAAAGTGTTTAGATTTCGTAGTCTTCAACCCTGGCAATTTACAAATAAGAGTCCAGCAGACTTACCAGCAGTTCGCTGGCTCCATTCGGTTAGATGTTTACTTTCATTTATAGTTATTTCATTTGTATATTTTTTCATTTGTATATTAGATGTTTACTTTTATTTGTACCATAGTCTATAACAAATATTTATCTACTTCCAGAATGCTGCTGCAAGCGCTCGAAGCCATCAGACACGCCGCTAAACATCCCGCCTTCCTGCATCGACCTGTCTCCAACCGTGACGGTGACAGCAGCTTCCCAACAGCTGTTCACGCAGCCCCTGCCCCCCTCCCCACCGGAGTACGAGCCCCCGCCATCCTACTCCTCACTGTTCCCTAGAGCCTTCAAGTCCTCCCCCACTCCCGTACCGCACTGCTCCCACCAGGAGCCCCCGGATTGAATACACACCTCTGCTCTAGCTAGTACGTAGGTAGGCTATTAAAATTATAGGTTAATGTGGTGACGTCACTCAGGACAAACGTAGTTTGACTTAAAAACTTGTAAGACAAAGTAAAGACAAATGTATTGTAGGCACATAGCACACGGGACGACACGATCCAATCGACCGGTCGATTAAGTCGACGGTGTGTTATTTGCCTTATTGTGACATATTACGTAATTGGTATTAAAAGGTCTTGACAAAGATGAACTGTTATATGAATAATAAATATCCTGTTTTCATAATTTAACCTTTACTAGACGACCAATGAATCATGACTTTTGGAATTCTGTATTGACGCATTCTGTTTCTAACGGTAGGACAGCTTTGTTTTGACGTGGAAATTCCAAATGTAAATAGCTTATCGCATTCCAATAAAGACATTAAACTGAGAACTCAAAATTGTAACACCTATACAACTACAAAATTATTGTTAACAATACCTTTTATACATACCATAGATACCTAATATAAAAGATACTTTACTCAGGCCAGACTTCACGCGAACAAGATTCTTTAGTCGATAAAATGAATTTGTATTGTGGGGAAATTATTTAACGCTGAGCCAAACGTATTCCACTATATACGAATTGATTTTATCAATGTAAAAGCAATTAAGAATCTCGAACCGCTAAGAACCATAGATGATGTTATGTAAAATAAGACCAATGACAGACATTATAGAATAAGAATAATCATTAATTCGATATTTTGATATTTCAACATTGTTAGAAGTACAGACAGTAGCTAATACAAAGCCATGTAGTTACAAGTACAATAGGTTATTATTAAGCTAAGAATGTCTTCACTAAGTAATAAAACATTAAAAAATAAGCCATGCCATGTTTCTGTAAAAAGTTCGTTTTGGGACCAATGCCCGAGAATAATAAATCGACAAGTCTTTCTTGTTTGTTCATAAATAATTACTGGAAATAATGTGCCTTACTCAGAAGTCAAACTTATTTAGACCTAGTTATTTCTTTACCCAAAAAGGCTAAATGCGTTATTTATCCTACATGGTGAATTGGCGGGAAATATGTCACACCATAAATGATAGCACCGTAAATAAACGTAAAATTTTTGTGATAAATTATTATTTACCAACCTTTGTGATTAAGTATTAGGCACGCTCAAAATTGAATCATGAAATATGTACACACGCTTATTTCATTCAAAAAAAGCAAAGTCCCAAATATAAGCTGTTTTATAATTAGCGGAAATAAAAGAATGCTTAGATTATAAATTTTCATGAATAAATGTAGCATGGCAGTTGGTAGCAACTAGATTTTCCAATAATTTTTTTTTCATACAAACAACAGGTATAGGTAGAAAAAAAAACGACGTGGAAGTGTGAGACATTTTTTGAACACCCTAAAAAGTATGAATGAAGCTATGAAGTTTAATTACATTAAAGCAATGCCATATGACTATGATGTATGATGTAAATGTTAAAAAGTTAACTGGCTATTTGTTAATTTAATATATTCACTGACTACAATTTAATTTGGCTTCTAGAATGTTCTCATTTGTAATAGAAATGCGTGTCTGTGCCCAATAAAGTTTAACTAGTCTTCTTAGATTCTTTTAACTGTCAATTTTATTAGTTATTTGTAAGTTGTGTTAAAGATTAGTTTGTAAAACTGAATTCCATACGATATCTGATTAATTAAGAATAAAGTGATAATAATATATGTATTGTAAAAAATATAAAAATGAGAGATATAAACTAATATTTATTTTAATATTGGCGTTTTATTTGTAGGTATAGCCTTTTCGATCACACACTTGGAATTGTCATTACGTCGCTTCCAAGTTACAAAATGAATTTAGAATAGATATTTAATAAATGATTGAATATGAAATTTTAATAATAATTATGATATTCGACTGCTAAACTGAAAGTCGTGAGTTCGCTTCTCACCCCAGACAAATGTTGTGTGATGCATATGATAATTTATCTGTAGGTGAAACATTATTTATGTATGTTAATTAGTTCTGCCTGGACGTCCGGTTGCCATTATACAGGGTCAGCCTAGTTTGGGATTTTATCCACCTACTTTTACAAACAAGATATTAACGCAGAAAGAATAGGAAGAAGCTATCTAATCAATCTTCCTATTTAACCTCTCGTCGTGAACAAAGGGTAGGAAGATAACCAATTTGCCTAGTCAAGTCTAGTCTGACCACAGAGTTCTTTTTTATATATGTACTAGACATTCGAAAGTCAGTGACGCTTTTTGTCGTAGGATCTGAGAAGCATTTCGGTTGATTTAGTCGAGAGCATACTAACATATATTATAACCGTAAATAGATATATTATTACATGAAGTACTTTTCATTGATTATATCTGTGGCCCTAGTGAAAAAGGATCTAAGTCCAAAAATGCAACTTTACAGGAGACGCAAAAAACACTCCGCGCGTTAAAATTTCGTGTTTGACCGCGTATTACTTTTAAACCGCTACCAAATGAAATACATGCGATGTCTTTTATAGGTAAACAATTTATGCTCTTCATTATTAAGTAGTTATTTTTTATGTCAAGTTAATAGTTTTTAAGATAGTGACTTATACCTACCACAAAAAGAATTCCTTGAGGGTATAAAATAAGTTATACCTTTTCTCCCATAAATTAAATGGTAATTTACACATGTGAAAAGGGAGACGCATTTGGAATCATTTTATGATAACTAAGTAATTTAAAGAAAGAAATAATATTTTGCTATATGTACTGCATGATTTTCTTGCGTAATTTTCATTAGCGCTAAAAAAATTAATAGAAACGCAAAAAAAATGACTTGACGCCTTTTTCACAAAGATATTATACGTGACGTATGATACATTAAGACTTATACTAACTATTTTTTACGACTTATATCCATTATTTATATAAAAATGTTAAAAAAAAAATTTAAACCATTTAATTTTTTTCATGCATATTTTAAAAATAGTAAAATACATACAATCTAACATCTTCGCTGGCATTTAGAAGAAAATGTTGATCTTTAATACCATTATCACTTAATAATGGTATAAAAGATCTGACACTGGGGTTTATTAGTGGAAGAAGATAAAGTAAGTCTCGCTTTGTCTCATTAGAAATTGCAATCGGCCCATCGTAAGTTGGGTATACATTCGGTTTCAAAAACACTTGGGAGCGGTGAATTTCCTCGTTTTCTTTGCAAATTAACAGTTCCAATCATCTACGTCATGCATCTTATAACGTAATTGAAGAATTTCGCTTTTTTATACTTAAAAGAGGCACACTCAGATAAGTTAGTTTTCATTTTCATCAATATTCTTTAGTTGTAATGGCCCTTTTAAGTCACTTCAGGTAAAACTCGTTTGGAAAATTCCTGTTTTTGACTGTAGCAGCCATCAACAATACACGCCTGTCATAGTCTCCTAAGCTCCAGAAATAATATGTTTTCTATAAGCTTCAGGAATTTGCTCACCACATTTCATCCTACAAGGTTCCGGGATTTTTATCTGTCTATTTACTTGTCTTGTAACTTCTTCCTCAATTTCTTTGTATTTTTTTCTAATTTCTCTTCTTTCCTTAATTATTTTCCTAATCTTACATTTCCGACCTTGTGTAACACCTTCTTTATCCCAAAATGGTGTGTTATTGCTCTCGCCTGAATCTGCCTGGGGAATGATTACGTATACGTCTTGTGCGCTTATTTACTCGCATAACTGAACAATCCGAGTCACTTGTGTCGGACGTATTTGGTATGAATTTGTCACTACTTTCAGTAGAATAATCGACGTCAGGGTATAGAAGCTCATCAACCAACAGAGAAACAATATCAAGACACACGAGAAACGTTGTGGCTGAATCAGAAAATAATTCATCATCTTTTTCATGCCTCGGCAATAGGGCTAAGTTTTTCGAAAATCCTGACATTAGGGAACATTCTTCACAAAATGGTGAAACATTTTCAAACATTCAAATTTTGAAGAATAATCCGTAGGACAACTTGCCCTCGGAGAATAATTTTTAGAACATCCTGGCCGTGAAAAGTAATCTTTTAAACATCCTGGCCTTAGAGAATAATCCTTAGAACATCCTGGCTTTGGAGACTAATAATTCTCAAAACAAGTATGTCCAGGTTCTTCAATAAGACAAGAATGTATAAACAAGATCAATTATGCGGTTTATTCGACCTCTACCAAAAAGGAAATAATTCATTTAATTTTATTTTTATTGTAATAAATAAGAGATTTTCACAGGGAAAAGTACGAAACTAGTTAGAACAAAATTGACAGCATCAAATAACTATACCTAACCATAAGTCACACTACGAACAGTAAGTAACAAAGAATATAAAAAATTAAGTTTGGTTTTACCTTATCAGTTTTATAGTATAGGGCACGTTTTTATAACTAAAACGATGGAATAAATAAATACATAGGTTCCTTAACATGTTATTGTTCATAGTTATTAGGGGTAAAAAGGTATGATTTCATTCAAATCTGGTATAGAAAAAACTAGCTCCGAAATAAAGTTACAAAAATATGTGTAATAGGATCTAACTTACTTGCGTAATTATCGTATTTTCTGCAACGCAAGCTATTTTATGTCCTTTCTCACACAAAATGAAAGCAACTCGTAGGATATTACTATCATTGTATACAATTTCATTTATTAATTTCACAGTAGCATGCGTGAATACTGATCTCGTTAGACTTATTTTTGTTTTTGTCTCTTTATTTTGGTGAAAACTGATTTACGTCTAGTAATATCATTACTCACTTAACCATTTCTAAGAACCAGGTATTGTTGTATTGTTAAACACCAACCAAATTAAAACGTGGGTAATTTATGTTTAGTTAGATTCAAAAACACAAATAAAAAAATATTTTTTTCCTTATAAAAGAATACAAAAGTACTTAAACCCGACCTAGGTAGTTTTTTTGGTGTCAGATGGACCCTTTTACACAAGGTAACTTTGCCTATTTTTGAGATAGCTTAAATCCGTTTTCACCAATCGATAGAGCATTTTTTTCTGATCGCTTTGGTATACTTAACTCATTTTCGACAATTTTGGAGTTATACCCCTTTTCACTAGGGCCACAGATATGTATATAATCAAAGTTACTTTGTTCAGGCTAGTTTTTGATCAATCATAATAACTAATTATAATTTACATTTGAACCAGTCTAATCGGTAAGCTTGAGTCTAATAGTATTTTATTAATTGAAGAAGTGCAAGTCCGACTTGTGCTTATAAATTTGTGCACTAACTCTGTGAGCATTTCAAGAGTCTACCTGTTGCCAATAATATGATCAAACAAAAAACACATTTCTAGTTTCTAGTCGAGGAGCCCCCTGTATTTTTTTTTATTATTTTTTCAACAGTAATAAAAAACTAACAGAAGAGGCAGAGGCACCTATTGAAGACGGAACGGAAGAAGGAAGCAAAAGACATACAATAAGTACTGCAAAGGCGACGAAACGTCGGGAACTAAAACAAAATAAACTGCGAGTAGTCGTTTTATTTCAAAATAAATAACTTACAACTTCAAAATCATAAATAATGATTTTGCCTTTTTGTTTCTAGTTTTTGTTTGCCACACCATGAAAACGCTATTTTTTATTTCATTTTTGCAACACTGCTGCCTCGAACTGTCAAAGTGCGCGTTTCATTTTGAGTTTATCATATCTTTTGCATTAAAAAGCAACGAGTTTCTCTTCCTAAACCTAAAAACCAATAAAAAGAAAGCATCGGAGCATCTCACATGCTAAGGATGTTTAGAATTAGATTGTTTTCGATGCATATTAGTTTCTGTCATTTTTTCTATTTTTGTTTTGCACAATGATAAATTGTAAATCAAAAAAAAAATCTCTAGTATTATAATAGTGGTCTATGTTGTAAATAAGTTTGTGTCTTGTTGAGAGTGGAGATATAAATAATGGAAAAACAGTCGAAACCTAATAACTGCCGTGTTTGCTTGCGTTATGATATAGATAAACAATTATTTTTTTCCGTGTTTGAGGAATACAATGATGCTTTAATTTCAGACAGAATTAAATATGTCATTAATATTGATTTAAAAGAGGACGAGGGATTTCCAGAATTAATATGCCCCGAATGCCTCTTACAACTTGAAACTGCTGTAGACTTTAAGCAAAAATATGAAAATTCCGACAAAATCCTGCGGACATTAGTGTGTATACCAAAACAGTTAAAAGTACCAGTGCCGAGCGTAGTGGATGGAGTCTTCGAGATAGCCGATGTACCCAGCCCAGACGTCTCTGACTCTGAAGCGAGAGATAATGAGATAACAGGAGAACCTGCTGAAGCTGAACAGAATACAAGCAAGAGAAAGAAACATGTTAAAGTAAAGTTAATATGTGATGACTGTGGTGACAGTTTTAAAAGTAAATGTAAGTTAGCCGTACACTGGAAAAGAGTTCATCAACCTGAAAAGTTAATTTGTCAAAAATGTAAACGAGTCTTCAAATCATTTAAAGCTTTTCATGTCCATATAAAAAATCAGTCTCGCAGCTGCAGAGTTGCTACCAAAATCCGTGTTGAAGGAGTAGGGCAGAACAGGGTTTTTCACTGTGTTGAGTGTGAATATAACACAAAACGTATAAAGGATATGGATGCACATTTGACAACACACACTGGAGATAGACGGTTCCACTGCAGAGACTGCCCTAAGTCATTCACACAACATAGCTCCCTTCAAGGTCACAGGGAGTCTTATCACAAGGATTATAAAGTTGAAACAACTTGTCATGTATGCGGGAAACTTATCCAAGGAAGAAGTAAATATTATAAACACCTACGGATACATCAGCCAAAATCTGTTGAGTGTGAGATCTGCAAAAAAATGTTCAAAAGTCGTACAAATTTAAACACTCATATGAAACGGCACAGCGGTGTAAAGAGCTATACTTGTGAAACTTGCCCATCTACATTCTTCACACTTGCTGAACTATGCAATCATCGCAGAAGAGTACATCTAAAGGCTAAAATATACAATTGTGATTTATGTGAATACAGTTCTTACACAGAGCTGGCCCTTAAAACACATAAAGCAAGACATACATTAAATAATGTGGCTTGTCTAACGTGTGGGATATTTGTTGAAAATGCTGAGAAGTTGGCTATACATGAGAAGAGGCATGTCGAAAAGAATTACCCTTGCCCACATTGTGAAAAAATGTTTTTTGCAAGGGATTCAATACGTAGGCATATTTTGAAGAAGCACGGTTCCAATGTGCCAATTCAAGAAATTGAAGCGAAAAAAGTTAAAGCTGAAAATGTGGTGAAGATCAAACAAGAGTGTCCGACAGATAATAAATATGATAATGGCATTACTTTGTCACCAACTGTTGGTTAATATCAATTTGCATTGTACATAATTTGTAGGTATAAATACACAAAACAAATCAATCTTCAAGTTCAATGCACTATGTAAATGATTATTGAAATTAGGTTCTACAACCAACTTTTAAGATTAGGTGATTTTATTTCTAGAGTATACATAGCATCTATGTATTAAAACTATTTTTTAAGATTAGAGCCTGTATCATTATTGTTAAAGATATTTATATAAAAAGAAAAACATGTGACTGGCAGGTTGATCTAGCCACTAGTGGCCATGCTGCTAAACTTGGAGGTCATGGGTTCAACTCTCACCCAGGACAAGACTTTGTGTAATGAGCATGATCATTTGTTTTGTCATTGAGTAATTTATGTAATAAGAGATAAATTATGATTATCATTTGACTGTTAGCCATAGTACAGGCTCTGCCTAGTTTGGGGTCCGATGGATGTGTGTGAGTTGTTCCAAAAAGATGTGCAATAACAAATGTTATATACTGTTGAAATATTTCCTTTGCAACTTTATTTTTTTTACAAAATAATTGTGTTACATCTAAGTCAAACAGTTTTTTAAAGTTTTGAATACGCAATGCAATAAAATATACTAGAAATACGCAAATATCCCATACTTTTTAATGTTTAATGTTTATGCTCCACTTCTGAAGCTGTTATTTTAGTGTTTTAGCTAATATGAGTGTGTAGTGCCCAATCTGTTTTTCTATCTATGAAGTTATATCCACGCTATATGATATAAATGAATTCGATGCTAATGCAAATCCACACTATTAATTCCTTTATAACGTATAGTAGCTTTACATTTGCTAATATATAAATTTATATTATTATTATTGAATATAATTTTATTTGACTGAATCTGGTTGTTTATCTGGTTGTTTAATTGAATTACTGAGACAAAACTTTAAGACGATATTAGGTAAATGTCGCTCTATCGCTAATGAACGGCGATTTGAAAACTGATAATTTCAGAATTCGGCCGTAAAATTTGCGATTTGTGCGCTTAATTATTCAATGAGCATCATGGGGGGAGACCTTTGCCCAGCAATATTCAAAAGATCAATAATTAGACATAAATAAAACTTTATGGTTTGATATTGTAGAGAAAGCTAGCCGTATTTATAAAACCACTTTTAGGTAGGTATTATAAATACGATACAACATAGCTATGTTACCTATTACGTAACAATAAATTTTCTGATAAGAAGTGCCTTATTTTACTTGTTGTCACAAGTACAAACGACGTCGCTTTTATCAATGACGAATATACGACTAAACCGGCATTTTTTTTGGTTTCAGGGTTCTGGGTTCAATGGATTTTATAGAACGAACTTGTGACCGCGGCTCCTCCTGCGAGAGTCATATTCGTTATTTTGGTAATTAGGTAATATTACGATATTCACCTGGAGAAAAAGTAGATATAGCGTGTAGCGTGGTAGATGCATCCTAAATAAGTTGTTATAAATAGGTAGGTACCAAACTGTATTCACAAAAACTAAATTTTTGAAGATCTTTTGGCCACCCTCTCTTGGGATCTTTTTGAAACAAGCTGAAATCAGCACCAATCGATAAGTCATCCAGTAATTAAATCTCTATGATTTAAGTAGGTAGTTAATAGTAGTTATTGTAATTGGAAGGGGTCCTTCGAGAACCAAGGCCTGCCAGAGCTGCGTTCGGAATACCCATGTGATCCCGCGGCTCTGGCTAAGGCAATGTCCGACATACCTTGGCATCCAAGGTATGATCATCATCATCACCCCGCAAAAAAAAATACCTACTTATTGTTGTATTTACATTATCTTTATTAACTAAATGAAAGGAAAACCATGAAATCGAAACTTATAAAGTTAAACTAGTAGAATTTGTTACCAAATAAATTTAGCTACTCTGAAGTACTACCATACTATTCATAAACTCACCAAAATCACATCTTGCGGATCCCTTGTATACCTAAAGTGTTGCCTTCCATAGCAGCTTTTTATCTCGGCGCAAAGACATTTGTCGACCTAATCTCGACCTAATACCGAGGACATCCCTAATCAATCGCAGACGTTTTGTCTAACAGGGGCAATCAATCTTATCTGTCCATTTTGCTTAATCCCCGCAAGACCCGACACACTTTTCGGGACCATTTTCTATATGTATTTAGGCAGTTGTAAGTATTCTAGACTAGGTAATTTTCTGTAAAAAGACTTCAGGTTCTTTTCAGTAGGTATCCAAAGAAACTTATGGATAAGACATACGGACTATTCAATCTGCTAATCTCAGAAATCAGTAGAGTCCGATTTGAAAATTAATTAAATGTCAGATGGCCATTTATAGAAAGTAAAGCTAGCTACTGGTAGGTAGGAAAAGCTAGAATTTTATATCTAGGTAGTTCTTAAAACACAAATTAGTTACATAAATTTTATTACTCAAGCATTTTATAATCGCTGACTAGATTTAATTATCTTTCTACACCTTGTATACATGTCTGTATTTTGAATGTTGTGGGTACTGGGCATGTATTACCTACTGATTTAGTACCAATGGGCCATGGTAAGGGGCTCGTAGCTAAGTGTAAGCCGATATAAAGTTCAAGCCGCACTCGCCGCGGTTGGTTTGTTGATGACTGACCATTTGTAAACATACCAAGACTACACCGCGCCTTCGAAAGCAGCTTAAGCCGTCGGTCCCGACTACCATACGCTGATCTCGGTAATCTGACAGCCAGTCATCACGGGACCAACCCATAAGAAAAAGGGTTGTGGAGATCCGGTCACCCCGTGTAAAATACGGTATTCAGCCGAGAATCCGGTATAAAGACTGAAAGCCGACCCCAGCATAGTTTGGGAAAAAGCTAGACAGAAGAATGGTTAATCGAAAATATCGCTATAACATCTCTGAGTGCATCAGTCATACACAGACTATTTCACACGTCATCATTAGACTCAACAGCAAATCATACCCGGATTGTGGATCGACCGGATTACCCGCCCTAATTAACATCCGTAAGCTGACGAGGGAGCTGAAACAGGGAAATTTCAAACAGAATGATATAATAATATCTTGAGACAACTCACACACGGCCATCTTGTCCGAAACTAGGCAGAGCCTGTACTATGGTAACCAGACAACTGATAAACATACTTATATATTCGTAATTACATACATATTATAGAAAAATTACACCCAGCCATAGAACAAATGATCGTGCATTCGTGCTCATCACACAATTATTTGTCCTGGGCGGGAATCGATCCCACTACCTCCCTCCGGCTTAGCAGTCAGGTTCACTAACCACAAAACCAACAGGTCCGTCAAATGAAAAGGTTTCTAATCACTGCATAGTTTAAAACAAAGTCGCTTCCCGCTGTCTGTCCCTATGTATGCTTAGATCTTTAAAACTACGCTTCGGATTTTGATGCGGTGTTTTTTAATAGATAGAGTGATTCAAGAGGTTATATGTATGTATAAATAGCTTGCTCCTGAGATAAGCGCGTTCAAACAAACAAACAAACTCTTCAGTATATAGTTATAATATTAGTATAGAACGTGCCAAGCCGTGGCGGATCCGCTAGATGATATATCGTCCCCGTAGTTGGAAAACTAAATAACTCAGATTTTGCGGTTCTGAGATAAACGCGATTTAGTGTTTTTTTTTCAGTTAATGTACATTTGTTAAGAAACGTGAGACAATTTTACTGTCGGTACTTTTAAATTTTATGGACCTGATTACCTTTTATATTAATCTTCAAAAAACTGAACTCCATCTTTAAGTATAATAAAAAAACAAATAAAAAATCAAGTTATTTAATTTTGCTACAACTGATATTACAACGTTACTACAATTAGCTTCTTATTTCGGCTACTTATTTAGTTTTCCTACAAGCTAAATACATTTGGTAGTGTAAAATTTTGTGAAATAAATGCAGTTATTGAATTTATCTAAGTCGTAATATTTTTAAATGTTAAATTTAGTTGGTTTATACGTTATTATTACTTTGATTTTTTTGTAACTATTATTGTCTCATATAAAATAAAAGCTTTATTATGTTATTTATAAAGTTATATTAAGGAAGATATAAAAAAAAACAATGAAATTTAGAAAAAGTGTATTGTAATCAGATACTTGTTCTACCACAAACTTAAAGAAAAACAAAATAACACCAATTATAACAAGTTAACAAAACAAATTAACTTAGTGTTATTTCAAATCAAAACAGACACATACCTAATTATAAAAGACGTACTTATGTAGTAAGCAAAACAATGAAAAACTTAAAATAGGTATCATTTAGAAATAAAAAATATGAGTTTGTATCAAACCAAAATATAATCAAAACGCAAAAAAAAAACAGATTGTTTGCACCTAAGCCGTAGGTCATTACTCAACTAAAAATGAACTGTAAAACAAAGGTACACAATCATTATAAAACTTTAAAAAAGGACTCAATTCAACTAAATATATTTCGTTATTAGGTAAGTAAAACAGAACTTAAATAAAACTCACAATTCAATCAAATTTTTGGTACAAGGCAAAACAGAAACATTTGCACCAGTGTCTATTAGAAAACGCATACCCGTGTTGATGTCCTTGATGCATAGTCGGTGGTTTGACATATCGATGCAGTGGTCCACCGTAGACTGCACCGTTGCTAGTTTCCCGCCTCTCGTTTTCCTGAAGTCGCCGTGTCACTATTCCAGCTACATGGTTGAACACATTTCGACGCGTATTTACCGAATCGAAAACGGTAGAAGCACACCCAATCTGCTGCTCTCTTCCTGTCCCGCTGTTGCGACGAACTGTATTTACGTCTCTCTGGTGACGGTGAACGAGATCGCGTGTTGTAGGGTTTCTTCCACTTCTGTTTATCTCTATGCATATCGTCAATCCTCTTGCTGAGTTTAGATACTTCCGCTATTAATAAGTCGGTGCTCGAAGTTGAGGTGCTGGGAGTGACTTCTGAGATCGCGTCGCTCGTCTCTGCTGTTTCCATGATCTTGTCCGCTTGCTCTGCTAACTTTTATAGGTCGGTAACTTCGCTGATTGTCAACACGCGACGGTTTCTGATCTTCTATATCGATTTCCTTTAATAGTTTCCGTATACTCTGTGTGTCCGACTCTTCGTAAACATTAATTAGCCGTTGTTTCAGTGCTGTATACGGTACTAAGTCAGACACCTGTAGTATATTGTCTTTGCTCAGCTTTGCGACCACTAAGTTAAATAGCTTTTTCTCACCTCCTTTCTGGTCTGCAACTATGACCTCGAATTGTCCGAACCATAGTCGCGGCTGGTCTGTCCAGAATTCCGGAATCTGTGTCTTGATGGTAATCTGAGCTAAATCACTGTCTTTGTCTTCTGTTTTCACTGTAGGTTGCGATGACACGTGTGGTTGCATCATCATTGCAGGAAACGAGTTTGCGTTGCACTATTACCGTTACACGTGTATAACTTAAGTTCGGGGTCACCACTTTAGGGAATTAAAGTACGTTGTTTGAGAACGTATAAGTAATCCCTATTTTGAGTAAGTGCTTTCTTCTGGTAGGCTGTTCAGGGTAATGAAACGATATAATTTCGTATACCGGATATATTTCGCGTTAACTCAGAGAGAACCGTTCACTCGGACCACGTGTTGTGCTCGTTCGTCATATGGGGACGCACCCTTAGGTATCTACGTTGTAGGTAATAATGTCAGCCATACAACAATAGTTAGGTACGTGATGCGGGACTACCCCTAAGAACTATCTGACCACCTAGTTAGCAAAACTGCCTTGTAGGTAAACAAAACAAAACATAATTAATAATAATTATTAATTAATTGTTAACTAAAATCCATTTTTTTACTATAGGTACTAATGTTTTTCTGCTGCAAATTATTATCTATTTGATTATCTACTTTCACTTATAAAAAATGTATAAAAAAAAACACCGATCTAAAACCATTTGTATGACAAGCTAAAAGTAACCTTAATACTTGAACTTAAGAGTCAAAATTCAAATGAAAGCAGAAGAGTTATCAACTTCTCCCACAACTCAAAATTATTGATATTCAAACAAGCATATGGTAGGAAAAAATATATAAAATAAATATCAGTACATAGAATTCAATAAATAGAGTTATTTAGTTTTCCTAGAACATAGCTAGTTGTGTGAAAGAATTTATAAGTTGAGGAAAAAATCAACAACTCATGTTATTTAATTTATTTTATTTTTAACTTATCATTGACCACAGTTATTGATTTATTTACAGAGTTATTTATTTTTCCTTGAAAAAAATAGTGTTTGTTTGAAGATATTTATTATTCCATCTGTTCGACAAAAATGGCTACCATTTTGAAACGGAATAAGATACGAAAATGTCTGTTAGGCTCAAATATGCGGCATGTTTTAGGTGTTTTGAAAATAGGGAAATGTCAAAATCGCCAAAATCGGAGTTATTTAGTTTTCCAACTACGGGGACGATATATTATAGCTCTGACTTACTATAGACCAGTGGTAAGAAAAATGTTTCAGGAATCTATAAAAACAGACTTGCTTGCTAGAGCTGCTGTGTTACCTGCGGTGTATCAGTAGCCTTTGTTACAGAAAAATAAGTAGGTACAAGTATAGGGTGTCAGCTATCTCTACACTAAATTATATCAGAATTAGTCCAGCCGTTTGAGCGTGAAGAGGTAATTAATATACTCACTCACAAACTATCGCCTTTAAAATATTAATATTATGGTGATGTTGTAGAAGAGATCTGGTAAAAAGCTGCTCATCTGGTAAAGCTGAGATGAACTCCTTTGGACATCTGCAATAATTATGTTCAGAGGTCTTGGAGAAGCGTTACCGGGTTGTAAATAGCTTAGGGCCTCAGGTCTTCCGCAGACCCAATGTACCTAAACACCATCATTGTAACACATAAAATGCATTTTTTTTTACCACCAATCAGTCGCGATCTGGCCTCTGAAATATTCGTTGAGCTGAATATAGCTAAATAGTAAATATCTGTAAAAAAACGAAAAGTTAAACTAATAAGCTGTCTGTGTTTTTGTCTGAGTTAAGTACTCAAACAAAAGTGGGTAATAACTGTCGATCGAGCTTCTTTGTAACGATTAAAATCAATATTGTCTGTACCCTCCTTTATTAAAATTAAAACCACTATTAACTGGCAACTTCGATGTTTGTTATATCGTGTAGGTATAAGGTATAAATTAATGAAGTGCGATCGAGTTTCACGATTCATGGAATATTTAATATCTGGAACGTTAATCTTGTATTGAGGGATGTAAACTACTTAAGAGGACTTCAGAACTTCAGACTTAGGAGTACCTACCTAAATATTTCAGATTTAATAACTTAACTATATAACTTTAATCTCCAAATTTAGGTTTTAAGCAAGTTATTAAAATATAATTACAAAATCGAGTTTCTGACAAGGTTACGACACTTATAACTCGAGAACGGGTAGACCGATTTTCATGAACCTTGATTCGTCTCCATCCCGAAAAGCAAAAGGTTTTTCAGAAAACTGAATAAAAAAACGGGGCGTTTTTTTGGTTAGTATTTTTTTTCTTTCATTTATAATTTTAGTTGGTAGTATTTAGGTGCTGCTGTATATAAATTTATTATTTACTTAAGTGTAAAATTACCTACATTATTTATACAACAGTTAACATACCTATTATAGAACGTTGGATGTACGTCAACAGATATCAATGGTTACGAAATCCCTTTTGTACCTACTTGATTATGGTAAATTGGAGTATTGTTGTCCATAACATTGATTACTACATGTTTTCCATTCCTCTAAAATTTGTAAAAGCACATAGATTTTTCGCCCACACAATCAATTAATAATATCGTATCTCTGTAGATAAATTTATTAATAAAGTTAAGCAGACATTATTGTTTACATAACCAGTAGGTTTGTACGTTATCCCTAAATGAATGTTTACTTGTATTTACGGCCATTTTTTTTTCGAATACCGGTTTTTGCGCCGCGGTAGCACTGCACTGTTGCTTGCATCATAGATTAAGCTAGAAAATTTATAGATGCGTCAAAACACCAAGATTACCGTAGGTAGTTACAAAGTTTCCATACCTACGTATTAATTTGTCAATTAATTTATAATTTAAATTTATAAATACAAATTTTATGTAAACCATTTTTTGTTCAGCCAGAAATTATGGTAAGAAATTTTAGATACCTACCAAAATAGATTCAGGACATAGGATTATCTTACCTTTCAATTTTGATCCACTTTATTGTCCTCAGTAATTAGGTGTACCTACCTTTTCGTAGTGTTTTGTAAAAGTAATTGTGATAGGCCCTATTTCTAGTTAAAATAGGTACATACAATGCATACAATTCAAACCCATTAAATTATATTAATAAACTGTGTTTTTTTTTAATACCTATTTTATTATGTAGCCTTAAGGGCACGTTTGTACACTTCTGTTGATCTCTGTCAGTTTATATGTAGCTACTGGGCGGCAGTCTTTGTGTTATAAAATTATAGTAATTCTTATCATTAATTTACTTGTACATAAACTCTTTCACCTGTGCACTACAAGCATGATCTTTGACTGCGCGGCGCCGATCGTCGCCAGTCAGCCGACCGGCCACCGCCACCGCCATTTTTGCTTCAGTCCAGTTACACCCGCGTCGAGCGAACACGTGTCAGTGCTACTTTTACCGCTAAAACGATCGTCAACGGAAATGCATCTGTTAAAAAGTGTTCATATTTAAATGTTTCCACGTCCTGTAGTGTGTAATAACGCGGATTATAAACTTTTTGTGTATATAAACAGCTAAAATTGTTTGCTAAAAAGTTATGTTGCAATTTCTTTTCATCTAAAACTTTTCGATTGGAAGATTTGTTCTGATCGCTATTGTGAATCGATAAGTGTTGTAAACAGTGATTTTTAGTATTATTTGTGTCAAGTTAGATTCTAATTGGACCTAAATCGGTCCGGTGGTGATATTTCGCCGCTCCCAGGCGTTCTTTGGCAACAGGTTAGTTCTCAACGGCCGACTTACAATTTCGGTTGCAGTTGTATTACCTACTACTAAATGTTTATAAATAACAGCTATCAAATATTAAGTTACGTTGCTTCTTACAGCATCCTATTTGATTTTTATGTGTTTTTTACGGCTTTGCAGTAAATCTTTATTATTAGTTACGATCGGCTTCTTAAATTGCGTTGGTTATGTAGGTACCTACGACCTGTACGTACATACAATGTTGTTAGCTTGGCTAAGTGGCCACTACACACATGCGAGCCTAGCATTACGTTGAACTAACCGCTTATGTGCTTATTCTACGTTTCTAAGACTAAAGTTATTAAGTTGAATCTCAACACAGATTTCTGTCATCAAAATGTATGTAAGAGGTACCTACTTGTAGGTAGATGAATTCTACGTTTTTCAGGCTGAAAGTACATACTAACTATTATTTTATTCAATACAGGGTATGAATAATAAAATAAACATGTACCTAGGTAGGTACTTAGGTAGGTAACCAATTTCAAGTAGGTAGTTTAGGTACCTACCTAGGTACTTGAAATTGGTAACGGCTGGGCTGCCTTTTGTTATTTTTTTTTTACTTTTTGTTACCAACCAACACCGTTTGCGTTGATTTAATTAAATGTTAAAAAGGTAACCAAAAAAATACAATTCATTTTCAAGAGGTAAAAATCATACCAGTAGGTATTTTTTCCTGTTATCTTTTCTGATTAATTTATGGAGCGCGTGCCAAAACAGTCCAAACAAACCATATAGGTAAGCCGTGTTTTGAATTAGATGGGTAGATTTGGGTACAAGGTAGGTACCTATATTATACCTAGGTATTAAGCACCCATTATAATACCAGTCTTTAAATGTCCCGCTGTTAGTCATAGGCCTCTTCCCATATAGAAAAAGAATGAGCATTGATCACCACGCTTTTTAGCGGATTGGTGATTTCAGATTCAAGTAATTTATTCCTCACGATATTTTCCTTCATCGTTTGTCAATGATTTCTTAGAATGATAAAGAAAGTAGGTATAGCTTTGAAAGTCACATTGGTAGATACCTACTTGCTTGGTTTCGAACTTGCAACCATGTGCAACCGAATCCGGTCATTGAACTGCTAGGCCACCACGACATTTTAGCACCTGTATTTTGAATGCAGTAATGTTGTTAAACCTACTTGCAAATACTAGGCAGTAGGAGACGGATGCGTCGTCCCATGTATCCGTTCTCAGAAGGAGTGAGGTGCGGGCCTTTTACACCCACACCTAGAAGGAGTCTGCCAGGACTGGCGCCAGCCGGAGTCGAGCAGAGAATGCGCGAGTGATCCCACGACTCCGGCCAAGGCAGAGACGGGACCGGGGTGTTTTTGGTCGTTGAAAGTCCGACATATCCCCACGTCGTGCTCTTGGCGTGGGTTGAAAGCATAAGCTTTTCACCCCGAAAAAAAAAAGAAAAAACAAAAAAAGGTGCCATCAGGCACAATAGTCTTGCAAAACCACTGCTTCTTTAGATAAGGTGCTGACCACCCATCCATATTTGTTGTCCACTTAGTTATCCAACATAAAAATAAATTTTCAGTTCAGTTGCCAAATTGCCATATTGATTGGATTGAAACATGAGTCAGCATAAGTTAATTAATAACGCTCATACATTCGTTTGTTTTGCTTCTATAAATATTTTATAGTATTCGAGTGCACCCAAATATTGAAATAATTTTCAGGAGTGCCTAATATAAGAGTTATTACAAATCTGCTGTTATTAACGTATGATGTTGTTAACCATCGTCAAGGATTTTTACGAAGGGCTATAATCGGTACTTCGCTGACCTCTGTCATCGTCATCATCATGAGCCTGAAGACGTCCACTGCTGAACATAGGCCTCCCCCTTAGACCTCCATTTTGATCGACAACTTGCCAATTGCATTCACCGGTTGCCCGCGACTCTCACGATGTCGGTCCACCTAATGGGAGGCCTACCAACACTGCGTCTTCTAGTCCGTGGTCTCCACTCTAGAACCTTTCTTCCCCAACGGATTTAATTTGGCAGTTAATAATCAAGAGCTCAATTTTAGCGTGGGGCCCAACTTCAGCTTAGAGCTCAACAGACGTATAGCCTCTCGAGATGTAGCCCACACACGTTTTAAATTCTACGAAATTCAAGTAAACCTGTTGACTTAATGACATCAGAAAACCAAAAAAATAAAAGAAATTATAGTATTCCTAGTTTAAAACTTATCACATTATGTCAAAACATTACATTTCGAACATCGTAGAAAGGTCAAATTAAAAATTTCCGTACCAATTGCCTATATTTATTGAGAACAAATATCTGTACAAATATTAGTAACAGAAACTTAAATCGACAGAAAAAATCTTACTTGCCTTTGTAAACAAAGAGAACAGTTATGATTGAACAGTTGGAATTGCTTTCCGTAACTATAACAGTTCCACGTCAGTTTCTCGTAAGTTCACTAGTTGCTAACTTGACACAACTTACTCTATTTATAATTTTATAACAGATGCAAGACGATACAAAGACGGGACCAAGATCGTTTTGGTCCCTACTAAGTCTGCTGGTCACGTAGTTACTTAGAAGTAGCAGTATTTCACTCTATCTGCAGGAAATATTACTTAGTATTTGGGAGACTGGTTTAACTGAGATTTTGGGTAAGATTAATTTTCTTCTTCGTATTTTTTATTATTGTCGTGGTGGCCTAGCGGTTCAATGACTTTTTCATAGTTATATGCACTTTCCTAATCATTCTAAGACATCAATGATTAACGGTGAAGGACAACGTCGTGAGGAAACCTGAATTCCAAAAATATGGAATCTGAAATCGCCAACCCGCAATGAGCTAGCGTGATGTTCAATGCTCATTCCTTCTCTATATGAGAAGAGGCCTGTGCCCAGCAGTGACACATTTATAGGCCCGTATTATATTGTATTTCGATTCTATTTGTTTGAATATTGTTTTCAACTAAAATTTTCCCGTTAATAATAAACTTTTACGTAATCATGTGGCTAATATAACGCTATTCATCGGACCCTCTCCGGTCTCATCTTATTACTTACTCGTTTTTCTCGCAATTAAGGGAATGTAATTTCTTCTATAAATGTTCATTTAGATGGGTACTTAAGGTACTTAACAGTTAAAAGCGAAGGCGTGTTACATACAGTTATAATTCATAATTATAATTTACGAACAGCATCGTCTCAAGACCTGAGAAAGGTTTTTGCTGTAATTTTCTTACCAACCAAGCGTGGTTCGCTAAAACACAAGAAAAACAGCTTTCCTTCATTCTTTCTACACTACAATATTATAATACTTTTGCCTGAATACTTATCACTTAAACGGTCATAGGTACAATTAAAAGCGACATCAAGAGTACATTGTACCCAATTCCATGCACATTTTGTATACTATTTTCTTTTAAGTTTCTGAGAATTAATTATTGACGGCTTTTAAAACTGGATTATTGGAACCTCGGCCCGTTATAATCACGTGTTGCTGCGTTGTGTTGTGACCGATATTATCGATGGTCGGGATCGAAACACTATGCTAATTGGCTCAGCACTATAAGCCTTTGTTTCTAAAATAATAACATGGCCGTATACAGTAGGAAAAAAAGAAGATTTATGGTTCGCTGCTTATTTCAAGCGACGGTTATCGGATATTTAACTATAATTAAAACTTGCTTGGTCTTTAAATAAATGCTTAATTGGAAAAAAAATAGCAAACACTAGCAGTGTAGATGGTAGATGGTGGTAGTGTTTTTTAAATGAATGTACTTTACAAGCGGATCAACAATTTCAAAATATCGTTTAGATATTTTTTTTGTTAAGCTGTCCCACTGCTGCAAAGGTTTCCCCCCAAGTTCCTATCTCCTATCTCGCTCCACCTCGTATAGGAGGCAAAATATTCTATTCTATACATTACTTCAATCTAAACTTGACAGTCATTTCTGTCGTACTACAGAAAAACTTGTTGCTTTATATCCACCTAATTTTAATTTATATTGTAACTTGTTTTAAATGTAATTTTTATTAGTATCAAGACGGGTTTGGTGTTTTACAATTCAGGTTTGGATAGTTCTGCAAGTAAACCGTTTCTAATTACATTTGTCAACTCAATTTTACAGTGTTCTTACCCAAATAATGACGAAAACTTAAAATCTTATTTTATTTCTTTAAAAATTCGAGTTTTTAAGATTTTAACTTCATTGTTACATCAGTGATTGCCTAATTTGTTGTACGGTCAATACGATTGACATTTCGGACTTGAAGTAGTCAACCTTTAAGATTTTCCTTAAATGGTTTAATCTAGTCTAATTTCCTAAATTGGAAGATAAAATACATAAAATTCGTGTTTTATGTCCATGATGAATATTGATTACATATGATTGGTTATGTTCAAACTTATTTGGTGATTTACTTTTTAGAGAAGACGTTCTTTTACCTCAATAATGAAACGGAAAATTCGAAGTTATCAGTTTAGTTTCACATCTCAGATGGATAACCTACTCCTAAATACCATACCCTTTTCTGTTTAGCAAAGTAAAATTTATCAGGAAGCAAAATAGTTAAATATTGGATTAAATTGAATTGCTTTACCTAACTCTTTGGTTTATTTTTTATGGAGCTATAACAGAAGTCTTCTCTGAAAATAACTATAACGACGAGTAGGATAAAATAAATCAAAACCCTACAAATCTGGACATCCTAAACTTTCCGTACTAGACGGGACACAATGGTTCAACTAATGAAGTACTTTGACTCAAGATGGCAACAACAAGAGGCTAATTTACCATTAGGTATATTACACAATAAGCTCAAATAATAAAGGTTTTAGCCTGGGACATGACAACAGTGTCCTATCTGTAACATCGCTGGCAGTTAATCGAATTGCCTCACGAAGTCCCTATGTGATCAACATGTTTAATGTATTAATTGCCTTGTACCAAAACAATATTATTTTCTTGCTCCAATAAAATACTTTACAGCAAAAATTCTCAATGTTCATACGGACCATTATATTATTATAAGATATACCCCCACACTGACAGTGCACGATGTCAAGTAAATCTATAAAACGAGGTGCTTAGCAGCGCACGCGTCATTATCGCCTCGCCAAGCATTCAATACGGACGTGTCTAGGACGACGGTATACGTGAGCCATTTTGTAATACCAAACTGTTTTGCTGTTATATATTTTTCTGTGTAAATTGTGATTTACTTGTTGTTGTCTTTGGGTTATAATTGCTGTATGCCGATTTATTGTTTGATTGTTATAATAAAAATAGTGATAGATACGGTTAGATTACCACGTGTTTTATTTTTTTATTATTTCTCACTTCTGGTTGCTAAAATCAGAAGTGGGATAAAGAACTCTAAGCTCACAGACAACAAGTAACTTACAAACTACCCTCTTCATAATTTGTTTTTTTGTATTTTGTGTTTCTTATACCAAAGTATAGTGCGATAAGGTGTGTGATAGTTTAGTGCTAAACAATGCCGCGAAGTAAGTCACGTGGACGTTCTCGGCATCATCAAAGTGGCTCGCGTATCCGCGACGCTTCCCGGTCCCGCGACGAACATCTACGCGACCGTTACCGCAAGAGATCGCGTTCTTATTTACGAGATTCTTATTCGAGCAGCAGCAGTCGTGCATCATACGATAGGTCGCGTCGTTGCCATAGTAGCTCGCACCGATCTTGTCGATCACGTAGTGTATTACGTCGTTCAGAACGAAATATTCGTAAATCACGCCGCTCGCGTCGCTCTCGCAACATATCACGGACCCGTGGCTACCCACAAAGGGTATCTCGACGCGATGGTTCTGACAAACGTGGTCATAACCTAAAAGGATACACTCCTCCGCCGCGCTTACAAACTCCGACACTAGATTCGACCGAAGTGACTGCTTTTACTCGGAACTGTGAGCTCGGGAAGGCTGGACTCGTAGAGCAGGATCGTGTCACGAACTCAGCCTTGCGCGGCTCAGAGACTTCTACCCTCGCTCAGGCGATCGTTGATGCCGTAAAGGCAGTCCAGCCGATGCGTACACATAATTACTTCGTTTCGAATTTTGACCCTAGTATTAACAATATCGAGATATGGTGCGAGGAGGTAGATCGCGCGAAAGATATAAATGGATGGTCGGACCACGAGTGTTTGTCCCGTGTGGCAAACTGCTTAAAGGGCGATGCAAAGGTATGGTTGGGTGAATGGGTCACTAACGATAGGACCTGGTCAAACTTTAAAAAGGCGTTCAAATCCCTTTGCCCAGCAAAATTGGACTACGCTAACATACTCTACGATGCTATGAACAACACCTCGGACAAGTACACCACCTATGCTGAATATGCCCGACGCACTTTACTTCGCTTACGTATTGTGCAAGGTCTAAGTGATGATTTACGCACACTTATCGTCATAAGGGGAATCGTAAATGCTCAAGTGCGCGCGGCTGCCGCGAATGCCGATTTGAACCCAGAAAACCTTGTGTCTTTCTTATCAATTTATACAAAACCGAACCTTAATACGCGCGAATCTCGAGGGTCGGCATTAAAAGTTCCTTCACGTCCACCAAGGCCAGATAACCGGGATAAGGACATTAAATGTTACACTTGTGGCCAACGGGGCCACTTACGCCGTAATTGTCCTGTTAAGTCAAAGCCTCCGGTTGGTAAGGGTACAAATAAACCACCCGTGCGTACCAGCTCTACCGTATTATGCGCATTCTGCAAGAAACCGGGACACACTGAAGCTATCTGTTTCGCTAAGGATAGGTCGGAGTCTCGAAACGAGCGTAGTGTCAATTTGTGCTCGGATTGTTCGAACTATTCTCAGAAAAACGACATTACCACGGCCGTCGTTTGCGGTGTACCAATGGACGTACTAATAGATAGCGGCGCGCTTAATGTTTCGTTGGTTTCCTCTGCGGTATTGAAGCATCTTCCTTGCCAGCCTAAATTCCGGCGGTGTGTACTTAAGGGAATTGGGAACAAAGAGTTCCTCTCTACTTCATACGTCACAGTTATCATCGAGTTTGACGGCTTATCAATAAAAGCGGATCTAGTCGTAGTACCGTCATCATTGATGGTAACACCGATAATAATAGGGACGGACATACTTAACCGCGACGGTGTAACTTATGTGCGAACAAAAGATCGACAGTACTTTTCTCATTCGGAACCCGTGACTTATGTTAACGCTGTCGCAACACGAGCTGATGAGATCGAATTAAACACCCAACTCCAGGATAGCGAGCGAGACGCACTGTTAAGCGTAATTAGGACATTCTCGGAATATCTAATTACGGGTACCGCTGAAACCACGGTCAAGACGGGTGAAATGGAGATCAAGCTGACTAGTTCCACCCCTGTTGTCTACCGGCCTTACAAACTCTCTTACTCGGAAAAACTTAAAGTTAGGAGAATAACGGCAGATCTTTTAGAAAAAGGCATTATAAAGCGCTCAACTTCGGAGTACGCCAGCCCGATTATACTGGTAAAGAAACGCGACGGCTCAGATCGGCTTTGTGTAGATTTTCGTGCCCTGAATCGTATCACAGTCAAGGACAGGTACCCACTCCCTTTGATAGAAGATCAGATAGATAGGTTAGGGTCCCACACTTTCTTTTCGAGCCTGGACATGGCCTCTGGATTTCACCAGATAAGGATCAAAGATCAATGCACCCACCTAACCGGTTTTGTAACGCCTGAAGACCATTTTGAATTTCTAAAAATGCCTTTTGGTCTAGCTAACAGTCCCATTGTCTATCAAAGGATTATTAACGACACGTTGCGCGAACACATCAACGCAGGTAACACGCTAGTTTATATTGACGATGTGCTCCTTATGAGTAACAGCGTAGAAGAAGGTATTAAACTACTTCATAGGGTGCTAGGAACCCTTACAAGCGCGGGATTTTCGGTCAATTTACGAAAATGTTCCTTTCTCGTTACTGAGGTAGAATATCTTGGTAGGATAATTAGCAGAGGTCAGGTGAGGCCGAGTCCGCGAAAAATTGAGGCCCTGGTTAACACAAATGCACCGGAAAATGTTAAGCAAGTGAGGCAACTGCTAGGTCTTGCTGGGTACTTTCGAAGGTACATCAAAAACTATGCCTCGAAAACAGCCCCTATCGCTCACCTCACTCGAAAGGGCTGCGAATTTACATGGACATCAGAACACGAGTCTATCCGTCAAGAACTTATCGGGTACCTGACAAACGAGCCGGTCCTGTCTATTTTTGACCCCAAATATCCCACCGAGGTGCATACAGACGCCAGCAGTATTGGCTATGGAGCAGTCCTGCTACAGATCCACTCTGACGGTAAGAAACACGCGATCGCATATTACAGCAAGGTAACTCAGGGTGCAGAGAGCAAGTACCACTCATATGAGCTGGAAACGCTGGCCGTCGTGAAAGCTCTTCAGAACTTTCGCCACTACCTCGTGGGGTTAAAGTTTACCATCGTCACCGACTGCAACGCTTTAAAAGCCACGGAACGCAAGAAAGATCTGCTACCGCGGGTTGCAAGGTGGTGGATCTACTTGCAAGACTTCAATTTTTCAATTGAGTACAGGAAAGGAGTCCTCATGCCGCACGCGGACTATCTCAGCCGAAACCCGGTCGCTCAGGTACATCAGATTCAAAAACCGCGCAATTGGGCTCACACTGCTCAGCACAGCGACCAAGAAACCCTGGACCTGATTCAAAAACTGCAGGACGGCGCCTTAGACGGGAATAGGTATGTCGTGCGCAATGATCTGCTTTATTACCGTTATACGCCTGTTGGAGAGCAGCCGCGCTTGCTGTGTTATATACCCAAGGGACACCGACTTAGTCTCCTCCGGATATTCCACGACGAGCACGAACACATTGGCGTGGATAAAACTTTGGACCTCATCCTCAAGCATTTTTGGTTCCCCGGCTTGAAACACTTCGTGGTCAAGTATATAGCGCATTGTCTGATTTGCATGTCCAACAAGCGACAACCTCGAGCGCCACTTCAACCGATCACTTCATGGGAGAAACCAGATGTACCCTTCCATATGGTTCACGTCGATGCTCTGGGCCCATTACCCCTGTCTGGAGAGTACAAATATGTCTTAATCATTGTCGACAGTTTCAGTAAATATTGCATGTTACATCCGATGGTTCGCCAGGACGCTGAAGAGCTCAAAAAGGTAATCACTCAAATGATCTCACTATTTGGCGTACCGGCGCTTATTGTCACCGACAAGGGTCGTATGTGCGAGTCAAATGTGTTCGTCAAGTGGATCAACGACTTGGGCTGCGACCTTCATCACATAACACCTGGGATGCACCATTCAAACGGTCAGGTCGAAAGGTACATGCGTACCGTGCTTAACATGATTAGAATAGAGGCTAATTACAGAAAAACATCATGGGCGGATACTCTATGGAAACTGCAACTGGTTATTAATGTAACGAAGCACAAAACCACTCGGGCATCACCACTCAATCTCCTCATAGGAACCGAAGCAACAACCCCGGTCATTCGCGCCTTGGTGCGAGACGTAGCTGTCGAAAGCGCATCACCTAATCGAGAAGCACTCAGGGAACTCACTAGAAACAGAGCTCGCCAACTTCTCGATCAAAATCGATCCGAGCAAGATGAACGTGTAAATCGCTCAAGGCGACCTCCACGGGAGTTCCATATTGACGACCTTGTGTTTGTAATTAAAACTGCTCAGTCTACAGGGAAACTTGATTCGGGTATGCGAGGGCCATACAGGATCGTCAACATCTTGCCCGGCGGCCGGTATGGATTGAAGCTCGTCAGTGGCGACTACGGGAAGCTGACGCAAGCTGCGGCCCAGCATATGATACCCTGGCGTGGCGAGTGGAGCCCAGAGGCGTGTGCTGCATTTTTTGACCGTGAGTATGATATGTTCGTAGTGAGTTGTCTCGCTAGTCGAGCATGAGCGTTGAAGTACTGTCAAGTCGCTGTTTAATATGTTCGTAGTGAGTTGTCTCGCTAGTCGAACATGAGCGTTGAAGTACTGTCAAGTCGCTGTTTAATATGTTCGTAGTGAGTTGTCTCGCTAGTCGAACATGAGCGTTGAAGTACTGTCAAGTCGCTGTTTAATATGTTCGTGGTGAGTTGTCTCGCTAGTCGAGCATGAGCGTTGAAGTACTGTCAAGTCGCTGTTTGATCTGTTCGTAGTGAGTTGTCTCGCTAGTCGAACATGGGCGTTGACATAGTCAAGTCGCCGTTTACTAACGAATGCGTTAGCACATGCGTCCAAGTCGCCCTAGTGTTAACATGTTGTTAAGTCATTGGAGCGTTGGCGCTGTGCTAAGTCGTGTTGGCGTTGGTTGGTCAGTCGTGTGTAGTGCTGGTATTTGATATCAAGCCATACATAACGTGACAGTTGCTAACTTATTCTTTAATCTGTAGCGTTCGACCCGCTAGACAGATTTTAATAGTTGTACGCTTTCCCTGTGCGATGTTTCAGATGCAGACGACCCCTGGGAGCCTACTCAACCGTCAGCATCAAGATTATCACCAGTTGGACATGGAGGCGCTGAGAGTGTAGGGCTCGTCCCGCCATCGTCATGTGACGCTGGTGATGTCAGCGACTCTCCTTCACACACGAACAGTACAGCTGGACAATCGATGCCATTACTGGACTAGATCACATTCTTGGCACCTTGGCAAAGCTGTGGACTCCAAGATCGAGGACGACTTATAGTCAGGAGAGGCCGTATAAGATATACCCCCACACTGACAGTGCACGATGTCAAGTAAATCTATAAAACGAGGTGCTTAGCAGCGCACGCGTCATTATCGCCTCGCCAAGCATTCAATACGGACGTGTCTAGGACGACGGTATACGTGAGCCATTTTGTAATACCAAACTGTTTTGCTGTTATATATTTTTCTGTGTAAATTGTGATTTACTTGTTGTTGTCTTTGGGTTATAATTGCTGTATGCCGATTTATTGTTTGATTGTTATAATAAAAATAGTGATAGATACGGTTAGATTACCACGTGTTTTATTTTTTTATTATTTCTCACTTCTGGTTGCTAAAATTATGTTTACAAATACCTTTCCATTCCTTTGACACAGTTTTTAAGCTTTTCTCTTAGCGACGTAAAAAGACAGGAGTGCTATCATCCCTGCATTTTTTATATAAGGACTTTATAACATATTTTCTGGAGATACTTGCTCTGAAGGTCAGACATCAAAGAAAAATTTAGATCCTTGATAAGAGGACCTCCGATCTCTTATTAAGATAATGCTAACATAATATAAAATATATTCTTACATAGTTGAAGACTTAAAGAGCAATCCATTACAAGACTTATGTTATTTCTTATTGAAAGGTGTCCAAGTTTTTGAGATTATGATTTTTCTTTTCACACACGCCCATCTGATCTCAAACTATGCAAAGCCTGTGCTATGGTAACCAGACAACGGATAAACATACAGTTTATATATTTCTAAATATATACATATTATAGACCCAGATACAGAACAAATGATCGTGCTCGTCACACAAAGATTTGTCATGGGTGGGAATCGAATCCACGACCTCCGGCTTAGCAGTCAGGGTCACTAACCACTAGACCAACAGGCCCGTTTTGACAAGGCTATTCTCATGGTATTAAAAAAGGGAGCTTAATTTCAAGTTTCACGATTGAATATTTACTTACCTATACATTAGCGTGAACCTTGTGGAATGGTTAAATAATAAAACTGACTGTTACCACCAGTTCATTGTACCAATTTTAAGGTCACGATTGTCACAAGCTATTAAAGAAACAATAACCCTAATCCATATTTGACAACAGCCTCCATGTATTACAATTGAAAGTACTTATATCGCGATTTGTTAAGGCTCTTCTGATTTGAACAATAGATTTTATCCACGTGTAAGACTAAGAATAGGTCACCCCGCCTTCAAGTAGCTTAGATAATATTTTTGTCTGATCTTCATTCGAGAACCACAGGCCCTGTTTTGATCTTTTAACTTAACCAATGGTTAAATATTCTAAGATAACAATTTTTTTCAAACTTCGTCCTTATAATTATGTCTTCATTTATCAAGTTTTATTCTAGAAAGTGATTAAATAATGAACTCTGCGACTTATTTGAACCTTTGATGGACGAAAAAAAACGCGGTTTACTGAAATGTGAAACCATTAGTTAGCATATTTAACCATTAGTTGAATAGGGATAGAAAAATTGGGCCTAATAATAGGTCACCCCACCTTCAAGTAGCTTAGATAATCTTTTTGTCTGATCTTCATTCGAAAACCCCGCGTCTATGATGGTATTATCACAATCGATCGCCGTGTCAATATAACTTTGTAAAAACACGGTAACAGGATAGGTTTAAGCGGGCAGGAAACCACATTTCCTTCAACAAAAATTCACACCAAGACAATCGTAAATTAAAAAAGAAAGTACCTAAGTAACATAAGCACATCCGTTCCGTATTCATTTAAGATAACTAATAAACATAAATTTTAAGGCATTTATGAACCAGATTTCGCTTTGCTGGAACCGTAATTCGACGCATAAAAGGAAGCACGAACTAAAATTTGATTTCCTCCAACTTTAATACAAAGTTAGTGGAGTTACAGGTGGGTTTCGGGCTGGTACGATTAGATTTCATATCTACTCCACAATTATATTCCACTAGTTTGAAGAGAGCACCTGCTACCCTTTGTTCTCATGTTTTATCTTTGGATCGGGAGTTTGCAGTTTCTTTCCTTTTGAAATAGCGAAAAATTGCGGTGAAGAAAGGTTTTGGGAGTCTAATACGATACTTGAACTTCGGCAAGAGTTTTCGAGATGAATTACAGAATGCTTTATGTAAAAAAAGTGTGTGTGACTGTGTACTTATGTACATGCGTTAGAAGTTATACTTTTTTGGCGTAACAAGATAAAATCTCATAAAAAAAAGGTTATCTTTCGCCTTATCCTACGTTTGTAGAAAAAATAACACTAACTAAAGAAATAATACATACCGTCAACTAACCCCAAATTCTACACACGTAGGTACTCAAAGTAATATGTAAAAATTGGAAAACTAAAATGTTGACTATAGATAGGCACTAGCACTTTAGGGTGCCGGTTTTTCGCAAAGGTGTGCGAGCGCATCTTAAAATTTCACTCTCATAGTTTTTCATAATAATATGCCTAAAGGAGCATAACTTAAAAAAAATAAAGCTAAATCTCAATGTGTTTGGATGCAAAAGTGAATATGAACCGCGAAACATTTGACTAATTATTTTATTCCTTTCATAATCTTTTGCGAAAGTATAATTTCTTGGAAGGACACTGTCGACACTTGTTTTTTGCAAATACCTTGCTGGCCTTAAAAACATTACTATAATTGACACTACCTATGTGCATAAAAGTCCGAGTGTAAAAATAGTATTACTTTCAACAAGCAGATTTATCGTTGCCAAAAATAAATAATGAAAGTATGTCAATGTGTTACAAAATTGTCAAACGATGCAGTTATTTATTGGTTTAAATTGTATTTCATCAGAAAGTGTCGCAAATTTAATACTTTGGCAGTGTACAGTAAATTGGATATATTGGAGAACCGGACAGATAATTGGATCTCTGTAAAGGTTATTTACGCTTATCATATCAAACTCTAGGAATTATTATGTTTGAGCAATTTAGAGATTTTTATAAAGGACAACAAACAAATTAGGCAGTAAATTTTATGCAGTTATGCAAAAAATATGTTTTTAAACTTAGATACGATTTCATAAAACTTTAAATACCTATATGTTTTGAGCTAACGATTCAATTAATACTACTTTCACTTCCTGACTTGGAAACATACTTTAACCAAAGGATTTTTTGCAATAATTAATTTAGTGCATAACGTTAAAATCCTCAATACTATTTGAATATTTAAATGTTTGGTTGACGCCTACATGTTTATCTATACTAATACTATAAAGAGATAAAGTTTGTGGGTTCGATTGTAGGAAGTTATCTCTGGAACTACTGAACCGATTTTGAAAAATCTTTCACCAGTAGAAAGCTACGTATTTCTTTCTTTATATTTGGTGATTTTTATGCCCAGTGAAGTGGGCACGAATCAGCTAGTGATGCATAAAACGTAGAGATATATTTATGATTATTATATCTATATGGCTTCGGGCAACGCTGAACTAAGAGCTCGGGATTAAGGGCTTTTTGCAGCTTTGATAACGGATCATGAAACAATAGAAATGATATTGTATTCAAGGTTATGGAATATATTTTGATAATAATAAACATAATGATAACATTTGAACCAAATGTACCTGATGCGAATTGTTTGAGCTAAATTTATAGTAATAAAAAAACTGCATGTATACGTGTATATTATGTGTAATAACCGTTTAGTTCAAAAGGCCGTTTGAGATCTCAAACAGGATTCCAAAACCTATTCACGATTAAGAAGTTTTATTCGTTATGGGTTTCAAGCAACACCGCGAAATTGTTACAACAGCGGTTTTTTTATTCAAATAGTTGAAAAAACCATACTACATGTCTAAGGCCCAATTTTTTGTTCCCGAGTTAACTCAACCAATGGTTAAATAAGCTAAAGAATGGTTTCAAACTTCGGTAGAATGCGTTAGTTCATAATTTTTTATTCTAAACAATGGTTAATTATTTAACTCTTCAACTTATTAAACCATTTGAAAGACTAACAATTTATTGATGGAAAAACGTGTTTTGAAACCATTAGTTAGCATATTTCACCATTGGTTGAGTTAACTCGGGATCAAAAAACTGGGCCTAAGTGTAATTGTTTATGGCTAATTGAATGGCTTGATTTCTACGACTTTTACACTAATATAAATGCGAAAATTTGTGAGTGTGAGTATGCTTGTTACCTCTTCACGTTCAAACGGCTGGACTGATTTTGATAATGTTTCGTACGGCGGTAGCTGACATATATTATTACTTATCCTACTTTTTAACCCGAAAAATAAGGTACATGATAAACCGCGGGCGTTAGTTTTTTTATGGAGCCCATCGATCTATTAGGTACTTACAGAATGTCGGGAACTTAACATTTTTTTTTAATCACGTACCTAAATTAAACCCATAAGTACTTGCAACGATTTTTAAATCTCTAAATTGTCACATATCTATGCCATCTCTAAATGAGATCATCGAAATTACCGCTTTTATTGTTTAAATAAGCGATTATCATCTCCCATAGTTACTACATCTTAAGTGTGACCACTAAAATATTAAGATACCTGTTAAGTTGTCCAGTTTCGGCACAGCGTAGCGTGTAATTTACTCTCTATAATAATAAATAATAAATCACAGCAAGAACAAATTATACGGTAGGCAACACTGGCGTAAAATGGTCTAACTTTGCACAGTTTTTTTTATACAATGTCTAGCGCAGCCAACATTTTTATTTTAATTTAATGTTCTACCGCAAGCAACTGTTTTTTCGCGAGAGATGTGCTCGTCTGATATTGTTAGAAGTCTTATAACGAAATTATGAGCGAGTTTTTACTGTAATTGAGTAGATATTTTTAATAGAAGTTGATATTAAAAATATCTAATCACTTATCACAGATATTCAATCGACATGGAGAGAGGCACTTATTATCCTCGTTCATAAACATTCTGATGACTGACTGACTGACTGACTGGCCTGTTGGTCTAGTGGTTAGTGACCCAGACTTCTAAGCCGGAGGTCGTGGGTTCGATTCTCACCCAGGACAAATCTTTGTGTGATGGGCACGATCAAATTGTTCATTGCCTGGGTGTTATATATCTATATTTATATATTTATCAGTTGTCTGGTTGCCATAGTACAGGCTCTGCCTCTGTCTAGTTTGGGATCAGATGGCCGTGTGTGAGATGTCCCAAAATATTATAGTATGTATTTGTACATATTATTTATCACCCTGCAACTGACCGTTTGGCAAGAGCTGCAGAAAATCGGATTATTTCTTAAATATTATTATTATTCTTCTTTTTAGTAACATAGGGTTTGGAAGTCGTTAAATAATCATTAAATTGTATTGTAATATCTGCCGCGGTACATCCCGGAAAATAAAGTTTATAGAAAGTCACCGGTTTATATCCGGAAATCCGGATGCAAACTGTGCACCGTAAGTCTGCCCACCCGCTGACTGCATTCGTCGTAGTTTATGTAACAATATGAACTGAGATACAAGGAATATTACATTACGTTGGCTTATTTTGTTCCCACGAAAATAACAACTAAGAGCTAGTAAAATAGACTTTACGTCCTTAGAATAAAGGTGTTATCAATGGCAAATTGTTATTATACTATTGTGCAATACACTGTACCTTCTCTATTATTTCAGTCAATGATAAATATTCAGTGTTAAGAATTACTATCTACAAGCGTTGCTTGCTTGTGTTATTCCGTTTTAGTTTCTTTAAGAACATTTTCGAGTATTATAAGGTGACTAGCTGCCCGGACAGACTTCGTTCTGTCAAAAGTAAATTATAAGGTAATTCCCAATGAGTTTTTTTTTTGTTACTTATTATTTATATTTTACACCTTTTAAACCTTCCCTGGACTTCCACAAACATTTCAAGATCAAAATCAGATAAATCGGTTCAGCCGTTCTCGAGTTTTAGCGAGACTCACGAACAGCAATTGATTTTTATATATATAGATTGATAATAAATTCGAGCCTGCTTTATGTAGAACAGTTCTTAAGTACTACATTACTTAAGTAATATTACATACAATTCATTTAAACGGAAACAAGAAAATCTCTAACAAAATGACAAAATCTTTTTAGTTCTATAAATCCAATTACTTAAAGGACATTCATGAATCCTATTTATTACTGTACCTTAACTAAAGACTGAATTATAAATAACTTGGAACTATCGTATCAGGAAAGTGACATTACTTATTCACGATACTCGCATCTAACGACAGTTAATAGGTATCAGAGAATGGTTTTCCAGTGGTTAGACCTTATAAAATATTACTAAGGCCTCGATGAGGATATCTAAGAGACTATTCTAGTCGGCAAACGAAAATTTTCAGAAGAGGAATTCATACGCAAGGAGACACATTTAGGGTCGAATACCTACGTAATAATGAAGGACTATCATTAAGACGGGCGTATTCGTCTAGTGGTTAGTGGCCTTGACTGCTAAGCCGGAGGCCGTGGGTTCGATTTTCATTCAGGACAAATCTTTGTGTGATGAGCACGATTTAAATTTGTTCTGTGTCTGGGTCTAATTTATCTATATTATGTAGGTATGTATTTATAAGTATGTTTATCAGTCGTCTGGTTGCCATGATACAGGCTTTGCCTAGTTTGGGATCAGATAGATGGCCGTGTGTGAGTTGTCCCAAGATTTTGTTAAAAAAATAAAAAATTCAAAACCAATTTTAAGTCCAACTAAAATCATCATACGACCTCGAAGCGTGACTCTTCCGACATACACGTGAGTAAAACCAAACTGTATAATGCTACTCAAAAAAGTTATGACAATAATATTACTGATAGTCTTCATGGGTTGCGGAGTATAGATAGGTCAATCGCTCCATGTTAAGGTCTTAATCTGAATCCAGTGAGAATGGTAACTACTTCTTATTTGAAAGAAGGCTCTCAGTCACTCCAGGTGACTATGACAACTACATGGAAGCTATAAGTTGGAAATAGGTTAGGCAGGTGCTTGCTCACCACGCTGATTTCGACCGGCACGGATAACCGAGTGGTAAAGGTCACCATGCCAATTACAACTGTGTGCGACGTGCTGAGGGTTCGATCCCAGCATGGCACTAGCATTTGTGTGATCCACAAATACTTGTTTCAAAGTTGGGTGTTGTTTGTGCATGTGATTTGAATCTTTGTGAAACTCCCTGCGACAGAAGATAGGTTTTGTTTTTTCATTTTAATAAAGATAGCTGTTGCCCGCGGCTTCGCTCGCGCGTAAATTGAATGTGTCTTTCTTCAAAAACGACACAATTCATGTACCTACATACTTCCAACCCCTATTTCACCCTCTTAGGGGAATGATTTTTAAAATCGCTGAAATACGTTTTTATTTATTTCTATCCAGAAACTCGTATACAAAATTTCATGTGTCTATCATTGAAAATACCGAACTTCCCATACAAACTTTCAACCCCTATTGCACCCCCTTAGAGGGTAGATTTCTAAAATCTCGGAATTACATCTCATTTATTTCTAACGAATAACCTTTGTATGAAAATAAATGTGTTTATCTTTGAAAACAACACAATTCATATGCCTACAAACTTCCGACCCCTTTTTCACCCTCTTAGGGGGATGATTTTTAAAATCGCTGAAATACGTATTTATTCATTCTATCCAGAAACCCGTATACGAAATTTCATGTGTCTGTCGTTGAAAATACCGAACTTCCCATACAAACTTTCAACCCCTATTTCACCCCCTTAGGGGATAGATTTCCAAAACAAAAGTAGCCTATAGCCTTCCTCAATAAGTAGGCTATCTAACAGTGAAAGAATTTTTTAAATCGGACCAGTACTTCCTGAGATTAGCGCGTTCAAACAAACAAAGAAACAAACTCTTCAGCTTTATAATATTAGTATAGATAATTATAATTATAATAACATAATTATATAAAGTATAGATAAATAATTATAGTATCTTAGCCGTGTCACAGATTAATAAATAGTTACTTGGCCGTGTGCAGCGCCCCTTATTGAACTCCACTGCGGGGGACGTAACCTACGACAAACTTATTATTTGCGGTTGGTACAGTATTCGGGTCTAGGGATCGAACCGCAAAATTAAGTTTGTTTTTTTTTGTATATACTTTTCCGGGATAAAAAGTACCCAGTGTGGTGCCCAGGATATTAAAGAACAATTATACCAAGTTTCATCGAAATCGAACCGGTAGTTTTTGCGTGATGCCTGAACAAACAGACAGACAGACAGACAGACAGACAAAAAATTTTTTAATCACATTTTTGGGTTCGGTGTCGGTCTAGTAACACACCCCGCCATTATTTTTTTTGATATTTTCAATGTACAGAATTTTCACTTCTACAGATTTATTATAAGTATAGATTACTAGCAATGTGGGTCGCACATTACTAGTATTCTCGTTAACCCCTCGTGCTAAGCTAAGATGCTTGTGTTACGAGTGGGTTCACGTCGGTAGTGTAATGGGTGGGATTCGAACCCGCAACCATATGATCGCAAGTCCGACGCCGTAGCCATTATACTACCGCCCTTTAAAGTTAAGTTTAAGGTTACTTCCTTATTGAGGAAATAGTTTTTTTTAAGAAAGAAAAGAAAGATTTCTTCTAATCTTTTACTTAATTGACAATAAACGGGCTTTTTATGCTTCGAATAACACATAATTCGCTGTAATACAAAATACTTATATTTTTTGTATACTTATACCACCAGTTATCAGCACCGTTTTTGCTTATAAATTGAAACATTAACATAGCTAATTATGAAGTATTACACGATCGTAATTGTGTATAACTTTCTGAAGCGAAAGACTTAGCTGTTCTTGTTACAACTAAACAATTAATTACTTGTCTACTATAAATAATAAACAACAAATTGTTAGTATTATTAGGCTAGTTTCGAGTGGTTGGATGTATAATTAGTAACTAAGCATTTAAACATTTGTAATTAATTATTAACACATTCTCAATGAAAATGAAAGATATTTTAGCAAACAGTTAATGCTCCAGTGGTCAATAATAATTCATAAATATTGTTATATTGAATGTGCCTTATACAATTATATTGATCGTAAAAGTCTTTAAAGAAAAGTGAATTAAATACTAAACTGGTTAATTTAAATCAATTAGTACATATTCGACTGACCTGTTGGACTAGTGGTTAGTAATCCTGACTTCAAAATCAGAGGTCGTGGGTTCGATTCCCACCTAGGACAAATCTTCGTGTGATCAGCATGATCATTTGTTCTGTGTCTGGGTGTAATTTATCTGGTTACCATATTACACTACAGGCTCTGCCTAGTTTGGGATCAGATGACCGTGTGTTAGGTGTCCCGAATTTAATACATTAGTCTCTTCAATGTTAGATTATGCTTGCATTGTAGTTTAAATGCTAAATATCAGTAAGTTAGGGCTCAAATTAATTACGAAGTAATCACTATTCGGGCTCGCCCTTGTGACATCCCTCATCTGATCGGTATTTGATTATAATTGCTCGTATTAAGATGTATCCTCAGTGTAATTTAGTAGCGATACTACTGTGCCAATGTATTGATTAGTTAGTTAAATTTACTGAAATAACAGGCTAGTCGTTTAGTGATTTACCCATTTAAAGAATACAAGTAACCATTCAATGTGATTACTGATTACTGCAGTAAAATTCAATGTGCGTACACTAACCTAAGCCTGTCTTTTTATTATGTATAACGCATGCGAAGCGAATGCTTTCATTATAGAAAAAATGTATATAGACAAAAAAAAATGAACATCAGGCAGGAATCAACCCGTGACGACTGGTTAGGCGGACCAATCGATTTTTACCATAGATAAAAGGTGATTTCCACCAACTATGCTACAAAGGTCACTGACTGAGATGTCCAAATTCTCCTTCTACTTGTTACGACATGATAATATAACTTTATCTATTGTAATTCACCTTATTTTTAAAATTACCGTAATTTGTTCGTCTTTCTTACTCAATGTGTCGAATTGCCATTCTGTGTAAAATACAAATCGAATCAAAGGAATTGATTTGTATTGTATTGTTCGAAGAAAATCGTCGTTGCCGGTAATACTTATAAACGATTGTAATGTTCGTGGAGAGGACGAAAATGTTTACAGGCGTTTGTTATGGTTTGTTAACGCCCCGCGAATCATGAAGTTCACATCGTATATACCTACTTAATAGAAGAATTTGTACACCTATTATTAAGTATAGTATAGTAGGGTCTAGAATTCTTCTGCTGGAATCTAGCAAGGTTGAGAACCCGCGGCCCCGGCCTAGGCAAGGACGGGACCGGGGAATTTTAGTCGGGGCAAATCTAACATGACCCCCGGTGGGTTGAAGTGGTTAGCTTTTTACACCGGCAAACAAAGAAGGTCTTTTTTTGGTAGAGTGATTTTCCTCTCTCTGTAAAAATGACATGTGTGTAGCAGCTGATTATGTTTATGATCGATACTACACTAGAAAAATATTGTTATAGCGTTTCTAAAAATATTTTTGTAGTGTTTTCCTTCAGATAGGTAATATGTATTCTGTGAAAATGGTTGGGCGTTTGCATATGGAACTCACGTCAATAAACTTTTATAATACTTGGTTAACTTACTAAAATATTTAATGAGTATTTAAACATACAAGTACTTACTTAATTTGGAAGGTTACACTATTTAGTAAAATGTTTTAGCTATAGGAAACTTGGTAACATGATTGCGCAACTAACCACGTTAATTTATCAGATAAAAGTCAAAGGCAACTCACCTTAATTAGAACCGCAAGTGCTAATTTCATGCAAATTGCTCTTCAGTAAACGATTGAACATCGAATACCTATAGGTACAGACAACCGCAACTCAGCCGTCACTTTAATTACGAAAATAAACGTTACCATTAAGAAATAACAGCGGTGTCGCTGACAAACTGATGTGCGGTCGACTTTACTTAAATTAGTTTGGTTTTAGCCTTTGACAGAACAAAGTTAAGTGGTTCTATTCAAAGTAAATAAAATGCTTGTAAAAAGGTTAATAGATTTAATTCTAGCGTTAGATCTTTGCAACATGTTATCTAAACAAATCAGAATAAAACGAAGCTTTAACCAGATTGAATAATACAATTTTACAATAGTGTTGGCAAAATGGTTTTTTACTATCAAGGAAGTTTTATATACCTAATAAACTTTACAATTGAACATAGACTTAACAGTGTAAGTGTTGAATTTCACTGTCCATTGTGGTTTGAATATGAACTAAAATAGTTAAAAAATAAAAGTCATGTTCGACCCCTAAGGGGTTGAACGTTTTCAACGTATAGGGGTTGAACATGGAGAGGGGTATAAAAGCGGGGGTTGATCATGGAAATCACGTGAAACATGGAAGCCAAATAAAAAAGATGTTTTATCGTGAATGCTTAGCAAGCTCTTAGTACTTACGTAGAAGTTTTTTTTTGTTAGCCCGTGCTGTCCCACTGCTGGGCAAAGGCCTCCCCCATACTCTCCCATACGTAGAAGTTATTCTAGAAAATTACTACATACTTTTTACATTCATACAATATGTATATCCACGGAAAACATAATTCCCATTATGTAAGAAGTTATATAACACGTCAATATTATACAAGTTGTATTGTTAGTTATCGATTTACTTTAGCGGAGCTGTAGCCATTAAACACGGTTGGAACTGATGTCAAGCGTAACGAAAAGTTAAATTGATCCCGGTAAACAGTTTTATAAAACATGAAGTTACCTTCACGGTCTTGGGGTTAAGCAGAAATGCGTGAAATAATAATATTAACATAGAAAATAGTTTTTTTCAAACAGTGTATCGCGTTGGAATCTAGTCAGCCTGTGGGGCTGGGGCCCTAAGTAAATATTAACTATAAATAAAAAAAATATAATGTGCATGGCACGCATAAGTATGTGATTTCACTTCTCGTAAAAAGAGAAATCATTAGCTGATTAGAAACTAGAAAAAGCTAATAATAACTAAACAAGACTTCAGTAAATATAGGATCATTTGTTTAATAAAAAAGGGGGTCGAGGGACACCAGATAGGAACGAAGTTATAAAAATATTATTTTCAAGTTCTATTCGAGGTATAAAGAAAATAATTATTAAGGTCATACATTTTTATTTATTATAATTTTTCATCAATTGAGGGGAGGGGAGGGGCTCGTGGCTAAGTGTAAGCCGTACGGTTTGACCGATAATAAAGGTTAAGCCGCGCTCGCCGCGGTTGTTCAGTGGATGGGTGACCATTTGTAAAACATACCGAGACCCCTCCGTGCCTCGGAAAGCACGTTAAGCTGTTGGTCCCGACTGTCATACAGTGATCTTTGACAGTCGTTAAGTCATTACAATTCTGACAACCAGTCTTACTATGGAATACTGTATTACCCAGCAATAGGTTGTGGAGGTCAGATAGGCAGTCGCTCCATGTAAAATACGGAATTTAGCTAAATCCGGTAAGATTGGAAGCCGACCCCAACATAGCTTGGGAAAAGGCTAGGCAGAAGGCAGAAGGATAATTTTTCATCAATACAAATCAAAATAATAAAAGCAAACTGCAATTATAATAACAGTCATCACATAGTCTATACTTTAGACACTGCCATCATACCTAGACTATACATAATAATCTTACGCTTTTTTTCTTACGTTACGGACGTTATTTGCCGGCTAGGGTATCCCTCCGCAAAGCATATGTAACTACGTTCCAAAAAATTTTTTTTAAAAGAATTACTATCAAACTATTTTCCAAATAGAGTAGCAAGTTTTTTTTAATAAGTTAATAGATTACTAGAATCCCAGTGATATAACACTGCAATTTGTTTATTCGGCGACGTCAACAACAATATATCGTGAGGATAAATTGAAGTGTATGTCCACCGGCGAGCTTAACGCGCCAGCCACTCGTATTTTATCGGACACCGCCAGTAAATGTCGCCGAGAAATGGTTTAATATAGCGCCCATGTCAACTAACGATATCTTCTTCTGCCTAGCCTTTTCCCAAGCTATGTTGGGGTCGGCTTCCAGTCTTACCGGATTTAGCTGAATACCGTATTTTACATAGAGCGACTGCCTATCTGACCTCCACAACCTATTGCTAGGTAATACAGTATTCCATAGTAAGACTGGTTGTCAGAATTGTAATGACTTAACGACTATCAAAGATCACTGTATGACAGTCGGGACCAACGGCTTAACGTGCTTTCCGAGGCACGGAGGGGTCTCGATACGTTTACAAATGGTCACCCATCCACGGACCAACCGCGGCGAGCGCGGCTTAACCTTTATTTTCGGTCAAACCGTACGGCTTACACTTAGCCACGAGCCCCTCTCAACTAACGATATGTCAATGCAAATTATACAATTACTGTAAACCTTACTTACTAAATTTATACTAATACTAGCTCTAGCAGACCCGGCAAACGTTGTTCTGCGCTATTAAAAAATCTAGAGAGAGCCCTTCTATCACTTAGGAGTAAGAAAAATAGATGTTCGCCGACTCAGACCTATCCGATATGCACACAAAACTTCATACAAATCGGTCCAGCCGTTTTGGAGAAGCTTGGTTTCAAACATCGCGACACGAGAATTTTATATGTAGGCAAGAGGTTTACATCCAGTTACGACCGGTTTTTGAAACAAATCTTTGGCTAACAAATTGTGATTTCTGATGTTTGTCATCTACATGTAGGTAATGTGTTATTATTTTTAAGTTGACCAATAACTATCTACTTACCTACTTAGTTAATTAGTAGTTTTCATACGGGTTTCTTTCTGTTTATTAATCTACTATATAAAAATAAGTCGGGTTTTCCTTCCTGACGCTATAACTCCAGAACGCACGAATCGATTTCCACGGTTTTGCATTCGTTGGAAAGCTCTCGGGCTCCATGAGGTTTATAGAATTATATTAAAAAAAAAGACCACGGGCGGAGCTGCGGGAAACAGCTAGTACTTATTAATGTTTGCATGTAGTACTGGATTATTTTGTGTAAAACTAAATGACTGATTGAACAATCTGTTACAATTAAGATGATTTTTCACTCCTAAATGAACTCGATGAAAGACTAGATACAGTAATTAGATAATGACAAAATGACAATAGTGTTGTTGGTCTAGATTCGATAAAACTCATTTCTATTTAACTCTTGGTACATTAAAGTCTATTTAATAATATGATAAACATTATTCCATTATTATTCATACTTTATTTAAAGGCTGACAGCAGGTACCTGTCTACTACAGTCCACTATCCATTGGCTTATTGAAAACATGCAATTGCATCGCATTGAGGTTATAGAGAGCCAAATGAAAAGCATTCCTCCATGAATAGAGTGCAGAACAAAGATGGGTCTGCATGGCTGGAAAATGGAATCCCATTGTAATGACAGCGTCGATGGAAACACGCTATTCGTATGTTTACATTACCTATGTTTTGAGGGTAAAAATGGAAAGTAATAGTAAATTTATGTTCCGTGAAAATGGTTAAGCGTGGTATAAAAAACAAAACTAAATTCCAGTAATATTTTAGTTATTTGTGCTCCATAAAGAGTAATTCTTGGCCCTTGTGTTAGATTCATTAATATACAGTAGACCACTAGATCTCATAAAATGCCATACTCAAAATTGATTTATCAGAAAGTCAAAATATGAAAAGCAATACGTTTTTTTTAACCGATTTCCCAAAAGAGGATTTACTCAATTCGACTGTATTTTTCATTATAATTTAATAATTTTTCATTTTAACTTATTACATTGTATAAAAACGTACTGTCTGAATAACTAGTCGTCCGGTTCCGTTATCTTTATCGTTATAATTATTCGTTCAAGGTATTGATGGCTTTTTGTCAACTATTTATAATTCGAAACCACTGCACGACCCACTGCTCCTGACAGCTTCGTTTCCAACTAACTTGGAAGATATGTTGTGTTCTTGAAATCTATCCTAACTTTCAACTGCTAAAGTTTTAATTCGATTGCTGCACGAAACGCTTCCTTACTGTCACGGTTTTCGTACATTCAATGTTATTTTGGATAGGTATGGAAGATCAACGAGCGTCTCAATACATTTATATGCCTTGATCTCGGATAGTAACCAAAAAAGAAGCTGACTGTTAATTTTTATTAAGATAATAAAAACAAAATCAGACGAGTAATTGGCTGCCTCGTTAACAAAAAAAATCGTATGTCGTCACTCTGTGCTACAATTTCCGCCACACTTGACGTCACCAGCTCTTTTCCTTCTTTATTTTTTCCTTATTGGACTGATCTAGAAATCCTGTGCCAACTTCGTATAGAAACTCGCTTATCCACCATATAAAAACAACGCATCCTAACGTAGGTACTTCGGCCTTACAGTGGAGGTGACGAAAATCTGGAAAAAAATATCGTGGTTGGGAACACCAAGCCAAAAGCTCCCGCGGTCGTTCATCAACAATATGGACCGATCAAATAAAAGATAAGTCGTCGTCCAAATTCTACTTAACTGTGAGGGACGCGCTTGTCAGAAACCAGTGGAGGCAGATTATCCGCACCAGATGCAATCTTAATGCTGACCACGATCCTCAGACATGAAGGAACAGATCAGAGAGAGAGAGCTCCAAAAACTATTGTAATCTGTAGCAAACAGATTATATCCATTTAAAAATGTTGAAGTAGCTTTTGTATAAATCGTTGTTGACAACATAAAAGCCTATTATGTAATATTGTTACCATTAAAATGCTTTTTCACTTAGACGCGGTAATTGAAAACTTGAAACTAGTTTTAGCGTGGAAATAGTATTATAGTATGGGAAATGAAAGAGTTTTGAGTAGCAGTAATTGGTGTTTTGTTATGCAGGGTTTAAAACTTTAAACGTCATTTATCTTTTTTAAATTTGTGCACGAAAACATTGATGCTGAATTATTGTTTTTTTTTTAAACTTAACACCTTCCCTGTCAGAGAACACAATAGATGTGATTCATGGGACAGTGAAAGGGTTAGATATGCACAATCGTGACGGGTTTCAAATCTTCACCATTATGACACAAGTCTTGCATGATTGTCGATGATCTAAGCGTCAATTGGTGCTAATGTTAAGACATTGACCTAATAAACAAGTTTGTAGAAGCCATTTTTACAAGCAATGTAGATAAGCTCTTAATGTTTTCTCTCGTATTAAGTCACAAATTGAAATAATTGACTGTAATCCTAAAATTATCTAGCTCGTAGCAACTTGTATCGTGTGGGAATCCCACACTCCCACAGCTGGGATTAAAACAAGTCAAAACTGGATTGACTCGCTCAGATTCCGGAGTATAATTTATTCACGGCCATCAACCTGCTTATGCAAAGTTCTGTAATAAGCGAAATCGATACAAGTTACGTCTTTATAATGCCGGCTACCATATGTTGGTAAACCGCTATTTGGTACTCAAGATTTATAGAAATCAACCTTACTGCTTCCAAAATAAAGGCGTTGCGGTCTAGAGCTCCGAATAACTCTGCGTAAATATTATGTAGCAGCAAGATTCGACACAGTTTATATCGATTGTGATTTAATTTACCGACTCTTGTGAGTATGTGAATAACATAATAAAACATTGAAATTCAAATCAGCTAAGAAATATGTGTATCAGTTGTCTAGTCACCATAGTACAGGCTCTGCCTAGTTTGGGATCAGATGACCGTGTGTGAATTGTCCCGAGATATTATAATAATATATTAATATGTATAAAATTGCTGCAATGTCGTGGTGGCCTAGCGGTTCAATGACCGGATTCGCATGCACATGGTTGCAGGTTCGAACCCAGGCAAGTACCAATGTGACTTTTTCAAAGTTATATAATTTACTTTCTTAATCATTCTAAGACATCATTGACAAACGGTAAAGGAAAACATCGTGAGGAAACCTGGATTCCAAAATATTGGAATCTGAAATCGCCAACCCGCAATGAGCAAGCGTGGTGATCAATGCTCATTCTTCTCAATATGGGAAGAGGCCTGTGCCCATCAGTGGGTTTATAGGCCGGTATTATTATTATTTTTTTATGTCTAAATGCTTATTAGTCCATTCACACTGAAATATTAGTTTTCAGTTCATCTCATTGGTAATTGCTTGAACTTGGACAGAACTTTGTTAATATAGAATTTCAGATTTCCGATCTATTGTAGACTTGAAAGCTTATAGCTATTTTGATTCCAATAGTTATGTAACTATTTGTCAAAGGAACGAAATAGCAAGCTCCTCCTTGATTTATACGGAACTTAAGAAAATTAATCTTACTCTATTGAAGATATCTTCTCGTTGACTTGTTTCATTCTGACCGTTTCTTAGATTATTATTTACTTGAATACATATTTCTCTGAATTAATCTGAATTCCTCTGAAATTAGGCTTAGAATTTATTCTAATACAGTTTTTTCTCCTCATTTTGTCACTAAAAAGTAGCTTTGCTTTTAGACTAGTGTAAACTTAAGGCACACGTTTTTGTTTGTGTTTCGGAAGAATGAATATTTCCCACGCATATTTTCTTCAAACACTTATTTTCGTGGCTGGCAACAAAAGAGCGTTTCCAAACACGATATTTGCGTCATGAATTAAAAATAATGTGAATGAGACAACAAAAAAAGCTAAATTACACTCGAGAAATTTTTAATTTATCATGAGAACAAAGTTGCAGAGGTGTTTTTATGACGATTGTTGGTCCCAACTTGGTGTAGGACGGCATTCTTTTCAATTAAGTCTATACTTAATTGCGTGCCACATCGATTCGTAGTTATCGACACACAAAAAAAAAGCAGAAAACCTAGTCTGTGTAGTCACGCATTCGCATCGCACTCATGGGTCGCACATTGTATACCTACTTCTTGCCTTCAAAGAACACATTATCTTGAAGCGCTCCGTCAATACGTTACGTTTTCTTAAATGAGCTATAAGCCTGTAAAGAGAACTTTTGCATACGTTGTGTCATGTTAGTTAGGTATAGATCAATCGTAATAAAAACTGATGAAAATTCTACCTAGACACATTACCCATTATTGATAAATTTTACCATAATTATACAATCGTCTACATCGACTGAATAGTCTACATCGATTGAGAACATTCAAAATTGTGTTGTTAGTGTTATAACGTATAATCGATGCTTACCTTCTGTATTTACCTGTAATGTGTCCAGTGAGGAACTTGATTGTTCACCACGCGACTTTTTTGTCGCTATTACGCTTCGCAATTGATTTTGCATGCGGTACACCTGCTGGGTTGACAAACGGTCGATTGTATTGTTTTCGCCTCATTAATGTACTACATATGTATGTTCTGTCGCGATTTCACTTGCGGGGTAAGCAGGGGTCCAAACGAAAGTGGTTTTTGATGCTTGAGGATAATACGTGATAATTTTCAACTTAGTTGATATTTAATATGTATGACATGAAGCAAATGTGACGTGGTAGGTACTTTTACATCTAGCAATGAACTGATTATTTTTGACGATTAAAAAAAATTACTTTGCACATCATATGATAGGTACAATGTAGGAGGGGCTCGGGGCTAAGTGTAAATTGTACGGTTTGACCAATAATAAAGGTTAAGCCGCGCTCGCCGCTTTTGGTCCGTGCATAGGTGACCATTTGTAAACATACCGAGATCCCTCCGCGCCTCTGAAAGCTCGCTAAACCGTTGGTCCCAACTGTCATACAACAATCTTTGACAGTCGTTAAGTCATTACAATTCTGACGACTACTCTTACTATGGGATACTGTATTACCTAGCAATAGGTTGTGGAGGTCAGATAGGAAGTCGCGCCATGTAAAATACGGTATTCAGCTAAATCATGTAAGACTGAAGGACCCCAACATAGCTTGAGAAAAGGCTAGGCAGGATGATAATAGGTACAATGTAATAATAGTTGAGACTAGTATCGTAATATGCGTTGGCGTATACAAAAAGATAGGAATGCGTATTACAGGTTTTATGTTTTTTACTAAGTTGCATGAACATCAGAGGTAATTAAAAGTTATAACCACTATTACATTTTAATTTATTGGTTGATATCTGTTGCTATACATTGTAGTTTTATACTAACATTTTAATATACTATGACATAGTAAACGCCTAGACATACGCGTTTTTTAGGTCTTAATGTTAATTCAGAACACTTATGGAAAAGAAAACTTTATCTATGTAAGATTAAGATTTAGATATATACCTAAGTCAAGACAGCCCCCCTAGCCAAGAGACATTTATACAAGCATTAACGATGATAGAAATCGATTACTTAAATGACATTCAATGTATGAAAGTGACAAGTCTAAGTCACGTGACATATCGAAAACAAATGTCATTTCCATACACTTAATGTCATTTAAGCGATTTCTATCATCGTTATCGCTTGTAGAAATGTCACTTGGCTAGGGGGGCTGGACTCACCCACAAATAATACATGTTGTATGCTTATATGTGAGTATGTTATCATAGCAATGCTTGCCATTCCCAATACGTTTACAGCTATTGTGAGCTATTTGTGGTTCAGTGGTTACCGTATCAGATGAACTAGTCTTACCATATTTCGTAAACCAGTCGCGGCTTCGTTTAATATTCTGTAGAGTACCGATGTATCTGACTTAATTGCTTTTCAAAATCGTTAAAAAAATATTTGGTTTTTAAATTTTATTGCTTAATTTTTTTAACTTACTGTTTCATGATAACATGTAGAAATAATATTGAACTTTTAAAAGCTAAAGTAACTAAGTAATAATTGATTTAACATTTTTAACACATACTCAGATTACCACAGTTTATTAAGACGGCCTTGAGCTTTGTCAAGATATTTAAACAAATGAAAGTGTGTGTCAATTTCGTGAATTATATTAATTGGCGATACGTGTTTCATTAGTGAAGTTTTAAGGTCGCAGTTGTTTCCAATTCCTTCACAAGTTGTTTGTGAACTTATGTAGGTATTATTTACTTGTATTTATGTGTGATAATGAAGCTTATGTGTTGTACTTTAATACAGGGTGTTAAATAAAGGGAATATCTGGTTATAGAGCCGGGTTACAAAATTACAGCTCATTAAAAAGTTTAAAAACTAAAACCCGACTACAACAAAAAGTGATCTAAAAAGTACGAAACAAGAAAATATTTCACACAGAAATCAAGACAGGTACAAAATGGGTCCAGCCTCCAAGTAAGCCGTGGTTGCATGCTTGTATGCATATGGATGCGATGAACATGAATTATAATGGCATGCAACCACCGCTTTACCTTGTGTTATTAGTTCAGTTCTAATAAGTAGTTTAGGAGTTATGAGCGAACAGAAGAACATACATACACACATAGCCTGTCAAAAAACATAACCCTCATTTGGCTCTGCCGTAGTCGGGTCGTACCTTTTCGGTAACACTCTGTACGTATGTGGAATAGATTTTTGCCCTTCTTCGTCTTGTTAGTAAAAAAAGGTTACGTTTAAATGACTACGGAAAGTCTGGGTTTAAAAGGATTAAATTGTACGAAAAGCAGAAACAGTTTTGAACATTGTCTAACACAAATCGAGTTACTATTTTGGAGTATAATTTAATATTCTTGTTCTTCTCATTGTACGCTATTATTATGTGGGTACAGGTCAATTCCAACTGTTTTCGCTTTTGTCCGACCCCGGCGCTCCCTACATTGTTTCCCGCATCATTAATTTTAACCATTAGAGATTTTGGCCTGACTGTTTCGGTGCTACCTACATTTCAGAGTGCATTTGCCAACCAAAGCCTTACCTATAACTTAAATTATTGGTGATTTACCTGAAACCGTGTTTATATTGCTTTATTAACATAATTGATTTGATTACTTATCACTTTTATTTCGCTTTTATTTAGTTTGCACACTGTTGACTGACTTTCTTTTGCTACTTCTCCTATTGTGGACCTACTGGCAGAGATTTCTTATGGAATAAGCAGAGCCTATGTATGTACGGTGTATGATGTATTGTTTTACTATTTATAATGTGTGTACATAAATGATTAAAGAAATAAAATAAAAATGTTTTATATATTTTTCAACAGTATCATTGCCTCAAGTTGTTTTTAAAAATTACATTGATTCGATTAGATGTAAGTTGCACAGCTTTATCTATCTTTACCTAAATATGAATTAAAAAAAAAAACTTGATCCTGTGATGATAGTATAAATCGTCATAATCATGAGATTGCAAAATCTAAGCAAAGCATACAAGATCAAATTAAAATGTAAAACGAAACACTTAAAAAAAAATACAAATTCTAAGCTTGCTCATTAGGCTACATTGTATTAATAAGATGAACAAGTATCAAAGATAATTAGTTGTTTTATTGATAGTTTTTTTAACGACTCGCGTGCAAGTCTAGATATCCTTATACTCCATACAAGTCGAACGACATACCGATAATCTATTAGTGTCACCTTTAGTATTATAGTTTAATAGTATGCGAATGCTAATGGCGTCGGTTTCTCACGATGCGAACTATGGGGCTTGCACGACACCTGATGCCGAAGATAAAGACTTGATGCGTGGTATTGTATGTGACCTGTTTCTGTTTTAATTGTAAACAATGTTATTGTGTTTTTTAATTATTATTTCGTAAATTCGACATACTAATATTATAGGTACTTGTTTCATTTACATAAAAAACAAAACGTAATTCAACAAAACCAATTTAGTTTTACACTCGTTGTTCTGGTATCCCGCGGCAGCAGTATCGAAACGCCAATCTGTTGGTTGTTCATGCACGTACGTTCACCAATCAGAATGGACGGCATGACTCGCGCGAAGTTCGTTAGAGTCGCGCACTCCCCCTAGCGTTGAGTTTGAAATAACCGCGCGCGCGAGCACGAGATCGCTACTCAACATTATATCAAAAAAACCGATTACAACTCCTATTCTCGAGCGGAATCATATCATCCAGTAGCCCTCAGCATCCCGAGATCAAGATCGCGAAGTGGAAGCTCAACGGCCAGTGCAGGTCGCAGCCCGAGATTCACAAGGTATGTGCGTGCATTGTGTCTTTACTGTTGCCTGTCTAGGATCTACCAGAACAACAAAATACCGTTTTTTTATCGTAAGACCAAGACCTGGTCTCCCCAGAGTAGCATACCGCATCACAATTCATTTCGGCTGGTGCGAATTGCTACATCTTTTTGGTGCCGAAACCCGGGAACTTCCATTTCATTATTACCAACATCGCCATATTGGTTTTCTGGTTGAAAAACGTAACTTAGAATAATCTCAATCGATCTATTGTTTTAACAAAAACACATCGTAAATTATCGCATTCTGAGTTATCCCATCGGAACTACCTGATTACTACGTTAATATAATTTCATTACTTATAACTAAATACCTACGTCACGTTTACGAGCTATCACCAATCCACCATCGAACAAAAACTTCCAAGTTCCATCTAACATTCATTTAGCGTGTAGGTACCTATGCCGATCTAACTACAAATACCGTACCGCAGCATATAGGTATTCCTGCTTGCTTCTTGAATAATGATTATATTGAGGTAAAATTGTGCAATCACTTTTTATCAATTTATCGGTGCACACTTTTACAACTCACACTAAGTACCTACCTAGTGAATAATCGGCTCATTATTACTCATCCATAGTGACCTACCATAATAAATAACGTGATAGGTACATAAGTAGGTACATTGTCGGTTCTTATAACCGTGGTTTGGTTGACTCAAAACTTATTCATAATTTCATTCGTATAAACGTACCTACGAGTATTATTGTTTACTTTAGGTAGATCGAAATATCGTCAACCTCTTCTCTCAAAATAACGTATGAGTTACCTACCTCCAAGTAAATTTGTAGATGGTTAGGGTATTAATTTTGTTGTTTATACTTACATACCTACACAGAGGTAACCAGTGATTGCAGTACATTGTATATAGGCACACAGTTAGTGAGCCTAGAGTATTAGTGTTCTGTGGTTAGTGATCGAACCCTTTCATACCTGTGTGCACACATAGATATTATATATATTTCATACCTGTATACGCAGCTAGATTTATTTGTTATTTCGTAGCGATGAAGGTGCCTAAGCGCGTTTTTTAACGTACCTATTTCAAGCGCCCCGAAGTTCGGTGTGCGTTAAGGTAGCGGAACATATTGTCTTTGCGACAGCTACTCATTGCGCATAATACTTGCACATAAGTAGGTACTTACATTTACTTATTACTTAATTATTATCCGTAAGTTTTAACTCTGTATTAAGGTTCTTCGCCCACTAACAGAAAATAGGTGTATAGGTAGTATCTTTGTGTTTATACCTAATAAACATTTTATAATAAAATGCCGCTTCTCGGAAAACCTGCCCGCAGGGGTACATTGAAGAAATCTAAGTCTAAATCAATTGAACTCGCATATTCGACTCAAGATTTACCGTCTTTACGTAGAAAACGAACTATTTCTTATAACCGTTTAAATAAAGCGCTGGAAATAGGTATTTTAGCCGAAAACGATTCTTCTCAATTAGATTTGTTTTTATCATATTTTCAAGAAATTAAGCAACATGCTGCTAATTTTGAGGATGCGCATTTTACGATTCAGGAGATTCTCGATGACCCTGAAAATGAAGATAATGACATTCAGGAAAGGTTCGACGAAATGTATTACAAAGTATTAGCAATCCATCGAACTTTATCTAAAACTGAATCGACGCGGTCTTGCGGCACTTCTTCGTCGAATATTCGGTTACCCAAAATCGTGCTTCCTAACTTTAGCGGCAATATTAAAAAATGGCCTGAATATTACGATACGTTTAACGCCTTAATACATAACTCAACATCGTTAACCGACACTGAGAAGTTTCATTATCTCGCATCGTCACTGAGCGGCGACGCGTTGCTTGTTATCAAGCCGTTCCCTTTGACACACGAACACTATCGCGACGCATACGAAGCACTGACCGCGCGCTATAAGAATAAACGGGATCTTGCGTTTACATGTTGGCGGGACATTTTAAAAATTGAATTTAAGTTTCACGACGCACACGCATTTAGAAAATCACTTGATTTATTCGAAGAGAACTTAAGCATTTTGAAAACGATTAATTTGCCGGTTAACCATTGGGATTTCATTTTAGTGTATCATATTTTATCGAAGGTTGACCAGAGGCTTCGCCGGGATTTTGAGGAAAAACATTCCGATGTAGAACTACCTACCTATAAACAATTGCAAACTTTCTTGCAATCTAAGTGTGAGGCTTTTTTGCGAGACACACATTTCGTTGAATCGAACAAACTTCAATCGAGGTCTGAACCTGCTCACCCACCGCCCAAACCGCGTAGTTCTACGTCACACACACTCGTTGCCGCTAAGCCCGTTGCTACACAACAACTTAATGACGGGGGAACAATTAATGTCCCATACACTAAAAAATGTACATTTTGTTCTGATTCCCATTCCATCGCCGCATGTCCCGAGTTTCTTAAAAAATCGTTTGATGAACGCTTGCAGACCGCTACCGAGAAACACTGGTGCTTCAACTGCTTGAATCCATCTCATCAGTTAAAAGATTGTAAATCTATCTTTTCGTGTCGCACATGCAAGAGAAACCACCACACCTTACTCCATCGCGATAGGTCTAGCGAGTCAAGTCAGTCTACATCGACCTTGGTGTCAAGGTCATTAACACACACCACTGTCCTACTGGCCACGGCACTTGTTCAAGTCCGGGATTCCTTTGGCTCAATGCAATCGTTCCGAGCTCTTTTTGATACTGGAAGTCAAAGCAATTTTATAACGGAGAAGGCAGTGAAACGTCTAACCTTACCACTTACTCCGGCTAACGACAACGTCAGCGGAATTGGAGATGCTGCAGCGCCGATTCTTGGTGACGTCACTTGTTTGGTAGGCACAAAAGATAAAATCCTATTTAAATTAAACTTGCACGTTATTTCAACAATATGTGGCGATCAACCGATAGCCAAACTTAACACGTCTGGGTGGACACACATTGAATCGAAACCCTTAGCAGACCCTGGTTTTGATATCCCGGGACCTGTCGATATGTTGCTCGGTGCGGAGGTGTTTGCTGACTCGCTTCTAAATCAACATGTCAAGGGTAATGCAAATCAACCTATCGCTCTTAACTCTGTTTTCGGTTGGCTTCTTTTAGGCAAAACTCGTCTAGCTTCAAACACTTTAGTGCACGCATCGGGAAATAACGACATCGACTTGAATTCGCTAGTTCAACGTTTCTGGGAGTTAGACTGCGTACCCAAGGCGTCCCTTTTCACTCCAGATGAAGCGCTTTGCGAACAAAAGTTTTTATCCGATCATTGCCGCGATACGTTTGGACGATACATAGTACGCTTACCATTCAAGGATGATACCGAACCGAATTTTGAGGGTTCTCGCGACGTTGCACTTAGACGATTTCATGCAATGGAACGTAGGTTGTCTCGTGACCCCGACTTACAAAAGCAATACGCAGATTTTATGTCAGATTACTTTGACGCCGGTCATATGTCGTTGGTTCCCGGAAATGACCTCAGTAAGGGGAAATATTACATTCCACATCATTGCGTCTTGCGTCCCGACTCGGCCACTACCCGTCTCCGCGTTGTCTTCGATGCGTCGGCCAAGGATGCCCACTCTCGGTCTTTAAACGACACTCAACTAACCGGTCCAAAGTTGCAACCGAACATCTTAGAAATTCTATTGCGATTTAGGGTACACAATATCGTTTTTATGGCGGACGTTCGACAAATGTACCGCCAAATTTTAATTTCCCCAGCCGATCGTGACTATCAGCGCATTTTTTGGAGAGCCACTCCAACAGAATGTCTTAAAGAATACCGTTTGAACACTGTAACGTATGGTGTTTCATCATCACCCTTTCTTGCGTGTCGCACTCTGCGACAGCTTACCGAGGACGAGGGCAATCAGTATCCCGTTGCAAAAAAGATTATTCTGTCTGACGTATATATCGACGACGTGGCAAGCGGTTCTGACACGCTAGAAAACGCCCAACAGGCAAAGAATCAACTGATCGCTTTGTTCAAACTGGGTGGTTTTCATCTTAGGAAATGGGTGTCTAACAATGCGCAACTTCTGCTTAATCTCCCTAGTGAAGATTGTCTTACTGGTTCGGTCTCTCTCGATAACTCTGAATCTCCAATTTTAAAGGTTCTCGGCCTAAAATGGGATCCCCACATGGACGCATTTCTTTTCGAATTCAAACCTTTCGACCGGCCATGTACAAAACGATCGATTCTCAGCGAACTAGCTAGAGTGTTCGACCCTTTAGGATTTTTGTCTCCGCTTACAATTCAAATCAAAGCATATATCCAGAAACTTTGGATCCTTGGTATCGGATGGGATCAAACACCGCCTGATGAGGTCATCAGTGTGTGGAATACATACAAGGCTCAATTACCACTGTTATCTCAAGTTCGAATTCCTCGCAGGTTAATTTGTTCTGATGTAAAATTGTGCGAGCTTCACGGGTTTTGTGACAGTTCCGAGGTAGCGTATGGTGCGGTAATATACTTACGGGTTACTGACGGAAGCAACAAAGTCACAACTTATTTGGTCTGTTCCAAGGCTCGTGTAGCGCCACTTAAACGAACTTCATTGCCTCGATTGGAGCTTTGCGCAGCAGTTCTTCTATCAGAACTTTATAAATTCGTTCGTGACACTCACCTTGATCGCATTACAATTAACGATGTTTATCTGTGGTCAGACTCGACAGTAGTTCTTTCATGGTTGCGAGCCCCTTCCTCCCGCTGGGTAACATTCGTCGCAAACCGAGTTAGTCAAATCCAAGAGCTTACCGCAACCGCGTGCTGGCGCCATGTACCTTCAGGAGATAACCCTGCCGACATTTGCTCTCGTGGTCAATTACCCAGTGAAATCGTTAACAATTCCTTATGGTGGGCGGGCCCTGATTGGCTACGTAGGGATCACTGTTCCTGGCCTTCTAGCCTAGATCCTGCATCTCGCGACGACGAGGTACTCGTTAAATCCGAAGAGCGCAAGTCTGTAGTCTTATTAACCGATCAACTTGAAAAAACCTTAGCTGACGAATCCATCATCGAAATGTTATTAAATCGTTTCTCGTCGTTGTCTAAGTTGGTTAATATCCTCACGTATGTATATCGCTTTATTAATAATACTAGACATCCCAAACAGCTAAATCGAAAAGGATTTCTTAATAACGTTGAACGTCATCACGCCCTTATAAAAATAGTTAAACATGTACAACATCGCACTTTTTTCGAAGAAATCTCTCATTTGCAATCTAAAAGGACCTTATCGAAACCGTTTCGCAAGTTAAATCCGTTCCTTGATGACCAGGGAGTGCTCAGGGTGGGCGGTAGGATTTCACGATCAGGTCTCGAATATGAGCAAAAGCACCCCGCTTTCTTACCTTCTGACCATCCTTTTACTTACTTGGTCATCGACTTTATTCATCGCAGTTATTTACACCCAGGCATTAATACTACACATTTTCTACTACTTCAACAATTCTGGATCATTGCTGCAAAACGCGTTATTCGTCGACGCTTGTCCAAGTGTATTCAATGTTTTCGAACTAATCCTCAGCCATTACAGCCTTTCATGAGCGATCTTCCCTCTTATCGCGTCAATCAAGTTAAACCATTTTCCGTGGTCGGTGTCGATCTAGGCGGGCCGTTCCGTATTAAACTAGGTTCACATCGAGGCGCCAAAATGGATAAGGCGTATTTGTGCTTGTTCGTATGCCTAGCGACAAAGGCTGTGCATTTGGAAGTCGTATCGACGTTAACAACTGAAGGGTTTATTGCTGCATTACGCCGTTTCGTAGGAAGGCGCGGTCGGTGCAACGTAATTCACGCGGACTGTGGCACTAATTTTGTCGGTGCTAAGAACCAGCTCTCCACTTTAATGGAAAAGGCGTCGAATACCGAAAAAATCGAATTTAAATTCAATCCTCCCGGCGCACCACATTTTGGTGGCATCTGGGAGATTCAGATTAAAGCCGCAAAATCTCACTTGCTTCGGGTCGTGGGTGATCAGGTTTTGACTTTTGAGGAACTAACAACTCTTTTTGTTCAAATAGAAGCCATCTTAAACTCAAGGCCTCTTTGCCCTATTAGCTCCGATCCCAACGACACGATGTGTCTCACTCCGGGTCATTTTCTCACTTTGGAGCCGTTGACGGCCGTTCCCGATGAAGACCTCTCTAGTGTCAATCCAAATCGACTTCATCGGTGGCAGCTGATTCAATCTTTTCAACAAAGTTTTTGGTCCCGGTGGAAATCCGAATACTTAAATTCTTTAACGCAACGAGCAAAATGGACCAAACACTCTAAACCGTTACAAATAGGTTCTATGGTAATTATTAAGGACGATAATCGTGCACCATTGCATTGGACACTTGCTAGAGTTCTAGACCTTCAGGTTGGTGCTGATGGGATAGCTCGGAGTGCATTGGTTCAAAATGCTAATAAACAAATTATAAATCGACCTTTAGTTAAACTATGTCCACTTCCTATAGAGGACTCTGCTTAGCTGTTCTAACCATATTAACCGAACTTTTAGTTTTTAAGAAAATTTTCATTCAGACTCTTAACCGTTTTAGCTACCTTTAGTACTTAAGTTTTATCCTTTGTCTATTTTATTTTTTTTAACCAGAAAATACCATAGGCATTTTGGTGGGCGGGATGTTTCATTTACATAAAAAACAAAACGTAATTCAACAAAACCAATTTAGTTTTACACTCGTTGTTCTGGTATCCCGCGGCAGCAGTATCGAAACGCCAATCTGTTGGTTGTTCATGCACGTACGTTCACCAATCAGAATGGACGGCATGACTCGCGCGAAGTTCGTTAGAGTCGCGCACTCCCCCTAGCGTTGAGTTTGAAATAACCGCGCGCGCGAGCACGAGATCGCTACTCAACATTATATCAAAAAAACCGATTACAACTCCTATTCTCGAGCGGAATCATATCATCCAGTAGCCCTCAGCATCCCGAGATCAAGATCGCGAAGTGGAAGCTCAACGGCCAGTGCAGGTCGCAGCCCGAGATTCACAAGGTATGTGCGTGCATTGTGTCTTTACTGTTGCCTGTCTAGGATCTACCAGAACAACAAAATACCGTTTTTTTATCGTAAGACCAAGACCTGGTCTCCCCAGAGTAGCATACCGCATCACAATTCATTTCGGCTGGTGCGAATTGCTACATCTTTTTACTTTCTACTGTTTTCGCTTTTGTCCGACCCCGGCGCTCCCTACATTGTTTCCCGCATCATTAATTTTAACCATTAGAGATTTTGGCCTGACTGTTTCGGTGCTACCTACATTTCAGAGTTCATTTGCCAACCAAAGCCTTACCTATAACTTAAATTATTGGTGATTTACCTGAAACCGTGTTTATATTGCTTTATTAACATAATTGATTTGATTACTTATCACTTTTATTTCGCTTTTATTTAGTTTGCACACTGTTGACTGACTTTCTTTTGCTACTTCTCCTATTGTGGACCTACTGGCAGAGATTTCTTATGGAATAAGCAGAGCCTATGTATGTACGGTGTATGATGTATTGTTTTACTATTTATAATGTGTGTACATAAATGATTAAAGAAATAAAATAAAAATGTTTTATATATTTTTCAACAGTATCATTGCCTCAAGTTGTTTTTAAAAATTACATTGATTCGATTAGATGTAAGTTGCACAGCTTTATCTATCTTTACCTAAATATGAATTAAAAAAAAAAACTTGATCCTGTGATGATAGTATAAATCGTCATAATCATGAGATTGCAAAATCTAAGCAAAGCATACAAGATCAAATTAAAATGTAAAACGAAACACTTAAAAAAAAATACAAATTCTAAGCTTGCTCATTAGGCTACATTGTATTAATAAGATGAACAAGTATCAAAGATAATTAGTTGTTTTATTGATAGTTTTTTTAACGACTCGCGTGCAAGTCTAGATATCCTTATACTCCATACAAGTCGAACGACATACCGATAATCTATTAGTGTCACCTTTAGTATTATAGTTTAATAGTATGCGAATGCTAATGGCGTCGGTTTCTCACGATGCGAACTATGGGGCTTGCACGACACCTGATGCCGAAGATAAAGACTTGATGCGTGGTATTGTATGTGACCTGTTTCTGTTTTAATTGTAAACAATGTTATTGTGTTTTTTAATTATTATTTCGTAAATTCGACATACTAATATTATAGGTACTTGTTTCATTTACATAAAAAACAAAACGTAATTCAACAAAACCAATTTAGTTTTACACTCGTTGTTCTGGTATCCCGCGGCAGCAGTATCGAAACGCCAATCTGTTGGTTGTTCATGCACGTACGTTCACCAATCAGAATGGACGGCATGACTCGCGCGAAGTTCGTTAGAGTCGCGCACTCCCCCTAGCGTTGAGTTTGAAATAACCGCGCGCGCGAGCACGAGATCGCTACTCAACATTATATAAAAAAAACCGATTACAACTCCTATTCTCGAGCGGAATCATATCATCCAGTAGCCCTCAGCATCCCGAGATCAAGATCGCGAAGTGGAAGCTCAACGGCCAGTGCAGGTCGCAGCCCGAGATTCACAAGGTATGTGCGTGCATTGTGTCTTTACTGTTGCCTGTCTAGGATCTACCAGAACAACAAAATACCGTTTTTTTATCGTAAGACCAAGACCTGGTCTCCCCAGAGTAGCATACCGCATCACAATTCATTTCGGCTGGTGCGAATTGCTACATCTTTTTGGTGCCGAAACCCGGGAACTTCCATTTCATTATTACCAACATCGCCATATTGGTTTTCTGGTTGAAAAACGTAACTTAGAATAATCTCAATCGATCTATTGTTTTAACAAAAACACATCGTAAATTATCGCATTCTGAGTTATCCCATCGGAACTACCTGATTACTACGTTAATATAATTTCATTACTTATAACTAAATACCTACGTCACGTTTACGAGCTATCACCAATCCACCATCGAACAAAAACTTCCAAGTTCCATCTAACATTCATTTAGCGTGTAGGTACCTATGCCGATCTAACTACAAATACCGTACCGCAGCATATAGGTATTCCTGCTTGCTTCTTGAATAATGATTATATTGAGGTAAAATTGTGCAATCACTTTTTATCAATTTATCGGTGCACACTTTTACAACTCACACTAAGTACCTACCTAGTGAATAATCGGCTCATTATTACTCATCCATAGTGACCTACCATAATAAATAACGTGATAGGTACATAAGTAGGTACATTGTCGGTTCTTATAACCGTGGTTTGGTTGACTCAAAACTTATTCATAATTTCATTCGTATAAACGTACCTACGAGTATTATTGTTTACTTTAGGTAGATCGAAATATCGTCAACCTCTTCTCTCAAAATAACGTATGAGTTACCTACCTCCAAGTAAATTTGTAGATGGTTAGGGTATTAATTTTGTTGTTTATACTTACATACCTACACAGAGGTAACCAGTAGTGACCGACCGAAACATGTTATTTTGCCGAAACCGAAACCGAAACCGAAGGTTCGGTTTCATTGTAGTTTCGGCCGAAACCGAAACCGAAACCGAACCTTTTATAAAAAAAAAAGTCCTTAAAATGTCGAAAAAATGTTTAGTAAGCCCGTTTTTTTTCTAAAATTAATATCTCGCCAACCTATAATTACAAGTTTCTACTTTCAAAGATTTATCTCAATGAAATTTCAGCACAGTTACAGAGGTTCTGTTTGAAAATTTAACTACCCTATAAAGTGAAAAAAATACATTATTTGGAACACAAAGTTAGCGATTTTTTAATGGTGGTATAAAATAAAACAAATTTATTATTAAAATATGATGCTCATATACCTATTATGTTTATTTATTTTCAGTTACTTACATTTTGACTGCACGGATAGCCGAGTGGTAAAGGTCACCACGCTAATTACCACGGTGCGCGACGTGCTGCGGGTTCGATTCCCGCATGGGACAAGCATTTGTGTGATCCACAGATACTTGTTCCAAGTCTGGGTGTTCTTTGTGCATGTGATTTGAATGTTTGTGAATCCCCCGCGACACAAGGATTAAATTCCTTAGTGCGGGCGCCGTTTTTATTAAAAAAAAAAAATATACTCACAGATATCACAATCAGTTAGCCTCGAATGGCTAATTCAAATATAATTAAGATAATCAAAATAATCAAATTGTTAATTATATAACCAAATCGTTAGCCGAGCGCGACCCGAAGGGACGATGTTGTAAGTTTCGGCGCGGCCGAAAGGTTCGGCCGTTTTTGGCCGAAACCGAAACTCGGGCCGAAACTTGTATTTTTGGCCGAAACTGGCCGAAACCGAAACCGAAACCGAAATTTCGGTCGGACACTAGTAACCAGTGATTGCAGTACATTGTATATAGGCACACAGTTAGTGAGCCTAGAGTATTAGTGTTCTGTGGTTAGTGATCGAACCCTTTCATACCTGTGTGCACACATAGATATTATATATATTTCATACCTGTATACGCAGCTAGATTTATTTGTTATTTCGTAGCGATGAAGGTGCCTAAGCGCGTTTTTTAACGTACCTATTTCAAGCGCCCCGAAGTTCGGTGTGCGTTAAGGTAGCGGAACATATTGTCTTTGCGACAGCTACTCATTGCGCATAATACTTGCACATAAGTAGGTACTTACATTTACTTATTACTTAATTATTATCCGTAAGTTTTAACTCTGTATTAAGGTTCTTCGCCCACTAACAGAAAATAGGTGTATAGGTAGTATCTTTGTGTTTATACCTAATAAACATTTTATAATAAAATGCCGCTTCTCGGAAAACCTGCCCGCAGGGGTACATTGAAGAAATCTAAGTCTAAATCAATTGAACTCGCATATTCGACTCAAGATTTACCGTCTTTACGTAGAAAACGAACTATTTCTTATAACCGTTTAAATAAAGCGCTGGAAATAGGTATTTTAGCCGAAAACGATTCTTCTCAATTAGATTTGTTTTTATCATATTTTCAAGAAATTAAGCAACATGCTGCTAATTTTGAGGATGCGCATTTTACGATTCAGGAGATTCTCGATGACCCTGAAAATGAAGATAATGACATTCAGGAAAGGTTCGACGAAATGTATTACAAAGTATTAGCAATCCATCGAACTTTATCTAAAACTGAATCGACGCGGTCTTGCGGCACTTCTTCGTCGAATATTCGGTTACCCAAAATCGTGCTTCCTAACTTTAGCGGCAATATTAAAAAATGGCCTGAATATTACGATACGTTTAACGCCTTAATACATAACTCAACATCGTTAACCGACACTGAGAAGTTTCATTATCTCGCATCGTCACTGAGCGGCGACGCGTTGCTTGTTATCAAGCCGTTCCCTTTGACACACGAACACTATCGCGACGCATACGAAGCACTGACCGCGCGCTATAAGAATAAACGGGATCTTGCGTTTACATGTTGGCGGGACATTTTAAAAATTGAATTTAAGTTTCACGACGCACACGCATTTAGAAAATCACTTGATTTATTCGAAGAGAACTTAAGCATTTTGAAAACGATTAATTTGCCGGTTAACCATTGGGATTTCATTTTAGTGTATCATATTTTATCGAAGGTTGACCAGAGGCTTCGCCGGGATTTTGAGGAAAAACATTCCGATGTAGAACTACCTACCTATAAACAATTGCAAACTTTCTTGCAATCTAAGTGTGAGGCTTTTTTGCGAGACACACATTTCGTTGAATCGAACAAACTTCAATCGAGGTCTGAACCTGCTCACCCACCGCCCAAACCGCGTAGTTCTACGTCACACACACTCGTTGCCGCTAAGCCCGTTGCTACACAACAACTTAATGACGGGGGAACAATTAATGTCCCATACACTAAAAAATGTACATTTTGTTCTGATTCCCATTCCATCGCCGCATGTCCCGAGTTTCTTAAAAAATCGTTTGATGAACGCTTGCAGACCGCTACCGAGAAACACTGGTGCTTCAACTGCTTGAATCCATCTCATCAGTTAAAAGATTGTAAATCTATCTTTTCGTGTCGCACATGCAAGAGAAACCACCACACCTTACTCCATCGCGATAGGTCTAGCGAGTCAAGTCAGTCTACATCGACCTTGGTGTCAAGGTCATTAACACACACCACTGTCCTACTGGCCACGGCACTTGTTCAAGTCCGGGATTCCTTTGGCTCAATGCAATCGTTCCGAGCTCTTTTTGATACTGGAAGTCAAAGCAATTTTATAACGGAGAAGGCAGTGAAACGTCTAACCTTACCACTTACTCCGGCTAACGACAACGTCAGCGGAATTGGAGATGCTGCAGCGCCGATTCTTGGTGACGTCACTTGTTTGGTAGGCACAAAAGATAAAATCCTATTTAAATTAAACTTGCACGTTATTTCAACAATATGTGGCGATCAACCGATAGCCAAACTTAACACGTCTGGGTGGACACACATTGAATCGAAACCCTTAGCAGACCCTGGTTTTGATATCCCGGGACCTGTCGATATGTTGCTCGGTGCGGAGGTGTTTGCTGACTCGCTTCTAAATCAACATGTCAAGGGTAATGCAAATCAACCTATCGCTCTTAACTCTGTTTTCGGTTGGCTTCTTTTAGGCAAAACTCGTCTAGCTTCAAACACTTTAGTGCACGCATCGGGAAATAACGACATCGACTTGAATTCGCTAGTTCAACGTTTCTGGGAGTTAGACTGCGTACCCAAGGCGTCCCTTTTCACTCCAGATGAAGCGCTTTGCGAACAAAAGTTTTTATCCGATCATTGCCGCGATACGTTTGGACGATACATAGTACGCTTACCATTCAAGGATGATACCGAACCGAATTTTGAGGGTTCTCGCGACGTTGCACTTAGACGATTTCATGCAATGGAACGTAGGTTGTCTCGTGACCCCGACTTACAAAAGCAATACGCAGATTTTATGTCAGATTACTTTGACGCCGGTCATATGTCGTTGGTTCCCGGAAATGACCTCAGTAAGGGGAAATATTACATTCCACATCATTGCGTCTTGCGTCCCGACTCGGCCACTACCCGTCTCCGCGTTGTCTTCGATGCGTCGGCCAAGGATGCCCACTCTCGGTCTTTAAACGACACTCAACTAACCGGTCCAAAGTTGCAACCGAACATCTTAGAAATTCTATTGCGATTTAGGGTACACAATATCGTTTTTATGGCGGACGTTCGACAAATGTACCGCCAAATTTTAATTTCCCCAGCCGATCGTGACTATCAGCGCATTTTTTGGAGAGCCACTCCAACAGAATGTCTTAAAGAATACCGTTTGAACACTGTAACGTATGGTGTTTCATCATCACCCTTTCTTGCGTGTCGCACTCTGCGACAGCTTACCGAGGACGAGGGCAATCAGTATCCCGTTGCAAAAAAGATTATTCTGTCTGACGTATATATCGACGACGTGGCAAGCGGTTCTGACACGCTAGAAAACGCCCAACAGGCAAAGAATCAACTGATCGCTTTGTTCAAACTGGGTGGTTTTCATCTTAGGAAATGGGTGTCTAACAATGCGCAACTTCTGCTTAATCTCCCTAGTGAAGATTGTCTTACTGGTTCGGTCTCTCTCGATAACTCTGAATCTCCAATTTTAAAGGTTCTCGGCCTAAAATGGGATCCCCACATGGACGCATTTCTTTTCGAATTCAAACCTTTCGACCGGCCATGTACAAAACGATCGATTCTCAGCGAACTAGCTAGAGTGTTCGACCCTTTAGGATTTTTGTCTCCGCTTACAATTCAAATCAAAGCATATATCCAGAAACTTTGGATCCTTGGTATCGGATGGGATCAAACACCGCCTGATGAGGTCATCAGTGTGTGGAATACATACAAGGCTCAATTACCACTGTTATCTCAAGTTCGAATTCCTCGCAGGTTAATTTGTTCTGATGTAAAATTGTGCGAGCTTCACGGGTTTTGTGACAGTTCCGAGGTAGCGTATGGTGCGGTAATATACTTACGGGTTACTGACGGAAGCAACAAAGTCACAACTTATTTGGTCTGTTCCAAGGCTCGTGTAGCGCCACTTAAACGAACTTCATTGCCTCGATTGGAGCTTTGCGCAGCAGTTCTTCTATCAGAACTTTATAAATTCGTTCGTGACACTCACCTTGATCGCATTACAATTAACGATGTTTATCTGTGGTCAGACTCGACAGTAGTTCTTTCATGGTTGCGAGCCCCTTCCTCCCGCTGGGTAACATTCGTCGCAAACCGAGTTAGTCAAATCCAAGAGCTTACCGCAACCGCGTGCTGGCGCCATGTACCTTCAGGAGATAACCCTGCCGACATTTGCTCTCGTGGTCAATTACCCAGTGAAATCGTTAACAATTCCTTATGGTGGGCGGGCCCTGATTGGCTACGTAGGGATCACTGTTCCTGGCCTTCTAGCCTAGATCCTGCATCTCGCGACGACGAGGTACTCGTTAAATCCGAAGAGCGCAAGTCTGTAGTCTTATTAACCGATCAACTTGAAAAAACCTTAGCTGACGAATCCATCATCGAAATGTTATTAAATCGTTTCTCGTCGTTGTCTAAGTTGGTTAATATCCTCACGTATGTATATCGCTTTATTAATAATACTAGACATCCCAAACAGCTAAATCGAAAAGGATTTCTTAATAACGTTGAACGTCATCACGCCCTTATAAAAATAGTTAAACATGTACAACATCGCACTTTTTTCGAAGAAATCTCTCATTTGCAATCTAAAAGGACCTTATCGAAACCGTTTCGCAAGTTAAATCCGTTCCTTGATGACCAGGGAGTGCTCAGGGTGGGCGGTAGGATTTCACGATCAGGTCTCGAATATGAGCAAAAGCACCCCGCTTTCTTACCTTCTGACCATCCTTTTACTTACTTGGTCATCGACTTTATTCATCGCAGTTATTTACACCCAGGCATTAATACTACACATTTTCTACTACTTCAACAATTCTGGATCATTGCTGCAAAACGCGTTATTCGTCGACGCTTGTCCAAGTGTATTCAATGTTTTCGAACTAATCCTCAGCCATTACAGCCTTTCATGAGCGATCTTCCCTCTTATCGCGTCAATCAAGTTAAACCATTTTCCGTGGTCGGTGTCGATCTAGGCGGGCCGTTCCGTATTAAACTAGGTTCACATCGAGGCGCCAAAATGGATAAGGCGTATTTGTGCTTGTTCGTATGCCTAGCGACAAAGGCTGTGCATTTGGAAGTCGTATCGACGTTAACAACTGAAGGGTTTATTGCTGCATTACGCCGTTTCGTAGGAAGGCGCGGTCGGTGCAACGTAATTCACGCGGACTGTGGCACTAATTTTGTCGGTGCTAAGAACCAGCTCTCCACTTTAATGGAAAAGGCGTCGAATACCGAAAAAATCGAATTTAAATTCAATCCTCCCGGCGCACCACATTTTGGTGGCATCTGGGAGATTCAGATTAAAGCCGCAAAATCTCACTTGCTTCGGGTCGTGGGTGATCAGGTTTTGACTTTTGAGGAACTAACAACTCTTTTTGTTCAAATAGAAGCCATCTTAAACTCAAGGCCTCTTTGCCCTATTAGCTCCGATCCCAACGACACGATGTGTCTCACTCCGGGTCATTTTCTCACTTTGGAGCCGTTGACGGCCGTTCCCGATGAAGACCTCTCTAGTGTCAATCCAAATCGACTTCATCGGTGGCAGCTGATTCAATCTTTTCAACAAAGTTTTTGGTCCCGGTGGAAATCCGAATACTTAAATTCTTTAACGCAACGAGCAAAATGGACCAAACACTCTAAACCGTTACAAATAGGTTCTATGGTAATTATTAAGGACGATAATCGTGCACCATTGCATTGGACACTTGCTAGAGTTCTAGACCTTCAGGTTGGTGCTGATGGGATAGCTCGGAGTGCATTGGTTCAAAATGCTAATAAACAAATTATAAATCGACCTTTAGTTAAACTATGTCCACTTCCTATAGAGGACTCTGCTTAGCTGTTCTAACCATATTAACCGAACTTTTAGTTTTTAAGAAAATTTTCATTCAGACTCTTAACCGTTTTAGCTACCTTTAGTACTTAAGTTTTATCCTTTGTCTATTTTATTTTTTTTAACCAGAAAATACCATAGGCATTTTGGTGGGCGGGATGTTTCATTTACATAAAAAACAAAACGTAATTCAACAAAACCAATTTAGTTTTACACTCGTTGTTCTGGTATCCCGCGGCAGCAGTATCGAAACGCCAATCTGTTGGTTGTTCATGCACGTACGTTCACCAATCAGAATGGACGGCATGACTCGCGCGAAGTTCGTTAGAGTCGCGCACTCCCCCTAGCGTTGAGTTTGAAATAACCGCGCGCGCGAGCACGAGATCGCTACTCAACATTATATCAAAAAAACCGATTACAACTCCTATTCTCGAGCGGAATCATATCATCCAGTAGCCCTCAGCATCCCGAGATCAAGATCGCGAAGTGGAAGCTCAACGGCCAGTGCAGGTCGCAGCCCGAGATTCACAAGGTATGTGCGTGCATTGTGTCTTTACTGTTGCCTGTCTAGGATCTACCAGAACAACAAAATACCGTTTTTTTATCGTAAGACCAAGACCTGGTCTCCCCAGAGTAGCATACCGCATCACAATTCATTTCGGCTGGTGCGAATTGCTACATCTTTTTACTTTCTACTGTTTTCGCTTTTGTCCGACCCCGGCGCTCCCTACATTGTTTCCCGCATCATTAATTTTAACCATTAGAGATTTTGGCCTGACTGTTTCGGTGCTACCTACATTTCAGAGTTCATTTGCCAACCAAAGCCTTACCTATAACTTAAATTATTGGTGATTTACCTGAAACCGTGTTTATATTGCTTTATTAACATAATTGATTTGATTACTTATCACTTTTATTTCGCTTTTATTTAGTTTGCACACTGTTGACTGACTTTCTTTTGCTACTTCTCCTATTGTGGACCTACTGGCAGAGATTTCTTATGGAATAAGCAGAGCCTATGTATGTACGGTGTATGATGTATTGTTTTACTATTTATAATGTGTGTACATAAATGATTAAAGAAATAAAATAAAAATGTTTTATAATATATTTTTCAACAGTATCATTGCCTCAAGTTGTTTTTAAAAATTACATTGATTCGATTAGATGTAAGTTGCACAGCTTTATCTATCTTTACCTAAATATGAATTAAAAAAAAAAACTTGATCCTGTGATGATAGTATAAATCGTCATAATCATGAGATTGCAAAATCTAAGCAAAGCATACAAGATCAAATTAAAATGTAAAACGAAACACTTAAAAAAAAATACAAATTCTAAGCTTGCTCATTAGGCTACATTGTATTAATAAGATGAACAAGTATCAAAGATAATTAGTTGTTTTATTGATAGTTTTTTTAACGACTCGCGTGCAAGTCTAGATATCCTTATACTCCATACAAGTCGAACGACATACCGATAATCTATTAGTGTCACCTTTAGTATTATAGTTTAATAGTATGCGAATGCTAATGGCGTCGGTTTCTCACGATGCGAACTATGGGGCTTGCACGACACCTGATGCCGAAGATAAAGACTTGATGCGTGGTATTGTATGTGACCTGTTTCTGTTTTAATTGTAAACAATGTTATTGTGTTTTTTAATTATTATTTCGTAAATTCGACATACTAATATTATAGGTACTTATTCTGGCTTGGCTTTTTCCCAAGTTGTGTCGACAATGAGTCTATTATTTTTTCTTTTATTTTTTTTTAAAGACGACGCCCGCTCTGAGGAATTTAAACCTTGTGTCGCGGGGGTTTCACAAACATTCAAATCACATGCACAAAGAACACCCAGACTTGAAACAAGCATTTGCGGATCACACAAATGCTTGTCTCATGCGGGGATCGAACCTGCAACACGTCGCGCACAGTGGCAATTTCTATAATAGCTATCCGTGCAGTCAATTAAATCAAGTCTATTAAATCACTGGAAAAAGCCAAGTATGTATCATTTTTAGAGGTCCGTACCTCAATAGGAACGGAACCCTTATAGGACCACTTTGTTGTCCGCCTATCTGTCCGTCCGTCTGTCAAGACCCTTTGTCATTGATATTTTTATTTTGATAAACTGCATAAAATCACAATCTAAAAAAAATATTTCTTAAGGAGTGTCTGAGCTAACACCAAAGTTAAGTATTATTTAATTGTTTAAGCATTTTTCCACATATTGTGGATAGAAATTTTCAAAGAACTTATTCATAAATTACCATAAGATATCTACATCAATACGGTTCTCCTTCACTGATCGCGTATCTATTAATAAAATAACCATCTCAAAGTATACATAGTTGCTATCGTAAATAGTTCTATGGTGTCATTTATGGGAAATGCTAGTAATTACCTATGGTGTAACAGGAAAACGCTTCATATATGCAACGTATATTTATGTCGTGTAAGCCTGATGGGGTATTTATGGTTATTCAGTCTATTAATTGTATATTACACGGTCACACGCAATTTATTGAAGTATTATAATTATCTGTCTAGGTTTTATTATCTATTATATATAATCCCAGTGTCACGATGTTTGTCCGGGATGAACTCCGAAACTACTGAACCGATTTTAAGCAACTTTGCATTGAGACCGCGGGTGGAGTAGCGGGAAATAGCTAGTGAATATATAGAATTATAGACTGCTTATGCGATGTATCTTAACATTAATCTGTCTAATCACCGCTAATGAGACACAATTGATTTTCTATTGTAATGCGGCGACCGGTCGCCGCTCGGGGACGAATACCTAGATTAAGCGAGTGCGGTGATACATTGATATGAATTTTGGTGTCTAAAAAGTATAAAACCGAAGTAAAAGACTTCGAATGAATACCATAGGAAGAATTTCTAGCAATGTGGATCGCACATTACCAATATTCTTGTTCACCCCTCGTGCTAAGCTAAGTGCTCATTGCGTGAAATCTTTCGTAACAGTGGGTTTACGTCCGTAAACCGATGGGTGGGATTTGAACCCGCGACCACAAGATCGCAAGTCCGATGCCTTACCCATTAAGATACTGCTTCATAAAATTAGTAAACAAATAACTTATAACAATTAATATATAATTTCACGTACGAGTTAACTGTGGCAGTAACTGGCTAGCTTCCAGATGTTTTCTCCAGATTTATTATTTACTAGTTGTGTTCTTGTAATTTTAATCGACGTTGGTGGCTAGTTGGCGGTGTTCCCTGATAAATATTATGCACTATCTCTTTGCAAATGTCTTGAGTAGGTGCGGTCGACAAGAACTTACGAAAGTCATCGTAACTGCTCGAATAGGCACGTCTAATTTTTATGAGACGAGACTTTTGTCCAGGTATGGGATAGAAGGTCGATATTATTTCCATTGTTAAAAAAATATAGGTGTCAATGACAAATTGTTAACAGACATGTGATCTTGCACAGAATAGAGAACTCTAGATGCACATACATATAACAGTTTTATAATAGGCAAATGGACAATTTTTTCTTTTCAATGTCCGGTTTTTAAGATAATGAAAAAATGTTAGACGTGTATTTTTTGCTTTTTTCGAAATAATGAATATCTATAAGATACTCCGAATTAAAGTTAAGGAGTGGGGGTTCGCCATGATGTTACTTGTGGTTACTATTTTCGCTAGAAACTAAATTTTCTGATAGAAACAAAAAAATTAATCCAGATTGTACATGCTTAAGTAAATTTTTTATTACACTTATAATTAAACTCTCAGCAATATTGATTACTAATCTTAACTAGTCTTAAATAAAAGCACGAAGCATTTTTTTTTTGTTACGATGACCATCCAAAGTGTTTGCTTAAGAAACCCACATTTTGAAAAATCTCACGTGAGATTGGGGGATGGGGGAGGGGGTTGAATAAAATCTCACTAGGGGGGGAGGGAGGGACAGAAAATTAAAAAAAAACACCTCACGTAATTTATGGACGCCCCCTAAGATATTTATTTCAGACAACAGTCAGTATTTATATTGATAAATTTATAATATATTATATAAATATGGATATTTTATAATTTAATATACAAATACCGAGACGCTAACCTACTTGACCTAAAATCCTTTTAAAGAATTATACCGGCGGCGAATACTTGTAGAAAATATAACACCTAAACCCTTCGAGTAATTTGTTCTAATTTAATCAACATTTCAGAATCCCTTTTGTGCTTTAAGTGTTTCTTTAGGCCAAGTTGTTCGAGAAATAAATAATATTTTAAGTTTCTTCAAACATTTGCCTTAATCGTTATAATTATTAGATACACAAAGTGCTTATCATTACAAAATTCTTATTGTGTAAATTAGTGTTTTAGTATAATTAGTAAATAGTTAATGAGTTTGTTTTTTAAAGGGACTTGATGAAAGACTATTGCATGCAGCGGAAATGAGTATACTTAGATGGATGACTGGAGTAACGAGACTAGATAAGATAAGGAATGAGTATATTAGAGGAAGCTTGAAAGTAGCGCCCGTAAATGAAAAGGTGAGAGGTAAGCGTTTGTCGTGGTATGCATGGACATGTTATGAGGAGGTATGAAAGTCACATAACTAAACAAGTCATGAGTATGATTGTGGATGGGTATACAAGCAGAGGGAGACCGAAAAAGAAATGGATGGATTGTGTGAGAGATGATATTATAAGAAAGAAAGGAGTGGATGTCGCAATGACGAGTAATAGAGATGAATAGAAGGAAAATACGCATTACGCCGACCCCATATGAATGAGATAAGGGCAGGAAGAAGAAGAATTTATTTATTGAGTGTGTATGGTTGTTAATTAAATTTTGAAGCTTAAACAGCCGAACTGATTTTTATGAAATTAGGAATACCTAACTAAAAGTAGCAGACAGTCTGGATTAACACAAATACTTCTTTTAATTCCGAAATGTGGATCTAATAATCCACGGGTAACACCGCGGTGAGCAGCTAGTAATAAATAATATTCAACACTGCATTTACAGCAAATATGTTAGACAGAAGAAAATAGGGGACGAATGCGCTGTTGTCTTATGCCATTGATGTTGGTTTTAAAAGCTCACGAACTAAAAGAGATATATACGGTAGAACATATATTTTTTAATCATTTCATTTTTTTCATCTGAGAGAGAAAAATTGATTCAAACAAATAGTATTACATTGTATGTACACCATATTATCTAATATATAAAATTCTCGTGTCACAGTTTTCGTTGCCATACTCCTCCGAAACGGTTCGACCGATTTGTATGAAATTTTGTGTGCATATCGGGTAGGTCTGAGAATCGGTCAACATCTATTTTTCACACCCCTAAGTGATAGGGGTGGCCCTCCAGATTTTTATAATATGGCAGAACAAAGTTTTCGGGACAGCTAGTTTTACATATAATTTTTGAGATCGTTAATATTTTCTCATCTGAGAGAGAAAAATTGATTCAAACAAATAGCATTACATTGTATGTACACCATACTATTATGTATCTTTTTTCTTAACAGCTCATTATACTCGTTATACGAAACCGTCTCGAATGTAAATATTTGAGCAGCGTCTGTGTATGTTACTTAATCCTAATTGGATACAACTTTAAACTGTGCAAACATTACTTAATTTGCTTACAGTTAACATTTTTACTGTATTTAAAAACCCTTGAAACATAATTTTAGCTAACTAGATAAATGATTCGTCTTTAGTGTATCTAACCTATACTTATATATTTTTTATGTCTAGACATTGAAATACAGGTACTTTTTTTATTCCATTTTTGGAAGTTTAAAATAAAATAAGCTGCGATAGAATCCGTTTAAAAAGTAGTTTTATTTCTCAAAAATACCTACCTTATAACAAAAAAACTAAATTTTTTGTTTATAATTTTCTGAATCTTAAAAGAGTAGCCCCATCTGAGATGATGAGCAACTTAATTTTGTTCAATTGGTTGAAGATAATACTACCAGCAGATTTAACACGTAGGTATGACAACTAATTTTCGTGTTATCAAAGTTTCAAGAACTTTGGGTAAGACTGCTAAGACTATTCGAAGAATTGACGTAAGTGACTAAACACAGGCAGAATGCAGTGATTATGTTATCTGTATAACTTTTATAATAATAGCTCATGTCGTGAGATAAAAGTTTGGTTCGCAAGTTGTAGTAGAATTAATTTACCTTACAAAATTACCTTAGATATTTAAATAACACAATTAGGAGACCAGATCTTCAAAAACAAACTATGTGTAAAGTCTGAAATTAATTGTTTGTTTAAATTATTGTGTCTATTAGATAATAATCCAATCTACGAACTGATAAAGTAACAATTCAAAACAAATCAACACCTAAGATCATAAGATTATCAGGAAAATCGCACGTAACAAGAATTTAATAGCACAATAAATCAGCGATCCTCGTTATGGATCGAAGCGATTAACTAGATTGCGTCGGGAATCAAACCTGCAACCCACGCTGTTCACGGCAACCGGTTGGTATTTGCACGCACCGTGAGAATTGTGTTAAGAACATTAATTAACGTTTTTTTTGGCATTATGAGGTCATTGTAAGTTTTATAACTAACTAGCTGTTTCCCGCAGCTCACCCCGCAGTCACATTTTTTTATATAAAATAACCTGTCACCCGAGGATAGTGTAACTTTCCTACAGTGAAAGAATTTTCGAATTGGTTCAGTAGATTCGGAGCCTATTCAATACAAACAAACGAACAAACAAATCTTCTCTAAATAATATTAGTTAATATTTATGGAGGTTAAGTAAAATACCTACTTAAGTATAGTGATGAAAATTCTCGTTTGTTTCCTCTGTCGACTTCACTCCAAGAGCGAAATCCGAATAAGTCGTCATCTTAACTCCTAGAAGATGACAGATGATGTCCCCAACGATGACGATACCAATCAAAGACTTTAAGCATGTCTTCTGTGGCCTAATAATAATATTAATATATATAAATAATATTAAATTAATATTAAATTGAAGCAAACAGGTCACGTAATCGACTTGAAAGACTTTTGGTAAATATTATGTTGATTGATTAAAAGCAGCAATAACAATGTAAAAGTCAGCTATTTTAAAATTAATCAGAGAAAAATCATTAATATTCTTAAGCGGATCACAATACAGGCAAAATGTAGGTCATAAGTCCGACTTTGTATCAATATCGAGCAATAAGTTGTAATAAAATAATTTTATAAAAAATCACGTTTATTTTTTGTGAAGGATTGTTAGATTTCGTAGATTAGTCACTTAAGATATTAATGAAAAAAAAAAGGTGTTTTACAAGTCAATACGATTTCAAATAAGTATTGCATCTAATGCACGCGGGCCAAACCGAGCCCATCTAGGTATAACTTAGTACAGCTGTACAAGACGCTGTAGGTGAAAATAGTGCTAGAAAATATATTCGTGGTAAAACCTGAGTCTGGTGAGCACGTCTTAAACCAGGTACCTAATATACTCTCTGACTGACGTACCATTTGGCGTATTGCTCAAGGGAATAAGATACTTTTAACTGTAAGTTGTGTTTGTGGATGAAAAAATTTATATCGTAGATATTTTTGTATTTGATTATGGTCATCATACGTCATGCTTGGGGTAAGTTCTTACTAGCCATATCGTCTTTCACACAATCCACCCATCCTTTCCTCTGTCGTCCCCTTTCACTACATCCATCCACGTTTATGCTAAAATAATTAATTATATCCACGTAAAAACATTATCTGTGATACAAAATCCTTTGTTTGTATAAATGTGAGTTAAAATTAATAACGATACGTAGCATTTTACCTATTAGAACGGGATTAGTATTAAAGCAGTTAATGCATTTATTTGAACAGTTCATCACATTCCTTTAGTTACATAAATACAACCATGTGTTGTTATTAAGCTCGTGTGTCATATAGAAAATCACACAATTAAGCAAATACTTTGTAATTCGCACTCATTACTAAAAGGGGAAAACATTTCACACGGGAACTTAAAAACGGAGTATTGTCAAACAGCTGATTTATAGACTGACTAGAAACAAACAACAAAACACTATTGTTATGTTCTCAATTACTAAAGTTTTCTTTTAGTTAAAAACTGTGAAATTTATGATTAAGTGTTTTTAGGCACGCATACTACGCATTGTTATTGTTTTGACAGGTCGGAAGGAGGTATAAATATAGTCCCAGAACCACGCCATTTTCTTCCAATAGATACATAAATCTAGCCATATTAATTGTCATGCATATTAATACAAACAAAGGATAAATTTTAATCCATATCTAAGTAACACTATCAGCTTTCACGTGTAAACCGCTGAAGTTTGGATGAAACTTGCTATGGGGTACGTCTGGATCTTAAGAAAGGTAAAACAATCACCAACGCGGGTTGAGCCACGGGCACTAGCTAGTGGTAAATAAAATATCGGTGAGAGTGTGAGAGTGAGCATCCCACAAAACATGAGGCAGCGGAGTGGCAAACCATGTACCTATGTGAACATACGCGATTCTAACTTAATGCCGGCTGTGAACATGAGGCGAGTCGCTGCGCAGTAACATTTTCATGCAACAGCGGGGGTGCGGGGCGAGGTACTGCGCGTGCGCAGTGTGTACCTAACTAACTCCACAGTTTAGTTTGAATCGTACTATACATACGCGTGTTGCTGTGCATCTATGTATGTTAGATGCTAGAATAAATTCTTAAATATAAATTGACTTTACAAGAAATAATTTATAATGTGTGTTAAAGTAAAAAAAAAGATTTTGACTATATTTTCCTAGTGTATAGAAAGAGGGGTATATATAGGGTAGCAGACTCCCCGACAAGCTGTGCAAAACTTTAATTTAACAATTAATTATCGTCACTCACTTCAATAACAACTCCTATGAATAATTTTGCCGTACGAAACACGTGAAATAACTTGCTTAGCTGTACCCTGTAATAGAATTCTTAATTAATTAAATGTGATTCATATGCCGTATACATCAAAACAGTCCACCCCATGACTTTCGGAACAACATACCTTGAAAATGAATCTTACTGCTTTAAAATACAGGTCATGTATTACAAATTACAGTATTATCAAAGATGTGTGGTCTTCTGTACGTCAAGGGGTTGGTAAAATGTGTTTCCCTGTTGAATTCGCCAGATTAGTGCTGTAAAACGGATGAGGCTTTTTTACCCTTTTACCGCTTGTGTGCTACCCACTTGTCGCACGATTAACGGTGGGAGTTTATTTATGTAAATGACTTACAGATAATAAAGTTATTATATTATACTGAGTATTATATACAGAGAATATTAAATTACGGCGGTATTTGACGGGCCTGTTGGTCTAGTGGCTAGTGACCCTGACTGCTAAGCCGGATGTCGTGGATTCCCACCCAGGTCAAATCGTTGTGTGATGAGCACGATCATTCGTTCTGTGTCTGGGTGTAATTTATCTATAATAAGTATGTATTTAGAAGTATATAAGTATGTTTACCAGTTGTCTGGTTGCCATAGTACAGGCTCTACCTAGTTTGGGATCAGATGGCCGTGTGTGAGATTGTCCCAAGATATTATTATTTTCCTTATCTGGTTGGTTTTTTAATTCAACCCATCGACTCAGACTCTCGCCGTCCGCTGCTTGGCTCCAAAGTTGCGCTATAATACCTGGTCCTCCACCTTCCGCATCCAGTCCGACCCTGCTACCTTTTCCAGGTCATTTAGGGCCTTCTGTCTAAAATTTCTAAGTGTAAGTAGATTTAGAAAAACCATTATTATCATTATCATCTACCTACCTGACGGTTAAAGCTACTTTACATTCTGGGGGGTTTCTGTAAGTCCAAACAAAACATAACTCGGAACGACGCAGAATTAAGTTAGTTCAAGAATCCCGGATCGACAAATCTTTTTTGTGTTCTGAGAGTCACCGGCTAGTGTTAGTATATATACGTTTTAGGCCAATAAACAGATTTTCTTACTTAAAAATATAGTAAGTCGAAAGAGATAAATTCCCTCGCAAGCAGACTCCTTGTCCAGTCTACTGGCGACCACGGCCAGTGTAACCCGGCCGAAACGTCAAGCCTTAAAAGGTAAATGCATGAGTTCGCGTTAATTCCCGTGACGTCATTTTATTAAAATCATGCAACGCGATAGTTTTAAAGTTAAGATAAATTCTCTCTCAAAGTCTCGACCCTACACGTTTGCCTACATTTAGGCAAAAAACAATTTCAACACAAAGAAACTAGTTTTTTTTATTAGAAAGGGTAAGAGGAAAACTCCAGACCTAAATATTCTGTGTGGTATTGTATAAAAGCTAACGTGTGAGCATATTTACGAATGTAGGCCATCTTAGCTGCTTAGTTATAAAGCAAAGTATGAGACGCCAACTGTTTGCAACTGCGGCTTTGTTCAAGAAGTGTTCATTTATGAATGGCCACTTTTCCCTTTCAGAATATAATCTTTAGAAGCCTTTTTAATACAAAAATACCAACTATGGTAAATTAATACATTTACAATAAGACTGTGGATGGGTATATACGTAGAGGGAGACCGAAAAAGAGATGGATGGATTGTGTGAAAGATGATATGAGAAAGAAAGGAGTGATTGCCGCGATGACAAGTAATAGAGAGAAAATACGCATTGCGCCGACCCCATAAATAATGGGATAAGGGCAGGAAGAAGAAGAACAAGAAGACGATAAATTAATACATTGACGTTGCCATACCACGAGAAATAAGAAATTTAGCTACCATAAAAATCAAAGTGCTCGTCAACATATTCAGTTTACGTTGTCGTATAAAAATCATATTGAATCGATTGTGTCGTAAAATGAGGTAACCGAGCGGTAGCGCTACTGGCGACGGAGCCGCTTTAATTGAATTAATATACATTTTTAAACACTTTCGCTGTTAAAAGTTAATAAAAGCCCGTGCCCCAATATTCCCTGGGGAACTAAAAGTACGGAAATTTTGTAACATCGATAAGTTTGATATTCCTGAAAATCGTTGAAAAGTTTTTATGGGCGATAAACAGATTGTTCGAATTCTGTAACTTTAAAACGCTTCAAAATATTAACAGTTACAAACGAATCAATTTCGTTTTATGTTAAATTTGTATTCGTTCTATTTGAACTCCTAAAAAGTTTGGTTCAATGAACCAAAAAGACAAAGAGACATTGATTTTATTGGATTCGTTCTTTCCGTTCGTTTGTTAATGAGTGTAAACAGTGAAAAGCACGTAAATGTAATTTTGTTTAAACTGGGGCCGTGGAAAATATTTCGCTGTCACTGATTCATTATTTGAAGTTTGTGAAAGGGTTAAAATTGGTAAGTTTTTTTTAGGCTAGACAGTAAGACATGATAAGCTTGCTACTGTTTTACTTACTGACCATATGTCTAAATAAACTCAAATTACTTACCTTAACCCAAGTTGTACTAAATTTAGTATTTCACGACCTTAGCCAGTACGTATTCTGATCGATATCTTGAATTAACTAACAATACAATCCTAAATGTATTTATGATATTACATAACTATTCCTAATAACCCAACTATTTCAAATCATAATTAAACTGCCAATTAATCTGTTGTCATGTCACTTGACTGACAAGATTAAGAGGCGGTCTACAAGCAATCAGATTTTAATTAAGTGTTGAATGAGAACGATTTATTTATTCAGACAATGGTTTCGTTAATCGATAAATAAGGAACCAATCTGTAGTTAATAAAATGAACATTTTTTTATTGAGGAAAACCGCACTTTAAATTGTTTGTAGGCCTGATTTAAGAGGATAACTTAAAATTGCGTTATTTAATTTCGCTCATTTCACAATTTTTTTTTAGGCAGCGGCAATCTAAACCTACTTTAAGTAAAAGGCGTATTATCGGTTATACATTACAAATACTTATTCCTATTGTAGATAATTATTTTACTTTGGTAGCTTAGATAACAAATTTTTTTCTTAATTAAAATTTCAGGCGTCGAATCAGACCTGAACACAGTTCCACCGAATAGACTTGATACTACTTCTATCTGAGCACAGCTATCCTGTGTTTCCACGTTTTATACATATTGTGTGGTACAGTGTAAATTATCAGCGCGGTTACCCAACAGTGCTGACTATGCTTTAATGATAGAAATTTGTTCATAGCTAAGTATAGTCTAACAATAAAACATGCAGAAGTTTCAATACACACAAAGCGTTTAATAAAAAATAAAAAATTGGTAATTGTGAACACCCAAATATGAGCGTAAATATGTTATACCTGCCTATCTTAAATCACCAGTTTCCTGAATAGCTTAGCTTAGCTAAATTTTCCAAATGAAAGTTATCTAAGTACCTAAAGCAAGACTTACAAGTTGCTCAATTAACGACAACCGTAAGGTATACACGAAATCGATTGCTCGGGAGTATACTGCACAGTTTTGTAGATCTGGGCCAATTTTAATATTTCACAGGCCATTTCCACCGGCCATTTTCGCCAGCACGAGTTCCAAATCAAAACAAAAGAGCTTCGGATTGGCTAACGATTGTTCGCTAGCTGCTGTTGGTCTATTCTGATTGGCTACACGTCGCTATGCATTGTTGCTGCGAATTGTATGGACCTTCTATTTTACAAGTTTTGTTAGAGTCCTAGCCGTGGAAGAATTTGTATTCAGACTTAATTGGATTTTTGAGTCCCGTTGACCTATTTAACCTAAGCTTCATGTGCACTTTTTAAAGTAATAAGGCTTTTTCATTTTTAACTAGAAAGACCTACTTATTATCGTCACTGTCTTTGAAATATACTTTGGAAACTCATACATAATTGTAAATTATAAGTTAACATTTAATGCTTAGTAAAAGTATCTAACCACGAAAATGTTAATTAAAAAGCTTAATCTATTTTACTGTAATTGTAGTAAGTATTACTTAAATGATGTAATTTAATTAGCAGGTAAATGATAGTTAAATAACTTGTGTGCTAAAATGGTCAACTACTACTTACTGCCACAATAGACATTCTATATTAATACTTTACTATTTACCAATTGTGTGTGTTTTGTTGAATAGGTGGCTGGATTTGAAGGTTTATAAATAACTGATACGATTTGTTGAACAATTGACTGGTTTATTCTAATGATTTCACAATTTCTTGATAATTTTGTGGGCACTCACACTCTGTTCATGGATTGCGTATATTTCGAATGAATGGTTCGCATAACGCGCCACCGCACGCTTGATTCGACTGTGGCGCTAGTGCCGCGCGCCTGAGTTTGGATTTCGCGCGCCACCGTGCCTTGATGACAGATGACAGCGCTGAGCGCGGTAACATGCCCCCGGCCTTGGAAGCTGGTACTGCTTGCAACGAAGTGATGATTTTTGATATTGTTACGCCTTCTCGTCATCTTTTTCTTGCGGAAATAATGGACAGATTCTAGTGAATGCTCTCTTTATCAACCCGGCTGCCGTTTTGATGTTCGCCACTCGGGAAACACCATCTTTTCCAGGAAACGTTTCGATTATTCTCCCAAGTCGCCATTTTAGAGGTGGGAGATTGTCTTCCTTTATGAGCACCAACGTATTAGGTAGTATCTCTCCCTTGTATGATTTCCATTTTGTTCTGGTTTGAAGTTCTGCCACATACTCTTTGGACCACCTTTTCCAAAAATGTTGTCTCATTTGTTCCGTGCGATCGTAGCGAGACAAGCGGTGTGAAGCAGTGCTGGTGATATCTGGACTGGCAGGCGCGGTGAGGGGCCGGCCAATCAGAAAGGAGGAAGGACAGAGAGGAAGTAGGTCATCTGGATCTGCGGATATTGGGTACATAGGGCGAGAGTTAAGGACGGCCTCAATCTGTGCCAATACTGTACTGAGTTCTTCATATGTTAAATTGGCATTACCTACAACCCTACGTAAATGAAATTTACAGGACTTCACTCCTGCCTCCCATAGTCCCCCAAAATGCGGCGTATAAGGTGGTATAAAGCAAAAATCTATACTATTATCAGCTGCGAATTCTATAATGGTATTAGTATTATTATTTAAAAAATGCGATAACTCCTTCATAGCCCCTACAAAGTTCTTTCCGTTATCGGAAAATATTTTCGACGGTTTACCCCGACGTGAGATAAATCTTTTTAAAGCGAGTATATACGCGTCAGTCGTTAAGTTCGACACTAATTCTAAATGAACTGCGCGAGTAGAGAAACACACGAATAAACAAATATAACATTTTTCTACCTTAGCACCTCTTCCTTTGCGATTTAGAATGAACAGCGGCCCAGCATAGTCCACACCACACGTCAGGAATGGGTAGCCGGGTTCCAACCTTTCGGCAGGTAAGTTGCCCATTTGTACAGCAAGAGTGCTGCCTTTTATGCGAGTACAAATTACACAATGATGTACAACATACCTAGCTAGGTTACGACCGCGGAGAGGCCACCAGCTTTCGCGTATTGTAGCTAAGAGTGATTGAGGACCTGCATGAAGTTGTCGCATATGTTCATGTTGAAAAAGGAGACGTGTAAATGTATGCTTACTACATAATAATATCGGATGTTTCTTATTATATGAAAATTCTACAGAGTTATTTATGCGACCGCCAACCCTAATAATGCCATCATTATCAACGAATATATTAAGACCGGAAATAGTACGTTTTAAAGTTGAATTTATTTTTAAATTATTGATATCAGGAAACGATTGATTTTGAGAAAACCGTGTTAAAATTAAAATAGATTTACTAAGTTCGTCAACTGAAAGCGGTCCGATTTTACGATTGTTTTTTATTTTGATACGTAAATTTTCAATAAAGCGTAATATGTAAGCACACACTCGTTTCATGCGATTAAAAGAGGAAAATCTCTGGAATGGAAACATGTAATAGTTTTGACAAACTAATAATGTAGTTTTTAATTTAATATCTGGTAACTCCGAAATATCTACATTTCTACAATCGTACTCATGATCGAAATTATAACCAGGTTTATGCAAAAATGCGGGACCGCGCCACCAATGATTTGCCGTGCATAAGGCGTCTAATGTGAGCCCACGTGACACTAAATCAGCTGGGTTCGATTTGCTGCCGACATGATACCAGGGTAGGTCACCGGTTATTTCATTGATTTGCGCGACTCTATTCTGTACGAAAGTCTTTAAAGAGTTGGGTGACATACGGAGCCATCCCAATACTATGGTCGAGTCCGACCAAAAATAAATGTTATCAAATTTTAATCGAAGTGAACTAATAATTTTAGAATACAATTTAGCGCCCAATAATGCACCGCACAATTCTAAACGCGGTATGGTTATAGGCTTGACCGGCGCGACCTTGGACTTGGCGCATAATAACTTTATCGATACATAATTATAATCATTAACGATACGAACATAGGCGCAAGCACCGTATGCAAGCTGTGATGCATCGGTAAATATGTGAAGTTCACAATGCGAATATTCTTGTTCACTATCTAGAACATGGCGCGGTATACGTAAATTATCTAAACATCGCAATGTCTCAACGAATTTTATCCAACAGACTAAAATCTCGTGAGGGACCGGGTCGTCCCACCCTATTTTAAACAACCATAATTTCTGTAATAATAATTTTGCGACTAATATAGTAGGAGCTAATAGACCTAAAGGGTCATAAATTTGAGAAATAGCTGATAACATAATGCGTTTAGTTACGTGATTTTTAGGTATTTCTAATTTAGTCGTATAATGTAACTCATCCGTATTGGCAAAGTATCCTAAGCCTAGCGTTTTATTTTGACAGTTTTCGCCTAACGATAAATTTTTTGATGAATTTAAACCTGTCAAATCGAAATTAAACAACCATTTCCTTAAAGGTAAACAACCCGATTTTAAAACGTCTGAAATCTGATTACAAATATTTAATAACTCATTTTTATCATTAAAACTTAAAATTAAATCGTCTACATAGAAATCTTTACTAATAATGTTCGCGACTAAAGCATCAGTGCATTCCGACGCTAGCTGTTGTAAACAACGCATGCTCAAATACGGCGCGGACGCCGTACCGTACGTCACTGTATTAAGCCGGTACACACCGAGCGCATCGAATGGATTTTCTCTCCACAAAATAAGTTGTAACTGTTGTTGATCGGGTTGAATTAAGATTTGTCTGTACATTTTTTCTACGTCTGCACAGGCAATATATTTGTACTGACGGAATCGTAATAAAATGGATAAGATATCGTTTTGTAAAGCGGGGCCGATTAATTGGATGTCGTTTAGGGATTTACCGGTAGTAGTTTTTGCGCTTGCATCGAAAACTACACGCAATTTTGTTGTAGTACTAGACTCTTTGAATACGCCATGATGCGGTAAAAAATAATGAGGAATCGAATAAGTATCTATTTTAGTCATGTGACCGAGTTCTATATATTCACGCATAAAATCAATATATAATTTTCTATAACTCGGTGTGCACCGACCTAACTTGCGCTCGAGCGCAAGGAACCTACTTTCTGCGAGCTTATATGAATCGCCTAATTGGTCAGCTGATTCGCGTAATGGAATACGTACTGAAAAGCGACCTTGCTTATCGCGTTTTGTAGTTGTTACGAATAAATCTTCACATGCGCGTTCATCTTTGGTCATATTGTTTGAAGAGGACGATATTTCTTCCAATTCCCAAAACTTACGTAATTGACTATCTAAATCTGCACTATGTGTGAAATTACACTGAACCCGATTAATGCGCGAGTGTTTATTATGAATAGTGCCAGATACGATCCAACCCAACTTAGTATTTTGTAAGTAGGGTCCCGTAGCGAGTCGAATTAATCCCTCATTGAGGAGATCCCAGAATGTATCTGCGCCGATTAATAAGTCTATTTGATTAGACGAATAAAAGTTAGGATCCGCGAGTTGTATGTTATTCGGGATACATAATGTATCGATATTATTGCGAATTGACGGTAATGTTGCAGTAATACAAGGTAAAACAAGACAATTTAAATACATACGGAATTCACTGTTTTTGGATCGTAAATGTACCTTGCATGAATGTGTCGACTGAGTTACAGCATTACCTACTCCGGTGACGTGTACAGTGGACTGTATTGGACGAATACCTAATTTAACGCATAAAGATTTTGTTATGAACGAATGCTGACTACCATTGTCTAGAATGGCACGAATTGTATGAAATTTATTATTATTGTCTGCGATTTCGACTAATGCGGTTGAAAGCAAAACGGATTCTTGTAACGAGTACTCTGTATTTATTTGGCGTGTAGTGGATGTGCTAGAGTGTAGCGATGTACTCTGTGCGGAACCCGTCGCTTTGAGCTCGCTGCCCGATGACGTGTACTGGGCAGCTCGCGGCCCTACTGACGACGATGGTGTGCTGCTATCGTCGCAACCCTCGCTGTGCAGTAACGAATTATGTTTGCGATTACATTGCCGACACGAACCGAACCAACACTCCGATGCAGTGTGCCCGGCGCGCATGCAATTATTACATAGTTTGTTTTCGTTTATAAACCTTAACCTGTCCTTGATCGAAAGTTCAATGAACTTCATACACGAATAAAGAGGATGATTCGCTTTACACATAGTGCATTTATAACGCTTTGAATCAAACGAATAGGATTTTTGCGATTTATTTGAATTGTTAGGACGTGTGGTTAGGTAGCTATGCGTAATTTGATTCGACGAATTTTTCTTAATTGAACCATCACCCGTTTGTTTGTTCGAGTTCGAATTATGCGTAATTTTAATAGTTTCCAACATATCGGCTCTGTCAGTAAGAAACTTGATTAAATCTTTTAATGTGATTTTATCGCTTTGCTGTTGAAAACTAGACAGAGTGCCTTTGTGTTCTTCCCACTCCCTTTCGGTAGACGGGTCCAACTTGGAAACTATTAAATAAATGATAAGAGTGTCCCAACTGTCCGTGGGCTCACCTAGACTTTGAAGTGCGCGAATATTCTTCAAAATAGTGTCTATTAATTTGCGAATTAAGGATGACGATTCTTTATTAAGAGATTGAACAGAGAACAAGGCCTTTACGTGATTGTGCACCAGCAATCGATTATTATTGTATCTATTTTCGAGTAACCCCCAGGCTATAGAATAATTTTCAGACGTGAATTGTAACGACTTTATTATTTGAATAGCACTACCGCTAAGTGCTGAGCGTAAATAATGAAACTTCTGTATTTCATCAATATTACTCGATTTGTGGATTAAAGACGTGTAAGTGTCCCTAAACTCGAGCCACTGCTCAAACGAACCATCGAAGGAAGGTAAAGTGATGGTTGGCAACTTGATGGATGACGATTTATTGTTACACGTGTGCTTCTCCACCACGTCGGCAGTGCGAGTTCGAAATAGACATTTTGCCTTAGAAACGTATTCGTAAAACAGATTTTCAAAGATTTCGCGTTCGATTAATTCTTTTTCGACTTCTAACGATTGCAACTCAATGTCGTCTTGGATTTTAGTGAATTGATCTAGCAATTTTTCGGCTTTATTGCAGCGTTCTTCTAAGGCTATCTTTTGAGAAATTGTTAGTTGCGCGCCTTCTAACGATTGCACATGTTTCACAAACAACGTAAATTTACCTTTAATTAAACCTCGCTTTTTTGTAAAATCTTTACATGTTTCATCAACCGGCATTTTGAGAGAATACAAAAGACAAAAGAAAAGCACTTACAGGGCGCTGCACTGGTACCTGGCACGAAGTAGGTAGGTATTAAAGACTTACCCGGCTCGTCGCGTAGGTAGGTACGCCGCGATCGACACGAAAAACTTCGGTTTCGAATTTCAGCACAATATTAGCACAAATCAGCACTGGGATAGGTTTTAGAAAGGATTCTGATGGCCAGACCGTAATACGATGATCTTCTTGGCGAAACTTGGGTGCCTGGCTTCACTGCTAACCGCTTTGATCCGGCTCGTGGGACCAAATTATGTGTGTGTTTTGTTGAATAGGTGGCTGGATTTGAAGGTTTATAAATAACTGATACGATTTGTTGAACAATTGACTGGTTTATTCTAATGATTTCACAATTTCTTGATAATTTTGTGGGCACTCACACTCTGTTCATGGATTGCGTATATTTCGAATGAATGGTTCGCATAACGCGCCACCGCACGCTTGATTCGACTGTGGCGCTAGTGCCGCGCGCCTGAGTTTGGATTTCGCGCGCCACCGTGCCTTGATGACAGATGACAGCGCTGAGCGCGGTAACACCAATTTATTAAAGGGAAATATTAACTCTTTATGCTTTACACTGAATCGTCATAACTTTATAATAATCAATACATTTAATACACAATCAAAGGTATACGCTGTAATGATTTTATTACAATTCAATGCTACAACAAGAGACGCGCGCGCCGCCATCTTTCTTTTCTAGTGGTGTTAACGTGCTTTCCGAGTTATGAAAGAGTTTCTGTAAATTCACAAATGGTCACCCATCCACGGGCCAACTGCGGCGAGTGCGGCATAACCTTTAATCTGTCAAACTGTACGGCTCACACTTAGCTGCAAACCCCCTCAGTGATTTGATGTAATTATCATCTTACATCCTATCATACATTATGAATATGCCATGAGATTATAAGCGTCTTTTATCTTGGCCAACGGTTGTAACAATCAACACAATATCTATTATACTGCTTATCGATTCCATAAATTGCACATAAAAACACCATAAATTGTGTTGCGTAGGTGAAGAAACGTCAACAGTGTAGGAGTTAACAAAAAGGTAGGTTTAAGATGTCGCAAACAAAGTTAAGAGGTTACTCGTACAGTACAACGACTTTTCTTATTCTAACAAGACTTCTTTTTCCAATATTCTTTCTCGGTTCTAAAATTCGTATCACAAAATAAAATATACCACAACAGCCGGTTCCTGAATAGAGAATTTCATCTTAAGAACGTCCCAACTTCTGATCAACCAACGTGGTGATAGCATGCAACAGATACGTTGTCAAGTTAGAATTCATAATTTAGAAACCAATCTACTATAAAAAAGTATTAGAAGATAAGTCTTCATCATCATCAGCTTATATTCGTCCACTGCTGTACATAGGCCTCTCCTATGGCACGCGAGTGAGCTCAATCTTCAGCTCTTCGTCTCCAACCACAGCCAGCCACTTTGCGGATGTCGTCGCTTCATCTAGCCCCCGGTCGTCCAACACTACGTTTGCCGAGACGTGGTCTCCACTCAAGAATCCGTTTTCCCCTTGAAGACAAGTGTCCATTAATAATTATTGCTCGTCCCTAAAACGAATTTATTAAATACAGGATTATTTTTTATGTAGTGCGTTTATTCAACGAGGTAATCAGGTGCATAAAACTGAACAACTTTCCTCAAGTAACATAGGTCGAAATCTTAAAATTGAAAATCTATTTTTCATTCAAACATAAGTCACATGCGTGACCTGATTACCTCGTTGAATAAACGCACTCCATAAAAAATAATCCTGTATTTTAAAGACCAATTGTTATTACACACGACCAGTATTAAAACAACGTAAGTAAAAAGATAATGACAATGACATCAGCTATTAAAAAGTTGCTTTAAAAATAATATCTTAAATATTTCTGAAAGCCCTGATTGTTACATTGTTGCCTTCAAGCATCGGTTTTTAGCCTTATTTTTACAGGCCATTCGCTAGACCGGCCTGGCCGTCTCATTCAGCAACAGGTCCATAAGATCTCTCATAGATAAGGGCCGACCCTACTGTACTCTACATTGTAAGATGTCGTACATAATAGAATATTTTTTTTTCGTTTTCGCTTTTTATTCTGCTTCGAGTTTCTTTTTCAGCTTTGATATTTAAATAAAGTATAAACGTGGCGTTTGTTAACGTACTATGTCATGTTAATGTGACATTTACCTTTGTTAAATATCAATGTTTATTGAATAAGAAAGAAAATAACTTACACATGAGTTTCGAAATTACGGAGTACAAATAATTTTATATGAGACATTAAGTCTGTAAACAAAAGAAAAACATACCCCGAATTAAAACTCGCGTGGGAATAAAAATAGAAAGGAACTGTTTTACATAATATCCGTTTTTATTAAACTTAAGAATACCTGCATTACCTACCTATACTTATCTAATTAACTTAAAAGTCAACATTCAACAGTAATTGTAATTTAATAGCAATATACACGCAACCATTTAATTTCCGACTTTTGACACGAGCCACAATAATATTATTTCCTGAAACAATTATGTCTTAAAGTGCAACATAACGTATTATTTCTGTCGTGCTGTAAAAGTCGTCATTTTAAATCACCCGATACTAAAGTAAAGAACTAGAGTTGTCTGTGGCGAAGTAAAAACCGTAGGAACTGATCGATAATCAAGGTTTACACTGACCCTTCCGTGCCCCGGAAATGACCGGTTAAGCCGTTGGTACCGGCTGTCATACATTGATCTTTAATAATACCGGCCTATAAATGTCACTGGCCTCTTCTCATCATCGAGAAGGAAGGAGCATTGACTAGCACGCTGGCTCACTGCCGATTTCAGATCCTCTCGATGTTTTCCTTCACCGATTGTCAATGATGTCTTGTAATTAAGAAAGTATATAACTTTGAAATACTTGCCTATATTGGGTTCGAACTTGCAACCTTATGCACGAAAATTTGTTCATTGAACCGCTAGGCAATTACGACATTATGAAAAACATCTTTGACGATTTTAAAATAAAACTACTTTAAACGGATTCTATCGCGGTTTATTTTGATTTTAGTTCCCGACGTCCCGTGACCATGACACCTGCAAAGGTGTTGAAACGTCGGGAACTAAAATCAGAATAAACCGCGATAGAATCCGTTTAAAGTAGTTTTATTTTAATGTCTAATATTCGCGTAAACCTCAGAAAACAATATCTTTGACGATTGTTAAACACATATTCTTCTTCTTTCTTGCTAAGTATTGGATTCTTTGGTATCCAGTTAATCGGTTATGAAAGACTGCTCGGCAGCCGCTTTATGTAAAGTACTGGTATTCAGCTGAATTCGCAGACACACAACAAAAAGCTTGAGAAAAGGCTTAGAAGAATAAACTAAACGAAAAAATAACGTATGGAACCATTCGATAGAGATCGTGACTGTTCGTTCATATCTTTTAAATTTTATTTACTTAGATCGCTTGATGCCGAGCGACGTTCAGACATTTTAAAAGAAAAAGTATACGGTGCTGGGTGTCCCGAATAGTTTGCAACATAAAAATGGAACATTAGGTATGAAAATAATAATCTTCAACTGAATAAAGCAATTGGCTAATTACATCAATTGACATTGCAGCTTACAAGATGGTTTGGTTTTATACAACTTAAAATATTATAATATTCTACTCTGGATCAAAGTCATGATTTCTTTGTATACATAGTAAAACTTTCTTCTAATTAATTATGTTACCTTTTTTGTACCTAGCTTTAATATTTATGTATAACCCGCTGATAGCAACAAAATGTTATAATCCTCTTGAATAAATGAACGTGAAATTCTCAAATAACTCCCATTTTCCGTACTCAAAGAAACTTTTCTGTTTCAGGTATAAATCCCGTTTTGTTGGAGGTTCACGTTTCAGGTCCTTTGTGAGGTACGTCAAAATATATTCAGGGCACCGTCAACGGTATTACACAGCTTACAGTCCATTCAGAGAATAACGAGCAAAGCCTAGATTTAGGACTATTAAAATTATTTGGTGCCTGTGATAGACTGGATTTTTGATCTAGTTATGAATTTATTACTACAATTTTAACATATCACTGTAAATGTCGTAGTTATTTTAATATCTGTGACTGCTAGGTCAAAGTTAAGTTCGCCTATTATGAAATTGAATTCTTTTAAGAATTATAAAGAACAATTGTTCTCGGCGACTTGATGTAGGTTACGTAAAAAAAAATTGAAATACCTAAGCCTTCTGATATTATAACATGTTTTTCGATTTTTAATTTATTATGGTTGCTTAACAAACACCTACCTAATTAAACATCTACCTTTTAACTAATTCACTCATTAATTCACCAAATCTCACATTAACTTGCGGAAGATAACCAACACGCTCTATTTGCCTGATCGCCGCTTCGACATAACATTTTGACATTCATGAGTAAATAATCAGATGGTCGCGAGATCTCGCATTATACATATTTTACGAATGGTATGTTGTAGTGTTACTTCATACTAACATAAAATAGCACCGTTAATCAGTGTTTCGTGATATCCTGAAACCTACACCCATTATAAAGTCTAGCAATGTACTTTTAGAAAAGTCTGTTTTTGGGGATGTTAATTAAAGGCTGAAAGGGTTTTGATGAAAAAGTAAGACGTTTTGAGAAAAAGGCCGCAGTAACCTCGCGAGCGGAGAAGAGGAAAAAGCTAGTGTTTAAAATCATAACGGATAAAGAGCATAAGACCTTAAAGACAGACCAATACCTATAATCTGTTTTTTTAAACTTTGAGACTAAATTGAAAAGCGCAAATGTCAAAACTGATATAAACGCTATTCGACATAGTAATCCCATTATTGGCATGGATGTAATTTTGGAATTTGCACTTGTCGATATAGTCTCCGGGATTAAAAGACAGACTATAGTGTTGTGGTAATCCATGGCAGCGGTGTTCAGTTGCCTATGGCGGTGCATAGATTGAAGATTTATCTCCTACAGCCGAACAAAATGAATAAAGATTGTAATGAACCTGTATGACGAGTGTAATCGCGTGTTGTCGTTGCCGCGTCTATCTGTTAACAGCCTTAAATCTTTGTCTAGTAAATATCGCGTGTAGCCGCCTGTCACGCTGTCACGCGATCACACTTGCGTTTAAATATGCATATAGTCGTGATTTCTTTGTTTTGTACATTCCCAAGTTTAATTATGCAACACTAATTTTTAAGTGCATTGGTTGGTATGCGATGATTTTACGATAATAACTTTGTTTCTACGTTTAACGTAATGAAGAAAAAAAACTGTTGATTTGAACTTGTAGAATAAAAAACAAAGTAGTATGATACTTATAATACAGACCACGATAAGAGATGGATGGATTGTGTGAAAGATATGAGAAAGAAAGGAGTGGACGACGACGAGTAATAGAGAGGAATGGAACGAGCATAGGCATTACGCCGACCTCATATAAATGGGATGAGGGCAGGAAGAATAAAACAGAACAATATAAATTCGCGAAAAAACCTCGATCTAACTTTTTTTACGATTAAATATATTACAATATTATTCTATGGACAGATCCTTTCCTGTAGATCCTTTTCCTGAACATCTTTGTTCTAAAAAGTGAAATTAACATTAATTTCAAATCCAAACCCCGTTTTCACGTTTGAACAAAAGTCGAGGAAGAAAATGCTTTAATAAGGCCTTAACCACAGATTACTAAATAGTTACTTCGCCTTAACTAAGAAAGTGCCCAGAAGGATCCGTAGTTTTATCTTTATTTTAATGAGCCTATGTAACGAATAAATAACTTAATCGCAAGCAGAACTATTTCTAATATCATTAATTTCCATAAAAACCGAATATCCTGTCACCAAATGCACTGAATAATAATTTAAACTTAATACAACCTTGATGCATTAGTGAACGTTATAACCTCTGAGCATTTTGTGTTAATGTCAAATTCGTACACAATGTGTTACGCAAGCTAAGGTCAGCGCACATTAGAGCGAGATGTTGTTTACCGCACGTTAGAAATAATGTGGGAACTGTGTATCTACGCATTGTGAGGTTAACAATGCATGTTCGACTTCACGTGTATATTTATGGGTTTGTGTCGTTGTATTTGGGTCACATCCCGTATTACTTAGATACGGAGATAAATTGTCAAAAAATTGCTTTTAGTAAAAATATTCAGTTTTGAAAATAATAACGTTAAGAAGGTATATGTGAATTACTAAGCATTCAATGATTAACAAAAAGACTGGTCACTTATTGTAAATACTGGGTGTGCAGCTCGTTAATTTTGACAGCGAACTATCAATTTGTTGCGTGGTTACATAATTTAAGACATAATAACTCATTCAAACTATGTACCAAACAAATACATTTTTCCTTAAACACGCCTCTTAAGCCCTTGATTGTGCTCAGTGTAGCGTTCAGTATTGATTTTTTTTAGGGTCTGTATTATATTTCTAATCACTAGTAGTAGGTAGGTTCCCCAAATTTATTATACCGAAAAGTTAAATAAGTTGACAGCAACAAATGCTCGCGAGCTTAGTTGCACTTAGCGGTTCGTTGCGCAATAGTGTCTGCCTACCTTTGTTGAGAATGATTGATAACCTTTAACGTTTGCGGATGATGTCCTTAGAGCTAGACATTTAGTATTATCGCTATAAATACTATGCTTTTAGTGTCTCAACAAGGTTTTAGTTCTAGGAAGTACTTGGTCTATAATTATGTTGTTATTGAAAAGCATTAAAATTATGTGCTGCCTAAGATTTCTGTTATTTATTTTGGCCAAATTGTTTTATTACTTTATTAATTTAATAAGGTTCAACCACAGCACATACATATATGTATACAACTGTATATGCCAATTACGGGCAAACAACATTTAAGTACAACACAGACACCAATTACCGCTTACCTAACTTATGTAGAAAAACAGGAAAGTAAAGACAGACAATTGAGAAAATGAAGAAGAAATATATATAATATAAATATAAGGCCAGGTTAAATATCTATACTGTACTAAAAGCTGAAGAGTTTGTTTCTTTGGTTGAACGCGCTAATCTCAGGAACTACTAGTCTTATCTTTACACAAAATCTTTCACTGATAGCCTACTTATTGAGGAAGGCTATATGCTATATTTTGCCGCGATAACCGACGTTCAGGCGGGCCGAGACGCGAGCAAGAGCCAGTTCACTATAAAACCTGACATAAATGAATGTATCTTCAATATTTATTCAAGCATAAATCTTACAATAACTTAAAAGATAAAAGTTCAAACTAAGGACAACGTTAATAAAACAGATCAGTATTTTTGTAAGTTAAACTCGTGGAAAAAATACTCCGAAGAAAAGCGATTATTTTTTTGGGAACAAAAAGTAATCTCGCTTATTTCTCCATTGTTATCCGTCGGTTAGGCCGATGTTAAATGCGCCTTAAGAATCAAGAAGGTACCTACTTCTTTTGTGAATACTGAAATATTTCATGCGTGGACAATCCATTACTTCAGGTATGACACAGGTTTTAATAGTTTTCGTCATTTGTTCTCTTGACATTAAAATGTCCCATAAACATATTTTGTTGTTGCATATCGTCATATTAAAGTTGGTGATCTTTGTTTCTGTGAAATTACCTGTAGAAAATTTATAATTGACACTGAAGATTGTCTCCTGTCAAAGCTATTTCTTTTAGTACACCACATATATCGTGATTTGACAAAAATATTGTTCTTTCAGAAGGCTTAAAGGGTAGGTGCGTATGCTCTTTTGAAAATACACTTAAATTCATGGATTCTATAATAAAAGTGACCTATTATTATGTAACCTTAACAAATCCAAATTTGTAAATAACATATTTTAAAACCACAACTTTATTTGTAGAAATCCAGTAATTAAACCTCAAAGAATATCAAGTCCAACTCGCTGATTGTAATTTGTCAATAAGTCTGTTACATAACCATAAAAATCCCACACAAAAATACCACATTTTGATAACACAGCGGTATCGTGTCAGCGCGACCTTCGGAGGTTTTCACTCCAGTGACTCGTAATGCTGTTTTGGGTTCTGCTTTACGAGCTGATCTCTCGAACAGTCGTAACACCTCGTTCGTTCCCGTCATTTGCTTTCCCTTTTACGTAGGTACTGTGTTAACGACGTATTTATAGTCGAGGAAATATATTTAATTCTATACAACTTAACCAGATTGCACTCTATAATTAAAGAATCTATTGTTTCAACAAGCATTTGGCAAGCGATGAACTTATTATGCTTTCACTAAGAGAACAAAATCTTAATTATACCTCATACATTCTAAAGATCTCGTTTCACAAATGTTTACGTCTCGCTGACGTTAAAACTCTAACACACGTTCACACAGTTATAGGAACTATGACCCTGTCACCTCTCGACCCGGACCCTAATGGTCTAAAGACAATTGTTGCCATCACAGTTGCACCACGAAACCGTAATTATAGTATCCGAATAGTGAAAGTAAGATGGGTAATGTCAGCGTTACCGCCATTTGAATCTTTTTTTATGTTCGTGCGTTATTGACTGACGTAACAATTGTTTTTAATGTCCAAAAGGAGAGAGTATCGGTGTCTTAATGTGCCGCGAAATTGTAAGGGAATGTACACATACATACGCCAATTGTTTTAGAGTCACATTTTACTGATAGTAGCTTCTTCTTGCAACTTTCGAACAAGAACTCATTAGTTTAGAAACAGCGGTAAGCAACCCATACAAGCTTCACAGACCAGTAAAGTTGTGGTGGTCAGATATGCATGCACACCATGAAAATTATTATTCTATTGAATCAAGTGAGAATGGAACCCAACCTCAAGGTTTTGAAATCACTAGGCTGATGACGAACCGGCTATCATCGTTATAGAATGTTTGAAAATAATAATAAACTATGATAGGAAGAAAAAAGAAAGTAGTCGTGGCCTAGCGGTTCAATGAACTGATTTGTATGCACATGGTTGCAGGGTCGAACCCAGGCAAGGACCAATGTGACTTTTTCAAAGTGATATGTACTTTCTTAATTATTTTAAGACACCATTGACAAACGGTGAAGGAAAACATTGTGAGGAAACTTGGTCCAAAAATTGATCTGAAATTGCCAACCCGCAATGAGCAAGCGTGGTGATCAATGCTTGTTTCTTCTCTATGGGAAGAGGCCTGTGCCCAGCAGTGGGATATTTAAAGACCGATATTATGATAGAAAGAAAAATAAACAGATGATCGAAATAAACGCCTGCCAGTTGTTTTTGGTCGCATAGTTACACAATGAATGATATATTAGATTCACATCCTATCATTAAATCCTTTTCATTATTCAATGACCTTACACTTCAAATTTGGATGTAGACTAATTTCACAACACAACCACTAGAACGAAGGCTCTAATTACGTAGGCTGTAAGGTCTGAAATCCAATGTCAACTGAAATGTCAAACAAATGCATTGTTAGCAGTTTCCGTTTTGTATTTTAAACGACTACTTTGATCGCTATAAGGTATCAAGTAAAACTACGTGATTACGGCTATCTTCATGAATTTCATGGAAGAATTATCAAAGTTTTAATAGCGGTTTTTTTAGATAAAAAGTATTTAGGACTTGAAGCACCAAAATAAATATTATAAAGAGGAAAGATTGGATTGTTTGTTTGCATTGAATAGGCTCCGAATCTACTGATCCAATTGGAAAAAATCTTTCACTGTTGGGTAGCTACTCTATCCCCGGGTAACATAGGCTATATTAGGTATATAAAAAAAACATTGAGACCGCGGGCGGAGCTACGCGAAGAAACTAGTTTCAGTATAAAAAGTAAGTGCCTTTTATGTAGGTGTTTGGCGCTGCCGCAATGCGAATCATCAATTTAAACAAGTACACAAGAGAAGTTTAAATTAAGTTATGGTAATATAATGTTCCTTTGCATCCAAGTTTTCTGCGGCCAGGTAACGGAGTGGAAATAGTCTGGCTACAACTTGTTGAGTTAATATTTGTTTCGACTTATTTTATTTATGACTCTTTATTTTATTCTTTAGTCTTTAGGTACATAAAACCGTTTATTCGGTTACACAAACATATTTTTATGGACCGCGTCGCTAAGCTGTAATAAATTCACGTGCTGTGGGTGCGTTTTACGGACGTAAAAATATATGAGTTGTAAAAATGTCCAAATCAGAACATGTTCCGATAAAATTTATTAGTCGTTGACCTACCTGAATTTGTTGAGATCTTATTGTGATACTTAACCATTAAGGAACACATTTCACCGACTCAAATTTCCGAAAACGCAAAATTTATATTTGAATTTGTTGACATCTATAGAAAAGAGCAAAAAGATCTATGTAAGACGTTAAAAGACATTAAAATACGAATAAATCAATCTCCGTAATAATTTCATCAAACACTTGTCAATTTATTTGACAGGTTTACGATACGTCTTATTCGAAGTGAAGTACAAAGCTTCAGCTATAAATCAGTACAGTTTCTTAACTTACAGCAAGAATACACATATCCGTAAAGATAACAAACCTGTGGGTAATATATTTGTTTTGTGTGCGACAGCTGGCGAGCTGTGCGTAACGGGTTAAATACTAACGTTACTCTTAACGACTACCCTCACGCGATGCCGTGATATTTTAACTTAATTACATTGCTTACTACCTACACAAATTATTTTTGCGAAGGACAGGGGCTTATTCTCTAAGTCTAAACAAAACATAACGTGGCATAATGCAACTCATAATTCAAAAACTCCGGCGAGGTCTCCAAATCTTTTTGTGTTCTAAGTCACCGGGTGGTGTTAGTATACGTTTTAGGCCATTTATCAGATTTTTTACAAAGTATACTTAGTAAGTATAAAGAGGTAAAGCCTCTCTTAACCCTACACGTAACAGCACGTTAACCGCTTAGACTTAGTGAATATGGCCACTGGTCTTTGTCGTAAACAGATGAATAAGCCCTTACGGATCGGCGAGGCCTTCTCATTTTTCCTCCTAGCTCCGTGTTACGACGTAACAGTAAGATGTGTTCAAGGGAAATATCGTGAGAAAGATCTCTACATAGTGGTCTGTCACGCACGTTGTGAACAAGCGTAATGATAAAATCTCGTCCCTGAGATGAGGGAAGATCAGTTATTTTGATACTATGTTTTATTTTGTGTTATGTTGTTATTAAAAAACAATAAGAAAATACTCGAAGATATAAAACCATCAGTTGCTGTTGGTTTGCAACGCGTTCCCGCATGGTCCCCAGTATAAGGGAAAGGAGAAGCACTCCAGCGGTTTTCGCCGGTAAGAGTCCGGCATACCCCTCCGCCTTCCCCAAGGCGGAGGAACTCCAAAAGGATTTCCCCCGGTTAAAAAAAAAAGAAGTGTTAGCGGTAGTGTGATTTTAAAGTTTAGTGACAAAAAAATAAAGTGGCAGTAAAAAACCATCTCATCTTTATTTATTTAGACTATAACCTACAATATTAATTTTGCAAGACTATGTAACAAGTAGATACTATCTTTAGTATCCTCGCTATTTTTTGACCCATAGCTCCAATTTTTATATGCACTGACCGCAAAATTAATATTCTTAATACACAGGCTGACACTCTTAATGTCACACATGACCTAGATTTTAATCACTTTCATTATGTAACTCAATTCAATCCACCGATTTTATTGGTCCAATGTAATGGATTATGTAAGATATGGAATTCATAATGCCGAATGAAAAATGACTTAATTTATGCTTGCAACATTTTTATTGTTTACAATTTTTGGCGCCATCGTAAGTCATTTTTTAATGATTTTTTGAATTGGTTTATACATTTAAATAATAATATGAGCAATACAGTGTAGGATTTGAGTTAATAATTATTGACGGAATGCTTTGTTGGGACTTGGGGAGTCTAGGAACCAAAGCAGACTTTGTTAAAGAAAGAATATAGGTTGTATACATTTGAAAAGTAAATGATTTCAAAAATTTTTTTTTTGTAAAATGGATATGAACGTGACATCTACTGATTGTTTAAGAATAGTACGTAAGTCATACATAAAAACATTCAGGTTATCCTGACTTTTGACATCGTTCACTTGTGATTAAAATTTAAATATTCAAACCTTATTGGGTTCGCATAATATTTGCCAGTGATATCAGAGGTCTTAATAAATATTCATGTTGTTGCTTTATTTTTTCTGCCTTAAATTTGCTATTTGGTTGACCTAGCCTAGATATTATTAAATTTAAGAATTCATGACACTAACAGACACACGGAAATTAGATTTCTTAAAATTGATTCCTTTTCCGTCGCAAACATTTTAACTTTTATCCTTATTTAGTGAAATAGAGGTGTATTTCTCTCAACAACTTAAAAACGTTTGGCAAAAACCCGTTGCGTTAGTACGAAGATTCGGGTTTGCAGTCGTAAATTCTCGTTTCGTACCTTCCCAACATGTGTAATATCTGTTTTACGGGCACATGTGTTACAAAAGGTGCTCCAGTTAATTTTGCACGAGAATAAAAGGCACCTCATATGAGTTGTGATTGGACCCGTCTCTTAGGACCGAGGACAGTACTTTTTTGTTACCGCTGATGAGAGTAGAATAAAAACAGTGTCATATACGAAGGCTTAAAAAGTAAACGTCTGAGGTCCAAAAAACCAATCACTCAAATCCTGTCAAAACTAGTTCGCAGCCCAGTTAAATCCAGTTTTTGATCTCGTAATGTCAATTGTAAACTAAATTTGGTATGATTGTTATGTATTTACGTTTTGACAGTTGGATTACGTAGCAACGAGTTTACAAGTGTAACTGCCAAATGAGTGCTTTAATTGCGAAATAATTTTAAAGTTGTTATGAGTGAGTTTATAATAATCTGGTAGCCGTATACGCTGTACCGGTTATAACCGGTTTAATCTACAGTAGAGTGTGCAGTATGCTTCCGATAGCAGCCTTATCCGCACTATCTGTTCCGGAGGCTGTGTGTGTGTCGTAACAGTGTAAATAGCAATTCTAGGTGGCCGTATACGGTAAATGTGAACCGCGACTGCAATTGAGCCCTAACGACTTAGTTAGCATTGATTAGGCTTCTCTTTGACGGTGTAGAAAGTGATATAGGTTTTATGTAGTATAATTCGCCTGTCTTTACATATCAAGGCATAAACATTTATAACTTTTGTTGTTAGTTTTTTAAGATAAGGGAGTTTGAACTTAAATAAAAGTCCATAGTTTATCACTATGGTGAATCTTCAATACCTAGAGAGTATTTACGAACCCAGATTTAACTTGTTATCCTACTAATCTTATAAATGTGAAAGTGTGGATGTTTGGATGTTTGTTACTCAATCACGCAAAAACGGCTGAACGGATTTGGATGAAATTTGGCATGCATGTAGCCTTTGACATATCTTCTATCCCGATTCCTTAAGTAGTTATCGAGGGACGACCCAATTCTGAAGTCCAGGCAGAAGAAGTCGCGGGCAGAAGCTAGTGTAAAATATTATTTTGATATTGGGTTGCGAGATTTTATTTTCTTTTGAACTAAGTTTTGTAACTAATATGTTCTTGTATGTTATTTGGGCCGTTTATTTATTGGGTACTCATATATCACTATCTAGTTTTCAACTATAAGTCCATACAAGTCTGAGATTACCTTGTGCCTAATTGAATTCTTGTCATTGATTGATGATTATTTCTATACCTAGCATTTGGGCTATTTAATGAATTTGTGTTTTTTTACGTTGTCTTTACCTTTTTCGACACGAAAAAATGACAAATATGAATGGTTGAACTTGGCTGTTTTTGTATAGAAGTATAATATAAAAACGAATGCTGTTTTCATCAGCTAATAAAGCAATTATTTAATATTCAAAATTCTTGTATACAATACAAAGTTACTGTCTAAGGAGGTTAAATATAGAAATAAATGTGATCTGTGTTAGATACTTATAATTTTCAGTGTTTTTTACGACAAGTAATATGCGTCTGGTCCTTTGATCCGAAAACAAATGGCTCTGCGAGATGTATTCAGCTACTATACATCACAATTCACAGGTTGGCTTTTACCCTTCGTGGTTATGTAACCCTAGTTTGTTCTGTCTAAATTATCATACTGTCAACTTTTACTGATTTATTCTTTTAGGATGTAGGTGTAGGTACCTATAAATAAAAACTTTTCAAGGCAAAACTTTTCATGGTACCATTATAGAAGCTTTGAGTGGAATTCGCCAAAATATAAATTGGTACGAATTAGGACGAACTTTGGCACATTTTCTTCTTCCAAATTAACGTATTTGACAGTTTGTCTCGGATCGGCGTTCCCACGGGATTAATCAATCTTAAAATTATTTAAATTAAAACGTGTTAAATTTTAGTTTCAATAAAGTAAAATGTGGTAAACAGTTCGTACTTTACTGCATCTACAAAATACCCAAAATGTGTGTATTATCATATTTCAAAATTCTTGGTGCACACTTCGGGTGGTATCAAACTTTATACATGTATAGAAAATAGACGAATTCCTCAAGGAATCCAATTTAGGGTTTCTCAATTGTTTTATAGTATTTGAATGAACCCAAGACCCAAAACTTGGATAATCAAGCTAAACAAACTATTTACATTACGCAAGTGGCATTAATGAACATTTGACATCGGAATTCCGATAGGAATCCCTTATGTTATGCGTAAGCTCTTTCTGTAGTCCATTTAATGCTACTTAGCGGATTTTATTAGTCGACTTACAAACCAAAACGAATGTATGTATCTAAAATTATTGCACCTTATTCGAAGAACTTTATTATTAAACAAGAACCTTATTTGTAGTAAGTAGAGAGTGCTGTTCCTACAGTTATAGTAAAATATTTTCTAGAAATTTGTACCGTCACACTAGGTAGAGTACCGTGACAAAACATATTATGTACAACGTATGGGCGTGCGCAACATTATCTAACGACATCTTAACATTACCCGCTCTGCTTACCCCAAACTAATTACACGATTATCATCTATTATACCTGAACAGACATCACCATTAGTGCTTATCTTTAAAAGGCTCAGTCCGGATAAAGGCTAGCCGACAAACAGGTCTAGATCAAATAGAAAGTTAGACAAAACAATACCCCGTTTAGTGAAGTACTTTCACTATGAAACAATGAGTTCTGTAAGGTAACTGTATAAGTGTTGTTACGTGCCTTGTTAAGATAAAACCGATCTGTGCATCCTGCAGCTTTCTTGTTTTATTGTGGGTAATTGTCGTGTATGGTAAAAAGCCCGGAAGTATGGGTATTCCGGCTTTAACTCGCGATTACGCGGACCTTTTCGCATTTAATCTAGTCATTCAACATGTAATATATAATATATAAGGTGCTTCTAAATTATCCGCCACGGTAGCAATGGGTGAAAGTATTGTGTATATAGATCACAATAGTGAAGTAAATTGGTTTACCTAGCGACATAATTTTCTCTATACAAAAAGTTATACTATTTAGAACTGATTCACTCTTATGAAACCGCCCCGTGCTAATTGGCTGTTGCCGCTTCGCTATTTCATTCCGAAAAACTTGAATCTATATGTTAACGTACTGTTGCTGTTCTTTAAAAACGATTCCTGAGCGCAAGACAACTACGTCCACTCGATTTAACTATTCCGAGGTAGGAAACTTCTTAACCAGTGTGATCCTATATCTACACAATACTTTTGACGGATAATTACACATTATATCAATATTTTTGACCTTAAATGGGATCAGAACAGATTGGCCGAATGTTATTACGCAACTAGAGAGAGTCCTATAACCTATGTCTATGGTCTTTGTATGCAAAACTTACACGGCATTTAAAGAAAATAAATGTTTAAATGTCCTGTAGTAAAGCTAACGTAGATAAACTGCGTAGGTACCTATTACTTCATTCATTTACGATTATATTTTTTTTCTACATAACTGTCTTCCAAAAGCTGTCTGCTCTTTGAGCTGTGAAATGTGCAATTCACATGAAATGACCATTTATTTTTTGTGAACTTCTCAATTCTCATGGGATTTTTATGAAGAAGATAATGCATATAGCTACATAGTTTTTGTGCATCATGCATGACTATGTAGGTATATACAACCTACAAACCTGACATACTATGTACCAGTTAAGTGTTCACAGTATAAATGCTAGTACAGTGCACGTTTCAAGAGAGATTAACATAGCTTGCTCAAGCCGTGTGACTTCAAAGCAAATACGGAGAAGCGATACACACGTATAAGATTCTCCATGTTTTTGCCACGATTTGCTGCCGAGATTGATTGAAATATGGAAAATGGGTACATTGTGCTACTCTCTCACTTGATAACGAACTCTCTAAAGTAATTTGCGAAGATTTTAAGAGGCGACCAAGCTTTTCTCGTATGTGTAGATGCTTAAATAACAAAGGAATAACATGTTAACTGCACGTAACAATACAAATATTTTACTCTTTGTCTATCCCTATTAAGTAATTAAAAATATATTTAAAAGATTCCAGTGGTCCTTCGTACCCCAAAAGGATTTATACCACACATTAAATTAAAACTAATTTTAACTTTGCCTAAATAAAATCAAAACAAAATCCCAAATTGGTACTCATCACCAAGAAGTTAGAAAAGCAGTTTCGGAAACTATACTTACCAAGACAAATTGTTCAGTGAAACAAAGAATGATGGCTCGCGCAAGTGTCTCTTTCGTTTGTATAAAAACGGTAGTGGCAGCATTAATTTCAATCCACAGTCGCATGAAATTATCTCGTTAATTACATATTTCTGTTAAAAATTCTAATAAAAAAATAAATAAAGTTATCTAAATGGGCTTTCCAGTCGTTGGTCAACAAACATATTTAAAGCTTACAAGTTGCGACACGGACTAACATGGACGTGTATTTCGTGCACAGCGTGCGCCTCAGTGGAGCAGAACCTTGGTTCCTGTTATCAGATAACCTTCAACAAATACGGAGTAAAACTAAACTAGGTATAGGGTAAAGTTTATCGGTAAAGCTTCGTCCGACGTGAGTTATAGTCATAACAATCGTAATCTCCACTTTCCACTTGTAGTAAATCAAGTTGATGGTAAAATAGTTTGAACGGCTCCTTTTAACATATGCTTGCAAACAAATTTAGCAAACGATATGTTTATAAGATTCGCGAGTCATTTTAATAAGAATGTCCAATTACGACGATTTTCATAGTAATTGTTCATGCCAATTTATTATACAACGCGTTCGATACTCAAGATAATCTGTAACAATTGATTAAGTACCTAAGTATGTTCTACAGACTTTTACAAAGTGCTACAGAAGAGCCTGCTCATATTTGAAATTCTTCTTCCAAATAAAGACACTTTCATAAAGAAAGTAATAGGAAATTAAAAAAAAATTGATCATCCTAATTTTGTGCTGACAATAACTTTGCAAAAAAGCCATTTGTTTTTGTTAGTGGCTATGGTTTTCTAAACACCCTTTAGTAGCATCTACACTCGAGAGCAATGAATCCGGGTCACTTAAAGAGTCCTAAAAATCTCGGAAACTAAAAATGCTAGGTTAATGCAATAAATTGTATTTAATAGACAATGTAATACTCCTTAAATGAAGGTATTAAAACTTCTTAGTTATTGTAAAGTTATATCATAAAAAAATCAAATTTGAAAAAGGGCCACTTTCGAAGATGGAACTACGAAATTACAGCATTTGGTTTTGCTTTTGTTTGTAATCTGTCATTTATGTGGGTACATAAACCATGTTGATAGTGCTCTATATTCATTATTCAAGCTGAAATTATGTCGCTTACGCCTGAAGAATGCACCAGAATACTTACAATGCTGGAAACCGGCCGGAGTCAGCGCGATACAGCCAGGACTGTCGGTGTGTCGCTGTCAACAGTACAAAGAGTTCTCCGACGTTACGAAGTAACTGGTTGTAACCTACGCAGACCAGGAACGGGCAGAACCAGGTGTACCACAGCACGAGAAGACCGATACTTGGTGAACACCATGCTTCGAAATCGCTTTCTCACAGGAACTGAACTCACAAATCAGTTTCGACTCCTCGGAGGAAGTAACCCAAGTGCATGGACAGTAAGACATCGGCTTGCTGAATCTAACTTAAAACCCCTTAGACCTGCAAACGGCCCTAAACTGGAGCCTGGGCATCGTATTTCAAGACTAAGATATGCCCAGAGCCACGTAAATTGGAGTATTGAAGATTGGTCAAAAGTTATGTTCTCCGACGAATCAAAATTTATGCTCTACAAGCACGATGGAAGACAGAGTGTATCGAAGACCAGGGGAAAGATTCAAGCAAGCATGCATCGAAGAAAAAGTAGCCTACGGTGGTGGGTCTGTACTTGTGTGGGCCGGAATTTCTTCTGAAAGTCGCACAGAGCTGGTGATCATAGAAAACGGCTCTTTAACTAGCGAAAGATATGTGGAAGAAATCCTCAATGATCACGTTGGTCCATTTATGGTCAATTTAGGTGAGGATGCTATATTTATGCATGACAATGCCCGACCTCATACAGGTAGGATTGTGAATGACTACCTTCAAGAGATGAACATTACTCGTATGGAGTGGCCAGCGCGCAGCCCGGATATCAACCCGATCGAGCATGCTTGGGACGAGCTAGGCAGATGCGTAAAACAACGAAATCCTCCCCCAATCACGCTTCGTGAGCTCAAAATTGCTCTCACAGAGGAATGGGAGAATATTCCCCAAAATCGTATAAGGAACTTGGTGTACAGCATGCCAAACCGCGTAAACGCAGTAATGGAAGCACGAGGAGGCAATACGAAGTATTAAAATTCAAGAAAATCGTAATAAAGTTCATAAATTTCATGTTTCCTATTTTTGTTTAAAGGAGAGATCAGCAGTTTTTTTCTTTATGTAATTTTGTGTTAATAAAATGTATGGTGACTCATATTTTTTTTACTTTCATTTAAGGAGTATTACATTGTCTATTAAATACAATTTATTGCATTAACCTATCATCTTTAGTTTCCGAGATTTTTAACATTCTTTAAGTGACCCGGATTCATTGCTCTCGAGTGTATATTCAACTTATTTGAATTGATTAAGTAACTTGTATTAACTTCAAGAATCTTGTTGTCCTGTAAAACCGAGCATTGCAATGATATAGCTACTTATAAAATATTTTACACCGTGTCTTGACATATTATATTTTTATACACGCATAGGTTATTTAGGATAAAAGGATTCATGTGGTTAGGACAAAGCCGTTAGAAAATGTGACCACAGCTCGACATAGTTAGGTACTCTACAGGACTAGTATCGTAGATTATAAATCAAAACTTAGCCTTTTTGACACATAGGCGGGCCTCATAATTATTTGATTAATAGCCATGTATTTAACTCTAAAAATATTATGCTCAAATGACAGGTTTGAAATATCAATTACGAAAGTGCTGATTTATGTATTATGTTTTGTAAAATACGAGTTTATGGAAAAAACTATTTATTCAAGTAATTATTTAATTAATATGCTGGTTTTATACAAAAGCTGTGCTGTGTGTTTCATTCGCTTAAGTTGTCCCCGTTCCCGTTATCTTACGTAAGTAGTTGAAATAAATAAAATTTCTAAAATAAAAGTAGCCTTAGTTACTCCTTATTACATCAGCTATCTGCCAGTGAAAGTCCCGTCAAAGTCGGTCCATACTTTCCAGAGATTAGCCGAAACAAAAAGACAGCAGACAAAAAAAAAGTATATCTGGTTTAGTCCTAATCTTATATCTTTAAACGAGCAATTCTTGTATATATATAATCTGAATCTCGGAAACGGCTCCAACGATTTTCATAAAATTTTGTATGCAGGGAGTTTCGGGGGCGTTAAATCGATCTAGCTAGGATTCATTTTCAGAAAATGTCGTTTTATCCGTGTTTTCAGTAATCTAAAATCTTTAAACGTGCAATTCTTGTATATACGGCCATCAATACTGTTACAATTCAAAATAAACAAAATATTACATTTGAATTTGGAATCTGTCATTTTTATATGATTGTTCATTGTGTTTTTTCATTTTGGCGCCAATACATTGTACAATATTTTGCAATATTAAAATGTGATAAAGGGGGCCGAATCGCTGTGATTGCATTACACAAAGTAGGTTTGGGCCAAATGCAATTTTTAAAACTCTCCATACGCTTGGTATTAGACTATTAGTAAAATGTTTGTGTTCCGGGAAATTAATAGGTATAATGCGACCTCCTCAGTCTGTGACAGAAAAAGATCAGGACGTCCACGTAGTATTCGTACGAAAATGGTGGTCAAAGAAATCGAAGGTGGGAAAGAATTCGAAGAAATCCTGTCCGAAAGCAAAATATTTGATCTAGGGAGATGATGATGATAGCACCTAGAACCATGTCGCGTATTTTAAAAGATGACTTAGGACTTGCAGCCTATAAAAAAAATAGGGTGGTAAAATCGAAAAAACTACCTACTAATGCGGTAGGCAAAAAGAGGTCACAGAAAATTTTTGTTTACGGAAGAGATTTTTTTTACAATTGAGCAACATTTTAACAAACAAAATTACCGTATTTATGCTCACAAATCTAAAAAAGCTTCCACATTAGTCATTCGACAAAGTGCAACGTGGGCATTATCCGACTTCAGTGATGGTTTGGTGGGGTATTAGCTATGAAGGAGTGACTGAGCCATACTTTTGTGAAAAAGGTGTCAAAACAACGGCACAAGTGTATCAAGATACCATTCTTGAGAAGGTCGTGAAGCCCCTTACCAAACACCATGTATTCAATATCCAAGAATTGTCCTTCCAGCAAGACTCGGCGCCGGGTCATAAAGCTCGGTCTACGCAGTCTTGGTTGGAAACGAACGTTTCGGACTTCATCAGAACTGAAGACTGGCCGTCGTCCAGTCCCGATCTTAATCCGCTGGATTATGTTTTACGGTCCGTATTAAAGAGTACGGCTTGCTCTAAACGCCATGATAATTTAGTCCCTAAAACAATCCATACGATTGGTAGTGAAGAATTTTCCCATGGAAAGAGTGCGTGCTGTTATTGATAACTAGCCTCAACGTTCAAAAGACTGTATTACAGGACTTCGAATAAGCTTTTTATATTTTAAATTGTTTTATATTTATATTTTAAACTAACACACTGTAAAAGTAATAAATGTTATTTGCGAATTGCAATAGAAAACATTTTTTTTCTTTGTTACAGTATTTATGGCTAGAGTAGGTATAATTTTAATTATAATGTTATTTGTGAATAATTAAACCTCTATCCAAGTGAATTATATGACGCCGAGATATATATATGTATATATAATCTCAATCTCGGAAACGGTTCCAACGACTTTCATGAAATTGAGTATACAGGGCGTTTCGGGGGCGTTAGATCGATCTACGATTCATTTTCAGTAAATTACGTTTTATCCATGTTTTCAGTAATATAACCTGAAAAAAATTACTCTTCCTGACAATGACAATCATGTTGGCGAGTAAGTAATAATATATTTTTTAAATTTTAATGTTATTTGTGATTCATTGATCAATAAGCTGTAAAAAAAAACCGGCCAAGTGCGAGTCAGACTCGCGCACCGAGGGTTCCGTACAAACCTGATGCTTTTCGCAATTTTTCCTTTATCTGTGTTATAAGACGTTGCTTCGTACCAAATTTCAAGATTCTGAGTTCACGGGAAGTACCCTGTAGGTTTTGATTCCCTTGCGAGTAGTGGCGAGTTTCAAAATATGCGGTTTTAATTCCTGTTTCTTTTGATTGCGTTGACATAGAAGTTTGATTTTGTTACAGCTTAAAGGTATTATAGATTTGAGTATTTGATATGAATTTCAATACAATACCACTACGCGTTCATGAGGAAAGGGGTAGTAAGTTTAAAATTATTAAAAATATTTTTATTATATGATATAACTAAAAATGTATACTTTTCGCAATTTTTCCTATATCTCTGCTATAAGACGTTGCTTCATACCAAATTTCAAGATTCTGAGTTCACGGGAAGTACCCTGTAGGTTTTGATTCCCTTGCGAGTAGTGGCGAGTTTCAAAATATGCGGTTTTAATTCCTGTTTCTTTTGATTGCGTTGACATAGAAGTTTGATTTTGTTACAGCTTAAAGGTATTATAGATTTGAGTATTTGATATGAATTTCAATATAATACCACTACGCGTTCATGAGGAAAGGGGTAGTAAGTTTAAAATTATTAAAAATATTTTTATTATATGATATAACTAAAAATGTATACTTTTCGCTATTTTTCCTATATCTCTGCTATAAGACGTTGCTTCATACCAAATTTCAAGATTCTGAGTTCACGGGAAGTACCCTGTAGGTTTTGATTCCCTTGCGAGTAGTGGCGAGTTTCAAAATATGCGGTTTTAATTCCTGTTTCTTTTGATTGCGTTGACATAGAAGTTTGATTTTGTTACAGCTTAAAGGTATTATAGATTTGAGTATTTGATATGAATTTCAATATAATACCACTACGCGTTCATGAGGAAAGGGGTAGTAAGTTTAAAATTATTAAAAATATTTTTATTATATGATATAACTAAAAACCGGCCAAGTGCGAGTCAGACTCGCGCACCGAGGGTTCCGTACAAACCTGTATAATATTTATAGACTTGAGTATTTGTTAAGAATTTCAATATAATACCACTACGCGTTCATGAGTAAAGGGGTAATAAGTTTAAAATTATTAAAAATATTTTTATTATATGATGTAACTAAAAATTTATGCTTTTCGCAATTTTTCCTTTATCTGTGTTATAAGACGTTGCTTCGTACCAAATTTCAAGATTCTGAGTTCACGGGAAGTACCCTGTAGGTTTTGATTCCCTTGCGAGTAGTGGCGAGTTTCAAAATATGCGGTTTTAATTCCTGTTTCTTTTGATTGCGTTGACATAGAAGTTTGATTTTGTTACAGCTTAAAGGTATTATAGATTTGAGTATTTGATATGAATTTCAATATAATACCACTACGCGTTCATGAGGAAAGGGGTAGTAAGTTTAAAATTATTAAAAATATTTTTATTATATGATATAACTAAAAATGTATACTTTTCGCTATTTTTCCTATATCTCTGCTATAAGACGTTGCTTCATACCAAATTTCAAGATTCTGAGTTCACGGGAAGTACCCTGTAGGTTTTGATTCCCTTGCGAGTAGTGGCGAGTTTCAAAATATGCGGTTTTAATTCCTGTTTCTTTTGATTGCGTTGACATAGAAGTTTGATTTTGTTACAGCTTAAAGGTATTATAGATTTGAGTATTTGATATGAATTTCAATATAATACCACTACGCGTTCATGAGGAAAGGGGTAGTAAGTTTAAAATTATTAAAAATATTTTTATTATATGATATAACTAAAAACCGGCCAAGTGCGAGTCAGACTCGCGCACCGAGGGTTCCGTACAAACCTGTATAATATTTATAGACTTGAGTATTTGTTAAGAATTTCAATATAATACCACTACGCGTTCATGAGTAAAGGGGTAATAAGTTTAAAATTATTAAAAATATTTTTATTATATGATGTAACTAAAAATTTATGCTTTTCGCAATTTTTCCTTTATCTGTGTTATAAGACGTTGCTTCGTACCAAATTTCAAGATTCTGAGTTCACGGGAAGTACCCTGTAGGTTTTGATTCCCTTGCGAGTAGTGGCGAGTTTCAAAATATGCGGTTTTAATTCCTGTTTCTTTTGATTGCGTTGACATAGAAGTTTGATTTTGTTACAGCTTAAAGGTATTATAGATTTGAGTATTTGATATGAATTTCAATATAATACCACTACGCGTTCATGAGGAAAGGGGTAGTAAGTTTAAAATTATTAAAAATATTTTTATTATATGATATAACTAAAAATGTATACTTTTCGCAATTTTTCCTATATCTCTGCTATAAGACGTTGCTTCATACCAAATTTCAAGATTCTGAGTTCACGGGAAGTACCCTGTAGGTTTTGATTCCCTTGCGAGTGTCGAAAATTTGCGGCATAAACGGGAGTATCTTTTGATCGCGTTGACTTAGAAGTTTGATTTTTTCACAGCTCCAAGAGACCATAGACTTGAGTATTTGATATGAATTTCAGCTTGATACCTCCACGCGTTCCTGAGAAAAAAGGTCTTGACAGACAGACAGACAGACGGACAACAAAGTGATCCTATAAGGGTTCCGTTTTTACCTTTTGAGGTACGGAACCCTAAAAATGTATACTTTTCGCAATTTTTCCTATATCTGTGTTATAAGACGTTGCTTCATACCAAATTTCAAGATTCTGAGTTCACGGGAAGTACCCTGTAGGTTTTGATTCCCTTGCGAGTGTCGAAAATTTGCGGCATAAACGAGAGTATCTTTTGATCGCGTTGACTTAGAAGTTTGATTTTTTCACAGCTCCAAGAGACCATAGACTTGAGTATTTGATATGAATTTCAGCTTGATACCTCCACGCGTTCCTGAGAAAAAAGGTCTTGACAGACAGACAGACAGACAGACAGACAGACAGACGGACAACAAAGTGATCCTATAAGGGTTCCGTTTTTACCTTTTGAGGTACGGAACCCTAAAAATAAGTACCTATTTGTTTACTAATAAAATATTAAACTAATTGCACTCGTGATTTTTTAATTAATTTATAACCAGTTCATATTTTTTTATTATTATGTCGGTAAGATCGAAAAATATTATTTATATATCTAATTCGTATTTAAATATAATTTCTAACAACACACTACCAAAAAAAAAACGAGCAAAGCTCGGTGATCCAGGTACTAATATTATTAATGCGAAGCCAGGCGGGTCCGCTAGTTTACTATGAAATGTAACTTATGTTATTGTTACATAATATTAAAACATACAATGTTACCATATTCTTTATATTCTGGCCTTTTTCATGTTTACCATTAAAAAGTATCTATTTAAACAGAAATGTTAGTTCGGTAAATAAAATTCTACTGTAAGAAGGTGCAAACTTTTGTTGCATAGCGAATTTGAATTTAATAAAATGCGCTTCTGAGTGCAGTAATAAATTAGGTTTATTTATAAACATGATGAACACAATATATTATGGTCTACCGCAGGTCAGCGATGACAACGTGGTACGAAAAACAACCTTATTGCTTTGACATAAACGCGATGTTCATTTAAAAGTATTTTCACGGATGTTACCACTTCATTTTCTTAATTACAATAATGCTGACGGGCGGTTTACAGATACTTATTTAAATGTAAAAAATAATAATTAAATAATGGAAATGTTAGTTCAAAATACAGTAATTTCTGTGTGGAAATAGTGAAATGGGAATGTAACTTTATAAATGTGAACAACATCACTTGCATTGATCCAAATCCAAATAAGTAACTAAAGTACTTGTGCTATGGAATCGGAGATAACGAAGTTATCATTAACACCCAGACCCAAGGTATGTTGTGTTTTTTGTTAGAAACTGTGTTTCTTTTCTACTTTGACCCGTCCGAGGATCGATTATCAAACCCGGTACCTCAGAGCTGGCAACACTATGAAAACCGAATTGTACGCCACTCGACCTCGGAAGCTCGGAACCTTAATGTTAATTAGCATACTCTCATCTCTGAATTCGAAGAAAACACTCCTTTGACGAGCTAAACCGTAAAATGAAACTAAATAGATGTAGATTTATGTGGGTAGATCGTGAAAGAAGGCATTGCAATACATGTATTTTCTATCAACCCTCCTCGACGATGAAAATCTTCTTTGAATTTAGTCGGATATCAATATCAGCAATCTTTACAATTATTATTTGCCAACCATTCCCACGATCGTAAGTTAAAACTTATTCAATAGCATTTGTAGGTTTTGACTATAAAAAACGATGTGCTGTGAACGTTTTCCCACGCCAAACATGTAATTACAATATATGCAATAAAAAAAATATGACGATGTAAGTACTCAATCTTGTCTTTCTATACAGACTAGATATTAGCATCAAGGGTGCCTATGGCCAAGGGTGTGTATTAGGCGAAAATATCAAAGTACAGTCCGAAATTGCCTAGTACCACGTTGTACTCCAATTTTTTCCAGTGTTCCTTAGTTCACCATTTTGGTTATATACCTATAAGCAGCAATATAATATTATAATACCGGCCACTAATGTCCCACTGCTGGGCACAGGCCTTTTCTCATGTAGAGAAGGAACGGGTATAGATCACCAAAGCATCAATAATCGTCAAAGATCTCCATAAGCGTAAAGGTAGCAATATATCCAAAAGTACTAAAGTTTTGGGTTTAGATGAGTTACATAATATATTTTTAGTTTCGAAACAGACGAAGGTGCTTAAAACTTTATTTTGTAACTAGCTTATACTCGCTTAGCCCCCGTGGGCGCCCTTTACCGAGACAAATTATAGCCTATAGTCTTCCTCAATAAGTGGGCTATCTAAAATCGGCCCAGTGGTTCCTGAGATTTTCGCGTTCAAACAAACAAACTCATCAGCTTTATAATATAAGTATAGATTATTGATCCTTGATTCCCCTGGTTATATAAGCGTAATACCTACACATGTGGTACGAAGTAACCGTGATGGCATCAACATAATTTATATTGTATGTTGGGACATCATATCGCCCACTACTGGACAGATCTTCACCGGTAACAGCCGACAATAATACCTAACGATGTATAGCTTAATCAGCATTCCATTAATTAACTTACTTATTGTGAACAGTCCCACACATTAGATTTAATTAAAATCAGTTGACAGCTAAAAAGGTTCTATTGGATAAAAAATATCCACATTAATTAAAGCTTTTGTTAGCGATTCTTTATACGAGTTATGAAATATATCTTTACTAGATGATGCCCGCGGCTTCACCCGCGTGGATGTTGGTTAGCCATTTGGCGAGGCGTGTAAATAGCCTCACCAAAAAAGGGGGATGGGGGTTTTAGGACCTCCCAATATGGCGGTTAACACAAATCGTTATTGAGTCCCGACTGATGAATTCTCATGAGACACCAATACCCACTACAACTATTTGCAGCAATAAAGCCCACGTACCTCGTGAATCCAGGGACCTCACTCAGGCAGGAGTTGAGAAGATGCCTCGTTCCAGGGCGCGTGGTGGCTGTGTGGGCTGCCGGCCGGCGAGCTAAATCTTGATTCATCCACCGGTGGGCTGGTTGAAACTCGTGAAATCAACACTGCACTATAAATGTTCAAAGTCTCACAGCAACAGGTTCACTTATTCCACGAGAATCCTCAGATTTTCAACATATAGGGATTTTTATAGCGGAGCGGTACAAAACTCGACACGATGCGAATGGCGGCGGGAACGGGACTCTCGCGCTAAGCGGGGCGCCCTCTGTCGGTCATTTAGCGAGCATCGCCAGGAACACTCGATACCAACCAATGGGCGCTGCGGTAGTAGATATTGGCGCGCGGAATCATCAGTATGGACTCAATTGTGTTACTTTTTTTAAAAAAATAGCGAAATAATGCTTTAAGGTGCGGGAAAAGTAACTAATTGAATTTATTTGTTATTATAATAAAAATCTACTTTAAGAAAAGGCATTGACGCTTCACCACCATTATATACAAAATCTTAACAAATTATATAATACCAGATCTAAAATAATAAATACCATCTAACCACAAAAATGAGAAGTAACCTGAAAAAAAAAACAAAAGTATCCTATGTTACTTATACCTCCAAGATTATGTGTACAAAGTTTCATAATAATCGGTTATGTAGTTTTCGCGTGAAAGCGTAACAAACTTACATTCTCATTTATAATATGAGTACCTACTTATGATGAGTTAAGGGGTAAGCGATGTAGGTGTATGAATGATTTTAAAAGCTTTCATTTGCGACAGATTAATTACCCTTCCAATGTCGCAACATTGTTGATGTAAGAGTTAAAAGACTTAATCCTTTGTTATTAATTCACGTTGGATTTATTTCGAAAGCGACCTCTTCGGTTTCGTGGGCGCAATCTTTTTGCCGATTATGGTAGCTTGGATATTGCAATTTTGTGAAGATATAAACCAGAATCGGTATAAAAAACCTAACTGGTGACTGAGAAACGGTAGAATTTTACAATTTGTGCTGTCAAATATTTTATTTATCAGACTATATCGATAGTTAATACAAAATTAATTTACCAGCACTAATTTAAAAACATTCGACTTCAAATCCTTTTTTTGGTTATGCTGCTGCTGTAGGTAAACTTAACCTAATTATGTAAAGATTCAACGGCTTACTCACGCGCATTCTCGGGATCGCCCTAGTTTCAGACTCAAAAGGAAAGGAGTCCTTAATCAGGAGCTGACGCTGCGGCAGAAGTGAGTCGAACGGAATCTTTAAAAAATTATGAATTGGAAGTTGACTACATGGATAGCTGAGTGGTATAGGTCACCACGCTAACTACCACTGTGCGCGACGTGCTGCGGGTTCGATTCCTGCATGAGACAAGCATTAATTTGTGTGATCCAAGTCAAATACTTTTTCCAAGTCTGGGTCTTCTTTGTGCATGTGATTTGAATGTTTGTGATCCGCGACACAAGGATTAAATTCCTTAGAGCGGGCGTCGTTTTTTTTTTTAAATAAACAAGAAGTTATAAAAAATAAACTTATCCTGCTGCTTTTGAGAGCTCTGTCAAATAACTGTCTGCTACTTTGAACTGCCGACCAGTTTGAATTTCAATATTTATATTCAGGAAACTATTTGATGGACGATTCGACGAGGCGTATTCCAAAAAGTTTCCCTGGATATTAAACAAGAGTAATTTATTAAGCCGAGGAGTTGAGAACAAATTATTCTGTCCGAACCCTCCTTGAAAATTATCTATTCTGTTTAAAGACTTATGTTTAGTGCGTGATTTAAGTTGTATTCTCCAATTCCTTCCAGACGTGATTTACAACTAAAACATACCCGTCGGGAGCCCATAAAATTGTACCTACCCTTCGTCTTTTGCACTTTGAAAATGTTTTTCTTTCGATCCCGTTTAAAAGTAAAAGGTATTACAATAATACACGTTAAAGTACTTTAGTTTTTGTCGAAAGAATTGTGGTATATTTCTGTGAATAGGCTCCTTTTAAGCTAAATTTATGCGTCGTATTTGGCGCCAGTTAACGTTTTTTCTTTTCTTTTATTAATTACTAGCTATGCCCCGCGGTCTCACCCGGTTTGATGTTTCCGTTTCCATAAACTTTTTTTTACTAAATTTCCATGGTTATTCGGGACGGAGAAGAATCCAATAAATCAACGATGTTGAAAATCGGCCCACCCGTTCACGAGTTATAATTGCTGTAACAAGCTCGACTTTGTTTGAATTATATAGATTTTGATCATTTTTAAATAGTTTATGCTTTCATGTCATACTAGCTTTGTAAAGAAATGAAAAATGTGAAAGTAATGAAAAATTGAATAAAAATTTAAACCTATCTGCCCACGGCTTAGCTCGGAATCAATTTTCAAATAGTAGCCTTTGTTCTTTTCCTTGTCAAAAGCTACATGCATGCCAAATTTCATCCAAATCAGTTCAGCCGTTTTTGCGTGATTGAGTAACAAACATCCAAACATCCACACTTTCACATTTATAATATTAGTAGGATATGGATTCTTTGTTGTCTTTCCAAGAAAACTTCCTTTTATTTCATCCAAAAAACTCGTACTTTATCAAATGAAATGAGAAATGTTATTACGTACCAAATAAACACCAGTCGACAATAAACACAATGAAAACGCCAAATTAATAACACCTACGAGAGTATACAAGAGAAAAATCCAATTTGACTCAAATTGGTCCTTGAGAGCGAGAAACATTACAAATATACTTCAAGAGAATAAAGTGAAATACGCCAACCTTTGTGGAAACTATTTCACCTCCTGTTACCCGCTAACTTCAATTTATTTTGGCCGTCAAATACAGAAAAATGTAAATAAAATATTAATCATGCATCGGAATAAATTTTGTTAAAATTTTTCTTCGCTTTGCTATTGTTATGTGTAGGTACTAAATTCAAGCAGGGCTCTGAAACTTAAGACAAACCTCGTTGAATAAACGCACTCCATAAAAAATAATACCTATTTTATTTACCTTATAAAATAAAACATATATTTTTTAGACCTATGTTCCTTGGGGAAAGTTATTCAGTTATATGAGTAGAAACAAAATGCTATATTATATCACTATTAATATTACTTTCGTTGACTTCTAGACTCAATACTTCCGGACGCATTCCCATACATTTTGCTTACTAACGTATCCCCATCCGTTAGTACCCAAACGTCTATTACTGACAGTTACTTTGGTAATCAGCCGTAAGTTAAAAGAACGGTTTTGGATGACGCCTCGTTGACATCTTAACTGTTCGTAATAAAAACGATTTGTTTTTGGAATATAATATAGGAACCGAGCCAGACGGCGCCTAAACATGCAGTCGATACAGGTTTAGGGTTTACGTAGCGTGTCTTTTGATACTTAAACAATTACTCTAACGAACACATTTAACTTTGTGTTAAAATCTCATAAAATCAATTTTATAAAACTCCACTGGTAAAAAATGTGGGTCATTAGGGTTTCTTGTACCAATAAAGTTCGCTTTGTGTTCAAGTCTTACAAGTTTATGGCTATAATGTAAAAAATCTAGACTGAATAAATTTGTTGTAATAAACTTGAACAAAATATCACTTGAATAGCTTGTTAGATAACTTTTATTTCTCTTTTACTTTTCGAATTTAAACTTTAAGAAATTCATTGGGATTTACAGTAGGAGCCCTCAATTCACTTTTTTTTTATATATTCGTGGACCTGTTTATTGGTTTTCATTGTATGTCTCAACTTTTTCTAAAATCAAGAAAAAATCCCATAGGTGTATATAAGTTATGTATATAATTGCATATATAATTATCTGTAACTAATAACGTAGCAATATTTTTAAAAGAGTAGGTACCTAACCCATAGAGTTTCTTGCCGGTTCATCTCCATGGGAATGACTATTTGGGGCCGCGCACCTAGAGTTATTAGATTAGTTTATTAACGTTTCTTGAGCGCCTTCTTGATGTTTTTAATAAATAAAAACTTTCATTTGATTATTTTGATTTGTGAAAATATGGTTGATAAACTTTCATCAATCTTTAAATCTGTTTTATTGTACTTTAGTATTAATATTAAAACAAAAACTGCAATAATCCTTATCACATCGCAAACACACTCAAACGTAATGTACATTGTACATTATATACCATACGTTCCCTTTATGCCATTCTGTGTGTGTGAACAGCGCATTGTCCCAGGACAGCCTTCAGCAATTCACTGTCTCGCAATGTAACTATGTTATACACACAACTTGGGCCTTGCATTCAATGATGAACTTGTGATATTATGCTGCATTTGTGTTACTTAATACTGAGGATGGATTGCGAGTACCTACATTTATTATGTATTTAAAAAAAAATCGTGTAGTCTAGGCATATATTATTTTACTAGGGAAAACAAAAATCCATATAAATCTGAAAAACAGTCGAGGCAATCAACTCATAAGTTTTGAATAGTATTTGTTACATATTGGAGTACTTTGTACTTGGCATTTGACAGCCAATTAATTTTTAGAGAGAGTTTGCCATGCTACAAATAAATGTGGACAAGATCAGATAAATTGCTCCGAATCCAAATTAAGTCCCTATGCTAAAGTATGAAAGCACTTCTGTTGTGAAATAGACAACGAAGCTAAGGTACTACAAACACCCAGTCCCCAGACAATGTAGAAAAGTGTTTTTCGACATTGCCCCGTCCGGGGATCCGTCCTGGCGATACCTAGAAAGCCAGTGTGTACGCCACTCGACCATAGAAGTCGTCAAAATATAGTCAAGGTTTAAGGGCCTGACATGACACCTGCAAAGGCGTCGAAACGTCGGGAACTAAAATCAAAATAAACCGCTATAGAATCCGTTTTAAAGTAGTGCTAAAAACATTTTCAAAATTAATACTCCCGTAAAATTAAAATGCAGTGTTTCCCGAAATTTCGTGAACTAAAAGAACAGCCAGGTAAAAACTTTTATTCTGTCCTTTTCTGAGTCAAGCCTTTTGTGTGGTATTGTTGTTTCGGGATTGGAGATTACTAATCTAGCTGACGGTTTTCGTGAAATATCTCTGAATTTCGTTCCCTTTATGTAAAAACTGTTTTATGAATACAACAATAAATTGTCAAACACTAAATAATGATTGTGGTATGTTTGTTTCAGGTATGACGACTATGTTGTCTTCTGTGGAGTCTACATTGCATGTATCGGTGAAATAAGATATTTCTACAAAAGTATTGAGTATAGTGGGAAAGGAAATACAATTCGTACAGTAGCGTTCTCAAAGCGGCATACGTCAACAACATATGTTATTTTGTATAGAACACGAAGTAGAATTGAATAATAGACTGTCAGTTTTTGTTTTTAAAGGTTACTAATGTAATGCAATGTGGGTCGCACATTACTAGTATTCTTGTTAAGGTAAGTTGCTTGTGTTACTAGTTGGTTCCCGTCGGTAGGATAATGGGTGGGATTCGAACCCGCAAACACATGATCGCAAGTCCGACTGACTCGTCCGGGGATCGAAACCGGGACCTTACAGCTGGCGACACACCTTCAAAACCGGTGTGTAGAAATAAGTGTACAATTCTTAAAATAACCGTCCAGTCTGAAACTGCCTTACCTCCCGCTGTCTCAAGATTCCCCTATGAATTGAATTTGCTTTTCAGTGTCGTATTTGCTGATGCAAGTGCTCCAGAAATTCAATAATATGGAACTATTGTTTATACTTTATAGATAGACTGCAATAGTTTAATGCATCTATGAACATAGATATCCAAGTTTGTTTGTTCTTCCATTATGCGGAGATCGTTTTATGAATTTTAATGGTTGTAAAATGGGAGATCTTGAATTGTGAGTTATGCGTTTGGGTTTTGGAGTTGCAACTTGGGTTTATTTATAGTAGGTATTCGGTTATATCAATGCTCATTCCTTCATACATGTATAATAGAGATTCTTTACATGTATATGTATATGGGAGACCTGTGCCCAGCAGCGGGAGATTTATGGGCACTTAAATTATTTTAGTCCATCGGTCTCTTTTTCATTTGTACATAATTAGAAAAGGACAGACACAAATTAGGGCTGTCAAATTTAGTTTCGACTAAAATTCTCAGACAATTTTGACGACGAGCATAAACGTGGGCACTCAAAAAAATCAGTGGTGTACAATGACAAGTTTGTTGTTATCTATTGCCATTATTATATCACATTTAAATTATTTTATAAGTGACGAGTTTTACAAGAGCTTTTTTTGTCAAAATAAAAAAAATCCATTTAGGTTGAAATGTGAGATTAACTTAAGTAATTAGCACACGTGCGAAACATAATCATGTTTTAATAGACCACCAGATCGGATGAATAAGTTATATAAAAAAAAAGTCAAAATTAGGGAATAACCTACACATTTTCGAAGCGGCGGTAGCCATATAGGCTACCGCCGCACTATGTGGAGGTGCCTAAGAGAGGCTGGCCATAAATACATTTTGTAAAAATCGGCGTAGGTACTCGTATTATACCTCAAACTGTAGCTAAGAAGTTAATCTACTATATTATACATATATTATGCATGTGGTCGGTACTGGTTTATAAAAAAGATCATCTAAACACGATCATTCCTAAACTATCACAAAACAATCTGAATTTGTATTATTTTCAAGATTATTTTCTAGGCAGCTAGCAATGTAAACTATACAAGTATTATACCTTTACAAAAAGCTTATACTATGTACTTTTGACTGGTATGAATAAAAATACTATATATTTGTAAATATATTTACTAGAAATATTTATCTCGTGACATTTCATTTTTGCGTACATGATACTTTCAATTAGAGTTTTGACAGTTGCCGAAATTTGCCGAAGGTCTGTAAATTATGTTATTTGATGGGAAATTTACTATTATAATGAAAGAAGAAAAAAAAAGTTGCAATTTCGTTGCACTACATATGTTAATCTATTATAGCATAAAATAGTAAAAAAATCCCACAAATACGTAGGTGATGCTATTTGACTTCATGCTTATTATAGGTCTTATTTGTGATATTTTATTAATTGCGGTTTACGTTAAGATGATGTATCGCATGTTTCCCACCATTTTTAGTTCACATACATAATCAATTATTTATTATACTTATCGTAAATCGCATAACCACATAATGATAATAAGTTCTTTCTAACACAATTTTGCACACGTTTCAAATCAATATTTTTATATAAAATAGGGATTCTGAATACTCAATAATTATATACTGCTTTCCGTTCGTCATTGTCGTTACTTAAAGTGTACTAACCTAACCATCTACCTTCTCGCAACAATGAGTGAATTCAACTGTACCAGACGTGACTTATGTCTTGTTTTATTGAAAGTGACGGGAATTATGTTGTTGCTTTGACAAGTTATATACGGGATAATTTTACGAACTTTTCCCAGGAAAATATCGCTAAGATTGTAGCAAGTGTACAAAAAAATCTTATTACAAACGTTCGTCAACGTTACACGAAATCTGGCAAAAATAAGCAAATATTTTTAAACAAGAAAGCGCGTGGTTGGACGTCATATTTACTGAGAATCTGGAAGATGCTTCTTGTGAATCTGAACCTTCGACATCGACAGGAAAGCGAGGACGCCCTTCGAAAGATGTTTTCAAAATTATCAGTGCAGTGCAGAAATTACTGGTGTGGACGAGGTATTGATAAAACGATTTTATGTTTTACTTCAAGTAATGCCAAGTGGAAAAGTTATTAATGCTACAAAATTCGGTCAGTATGCTTTGGATACAGCACAAAGATATGTTAATAAATATATGTGGTATTATATGCCATCATCTGTCCATAAAGTCCTAATTCACGGGGAAAGCGTCATTCGGCATTATTCAGTGTTACCCCTAAGACAACTTTCCGAAGATGCCCAGGAATCAAGGAACAAAGACTATAAACGATTTAGACTTCATCATGCTAGAAAATGCTCTAGAATAGCTACAAATGAAGATGTTCTACATACACTTTTGTAGGTATACTTCGGACCCTTAGGTAAATAACAAGTTTAAGAAAACCATCTAATAAAAAGTCTATGGAACTTATAGATGAAGCTTTAGAGCTAGTTGAATAATACAGTGTTTTTTTTTTAGTTAAAATTACTTAATAATAGCAGAAGTAATTTTAAGAGTTTAATTTGTGTTAATTTTATCATTTAAGGTCAAATTACTTAAATATAGTCGGACATTTCTGAACATTTTTCAACATTTCAAGTTTACTTTTTTTTTTAGACAATAAAGACATGTTTATATCCATTAATAGTATATTATTTAAAAGTACACTTATTTAAGAACACACAAAAAAAAAAATCAGCAGCAAATCTGTACAAACATAGAAGTTATGGATTTATGACCCGAAACCGACTCAATCTCCACATAGTGCGCCGCTTCGAAAATGTGTGGCTAGGGCGTCAGACATGCGATTATGTGGTTGCGGGTTCGAACCCCACCTATTAAACTAGGTACCGACATGAACCCACTTGAACACAAGCACTTTAGCTTAGCGTGCTAAAAAATATTTTCCTTATCTAAGTAGTCTAGCTGGACTTGAATTATTTTGTAGTATAATGCTAATGTTTGTATACATATACATATTGAACAGTTATTGACGCCTCCATAGCTCGGAGGTCACGTAAAGGGTTAACCTGATTGTCATTATAATCCCGACGTTGTGCACATGCCCAAGAATCCTCGTGAGAACTAGGAATTCTAAAATAAGGGAGTGCGAAGGTCTCATGGATATATTTTCTGTAAAATATTTCGTTTCAACAGCATTTATTTTAAATATATGGTTTTTAATAAACGACTTTATTTGTGGTTGTTATCTCATACCTCTTAAGTTGGTTTAAAAAAAAAACATTACAATTAAGTGCTTGCCTAATATAAAATACTAGCTTTTGCTCGCGGCTCCGCCCGCGTGAGCTTCGGTTATCGTGACAAATTATAGCCTATAGCCTTCCTCAATAAGTGGGCTATCTAACAGAGAAATAATTTTTCAAATCGGACCAGTAGTTCCTGAGATTAGCGCGTTCAAACAAACAAACTCTTCAGCTTTATAATATTAGTATAGATATAGATATGATATTTTGATTACTTATGTTAAAGTGAATTTATTATGAACGCTGTTTTTATTTTAGTTCGTTTATTATGACTTCAATTATTCTATAATGAATCCAAAAAAGAGTTACAGAAGGAATACTAATGAGGTAATAAAAACTATAATAATAATACCTTTAGAGTAGGTAAACTTTATTTAATTAAATCAGCGAGACCTATGAAAAATAATAATATCTCTTTATTGTAAACCAAAACAAATTAAACGTACTACTTCCTTAAAATGCTCAAAACACAGAGCAGTCATACTGAATTTGATAATGACATAATTATAGTGTTTGCACATTTCTAGATGTTATCATTAAACTATTGCATGTTTCACGGTTATTGGCGACAACACTCTTACTTTCAAACGGTTATGTTATAACAGTCAGACGTAACGATTTGTGCGATAATATCTATAATTTATTTATCTGACGTGAAGCAATAAATGGGACTTAAATAATAATTTTGTAGGACAACTCAAACACGGCCATTGATCCCAAACTAGGCAGAGCTTGTACTACGGTAACCAGACAACTATAAAAGTATAAACATACTTATATATTTCTAACCCCTACATAAATAGCTAAATAACACCGACACATCACACAAAGTTTTGTTCTAGGTGAGAATCGAACCCACGACCTCCAGTTTAATAGTCAGGGTCTCGAACCGTTGGTAGGGCTACACATTTCTTTCAATGAATCCTATGTTTAGTATAATTATATGTTATGCAATATTTCTCTTCACACAGTCCTGTAGCCTGAATCCACGATTTTAGAGAATAAAATTAGAGTTAGGTACGTATTTGTACAGTAAATCTCTCGTTGATCGTCAATCCTACTTATTCAGCTTTTCCTTCGAATATGAAACGATGTATTATCTTAGGATTTCAACGGTTCTTCATGCGGGCACTTTTACATAATGCTATTTGAGTTATCGGAATTGGAAATACCTCTGTTACATTATGCTCTACCCTACTAAATATATCTACAGATATCTTTGTGTTACCATTATAAATTCAATTGTCTTTTGTGATTTTTATCTTCATTCAAGTTATAGATCTAGAATTGTTATTATCTGCTTAATATTTTTTCAAGTTATGTTGGAATAGGTTCCCCTTTTACAGGATTCAGCTGACTGCAGTTTTCTACCCGAAGCGACTGCCTATCTAAACTAGGATTAATAAACTGCTGAAATTGGGTGCTTCCTACATACAGTAATTATCATTTACAACTCGTGTAAGCCAAGTAAGTTCTTCCGTTGCATCAAGTGTTCGCCCTTAGCAAATAGCCAATTTTGATCGGTTGGTTACCAAGTAATATTTGCTCTGCTGACAAGACCAATAAACAATTTATAAATAACGTCAGTTACTTGTCCACCCCACGCACTAACTATTGACACGGAAACCGATGCCATGACACGCGTAACGGAAGGTATCCGACCCGACTGAGAATGTATTGGATAACTTCACGCATTGCTGCGAGATGTGAACCTTTTATACATCTCAATGAATCTCTGATACGGAATAGTTAAGTGGTTCGCAATAAATATGTGAGGCGAGGTGGAAAAATGAATTGAATATACTCAAAATAAAAGTCATAGACATAATATACACTTATACTGTATCTATTGTCTAGTGAAGAAGTTAAAGATACTTGCTTAGGCTTAATAAGGAATCGAATAATCGTAAAGTTATAGATAGAATAATGCAATGATAAAAACTTATGTCCTGACATCAAGTGATAGAAATGTGGAGGGAGATGGATAATAATGTATAATTATGGTTACTATAGCGTCGTGGTGGCCTAGCGGTTCAATAACCGGATTCGCATTCCAATGTGACTATTTCAACGTTATATGCACTTTCTTAATAATTCTAAGACATTGACAAACGGTGAAGGAAAACATCGTGAGGAAACCAGGATTCCAAAAAAAAATAATTTGATGTCGCCGCCCCGCTATGAGCAAGCGTGGCGATCTATACTCATTCCTTCTCAGAGAGCAGAGGCCTGTGCTTAGCAGTGGGACGCTTATAAGCCGGTATTATTACTATACATCTCATAATTTAAATCTATCGTAACATTGCCGTAATCACAGCATTTATCAAAAGCGGTGATTACATTATGTTTGATTGGTTCCCAATCGTTCTCGTAATATTATGAGCGAAGCACGTCGCGCACGTTCCACTGATAAGATGATTGTATGTCGATAACAATGGATATCAAACCTATAATTATATGTAACGATTTTTTATTTAACATTCGAATGTAATAAATCGTTTCTCATCATCTGCCTAACCTTTTCCCAACCTAATGAAGCAACCTTTGAAAAACAACAAAGCAAACCAAAAAAGCAACCTTTTTCAAAGATCACTATTTAAAAGTCGAGACCATCGGCTTAACGTGCTTTCCGAGGCACAGAGAGGTCTTGTATGTTTACTAATAGTCACCCATCGACGGACCAACCGCAGCGTGCGGGGCGTTAGTTTTACTATAGGTCAAACCGTACAGCATCCACTTAGCCGCGAGCCCCTCCTTCGAGTTAGGATTCTGTGTAATGTTAAATAATAATAGTGATTATATAAAAAATATAAGTGGGTTTATTGGTCCTCTGAGTCGTTGTCTGTATCGCCATCTGCCGCTTTTAAACAACATCCAAATAGCTACTCCGATATCATAAGTGTAATTTCAATTGTTTTGTAAGTGAATTTAAAGTTCTGAGGGAATAAATTCGCATTAACAAGATTGCAATAAAAATGTAATCCAACGAATAAAGTCCGTTGAACCTTATTCGTAAATATGAGAAATTCGTATTATAACGTACATATTATACTTCTAAAATAGTAAAATTGCTGAGAAAATGTTAAACGATGAGTATATTTAAGCTGAGTTGCACAGTCTTAATGGATTACATAATAATAATAATGGTTATACGGTGATGGGTTGAAGTTCTTATTTCACAGAAATTAGGTACTTGTAAGGATTTAGTATCTACATATTAAATTGGAAAGACTAACTAATTATGTAGATTAACTATATGTATCACCATGTTTGAAAAGATCACTTCTTTACATACCTACATTGGTATTAGATACATAACAATACAAAAGCAATATAATTATGTTACATTATAAATCTAAATTAACTACTTATTGGCGTCTTGATAAATAATATTTATTATTTTCGTATTTTTCGCGGCGCGCGGCGGACGTATAATCATGGTTTCGTTTTTCAATTTGACTACGGGTCCCTGAAAAACAGTGTAATATAGTCCAAATTAATTATTCGGTAGCGGCTCAATAAAAGGCAATAAGCTCCCCTACTATATAGACTTATGGCTTTAAACGCGGGTGTATTGCTATATTGGATACAGGCTTTTGAAGGTATCGCGTTGTTGCTAACGGATTTAAAGTTTATTGGCTTTGTCTGACGTATGATTGTAAACATTGACAGTTAATAATCAATTTTGGTATTTTGTAAACCGTCGACAAATGAATTAAAAACTCAATACTTTATTGTATTCCATATCTTATTGAACGAAGGATATATTTTTATTTTCAAACGACTTCCTCGCTATGGAATTTATCCTTGTGGTGCGGGAGGGTTTAAATACGTTAATTATATCTGGGTTTTCTTTGTGCATGTACGAAAAAAACCAGACGTGGCACATTTATTGCATTGTCACACACATTCACTGCTTAAACCGCCAATAAAATTAAAATTAAGGATATACTTGCCCTAGTGTTTGACCTTGACGACTGTCGGCACGTTCGGACATACCACCTGTGTTGATATGACACAGTTTGAAGTGCTTCAGTATTCTTGCGCGTACTCGGTTTCTGGGCGTTATAGTTCTATGGATTTATTAGAGTATGACGGTGTTCACGATCAACAATCACGGTTGTAGTAGGTAGGTACCTCGTCCTACAGGTGTATACCATTGCATGAAGTACAGTTACGCTGGCTATATTGATAAACAGATGCTACTAAGTTACAACTGGTCGATAATTACATGGAAGACATAATTACGGGATAGGTAATCTCATATATGCGTATACTACGGTATAGGAGGCCTCCCCCATACTCTTCCATCCTTCCCTGTCGGAAGCGTGCTGTGTCCAATCGGCGAGGAAATGTTAAATAGGTAATATGTGCCAATTTCAAGCTTCATCCTACAAGTGTACTTAATTAAATAAAACGGTACTAAGATTTTTTTTATGATTTGATTACAAATGTTTAGTGTAGACTTTTCTCTAGTTCTAGTTCTATAAGACCACATTACTTGTTTTTTTTGTATTTTAGTCAAGGCAACATTGCTCGTATGGGTAATATTATTTGACAATTGAAATTAGTTATAAATTATAACAGTTTTATTATGAAATTAATTCAATTTGAATCCAGCAGGATTATCAACGTGTTAACTAATGAGCTCTTCGCATGCAGATAAGAATGAAAACAAATTGAATATTTCAGGCTTATTTAAAAAAAAAAAAGGATACCTCCGTATTCGTCTATACTCGTTACACACTCCAAAGTTAAAAATGTTGGAAACATCCCTAGTTTTTGAGCTGTACAGTTCTCAACGCCAAACTTCAAGAGCTGACAAGTACCTTGCTACAAGCACTGACCTATTTCCTACAGTCGTCTGCAAACTCCTAGTACTACTTAATTGTGATTTCTGTTAATTGGTGCGTAGATTAATTAACTTGAGGAAGTGGAAGTCAAACGGCTTGCAATGAATATTGCAGCGATATTCAATTATTTTTAATTGATTGCAAATAATTATACTGTGTATTGATGAATAAAAAGTCACAACTAAATATTATAATATGTATATTTGAAAGTGAATACCTTTCCGGTATGCTTGTCTTCTAGATTTTTTGTCCGCCAGAGGGCGCCACATTGGATTCGGTGACACCATCTTACCAGTGGAGTCAAAACGCGTCTAACGATACCTCATTTGTTTAGTTCTGATAAGTAGTTTAGGAGCTATGAGCGAACAGCTGAACATACATACATACATAGCCTGTCAAAATTATAACCCTCTTATGGCTTTGCCACAGTGGGGTAAAAATAGTAATATGGTATATATTTCTGTTATTTAAATAAGGATTCTGTGGCCAGAGGTGAAATTTATAGTTTTAGTATTTAAAAATGGTGAATTTTATAGTTTCTTATTGGTATAATAAGCTACATTACAATACATAAATTTCAACAACAGAACTCTGTGGAACATAAATAATGGTAAATAATACAAATATTAGTACCACTCAACTAATATCGAAAGAGATCTATTATTAGATATATCTACTATTATAAGCAAGTATTTATTTTTCGAAATAGCCAATATACTACAGACTTACATGACTTACATGCTTATACCCCTCTTGAGAGCTTGTCAGGATCTCTTATAACTACAATAGCTCTCGTAAATTCTATTTCTCGATGCTTGATGGCTTCGTATGCCTTTTCGATTTGTTTATTTATCGGGATAAACTCGGTTAAATCTTGGCATTATGCCCTGATTTGTTTGTTGCTCTGAAACTTGTATACGTACCTACTCTCTGATTAGCTTACTTTTATTCACATTTCACATACTCAAATTGAGGTAGTAATTCACTTTATATTGCATGATTGGTGTTGCTGTCGGTCATTATTGCTTGTCATTATTGCATTTTTTTTTCCTTAACTTATGCTGTCCCACTGTTGGGCAAAGGTGTCCCCGAAATTCTTCCATAGATCCTTATACCGTGCCAGCTCGAACCAGCCCTCGCGGTACACGTCCAGATCGTCTTGGGCCGGTCTCGGTGGCGCCGTCTGTCTGCTGATTATTACATAAACCAATCATCCCTGTTTTCAACATGCGCATTATACACTGTTAAAACTATGTTTAATTATAATTTTTTACCTCCATCAAAAGACTGCTAATCTCCTACGTCACCCAATTAACAAAAAATCCTTCTCTTTGAAATATAATTTCCTTACTTTCCAAGTTTCCATTTATCTCCAATCTTTAGAACAATAAAACCCCTTTTCCCATACGTGTACTTTCTCATACTAAGTATGCCGCAACAGAGAATGAATTAGTAATCAACTCAGGCACGAGCCATACATTTAACCAATAACGGTCAGTAAGACAGAAACGTAACATAAACCAATCCAAGTCCTTCCTTACTATAAATCTTATATTTCACAACACACGATTCTCAGCGTTATCTATACTTATAATAAATCTGTAGAAGTGAAAATTCTGTACATTGAAAATATCAAAAAAATAAATGGTGGGGTGTGTTACTAGACCGACACCGAACCCAAAAGTGTGATTAAAAAAATTTTTGTCTGTCTGTCTGTCTGTCTGTTTGTTCAGGTATCACGCAAAAACTACCGGTTCGATTTCGATGAAACTTAATATAATTGTTCTTTAATATCCTGGGCACCACACTGGGTAGTTTTTATCCCGGAAAAGTATATACAATAAAAAACAAACTTAATTTTGCGGTTCGATCCCTAGACCCGAATACTGTACCAACCGCAAATAATAAGTTTGTCGTAGGTTACGTCACCCGCAGTGGAGTTCACTAAGGGGCGCTGCACACGGCTAAGATACTATAATTATTTATCTATACTATATATAATTATATTATTATAAAGCTGAAGAGTTTGTTTGTTTGAACGTGCTAATCTCAGGAAGTACTGGTCCGATTTGAAAAATTCTTTCACTGTTAGATAGTCCACTTATTGAGAAAGGCTATAGGCTACTTTTCTTTTGGAAATCTATCCCCTAAGGGGGTGAAATAGGGGTTGAAAGTTTTTATGGGAAGTTAGGTATTTTCAATGATAGACACATGAAATTTCGTATACGGGTATCTGGATAGAAATTAATAAAGACGATTTCAGCGAATTTAAAAATCATTCCCCTAAGAGGGTGAAAAAGGGGTTGGAAGTTTGTAGGCATATGAATTGTGTCGTTTTCAAAGACACATTCAATTTCATACAAGGGTTATTAGTTAGAAATAAATAAGATGTATTTCCGAGATTTTAGAAATCTACCCTCTAAGGGGGTGAAATAAGGGCTGAAATAGTTGGTGTTGGTTGGTGTGAAGTTCAGTATTCTCAAAGATAGACAGATGAAAAGATAAATAGATAAGATAATGACCATCTAAGACATATCTATAATGACGACTCCCGTGGTCGAGCGGCGTTCATTGAGCTGTTCCAGGTTCGATCCCCGGACGGGTCCATGTAGAAAATCACTTTTATACATTGTCTTGAGTCTGGGTGTTTATGGTACCTTTTTTGTCTTCGATTCCATAACACAAATACTTTTGCTACTTACTTTACTTTTATTATTATTTTAACGCCATAATATTAGATGACAAATTTTATACATTCTCCTTACTTTGAAAATCACAGAATACATCTACCTTTAATACTACTCTTTACTTTACGCGCGAGCGAAGCCGCGGGCAACAGCTAGTCACAAATAAATTTGTTTACACGATCCGTCCATTATTACGTAGCTTGCAAAGCGAAGCAATCTACAGCAAAATTAAATATCTAAATAAATAAATATTTCGGGACAATCTCACACAGTCACACACACGGTCATCAGATCCCAAACTAGGCAGAGCCTGTTCTATGGTAACCAGTCAACTGATAAACATACTTATATACTTCTAAATACATACATATTATAGATAAATAACACCCAGACACAGAACAAATGATCGTGCTCATCTCTCAAAGATTTGTCCTGGTAGGGAATCGAACCCACGACCTCCGGCTTAGCAGTCAGGGTCACTAACCACTAGACCAACACAGGTCCACAGGCCCGTCTGCAATCTGCATCATCTCATCTGCAACAATTTAACAACGATAATTTGTTCAATTATCGTTGTTAAATTGTTTTGATTGACGATTATCGCGATACATAAAAATAATTATCAATTTGTCAGCAATAATTGAGCAAATTTTGCTGCCTTGCCTTTGTTAAATGAGTAATACCGCTGGCCGGGCACAAACCCGGAACCTTGCCATCCATTACGTCATTGTGCGTTATGTACGTCCTTTGTGACCCTAATACGTTGTCATATCCTTGCTTATTCGGTGCTAAATAAATGTTTCAATGCTAATTTGGGCTACAAATAATAGTACGAGTACCTAGGCATTGTTTGGCTTATTGCATAAGTGTGTCACAATTATTTGTGGATGTTTATTTGTTTGGTCTTTCTTTCTTTCTAAAATAATTTGGTAACATTATGTTTATACATTCGCTCATTCTTCAGTGTCGATTCTAGTGAATTTAGCTATTTTTACCACGTTAAAAGTTAATCTAATTTAAAAAGTATTGTGAAGGTGTTTTATTTAACACATAACTTTGTTGCCTTAAGACAATAACGATTTACGAGAAATGTATATCTGATATCAGATTAAATTTTACTTCACGATTGAATTAAAGTTGGTTTCCCTTATTTCTCTGTTTTACATTAACTTGATTCGTATAACTAGCCACTGGGGGACGGACGACAAATAATTAAAATTAGCCGATATTTTTAGCCGAAACAACCCACACTTTAACCCCACAATAAATTATAATTAATATCAGCAAATGGCTGGGCAAGACTTTTAGAATTGCTTTTTAAATCGGGCTTTGCGAGCCAAAATTACTAATTATGAGCGCCATAACAATTTCTAATAGCTTTACGTCAAGACAGCGGAAATCTGACCTTAGGAGGGGTTAAGTAATTTAATTAATTACCTTAAAAAAATCGTTTCGTAGGCGTTTTTATTAAGCAAAACCGGGTGTTAAATGGTTAATGAAACGGGGTGTGGGAAAGACTTAGCTTCTGCTTCCATTACGTGAATGTAGTGTGATTTGCTACCAAAAAATAAAAGACGTATTATGGTACACGTCCATTGGCTCGCACCGGACGCACCGCACGCACGGCCCGCACCGGATTTTAGTTTGCTTTGTATGATTTTACATAGCGCTGCGTCCACTATCCGTGACACCCGCATCGTAACTTATAAACAAAATTTACAAAGGTGAAGCGTCTTGTTCAGAAGAAGGGGCCTGTAGCGTCACCTTCAAATTATAGGACCTCTTTCCTATAATTTTTGCTAACGTGTTGACGCTCTCTGTCACGTCAAGCTAATTTCCCACTCACTGTATCTTCGTAATTATTCGTTTACGAGATTAAAGAAAGCATAAGTGTCTAATATTTTTTCACTGTGTAATATCCAGACAGTTTTTTTTAGTTCAACACCAAGCTTATTTGAGAGAAAATAATAAAAATAAATAAATAGTAACAGATTGCACTTTATTGTTTGTAATATAGTTTTTTATTAGCAAGTCTGCGCGGTGTCGCGTTGATTAAAAGGAAAGGGACGCTCATTAGATATCGCACCTCTAGAGAAACTAAAATGATAAAACATTAAAATGTAGACGAAAAGATAAAAGCTCTTTTTTCGTATCAATAACCATTAACTCACATATAACATTAACCATTATAAAAGCAGCACTATGAGTAAATTTGAATCGAGAAAGCTTTAACGATGCATAGGTATAATACCGGCCTATAAATAAATCTAAGATATCATTGACAATCTTCACCGATTGTCAATGATATCTTAGATTAATATTAAGAAAGTACATAATATACCTTTGGGAAAGTCGGCTGTAGTGGGTTCGAACCTGCAACCTTGTGAACGAAAATCCCGGACAGTCGACAACGATTAACTAGAAATCAACATACAATTAAAAAATATGTTAAACAAGTTACCGTACACCACGACTGTTTCAAAACGTCAGCAACTGTCTTTACATTTATTCTAAAGCTCAATTTTCTAAGGATAACCCTTCTATCCTCAATGAAAAATAGTTGAAAGGTAGCAAAGAACATCTGTTACATTTTCTAGACATGTTTTTACAATTTGTCACAAACAACCATACTTTAAGGAACAATATTGGTGGAATGTGACCATAAAAGTAACAGCCATCGGCATCATTGATAGAGTTACTGTATTGGAATATAAATGGGACTGCGATTCCTTGGGAATTGTTTTATAAGGAATATTGGGGTTATAAAACATTTATTTTATTTATAAGTCATCTTTATATAATGCCTTTGTTTATCTACAACAACTGCTTGCCTGCGATTAAGTGGGTTCACGTCGGTAGTGTAATGGGCGGGATTCGAACCCGCAACCACATGATCGCATGTGCAACGCCCTAGCCATTACCAGGCTACCGCCGCTTCATCCTTGGAGGTATAAATAAATAATAAAAGTGTGATAGCGCATTTAAGCACCGTCCATCGTCAATACGGTATTTTGTCCCACCGCTATTCTTTTATCGAACTGAAACCGATAAGCCGAACGGAACGTGCTTCGCTACAATATACGACCACAATGCTCGCTGATTTCCACGTGATTGAGCGGCTGAGCTCCCCACTGCGAATCTCCTCCATTTTGGACCGCTTCAGATATTTGTAGAAATCGATTCAGATTGCTATTCTTTGTGATTCACAATGTAAGCTCTCCTAATGGTT